>OX183130.1:30933227-32258244 GCA_945261195.1 Cryptosula pallasiana
TCAAACATTATTATTAGTTAGGTTTTTAAAAACTCACTGTGTACTATGAGATGAGTTCTCAACTCCCTCTTTTACATTCATTCTCTGATATTCTGAGTCCTGTCTACAATAAAGAGATAACGCATTAATTTTGCTGATTCATGAGATAACTCTAAAAAACCAGCAAAAAGAATTATTCTACTAACATTATTAATTTATGATTTTAAAAACTTACTGCATATCAAAGACTATCGTATTTTCAGTAGTTGCTGAAACTTGAGAAGTTGAAGGTGTGTCTTGAAAAGCATTTTCAAGTTCCATCTCCATTTTATTTTCATATTCAGCATTACATTCATCATTCATGTATTCATTATCAGCATTTGAAAAACTGATATCATTTTGATTTTTCATGAGCCATTCCCATTCCTTATGTATGTCTACATCAGTATCCTCCTCTTCTGTTTCCATAGTACTATAATAACAATAAAATCATTACTTTTATTAGAAGTAACAATAGCACATAAAAAGGTAAGTTAAACGTTTCAGCTAGTAAATTTTACCTTGTGAATAAAACTCCTAGTAGTCAGTTGGTATATTATATAGTAGATGTCGAGTCTTCAGTTACTGTTGTTAGAACGAGTGATTTATTGTGTGAAAGCATTACTTTTTAAGTAAACAAAAAATTAAGTGAGATAATTAAGTCAGATAATTAAGACTTAAATTCAATGAAAACTTTCAAATTCACTCAGAAAAACTTTTAATAGTTAGTGGATGTAGTAGTAGATGTTGCTCCTCCGATCGCTGTTGTAGAACTGGATGCTTTCTGTGTGAAAACAGTGGCTCTTAAATAGGTAAAGTTGCACTGATTAAATCCTATGAATCAGTATTTTTTCACGCGAATACAACCCAATGCTTTCGCGGGAATAAATAATTTATTTTCACACGAATGGAAACCGTTGCTTTCGTGGGAATAAATATTTTATTTTCACGCGAATGGAAACCGTTGCTTTCGCGGGAATGAATCTTTTATTTTCACGCGAATGGAAACCATTGCTTTCGCGGGAATAGAAATTTTATTTTCACGCGAATGGAAACCATTGCTTTCGCGGGAATAATTAATTTATTTTCACGCGAATAGAAACTGTTGCTTTCGCGGGAATACAAATTTTATTTTCACACGGATACAAGCCATAGCTTTCGCGGGAATAAATAATTTATTTTCACGAGAATAGAAACTGTTGCTTTCGCGGGAATACAAATTTTATTTTCGCGCGGATACAAACCAATGCTTTCGCGGAAATAAATAATTTATTTTCACGCGAATGGAAACCATTGTTTTCGCGGGAATAAATAATTTATTTTCACGCGAATAGAAACTGTTGCTTTCGCGGGAATACAAATTTTATTTTCACGCGGATACAAACCATAGCTTTCGCGGGAATAAATAATTTATTTTCACGCGAAAGCAACGGTTTGCTTTCGCAGGGATAAATAATTTATTTTCACGCGAAAGCATTGGTTTGTATTCGCGTGAAAATAAAATTTGTATTCCCGCGAAAGCAACAGTTTCTATTCGCGTGAAAATAAATTATTTATTCCCGCGAAAGCAACCATTTCCATTCGTGTGAAAATAAAGTATTTATTCCCGCGAAAGCATTGGTTTGTATTCGTGTGAAAATCAAATTTGTATTCCCGCGAAAGCAACAGTTTCTATTCGCGTGAAAATAAATTATTTATTCCCGCGAAAACATTGGTTTGTATTCGCGTGAAAATAAAATTTGTATTCCCGCGAAAGCAACAGTTTCTATTTGCGTGAAAATAAATTATTTATTCCCGCGAAAGCAACCATTTCCATTCGCGTGAAAATAAAGTATTTATTCCCGCGAAAGCATTGGTTTGTATTCGTGTGAAAATCAAATTTGTGTTCCCGCGAAAGCAACAGTTTCTATTCGCGTGAAAATAAATTATTTATTCCCGCGAAAACATTGGTTTGTATTCGCGTGAAAATAAAATTTGTATTCCCGCGAAAGCAACAGTTTCTATTCGCGTGAAAATAAATCATTTATTCCCGCGAAAGCATTGGTTTGTATCCGCGTGAAAATAAAATTTGTATTCCCGCGAAAGCAACAGTTTCTATTCGCATGAAAAGAAATTATTTATTCCCGCGAAAGCATTGGTATTCGCGTGGACAAAATTCTGATTCATAGTTATATTATAAAGAAGGTTGGTATTCATAGAGTTCAACCAGTGCAACTTTAGCTATTTAAGAGCCACTGTTTTCACACAGAAAGCATCCAGTTCTACAACAGTGAGCGGAGAAGTAACATCTACTACACTTTCCATTGCAACTACTAGAAACTTTCTCTTTATAAAAGGTAAAATTTAAAAAATTTGTTATTCCCTACCTAGCAAAGATCAAAATTAGTTGAGCTATAACGTAAAGTATGAAATAAATAATCTTTTAGTTCCACATGAAAAGCTGAATTATATATTATTTCTTTCTTTTTTAGAATACTATGGAGGATTTTTCTGCTTCTTACACGGATTTAAAGCCAATCGAAAACAAGCAAAAAACATTCAAAACACCCTCCAAAAGAAAAAACTCTAACTCTGTCACAAAAGAAGCAACAATAAAGAGACGAGCTCTTCCAAAACTGGTTTTACCCACAACATCAAACAATATGGAACAAAAAGAATTGCTCACTGATGCTGACAGAGCTCTCAAGATGGCCAAATCTCTCCAAAAATGGAAGGCATGTGATTTGAAAAAGATTGGAGGGTTTCTTACACTAGCATCACTCCCTGTTCCATCAGTTTTGCAAATCGTTTCTATTGA
Source organism: Cryptosula pallasiana (assembly GCA_945261195.1). Taxonomy (NCBI): domain Eukaryota; kingdom Metazoa; phylum Bryozoa; class Gymnolaemata; order Cheilostomatida; family Cryptosulidae; genus Cryptosula; species Cryptosula pallasiana. The sequence continues at coordinate 30,936,043 of OX183130.1, forward strand.
ACAGAGTACTGGTGCATACGGAAATTACTACATTCTCACTTATCTTGATAATTCAACTGGAGCGAATTTTCAGAAAGTTGTTTGCCCAAGTAGAGTAGTTGAAAGCTTCAATGTTGATAACTACCCATTACCTTTCAACATTTTGTACTTGGGTGAGATGGAAAACTCAAAAAAACCAGAGACTACTTACTACAATGTCAAACGTATCAGCACAAAACGCTTAACCACAATGGAAGCTACTGCTGAAGCTGAAAAACTGAGAAAAATGAGTGAAGAAGAACTCAAACTCGCTTACGACATCGAGTAACTCAGCAATTTCAAAGATTGTTCCATTTTTGCTTACATCGAAGTTGTAGAAAGATTCATTCCTTTCCGATTCAATGGAGAAGAATCCATTGTAAATTGCATTCGCTATGTCGCTGAAAAGAATGGAAAAAGAGAGACGAGAACGCTTTTACTACCAATCAGATACAACGAGGAAGCTAAAAGATGTGCACCTGGTGTGATGATTTACAAAGGAAAAAAACAGAGTAAGAATGGAAATCCTATTCCATACCACAATGTTGTCTTCATTTCTTCAACCAACGCTAGTGATTGGGAGCGATATTGCACACAAACAAATTCTAATGAGGTGCTAACAAAAACAAATAATGAGGATGAAGTTCTTAAGGAATTCCTAGAAAACAAATTACAAGATTTTGATGAACAGCTTGGTGTTGATGGTATGTAAACTCAATATCAAATGCAGACAACAGGTAGTCTCAAGCGGATAATGAATGTAAAAAAAAAAGCCTGTGTATTGATTGACATTACAAGTTGTACTGTTTTGTATTACTTACTATTTACCGACTCTAACTATATTATATGGAGAGATTTTCCCCTAATTATTATACAATAAGTGTATATAATCATATATTAATTCATAGAAAAGTCTAAAGGTTCTCAAGTGATTAACTCACCAAAAGTTCCGGTTTGCAAAAACATTTGAAGATCTTCCTATTCCAAGCATTATACGAGTGACTGTACTTTTTTATCCAGTTGAAATAGCTAAAAACTTCAGTTACTTAGTATTTGCTGACTCTAGCTATATTATATGAGATTTTCCCTACTTATTACACAATAAATGTATATATTCACATATTGTTTCATTTTTAATCACTGTATTTATTCAATGTAGATATATTTCCTCTCTCTCCTCTCTCTCAAGATATCATATGAGTCGGAACTACAAAAAATTATCAAACCTTAAATGCCACACATTCAAAATCTAGACATCCTATTAGTTATAATTATGTATACAATTATGTAAAAAATTATCATAACTAAAATGCTATACATTCAAAATCTATATACCATATAAGTTCAAATTAAGTAAAAAAATAATCAAAACTCAAATGCCACTTAAATGTCACTCAAATACCACTCAAATACCCCTCAAATAAAATACAATATAAACTCGGCGAATTCATTCAACGCCGTAACCCATTGCATCACCCCAGATTATGACCCCACAAAAAAACACTTGGTAGGGAGATCTGCTCATATATTACTACTCACATACACTCACTGCCTATTCTACACCTACACCTACTGCCTATTCTACACTTACACCCACTGCGTATTCTACACCTACACCCACTACCTATTCTACACTTACACTCACTGCCTATTCTACACCTACACCCACTGCCTATTCTACACTTACACCCACTGCCTATTCTACACCTACACTCACTACCTATTCCACACCTACACTCACTACCTATTCTACACATACACTCACTGCCTATTCTACACTTACATCCACTGCCTATTCTACACCTACACTACTACCTATTCCACACCTACACTCACTACCTATTCTACACATACACTCACTACCTATTCTACACCTACACCCACTGCCTATTCTACACTTACACTACTACCTATTCCACACCTACACTCACTACCTATTCTACACCTACACTCACTACCTATTCTACACATACACTCACTACCTATTCTACACCTACACCCACTGCCTATTCTACACATACACTCACTGCCTATTCTACACTTACATCCACTGCCTATTCTACACCTACACTACTACCTATTCCACACCTACACTCACTACCTATTATACACATACACTCACTACCTATTCTACACCTACACTCACTCCCTATTCTACACCTACATCCACTGCCTATTCTACACCTACACTCACTCCCTATTCTACACATACACTCACTGCCTATTCTACACTTACATCCACTGCCTATTCTACACCTACACTCACTACCTATTCCACACCTACACTCACTACCTATTCTACACATACACTCACTGCCTATTCTACACTTACATCCACTGCCTATTCTACACCTACACTCACTGTCTATTCTACACCTACACCCACTGCCTATTCTACACTTACATCCACTGCCTATTCTACACTTACACCCACTGCCTATTCTACACCTACACTCACTGTCTATTCTACACCTACACTCACTACCTATTCCACACTTACACCCACTGCCTATTTTACACCTACACTCACTACCTATTCCACACATACACTCACTACCTATTCTACACTTACACTCACTGCCTATTCTACACTTACACCCACTGCCTATTCTACACCTACACTCACTGTCTATTCTACACCTACACTCACTACCTATTCTACACCTACACTCACTCCCTATTCTACACTTACACTCACTGCCTATTCTACACTTACACCCATTGCCTATTCTACACCTACACTCACTGTCTATTCTACACCTACACCCACTACCTATTCTACACCTACACTCACTACCTATTCTACACCTACACTCACTACCTATTCTACACTTACACTCACTGCCTATTCTACACTTACACCCATTGCCTATTCTACACCTACACTCACTGTTTCTTCTACACCTACACCCACTACCTATTCTACACCTACACCCACTACCTATTCTACACCTACACTCACTGTCTATTCTACACCTACACTCACTGTCTATTCTACACCTACACTCACTACCTATTCTACACCTACACCCACTACCTATTCTACACCTACACTCACTGCCTATTCTACACCTACACTCACTGCCTATTCTACACCTACACTCACTGCCTATTCTACACCTACACTCACTGTCTATTCTATACCTACACTCACTGTCTATTCCACACCTGCACTCACTGTCTATTCTACACCTACACCCACTACCTATTCTACACCTACACTCACTGCCTATTCTACACCTACACTCACTGCCTATTCTACACCTACACTCACTGTCTATTCTACACCTACACCCACTGTCTATTCTACACCTACACTCACTGTCTATTCTATACCTACACTCACTGTCTATTCCATACCTGCACTCACTGTCTATTCTACACCTACACCCACTACCTATTCTACACCTACACTCACTGTCTATTCTACACCTACACCCACTGTCTATTCTACACCTATACTCACTACCTATTCTACACCTACACTCACTACCTATTCTACACCTACACCCACTACCTATTCTACACTTACACTCACTACCTATTCTACACCTACACCCACTGTCTATTCTACACATACACTCACTGCCTATTCTACACCTACACCCACTGCCTATTCTACACCTACACTTACTGTGTACTCCTCTCGCTCTCTTGCCTTCCGGAGTTACAGTCAACTTCAGAACCTGCCACAACCTGTAGCTGTATCTCTACAGAACTCGAATTGTCTGCCTCTGGAAACCCACCCTAACCCTTTACAACTCTTTTCCTTACCTGTTCTTTTCTCAGAACATCCACCCACAACTTTTCTTCAACCACGACACAATTCGTTTTTCTTTCAGCCACTTTCTCGTGGTATGTAAAAGAGAACTAAACTTACTTAGGAGTTGCCTTCTCTTGCTTTTGATTCACAGCAATTGACTTAGAGCTCACCATTTAATTCAAAAGTCTCTTTAGAGGTTCATACTTTGTTTTTCTTTTGCTAAGTCGAATCCAAATACAACCAGATTCCAAAAACACGCAATCAAAGTGGAATCTTTCACTAATTACCATCCCATCACAAACCTTGCATCTTGTGTGAAGCGAATGGTTAGGCCATGTAAGTTCATTTACTAACTATTAGAATAGGTAGAGTTGATGGCAGTGAATTACTTGATAAGCATGGGCTGCAAAACCAACCTGTTGCAAAAATGTTTGTCAAACAAGTTTACAGACAGCAGAAGGCCCAGTTTTTGGAGTTTGATTCTATGGTCCCACCGCACACAGCACAAATCTGCCACTCTATGGTATGCTCAGTGCAACTGAGTGAGTCGAGGCTGTGCTGTCCTCAGAAACACTTCCGTTCATCCTAATTAGTGAGAGTATCAACTTGGAAACGCCATTCCTAGTTATTCAGAAGTCCCATATGGAATTCGACCAACCAGTGCTAATGCATAGGAAAGGCAGGCATGCACTGACTGTTACAGGAGACCACTGCTCTCAAAGGTCTGCTTGATGAAGAAACTGAGAACTTCCTCTAAGCCAAAATTTCTGAGATCGCTTTGCATAACTGATTGGCCACTGTCCATTTACTCTAGCTTTTTTTTAATTTTAAATTGGAAAGCAGTTTCAATGTAAAGTTTTCTTGCCCTTGAATATTCCAAGATAACCATTTTTTATGTAAGAGTCAAGTATTTTCCTTTAATTACTGTACATTTTGATTTTGAAAAAGCTAGCCCACCTTAGCCAAACGAGCGAGATACTTTCACTTTATCCTACTTGGATTAAATAGAACTGGCATCAAGTCACTGTTATTATTTATATCCACATCTGTAAGCACAAACAAGTAATTGAGGAGCATAAACTATAAATATATAAAGGTATTGCTAATATAAAACTGTTCACAGTAGTTGTACTTTGAAAAATAAGGGCATTTGCAAACAATAACAACAATAATATGACAAAACTACAAAGTTTTTCAGACCATTTGTTCTTGCCACCTGCATGCTCAAGTAGATAGTGAGCAGAATAATGATGTTATAAAGTAACATCACTAGCTATAATAAAACATTGTATATTACTGTCAGTCGGTATACATTCACTATTTACCTATCGCCTACTGGATACCCCATGTTAGTTACACCATTACTCCCTCCAAGCTGTCAATCCTTCTTTGTATACGGAGTATGTCTGGGTGTTTAGAGTCAGCACCGAAGATAGCTTTCCTCATTTCTAAGGCTTTTTCATACCATTTTAATGAATTGCCATAATCGCGTAGGTGGTGGTGCACTTTACCAATATCGTAGTAGCTACCAGCTATATCAGTATGATTAAAGTCTGCACCAAATATACCTTTCCTCATACTGAGTGACTTTTCATGATATTCTAACGAACGTTGATTATCACCTTGAATTAGATGTGCTCTACCGAAATTGTCATAGCTGGCAGCAATATCGATGTGATTAGAGTTGGTCCCATAAATTTCTCGCCTCATGTGGAGTGCTTGGGTGTGATATGTTAATGCAAGGTTGCAATCACCTTGAAATTGATGTACCCTACCAATATGGTCATAGCTCGCAGCAATATCTGTATGATTTGAGTAATAGCCAAATATAGCTTTCCTCATTTCCAGTGCCTTCTTGTGATATTTCAATGAGCTTTTAAGATCGCATTGACGTCTATGTACTACACCAATATTGTGATAGCTAAGAGCGATATCGGTATGGTTTGAGTCTTCACCAAATAAAGCTTTCCTCATTTCTAGCGCCTTCTTGTGATATTGTAATGAATTGTTGTAATCACCTTGGTATCGATATACCACACCTAAATTGTTGTAGCTGTGAGCAATGTCTGCATGTTTAGAGTTTTCTCCAAATATGCCACTCCTTATTTTCAGTGCCTTATTGTGATATTCTAATGAGGATGAGTATTTACCCAAAAGTCGATTCACTATACCGATATAATTGTAGCTGCCAGCAATATCAGTATGATTATCATCACCAAATATATCTTTCCTCATCGATAGTGATTTGTTGTGATATTCTAACGACTGACTGTAATGACCTTGGTATCGATATATTACACCCATGTAGTTGAAGCTGTGAGCAATATCAACAGACTTGGAGACTCTATCAAGCTTAGCATTTCTTATTTCTAGTGACCTGCTATGAAATTTGAATGCCATGTCATAATTGCCAAGATGTCGATGCACTATACCAATATTGTGGTAACTCTCAGCAATATCAGGATGATTTGAGTTTTTACCAAATATTGTTTTCCTCATATGTAGTGCTTTGTTGTGGTATTCTATGGAAAAGTTAAATTCACTTTGGTATTGATGCACTACACCAATATGATTGTAACTATTAGCAATATCTGTATGATCAGCATTTGCACCGTATACAGCTTTCCACATGTTGAGTGATTTGAAGTGACTTTCTAAAGAGAGTTTGTATTTATTTTGCAATCGATGTACGATACCAATATGGTGATGACTGAGCGCAATATCTTGATGATCTGTGTTAGCACCAAATATAGTTTGCCGAATCTTTAATGACTCGATGTGGTGATCTAATGAAGTGTTATATTCACTCGTGTGCCGATATAGGACCCCGAGGTTGTTGTAGCTGTGAGCAATGTCAATGTGGTTCAAGTTTTCCTTGTAAATATCTTTTCTCATGTTTAAAGACTTGGTGTAACACTGCAATGCATCATCATACTCACCCCTGAGTCGGTGTACTCTGCCAATGTTGTTGTAATCAGCAGCTAGACATGGATGAGAGCTATCACCATACATTTCTATGTCTATGTCTAGAGATTTTTTGTGGTTTTCCATGGCCATAGTATATTCACCCAAATCTCTGCATACCTCACCAATGTCCGTGCACATAGTGGAGTTGTCTTCATGAATTGTTGATGTTGCTTCTCCGTTTGAAGATGCTGTTGATGCTGATATTTGTGCTGCCGTTGGTGTTACTGATGCGTCTAAATCCTTCTGACTCAGAATCTTTCGGGCCTAAAATATTCAATGCTACTTTTAGATCAGTCAATTTCACATGTAAAGAGTTTTCAAACAGTAGTAGCGGTTATGGACAAAAATAATCACATTTGACTATAATTGTTCAATGGGTATGAGAGTATAGTATAATAGGAGCAAAACTACTGACATGTAACCACAAGTTAACTAAAGACTAGTGAATTGAAAATGATTTAAAGCCAAAAAAGATTAGGATTCCCGATGCTGAAATTGTAAATACTAAAAGTAGTAACTTAAGAACACGTTTCTTTGTTTTGTGAATTTTTGGCCACCAAATGATCAGTCCACAATTTTAACGGCTCTCAATTAGCATCTGTATGGCACCCAAACTGATGCGAAGTTGCTACCCAGTTGAGACAGCTAATTGGAACCACTTTGCAACCTTTTTGTTTGCTGGAGCTTTGCCAACAATTGATTATTGACTGAGTGTAACAATAAACAAAACTATGGTTATGAGTTAAGACTACAACAATGATGCAATCAATATTTTCAATATGGCAGAGCTTGGAGCAGTGCCAATGGTTTTGCATTGGTATCTTTGCGTGTAGTGGTTTTTGTCCGTCCATTACTGTTCATTAAACAGTTTTCACCGGGCAAACCTCCTGTCTGCTGATACAAAACATAATCAGTCTTTAACGGACTGACAGCTAGCAATCTAACCTCCCCCAGAGGTAATCCTGTGCCTGTATGGCTAATACAAGGTAGTATCCTCAAATTTACAACTGTTGTGAGCTCTAGGCTCTAATGTACAAGTAAGAGCTTTTGAGCTTATATATGTATGCTATCCAAGAATAAGCAGTGGCACAGTTTAACAATATTACAAATGCAAGATTTTAGTGAAATACTCAGTCTTTTTACAGACTCTGTTTCAAGAAATGACAGGAAGTATTAAGCCTAGTTACTCAAGAAATCCAATCACATGCATTATAAACATAAATGAACAAGTAGGTATAACGGGTACGTATAGTAACAAATGAGATATATAGTTAAAGAGATCAGGCCCCCAGAAATAACGGGCAGAGTCAGTGATCTCACAGCCAATGATAACTGTCAGTCTTTAGATGGTCTTTTTCCATCTCCAAAGATCATGGTCTTTGGTGGCCCTGGTCTCTGAAATTCTAACATCCAAAAATGGTAAAAGTGTAGATGGAGGGTTTTTGGGCTCTTAGGCTATGCTTGGTCACTCAGGCTATGGTAGCCATTTGGCTGCTGGCCCGGAATGGCTACGCAAGGCAGTTGCACTTGAGATACTGTGCTGGTATAGTTACTTCATTAATTCTATTGCTAGTATAGTTAATGGGATAAGTGTAATCAATGCAGATTTTACTGTATTGGTTAATTAGACTTGACTGGTGCCCGGGACTATCAGTGGGACCTTTGTGAATATGAATAACATGTTTGGGTCTCCTGAAATCTACCAAATGTTTACAAATATAATTCAAATTAATTTAGTTATTTATTATTTATAAATATGTATGCGACTGGTTATTATGTTGTTAAAGCCTGCATCCTTGTAGCCCAGTAGATTGCGTTGTCGGGCAAAATACTTCACACCATGCTTGATGCTTTCACTTGCTCCGAATTAATAGCTGAAAAACTATCATTTTTTAATCAGAAAAACTAGCTTATTTGTCTGACTGGTTTGCTTTTCTCGTTCTGGGAGTTGAAGTTGACTACGTTGGTGGTAGTGGCAGCAAGAGCTAAGGGAGTTAGAGGCAGCTCTGTGAAAGCGTTACAACAGCTTTCAATGCTGTGCACTTGTGGTTGTTGCCTGGTGCAGCAGTTGTACAGTTTGCAGGCTTTGTAGTGACAGTGAAAAACTGTTGCAGTACTTTGATTTAGTTTTTATCTGTTCTCGTTTACTAACTAGCTGTTAGGAGAAATTTCAACATTTTTATTGGATTATTATTGAAGGAGACTTTGATATAATGATATCATATTTTTTTACAGTAGTATTATATTAGACAATAGTTGCAGTAAAATACACCATATAATCGGTTTTCCATTGTCACAAAGACTAACCTCCACACAACTTGATCTACAAAATTAAAAGACAAGCAGTAACTAGATAATGATATGGGTTTGAGAGCAAAAACAAGAGTGCTTTAGAGAATAAAAAAAATAACTTTACTCATTAGGGAGACTTGCACCCAGGAACATGGTTCATTTAACCATACACTCTACCAACTATGCTATCATTTTTCCCATGATGAAGAGCTATGGAAACAACCGAAATGTTGATAATTATTGGGGTAATCACTAAACAAATATTCGCAAAGACTTTTATGTTAAAAAAATTTCCACCGCTGGGAATCGCACCCATATCCTCTCAGCAGCGAGTGACAACCTGAACCATTATCCCATCACGTAGTGTTAACATAAGTGTGTAAACAGTAGTTGATAAAAAAAGTATGCTTAGCCTACATACAAAGAAATATTTCAGCGCGCTCACTTCACTAGATCCGGCTCGAACTTCTTGAAATTTTTTCAGATTCATTGATCCAGCCACTTAAACACCATTTCACAGAGATGTAACTTTGACAAAAAATTCTTTCATTAAAAAATCTGGTTAATGAGCAAAGTTTGCTGAAGCGGTTCTCACTCTGATTTTGGCCCCGCCTTGAGCCTTTGCATGTAGAAAGTGACTTTACATGTATGTTTATCTGAAAGACGGTGTCAATGAGAAGATCTTGGTGCATAAATCAAGTCAATCGGAGTAGCAGGTGGCAAGTAACTGCCAAAAAATTGATTTTGAAGCGTATGTTTAAGAATAGAATAACTGTGTCAAAAGTATTCTGAAAAACTTTAAAGATTAAATTTTTGAAAAACAACATCTGAGGCTACATGACCAATATTTTTATTTGTCCCCAACTAGTTCCATTCTTGTCTGGGAAAGCATTGAAAAGCGCGGATTTCATTGAGTTTTTTTAAATTGAAATTGGGAAAACTTAAAACGCTTTTATGTGATTGCTTTGAAATCCAAATCGGTACATAGATATCCTATTGCACACGTTTTTTGCCAACTTCAGCTCAATGGGCTGATTGGTTTTCTAACAAGAAGCTGTTTTATGATGAAAACTGAGATTTTCAAAAAGATACACGATAGCTGCTTCCGCATTGATTTGTAACATCATTTTATCAATAGATATCAAAAGATGAGCAAAATGCACCACTACGCAAAAGTTTGCAGTTTTTCGTCAATCGAGTCTAAGTTTTTTAGGCTATTTAGAAGCTAAAAAATACGATCCTTTACCGCATACTCTTCAAGCTACACCACCACATTCTCTCCAACGAAGTGCATTGAGATTACCTAAACATTGTTACTTCTGTAGTTTACCATTAAATACACCTTTCCCAGAGAACTTTTACATGAAAAAAATTTCCACCACTGTGAATCGCACCCAGATCCTCTCACCAGCAGGTCTCAACATGAACCATGACGCTATCAAGCATTGTTTACGGCTGAACATAAACATCGATTAATAAAAAGCAATATTCTTAACCTACATACAAAAGAATGTCTTAGCGTACTCACATCGCAAAATGCTGTTCGAAATTTCTTCATTTTTTTTTTAGAATTGTTCCTTTAGCCACTAAAACACACTGTAACAAAGAATTAACTCTAACAGAAACGTCTTTCGTTCAAAAATGAATTACGGAGCAAAGTTTGCTGAAGCGGTTCTCAACTATTGATTTTGCTTTACCTTGACCCTTTGCACATAAAAAATGCCTTCAAGTGAATGTTTCTCTGATAGAGCATGTCAAAAAGGGTAGTTTGGTGCAAAGATTACGGCAATTGGAATACCGATTGGTGAGAAATAGCCGAAATTTGTTTTTGAAACCCCTTTTTATATACGGAATAGCTGTGTTGGCGCTTTTGCGACAAACTTGGAATATCAGCTTTTTGAAAGACTAGGTATAGGGCTAAATAGTAACATGTTTCATTTGTCTCTGACTGGTTTCATTCTTGTTTGGGAAAGCATTGAAAAGTGCTGTTTTCATTGAGATTTTCGAAGTTGAAAATGGAAAAACTTGAAACGGTTTTGTGCGATTGTTTTGAACTTTACAATAGTGCATCAATACACTATTTCACACCTTAGCAGCAAGTTTCAGCAAAATCGGCGGGTTGATTCTCTGACGAGAAGCTGTTTTATGCTCAAAAATTAGATTTTCAACTAAATCCAAGATGGCCGCTTCTGAATCAATTTTTGCGGTGATTTATTAATTGATATCAGTAGATGACCAAAATACAAAGTCTTCCAAAATTTGGTATTTTTTCGTCGATTGGGTTTTAGTTTTTTCAGCCATTTTGAGGCTAAAAAAATGATTCTTTACCTGTTTTTGCACCGAGGTACAGCGTTTTGGAATGTTCTATTATTCTGTAACTGACTTACTTTAATGCCCAACGCCTGTCAATTGCGCCGCAAAGAATTTTGTAGCTCTATTTAATATGGTTTTTGAGAAAAAGTGGCAACAGTTTCATACGGTTGCCGTAAAAGAAGAAAAATAGTAATAAAAGAAAGCAGAACAATAGTATTTTAGATTCTCTAAAATACTAATGATGAGCTTTTTTGATTTATTAACAAAGATAATAATAAGATTGGCTAACAGTGATGCAAAACACAAATATAAAACATAACCTGGTAGAATTTTTGAAATCAAATTTTAAAACAAAATTTTTAGAATAAACAATTTCAAAATCTATCACATAAGCAGATCTATGTGACATATGATTGTAAAATCTAATAGGACAATAGAGCGATAACAACAGCGTCGCATTTCTTTTCTACTTATGTTGCATAGCTTTAGTCATAGTATCAACGTGTTACGCATGGGATTAACAAAATACGTGTGAGATGAATCGAATAGTAATTGTATTTATATGCTTTCACTTGGGTACATATAACATCATAGGTTCGTCCGATTCAAAATTTTTCCATAGCCTGTGATGATCATCTGTTCGCTGCATAATGTTTCTTTGTAGAAAGGGTATGGCTTTCTTCATCGCTCGCGTAAAGGCTTGTTGTACATGAGTCGTCCTCCGGGGAAAGCATTGGCGAGTCAAATAGGTAACCGAAGAAGCGTCTCGAAGGGTTTTAAAAAGGAAAACACAGTGACTATTCAAGGAAATTGCTCTGTTCCCTTTTAAAAACAGATTCTAAACAATAAAAAAGACACTTTCAGAAACCAGAAAATTCATCCATCAAATCATTAATTATCAATCATCTGTTTTGTCCATCTCTGGGGAAACTTGTCGTTATATCTATCCTTCCCTCGTGAAATATCATTCCGGATAGGTCGTCAAAGGCTTTTTGATAGGCACCTTAACAGTAATGTATTTTTACTAGTGGAGAATAAGCTATAGTCTGACATGCTTCAATCATTCGTAAAACCGTAATAATCGCATTAAATGACGAAAGTAGTAATATATGAGCAGATCTCCCTACCAAGTGTTTTTTTGTGGATTTGACCTTGGAGTTGAGACAATGGGTTAAGGCGTTGGATGAATTCGCCGAGTTTATATTGTATTTTACTTGAGGGGTATTTGAGTGGCATTTGAGTGGCATTTAAGTGGCATTTGAGTTTTGATTATTTTTTTACTTAATTTGAACTCATATGGTAGCTAGATTTTGAATGTATGGCATTTAAGTTTTGATAATTCTATACATAATTCGAACTCATATTGTATCTTGAGAGAGAGGAGAGAGGAAAAGAGGAGAGAGAGGAGAGAGGAGATACATCTACATTGAATAAATACATTGATTAAAAATGAAACAATATGTGAATATATACATTTATTGTATAATAAGTAGGGATACATAAAGAGAACATATTAAATATTGTGAGCTTGAAATAGTTCCAATATCATTTCAAATGAAAAAATGGATGATGAGAGATTTTCATCCGTTTGTATGTATCTACATATATCTGATTGAAAATGATATAATAATTCAGTAGTCCATTGTATTGAAATCAATTTTTGAGTGAGCTCTTTATTCCACACTTTTCTTTGAATTTTCTTTAAGTAATCATTTATACTGACAGTTTTTGACATTTTTACAACTGTTTGAAAATTGTTTTTAGTCATATGCTTGAATATTTCTACTGAATTGTCAACGTATTTATGTGTAGTGTATGGCCGGTATTGTATCGGTGAAAGTTCTCCATGTAAAGAAGCTACAGTTAGCAAATGCTGTGTCATACATAATAATATAGCTTGTAATGTCAAGCGATATCCAATCTTTTCCTGTACTTCAACATTTTCTTTAATATAGCTATGATATATCTTTGGAAGGTAGTCTTTGATTGTGTATCTTTTTGAACTCATAATGAACTAAAATAAAATGTCAAGTATTAGTATATGATGATTAAACAGTGTTGTAAAATAATTACATTTTAACTTTTATTAAATAATTTTTCTATTAATTCTTACCTTATCACCAAGAAATCAGCTGTAGTAGTTGATGAAATCAGTTGTAGCAGTTGATGAAATCAGTTGTAGTAGTTGATGAAATCAGCTGTAGTAGTCGATGTTTTATTGCTGGAGAGAATGATTTCTATGCAGAGAGAGCTGTTCTTATATAGTATAAGCCACTCCTACTATGTATGGTGAATGGAGAGCTATTGATTGGAGATCTTAGCATCCCTGCTCAAATAGCTTCATCTGTGGTGGCTGAAAAAAGCGGTGTAATCGTATTCAAAGGACTAAGACAAAATACGAACAACATGATTTCCTATGATATCATTCTACTCTCGGCTCTTCAAGCTTTCATTCAAACCTCAGAACTGTTTGATACTTCGCTGCAACACAGCTGTCTCTCCTACTTTGATGAAAATGAAAAAGAGAATAGTCCAGAACAGTACATCGAAGTCTTAATCGATAACACAAAGGATGTGACTCGTCTTCGATGATGGTAAGTTTTATATCTATTTTAAAAAAAAAGCACCGAAGTATTTTTTTGTGAAATTAATTCATATAACTATGTATGATAGAGTCATTAGTTACTATGTCTTTTAGATATAGCTAAAGAGCGCTCCTGAGGAAGAAAATGAGAAGAACTTATTTATTTCTTGCTTGAAACATTACAAAACAATAGTTTTTATAGATTCTGTAGTGTTTAGCGCAAAATAATGAGATAAGTTGTATTTTATTCATTTTATTTATTATAACAAATAAAAATCAAGTATAATAATCATCTTTAACAATTTACTTAGTAAATTAGTTCCTTGTATATGTACACCATCTATTCCTTCTACTGTATTATCTTCTATGAACTCGAAGTTAGGATAGGTCTGTATGATAAATCTCCGTATTGAGTGATCTCTCATCTCACTATCTCCTATGTCTCGTAAACTTCTAACAATTTCATCCATACTCCACCCTCTACTTCTCAGTAAACAAAAGTATACACAATAATCGCCACATACAGTTGACAAAAAATTTTGTAGTTGTGTTTCATTACTTCGTATTGTTTCATATCCTCCATGAATACTTAGTATTTCATTTACATCCGGATAAAAGGAAACAGAACGCCCAAATGAGTCAAAAAAATCCACCTCTGAATCATTAGCGTACACAGCCAACCAATGCTCTCCGGGTTGGTGAGAATAATGGGTGTTGAATACGAAACATCCTCTTGGAAAATTGCAAATTTGCTTCCAAAACTGTTCTCTAGCTCCAACATGAATCCCTACGCTTTGACATAAAACGTCTGAAGATAAGATCGAACGAATTTGCATGGTATTCATCTCTAACTTTCTGTTTAAAGCACTGCGTCTCCCCCGATAGTTAATTGAAGAATGCTATCCATCTCCAACACACCGTCTTTTACAAAGTATGCTACCAAGGATAATCCATCAGTCGTGTTAGCGCTAAAACGAATTTCCACACTTGTTGTGACATTTTTCATAGAGTGAAAGCCTTCTTTAAGAAAATCACCAGTCAAATCAAATCCATAAAGTGTAGTACCATCAAGGTATTGTTCTTTCGTAATACCAAGACTATCGCCTTCAAGCAAAGTTCCGGTAGCGTGTAGAAACTGATGATATTCTCTTCCAAAAATTCCTCTAGCATAATTTGGCTCAAATCTTCTTCCAATTGGACAATCACCAACTCTCAATACAATACTATCAACACTAGCATGCTGCATTCTATATGGATTCAAGGCGAAACGTCCGTCCATTGCGTTGTGATCAACTAAACCTAAATAGATCTGTTTAGGTTTTTGTTTGTTTTCTTCCAAAGTGATGTCAATCTGCGCAACCCCAGCACGAATTCCATATAGTTTTATCCGTTTTCGATCAACTGGATAAATGTAGTTGTGACCTTCCAACGCCAAACTGAGTTGGGAGTTTTGTATTGTAGGATTCACCTTAACTTTACAAAGATGAAGTTCAAATTTATCAATTCTAATCTTTGCCCCTCCTGCAGGCGTCTCATTCGCAGCAAACAAAGCTAGTTTGCCGGAGGCACGCTCAAACTCCAGCTGCATACTAGGACCCGGAATTATTAGTTTTTTTTGCTGAAATAATGCGAGATGAGGTTTTCCAGTTAATTCTATTGTCTTTCCACCTATGATTAGAGCTCTCCTCTTTTTCTTATCCGCGGTTTTGTGATCAGCAGCGTCTTTGCTAGTTGAATCATCATACAGCCATCCTTCCATCTTACCTTGATATTTCTTTCTTTCTGCACTGTTTTCGAGTAGTTGTGAAAAGTAGGATCGTAAACCGTAGTTGTTAGCGTATTCAACAGTGGTTCCTTCTATCGACATTTTCAACTCGCTGAATAATGTATGCATTGAATCCCCCATCCACACAACTGCATCATCATCATTGCCCTCAATATCTTTTCCATCATCTTGAACAACCGTGGCTTCAACTTGCAGAAACGAGTTGTAGAGATCTGTGTAATGTTCAGTGCTCCCTGACAAGGTTAACTCAATACTACCATAAGGATCTAACCTATCAGGTCTGATGACAACATATTCCGATCTTTCTACCGATATGTTTGTTGGTTCCGTAGCAAATACATCCAACGTTGGATTTATGTTGTAGGAAGAACCTTCCAACTTATTACCTGTTGTTCCATTTAGGCTAGCCATCTTTTGCGAGTGATGAATGCTTGAAGCGTTACCGCTTAATGAATATAGATATCAAGCTCAGCTGTCTTTATACCGGATTCTACTGCTATTAAAATATACCACGATTACCAACACCTCTCCTCTTCTTTCCACCTCTTGTTTTTCTCCTTTTCATTCTATCTGGTCGGACTGCATTGAGCACATCTCCCCCCAGATCATTCAACTCTGCCAATCCCCTCTTCTTTGCTGACGCTGCTAAACTTTGACCATCGATGACATCACGCGCTACATTTCCACCTACAGACAATGCTCTTTTCCCCAAACTAATTGCTCCTCTTTTCAGCATTGGTGCTGCAGATTTAAGTAAACTTGAAAAAATACTACCAAGTCCATTTCCTCTCATATTAGGCATCACTCGTCGTCCACTATACACTCCAATTCCATTTCCAGCTTGCATCTTGTAGTACTCATCAAAAAAATCTTTTGAATCCTCAGGGGTGTATCGTACCAAACTCATTATAATTCTTTCTCTCTATAGTGAACCGTCAACACAACCTTTCCACCATCAAATGGTATTCGTTGACCGTCGTCACTCGTTATAAGTACTTTAATCATATCACTATTTAGTGATGAAGCATCAACATAGTGAGGATTTTTAAATTCTTGATACACAACGCTAGTAGTAGAAAGTTGAGAGTTCTGGGACACCTCAAAAGTTGGGATTATCTCCCCTGTCAAAATTCCGTGCACGGAATTATTTGAGTTAATTTGTTGTAGTAGTAGAAAGTTGACAGTTCTGGGACACCTCAAAAGTTGGATTTGTCTCCCCTGTCAAAATTCCGTGCACGGAATTATTTGAGTTAATTTGGTGGCTTAAAGCTAACTGTATATAAACACAAGAAACTTTAGTCATTATCCCTTTATAATACCAATCCTTTAAGCCTACACTCGCAAGCTTTCACGCTTGAGTGACTTTGTGACATGACAGCCGAGCTAATGACTTTATTGATAGAGGCTTAAAGATAATTTTGGTATAATAAATGGCTAATGTAATAGTCAACCTCTTATCCGAGTATAGGGAATATGTAGATATTCAGAAAAAGGCCGAAAGCTATCTAGATTACCTGTTATCTACTGCGCGAGAGTATAAAATTGTGGGCTGTCAAGATATGAACGAGACCGAGTTGAGAATTGCTGTAAATCGTGCTGAAGATGAACTGGATGCAAAGCTTTTAAACATTCTAGATTATCACAATAAAACCAATGAAGAGTTGGGAGATGCTGTTGAAGATGCTTGGAGTAAATTGGAAGCTTATGCATTAGGAATCAAAGATGATGAGGAGATGAGTTTTGAAGAGCGCAGGGAAGAAATTGAAAACGGTATTGATGATCATTTTTCTACCCCCAGAAAATATTTTGCTCAACAATTTCGAGATGATCTACGAAAAGAACTAAAGCAAGCATACCTTTGGAAGCAAAATAACAATTGATAATTGTAAAACTTTTTTAGTATAATAAAGGAGGTGTGTAATACGGCAAGTGTAACCAGCACTTAGTTGTCCTGCAGTTGCATGCTGAAAAGCAGCCACACATTTTCTAACATATTTTTATTCTCCATTTTTTCAACTGCCATCGTGCCCATAGATTTTTGATCTATGGAGACTATGACATGAATTGACAGAGGCTTAAAGATAATTTTGGTATAATAAATGGAGAATAAAAATATGTCAACTGTCAAGGATCTAAGATCTTTGGCCAAACAAAGGGGTCTGAAAGGATACTCTAGACTAAGAAAGGATGAACTTAGTCAACTGTTATTTAGCAGTAAACCTGTTAACATTATGGACGAGCCTGTTCCTGAAACAGGACCAATCCCTCTTATACCTCAAGCAGTGACACAAATTGTAAAGCGAGGTGTAAGGTCTCTCAGTAGTATGGCTACTAAGGCTGCAGAGATTTCGACACAAAAAATTAATGATTTTGCGAATTGGATAATGGATTACATACCTACACCAAAGGCTGTAGACCCGATTTTGAAGTCATTGAAGGAACGGGTGATGAGTTTATATTCAGCCGAACCTCGAATTAGTAAGCCAATATTAAAAGAAAAAGCAGTCAAAGGATGGTTTAAGACCTATGAGATCCCCGGTCAACCTAAACACGATCCCGAGTCTTTTATGAAATTAATAAAACCTGAAGTTGTAAAATTGTTTGAGTCTGAGCCAGCTATGAAAAGTAAACTGTTTCTTTTTTGTGAGATGGAGAAAACTATTGTTGTAACGGGAGAGTTTATTAAAGAGGTCATGCCATTCACTTCAAATATGGAGTTAATTTTGGGTTCGACAGATATTTCAGAGTTGTATGATACAATGGCTGAAAAGGTTAGGGAAAATATGGCTGGTTTAAATGCAAGAGGTAGCAATTGGGCTTTTCGATCAGTGGTAAGAATGGATATTAGCATTGATAGATATCAGCCGCTAAAAGGATCATCTTGGATAGATCTCCCTCCACGTATTAAGGCTACAAAGAGTGTTATAAATCCTAAAAACACAGATAATGAATGCTTCAAGTGGGCTGTTTTAGCATCATTATACCATGGAGAAGTTGGTGATCATCCTGAACGGATAGCTAAGTATGCCAACTATGTTGACGAATTGAATTGGGAAGGGGTTACATTCCCAGCTGGTAAGAAATCTATTGATATATTTGAAAAGGTAAATCCTGACATAGCGGTTAATGTTCTGACCTGGGATGCGAGTAAAAGTGTGATTCATCCATGGTATTTGTCTAAGAAGCAAAATCACAAGGGATGTATAGCTAACCTGCTACTAATAACAAAGGTAGAAAATCCTGCAGACGCAAAACCAACTTTGGGAGAAGAAAATATTCTAGTAGGATCACATTTCACATGTATAAAAAGTCTGAGCAGACTTCTTACAAGTCAAATAGATACTCGTAATGGTAGAAAACATTTTTGTTTGAATTGTATAAATGCATTTTGGGATGAGGATGCTCTAAACAAACATAAAGAATGGTGTCACACCAAGGATGGTGTTGCTATAACATTTCCAAAACTTGAAGACAAAATCAAGTTTGATTTGAAGCACTACTGTCGTAAAATGAGAGTACCATTTGTGGTATATGCCGACTTTGAAGCTTTTAACCTGCCCATAGATACTACACAACCCGATCCTACTAAAAGCTATACACAAAAATGTACTAAACAGGAACCCAGTGGGTTTGGTTTTTATGTTGTCAGTATGACTGGGGATACTGAATACATATCTTACACTAAAAAGTCTGAAGATGAAAACATCGGACAAAAATTTGTCCAAGAATTAGTTATGACGATCGAAAACTTGTATGCCAAGCATAAGTTTCCTAAACCTATGAAATTAACTGTTGAAGAAGAATTGTCTTTTCAAAATGCTAACAATTGTCATATATGTGAAGAAAAGTTTAATGAAGCCGCACACAAATTTAAAGATATAATTACAACTGACAAAGACATAAAATCGTTTAAAAAGTGTTTGCATTGCGGCGAAGAAATCTCCTCACTGTTTGAACATTGTCAGAAGCCTAAGGAGTGCAGGGTTAAGGGTATATGTCCGGATTGTGAAAACCTTAAAAAATGTAAAAAGTGTGAAGAATGTGGAGATTGTCAAAAGTCAAAGCGATGTAAAAATTGTGTAGGATGCATAGATTGTAAATCTTTACGGGGATGTAATCATGAGAATGCTGTCAAGTGTGAAGGGTGTGAGAAATGTAAAAGAGCTGAAGAATGTAAAAAGGCTATTGATAACATAAAGGTCAGAGATCATTGCCACTTGACAGGTGATTATCGAGGGGCGGCTCACAGAAATTGTAGCCTAAACTTTAAAATACCAAAGTTTTACCCGGTATTTTTCCACACTTTGTCTGGATACGATGCTCACATGTTTGTAAAGAACTTGGGTGGTGACATATCATGCATCCCAAATAATGAGGAGAAATATATATCGTTTAACACGAAAATAGTGGTTGATAGATTCACTGAAGATGCATATGTTAAACGACAAGTTAAGGAGGAAATGTCTGTCTGGGAGGAAGAAGGGTGGAATTACACTACATCTGGAAGAAAGCTATCATCAAAGGAACTGCATGATGAATGTATACGACTTTTTCCTCATAAGGAAGTTAAGCGTGAAATACGGTTTTTAGATAGCTACAGATTCATGGGTTCATCACTCGCTGATTTGGTGAAAAATCTTGATTCCAAAGATTTTAAGCATATGAGAAAGCAGTTGGGAAAAGATGGTTACAACGATGAGAAAATAAACTTATTGTTGAGAAAAGGAGTCTTTCCTTATGACTCCTTTAACAACTTGTCGGTCTTGAATGAGACTAAACTCCCACCAAAAGAAAAATTCTGGAGTAGTTTAAAAGAAGAAGGTATATCTGACAACGATTATAAACATGCACAGAATGTCTGGGATGCATTTAACATGAAGACTTTTAGAGAGTATCATGATCTGTACATGAAAGTGGATGTTTTGCAGCTAGCAGATGTTTTTGAAAAGTTTCGAGATGTGTGTTTGGAGAACTATCAGCTAGATCCTGCTTGGTACTATACAGCTCCGAGTCTATCATGGCATGCTATGTTGAAGTTCACAAAATTAGAGTTTGACCCTATAACGGATCCTGATATGTTATTGTTTTTTGAGCGAGGTATTCGTGGGGGTGTGAGTATGATAAGTCATCGGTATGCCAAAGCGGATAATAAATATGTGAAGCGGCGTAGACGTAGAGGAAAGGGTCGTGGGGGTGTGAGTATGAAAAGTCATCGGTATGCCAAAGCGGATAATAACAATGTGAAGCGGCGTAGACGTAGACGTAGAGGAAAGGGTCGTAGGAAAAATAGAGGAAAATTTATTACATACTCGGATGCGAATAATTTGTATGGATGGGCAATGTCCCAGAAGCTTCCAGTAGGGGGTTTTAAATGGATGACTGAAGAACAACTGAAAAATTGGAAAGATCATCCATGCTTTTTGGAGGTAGACTTGAAGTATCCTAAGCATTTGCATGACTTGCATAAGGACTATCCATTCTGCCCAGAACCAAAAGAAATTAATGGTGTCAAAAAGTTAGTACCAAATCTTTGTGATAAGAAAAATTATGTGATACACTACACGGCTCTAAAGCAATGCTTGAAGCATGGTCTGGAACTCGATAAAATTCATAGAGGAATAAAATTTCGAGAATCGGATGAACTAGGAAAATACATAGACAAGAACACGAAATTAAGAGCCTTGGCTAAAAACGACTTTGAGAAAGATTTCTTTAAGCTGATGAATAATTCAGTGTTTGGGAAAACTATGGAAAACATTCGTAATAGGATCGATATTAAACTTCTTGGAGGTTCTGAATTCATTAAAGCGGAGAAACTTATTGCTAAACCTAATTACAAAGGAAGAACCATATTTGAACCTGGCAATCCCAACAGTCTTGTAGCAATGCATATGAATGTGACTAAGCTGATATTTGACAAACCAGTATATCTAGGAGCGGCTATTTTAGACATTAGCAAAACATTGATGTACGAGTTTCACTACGAGTATATAAAGCCGAAATATGGTGAGAAAGCGAGATTATTGTTTACGGATACTGACAGTCTCATGTATGAGATCGAAACGGAGGATTTCTATAAGGATATATCCGATGATGTTGACTCACGATTTGACACCAGTAATTATGAAAAAGATCATCCGTCAGGTATACCTACTGGTAAGAATAAAAAGGTTATAGGTATGTTTAAGGATGAAGCCGGTGGTAAAACAATTACAGAATTTGTGGGTTTGAGAGCCAAGCTTTACTCCTACAAACTTGATGAAAAGGAGGAAAAGAAATGTAAAGGTATCAATAAGACGACTAGAGATAAGCATATTACATTCTCAGACTATAAGAAGTGTTTATTTACTCAGCAAGAGCAGTATCGCTCAATGAAGACCCTCAGAAGTCATAAACATACAATGTATCTTGAAGAAATGAATAAAGTTGCCTTATCAGCCGATGATGATAAACGAATTATTCTTAAAAACGGTATTAGTACAATTCCATATGGATATAATGGTCGGATGGAGATACCCGATGGTATTAGACAAAAACATGATAAAATATTAGAGACATGGAGGTGTGAAACGAAATTTTGATGAAGAATCAATATTGCATCCTTGGGAACAATAAATGATAATTCTAAGTTTAATGCTAATGTCAGTGTTTGGGAGAGATGACAAGACAAGTACAGAAAACTTATCCGAACTGGCTGAAAGAATAAGTCGATATCTAGAGAGTACTAATAAATATGAACCGAACAATGGTAGATTCATCGCTGTTTCCTAGCGAAAAGAACACTTTACCGGAATATGCCACACTAGGAATGGTTGTGGTGCAACTAGGTCTTCACCTGTTTCAATTATTTTTAAAGTTGAAAAAGCGTGTAACTAACAATGAGGCCAGACTTCGGAGTATGAGAAACAAGATTGATCAAATAACTGAACTATAATTTTATAACCGTTTTTGGTTATAAAATAAATGATGAGTGAAGAAAATGCTAATAAACTTATAGAACAAGTGCATCCGATACAATGGGATACGTATAAGGACTCTAATCAACACTATGTTAACAGTCAAGGGTATAGATACGCTTATTATACAACTACTCTAAAGCGAGGCTATAAATTATCTGAGCTACGACAGAAGGCAAAGGATCTAGGTATAAAAAAGTACTATCAGATGAATCGAGCCGATCTGGTTATAGCTCTAGGCGAACAATAAATGATACGAGTGTACAACATAGCGCTCCCGAATGAGTCTCTGTCAAACTTACAACTAATGGAAGCGGTTCAAAAGCTAAAGATACCTAACTTTCGAGGAGTTTACATGAGAGATGATTTACCTAGAAAACCTCAAGCGAAAGAGTGTGGAATTTTAAACTTGGATGATTCAACTGGTGGTGGAACTCACTGGACAGCCTGGTATAAAGATGGAAAGGAAAAGTTTTACTTTGACAGCTTTGGCTTAGATCCACCAACAGAAACAGTTTCTTACTTGAAACCGGGAATAAGGTATAACACTGAACAAGTCCAGCCTAGAGACCAAGTCTTTTGCGGACACTTGTGTTTGTACGTTTTAAAAGGATTGTCAGACGGAAAACATTTACAAAACATTGTAAATACTTTATGGTAATAATAAATGTCAGTATACAAATTTGGAGGTGAATCCAAGAAAAAAGATTCTAAAACGGAATTAAACTTCGTTAAAGATGAATATCTGAGACGTGATGGATCCAGTGTCGCTACCGGACCGTTGAACATGGGAGAAAATAAGATCAGTAAACTGATTGATCCTGAGGACGATCAAGATGTGGCAACTAAAAAGTATGTAGATGACAAAGAGATACAGTTGACTGAGTCTAAGGGGAAGGATTATATTTTAGTAAGCGGTGACAATGGAGAAGTTGTAGAAAGTGTAGGCAAGCTATCAGATATATCCTCAAATGTGATGAAAATGATTGAGGGTAAAGCTGATAAGATATCTAATTCCAAAGGAGCGGGTTATTTTGTTTTGACCGATAATAATGGAAAATTAGTTGAGTCTTGGGTAGAACAAGAAAAGTATCACCAAGTACACACACTGCTGCGGAATGAGATTAACAACTTAAAATCTATTGAGCATTCTATTTATGTTTCAATATCTAGCGATTTACCCAGAGTTGACAGATGGCCAATGTTTGAGGGAAAAGGGTTAACAGTGAGGCAAGATATTACCGTGACACATGCTACTATAAGTTTTTATTGGATAGCTGGAACTAGCAACACTGATAAAATACGGAATTTAACATATATATTTAAGATAGGAGGCAGTATTAAAACTCAACAAACTCTTCAAATAAATAGCAATGGACGTATGGAAGTGCCACTAAATGTTAATGTAAAGCAAGGGGATGTTTATCATCTAAATATGACCTTAAATCGACCATCTCCTTTAAAAACAGTTACTTGTAGATTATGGTATAAATATGATTAAATGGTTTTTATAAGCACAAGCTTATAAAAACATATATTTACAAAATGGCTCCGAGTATTGGGATATTTTTAAACGGACTGTTTGGCCCGAGTAACAATCCACGACCCACTGGTGAGACCGTTCTTCCCGTTCTTAAATACAATCCATCACCTACAGACTCCAGACCGGAACCACTGGCATTTTTCAAATAAACTCCGCTTCCATCAGTTTGTACCGAGCACACACATCCACCCTTTTTCAAATACAACCCTTTACCAACGGCCTTTTGTACTCCGGCACTAGCTGCTCCCGAAAGAGCACCGAGTCCTAGACTTCCCAAGACCTGTGGTAAAAATTTGGTGGCCAATCCCAACAATGTGCTGAGGAAACCACCCTCTACTTTTTTGGCATTGTATCCAACTTGAGTTTTACTCATCTTTATAGTGGCACCTTTGCCTGAAGATATAGCTTTGTTTATTTGATCTATTTGTGTTCTCGTTAGAGCTATAAGATCATCTTCCCCGTTGAGATCTTTATTGTCAAATCGTAATGTAAGCGTCTGTGCTCCATTTTTAAGAGCTTTCTGAATGCTCTCCTTTTGTCCCTGTGAAACGTTTAGTTTGTCTATGATATAAGGCATGTTATTTATTATACATTAAATTTCCTTCAAATGATACCGAATCGTTACTCTTTCTCCTCGCAAATCTAACTGTTTACCATTTTGATCAGTAAGAGTAGTTCTTAGGCTCGCAATGGTTTTAAGATGTACTGGAAGGTATATAGGATGATTAGGTTTTTCAACAATTTTATAGCCAGGATCGACATTAGGAAAAAATGAATAAATTACATTCGATTCTGATCCATTCAAGTAACTATCCGAAATAATATCAGCATTTACTAAGATGGTATTAACGCTTAGTATGTCAACAAGTTTTTCTGATTCAGTATAAGCATTAGAGTAAGTTTTCGAGTTGAATCCTAGAACTTTACCTATAGAGTCTTGTGGAGAAAAGTCTACTTTATATCCATTGGCCAGTTTTAAAATAGTTTTCAAAGTTATTGTATTAACCGCTATTGTCACACCTTTCTCATCGTGTCCATTTTCTTTAATTTTACTTTGAATTGCATCATTAATTTCTTTTAAAACATAACATCCTACTGGCAACCTGAATTCATACCAGCTTGTTCCATCGGGTGAATATTTGAAATGGTTTCGTTTTGAATCTATGTTGGGGAATGAATAATAAGTTTCTAGGTTCACCAAGGCCATCTCATAGGATTTATTATTATCCAGTTGTAGGGGTGGGTTAAACTTTGTGACAAAGTCTGTTTTACTATCACTTACAGCTATGCTGGTTGACATTTTTGAAGCTGTGTTATCAGCTATTTTTTGTAGTAAATCTTCCATTTATTATGGTATGAAAAATTTATCTAATCCGCTTCTATACTTCCCGCTGCGCTTACCGCTTGACAAATCTATAGTTACAAAACCATGGGGCTCTTCCCAGGACTTCCTGCATAACTTTTTAAATTGTTCTTTAGTCATGCCATCCCCAACATGATCGTTGTAAATATGATTAATATTTTTCATGTCTTGAGGAAATAAACAGAAGAAATTAGCATTTTCGCGAATAGTCTGCCTAGGCAACTTAAAATAATTTTGACATAGATAAAAACAATCTACATTGCTATGTCTACCGCGTACGTAATATTTCTCACACTTGTTTTGCTTTTCTAAAATTAAGTCATCGAATATCATAAGATTTTTATTAGCTGGATTCAAATCACTCGGATCTAAAACATCGTCAGCGGATTCGTAAAATTGAGCTTGAATGCCCTGCGATTTATCCACAGACTTTCCCATGGCTTCAATAACCTGTAATGGATCCCAACCTTTACTAAGAATTTCTTCCCGAGCATCATATAAGTTGACAATTGCTTCTTTTGACAATCCTACCTCAAAAGCTTTCTTTAAAATCTTGTATTCTGGTTGGAATAAACTTTTTCCATAAATGAAAAGGTTATCATAATCCAACCATCCGGGTCGTAATAAGAGATTGTTTAACAACGTGGTTTTACCGCAACCAGATTTTCCTATTATAACTCCTCTAATACTAACGGGTAGGAGAGGGTTATTATGTCTAGGGCGACATCCATTTCCCCACGAAATGTTTGCTACTTGCATTTTATTATATTAATAAATGTATTGCTTTAAATGTAAGAACCTAACAAATACTTACAACTACGGAGAAAGAACTTCCAAAAATGGGAGATTAAGAGGATTTGGTGTATGCAGCAACTGCGGAGGGAAAAAAAGTACTTTTGTTAAACAGAAAAATGGTACCGGCGTCGTAAACGATCTTATTAATAACATGCCTATTGAGATGCACTATCCAGGTCATAATTTTTTAGGGCCCGGTACAAAGCTAAACAAAAGACTTAATGATGATCTTACACCGAAAGATTGGAGCTTACCAATTGATAGAGATGATGAAGCCGCGTACCGTCATGATTTATGTTACGCTAAACATAAAGATACAAAAACGAGAAACGACGTCTGTGATAAGCAAATGCTAAAGGATCTAAATGATATCGCTAATCCTACAAAGGATGAACGTAGACATATCGGCATCGCTAAAACTATGATTGGACTGAAAAAGAGATTCGGTATAGGAATTAAAAAAAACCACTGAAATGGACGGATCAATTAGCTGATGAACTGCATAAACCGGTGCGGCATAAATTTCAAAAGCGTCGAGTTTGGTCTAAAGGAATTGATCACATTTGGGCGGCTGACTTAGCTGATATGAGCTCAGTCTCTAAAGATAACAATGGGTTTAAGTTTTTACTCACAGTTATTGATATTTTTTCCAAATATGGTTGGATCGTCCCTCTGAAAAATAAAAAAGGCGAGTCTGTTGCTGCTGCGCTTAAAGGTATTTTCAAGAAAAGAAAGCCGGAGAAACTTTGGGTGGACAAAGGCAAAGAATTCTACAACAAATCTGTACAAGAACTGATCCCGATATACAGCACTGAAAATGAAGAAAAAAGTAGTGTCGTTGAACGTTGGAATAGAACTATGAAGGAAAAAATGTATAAGTATTTTACCGCTAACAACACAAGAAGATATATCGATGTATTAGATGGGTTGGTCAATAATTATAACAACACTGTACATTCCTCGATTAAGATGAAGCCAGTAGATGCTAGCAAGACTTCCAATAAAAACATTGTGAGAATGCACCTTTACCCGCCTCTGTCAGAAGCTAAAAAGTCAAAGTTATCCATTGGTGATAAGGTTAGAATCACTAAGAAAAAGAAAACCTTTGAAAAAGGATACACACCGAGATGGACTGAAGAAGTATTTAATATAGTCTCTATTCAGTATACAAATCCTGTAACTTATAAAATTGCTGGATTCGATGGTGAGGAGATTCAGGGATCATTTTATGAGCCTGAACTACAAAAGTCTATTCAAGAGATATTTAGAATAGAGAAGGTTATTGAAAAGCGAGGTAAAAAGTCTCTAGTAAAGTGGTTGGGATATCCTAAGACTTTTAATTCATGGGTGGACAATAACACAATAAAAAAACATGAAAAATAAAAACATAGAAACATAAAAACCTAAAAACGTGAAAACGTAAAAACATAAAAACGTGAAAACATGAAACATAAAAACGTGAAAACGTAAAAACGTAAAAACATAAAAAACATGAAACGTAAAAACGTAAAAACATAAAAAACATGAAACATGAAAACGTAAAAACATAAAAAACATGATATAATAAATGTCTTTTCTTAAAATTAAAGATCCTAAAAAGAGGGATGCAATAGTTCAAGACTTTCTTAAAACAAAGTCAAATATTTATTCTCAAAGTCAGGAGCAAAGTATTGGTGATAATATCGCCAATCGTGAAAACCTAAAGCACTTTAAGCCCTTGATCGATTCACAGCAGCAACTATCAAAGGACATCACAGGAAATCAAAAACGGTTTTTAGAAGAAATTGCTCGAGTCGCACAACCTTTACCCATTAGGCAAGCTGAATTCCATCCACAAGCTATATCTTCTCGAGATCCAAGTCCTCATAGTTGTTACGGGCCTGTAGCTAGTAAAAGCTTCTATAAAGCTCTTGAGAAGGAGCATGACCACGATACTACGTTTGGAATATACACTCAAAGTGATAAACACTATATCGGAAATAAAGAAGTTAAAATTGATGGTGATAACTTTGTCATCGATGATAGACAATATCCAGGAACTCCTGGTCTTTGGGAATTAATCAGAAGTAAAAATCCTACAGAGTATACACCTCAAGATTTACAAAATTATGAAAAAATTTTGCGCCAAACAAACGCAATATGGCGTGACAACAATCCTTCAACAAGAAAGCCTAAATCAAATAGATCCGAAAAATATGTAAATATCATTAAACCTTTTTATGAAAAAATAAAAATGACTAAAGGTAGTGGTACAGTATTTCTTCCAGAGAATTCTACTGCTTTAGTGGATAGATTAGAGTTGCTTATGGCCAGCCATCAAGCTGGTAATACAGGGGTCATTAATGAAATAGTTAGCATTCTGGATGAATTACTTAGACAAAATCATATTACTAGAGAAGATTATAAACGAGTTGTTTTAGGTATTAAATAAAGAACAATGTTAATTATTAGACAAGGATATCAAAGACGTTATGTCTATGGCGGTTCGGGTATACTCGACACCGTCGGTAATGTTGTATCTCAAATTGTAGCTAATAGCACTGTGCAAAAAATAGCTGCAGATACGGCTAAAAAAGCTTTAGAATATACAGGTAAAAAAGCGGTTAATGTGGTAGGAAATCAAGTCAAAAAGCTTATCCGTAAAAAGCAAAACCAAAAAACAACTCTAGGGTTAACTCCTGAAGCTAACGCAACGTTACAAAATATTGTAAACAGTATGCCATCAGACAAATCTCTGAACAACTTGATTGCAGGGTCAGGTCAAACTGAAGCCATCCAAAAGATGGCTCAAAGGTTGAACAAAGGATCTGGTCTCAAAATAATGTAATTTTTTTTGGTATAATAAATAACATGGATAAACTAAGAATAACCGAACCCGTGCTAAGGGATGAGAGCATTGAAAGCGAAGAAGTGCACGAGTATGAACCGATTACTGGAACTAATCTAAACAATCCGGGTGAGATTAGAATTAATATCGAAACTCAAGATATTTTCACTCTACCCAGTGAAAGCTACCTCGTATGTGAAGGTACACTTACAAAGAGCGCTGATGGAGGAGTATATGCAAACAACGACGCTATTACACTCGTTAACAACGCGATAATGCATCTTTTCAGAAGTATTAGATATGATCTTTCTGGACAGGAAGTTGAAACGGTCTTGTATCCTGGACAAGCTACAACTATGTTAGGTATGCTAAAGTATTCCGATGATTTCCAAAAAGGTCAAGGGCTTAATCAAGGCTGGTATAAAGACACTGATACCACAGCTGTTATAGCTGACAATCTAGGATTTGCTGCTAGACAAAAATATATTATACAATCGCCAAACCCTAAAGGTACATTTAGTTTCAAAATCCCGCTCAAACATATATTCGGATTTGCTGAAGACTATACCAAAGTTTTGTACGGATTCAAGCATACCCTAACATTAACCAGAGATTCTAATGACAACGCAATATTTAGACACGCTGCTGCTGATGCTGGAAAAATTACTTTGAGTAAACTGTCATGGTTTATGCCACATGTAATACCATCAGATGCAGAGAAATTTCAGTTGTATAAGATAATTGAAAACAAAGGTCAGTTGGAGGTTGGTTTCAGATCGAGACAATGTGATACTATTGCGGTACCACAAACAACTAACTTTACATGGCGACTCGGAGTAAAGTCTTTATCTGAAAGGTCTAGAGAAACAATCGTGGGGTTTCAAACTGGTAAGTCTGGAAATCAACAGCAAAACCCGTCTTTGTTTGATCATGTTAGTGTTAAAAATATTTATACAATGTTAAACGCTACGAGGTATCCAGCGATCGATCACAATGCTTCCTTTACCAAAATGCAGTACAGTCGATTGTATGGTGACGCCGCGGCATTCAAGGCTAAATATTATAATACAGATGAACTGATAAGTAATCCTGGTATTAATCCATCAGACTACAAAAGTCTTTTTCCTCTGTACAGAATGGATACTAGCAGGCAGAGCGAGAGACTAAAGTCAGGTGTTGTAGACCATCAAGTTAAGGCTCAGTTCGATGTTAATGTACCAGCAAACACAGAAGCTTATGCATTGGTTTTGTCAGATAAAATATTGAAGTTCCAGTCCGATGGAAGTAAGATGTCTGTTGTATATTAAATTAAATGTTTATTTTTATAAGTTTTTGAGCTTATAAAAATAATATAAACTACTTTCCAAAATTATCTGGTAAATCACCCCTCACTGGTCCTAAATATTCAGTAGTCGCATTAGTCAATGCTCTAGTGTCTGATAAAGTAGAAGAGCTATTATTAGAGGGTGTAGTTAAATTTAGAGGCAGGGTTGGTAATGTTTCAACAGCATTATCAGTGGTGTAATGTATCAATAAACCTACTACTATCACTGCACAAGTGACTGTTAGTAGTCCAATTGTAATATATATGACTTTCTTTTGCATTTATTTTTATACTTATATTTGAGTATAAAAATATGGGTTTCCAGTCTCTTTTTTATGTTTCTGCAGATGCATCTCCGACAGATAAATCCGTACCCTCAAGATTGGTACCAGTTAGACTGGTGTCACTTAGACTTCCAGCAGATAGAGAAATGTCATTTGTTGTTTCAACATTTAGAGTGATACCTGATAGATTGCCACCCGATACACTCCCACCTGATAGATTGGCTTCAGTAAAATCTGTGCCGCTTGTATTTGTTGTAGACATTTATTATACCAAAATTATCTTTAAGCCTCTATCAATAAAGTCATTAGCTCGGCTGTCATGTCACAAAGTCACTCAAGCGTGAAAGCTTGCGAGTGTAGGCTTAAAGGATTGGTATTATAAAGGGATAATGACTAAAGTTTCTTGTGTTTATATACAGTTAGCTTTAAGCCACCAAATTAACTCAAATAATTCCGTGCACGGAATTTTGACAGGGGAGACAAATCCAACTTTTGAGGTGTCCCAGAACTGTCAACTTTCTACTACTACAACAAATTAACTCAAATAATTCCGTGCACGGAATTTTGACAGGGGAGATAATCCCAACTTTTGAGGTGTCCCAGAACTCTCAACTTTCTACTACTAACGCTATTCTTCTTTCCTTGAACTGGAACTACTCTCAATAAAGGTACATTCGTATCTCCTACCATTCTATTATCAACAATGTTGGAATAAACATACAGGGATGTTAAACCGGAATTTATATCAGGGGGTGTGATATTATTGTATCTACCACGAGGGTATGTAGTTTTTGATTCAAATCCAAAAATATATGCTATATCTTTGGAAAAGCTTATGGCAGTATCAGGATCACTGTTAGTTAGTAAAGCGGTGTTGGTGATCTTGTTGTAGGAGATGGCGAATTTCTTGTCTAAATCCATTTCATTCATTCTCTTTCGTATAATCTCCTCCAACTCCTCTATACTATCATATCTTCCATTACCGATTAGGATGAAGGACTTTTCGCTTTTACCAGAGACATTAGTCTTTTCTAGATATATTTTCCCTTCGGTAACATTTTTCCAATTATTAGAATAAGTCATATCTAGCAGACCTACCTCCCATTTACCGCCATCGATAACCAAATATTTATACAGTCTCACTGTAAATTCGGAATTGTTATTATCAGGAAACTCTTCACCACTAGAGTTTGAGGGTAAAGTTATCAGCATTGACATTTTTCCAACGTATGATGATTATATCAAGCGTTGTTTCCTTATAAACTATTCGTCTACCCACTCATTGAACTTTTCTCCATAACCTAACCACTTAACCAGAATCTGTCTTTTACCTCTTCTCATTCTTCTTCCCAGTATCTTTTCAATTCTGAAAATCGTGGGTTTTTTTACTTTTTGCAACTCTTTTTCGTAAAAGGTACCATCCATCATCTCCTCAGCTAAATCTTTCACCCTATGTACAACAGGTTTTTCATCAATAAGTACATCGGTGATTATAAAAATCTCAATCGTCCAATTCGGGGTGTATCCTCTTTCAAACACTCCTCTTGCCTTACTTATTCTCACATAATCCCCAACCTTTAGTTTTGCTTCTTGAGTTAAACTATGTTCACCTCCTTCATACACACGATTCCATACAAGTTCTTGATTTTGAAAATTCACATCATTTGGTCTCATACCTATAGCACCATGAATTGTGTTGTTGTATGCATTAACCATTTCTGGTAAAACATCAATGTATCTATCGTCATCTTTATATGTCAAATATCTATATATCTTCTCTTTTAAAGTTCTGTTAAAACGCTCCACCATTGATGCCTTTATCGTTTCATTTTCGGTTGTAAAGCGCTTGATCTTTTTTTCCGCCAGCAGAGTCTTGACATTGACGTTGTCAAACTCTTTATCTTTATCAGATTGTAAAGCTTTATAGTTTTCCCCTTCTAGTATTCTTCTCAATCCTCTTGCTACTACCGGTCCTGATTTGTTGATGAGCGGCACAGCCCAACCTTTTCTAGATAAAGAATCAATAGCAGTCAGTAAAAATGCTGTATTATTATTTTCATCTCTTCGAGATCGAACATCCATCAAATCTACCTGTAGCTGCTCCCCTATTCCAGCTACAATTGTAGGACGACGCTTAAACTTGGTTACAACTTTTTTATGTAACGTGTAGGCATCCTCACCACTCAACCATTCACGGATTCTTTTTTCTCCCTCTCGTTTTCTACGAGCTTTCAGTAAAGCTCTAGCTCCTCGTAGAGATGTATGTAATGCAGGATTGTAATACAACTCTTTTAGCGTGTTGATGTCCATGAATTAGTACCGGGAACGACCAACTTTTTCTTCTGAGTACGTGTTCGATGCGGGGATTTTCTGACAGTTGTGATTCCTTCATCAGTTAGCAGGCTTTTAAATCTACTGTAATTGGTATTTCCCGATTGTATTTTACCTCCTTCGGTTAGAACGTCTCGTAGTAAAGTTTTGGAAGTCCTAGGATTCAACCAATGTTCTCCAATTTTCAGTCTGTTCTTCTCCGAGTCGAATCTACCAATTTTACTCAGATTATTCAACATTCTGACAGCGATCGTTTGATCACTCTTTTTTGTTGTTAAATCAGCTGCTTTTTTTTCAAAATCTTTTAAATTTTCGCTTTCACTATCGTGCTCATCTTCTCCATCAGTAAGAAATGTACTTCCTAGTAAGGTTGTGTCTTCAGTATCAAACAACCTTCCTTTTATTAATTCCATCCCAATATCATCATCATCATCAACCACTTTCACTGATTCTAACTCATTGTCTTTATCAACATTTGGTGAAAAGACATTAGGTTTATTATCAATAACTGTGCTATTGGCCAAAGGAAAAGTAGACTCTGTCTTTTTTTTCTTAATGAGATTCCAACTATCCTTTTGTGTCTGGTTTTGGTTATTTTTAATCTTTTTGACATCAGACAAATACCTACGTAGGTTTTCAACATTTTCATCTAACTTTTCGTATGAGGATAAGTCAGAATCATAAGCCGTTTCCAGTAGATCATTTCGCTTTCGCTTCATATTTCTCACTGTTATAGCTTCCATAGGATTATAATACAATGGAGGTCTGGTTTTCTCTTCCTTTACCACTGTTTTATCATCCTTTCTTTCCGTTAATCTATAGTATTCATCTTCAGTGAGTATAAAATTACGTCTGGAGAATGTTAAAGGCTGACGATTCATCTTTTTATTGATGATAAAACAGATACAATAGGTGTTATAATAGCATCCAAAAGATTCCCTCTACCACTCTAGTAGTAATATATGAGCAGATCTCCCTACCGAGTGTTTTTTGTGGTTCTGGCCTTGGGGTTGAGACAATGGGTTACGACGTTGGATGAATTCGCCGAGTTTATATTGTATTTTACTTGAGGGGTACTTGAGTGGCGTTTGAATGGCATTTAAGTGGCATTTGAGTTTTGATTATTTTTTTACTTGATTTGAACTCATATGGCATCTAGATTTTGAATGTATGGCGTTTAAGTTTTGATACTTTTTTCACATAATTTGAACTCATATGGCATCTTGAGAGAGAGGAGAGAGAAGACAGAGAGGAGAGAGGAGAGAGAAAGGAGAGAGGAGTTTTATCTACATTGAATAACTATATTGATCAAAAATGAAACATTTTATGATTATATACATTGATTACATAATAAGTAGGGAAAATCATCCTATATAATATAGCTAGAGTCAGTAAATACTAAGTAATACAAAGCACTACAACTTGTAATGATAATCAATGTATACATACATATGGTATCTTGAGATAAAGAAAGAGAGAGAGGAGAGAGGGAGAGAGAGAGGAGAGAGGAAGAAAGAGAGGAGAGAGGAGAGAAGAGATATATCTACATTGAATAAATATATTGATCAAAAATTAATCATTATATGATTATATACATTTATTACATAATAAGTATGGAAAATCTTCCTATATAATATACCTTTACAATAATGTTTTTGATGTACTGATGTTTGGTAAAAAAACTACATTAGTTAAGTTTTAAATTCATATGAAAAAAATTTGTGTCAATTTAGTATCTACTCCCAGGACTGATACTCCCCCTAAAATAACCCATAAGACTCAGCCTAAAAACAAGTTTTAGGGGTGTTTTTGCGCAAGGTACAATAAAAATAACTGTGTTTGTATATATCTAGAGAGAGTGTTTAGAGGAGAGAGAGGAGACTTGAGCATAAATATTCCTGGTAAATTATTTATTTACAATATTATTTGTAATTATTAGTGAAAGAAATTATGAAATACTAGCGAGTAATTAAGTAATTCAGTAAGGAAATTGGTTGGAAACGTAGTAATATTATTTAAATACAGCATTGCTTTGCAACAATGATTAATAAAAACAATTATGGATGTTGGTGAGTAATTAAGTAATCTAGTAAGGAAAACTGATTGAAAATCACGGTAATATTTGGTAAAAGATACTTGCAACATGTTTTATCAGCGAAAAAATCAAACAATTTTCAAATGTTTACGAGTAACTAAGCGATTTAGCAGGAAAAACCAACTGAAACGCGCAATATCCGTTTTTGAAATATTTACGATAAACACAATTGGGATATTACTGTTATCAAAGAAATCAAGCGAGTATCAAATGTTTACGAGTAACTAAGTGTTTAAGTTGAAAAAAAAACGATTGAGATCATGTGACATCCGTTACAAAATATTTTAAGTCAAGTTACCAACGAGAAAATAAATATTTCTTAGAATATCCGCTATAGCGAGTTACGATAATTTTTACGCACCTTGAAGGTTTTCAGTCCATTTTCAGTCAGATCAAAATTTATGCGAGACGTTTTAGGTATTATTTCAATCGACGTAATGTTACCAGTTCATTTTTAAAAAGTAATTAATTATAATACAGCGCAAGTGTCCCGCAAGTGTCATTTTACTAATAAACTCATTCCAGAAAAGACATTAATCATCATCTCGCTTAATCCTATATGTTTTGATCTTTTTAATATCAAGTGTGTCGCTCGAGAAAAGTCATTAGTTACACCTAAGCACTATTTATTATCATGCTATTTCTATTTAAAACAAAAACAACAAACATCCATAGATGATGGAATTATAGGTCGAATTCAACCTAAAAAGGAAGAGAACTTGATTGCATCTATCTCCTGTTTTTTATTGTTTCATTACATATTAGTTAATATAGATACAGCCTTCCACCAAAACGGATTTGTGGTTTTACTTTTAATCCTAGCTATCTTCTAAAAAACATGAGCAAAAGCATGACTTTATCCACTTGTTTTATTAGTTAGACTGTTACTTTTTTTAAAATATCTCATTGTTTTTGTGTGAAATAATAATGTATCAACATACATAGTATATTTTCTATTTTTAGGAAGCTGTTTTGTCTAATAAATCAAGAGTTATATGTTACATATACATATTTAAATGCTATCAGATATCTTTAAAGTGTTTATTACATTCCTAACTCATACTTAATGTTGTAAACTATAATTGGAGCTCTCACATTTTAATTTACTGTCTGATGATATAAAGATGTAGCTACACTACATCATTGTTTTGCTGATGATGTGTCTATATGATTGTTTGTGGTAGTGTGTGTTATAGTAGAGTATATCAATAAACTGCAATTGAACTAGTTATTAAATGCTATCAGTACCTGTAAAGTATTTTATTACATTCCGAACTCATACTTAATGGTGTAAACTATAATTGAAGCTCTCACATATTAATTTACTGTCTGATGATATAAAGATGGAACTACATCGCATCATTGTTTTGCTGTTGATGTGCCTATATGAAAATTGTTGCTATAAAAATATGTTTGAAGGATGTGAGGTGTCATTCAAATGAAATGTAAGTTTCATCCTAGCTAGTTATATTTAAAAGAGGTTGTAAAATTTGTTTATCCAACGCTCTACATTCAAAAATTTTAGCTAGATGGAAAGACAGTTTACAGGAGTGTTTGTGGTGGTTAAGCTTATTAAACTATTTAATCTCTATCTTCCTATTTTTTTAACCAACTTCCTAATCGTCTTCCACTTTTTTAAAAAACAATATCATTTATCATAGTAATAATCAGAAAATCAGTCTACAAATTAATCTTGATAAATGACTTCAATGTTTTGTATATAAGAGAAACTATTTTTTTAAACAGTATCAGTTTTCATTTATACTTCATTTTAAGTATTACTCTGCAAAACAACAATGGCTAGCAATATCCCTACAACAAATGAGTAAGTTATTTATACTATCTTTTACAATTTTGTTGCAGTTACATTTATAAATTTATACAAATGTATATATATATATATATATATATATTACTTGTAGGTCTACATCCTCAAATGTTGCATTAGAGCTAAATATAGACGAAATAGATTTCAGTACTATGTAAGTATATTATTGAAACTTTATTATTCAATATTCAACTGTATTATATAGAGTTTTTAAATAATTACAATCTTGATTTATTGTTTTATTAAGTTCTACCGATGATGAAACACTAAGGTGGTTGGAGGAGTGTTTTGAAGATGAAGAGAAGACGGAAAAGAGCAAAGCTAGCACGCATATTGCTATGAGTAAGTTTTTCTGTTTTATGAAAAATGTAAATTTGTCTGTAGGTACAATAATAATGACTTTACATTTACTATGTTATTTTTTTGTAGAAAAAGCATCTTCTCGATTCATAGGAAGTAAGCAATGTGTTGGGAAGAATGAAAACTTCCTGTACTATGAACAGAACACATTTGAATGTAAGTATGACGAAAATATTACTTACTATATACTCATTCAATTTATAAAAAATTTTCGAATTTTTTCAAAAAAATAGCATGACTACATTCGTATTTTCTATTTTAGTTCAAGCGGAGAATCCTGAATTAAGGGAGTATAAAGAAATAAGTCTTCTAGACGGAAATATAAAAGAAGATAGAGAGTGTTTTAAGTGTAAGTGACATGCATTATCTTTATATATATATACATATACCATACTTAAGAAAGTTATCTATATATGATGAGAATTTGTTTATTTTGTTTGTAGATATTGATAACAAAAGCCCTAGGTATTTCCTTTCAGTGCTCTCATTGCTGTTGATCACATATGGCACAAAGATGTTGAGTGAAGCAGTGAAAGGAAACAAAAACAACGTCTCTTGTATATTTTGTGGTAAGAAGTTTAAATTAGGGGGATTGCATGAGCCTGGCCGAGTTCTTTCAAGACATTTTTGTGCTCACTTGTTTATTTATTATTGTTTATGTGGAAAATCGCATACAACTTTGAGAGATCTTCAGCAACATAGTTGTATTTTAAAAACTAAAATGTTTTTTATTGTTGATATTGCTAGTTACAATAATTTTGTTTTATTTATTAATAGAAAATATTCTGAATTACTTATGGATATTACTTTTCCGAAAAAATTTGCGTTAGTGTATCTCTATCCAATAGAAGGTTATTTTTCTGAAAAAATTGTTCTAGATTTTGAATTAGGGAGTAAATGGTTGGCGATAGCTAAAAAACCTGCTGCTGAAGATCGAAAACTTTTGATTAAAAACCAGTGTAAAAAAATGAGAGCACTTATATCTTCAGATTCTGATCTTTCAGAAACTGAAAAAAGTAATAATGACTTAATTTCTGTTGCTAGTTCACAGTGCAGTCCAAAAACCAGTGTTTTAGAATCTAATACTATAACAGTTAAACCTCAAACCCAAGTAGATTTAAAAGAAAGCCAAAAGATTGATGATAAGAAAATTGATTTAACTTCACTTAAATTAATTTTGAATATAAAAGATGGACTGAAAAAAAAGGGTTTTAATGATTGTGTTAAATTGAAATTAGCGTCTATTAGACGAAAAATGCAGAAAAACTCAGACTTTTCTCAAGAAGAAGTTCTTGTACTAACTGCACTCTTAGGTGAGTTTTAAAATTTTTATTTCACTATATTTTTTAATATTATCATGGCTCTGGAATAGGTCTTATGCAACTACCCTATTTTATAATTTCTTACCACAAAATATATAGTGAATAGGTTGTTTTTTTATAAATACTCTCTCTATATATATATATTATATATACAGACAATAGTCTGTGTTTTTATGAATACATTTCATGTAAAAAATGTTCTGTCATTAGTTTACCATAGACTTTATGCAACTATCCTATTTTACAATTTCTTACCACAAAATATATAGTTAATAGGCTGTTTTTTATAAATACTCTCTATATATATATATTATATATACAGACAATAGTCTGTGTTTTTATGAATACTTTATTCACATGTATACACTTCATGTAAAATTGTTCTGTCATTAGTTTACCCTAATGCATTATTTTTATTTGTTTTGTGGTTGAGAACTCCATATGCTTCATTCTTACTGTATTACTTTACATAATATTACAAAATAAATATTACATCAACTACCTTCATACTGCATTCAAGCGATGAAACAGTAAATTTCACATCTGTATTACTGAATCTATAGCATTGTTATGAAAAAGACTATAATTACTTAATTATTATGTCATATCGTGACAAACTATCAACACCCAATTCACAAAACTGTAAAACCTAAAGTATAATGCTTGCGGTTGTAAAAAGCCTTCTACTGTTTTGGTTTCTCAAACAAATTATAAAACATTTTTCACAATTTTTTTGTGCAAAAGCGGAGTTGTCTTATCATTTTGACACAATGTGCCGACAACTTTTACATATTTTTTCAAAAACAAAGTTTAGAAATTATAAATGGGAGTTGTCTTAACATTTTTGAAAAATGAGACGATAACTTGAAATATTTATTTTTGTGTCGGAACATTGAAATTTTTTGTAACATTTTAGAGTTGTAGCCCGAAAGTTTTACAAATTGGCTAAATAACTAATGTTAAATATGAATAAAATACTTTATTACACTAAATATATACAAATTATTGCACAATACAAATAATGTGTAATTTAATGTTCATGAGTTGTTGCTGATAGATTTTGGCGAATCGACGGTCATTCACTTGTACACGTATTCTATCTAAAAGCATACATAGATGTCGTTATAACAACTACATTATACTATGGTAAAAAATACGTCTATTAGTAGTTACTTATTACTAGTGAAGATTAACATACCTTAATTAAATTTCCGATATTGAAATCCTGCTAGCTTCGCTTGAAATGTGATTGTCGTCATCTTCATTGCTTTTCTCACTATCATTGTCGACAACTTCATCTTTTTCCTCAAATTTTTTGTTCTTAGAGTCATCATCCGTCATATTATCATCTTCTTCATCGGTATAAGCATCGATGTTATCATCGTCATCATCATCATCATCATCATCATCAGCAGCATCATCAGCAGCAACATCATCATCATAACTTTTCATCAGCTCAGCATCATCAAATAGAGAAAGCCTGAAAGCTATTCCTTCTTTTTCACTTGAAGTAGATAGAAGCATCAAAGCTTCTTCAACGCTCAGAATCGTGAGAATGTGTTTCTTTGTGCCGCTTTCAGTTGTCATCGTACTTTTATAGTGGATCATACCACATTCATGATTTTTGATCTTCAAAACGTTCTCAGGAGGGACAACAATCTTCCCAGTCATCAAAGATCCGTCATTCATCATGTATCTGTAAGTGACAGTGTGAGTGATACGTAAAGGCGATGTATCTTGTTTTCGTTTTCGCTGCTTCGACTTCAAATTTTTCCAAACTGAAAGTCTAGTGAATGTCAGAAGAGTGTTGACAGGAATATTATCGAAAGTGATGATATCAAAGTATGCTTGCAACTGTTTCAATGATTTTTTTCTCAAGATTTTGGCTACAACTCGTTGTTTTAGCCCTTGATGACGATGATTATCTCCTACAATACGTAGATCGGGTTGATTTTCTTCTAGCTTTCCCATGTACACTAGGATTTGTGAAGAGCCGGGATCAAGTTCCTGTAGCTCCACCGTAAGTTCTTTGTCAATCAGTGACTTGACTCGAATTCGATGATTGTTTTTTAAAACATATTCATAGTCCAATATACCATAATCTTCAACGTAATTAACATCGAAAACCTCCAATATCGTAGGAATTGGTAAATCCAACAAACTCACAAAATTTCCGATTTCCAACATTCCTTTCTGCATAGCTCCTGTCATTATTCCACCCATCTCGAGCAATTCAAACTCTCTAAGTTTGTTTGTGGTATTATTCTTGCAGTTGCTGAATAAAAAGGAAATTGAAGCTTGAGATAATGTCACTATCGGTTTTTTGATATCCTCCGTTCGTTTGACTTCACTGTTCTCATGCAGGTATGTGTAGTCCGGTGTGGGACTCAAAGGAGAGTCAGCTGAAACTACATGATGGTTCATTGCTATATCAGCATGAGCATTGGTGTTTGAGCGAGAAGATGTATCATTAAAGGTGTTAGGATTGGATCTTCTATCATCAATGTGAATGCCGTTGGTGGTGGAAATGATGGTTGTAGTGGAAATAGCGTTAGTGTTGTTGGTAGCTGTGATTGGTTCAATATGGAGCTTAGGAAGTGCTTTGGAGTGTGATGTCATCATACCTGCAAAAAGTAAAAGAACTTAGTTTAATGATGTAAATATACTGAAACTATTGTTTTATTAAAAGATTGTTTTTAAAAACTAAGATTCAAAAACCTAGATGTTTCAATTAATTAAAAACAAATAATTATTTTAGTGCTTCTTACCTTGTTGCTCTCCTAATAGCTGTAGTAGATGTTGCTCCTCTGTTAGTCGCTGTAGAACTGGATGCTTTCTGTGTGAAAACGATGGCTCTTATATAGCTAAAGTTGTACTGATTAAACCCTATGAATACCATCTCGTGCCAATCTCTATGAATCAACATTTGTTCACGCGAAGGAAAGTCAATTGTTTCGCGGGAATAAATGAATTATTTTCACGCGAATACAAACCAATGCTTTCGCGGGAATAAATAAATAATTTTCACGCGAATGGAAACTGTTGCTTTCGCGGGAATAAATATTTTATTTTCACACGAATAGAAACCAATGCTTTCGCGGGAATAAATAATTTATTTTCACACGAATAGAAACCAATTCTTTCGCGGGAATAAGTACTTTATTTTCACACGAATGCAAACTGTTGCCTTCGCGGGAATAAATGATTTAATTTCCCGCGAATGGAAACCGTTGCTTTCGCGGGAATAAATATTTTATTTTCACGCGAATAGAAACCAATGCTTTCGCGGGAATAAATACTTTATTTTCACGCGAATAGAAACCAATTCTTTCGCGGGAATAAATACTTTATTTTCACGCGAATGGAAACCGTTGCTTTCGCGGGAATAAATACTTTATTTTCACGCGAATACAAACCGTTGCTTTCGCGGGAATAAATACTTTATTTTCACGCGAATAGAAACCAATGCTTTCGCGGGAATAAATATTTTATTTTCACGCGAAAGCAACCGTTTCCATTCGCGTGAAAATAAAGTATTTATTCCCGCGACAACATTGACTTTCATCCGCGGGAAATAAAATCATTTATTTCCGCGAAAACATTGGTTTCTATTCGCGTGAAAATAAATTATTTATTCCCGCGAAAGCAACGGTTTCCATTCGCGTGAAAATAGTTTATTTATTCCCGCGAAAGCATTGGTTTCTATTCGTGTGAAAATAAATTATTTATTCCCGCGAAAGAATTGGTTTCTATTCGCGTGAAAATAAAGTATTTATTCCCGCGAAAGCATTGGTTTCTATTCGCGTAAAAATAAATTATTTATTCCCGCGAAAGCAACGGTTTCCATTCGCGTGAAAATAGCTTATTTATTCCCGCGAAAGCATTGGTTTGTG
This sequence comes from Cryptosula pallasiana, assembly GCA_945261195.1. Lineage (NCBI taxonomy): Eukaryota > Metazoa > Bryozoa > Gymnolaemata > Cheilostomatida > Cryptosulidae > Cryptosula > Cryptosula pallasiana. The sequence continues at coordinate 30,978,687 of OX183130.1, forward strand.
TTCGCGTGAAAATTATTTATTTATTCCCGCGAAAGCATTGACTTTCCTTCGCGTGAACAAATGTTGATTCATAGAGATTGACACGAGATGGTGTTCATAGGGTTTAATCAGTACAACTTTAGCTATATAAGAGTCATAGTTTTCACACAGAAAGCATCCAGTTCTACAACAGCTATCAGAGAAGCAACATCTACTACAGCTATTAGAAGAGCATCAAGGTAAAAACTTAATAAATTATAGTTTTTACTCATATATTATTTATTATACTAAAACAACTGAACAAAATTAATCATCTGTTTTTTTTTGTTTTTTTTCAGATTCAATGACAAAAAATGGAAATAGTTAACAACACAGAATCAGAAACTCAGCCTAAATCTTTGACTCAAGAGGACTTGATACTTCTACAAAACATATGCAATAAGAAAATTGAAGAGAGAGTGCGAATTATCTCAAACAATTGTAAATTCATACAGAAAGACTTGATAGAGCAGCTAAATAGTTTTCGAACTGAATCTTTTCTAACATTAAAGCTCTTAGGGAATGATGTTACGTCAGACATTCAGAGATTACATTATGTATTACAACAACGACAATATCAACTACAACAGGTAAACACACCAATTTCTATCGAGTGTGCTCGTAAAGAACTTGCTCTAAAAAGAAGAAACATGCAGCGACAGTCCGCTCAAAGACAAGCTAGAAGGGTAAGGACTCAACAACGTAAGACACGAAAAGCTACAAAAACATCCGATTAACAGTCAATTTTTGATGATAAGGTAATAATTAATAAAAAAGTACTATTTAGTAAGAGTTTGTAGTTGTTTTAAATTTCTGTTTAACCATTCTATACTAATACATAACTTTTTATTTTAGTTCGTTATGGAATCAAAAGTACATAGAACAGAAGTCTTCCTTCCTAAGTTTGTATTATTTAATATTTACTGACTCTAGCTATATTGTATGAGATTTTCCCTACTTATTACACAATAAATGTATATATTCACATATTGTTTCATTTTTAATCACTGTATTTATTCAATGTAGATATATCTCCTCTCTCCTCTCTCCTCTTTTTATCTCTCCTCTCTCTCAACATACTCTCTCCTCTACCAAATACTCCTCTCTCCTCTCTTGCAGTTATTTCCCAAATACTGTAGATTTTAACCATCTAGAGATCTAATTTGGTAATTTTCCAACATATTTTATAGCATTTAATATACTTATTATGTAATAAATGTATATTATTCAATGATGTAAATGTAAATATATCCATAAATATGTACATAATTATCCATATATACATAAATGTATAAAAAACTAAAAAAAAATCTCTCCTCTCTCTCTCCTCTCTCTCCTCTCTCATCTCTCCTCTCCCCTCTCTCCAGAAGATTTTCCCTACTTATTATGTAATCAGGTATATAATCATATAATTTTCATTTTTGATCAATATATTTGTTCAATGTAGATATATCTCCTCTCTCTATGTAGATATAAATATAGCCATAAATATGTACATAACTAACCATATATACATGAATGTATAGAAAACTAAAAAATCTCTCTCCTCTCTCTCTCTCCTCTCTCATCTCCCATCTCTCCTCTCTCCTCTCTCCTCTCCCTCAAGATACCATATGAGTTCGAGTTATGTAAAAAAGTTATCAAAACTTGAATGCCATACATTCAAAATCTATATGCCATATAAGTTCAAATTAAGTAAAAAACTAATCAAAACTCAAATGCCACTTAAATGCCATTCAAATGCCACTCAAGTACCCCTCAAGTAAAATACAATATAAACTCGGCGAATTCATCCAACGCCGTAACCCATTGTCTCAACCCCAAGGTCTAATCCACAAAAAAACACTTGGTAGGGAGATCTGCTCATATATTACTACTCACTCTGAATCAAAATTTTACGCTTATCATCAACTCTCCCTCTACCACTAAGTTTATGTAGCTCCTTCTTGTAACGCTGCAACTCAATAAACTGCTCAGAATCAAGAGGAACATTACCTAATATAATATTTTTAACACTTTCTATCAATGATTGAAACAAATCTGAGTTGGCCTTTTCGACTATAGCGATTTTTCCTTTCTTACTCAGATCATCCAGAGCTAAAATCGCCATTCTATTTCGCATCATTCGTGTTGAGAGTTTCATCTTTATCTTCTCCCTCCGCCTAGCACACTTTTAAGTAACCCAGGAACTATATTGCTGATGATAGGTCCTAGTAGAGCGCCTAAAAATCCTCCTTTTTGCAATACAGCTTTCTTATCATCTAACGTTGATTTTCTTACTAAAGCGCTAATATCCTTCACGTTTCGCTGCAACTCATTATACTGAGATGATGTCAATGGTATCGTTCCATTTATAATAGCTTTAGCGCATTCCATTAGAGTCATAATAAACTCCTTTTTGGCTTTGGCTATAACAGACTTTTGAATAGCAAAGGTTGTAGTGTTGAGCGATAACAACACAGCTGCATTTTTTGTTAATTTTTTCTCCAAAGCTTTAGACATTATAATGCTTTCGTGTTGCGTCGTTGAATAACAAAATATGATTGAGGCGAAGTGAATAGTAATTGTATTTATATCCTTTTACTTGGGTACATATAATATCATAGGGAGAACTGATGTAAAATTTCCCAATAGTCTATGTTGATAGTAGTAATATATGAGCAGATCTCCATACCAAGTGTTTTTTTGTGGATTAGATTTTGGGGTTTAGGCAATGGGTTACGACGTTGGGTGAATTCGCCGAGTTTATATTGTATTTCATTTGAGGGGTACTTGAGTGGCATTTGAGTGGCATTTAAGTGGCGTTTGAGTTTTGATTCTTTTTTTACTTAATTTGAACTTATATGGCATATAGATTTTGAATGTATGGCTTTCAAGTTTTAATAACTTTTTTACATAACTCGAACTCATATGGTATCTTGAGAGAGAGGGGAGAGGAGAGAGGAGAGATGGGAGATGAGAGAGGAGAGAGAGAGAGGAGAGAGATTTTTTAGTTTTCTATACATTCATGTATATATGGTTAATTATGTACATATTTATGGCTATATTTATATCTACATAGAGAGGGAGAGAGAGATCTTTTAGTTTTCTATACATTCATGTATATATGGTTAATTATGGACGTATTTATGGATATATTTATATCTAGATAGAGAGAGGAGATATATCTACATTGAATAAATATATTGATCAAAAATGAAAATTATATGATTATATACCTGATTACATAATAAGTAGGGAAAATCTTCCTATATAATATAGCTAGAGTCAGTAAATACTAAGTTATACAAAGCAATACAACTTGTAATGACATTCAATGCATTCATACATACATACATATGGTATCTTGAGAGAGAGAAAGAGAGAGAGGAGAGAGATCTTTTAGTTTTCTAGCAATTAATGTATATATGGTCAATTATGTACATATTTATGGGTATATTTATATCTACATAGAGAGAGAAGAGAGTAGTTATATCTAAATTGAATAAATACATTGATTAAAAATGAATCATTATATGATTATATACATTTATTACATAATAAGTAAGGAAAATCTCCCCACATAATATAGCTAGAGTCAGTAAATACTACGTAATACAAAGCGCTACAACTTGTAATAAATACAAAGTAATAACAGTTAATGCATAGTTTGTTCCTTTACAATGTTGTCTTTGATGTACTGATGTTATATCTTAGGAAGGAAGACTTCTGTTCTATGTGCTTTTAATTTCGTAATGAACTAAAATAAAAAAATTATGTATTAGTATAGAATGATTAAGCAAAAATGTAAAATAATTATATGAATTTGAATTATAGTTCTAGTTACATTAGATAGTTTACATTATTAGAAAAGGGAAATAACTCACCAAGTTACATTGTTCAACTTGTTCTTTCTTGAGCATTATTTTCACCAAGTGCTTTTGATTCTCTTTCATCTATCTAAAACAAAACAAAAAATACTTGCTTTATAAATATGTTGTAAAAAAATACACTAATTACACCAAAAAAGTGCTTTTTTTTTACCTGAAAAAAATGTATATGTTCAACATTTTTGTTGTAAAAACTACGTTAATTACACCCAAAAAGTCCTTTTCTTTACCATGAAAATGTATATATTCAGCATTTTGTTGTAAAAAATACACTAATTACATCAAAAAAGTCCTTTTTTCACCTAGAAAATGTATATATTCAGCATTTTGTTTAATTTATGGTAAAAATTAGTAAAACTCACCAATAGTGATATGATTGCCTTGAGTTATAGATTAGCTTTTTGAACTCTTGTTCTGGACAGTTTTTTCAGCATCATCGAAATATAATATAAGTAATTTTTAGAGTCTTCATTGGTTTGGTATCATCTAAGTAGGTGATAGATCTTGAAAGAAATTTTTGCTGTGTTGGAGAAGTGTGCTGTCTTCAGAATCCATGTAGTTTGAGTCTTCATTGATTTGGTATCATCTAAGTAAGTCGTAGATCTTGAAAGGAATTCTTGCTGTGTTGGAGAAGTAGACTGTCTTCAAAATTCATGTAGTTTGAGTCTTCATTGGTTTGGTATCATTTAAGTAGGTGGTAGATCTTGAAATGAATTTTTGCTGTGTTGGAGAAGTATGCTGTCTTCAAAATTCATGTAGTTTGAGTCTTCATTGGTTTGGTATCATCTAAGTAGGTGATAGATCTTGAAAGAAATTCTTGCTGTGTTGGAGAAGTGTGCTGTCTTCAGAATCCATGTAGTTTGAGTCTTCATTGATTTGGTATCATCTAAGTAAGTCGTAGATCTTGAAAGGAATTCTTGCTGTGTTGGAGAAGTAGACTGTCTTCAAAATTCATGTAGTTTGAGTCTTCATTGGTTTGGTATCATTTAAGTAGGTGGTAGATCTTGAAATGAATTTTTGCTGTGTTGGAGAAGTATGCTGTCTTCAAAATTCATGTAGTTTGAGTCTTCATTGGTTTGGTATCATATAAGTAGGTGATAGAGCTTGAAAGGAATTCTTTCTGTGTTGGAGAAGTATGCTGTCTTCAAAATTCATGTAGTTTGAGTCTTCATTGGTTTGGTATCATCTAAGTAGGTGGTAGATCTTGAAATGAATTCTTGCTGTGTTGGAGAAGTGCGCTGTCTTCAAAATCAATGTAGTTTGAGTCTTCATTGATTTGGTATCATCTAATTAAGTCGTAGATCTTGAAAGGAATTCTTGCTGTGTTGGAGAAGTATACTGTCTTCAAAATTCATGTAGTTTCAGTCTTCATTGGTTTGGTATCATTTAAGTAGGTGGTAGATCTTGAAATGAATTTTTGCTGTGTTGGAGAAGTGTGCTGTCTTCAAAATTCATGTAGTTTGAGTCTTCATTGGTTTGGTATCATTTAAGTAGGTGGTAGATCTTGAAATGAATTTTTGCTGTGTTGGAGAAGTATGCTGTCTTCAAAATTCATGTAGTTTGAGTCTTCATTGGTTTGGTATCATATAAGTAGGTGGTAGATCTTGAAAGGAGTTCTTGCTGTGTTGGAGAAGTCGGCTGTCTTCAAAATTCATGTAGTTTGAGTCTTCATTGGTTTGGTATCATCTAAGTAGGTGGTAGATCTTGAAATGAACTCTTGCTGTGTTGGAGAAGTGTGCTGTCTTCAAAATTGATGTAGTTTGAGTCTTCATTGGTTTGGTATCATCTAAGTAGGTGGTAGATCTTGAAAGAAATTCTTGCTGTGTTGGAGAAGTCGACTGTCTTCAAAATTCATGTAGTTTGAGTCTTCATTGGTTTGGTATCATCTAAGCAGGTGGTAGATCTTGAAAGGAGTTCTTGCTGTGTTGGAGATGTCGAGTGTCTTCAAAATTCATGTAGTTTGAGTCTTCATTGGTTTGGTATCATCTAAGCAGGTGGTAGATCTTGAAATGAATTCTTGCTGTGTTGGAGAAGTGCGCTGTCTTCAAAATTGATGTAGTTTGAGTCTTCATTGGTTTGGTATCATCTAAGTAGGTGGTAGATCTTGAAAGAAATTCTTGCTGTGTTGGAAAAGTCGACTGTCTTCAAAATTCATGTAGTTTGAGTCTTCATTGGTTTGGTATCATCTAAGTAGGTGGTAGATCTTGAAATGAATTCTTGCTGTGTTGGAGAAGTGCGCTGTCTTCAAAATCGATGTAGTTTGAGTCTTCATTGATTTGGTATCAGGTATCATCTAATTAAGTCGTAGATCTTGAAAGGAATTCTTGCTGTGTTGGAGAAGTATGCTGTCTTCAAAATTCATGTAGTTTGAGTCTTCATTGGTTTGGTATCATTTAAGTAGGTGGTAGATCTTGAAATGAATAAATATTTGCTGTGTTGGAGAAGTATGCTGTCTTCAAAATTCATGTAGTTTGAGTCTTCATTGGTTTGGTATCATCTAAGTAGGTGATAGATCTTGAAATGAGTTCTTGCTGTGTTGGAGAAGTCGACTGTCTTCAAAATTCATGTAGTTTGAGTCTTCATTGGTTTGGTATCATCTAAGTAGGTGGTAGATCTTGAAATGAATTCTTGCTGTGTTGGAGAAGTGTGCTGTCTTCAAAATTGATGTAGTTTGAGTCTTCATTGGTTTGGTATCATCTAAGTAGGTGGTAGATCTTGAAAGAAATTCTTGCTGTGTTGGAGAAGTGTGATGTCTTCATCTTCATTGACTTGGTATCATCTAAGTAGGTGGTAGATCTTGAAATGAATTCTTGTTGTGTTGGGGAAGTATGCTGTCTTCAAAATCTATGTAGTTTGAGTCTTCATTGGTTTGGTATCATCTAAGTAGGTGGTAGATCTTGAAAGGAATTCTTGCTCTTGCTGTGTTGGAGAAGTGTGCTGTCTTGAAAATTGATGTAGTTTGAGTCTTCATTGGTTTGGTATCATCTAAGTAGGTGGATCTTGAAAGGAATTCTTGCTGTGTCACATAAGTAGGAGAGAAATTCATGTTGTTTTACATCTATCATTGGTGTTTGTAGATCTTGACCACATGTTTATAGTCTTTGCTACTGCTGCATTTCGTCTCAAACAAGACTCCAAAGTAGACATCATAACTACAAAATACAAAAAAATTGATTGTTACAATTGATTCATTCATTTTCATTGGCTTTAGCGTTATCTACATAGAGTAGCGAAGAAAAAGTTTGTGTGAGTATAAAACTATCTAGTAGAGATAAATTTATATCTAGGTTCAACTAGCATTGAATAATTATTATTATTTTGTTAATAATAAATAAGTAGAGTCTGCTACTTTACTAGAGCTTGGACAAACACTTATTTTAAAAATGAATAATTAGAGCTTTCTACTAGTGTTAAATAATTATTGATAATAATTTACCTTATCACCACTTAGAGCCAGATGATTTAATTAACTAAAGACAAATAATTATTTTAGCGTTTCTTACCTTGATGCTGGATGTTCTCCTAGTAGCTGTAGTAGATGATGGTTCTCCGCTTGCTGTTGAAGAACTGGATGCTTTCTGTGTGAAAACAGTGGCTCTTAAATAGCTAAAGTTGCACTGATTAAACCCTATGAATCAGCATTTTTTCCAATGCTTTCGCGGGAATAAATAATTTATTTTCACGCGAATAGAAACAGTTGCTTTCGCGGGAATAAATAGTTTATTTTCACGCGAATAGAAACAGTTGCTTTCGCGGGAATAAATAATTTATTTTCACACGAATAGAAACAGTTGCTTTCGCGGGAATAAATAGTTTATTTTCACGCGAATAGAAACAGTTGCTTTCGCGGGAATAAATAATTTATTTTCACACGAATAGAAACAGTTGCTTTCGCGGGAATAAATAGTTTATTTTCACGCGGATAGAAACAGTTGTTTTCGCGGGAATAAATAATTTATTTTCACACAAATAGAAACAGTTGCTTTCGCGGGAATAAATAATTTATTTTCACACGAATAGAAACAGTTGCTTTCGCGGGAATAAACAGTTTATTTTCACGCGGATAGAAACAGTTGCTTTCGCGGGAATAAATAGTTTATTTTCACGCGAATAGAAACAGTTGCTTTCGCGGGAATAAATAATTTATTTTCACACGAATAGAAACAGTTGCTTTCGCGGGAATAAATAGTTTATTTTCACGCGGATAGAAACAGTTGCTTTCGCGGGAATAAATAATTTATTTTCACACGAATAGAAACAGTTGCTTTCGCGGGAATAAATAATTTATTTTCACACGAATAGAAACAGTTGCTTTCGCGGGAATAAATAGTTTATTTTCACGCGGATAGAAACAGTTGCTTTCGCGGAAATAAATAGTTTATTTTCACGCGAATAGAAACAGTTGCTTTCGCGGGAATAAATAGTTTATTTTCACGCGAATAGAAACAGTTGCTTTCGCAGGAAAAAATAGTTTATTTTCACGCGAATAGAAACAGTTGCTTTCGCGGGAATAAACAGTTTTTATTCCCGCGAAAGCATTGGAAAAAATGCTGATTCATAGGGTTTAATCAGTGCAACTTTAGCTATTTAAGAGCCACTGTTTTCACTTAGAAAGCATCCAGTTCTTCAACAGCAAGCGGAGAAGCATCATCTACTACAGCTACTAGGAGAGCATCAAGGTAAGAAATGCTAAAATAATTATTTGTCTTTAGTTAATTAAATCATCTGGCTCTAAGTGGTGATAAGGTAAAAAATAATCAACAATCATTTAACACTAGTAGAAAGCTCTAATTATTTATTTTTAAAATAAATATTAAAAACTTGTGAAAATGAACTGGTAACATTACGTCGACTGAAATAATGCCTAAAACGACTCGCATAAATTTTGGTCTAACCAAAAACGGACTGAAAACCTTTACCTTTAGAGCGAGTACAAAATTATCATAACTTGCTATAGCGAATATTCTAAGAAATATTTGTTTTTTCCGTTGCTAACTTAACGTAAATATTTGTAACGGATGTCACATGGTCTCAATCGGTTTTTGTCAACTGAAACACTTAGTTACTCGTAAACATTTGATACTCGCTTGATTTTTTGGTTGATAACAGCAATATCCCAATTTGGTTTATCGTAAATATTTCAAAAACGGATATCGAGTGATTTCTGTTAGTATTTTCTACCAAATCGCTTAGTTACTCGTAAACATTTGAAAATCGCTTGATTTTTTCGTTGATAAAACATGTCGCAAGTATCTATTAACAAATATTACCGTGATTTCAATCAGTTTTCCTTACTAGATTACTTAGTTACTCATCAACATTTCATAATCGCTTTCATTAATAGTCGTTGCAAAGCAATGTTGTATTTAAAAATATTACTACGATTCCAATCAATTTGGTTTTAATTATTTATATTTAAAATAATCGAACCTCAACTAGAATTCACTCCTAGGTAATTTATCTTTACTAGATAATTTTATGCTAATAGTAGTAGTATCTAAGTTATTTCTTTGTAAGATCGCAGACTTTGACATTAACAAAATTGTGTGTTTGTCCGAGCACTAGTAAAGTAACTGACTCTAATTATTTATTGTTAACAAAGTAATTAATATTTAATGCTAGTTGAACCTAGATATTAATTTATCTCAACTAGATAGTTTCATACTCACACAAACTGTTTCTTCGCTACTTTATGTATATGAAGATGAAACCAATGAAAATAAATGAAACAATTGTAACAATCAATTTAATTGTATTTTGTAGACACAATGCCTACTTTGGACTCTTGTTTGAGACAAAACGCAGTAGCAGCAAAGACTATAAAACATCTGGATAAGATCCAATTGAAGTAACTGCAGATAACTAAAGGAAAAACATGTGCTACAGCATACAGAGTGAACAAGGTGTGTGTAGATTATTACTCAGTCTCATTACACTACTATTACTAAGAATTATTGTAGGTGTTGGATAAAGGATTGAGTATAACAAAGTCATGTTTGAGCTAATAAGTTGTTGCTAAGATGTTTGAATTAACAACTAGGTAGCTAAAATAAGTTTTTCATGAGGATCTCCTGACAGTTGTGATTCCTTGAGTGGTGAGCAGACTTTTAAATCTACTGTAGTTATCTTTTGTTGATCTTATTGAGTCTTTATCAGTTAGTACATCTTGCAACAAATTCTTTGATAGCTTAGCGCTAAGCCATCTTCCCTTGAGTTTTATCCTGTCAGTATCCAGATCGTATTTTCCAGAATCTCTCAATTGATACAATATTTTTACACCTAACGCTTGATTGTCTTTACTAGCTGTCATGTCGGATACTTTCTTTTTAAACTCTTCTAATTGTTGCATCATTCTCTCCGAATCTCTATTGCTATCATCGTCAATTGTGTTTCTATCAAACGATGATGGTGAGAGCTTTGGTGTTTTAGCAGAGCTCCAGCTCTTTGGTTGCTTGTACTCTCCCCTAATCTTTCCAACATCACTCCGATAGGTTTTTGTGCTTTGAACATTTTCATTTGTCTTTTTGCGCTCAAGCAACTCGTTTTTGATTCCCATTACTATTTCATTCGTTTCAACCAAAATATTCTGGATTTTCTCGATATCTCTCACCATTTTGTCTTTTGTCGAGTTGTCATACAATGATGACGCAAACTTGTCTTGGTCTGTTGATTTAGCCCCACTGTTCTTTTCCATCAAACTATGATACTCCTCTTCTGGTATAACAAAATAACATTCACCATATTTTAAAGGAGGAAGATTCATTTTGTATTGATATTAAAACCTGTGCAATCAGGATGATTATAGGGTCTAAAAAAAGCTACCTCTCCCAATCTGCATTAAAATTTGTTGTTTGTCAGCAATCAGTGTTTGTACCTCCTTGAAGCGCTACTACCTAATAAACTGAGTTGTGTACTGATTAGTTTTTTGTAGCTCTTTTTTGAAGCCTCCTCTCTCCTCTACCAAATACTCCTCTCTCCTCTCTTGCAGTTATTTCCCAAATACTGTAAATTTTAACCATCTAGAGGACTAATTTGGTGATTTTCCAACATATTTTATAGCATTCAATATAGTTACTATGTCATAGATGTATATTATTCAATCTAGATATAAATATATCCGATATAGTTATTATGTCATAGATGTATATTATTCATTCTAGATATAAATATATCCGTAAATATGTACATAATTATCCATATATACAAGTTGTATAAAAAACTAAAAAATCTCTCTCTCTCTCCTCTCTTCTCTCTCCTCTGTACATAGCTATAAAATGTTAATATGGACATGAATTTGGACATGCGCATGTACATAAATATGGACATAGGTATGTACATAAATGGACATGAATATGGACATGTACATAAATGGACATGAATATGGACATGAATATGGACATGAATATGGACATAGGTATGTACATAAATGGACATGAATATGGACATGTACATAAATGGACATGAATATGGACATGAATATGGACATGAATATGGACATGAATATGGACATGAATATGGACATGAATATGGACATGTACCTATTCATGTCCATTTATGCACATGTACATGAATATGGACATGTGCGTATTTACTGACTCTAGCTAGCTATATTATATAGGAAGATTTTCCCTACTTATTATGTAATAAATGTATATAATCATACAATGATTCATTTTCGATCAATATATTTATTCAATTTAGATATATCTCCTCTCTCATCTCTCTATGTAGATATAAATATACTCATAAATATGTACATAATCAACCATATATACATGAATGTATAGAAAACTAAAAAATCTCTCTCCTCTCTCTCTCCTCTCTCTCTTTCTTTCTCTCATGATACCATATGTATGTATGTATGCATTGATTGTCATTACGAGTTGTGGTGCTTTGTATTACTTAGTATTTACTGACTCTAGCTATGTTATATAGGAAGATTTTCCCTACTTATTATGTAATCAGGTATATAATCAGATAATGTTTCATTTTTGATCAATATATTTATTCAATGTAGATATATCCCCTCTCTCTCTATGTAGATATAAATATATCCATAAATATGTACATAATTAACCATATATATATATAGGAATGTATAGAAAACTAAAGAATCTCCCTCTCCTCTCTCTCCTCTCTCTCCCTCTCTCCTCTATCTCTTTCTTTCTCTCAAGATACCATATGTATGTATGTATGTATTGATTTTCGTTACAGGTTGTAGTGCTTTGTATTACTTAGTATTTACTGACTCTAGCTATATTATATAGGATAGCTATATTATATAGGAAGATTTTCCCTACTTATTATGTAATCAGGTATATAATCATATAGTTTTCATTTTTGATCAATATATTTGTTCAATGTAGATATATCTCCTCTCTCTATGTAGATATAAATATACCCATAAATACATCCATAATAAACCATATATACATGAATGTATAGAAAACTAAAAAATCTCTCTCTCCTCTCTCTCTCCCTCTCTCCTCCCTCTCTCTCCTCTATCTCTTTCTTTCTCTCAAGTATGTATATAATTATGTAAAAAAATTATCAAAACTTGAATGCCATACATTCAAAATCTATATGTCATATAAGTTCAAATCAAGTAAAAAAAAGAATCAAAACTCAAATGCCACTTAAATGCCACTCAAATGCCACTCAAGTACCCCTCAAATGAAATACAATATAAACTCGGCGAATCCATCCAACGCCGTAACCCATTGTTTTCACCCCAAGGTCTAATCCACAAAAAAACACTTGGTAGGGAGATCTGCTCATATATTACTACTGTTGATCATTCGTTTGTTGAGTCGTATCTATTCGTAAATAAGAGTATGGTTTCTTTGTCGCATCTTCAAAAGCCTCTTGTACATATTTTATTTTTGATGGAAAACATTGTCGAGCCAAATAGGAAATAGAAGAAGCATCTCTAGGGTTTTTAAAAAGAAAAAAATAATGACTATTCAAGGAAATTGTACGATTTCCTTTTAAAAACAGATTCTGAACAATAAAAAACACACTTATGTTCAAATGATGACTATGTTTTGTATACAAAGCATTAGCATCGGCTTTACCAGAAACTTCATCCATGAGATCATCAATTATCAGCCATCGATTTTTACCATCTCTGGGAAAACTCACTGTTATATCTATCATGCCTTCATGAAAAATCACTCCTGATACATCATCAAAGGCTTTTTGGTAGGCTCCATAACAGTAGTGAATCTCTGTTGGTGGAGGGTGTGCTATAGTCTGACTAGCTTCAATCATTCGAAAAATCGCTTGCGTCTTTCCCGATCCAGTTGGTCCTGCAATCATTGCTGTAAAAGGAGATCGCATCCTCGGGTCATAATCTTCAGGTTTCCCATTCATCATAAAAAGATGTTCATCAATCAACAGTAGTTTCATTTATGATTCCAACAGGAGAGTTTCTCGCTTTTTGTATTTTTTCCATAGCTTCTTCATACATACTAAACTCAGTAACACCTCCAAAAGTGGAAAGCCCTACGACAAATACCAAAATTATCATAATTATCAACGCTTTACGCTTCATACTCGGTAAAACATCTATCATATCACGTTCAGCACCATCAATAGTATCAACTTCATTCATCGGTCTCATCTCAACATCATCCTCTGTCGACATCTTAACTTCCAATAACCATACAATCTTATCACGTTTTCATTTATATACAATGTTAAAACTATCAAAAAAATCAAATGCCATACATGCAAAATCTATATGCCATATAAGTTCAAAATAAGTAAAAAAATAATCAAAAACTCAAATGCCACTTAAATGCCATTCAAATGCCACTCAAATACCCCTCAAGTAAAATACAATATAAACTCGGCGAATTCATCCAACGTCGTAACCCATTGCCTAAACTCCAAGGTCTAATCCACAAAAAAACACTTGGTAGGGAGATCTGCTCATATATTACTACTGACGAACGCATCCTAGCGTCAAATCCTCTTGCATTACCATCCATGTCAAATTAGATGTTCGCCATCCGCCTATACATTGATTGATGATTCAAACAGGAGACATTCTTGTCTGTTGTATTTCTGCGATAGTGCTTTCATAAAGACTAAACTCGGTAAAACCTCCAGAAGTAGAAAATCCAATGAAAAAAACCAATGTCATCATAACTATTATCACTTTTCGTTGCAGACTCGGCAGAAAATTTCTACAATTTCACTTCCACTACCATCAGCCATATCGTTTTCACTCATTGCTTTCATCTCCACATCTTCCTCTCCCAAAATGTTGCCTATCAATAGCATTCTAATAATACAACACTTTATTTTTATACACTAGTCAAACCAACAATCAAAACCTCAATACAAACCCCAATATAAACAACCCCTGCACAATAAATACTTAAATAATCATACAATTTTACAAAAACTAATAACCGATAACACCTGATGCACCAAAAAGTACCTTTAAAAGGTTCTCATGGCACCTGGTGCTCAAAAAAAGCACTTTGAAACCAGAAAACTTTATTGTCCTTAGACACCATGTCGCAGATCTGATGCTATTATACTACTTCTGTCAATGCTCACCATGGTAGTTTGGCGGCTCCGTTTTCATACGGAGATCTGCACTAATTATACTATTAAAAGAGAAGTTATAGATTATAGGAAAATGGGAAAGGTCAAGCTTCTCTAATAAGGGGGCTGTTTGTTTAGGGGTAAGGGAAGGGGGAGGGTGAGGATAGTGGAATAGATAGAGATTTTTTGGTGGCAGAGACAGTAGTGAAGGAGGCAAATGATAGCAGGGTTTTAGAGGTTTTCATTGCAAGTACTCATATTCTTTATCACAAAGAGGCAATCAAAATTTGGTCAAACAAATGTCAATATCTGTGGCATAGAAGGCAATATGAGTTGAAACTTCAGCACGGACTATTTTTTGGGCAGTTTTATCCAATTGCCTCCAAATTATGGCTTGGGGTTTGCTTGAGTTTGTAATTTTGTGTAAAAACCAATCAATCAATTAGTTAGTTCAAACAAATCAAAAATGCTAATCACCATGTTCTAAGTTGCCTCATTCATTCCCTAAAGTTGCACTCACTCTATTCCTTAATAATATGGGAAAGCAAAACATGACACTGCTATGCCATTTCCTGTTTGTGATTACTCACCTCTTGCAAATGTTTGTCGGATAACTTGTATTCTCCCATTTTCTTGCAACAGTGAGCTGCTAGGAGATTCCAAAACTCCAATTGATTATCTTGGTTCTTGATAAACCACTGGAAGTAGTCTAATGCAGCTTTGTACTCTTTGGTGTGGTACAGAAGGTAGGCGGCTAGTTGTGTGTACTGTTCGATATGGTAGGAACGTTGAACCAACTGGGCTTTACGAAAGTCAGAACAACGTACATTCACAAGATGTCCATTAATGGCGACAGTGAGAGCTTTCTTGGCGGACTGATATTGCCCAGTGAAATAGAGAACTTCTGCTTTCAGTAAATGATTAATTGACGAAAGTTTGATATTTTGTAAAATTTGGCGTATACTCAGCTTCCCCACATTAGACCGGATGAATTCTTTTACAGGAGTCAACACATAGCCAAGAATCACAAATAGATTTGCTGGTACATCATAAGCTGAGTTGGAAACTCCTGAAGATGGGGCAACTCGTACATGCTCTATCTGAGATTTTTGTTTAAGATAAGCAGAAGTTCGTATGTAGATGGAAAGAGCTAATAAAACATGCATGTACAGAAGACTGTCCGCCGACAAATAACCCTGATTATGAAGACTTGTGAATGTCATATGTGATGCGTTTGTCTCTAAACCTAGACACATCTTCATGTTATTGGCTAACAGAGTTGGATATCTAAATATGTCAACTTTCACCTTGACATCTCGATTTTTTGGTGGTTGAAATTTCACAAACTTTGGCAGAAAGTTGTACTTTTTGATATCATCAGCAAATGAATCAAGTCTTTTCTTTTGTACTTCCTTATTCTTGCTGGGATCTTGCTCAAACTTAGCTCTAGCTTCAACGAATTTTTCGTAGAGATTAGTCCCATCTGAGTTTTCTTCATTTGTATAGATGAGGACGGAGGAAGAGAGAAGGTCTGACTTATCTCCAGCAAGTCCATTAAAATGAGACTCTGCAGATGTCCTGTACAGATCCATTAACTCATCGACTTTTCCTGTTAGTGGCTGACCTCCTTTACCATTTCCTGTCGGTATGTTCCCTGAATTCTTGGTGATACCATCTATTCGATAGCCTACCGGAATGCCTCTGGTTAGGATTCCAGGAAAATTGCCTTTAGGTTTTAGTTCATCAATGTCAAAACATTTCAAGGGGGTCTCCTGAAGGTTTCCAATTCTGAAGTAGCTCTCCATGGCTAGCTTGTCAAAGTACTCATCCGCTTTCTCGACTATAAAAGCGTATTCTAAATCGGAATAAGGAGTTGCCTCTCCTTTTGCAACGGAACCCAAGCCAACGACTACAAACTTACAAGGAGCAATCAAAGGTGTGTCTCCTTTGCTCAGCACATTTACACAGTCAGCTAGAACTTCTCTGGAAACTTCCACAAAGTCATCGCAGCACTTTTGGCTCGCACTAAATACTTGGTCGCAAAAGTTCTCAACATCAGGTAAACCTGTCTCACTGAAAATATGGTCCACCTCAAGCTTCTTTCCAAAGTCTTCCGACTTTTTAAAATTTTTTTCAGTTTTTGTTCTGAAAGTTTGCAAAAGTTGTTTGTGTTTTTCAGTGAGTTGTTTTTGTTCTGTGTAGCTGAGTGGGTGGTTACCTTGGTACCAACTTTTCTCTATATCATAGATTAATTTGGTTCTTTCGTCTGTTGCCTCTCTAGCAGCGCAGTAATTGGCTAATCCATGAGCCTATAAAAGTTATTAGAGCAATTTTTGTAAAAAATTTCTAGCCGGACCGAAATTTGAGAGTATTTGTGTATTTGTGCTGAAAATTGTTTGCATTTGGCCCATCAATGTATAAAAAGCAGTTAAATTTCTGAAAGACTTTGTGATTGCCAAGATCAATCGCTTTTCAGTTAACAAAAGACTATGTATGTAGATCACTCAGTAATCTCACTCAGTTCTAAACGTAACAATTTGTTATAAAATGCATGAAAATAATTTTTGTTGTTGTAAGGCGTTCAATAGTGTCTACCTGAAGGTAATATCTCCATTTCTGGGAGTTTTCTCCTTTTTTAAGGTAGGACCTGGCCAGCGCATCAATGGGGGCCAACTCCTCTTCTATTGAGCAAGCTTTTGACATTTTGGTGTAATAATTCAGCAAACCTGAAAGAAATGTATGAGCAAACTCAAACAGAGCAAGATAACTCTGCAATTTTCTATCCATTGAAAAAGCTAAAGCAGAGGCTAACACATGGAATGTTAACCCCATTTGCCTGCTTTAATAGTTGCCACAGCAGTGTTACATAATTGTGATCAACTTTGTCTGCCATCAAAGAAAAAGTGCCTGACCGTAAGTTGAATTGCACCATTCCATCTACATTATACCTTACAATTCTCTACAGATTTTACACAATCTTTCCATTACACCAAACTATAAAAACTTTGGTTTGGTCTGCAACTGCCAAGCAGGCTGGGAAATTGTTTAAACATGTCAGCCTAAGTCTATTTCCCACGCGCTCTTGAGTGATCCACAAAAATAGCAAACAATAGGAGTAGTAATATATGAGCAGATCTCCCTACCAAGTGTTTTTTTGTGGATTAAATCTTGGAGTTGAGGTAATGGGTTACGACGTTGGATGGATTCGCCGAGTTTATATTGTATTTTATTTGAGGGGTATTTGAGGGGCATTTGAGTGGCATTTAAGTGGCATTTGAGTTTTGATTATTTTTTTACTTAATTTGAACTTATATGGCATATAGATTATGAATGTATGGCATTTGATTTTTTTTGATGTTTTTTACATTGTATAAAAATGGAGCGCGATATGATTGTATTGTTATTGGAAGTTAAGATGTCGACAGAGGATGATGTTGAGATGAGACCAATGAATGAAGTTGATACTGTTGATGGTACTACACGTGATATGATTTATTACATAACTGTATACATAATTATAACTCATAGGGTATCTAAATTTTGAATGTAAGGCATTTAAGGTTTGATAATTTTCTGTAATTCCGACTCATATGATATCTTGAGAGAGAGAGGAGATATATCTACATTGAATAAATACAGTGATTAAAAATGAAACAATATGTGAATATATACATTTATTGTGTAATAAGTAGGGAAAATCTCTCCATATAATATAGCTAGAGTCAGTAAATACTAAGTAATAACAATTAATACATAGACTTTTTTTACAATGATATCTTTGATGTAGTGATGTTATATCTTAAGAAGGGAGACTTCTGTTTTATGTGCTTTTGAATTCGTAATGAACTAAAATAAAAAGTTATGTATTAGTATAGAATGATTAAACAAAAATTTAAAATAATTACATGAAATTGAATTATAGCTTTAGTTACATTGGATAGTTTACATTATATAGAAAAGGGAAATAGCTCACCAAGTCACATTGTCCAACTTGTTTTTTGAATTAGAGACTATCCATCGCTAAAACACTCATCATTTTTTTTCAGCAACATATCCTGTCTCAAAATCATCAAAGTCTCCACGTAGAAAATCTTCAAGTTCATCATCATCATCAATTTCTAATATTGTTTTGTTGTGCTTTGCTTGATCACAATATTGTTTCCAATACATTCGACCGAGACAGTATGGAGAGCAAAATGAAAGATCGTATTCTGTCTTAAATTTTCCGTGGGTTGTTTTTCCTCTGTAGATCATCACACCTGGAGTATATTTGTTAGCTTCTGAAGCATATTTGTCTGGTATGGCGAGCGTCTTCAACAGCGTTTCTCCACATTGTTCAATGCTATAACGAATACAAATTACATTCGACTGTCCTCCTTTAAATCGATGAGGAACGAATCTATCAACAACATCTTGGTAAGGAAAAATAGCGCCGGGTTGAAAACTATTGAGGGTGTTGATGTTCAAGAAGCGTTTGAGCTGACCTTTAGTCAATGTACTAAAATATAGTGATTCCTCTTCAGCTTTCTTTTTGCTTAGAGGATGTCTGGTAACACGTCTGACATCATACCAAAGAACGCTTTTATTTTTTGGTTTTCCCTTTCTACCCAAATATACAACGTTAAACGGAGGGGGGTAATTATCACAGTTGAAGTTTTTAGCTATTTCAACTGGACAGAGGAGTATTTTGGGTTCGAGTTCATTTATATCTGAAGGATCATGGTAGTGTACTTGAGAATATCTACACTTCTCCTTACTTGATGGATGTATCACACCAGTCACTCGCATAATGCTTGGGATAGGAAGATCTTCAAATGTTTTGCAAATCGGAACTTTTGGTGAGTCAATCACTTGAGAACCTTTAGACTTTTCTAATTCCCTAGCTCTCCTTTTGTTGAGACATTCAACTGTTAAATGAGTTATAGCTGCACTCTCCATTGTTTGCTTATCAACGGAAGTAGTTTGTTTTCTCACTATTTGTTTTCGTTTCCTTACTATTCGCTTTTTTGGAGCAGTTTTCCTTCTCTTAGGAGTTGTTTTGCCGTTTTTCATTTTATTTTCTGTTGGATATGGATCTGTGCTAAGGAGCTCTTCAGAAAGAGCATCCATAACATTCTAAAAATAAAAGGGTAATATTTGCATGAGTGGCTAAGAGTGTATTTATTACTTAGAGTGTCTTATATATATATATATATATATATGTATTTATGCCAAAAGCAGTTAAGATCATAGAGTTATGGTAGATTGAGAATGTGCTTATTAAACTATTGGGATGTGGAGACAGTCAACAAAGGATGTATTCAAATATATATATATATATATATGTATTTACTTAATATCATACTGCTTTTAACATCTCAATTGGTAAGAAATGAAATATAATAGTTTGAACAAAATATTGTAAAATAATAAAAAACAACTAAAAATTTTTCATAAATATGTATGAAACGCTTCTAACATTAGTTCTAAAATACCTACAGAAGAGGATAGAGCTTTATCTATTTGGACATAATTATAAATATGCTTTCTGAATTTATAAAAAGTTTTTTTGTTCCACGTCATGTTGTATAATTTTTTGAAAACTATTTGATTCCAAGCACTTCTTTCAATTTCTTTTAAAAAATTATCAATATTAACGACTTCCACCATTGACAAAACGATTTCGAAACCGTTTTTTATAATGTCATCAAAACGTTCTGTAGATATATCACGTTTCTTACAACACATCCCCATACTCATCATGTGTTGAGTTATACAGAATATTATAACTTGAAATGTCAAACGTTCTACAGCTTTTTCTTCAACAACATCATTATTTATCACATAGTTATGATACATTTCTGGAAGGAAGTCCTTTAAGTAGATTGGATTTGTTGTTGCATTGTTCTAAAATACAAGCGATAATTAGATAACTAAAATAATTAAAGGTGTTCAACAGGTGTTAAATAGTATTTTTTATTAATTCTTACCTTTTCATCAGGCTGAGATTCCGACTTTAGATACAATGGTTGACTTTCTACGACTTGAGTATTCATTCTGAAAAAACAGAAAAAATTGGTTCAATTCTTTATAACCAATTTAAAGATAGATATGTCATAAAGCCTTCAGATAGTTGTGTTAGCTAGCGGAAATATTTGAATTTAAGTTTTACCTTTATGAAGAGAGAACTCTTAGTAGTTGCAATGGAAGATGTAGTAGATAGATGTTGCTCCTTTGCTCACTGTTGTTGAACTGGATGCTTTCTGTCTGAAACCGTTGTCTCTTATATAGGTGAATGTGTGAAAATAAATCTTTTATTCCCGCAAAAGCATTGGTTTGTATTCGCGTGAAAATAAATTATTTATTCCCGCGAAAGCATTGGTTTTTATTCGCCTGAAAAAAAAATGTTTATTCCCGCGAAAGCAACAGTTTCCATTCGCGTGAAAATTAAATGTTTATTCCCGCGAAAGCATTGGTTTTGTATTCGCGTGAAAATAAAGTATTCATTCCCGCGAAAGCAACAGTTTCCATTCGCGTGAAAATAAAATGTTTATTCCCGCGAAAGCATTGGTTTGTATTCGCGTGAAAATAAATTATTCATTCCCGCGAAAGCAACAGTTTCCATTCGCGTGAAAATTAAATGTTTATTCCCGCGAAAGCATTGGTTTGTATTCGTGTGAAAATAAAGTGTTCATTCCCGCGAAAGCAACAGTTTCCATTCGCGTGAAAATAAAATGTTTATTCCCGCGAAAGCATTGGTTTGTATTCGCGTGAAAATAAAGTATTCATTCCCGCGAAAGCAACAGTTTCCATTCGCGTGAAAATTAAATGTTTATTCCCGCGAAAGCATTGGTTTGTATTCGCGTGAAAATAAAGTATTCATTCCCGCGAAAGCAACAGTTTCCATTCGCGTGAAAATTAAATGTTTATTCCCGCGAAAGCATTGGTTTGTATTCGCGTGAAAATAAAGTATTCATTCCCGCGAAAGCAACAGTTTCCATTCGCGTGAAAATTAAATGTTTATTCCCGCGAAAGCATTGGTTTATATTCGCGTGAAAATAAAGTATTCATTCCCGCGAAAGCAACAGTTTCCATTCGCGTGAAAATAAAATGTTTATTCCCGCGAAAACATCGGTTTGTATTCGCGGGAATAAACATTTAATTTTCCCGCGAAAGCAACAGTTTCCATTCGCGTGAAAATTAAATGTTTATTCCCGCGAAAGCATTGATTTGTATTCGCGTGAAAATAAAGTATTCATTCCCGCGAAAGCAACAGTTTCCATTCGCGTGAAAATTAAATGTTTATTCCCGCGAAAGCATTGGTTTGTATTCGCGTGAAAATAAAGTATTCATTCCCGCGAAAGCAACAGTTTCCATTCGCGTGAAAATAAAATGTTTATTCCCACGAAAGCATTGGTTTGTATTCGCGTGAAAATAAAGTATTCATTCCCGCGAAAGCAACAGTTTCCATTCGCGTGAAAATTAAATGTTTATTCCCGCGAAAGCATTGGTTTGTAATCGCGTGAAAATAAAGTATTCATTCCCGCGAAAACAACAGTTTCCATTCGCGTGAAAATTAAATGTTTATTCCCGCAAAAGCATTGGTTTGTATTCGCGTGAAAATAAAGTATTCATTCCCGCGAAAGCAACAGTTTCCATTCGCGTGAAAATTAAATGTTTATTCCCGCGAAAGCATTGGTTTGTATTCGCGTGAAAATAAAGTATTCATTCCCGCGAAAGCAACAGTTTCCATTCGCGTGAAAATAAAATGTTTATTCCCGCGAAAGCATTGGTTTGTATTCGCGTGAAAATAAATTATTTATTCCCGCGAAAGCATTGGTGTTCTTCCGTAAAAACAATGTTTCATTAATTTAACCTTATGATAAATGGCATGATTTCAGCTATATAAGAAGCACTGTTTTTACACAGAAAGCAGTCACTTCGACATTAGCAACTGAAGGAGCAAGATCTACTACAACATCATCTACTACAACTGCTAGAAGGACTTTTCTGTTTGGAGGTAAGTCAACTTGATTGAGTATAAATTTAATTTTTATCGATTTAGATACTAACAGCGGTATGATATTGAGTAAATATATATATATGTATATATATCTTCAAATTGGTTTGAAAAAGAAATCATAACATGGATTTTTACTTTATTTTTTAGAATGTCGACACAAGTCAATACAAAACAACTGAAGAATAAAGAACCAAAACCTTCACAAGATAAGGTGATTGATGACAATGTACTTCTTCAACGCACTATGATTCCCTTTCAAAGCGCCAGTCTGAATACTCTGGCAACTCTCATCATCAAAAGCGCCTCTCTGTTAAGTACTCTATCTCCAGCTTCCAGAAGAAACATTGAAAACATAGTCAAAGTTGAAGATTTACCAATACCTACAGTTATGCAGGTGTTAACCGTTGAGCTCCATGATGAAACGAACTGTACCATCATCTACAACTATAAAAAGGATGGAAAGGTAGTTAGAGTGAAGAGCACTATTCCATTAGCAGCAGGATTACTTGTCAATGAAGCTTCGCAAATAAGACCACTGGTTTTGATCTACATGGGTGTTGAAAAGACTGGAAAAGCAATTTTTCGTGCTGCTACAGAAACAGGAACTACTTTGAGGTGTAAGAATGCGTTTGATGTATTACCAGAAAAAAGTATGCGACAAATCAATGCTTATTTCGAGGTAGCTAATCTTCAGGATTTCCCAACAGATAGTGTCATATGTTTCCAAAACCCTGAAGTTATAGCAAAATCTGACAGGCGATGGAATGGAAATGAAGAGACTCTTCTAGTTCAATACAGAAGTGTTGTAGATGAAGAATTACTGATCGGAGATATGCGCATTCCTCATCAAATAGCTTCTGCTGTGACATCGGAGAGATTTGGAGTGATTTTGTTCAAGGGTCTGAGTCGAAACGCAGACAATTCAATTTTCTACAACATCAGTGTACTCGCAGCTCATCAAGCCTTCATCCAAGCCTCGGAACTGGCTGATAATCCAAAATCTGAGGATTTTCTCAACCACTTCGATGATGCTGAAAAAGAAGACTGTGGAGAACAAACTCTCGAGAAGCTAATCTATAACTCAAGGGATTCATATCACTATAGGTGAGTTTTATTAATTTTTACCATAATTTTAAAAAGTTGATTTGTGAAAATTTTGTGGATTCTTACAATGAAAAACCCCTTAAAATGATAAATTTGTGAACATTTTTGTAAAACATTTTTAAGTTATATATATTTCGAATTAAAAAAGGATTTTGTTGTGTCATCAGTGTATTTTTTTACATAAAAGTTGGAAAAATAACAAAAGGTGATAATTATTTTACAAAAATGTTCAATTTTTCACATAAATGATCAACTCATAACCTTTTTTTGTAAAACATTTTTAAATTATATATATTTCGGATTAAAAAAAGGACTTTTTTGTGTAATCAGTGTGTTTTTTTACACAAAAGTTTAAAAAATAACAAAAGGTTATAATTATTTTGCAAAAATGTTTAGTTTTTCACATAAATGATCAATTCATAAACATTTTTTGTAAAACATTTTTAAATTATATCTATTTCGGATTAAAAAAAGGATTTTTTTTGTGCAATCAGTGTATTTTTTTTACATAAAAGTTTAAAAAATAACAAAAGGTTATAATTATTTTACAAAAATGTTTAGTTTTTCACATAAATGATCAATTCATAAACATTTTTTGTAAAACATGTTTAAATTATATCTATTTCGGATTAAAAAAAGGACTTTTTTGTGCAATCAGTGTATTTTTTTTACATAAAAGTTTAAAAAATAACAAAAGGTTATAATTATTTTACAAAAATGTTTAGTTTTTCACATAAATGATCAATTCATAAACATTTTTTGTAAAACATTTTTAAATTATATCTATTTCGGATTAAAAAAGGACTTTTTTGTGCAATCAGTGTATTTTTTTACATAAAAGTTTAAAAAAAAATCACAAAAGGTTATAATTATTTTACAAAAATGCCTAATTTTTCACGTAAATAACACGTTTTATCACATAAATGGCTTATTCATAAGTGTTTGTTGTAAAACATTTTTAAAATTATATATATATTTATATTTATACATTCCGAATCCAAATGAAAAAAAGGACTTTTTCGTGTGTAATCAGTGTATTTCTTTTACATAGAAGTTGAAAAAATAACAAAAGTTTATATTTATTTTACATTAATTTTAATCATACTATACTAATACATCATTTTTTATTTTAGTCCATTATATCGTAAAAAGAAAACAGAGTAAAGAACTTTCCCTAAGAAATATTGAGCTGAATGATGTAACTCAGTGAGTTATTTTCCTGTTATATATAATGTAAGCTATCTAATGTAGCTAAGAGTAAAATTTAAATTCGGTAAAATTTATTTATATAATGAATAACTTTTGTATTTTAGTCAATTATTGGATCACAGAGAATACGTAATACAAGAGTTCCTCCCTGGGTCTAATAATATACCAGAAGAATATCGAGGAAGATATTGTTCAAGAAAAGCGCTTTGTAACCATTGATATCGTAAGCTATAGTAGTTTGTATTACAGAAAATTTACTATAAAACAGTTTTATGAATGTAAAAACTAGATATGGTATTTTCTATTACAATTATTTACTTGTAAATTTTATTCATCTAGAGAGGTAATTTGGTGATTTTTTGACAGTTTTTAAAAAAGTTAAAAAGTACAAAAAAATCAAAAAATATCGAAAACTATATATTTCAATGATTATTTTTTAAAAAGTTCAAAAAAATGTAATAAAGCTCTGTTTTGAAACATAAAAAATTTAAAAGGATTGTGTAGGATAAAATTCTCACTCAAAAAATTATTGAAAATTGAATGAAATAAAAAAATATTTTCCCAAATACCAAAGTTTTGTAAATATAAAGTGAAAAACTCTATATATATATATATACATTGTTTTTAAAATAATATCGAAAACTATATATTTCAATGATTATTTTTTAAAAAAATAAAAAAATTTAAAAGGAAGGTGTAGGATAAAATCCTCACTCAAAAAATTATTGAAAATTGAATGGAATAAAAGAATATAAAGTGAAAATCTCTATATATATTTATTTTTTTTAAAAAAATATCGAAAACTATATATTATAATGATTATTTTTTTAAAAAGTTGAAAAAACAAAAAAGTTTTGTAATAAAACCCTGTTTTAAAACATAAAAAATTAAAAAGGAATGTAATAAAAGAATATTTTACCAAAATACCTCATTTTTCTTGTAAATATCTAGTAAAAATTTCTGAAATATTGTTGGTGAAATTTACTGGAAAATGGTTTCAAGTGTGTCAAAGACTAAATATGATGTTTTCATTGAAATGTTTATTTTCAAAAGATCCAAATAATAACATTGAATCAATTAGTTAAATTTAACAGTCAAATTCTTTTTTATCAAGTAGGCTTAATGTTTCTATTGTGATTAATTCTCAAATATTGTAAACTTGAACTATCTAGAGGAGTAATTTGTCGATTTTGATGTGTTTTTTTTTAAAAAAATTATCATGTAATACCACATACTTCAGTTCTAATTCGTTTTGAACAATTTCATGGGAGACAAAGAATAAAAAAGTTACATTGATTTAGTTTTTAGAATTAAAGTTGCTATCAAAAATGGATTGTTCTTGTTTAAAAAAATGATTACGTAATACCACATACTTCAGTTCTAATTCGTTTTTAGAATTGAAGTCGCCATCGAAAATGGTTTGTTCTTGAATGGGTAAATCCATAGCCTCCTCCTCATCATGACAAAAGCTTTCTGATGATTGCATTTTGAAAAACAAATTACATTGTTTTAGTTTTCCGAATTGAAATTGCCATCGAAAATGGTTTGTTCTTAAACGGGAAAATCCATAGCCTTCTCATCATCATGTCTAAGTTTTCTACCCCAATATCTCCAACCTCTCAGAGATAGGAATTGTTCTGTTTAAAAAATAATGGAAATTGTATATATAAATGATTGTTTTTGAAAAAAATGGTAAATTTTTGAAAAAAATTCAAAAGGAAAATGCAGGATAAAACCCTCACTCAAGAAACTAATTTTGTATGATAGGTTGCTCACCTAATAATAAGAAAATAATGAATAATTTATATTTAAGCAATTATTGAAAGAATTAATGAAAATTGAATAGAATAAAGGAAATATTTTACCAAATAGTCTGTTTTTTTTGTAAAGATATACAAACAGATAAAATTTAACCATTTAAAGGATGATTTCTTTTTTGCAAAAAAAATAATGAAGATTTAATGAAATGAAATGAAAGAATATTTTACCAAATACCTTGTTTTTTTGTAAATTTGTACAATTAGAATAAGAAAATAGTGAATAATGTATATTTAAGCAATTATTGAAAAAATTAATGAAAATTGAATAGAATAAAGGAAATATTTTACCAAATACCCTGTTTTTTTTTTGTAAAGATATACAAACAGATAAAATTTAACCATTTAAAGGGTGATTTCTTTTTTGCAAAAAAATAATGAACATTTAATGAAATGAAAGAATATTTTACCAAATACCCTGTTTTTTTGTAAATTTGTACAATTAGATGAAATTTAACCATTTAGAGGATGATTTGTTTTTGTAAAAAATTAATGAAAATTGGATAAATGGAAAAAATATTTCACCAAATACCTCTTTTTTGTAGATGTAAACAAATAGATGAATATCTAACTTTATCCATTTTTTTTCCATTTGGGATCATGTTTTGAAGGTTTTCAAGATAGTTTTTAGTAAAAGCTTATGCATTGATTGTCATTACAAGTTGTAGTGTTTGGTATTATTTAATATTTACTGACTCTAGCTATATTATATGAAATTTTCCCTACTTATTGCACAATAAATGTATATATTCACATATTGTTTCATTTTTAATTACTGTATTTATTCAATGTAGATATAATGAGTCGAATTACAAAAAAATATCAAAACTTAAATGCCATACATTCAAAATCTAGATGCTCTATGAGTTAAAGTTATGTATATAATTATGTACAAGATTATCAAAACTTGAATGCCATACATTCAAAATTTATAAGTTCAAATTAAGTAAAAAAATAATCAAAACTCGAATGCCACTTAAATGCCATTCAAATGCCACTCAAATACCCCTCAAGTAAAATACAATATAAACTCGGCGAATTCATCCAACGTCGTAACCCATTGCCTAAACTCCAAGATCAAATCCACAAAAAAACACTTGGTAGGGAGATCTGCTCATATATCACTACTAATAGGGTACTGCTTACTTCACAGTATCTGGTGGGCTTAGTAATTCTATTGATGGTTTTTATACAAATAATTCCACTCTAGCTTGACTGTTGTGCTATTTAGCCATGTTTACAGGAGTTACTCTCTCTAACTCACAGACAAAAGTTGAACTTAATACATGTGCCTGGGGTAAACAATTTTAACAAAATTGAGCTGCAACATTATAAAAATTCCAAAGTTCACTTAGAAAACTTTTCAGTCAGAGTTAAGCACTTAACACTGCATTCCGCCCCATTTGTTGGTTTTTCTGGGAGGTTTATGTACTCACAGCTATGACTAGAGATTGTATACTGTTGACACAAGGTGCATCAGTTGTATGTAGAAATAATAGCTACAGGATGTCTTTTTCTTCTTCTTCTTCATCATCCGCCATCTTGTTATCAAGACTTTACCTCTACTGGTGTCTTTCTTTCTAAGGTATACAGACGTTACTTGGTACAGTTAAAGAATGTATGACTATGACTATGTGAAAGAATTGTAAGTTTGAACTCGGGTAAAGCTTTATTATTGACAAATTGTGTTAACAAAACAATTGAGTCAAACAGAATGGACCAAGCAAACTGGTCACTAGTAGCTAGTATGCAGCTACTCAAATGTCAAAAGTTGTTGTTATCAAACACATGGCAGCAGGTTCTGCTAGACTTATGGCTGATAATGAAAAAAAGAATACCCAGTCACTTATTATTTATTACACAAAAGTGAGGTTAACAATTATCTTGCTGTCATTGCACATAATTTTGAACCATAATTTTTAAAAAAAAAACTCAAAAAGTTGCGAACGGTATAAAACTTATATCATCTCACCTTTAGTGCTGAATCGATATTTGCTCAGACCTCCTACTTCTCCAGCTCACAGAACTGGCAGTACTCAATTTATTGGCTCAGTAGCCACAACTGCAATGGGCAGCAGTCAGCACCTGAAACAACACGACTCTCTGTTGGTGTAGTAGGTACAGATGTAAGTAGTAATATATGAGCAGATCTCCCTACCAAGTGTTTTTTTGTGGGGTCATAATCTGGGGTGATGCAATGGGTTACGGCGTTGAATGAATTCGCCGAGTTTATATTGTGTTTTATTTGAGGGGTACTTGAGTGGCATTTGAGTGGCATTTAAGTGGCATTCGAGTTTTGATTATTATTTTACTTAATTTGAACTTATATGGTATATACATTTTGAATGTATGACATTTAAGTTTTGATAATTTCTTTTCATAACTCGAGTTCATATGGCATCTTGAGAGAAAGGAGAGAGGAAAAGAGGAGAGAGAGGAGAGAGGAGATACATCTACCTTGAATAAATTCATTGATTAAAAGCGAATCAATGTATGGCTATATACATTTATTACATAATAAGTAGGGGTAAAATCTCCTCATATAATATAGCTAGATACATAATTCGAACTCATATATACATTGAATGCTATAAAATATATCAGATGATAAAGTTAAATATTCATCTATTCTTTATCGATATTTATAAGGATGATGAAAGATTTTTTGTATTTTATATACATATATAGTTATAGTAACTGTGGTAAAAGAAGTCTATTATGAAGGTTTTTATTTAAGCCAAAGTAGGCTCGGTAGATACTCCATCAGAACACACTCGTCTTTTAGCATAAAAATATGTGAGACCTCGTTTTATTTGGTTGTATGTCAACATTTTTTGATCCTTTACTACAAATCCTCGATTTTTACCCATAAACGACTTTTTTGTGTTCAATACATTTAGATAACTGTCTTTGTTCAATTGATTAATTCGTTTGTTCAAACCTTTTGAGCTAAACTTGTTTCCTTTTTCTCCCCAGCAGTAATAGGATTTAGAGTTAAGTGCAACAATTCCATCTCCGGTAAATTCCTCTTTAAACAGCCCAGGTGTTCTTTTTCCGTGTTTTAGTACTTTTTCACAACAGTCTTGCGTGCTCCATTCTAAACCCGTTGTTTTGGTTCTTAAAAACTCATCCCTATGTTTGTCACAGTATGGGCGTGGAAACCAATCACCATATTCATTGTAAAACTCTTTTTTCATACTTGGTTTTACCAGTGTTTCTAATGTTCCGCTCAACGCCATGTATGCGCTATCTGTATCCATTTCAACATATTGGAAATCACTTCTGTCAATATATCTATAAATAAAAAGTTTGTTTCGATTTCAATTATTTGGAAGTTTTACTTACTTACACATAATAATGGTAGGGAATTAGGTTTCACTTACTTATCCATAAAGTCGTAGTAAAACTGTAGCATTCTCAGTTTAGCATACTGTAGCACGGAGAAACCCAAGTGTACTGGAACATTCATAGTTAGCTGAAATGATGGTGATACTGATTAGCAAAGTAAACTTGTGGAATATAAATTTTGAATTGCAAAATAATTGTTTTAAAACTTACTAGCTGTTTACAGGTTACGATTTCATAAAAATCATCTGCTATCTCTTCCATGGCGATAAATTTGTTTCCTCTGATACGAAATGAAGCTTTTCTGGCGCCTTCGATGAACTTGATGTTGGTATGTTTTTCTTTATCAGTGATTGTTTTTCCATAAGCAGCATTTCCTACCAACTTGCTAGTAGTAGCGAGTAATTCTTGACTAGGGTCTGCATCTCCCATTCTCCTAGCGTCTGAAACCGATGTTCCAAAAGCTTCAAAAGCTTTTCTAGGAATATATTCTATTAGCTGATAAACTTTGGTGACTTTCAATCCTTGTTTCAAGTACCATTTCAACAAAGGACTCATTAGCAATATCTTATCTCCGTACATACTTCCAACTAATGAGCGTTGAGGAGTCTTTAAAAACCCTTCGGCTTCAGCAAAGACTTTCATTTCATCGCTCAAGTGTTCTCTGGTTAACATCGTATTTTTAAAAATCGGAGGCATTTCGGAGAACTTTTCTTCCTCTTTCTCAGGAACTTCGATGTCACATTCAACAAATCCGAAGAATTCTTCTGATTGAACTCTCTCCAACACTTCTTCTTGATTCAGCTTTTTTTCAAGTATTTTAGGGTAGAAAGAATTGTAAAACGTGTTGACAAATTTTTGTAAATTTGTATGAGTTTTTACACGCTTCATCCAGTCACACTCCCAAATCGAGATTACAGTGTAACCTAATGCTCGAAGATATTCTTCATTTTCCATCGTAGTTTTAAACAGATTTGCTTTTGATTTTCTTCCAGTAGCTTGAAGCTCTTGTTCTTTAGCGTTGTTATAAGAGCAGTCGTGTCCATGCCAAAAACATCCATGGAATTGAAAGACATGACGATTTTCAACACAGAAACCATCAACTGGTAATCCTCGCTGTCCGAGAGTAACTTCTCCTCCATTGAGCTGATGTCTGATATTGATTTTTTTTGAGAACATTTGGAACTGTAACCAGCTATGAGCTATCTTGCTAAATTTTACTGGTTCAGCGACAAAGGAGTTTTCGATTTTTCTTCTTCGAGGATAGCCAGTAGGCATTGATTGCATCATACACCATAAATAGAGCGCATTTGCATCAACTCCATAGATTCTATCACAAATCTTTGCTTCTTTTCCCAACCAATGTTCTCTAATTTTAGTTATACCTTTTTCGTGATATCTATGCATCACTAGACTTGGTCCACCAACTATATTTTTCTTTATTAGAGGATAAAGTTCTGCATTGCAGTTGTCAAGCAGACAAATTGGGAGAGTCTGACGAAACGAGTTACCAAGTTCATCAAAATTCAAGTATGTAGAGAGGTATGGAGGGGGTGGTTGAGGTGCTTTGTTAAACATCCATCGGATCGCTAATCCTGGTAAAGATATACCATCTTTTAACATATCAATCCCATGCTCTCTGTAGATTGATCTTTGTCTTTCCAACGCTTGAACAAATGGTTTTACATCCAAGTTGTTGTACCATTTTAAAAAATCCCTCATTGTCTTCATGTCGTTATTTTTCCATGCTTCTTGACAAATTATGTACTCTTCTTCACTGATATTCTTTTGTTTTAAAGAACTGTAAAAAGCTTCTCTTGGAGGTAGATGTTCTTGATTAAGTTGTTCCAAGTCTTTCATCCATTCATAAGGAAAAAATCCTTTTCCGGCTTCACATTTGTATGCTTTGAGATACATTTCATAGCTATATCCAGGAGCGATGAAGTTTGTGCAATCTAAAAACAAAAAAGATCCTATTGCGATAACAGGCATCTTGGTTCCTTTTTTTATAACAAAATCAAAATCTGTGTCGGAGACATCTTTCAATTTTTGAAGCAGTTTTCCTTTCATCACATTGACATCATAAGTCTGTGAATTGAAACCTAGAATAGGGAGTTTTTTCATATAGCTGTACAAATCATCCAGAACTTTTTCAGCTCCTGTTCTACGTCTGAAACGATTTTTTTCAAAATCACTACGAAACTTTTCTTCAGCTTCTTCCAGTCGTTGTAATTCACCTTCTATCTGTTTTATGATTCGCGAAAACTGTTTTTCCAATCGGCTATATGATTCTTCACTAATATCATCCAAGTATTCAATGAACTTTCCAACGCATTCATCATCATCCCCATTATTGACAATACAACGCGGGTTGTTGAAGCCTGGTACGTTTGAACAAATTGAAATACTTAAAAGTTTATGCTCATTCGTGTAAATGGTTGTGTCTGTATCTCGATCTTTTTCGCAATTAGGTAACAAACACTCTATGTCAAATGTTGCAAAAAACGGATAGTATCTCAAGGAATCATCTGACCCGATATCTATCCCGAATTGAACCTTCAGTTTGTCGAATATTGTAGCAGTAGGACTGTATTGCCCTCCAGAAAACTGCATAGTTGTTGCCTCTGAGATTGAACATCTGTGTCTTTTCAGATTCCCCAATCTATCATAACAAGTAGAACAGGTTGGACATCTGTAGGCTTTGACATATCCTTCCAAGTTTGTAATAAGACTGAAGTGATTGATATAAAGATCCAAATATAGATTCTCCTTATAACTGGAGTTTGAATTCCAAATAACTGTTGAAGTCATATCATCATTTAAAGAAAACACTGTTATCTTCAGTTGAAATGCTCGCTCCAAAAGCAATAAATCAGCTTCTGTCACTCCTTTCCCATCACACCTTTTACCACTATCATCATAGATGAAACTATGATATTGTTGTTGGTACTCCTTCACCTCCTTAATTATCGGATCTTTTGCAATTCCACCGTTTTTTTGTAGTTCTTTGTGTAATGCTAGACATCTAAAAAAACAAAGATTGTCGGTAATTCGTTTTCCTTTTGTGTTTTTTAACATGGTTCGTATGTGTCTGTTGTTAAGGAGGTGAGAGGGTAAATGCTCTGTTGGTGATCCAACTTTTCCCATTCCGAGTAGTTTGTAGAAATAAAACGAAATGTTTGTGATCAACATCAATCTCCAAGTCGTATTTGGTCTCCGTCTCAAGCTATTTGTACGATGATCAGTCTCCATAACATCAACAAAGAAGTCATCAAGATCTCGTTCAGTTTCAATCAGTTTAGCTTTTGGATATACAGTAGCATTGTTTGATGATGAGTGAAAGTATCGGAGTTCACCATCATTTTTATTTTCTAGTATACAACCTACGCTACAGTTGACTTTTGCTCTCGAGCTCAATTGTCCCCAAACTTTTTTTAGCAATTCTAACACTCTTGAATCATGATAGTCATTTTGGTAGGTATCAGCTTGGTCTCTTGGAATCCCATCCCAAAGTCTTACATTTAAAAGTTCTATGACTTTTCCAGCTCTATGTTTCGTTTTCATAGCTCCCCAATATCTAGCTATCAAATCATCCCATTCTTCATCTTGAAAAGTTGGAGCTGTGCTATCATCAACAATACCTAGGGTTGATGCTCGGGTAGGTCTTTCAAAATTTAAATCTTCCATTTCTTCTTCTTGTTCTTCCTCTTGTGCTTCTTCCTCTTCTTCTTCTTCTTCTTCTTCTTCTTCATTTTCTATCATTGGATCATTCTCATTTTCTTCAACTATCTCCTCCACAACCGGCTCTATATCTTGAGCTATTATGCTAGTCTTTGGTGGTGAAGGCTCAGCACCAAATCCTATTTGATTGATTGTTTCATCGGGTAAACGAAAACAAATGAGATTTTCTTCTAACCATTTCCAATTGGGGGAAATTTCAGGGTTTTTTTTCTTCTACATTCTCCTCCTGATAATTTAAACTTTGTCTACAATAGAAATGTTAACACATAATAGTTGTTCTATAAAACATTCACATACATTTTACATAAAATGTAACAGAAGAAAAAAATGACTTAAACACCATTATCAATTAATTTTTAAAATGGAATTAGGAAAAAAGACTCAAACATTATTATTAGTTAAGTTTTTAAAAACTTACTGTGTGCTATGACATGAATTCCCAACTCCCTCTTTTACATTAATTCTCTGATATTCTGAGTCCTGTCTACAATAAAGAGATAACGCATTATTTTTGCTGATTCATGAGATGAGTATAAGAAAAAAGCAAAAAAATTACTCTACTAATGTTATTAATTTATGATTTTAAAAACTTACTGCTTATCAAAGGCTATTGTATTTTCAGTAGTTGCTGAAACTTGAAAAGTCGAAGGTTTGTCTTGAAAAGCATTTTCAAGTTCCATCTCCATTTCATTTTCATATTCAGCATTGCTTTCATCATTCATGTATTCATTATCAGCGTTTGAAAAACCGATATCATTTTGATTTTTCATGAGCCATTCCCATTCCTTATGTATGTCTACATCAGTATCATCCTCTTCTGTTTCCATAGCACTATAATAACAATAAAATCATTACTTTTTAATAGAAGTGACAATAGCACATAAAAAGGTAAGTTAAATGTCTCAGCTAATAAATTTTACCTTGTGAATAAAACTCCTAGTAGTCAGTTGGTATATTATATAGTAGATGTTGAGGCTTCAGTTACTGTTGTTAGAACGAGTGATTTATTATGTGAAAGCATTACTTTTTAAGTAGACAAAAACTTGAGTGAGATAATTAAGGCGGATAATTAAGTCTTAGCTTCAATGAAAATTTTCAAAATTCACACAGAAAAACTTTTAATAGTCAGTGGATGTAGTAGTAGATGTTGCTCCTCCGATCACTGTTGTAGAACTGGATGCTTTCTGTGTGAAAACAGTGGCTCTTAAATAGGTAAAGTTGCACTGGTTGAACTCTATGAATACCAACCTTCTTTATAATATAACTATGAATCAGAATTTTGTCCACGTGAAAACCAATGCTTTCGCGGGAATAAATAATTTATTTTCACGCGAATAGAAACTGTTGCTTTCGCGGGAATACAAATTTTATTTTCACGCGGATACAAACCAATGCTTTCGCGGGAATAAAAACTTTATTTTCACGCGAATGGAAACAGTTGTTTTCGCGGGAATAAATCATTTATTTTCACGCGAATAGAAACTGTTGCTTTCGCGGGAATACAAATTTTATTTTCACGCGGATACAAACCAATGTTTTCGCGGGAATAAAGACTTTATTTTCACGCGAATGGAAATAGTTGTTTTCGCGGGAATAAATAATTTATTTTCACGCGAATAGAAACTGTTGCTTCCGCGGGAATACAAATTTTATTTTCACGCGGATACAAACCAATGTTTTCGCGGGATTAAAGACTTTATTTTCACGCGAATGGAAATAGTTGTTTTCGCGGGAATAAATTATTTATTTTCACGCGAATAGAAACTGTTGCTTCCGCGGGAATACAAATTTTATTTTCACACGGATACAAACCAATGCTTTCGCGGGAATAAATACTTTATTTTCACGCGAATGGAAACCGTTGTTTTCGCGGGAATAAATAATTTATTTTCACGCGAATACAAACTGTTGCTTTCGCGGGAATGCAAATTTTATTTTCACGCGGATACAAACCAATGCTTTCGCGGGAATAAGTACTTTATTTTCACGCGAATGGAAACCGTTGTTTTCGCGGGAATAAATAATTTATTTTCACGCGAATAGAAACTGTTGCTTTCGCGGGAATACAAATTTTATTTTCACGCGGATACAATCCAATGCTTTCGCGGGAATAAAGACTTTATTTTCACACGAATGGAAACAGTTGTTTTCGCGGGAATAAATACTTTCATGCAAAAGCATTGGTTTGTATCCGCGTGAAAATAAAATTTGTATTCCCGCGAAAGCAACAGTTTCTATTCGCGTGAAAATAA
This sequence comes from Cryptosula pallasiana, assembly GCA_945261195.1. Taxonomy (NCBI): domain Eukaryota; kingdom Metazoa; phylum Bryozoa; class Gymnolaemata; order Cheilostomatida; family Cryptosulidae; genus Cryptosula; species Cryptosula pallasiana. Next base: position 31,014,601 of record OX183130.1, read on the forward strand.
ATTATTTATTCCCGCGAAAACAACTGTTTCCATTCGCGTGAAAATAAAGTCTTTATTCCCGCGAAAGCATTGGATTGTATCCGCGTGAAAATAAAATTTGTATTCCCGCGAAAGCAACAGTTTCTATTCGCGTGAAAATGAAGTCTTTATTCCCGCGAAAGCATTGGTTTGTATCCGCGTGAAAATAAAATTTGTATTCCCGCGAAAGCAACAGTTTCTATTCGCTTGAAAATAAATTATTTATTCCCGCGAAAACAACTATTTCCATTCGCGTGAAAATAAAGTCTTTATTCCCGCGAAAACATTGGTTTGTATCCGCGTGAAAATAAAATTTGTATTCCCGCGAAAACAACAGTTTCTATTCGCGTGAAAATAAATGATTTATTCCCGCGAAAGCAACAGTTTCCATTCGCGTGAAAATAAAGTATTTATTCCCGCGAAAGCAACAGTTTCTATTCGCGTGAAAATAAAGTCTTTATTCCCGCGAAAGCATTGGTTTGTATCCGCGTGAAAATAAAATTTGTATTCCCGCGAAAGCAACAGTTTCTATTCGCGTGAAAATAAATTATTTATTCCCGCGAAAACAACTATTTCCATTCGCGTGAAAATAAAGTATTTATTCCCGCGAAAGCATTGGTTTGTATCCGCGTGAAACTAAAATTTGTATTCCCGCGAAAGCAACAGTTTCTATTCGCGTGAAAATAAATTATTTATTCCCGCGAAAGCATTGGTTTTCGCGTGGACAAAATTCTGATTCATAGTTATATTATAAAGAAGGTTGGTATTCATAGAGTTCAACCAGTGCAACTTTAGCTATTTAAGAGCCACTGTTTTCACACAGAAAGCATCCAGTTCTACAACAGTGATCAGAGGAGCAACATCTACTACACTTTCCATTGCAACTACTAGAAACTTTCTCTTTATAAAAGGTAAAATTTAAAACTTATTATTCCCTACCTAACAAAGAGCAAAATTAGTTTAGCTATAATGTAAAGTATGAAATAAATAATCTTTTAGTTCCACATGAAAAGCTGAAGTATATGTTATTTCTTTCTTTTTTAGAACACTATGGAGAATTTTTCTGCTTCTTACACGGATTTAAAGCCAATCGAAAACAAACAAAAAACGTTCAAAACACCCAAAAGAAAAAACTGTAACTCCGTCACAAAAGAAGCAGCGATAAAGAAACGAGCTCTTCCAAAACTGGTTTTACCCACAACATCAAACAATATGGAACAAAAAGAATTGCTCACTGATGCTGACAGAGCTCTCCAGATGGCCAAATCTCTCCAAAAATGGAAGGCATGTGATTTGAAAAAGATTGGAGGGTTTCTTACACTAGCATCACTTCCTGTTCCATCAGTTTTGCAAATCGTTTCTATTGAGCAGAGTACTGGTGCATACGGAAACTACTACATTCTCACTTATCTTGATAATTCAACTGGAGCGAATTTTCAGAAAGTCGTTTGTCCAAGTAGAGTAGTTGAAAGCTTCAATGTTGATAACTACCCATTACCTTTCAACATTTTGTACTTGGGTGAGATGGAAAACTCAAAAAAACCAGAGACTACTTACTACAATGTCAAACGTATCAGTACAAAACGATTAACCACAATGGAAGCTACTGCTGAAGCTGAAAAACTGAGAAAAATGAGTGAAGAAGAACTCAAACTCGCTTACGACATCGAGTATCTCAGTAATTTCAAAGATTGTTCCATTTTTGCTTACATCGAAGTTGTAGAAAGATTCATTCCTTTCCGATTCAATGGAGAAGAATCCATTGTAAATTGCATTCGCTATGTCACTGAAAAGAATGGAAAAAGAGAGACGAGAACGCTTTTACTACCAATCAGATATAACGAGGAAGCTAAAAGATGTGCACCTGGTGTGATGATTTACAAAGGAACAAAACAGAGTAAGAATGGAAATCCTATTCCATACCACAATGTTGTCTTCATTTCTTCAACCAACGCTAGTGATTGGGAGCAATATTGCACACAAACAAGTTCCAATGAGGTGCTAACAAAAACGAATAATGAGGATGAAGTTCTTAAGGAATTCCTAGAAAACGAATTACAAGATTTTGATGAACCACTTGGTGTTGATGGTATGTAAACTCAATATCAAATGCTGACAACAGGTAGTCTCAAGCGGATAATGAATGAATAAAAAAAAGCCTGTGTATTCATTGTCATTACAAGTTGTACTGTTTTGTATTACTTACTATTTACCGACTCTAACTATATTATATGGAAAGATTTTCCCTACTTATTATACAATAAGTCTATATAATCATATAATAATTCATAGAAAAGTCTAAAGGTTCTCAGGTGATTAACTCACCAAAAGTTCCGGTTTTGCAAAACATTTGAAGATCTTCCTATCCTAAGCATTATACGAGTGACTGTACTTTTTTATCCAGTTGAAATATCTAAAAACTTCAGTAACTTAGTATTTACTGACTCTAGCTATATTATATGAGATTTTCCCTACTTATTACACAATAAATGTATATATTCACATATTCTTTCATTTTTAATCACTGTATTTATTCAATGTAGATATATTTCCTCTCTCTCCTCTCTCTCAAGATATCGTATGACTCGGAATTACAAAAAATTATCAAACCTTAAATGCCTCACATTCAAAATCTAGACATCCTATGAGTTATAATTATGTATACAATTATGTAAAAAATTATCATAACTTAAATGCCATACATTCAAAATCTATATACCATATAAGTTCAAATTAAGTAAAATAATAATCAAAACTCGAATGCCACTTAAATGCCACTCAAATGCCACTCAAGTACCCCTCAAATAAAACACAATATAAACTCGGCGAATTCATTCAACGCCGTAACCCATTGCATCACCCCAGATTATGACCCCACAAAAAAACACTTGGTAGGGAGATCTGCTCATATATTACTACTGATGTAGCTACTGTTGATAGAGTAGATTGTAGATATTGATGATAGAATATTAGCAGGAAGAAATGTCACTGTTTTTACAAATTTTCTTCCTACTTACCTGCGGCTTCCTTAATTAATAAATATGATTAGAGTTGTGTGCTCCATGCAATGAGACTCAATGATGTGGAAACAACTCCAAATTGTTTTTGCCTGCCTTTCAGCTGTTCTGAAATAAAAAACATTTGCATAGTGAGCTTGGCACTATGAACATGTTGAAGATTAGGTTCAGTGTTTGTTCTCCATTTTACGCAGCAGCACTTCTATTAGATAAGTCTTAAAGATTCTATCCACTTTTGGATCTTTCAATATTTATTATTTATAACCACCTGTCGAACAAACCAGGAAAGCGTTGGTTGGCAATGTTTAGAGATTTAATGTAAGGGTTAGCTTTCCTTGATTTCTATGTTATACCTATCAGCGCCTACAAGTTGCTGTGGTTTGGCCTAGATATATAATTAATGACAGAGTTATGTTGCAGAGCGCATCAACTGATGGAAGTGGAGATTATTGTGTTGCACTCGCAGTGACCTAAAGTAGGGGAGTGGATGTCGGTTAATTTTTAAGTACTGGTTGAAGATATCAAAGAATGAGAAGCCCATGAGGTGATAACGGACTATATTTTTTAGCAGCACTTTGTGGAGCCGAGTGGACATAACACAGCAGTAGTATTGCATGAACAGATCTGTACCCGCTGTATGATATCTATTTAGTCATCCATTCTAATGAGTGCGAGATGGTATGATAGTCTTTTGGTCTTTTTTGTTACTTTTGTTTAAGCATTAGTGGAAACAAACAGCTTTAAAATCAAATAGTTGTGTTAATGTTGTGTTTGAATGCAATTTATTTAATCATATCGTTTATAGCGGGTAGAATATATAATAGCTTTAATAATTGTAGTATGTTTTTAAGCCGATGGCGCTTTTGTGTCATTTCGCTTCTTCCATCTACAATCGATGCAAAGTTGGCACCAAAATGTAAAATTGAAAAAAATGACAATTTGGTTAGTAACTAGAAGAAATTGAGCAAAATATTGGGTTGTTCAAAAAACACTTTTGGAGTCATCTTCACTTTTAGAAAACCCTCTAGTGACTGAAAATCTATTTAAAGCATTTTCATTAGCTAGTTTTTGTCACTTAGTAACCCAATTACCAATGTCACAGTAACAAGCATAGCTGCTGTGTTTGTTTGAGATTGTAACAAGCTGTTGCTCATTTGGTAAACAAAAACAGTGGAATGCTGTTACCATTATGAGAACACCAAGAAACCAACTGGGCTTGCCAAGCAGACTGGGTCAACGTATCAAAAGTTTCACTTCATTAATTTTTATCATTACTCTGAATATGAAGATTTGAAACTACAGCCTGAATAAGAGAAACTATACTGGGCAATGTCAATAGTTGTTAAGTAAAGTAATTATTGCACTCCTTGCATTAACATCAAATGAAGAAATTTTACAAAAAAAAAAATCACTTTTTGCTTATAGCAGAGGTGTGGACTTTAGTGACTTTTACACAGAACAATTGTGTCTTCGAGCAAGTTGAGTCAAGGAGAGATAGTAAGGGTGAGATAGAGAGGATAGAGAGAGGCAATGCAAGGTGGAGAGGGCTGCAGCAAACCACAGAGAGAGTGGAACATGGCCATAGTACAGCGTGCAGGGGGGAATGGAAAATATGAGTGGTAGAGTCAAGAGTGAGAGTAGAGCAGGGAAGGGGTAGAATAGACCAAGGGTGTAGTGGATGTATTGAAATAAACAGGTGGGCTTTACCTCTAGTTTGTCATAAATCCACCCAGAGTGATAACTACGACTTTTCACTGAAGAAGTTCTAGGTTGGTTCAGATTGGTGAGTGAATGGGCTAGAGAACTGTTCAAATGTCTCAATTTTGTAGCATAATATTTTATTAGCCTATCAGAGGCTCGAAATCCTTTAAAGACCAATGGAGAAAAAGCATGGTATGCTGTTGGTGGCTTGTGATTAAATGATTTTTAAAATTGAGGAATTGAAGCAATAGATTTGCCATTTTTTTCTCTATTGAAATGTTTATACTTCTAAGCAGCCTTCTAGCTGCAGTTACAATGAGTCGTATTGATTGTCGATGTAATCTCTATTTATTGACTATGAATTTGCGCATGTACTGTATGCAGTATAACAAAAGGTTGAATACATTCTATAGCTGGTTTGTGAGTGCAAATGATTCACTATATTGTTTGCCTTAATCGATTTATACAGTGCAACTTATCTGTGAAATCGTTACCAGCCTTTTACTGCCGTTCTTACTATATACTACCATATCATTGTACTACTGTTGTTACTATATAGTACTACATCACTGTACTACTGTTGTTACTATATAATACTATATCACTGTACTACTGTTGTTACTATATAGTACTATATCACTGTACTACTGTTGTTACTATATAGTACTATATCATTGTACTACTGTTGTTACTATATAGTACTATATCACTGTACTACTGTTGTTACTATATAGTACTGTACTACTGTTGTTATTATATAGTACTATATCACTGTACTACTGTTGTTACTATGTATATAATACTGTATCACAGTGCTACTGTTGTTACCATATAGTACTATATCACTGTACTACTGTTGTTACTATGTATATAATACTGTATCACAGTACTACTGTTGTTACCATATAGTACTATATCACTGCACTACTGTTGTTACTATATAGTACTATATCACTGTACTACTGTTGTTACTATATAGTACTATATCACTGTACTACTGTTGTTACTATATAGTACTATATCACTGTACTACTGTTGTTACTATATAGTACTATATCACTGTACTACTGTTGTTACTATATAGCACTATATCACTGTACTACTGTTGTTACTATATAGTACTACATCACTGTACTACTGTTGTTACTATATAGTACTATATCACTGTACTACTGTTGTTGTTACTATATAGTACTATATCACTGTACTACTGTTGTTACTATATAGTACTATATCACAGTACTACTGTTGCTACTATATAGCACTATATCACTGTACTACTGTTGTTACTATATAGTACTATACCACTGTACTACTGTTGTTACTATATAGTACTATATCACTGTACTACTGTTGTTACTATATAGTACTATATCACTGTACTACTGTTGTTACTATATAGTACTATATCACTGTACTACTATTGTTACTATATAGTACTATATCACTGTACTACTGTTGTTACTATATAGTACGATATCACTGTACTACTGTTGTTACTATATAGTACTATATCACAGTACTACTGTTGTTACTATACAGTACTATATCACTGTACTACTGTTGTTACTATATAGTACTATATCACTGTACTACTGTTGTTACTATATAGTACTATATCACTGTACTACTGTTGTTACTATATAGTGCTGTACAACTTTTTTGTTTTGAATATTGAGAGAGAAACTTTTGCAGCAAAGAGTGTTCTGTCTCGTACATTTAAACTGATCAAAAAGTTTAATTTAAAGCGAACATCAAAATTCAACAAAAGAGTCTTGCTAACTGATATACAAGCTGATATATACAAGATATAAATACCTCTGATGCCTCCTGATGTACACGACTTGTTTGTATCTATCTGTACATTATATACTACGGTTATGTAGATGTTGTTGGTTATATGTAATTAACGGACAGCTGTAGCCCAGTCATCAGCTGTAGTATGTATGCTTTTGTACTGAATGCAATGAATGGGTCACATGATCTCATTGGGTAATAATGCCTGCTGTAGCCTGTGTGTCAGTCATATGTTTACCAGCGGGCATCACAAGGTGAGGTTTATTTCCAAGCAGTTCATTTAGATTTTGGATGAGAAAGAAGAGACAACTTCCCGTACATTTTTAATAATATAATGATTCTGTTTTCTATTATTAAACCAAAAAAATTTGGTTTCATATTTTTATAATGATCAGTTCATTTATAATAAAACTGCTAATGCACGTGGTCAGGATATTTATTATTATTATTATTTTTATAATAAATCGTTATCTTTAACTATATTTAGCATTATCAATTTTTTACGTCACGTAGATGTCATGTTTTCCATAACATTACGTGTCATTATATTGCGTGTAGCCAAATAAAAATATAACTCCCTGCTACTAAAGATACACAATATGATTATAAATACAACTTCAATGATAGATTTACATTGAGTTGTCTTCTCTTTTTCATCCAACTCTAAATGAACTGCTCGAAAATAAACGTCACCTAACTAGGACAATGCCTTGTGTGTTGAATACATTGAAGTTATAAAACGTCTTTGGTGGTCCACAGTCTACACTGAAGACTGCACCCATCAGTGCATGTAAAAAGGTTATGCAGGGAGGTTTCATTAGTCATAAAGAGACAAAAGAAAGCAAGTTCGACCAAGAGCTGTTTACAGTATGACATAACGGCAATGAGAGCTTGTGATGAGTAGGAGAAAATATCAAAAATACCATCAGTATTGTACCATAATGTGGGTATCGTTGGAGGTGCCACCTGTTGGGGGTGCCACCTGTTGTACAAGTCTCTGGATTACGCATAACAACAATTCCCCAAGCTTACTGTCATCTACTTGAATTGCCAGCGATAAGCAGAATACTGTTTGAAAACCAGCAAGCAACTTTTCCTACACACTAAAGCTTGTTTATCAATCTCACTGCATTAATCACAGCCTAAATTATTGTCTTTCTTAAAAAAAAATACTTTTCGCGAGTCACGTTATTTCTCTGCTCTTTTGGGCATTTCAGCTCAAGTCTTTGCAGTGTAAGAAATAAGTGAGAGTTTGTATCTGTTAGTTTGTATCAATATATGACTGACTTTTATGACGAGCTGATTGTCTTTTGATTTATATTCCAAGCGTAGACTGAGTTTGTCTGATGAAAGAGACGATGAAATAAAAACTTCATTTAGAAACAGAAGTTGTAAAATGGATGCTGATAAGAAACAGGCTACAAGCTGTGGACAATATTCTTTAGAAACATAAGTTTTTGCATCACCTACGCTTGTAACACCTTCCTCCAGGCAGTATGCTAAAACAATTGATGTAGGAGCTGATTGTTACCGAACACGTTGATAATATCTTTGACATCTGAAAATTCCAGATTAAAAGTTTTTCTCGCTGAAAAATCTCATAAAATATTTAGTAGTATTCCAATGCATCAAATAAATAATGAATATAACTGGTTGTTTAGGAGTTTGACTCAAGAATGGAGTTGTCTTCCTTTAAAACAACAACTATCGGTCTTTCATCTTTGATGCATTGAAGTATTATTTTCTGTTCTTAATTGCTTTAATTTTCCCGGTTTTCTATGAAACGCCTATCTGATATCTGTCAGACATTCACTAAAAAAATAGTTCTAAATGGCTGAATGGAGACAACTCCATAACATTGCTTAGCTATTAGACGAGGAAGTCGAATATTGTATATCAGGCTCTGTATAACTAATTCCTGTTACCACTCGAGTCCCTTAAAGTTGAAGATAAGAAATACTTGCCTTCCCTTATTACAGGTACAATGCAGAGGTTGCAGCAGGTAGCCATAGGTACCTGTCACATTACTGTTTCACTGAATAATCAGCCACCAGGTATGTTGTTGGATTTGATGTCATTGAGTATAGGAACAAACCAAGTGCTTTATCATTACATATAATGACAGAGGTGGGATGAAGTGTGTATTGATTATAAATATTGTGCATTGGTTCTAATCCATAGAGCAGTGAGTTTACTCTCGATGGCTGCTGTATAGCAACTTGGTTTACTTTTTTGTTTTATTCTATTTTATTTTGAGCCAGTAGGCATTCCTCAATAGTCTGTAGGAGTACACTCTGCAGTCTGTTGACTAAACCTTAATGCACACTCAGAAACCAGAAGAAGGTGGCTAAAAAATTTCCAAGTTTAAATTGGGAAATTATTGAGAAGAAATTTCAATCTTGAAGATTATAGCATTTATTCCGAGTAAAAATATAGAATAGATACATGGTATTAGAAATCAGCAATCAATAATCATAAAATATCACCAGGGCTGAGATGTACACGTGATCTGAGTAACATATAAGAATGAAAGTAAAAAAACTAGTAAAGAAAACACAACCAAATGGGTGTCCCAGCCCAGTTAGGCATTAGCTGTGTGAGCCGAAGATCCTTTTACTCCTCAATCACCGCTAATTTCATTCCAATAGGGAAGCCAAGAGACTCACGATCATCATAACCGTAGAAAATACACATAAACTCTACAGTAGCCTCAGGGTGGAAAATAAGGCTGGTTCCTTCTTGTAGATCCACAGCTATGTTGTAGTAATTAGACATTGGTACACGAGCCCACGTACCCAAACCTACAACATAAGTACTTTTTTAACCAACTGTTGTATCACATGCTACTTAGTAAACAGTTTCTTTGAGTTAATTAGATGCATTGAGAGTACACTATATCAAAGGGTAGACAACTACAAGTGACACACTATATAATACTTACTTGACACAAAAGTGGTGGTTCCACCACGCACTATCCTGATGCCACTTCTATCCTCATCTCTTGCAGATATAAGCAGAGTCCTAAACTGGTAGGGTCTCTTCTCCTGATTGGCTCCTGTAGCAAAGTATGTTTATTCATTACACTCGCAAACACTTGTATTATAATCGATAACAAAAAGGTCAAATTAAGGTCAGACGAAGCAGAATTGTTATAAGCACGACTCACCTCCGCTGAACAATGGAGTGTTGAAGATGTATCGGTTAGAATACTGTTCCACAGGAGGCACTGTGATGAGTGAGGGGTCGTGTATGTTTGACCCTCGTTCTTGACTTTTGGTTATCTAATGAAACTCAGACTATGTACAACTTTTCAGGTGACAATAGACGCTTTCGGCCAAGTGAACGCGAAGTCACAACCGTGATGAAAGGGCAAATTTCTCTTGTTTTGGAGAGTACATAATAGCATTTCTTTATGATGTGACTTCGCAAGAAATTTAGCACCAGGGGGTTTGAGTGAACAATGCTGGTTTACAAAAATAGGGGTTGTCTTTTCTCTATTTATGTATTGCTATTCAAAACAGAGCCTTTTTATGGCAATCAATATTTTCGTTTTAGATACAGCAATAAAAACTAGTTGTCATCACGCTAGCAACAACTACTGACGCAACGCAAGGTCATAATAATTATAATAATTTATTATGTCGAATATCTGTGTGGCACAGTACAATACATTAGCGATGCAAAAAGTTATTGTTTATTTGTTTGCATTGTTTTAGCAGAAATCATTATTTAATATAATAAATAATTAAAAAAATGTTTTATTATTATTAAATTTGTTCTTTAGCTCGTACGACATATGAATGTGGTAAGAGAATGTGGTAAGCAAATTTGTTTTTGTTCAAGGCTACTCGTTCTGCCAGATTCAGGTGAGTCCAGTTTAGATCATTTGAAATTTGAAAATTAGCCTAGTTCTCCGCGTTTACTTAGGTGAAAGCGCCTAATATTATGTAGCCCATCACAACCAAATAAAACAACAACAGGTATATAACAACAATAGGAATATAACAATTAACATAGATTTCTCACAAATAACCAAATGTGACATCCAACAACTGAAACAATTAATAAAAAGAAAGCTAACCTGAGTGACGAAGACTTTGCGGTCACATGACAATCTGTACGTGTTGCCACTGATGACATCACGAGTAAATACAGATCCAGTAGAGAAAGCAAATACTTCATCATTGACCGTTCCTGTTGATTGTCTTCTGTACAAGGTACAAGCTGTGTTTGTTTGACCAACAACCTTTAGCTGGTCCCCTGCATAAGAATGTTCCAGAATAAAAAAGCTTATCGTCGGTGTTCTACATAGAATTACATCATTAGTGGAGCCGGTAACAAAAATACGTCACAATAATTCGGACTGGACCCTCACCAAAACGCCTGTCAGGGATTGGTTCAATATGGAAGACCTTTCCCCACTTGCTGACAGGTAACAGCTGCTCTACCAGGTGGTCCCTGGATCCAGTGTCTATATTTCCTACATTTGCATCTTCTACTAGATCAACCTTGGCTCTGATGTTACCACTGTACACATTTACTGGTCTGTTTGATTGAATACGGGTTCCTGACAGATCGCCATCACTCTGCAACACACAGACTGTTACAGAAACTTCTAGAAGATAAGTAAAATTCACATACCACAAAGGTGTCCACAAATCTAGAAAAAAATATACTAAAAAATTCATTTTTTTAAAAAAAGATCGCTTTCTCTAACCGTGTCTCACTGACCTCTTACAACAACTTCTTCAAGAACAATGCTTGTAGGGCTTGTAGATGTACCAACCTGTACTTGGAGGACATAGCCAGGGTTGAGTAGGAAGGTAGTACCAGAGAGATCAGGCGTAGCACGGCCTGTGTAGGTGATGACAACATTGACTGGCACATCCTGTACGTTGACAACTCCAAACTCAGAACCATAGACAGGTGGATCATGTGACACTGTGTAATGGTCAGTACCAGCTTGTACATCAGGGAATGCAACCCACCTGCAAGCACATGTCACCACATAATATTCCATAGCGGGTGTAACTTTGAAAGCTTGTAAGTATTAAACCTGTTATCCATGTTCGGATCTTTCAATATTTATCATCAGTAGCCATCTGTCGAAGAAACCAAAAAAAGCATTGGTTAGCAATGTTTAGTGATTTAATGTAAGGGTTAGCTTTCCTTGATTTCTATGTTATACCTATCAGCACCTACAAGTTACTGTGGTTTGACACGGATATATGATTAATCACAGAGCTACATATGTTGCAGAGCGCATCAATTGATGTAGGTGGAGATTACTGTGTTGCACTTGCAGTGATTTAAAGTCAGGAAGTGGGTGTTGATTAATGTGCAAATACCGTTTGGATATACCAAACAATGAGCTGATAGCAGAGTAGATTTCTAAGCAGCACTTTGTGGAGCCGAGTGGACATAACACAGCAGTAGTATTGCATGAGCAGATCTGTACCCGCTGTATGATATCTATTTAGTCATCCATTCTAATGAGTGCGTGATGGTATGATAGTCTTTTGGTCTTTTTTTTGTTACTTTTGTTTAGCATTGGGGAAAAAAGCAAATAGTCAAATAGTTGTGTTACTGTCGTGTTTGAATGTAATTTATTTAGTCATATCGGTTATAGTAGGTAAAATAGGGTAAAATAGCAACAGCTTTAAAAATTGTAATAAGTTTATAAGGCACTGTCTTCTTTTGTGTCATTTTACTCCTTTCACCTTTAATCCATGCAAAATTGGCACCAAAATGCAAAGTTGAAAAAAATAAGAATTTATTTAGTAACTAGGAGAAGTTGTGTGACGAAAACCAAAATATTGGGTCAATCCAAAAATTAACTTTTGGAGTCATCCTCATTTTTTAGAATACCCTCTTGTGACGGAAAATCTATTCAAAGCATTTTCATTATCTAAGTTTTTGTCACTTAGTAACCAATTACCAATGTCACTGTAACAAACATAGCTGCTGTGTTTGATTGAGATTGTAACAACCTGTTGCTCATTTTGTAAACAACAACAATGGAATGCTGTTACCATTATGAGAGCACCAAGAAACCACCAGCACTTTTCAAGCAGACTGGGTCAACCTAAGTATAAATTGGACTTGATTACTTTTGACTACTTATTATCAGCTTTATTATTATAAATGCCTTTTTGATTTTCAGTTTAAATGTAAAGATTTCAAAAACTACAGCTTGAATAAGAAAGACTCTACCTAGTGATGTGAATAGTTGTTAAGTAAAGTAATAATTTTCAACACAAAAATAAATGCATTCTTTGCGTTAATATCAAAGAACAAAACTTACAAAAAGTCACTCTTTGCTGGTAGCAGAGGTGTGAAATTTAGTGATCCCTACACTGAACTATGAGGGGTTTACCTATAGTTTGTCATAAATCTACTTAGAGTAATAACTATGACTTTACATGGCAGAAAATATGGGTTGGTGAACTGTTTAGATATCAAAATTTTGTGTCATACTCTTAGATTGGCCTATCAGAGGCTTGAAATCTTTTAGGGACCAATATAGAAAAAAACATGGCAAGCTGTTGGTCGCTTGTGATCAAATGATTTTTTAAAATTGAGGAATTGAAGCAATAGATTTGCTTTTTTCCTCTGTTGAAACGTTTATACTTCTAAGCAGCCTTCTAGTGGAAGTAACGATGAGTCGTATTGATTGTCGATGTAATCTCTATTTATTGACTATGAATTTGCTGCATATACTGTATGCAGTATAACAAAAGGTTGAATGCATTCTATAGCTGTTTTGTGAGTGCAAATGATTCACGATATTGCTTGCCTTAATCGATTTATACAGTGCAACTTATCTGTGAAATCGTTACCAGCCTTTTACTGCCGTTCTTACTATATAGTACTATATCATTGCACTACTGTTGTTACTATATAGTACTATATCACTGTACTACTGTTGTCACTATATAATACTATATCACTGTACTACTGTTGTTACTATATAGTACTATATCACTGTACTACTGTTGTTACTATATAGTACTATATCATTGCACTACTGTTGTTACTATATAGTACTATACCACTGTACTACTGTTGTTACTATATAGTACTATATCACTGTACTACTGTTGTTACTATATAGTACTATATCACTGTACTACTGTTGTTACTATATAGTACTGTATCACTGTACTACTGTTGTTACTATATAGTACTATATCACTGTACTACTGTTGTTACTATATAGTACTATATCACTGCACTACTGTTGTTACTATAGAGCACTGTATCACTGTACTACTGTTGTTACTATATAGTACTATGTCACTGTACTACTGTTGTTACTATATAGTACTATCTCACTGTATTACTGTTGTTACTATATAGTACTGTATCACTGTACTACTGTTGTTACTATATAGTACTATATCACTGTACTACTGTTGTTACTATAGAGCACTGTATCACTGTACTACTGTTGTTACTATATAGTACTATATCACTGTACTACTGTTGTTACTATATAGTACTATATCACTGTACTACTGTTGTTACTATATAGTACTATATCACTGTACTACTGTTGTTACTATATAGTACTGTATCACTGTACTACTGTTGTTACTATATAGTACTATATCACTGTACTACTGTTGTTACTATATAGTACTATATCACTGTACTACTGTTGTTACTATATAGTACTATACCTTTGCACTACTGTTGTTACTATATAGTACTATATCACTGCACTACTGTTGTTACTATATAGTACTATATCACTGTACTACTGTTGTTACTATATAGTACTATATCACTGTACTACTGTTGTTACTATATAGTACTATATCACTGTACTACTGTTGTTACTATATAGTACTATATCACTGTACTACTGTTGTTACTATATAGTACTATATCATTGCACTACTGTTGTTACTATATAGTACTATATCACTGTACTTCTGTTGTTACTATATAGTACTATATCACTGTACTACTGTTGTTACTATATAGTACTATATCACTGTACTACTATTGTTACTATATAGTACTATATCACTGTACTACTGTTGTTACTATATAGTACTATATCACTGTACTACTATTGTTACTAAATAGTACTATATCACTGTACTACTATTGTTACTATATAGTACTATATCACTGTACTACTGTTGTTACTATATAGTACTATATCACTGTACTACTATTGTTACTATATAGTACTATATCACTGTACTACTGTTGTTACTATATAGTACTATACCTTTGCACTACTGTTGTTACTATATAGTACTATATCACTGCACTACTGTTGTTACTATATAGTACTATATCACTGTACTACTGTTGTTACTATATAGTACTATATCACTGTACTACTGTTGTTACTATATAGTACTATATCACTGTACTACTGTTGTTACTATATAGTACTATATCACTGTACTACTGTTGTTACTATATAGTACTATATCATTGCACTACTGTTGTTACTATATAGTACTATATCACTGTACTTCTGTTGTTACTATATAGTACTATATCACTGTACTACTGTTGTTACTATATAGTACTATATCACTGTACTACTATTGTTACTATATAGTACTATATCACTGTACTACTGTTGTTACTATATAGTACTATATCACTGTACTACTATTGTTACTATATAGTACTATATCACTGTACTACTGTTGTCACTATATAGTACTATATCACTGTACTACTATTCTTATTATGTAGTATTATACTACAGCATTACTGTTGCCGCTGCATGCACAGTACTGTATTAGTGTACTACTGTTTGTTACCTCAATTGGTGCATCATTATGGCAGACTGATGGTGCAAAGCCCTTGATTTTGGCCATGGCGTAGGAAGACACAAATGGCTGAGTGAACTTGTCACATGACGTGACAGTGCTATATATAATATGTGTAATGGCGTAGCTTTTTTCCGAAGACCGTAGTTATAGCGGAATAAAGTTACAATTATTTAAACTTACAAAATATTACGCGAATGATGTAATATATATATGTTAGCATGAATTATTTTTGTAAACGCGCGATTGTAGATTGGTCTGAAAGATATACTACTGAGAGTTAGACGGAGATTACCTCAAATAAAATGCTAGCTATAACTTCAGCAATTTTTTTTTCTGAAACAAAACAGGAAACTTCTCATTCGCTTAGCTTAATCCCCAATTGATTGCTATATATACATACAATTTAACTTTTTTATCTTCAATTCCTTCTTTAAATTTTGACACCACATAGTACTTGTAAGTGTAAGAAATTGTTTAGACAGAGCAAAGTATTTTGTTTCAAATGTCAAATATTTCGCATCATTTTTCGAAATCAAATTAAGTCAATGCTTTCAGCTACTAACCACTAGCTACAAGATAAAATACCTTCGATACCAGTAGTAATGTAGAAGCAGATATCAGTCATGGTGGCTAAGGACAAGAAGGTTCTCCTGGTTTCAAGTGCCTTTTTGTTAGCACCAGGTACCATGAGAACCTGAAGGGTACCTTTTTGTTGCACCAGGTGTTATTGGTGTTTTTATTATTTGTGTAATTGTTTGATCGATTAAGTATTTATTGTGCAGGGGATTTATATTGGGGTTTGTATGATGATTTAGATCATGGGGTAGACTAGTTTATAAACATGGTAAGTAGTAATATATGAGCAGATCTCCCTACCAAGTGTTTTTTTGTGGTTCTAACCTTGGAGTTTAGGCAATGGGTTACGACGTTGGATGAATTCGCCGAGTTTATATTGTATTTCATTTGAGGGGTATTTGAGTGGCATTTGAGTGGCATTTAAGTGGCATTTGAGTTTTGATTATTTTTTTACTTAATTTGAACTTATATGACATATAGATTTTGAATGTATGGCATTTGATTTTTTTTGATGTTTTTTACATTGTATAAAAATGGAGCGCGATATGATTGTATTGTTATTGGAAGTTAAGATGTCGACAGAGGATGATGTTGAGATGAGACCGATGAATGAAGTTGATACTGTTGATGGTACTATACGTGATACGATAGATGTTTTACCGAGTATGAAGCGTAAAGCGTTGATAATTATGATGATTTTGGTATTTATCGTAGGGTTTTCCACTGTTGGAGGTGTTACTGAGTTTAGTATGTATGAAGAAGCTATGGAAAAAATACAAAAAGCGAGAAACTCTCCTGTTGGAATCATAAATGAAACTACTGTTGGTTGATGAACATCTTTTTATGATGAATGGGAAACCTAAAGATTATGACTCAAGGATGCGTTCTCCTTTTACAGCAATGATTGCAGGACCAACTGGATCGGGAAAGACGCAAGCGATTTTTCGAATGATTGAAGCTAGTCAGACTATAGCACACCCTCCACCAACTGAAATTCACTACTGTTATGGAGCCTACCAAAAAGCCTTTGATGATGTACCAGGAGTGATTTTTCATGAAGGGATGATAGATATAACAGTGAGTTTTCCCAGAGATGGTAAAAATCGATGGCTGATAATTGATGATCTCATGGATGAAGTTTCTGGTAAAGCTGATGCCAATGCTCTGTATACAAAACATAGTCATCATTTGAACATAAGTGTGTTTTTTATTGTTCAGAATCTGTTTTTAAAAGGAAATCGTACAATTTCCTTGAATAGTCATTATTTTTTTCTTTTTAAAAATCCTAGAGATGCTTCTTCTATTTCCTATTTGGCTCGACAATGTTTTCCATCTAAAGTAAAATATGTACAAGAGGCTTTTGAAGATGCAACAAAAAAACCATACTCTTGTTTACGAATAGATACGACTCAACAAACGAATGATCAACATAGACTATTGGGAAATTTTACATCGGATCTCCCTATGATATTATATGTACCCAAGTAAAAGGATATAAATACAATTACTATTCATTTCACCTCAATCATATTTTGTTATTCAACGACGCAACACGAAAGAGTTATAATGACTAAAGATTTGGAGAAAAAATTAACAAGAAATGCTGCTGTATTGTTATCACTCAACAATGCAACCTTTGCTATTCAAAAGTCTGTTATAGCCAAAGCCAAAAAGGAGTTTATTATGACTCTAATGGAATGCGCTAAAGCTATTATAAATGGAACGATACCATTGACAACATCTCAGTACAATCAGTTGCAGCGGAACGCGAAGGATATTAGCGCTTTAGTAAGAAGATCAACGTTGGATGATAAGAAAGCTGTATTGCAAAAAGGAGGATTTTTAGGCGCTCTACTAGGACCTATCATCAGCAATATAGTTCCTGGGTTATTTAAAAGTGTGCTAGGAGGAGGGAGAAGATAAAGATGAAAGTCTCAACACGAATGATGCGAAATAAAACGGCAATTTTAGCTCTGGATGAACTGAGTAAGAAAGGAAAAATCGCTATAGTCGAAAAGGCTAACTCAGATTTGTTTCAATCATTGATAGAAAGTGTTAAAAATATTATATTAGGTAATGTTCCTCTTGATTCTGAGCAGTTTATTGAGTTGCAGCGTTACAAGAAGGAACTACATAAACTTAGTGGTAGAGGGACAGTTGATGATAAACGTAAAATTTCGATTCAGACTGGTAGAGGAAATCTTTTGGATGCTATTATAAACCCTATTGTATCTGTTTTGTC
Organism: Cryptosula pallasiana; assembly: GCA_945261195.1. NCBI lineage: Eukaryota > Metazoa > Bryozoa > Gymnolaemata > Cheilostomatida > Cryptosulidae > Cryptosula > Cryptosula pallasiana. The sequence continues at coordinate 31,032,756 of OX183130.1, forward strand.
ATCAATAAAAAGATGAATCGTCAGCCTTTAAAACTCTTTGAATTTCAATCGCTTTGACCAATAAATTACCACAGGATTCACCCGCTTTTTACAAAAAAAGTTCGATTTTCAAAATTTTTTTAAAATTAATCTATACATGATATGGTAACAAATTTAAGCTCATGAGAATCAGCATTCTCTTTTCTCTTAGTAGAATAAACAACAGATTGATTTCACCTGTCTAAACTACTTTTATTATTTTTTTAGTTCGGAGACCATTTTTTAGTAATGCTCTCAGCAGATCAACCAGTTACAAAAAAAAATAACACACTAGACAAGAAACTGATAGCACAGATGAAAAGAGGACAAAATTCTGATAAGACTAGCCAAATTTGAAGCAAAAATATGCAAGAAAAGTGTTAGAACACTGCAACAACATTTGGACACTTGTTGCACAAATGACCGAAAATTTCGGAAAATTTTTTTTCTGAAAATAATTATTATTTTCATTACAGGCAAAAATAAAGCCCTTATTGGTGCACGAATGAACTAGAAACATTTAGAGCTACATTTTGATGTAAAGAACAACATCAATCAACAACTTTTCAAAAATAACAAAAAAAAATTAAAATTAATTATTTATTATCAATGCCGTATCTAAATAATTAATTACTAGCTTACTAACCTTCAATTCCATTATCAGAGGGCTCAAACAAGCTAAGATATTAATAAACTAATTAAATCAGAAGAAGAAAACAATGTACTTGCTCCTTTCCAGAAAAAAATTGTCCATAATTATCAAAAATATTCCGAAATTGAAAACAGGAAATGTCGGGTCAAGGATATTTGGAACTGTTTCCGTTTAGAAGGTCATACAGTCTTCAAATAAAAACCAGAAAATAGGCAATTCTGTGCTCTACACGATGGTATAAAAATTATTCATGTCAGTCTACACAAACGTTTGCAATCCTTTCCGAAAACGTGACGGTTTTTGCTACGAGCATTGCTCGTAGAAAAAAAGTTGGACAGATAACTCCACTACGAGCATTGCTCGTAGAAAAACCAGAAAAAGTTTTAACATTCTCCAGACGTATTTTTATACTCACTGAAAATGAATACTATAGATTAACGGAAAAAAAGGAAAATAAAACAGTGGTAAAGGAAGAGAAGACCAGACCTCCATTGTATTATAATCCTATGGAAGCTATAACAGTGAGAAATATGAAGAGAAAGCGAAATGATCTACTGGAAACGGCTTATGATTCTGACTTATCCTCACACGAAAAGTTAGATGAAAATGTTGAAAACCTACGTAAGTATTTGTCTGATGTCAAAAAGATTAAAAATAACCAAAATCAGACACAAAAGGATAGTTGGAGTCCCATTAAGAAAAAGAAGATAGAGTCTATTTCTCCTTTAGCCAATAGCACAGTTATTGATGATAAACCTAATACCCTTTCACCAAATGCTCATAAAGACATTGAGTTAGAATCAGTGAAAACGGATGATGATGATGACATTGGGATGGAATTAATAAAAGGGAGGTTGTTTGATACTGAAGACTCAACCCTATTTGGAAATACATTTCTTACTGATGGAGAAGATGAGTATGATAGTGAAAGTGAAAATTTAAAAGAGTTTGAAAAAAAAGCAACTGAATTAACAACAAAAAAGAGTGATCAAACGATTGCTGTCAGAATGTTGAATAATCTGAGTAAAATTGGTAGATTCGACTCGGACAAGAACAGACTGAAAATTGGAGAACATTGGTTGAATCCTAAGACTTCCAAAACTTTACTACAAGACGTTCTAACTGAAGGAGGTAAAATACAATCGGGAAATACCAATTACAGTAGATTTAAAAGCTTGCTAACTGATGAAGGAATCACAACTGTCAGAAAATCGCCGCATCAAACACGTAAGAGTCAGAAGAAAAAGTTGGTCATTCCAGGTACTAGTTCATGGACATCGACACGCTAAAAGAGTTGTATTACAATCCTGCATTACATACATCTCTACGAGGAGCTAGAGCTTTACTGAAAGCTCGTAGAAAGCGAGAGGGGGAAAAAGAATCCGTGAATGGTTGAGTGGTGAGGATGCCTACACGTTACATAAAAGAGTTGTAACTAAGTTTAAACGCCGTCCTACAATTGTAGCTGGAATAGGGGAACAGTTACAGGTAGATTTGATGGATGTTCGATCTCGAAAAGAAGAAAATAATAATACAGCATTTTTACTGACTGCTGTTGATTCTCTATCTAGAAAAGGTTGGGCTGTGCCACTCATCAACAAATCAGGGCAGGTAGTGGCAAGAGGATTGAGAAGAATACTAGAAGGGGAAAACTATAAAGCTTTACAATCGGATAAAGGTAAAGAGTTTGACAATGTCAATGTAAAGACTCTCCTGGCGGAAAAAAAAGTCAAGCGCTTTACAACCGAAAATGAGACGATAAAGGCATCGATGGTGGGGCGTTTTAACAGAACTTTAAAAGAGAAGATATATAGATATTTGACATATAAAGATGATGACAGATACATTGATGTTTTACCAGAAATGGTTGATGCATACAACAACACAATTCATGGTGCTATAGGTATGAGACCGAATGATGTGAATTTTCAAAATCAGGAACTTGTATGGAATCGTGTGTATGAAGGAGGTGAACATAGTTTAGCTCAAGAAGCAAAACTAAAGATTGGGGATTATGTGAGAATAAGTAAGGCAAGAGGAGCGTTTGAAAGAGGATACACTCCGAATTGGACGATTGAGATTTTTATAATCACTGATGTACTTATTGATGAAAAACCTGTTGTATATAGGGTAAAAGATTTAGCTGAGGAGATGATTGATGGCACCTTTTACGAAAAAGAGTTGCAAAAAGTAAAAAAACCCACGATTTTCAGAATTGAAAAGATATTGGGAAGAAGAATGAAAAGAGGTAAAAGACAGATTCTGGTTAAGTGGTTAGGATACGGAGAAAAGTTCAACGAGTGGGTAGATGAATAGTTTATAAGGAAAGAACGCTTGATATAATCATCATACGTTGAGAAAATGTCGATGCTGATAACTTTACCTTCAAACTCTAGCGGTGAAGAGTTTCCTGATAATAACAATTCCGAATTTACAGTGAGACTGTATAAATATTTGGTTATCAATGGTGGAAAATGGGAGGTAGCTCTGCTAGATATGTCTTATTCTAATAATTGGAAGAATGTTACCGAAGGGAAAATATATCTAGAAAAGACTAATGTCTCTGGTAAAAGCGAAAAGTCCTTCATCTTAATTGGTAATGGAAGATATGATAGTATGGAGGAGTTGGAGGAGATTATACGAAAGAGAATGAGTGAAATGGATTTAGACAAAAAATTTGCCATCTCCTACAACAAGATCACCAACACCACTTTACTAACTAACAGCGATCCTGATACTGCCATAAGCTTTTCCAAAGATATAGCATATATTTTTGGATTTGATCCAAAAACTATGTACCCTCATGGTAGATACAATAATATCTCACCCCCTGATATAAATTCTGGTTTAACATCTCTGTATGTTTATTCCAACATTGTTGATAATAGAATGGTAGGAGATACAAAATGTACCTTTACTGAGAGTAGTTCCGGTTCAAGGAAAGAAGAATAGCGTTGTGTATCAAGAATTTAAAAATCCTCACTATGTTGATGCTTCATCAATAAATAGTGATCTGGTTCAAGTACTTATAACGAGTGACGACGACCAACGAATACCATTTGATGGTGGAAAGGTTGTGTTGACGGTTCACTTTAGAGAGAAAATATTATAATGAGTTTGGTACGATACACCCCTGAGGACTCAAAAGATTTTTTTGATGAGTACTACAAGATGCAAGCTGGAAATGGAATTGGAGTGTATAGTGGACGACGGGTGATGCCTAATATGAGAGGAAATGGACTTGGTAGTATTTTTTCAAGTATACTTAAATCCGCAGCACCAATGCTGAAAAGAGGAGCAATTAGTTTGGGGAAAAGAGCACTGTCTGTAGGTGAAAATGTAGCGCGTGATGTCATTGATGGACAAAGCTTTGCAGCATCAGCAAAGAAGAGGGGGTTGGCAGAGTTGAATGATCTGGGGGGAGATGTGCTCAATGCAGTCCGTCTAGATAGTATGAAAAGGAGAAAAACAAAAGGTGGAAAGAAGAGAAGAGGTGTTGGTAAACGTGGCATATTTTAATAGTAGCAGAATCCGCTATAAAGACAGCAGAGCTTGATAACTATATTCATTAAGCAGTAACACCTCAAGCAATCATCATTCGCAAAAGATGGCTAGCCTAAATGGAACAACAGGTAATAAGTTGGAAGGTTCTTCCTACAACATAAATCCAACGTTGGATGTATTTGCTACGGAACCAACAAACATATCGGTAGAAAGATCAGAATATGTTGTCATCAGACCTGATAGGTTAGATCCTTATGGTAGTATCGAGTTAACCTTGTCAGGGAGCACTGAACATTACACAGATCTCTACAACTCGTTTCTGCAAGTTGAAGCCACAGTTGTTCAAGATGATGGAAGCGATATTGCAGGTAATGATGATGATGCAGTTGTGTGGATGGGGGATTCAATGCATACATTATTCAGCGAGTTGAAAATGTCGATAGAAGGAACCACTGTTGAATACGCTAACAACTACGGTTTACGCTCCTACTTTTCACAACTACTCGAAAACAGTGCAGAAAGAAAGAAATATCAAGGTAAGATGGAAGGATGGCTGTATGATGATTCAACTAGCAAAGACGCTGCTGATCACAAAACCGCGGATAAGAAAAAGAGGAGAGCTCTAATCATAGGTGGAAAGACAATAGAATTAACTGGAAAACCTCATCTTGCATTATTTCAGCAGAAAAAACTAATAATTCCAGGTCCTAGTATGCAGCTGGAGTTTGAGCGTGCCTCCGGCAAACTAGCTTTGTTTGCTGCGAATGAGATGCCTGCAGGAGGAGCAAAGATTAGAATTGATAAATTTGAACTTCATCTTTGTAAAGTTAAGGTGAATCCTACAATACAAAACTCCCAACTCAGTTTGGCGTTGGAAGGTCACAACTACATTTATCCAGTTGATCGAAAACGGATAAAACTATATGGAATTCGTGCTGGGGTTGCGCAGATTGACATCACTTTGGAAGAAAACAAACAAAAACCTAAACAGGTCTATTTAGGTTTAGTTGATCACAACGCAATGAACGGACGTTTTGCCTTGAATCCATATAGAATGACGCACGCTAATGTTGATAGTATTGTATTGAGAGTTGGTGATTGTCCAATTGGAAGAAGATTTGAGCCAAATTATGCTAGAGGGGTTTTTGGAAGAGAATATCATCAGTTTCTACACGCTACCGGAACTTTGCTTGAAGGCGATAGTCTCGGTATTACGAAAGAACAATACCTTGATGGTACTACACTTTATGGATTTGATTTGACTGGTGATTTTCTTAAAGAAGGCTTTCACTCTATGAAAAATGTCACAACAAGTGTGGAAATTCGTTTTAGCACTAACACGACTGATGGATTATCCTTGGTAGCATACTTTGTAAAAGACGGTGTGCTGGAGATGGATAGCATTCTTCAATTAACTATCGGGGGAGACGCAGTGCTTTAAACAGAAAGTTAGAGATGAATACCATGCAAATTCGTTCGATCTTATCTTCAGACGTTTTATGTCAAAGCGTAGGGATTCATGTTGGAGCTAGAGAACAGTTTTGGAAGCAAATTTGCAATTTTCCAAGAGGATGTTTCGTATTCAACACCCATTATTCTCACCAACCTGGAGAGCATTGGTTGGCTGTGTACGCTAATGATTCAGAGGTGGATTTTTTTGACTCATTTGGGCGTTCTGTTTCCTTTTATCCGGATGTAAATGAAATACTAAGTATTCATGGAGGATATGAAACAATACGAAGTAATGAAACACAACTACAAAATTTTTTGTCAACTGTATGTGGCGATTATTGTGTATACTTTTGTTTACTGAGAAGTAGAGGATGGAGTATGGATGAAATTGTTAGAAGTTTACGAGACATAGGAGATAGTGAGATGAGAGATCACTCAATACGGAGATTTATCATACAGACCTATCCTAACTTCGAGTTCATAGAAGATAATACAGTAGAAGGAATAGATGGTGTACATATACAAGGAACTAATTTACTAAGTAAATTGTTAAAATAAATTATTATAATTGATTTTTATTTGATATAACAAATAAAATGAATAAAATACAACTTATCTCATTATTTGTGCTAAACACTACAGAACCTATAAAAACTATTATTTTGTAATGTTTCAAGCAAGAAGTAAATAAGATCTTCTCATTTTCTTCCTCAGGAGCGCTCTTTAGTTATATCTAAAAGACATAGTAACTAATGACTCTATCATACATAGTTATATGAATTAATTTTACAAAAATACTTCGGATCTTTCTTTAAATAGATATGAAACTTACCATCATAGATGACGAGTCACATCCTTTGTGTTATCGATTAAGACTCCGATATGCTGTTCTGGACAATTCTCTTTTTCATTTTCATCAAAGTAGGAGAGACAGCTGTGTTGCAGCGAAGTATCAAACAGTTCTGAGACTTGAATGAAAGCTTGAAGAGCTGAGAGTAGAATGATGTCGTAGGAAATCATGTTGTTTGTATTTTGTTTTAGTCCTTTGAATACAATTACACCGCTTTTTTCCGCCACCACAGATGAAGCTATTTGAGCAGGGATGCTAAGATCTCCAATCAATAGCTCTCCTTTCACCATACATCTGTAATTAGCCACTATAATGTCAGCAGTCTTGTTCCAACGAGTATTACATTTTCTTAGCATTCCAGGATTCTCATAAACTATAACACTTCCTGTCGGAAAATCGTGTAGGTGAGCAACACTGAAATAAGCCTGTATCTGTCTCAAACTCTTGCCGTACAATGAGTTGAATGGATCGTTAATCTTTCGATTACTTCCTTGAGATTCAGCGGTACGAAAAATCGCATCTCCTGTCTTTCCTTCTCCCATATAAATTAAAACAATTGGACGTGTTTGCTTAGCTTTATTAACAAGCAGTCCTATTTTGGTTGAAACATCACTCTTCACCCGAGTTATCTTCTTATCCTTTCGGTAGTTGTAAATGATGGTGCACTTTGATTCATCACGAAATTCAACAGACAACACCTCCATAACTGTTGGTACTGGTAGTTCGCAGATTTCCATGGATTCTTCAAGTTTTTCTAGACTATCTGGAGAGAGAGAGTTTATTAACCCGGCGCTCTTGTAGGTGAGAGTAGTTAGTTCATTACTTCCAGCATCTTGAAAGGGTATTCTGGTGTGACGAAAAAGCGTTTCATCTCCAACATCCGTCAAAACTAGTTTTTTGCACTTTGAGCCAGTTTCATTATCATCTTTTGTCAAATCAATAAAAGATCGTTTCCTCATTGATGTTCTTTTTGAAGGTAGGTTGTTAGTAGGAGATGTGAATGAAGTAAAATCTTGTTGGGATTCTGGTTCATCAACCACCAATTGACTTTCTGGCATGTCAAAGATAGGAGAAGGTGATGGGGAAAAGGTTTGCTGGGGTTCTGCTTCTTCATTCATTGGTTGACTTCCTTCGTCTTGAGTATTCATTCTAAAAAAACAAAACGTTTTGTTTAATTTTTCGTAATTAATTTTAAAAGATCATAAAGATCATAAGCCTTCAGCTAGTTGTGTTAGCTAACAGAAAATAAATATTTTTACTCTTACCTTTATAAAGAAGGTGAGCTCCTAGTAGTTGCAATAGAAGGTTTAGTAGATGTTGCTTCTCCGCTAGCTGTTGTAGAACTGGATGCTTTCTGTGTGAAAACAGTGGCTCTTAAATAGGTAAAGTTGCACTGATTAAATCCTATGAATACCAACCTTCTTTATAATATAACTATGAAACAGCATTTTGTCCACGCGAAAACCAATGCTTTCGCGGGAATAAATAATTTAATTTCACACGAATAGAAACTGTTGCTTTCGCGGGAATAAATAATTTGTTTTCAGGCGAATAGAAACTGTTGCTTTCGCGGGAATAAATAATTTATTTTCACGCGAATAGAAACTGTTGCTTTCGCGGGAATAACTAATTTATTTTCACACAAATGGAAACAGTTGCTTTCGCGGGAATAAACATTTCGTTTTCACGCGAATACAAACCAATGCTTTCGCGGGAATAAATAATTTATTTTCACGCGAATAGAAACTGTTGCTTTCGCGGGAATAACTAATTTATTTTCACGCGAATGGAAACAGTTGTTTTCGCGGGAATAAACATTTCATTTTCACGCGAATACAAACCAATGCTTTCGCGGGAATAAATAATTTATTTTCACGCGAATGGAAACCATTGCTTTCGCGAGAATAAACATTTTATTTTCACGCGAATACAAACCAATGCTTCCGCGGGAATAAATACTTTATTTTCACGCGAATGGAAACCGTTGCTTTCGCGGGAATAAAAAAATTATTTTCACACGAATGAAACAGGAATATTTCACGCGAATAACACTATTCTGATAGAGTTTTCGCGTGAGTGTTTTTATTGGTTATAAGTTAAATGAGTAGGAGTGTCTTATAGTATATAAGAACAATTCTCTCTACATAAAAATTATTCTCTTCAGCAATAATCTCAGGAGCATCAACTACTACAATAACCTCAGGAGTATCAACTACTACAGCTGATTTTCTTGGTGATAAGGTAAGAATTAATAAAAAACTATTTTAATCGAAGCTAAAATGTAATTATTTTACAACACTGTGTAATCATCCTATACTAACACATAACTTTTTTATTTTAGTTCATTATGAGTTCAAAGCCATATACAATAACAGACTTCCTCCCACAGATTTATCACCAGTATATCAAAGAAAATGTAGCCGTGCAGGAAAATGCGAAATATCCATTAACATTGCAAGCTGTGTTATTCTGTATAACACAGCATTTGCTAACTTTAGCATCTTTATACGGAGAGCTACCCATACAGTACCAACCACATTCATTACACCAGAATGCTGACAATCAGAAAACATTATTAAAACTAACAATTCAAAACAATTTTGAGACAGTTTTGAAAATGTCTAAAATCGTAAATATTAACCATTTTTTAAAAAAAATTAAGAAGAAGGTATGGGATCAAGATCTCACAGAAAGATTAGTTAAAGCCCAATGGAGTGAAGAACTAATGCTCAAGTTTAAACCTATTATTTTACGATATATTCGAACAGATGAATGTTTATATTCATCTATTACTTCGTTTGAAGTTATGTTATGTCTTTTTCAAGAATATAAACTTTAATATATACAATCATACAATATTTAATTTCTATAGGTATATTATACAAGGATATTTTCCTACTTATTATGTAATAAATGTATATAATCATATATTGGTTTAATGTAGTTATATCTCCTTGTTCTTCTCTCCTCTCTCTCCAAATATCATATGAGTTCGAGTTATGTAAAACAATTATCAAAACTTAAATGCCATACATTCAAAATCTAGCTGCCATATGAGTTCAAATTAAGTAAAATAATAATCAAAACTCAAATGCCACTTAAATGCCACTCAAATGCCACTCAAGTACCCCTCAAATGAAATACAATATAAACTCGGCGAATTCATCCAACGTCGTAACCCATTGCCTAAACTCCAAGATCTAATCCACAAAAAAACACTTGGTAGGGAGATCTGCTCATATATTACTACTATGGTATGCAGGTTTATACTGAGGTTTGTATTGTGAGTTTGATTGTTGGATTAACATTGTATAGTTATTGGTATTGTTAAAGTAAACTTTAAGCTATTTGTTTCCATACATGTCCACGTACATATCCATGTCCATATTCATGTCCATCTATGTCCATGTCCATGACCATTTATGTACATTTCCATGTCCATATTCGTGTCCTATTATGACTATGTCCATATTCATATCCATGTCTACGCCTACATCGATGTCCGTGTCCATATTCATGATCAATAATCCAACGAAAAGTTGTTTCCCCCTATTGAACTAAGAAACTAGGCCACCTTAAAAGAATATTTGTATTTTCACTAACTTGCCACCTTACAACTGTCCAATCCCAGTATTCCTTAGGTCTCTTGATTGTTTTGTAGCAGATTTTTACGTCCTACTACTTGTCCGCTAGGCGTTGTCACCACACAAACTGCTGTTTGCCGGCACAGCAAGATAGTCAGCCTTTCTAGGCCTGACAATGAGCAGTCAACCTCTCCCCAGAGGCAACCCTGTGCCGGAATGGCACAAGCAACTGGTTATAAAGGGAATATTCTACTTTATTAACTGTGGTGAGCCTTCAGCTAAGGCATATACTCGGTGCTTTCTAGTGATATAATTTTTATTCATTTCACAATAAAAAGGTGGCAATCCAAGTACAATCTACTGTATGGCATACTGTAGGTAAGTGCTGTAAGGTAATGCAATGATCTACACAAAAACTCTGCCATTTATAGGCATAGTCACAGGAAGTGACAAAAAGTGTTTGCCCTAGTTTGCCAAACACTCCAATTACACATAAGGATAATATGAATATACGAATAAAACGATACATAAATATAACAGCCAATGAATTGTAAGTAAATGGATTAAAGGTAGCTGGTCCCCAGAAGTGAGGGGCGGAGTCTATAGGCATTCTAGTCAATAATAGTTAAGTATCTCTTTCTCCACAGGTTCTTGGTCTTTCTTGGCCTTGGATCCTACTTAGTCGACTTCTGAGGGTAGTTAGTTCCTGGATACTGCTAATGTAAGGTCTTACGCTAATTTTCCTCTCTCAGGTTATGTCAGCCATCTTGCTGTCGACCCGGGATAGCTACCCAGGGTCGGGGTAGTAAATATTCTGTGCCGGTATATAGTATTATAATCGCTCTAGTGCATGTAAATTGGCAACTAAGTTAACCGCAATTAATTCCGAGCTTTGTTAATTGCTTTCTAAGGCTTGTTTGATGTCTACCGACTATCAAGGAACCTTGATAAATAGTGGTCACTAACTGTGACCACTATCTATCACATAGTAGTGGATTTTACTGGTCACTAACTGTGACCAGTAAAATCCACTACGGTCTGTTCTTGTTAGTCACATGTTTGACGATTAATCTGTTCTACTTCAGTGAAAACAAAGAAAGACAACTCCGTGTTGTTAGTTTGTGAACAAAATAAATAGAGCTTTTTTGATCTTTGTCTTACATAGGTATTGTCCAGAGGGAAGGAAGCACGTAAGTTCACAGACATATAATATGGGATAGTGTATTTGGTAGTATTAGTGGGAGTTGTATGCTCTTGTCTTACGTTAATAGTGCAATGGTCCTTCAATGGATTTCATTGGACGATTAGTTTGGCAGGTCACCGTATTCTCAAGTTAAGTGAGTTAAGGTCTTCAAGCTGCCCCTGCTGCTTATGCAGTCACTTAGTAATGAAAACAGATAGTGTTTGTATTCATCTTTCTTACAAAACCCTTGTACTACTCATGCCCCTAGCTTGCTACAATGGTATCTTTCTACTTACCAAACTTTCAAACCAATGCCAGATTGCTGAGGTAAAGATTCTTGATTCAGTATCAAATTTTATTGCTACTTGCTTTAATACTCAAAAGACAAAATTTACAGAAAAGTAAACAGTAGCCTGCTAAGCAACACAGTACGACTGTCAGACTCTGAGTTATACAAGACGACAATTGTGGGTATAAAATAGGGGTATAAAGTAACAAAGAGGGGAATAAAGTGCCAAAATTGGGCTATGATTCCAGTTTTTTCCTATAAAGATAAATGGCATAGACTGTGTATCAACAATATATCAATGTTGTGGTGCTATATACAAGCTCAAGCACTATACAAGCTCTTGTATATTTTGTCGATATTGTTTTTACTGGATGTAATGTCAGCATGGCCGGAGTCTGCACCCAATATGGCTTCCCTCATATTCAATGACTTGGTATGATATTCTAATGAAAGGGTTGGCTCACCGGCAAAAAGGTAAAATTTACCAATGTTTTCATAGCTGAGCGCAATGTCAGGGTGGTCGGAGTCTGCACCAAATATGGCTTTCCTCATATTCAAGGACTCGGTGTGATATTCTAACGAAAGGGTCAATGCACCTTGATTTTGGTATGCTTTACCAATATAATCATAGCATGCCGCAATATCAGGATGGTTAGAGTCCTCACCAAACACAGCTTTCCACATGTTTAGTGCTTTGTTGTGATATTCTAACGAAGAGTAGTACTTGCGTTGCAATTGGTATACAACACCGATATTGTTGTAACTTTTAGCTATGTCAGTTTGTTTATACTTTGAGTCTGCTGTAGCTATCCACATCTTTAGTGATTTGTTGTGAAACTTGAGGGAGTCGTCATACTTGTTTTGCAATCGATATACTACACCAATATTGTGATAGCTGAGGGCAATATCTTCATGATTTGAGTCTGCACCAAATACAGCTTTCCTTACATCCAGCGACTTGTTGTGATACTCTAGTGAAAGATTGTGACAGCTAAGGTATCGATATAATACACCTAAATTGTTGTAGCACTCAGCAATCTCTGTATGGTCACAGTTGTCTCCAAACAAGGCTTTTCTCATGTTTAGTGATTTGATGTAGCAACGCAATGCATCTCCATATTTACCCATACGCCTGTGTATTATTCCAATGAGGTTGTAATGCTTAGCTAAATCAGAGTGGGTGACATCGCCATACATGGATATGTGCATTTTCAGAGCTTCTTCTTGAAATTTCATTGCCATTTTATATTCACCGATGTCCCTGTATACATTGCCAATATTTGAGTAGGCGAGGCAAATGTCATCATGGTTTGTTCCTGCTGCTGCTGATGCAGTAATTTCTGGAACCTACAATGGTTACACAACGTGATTTTACATCTACCATCTTCGCTGTTAGATGGTTTGCAATGGTTTGTAATATTTTAAACAGTGATGATAATCCTGCGTAAAAAGAAGAGTTGAAACGAAATGGATGTTTTTCTAAAGAAAAGTTACAATGCAATTGCAATCGTCTATAAGTCATGCCATTTGGAGTTGCATTCGTTTGTTATAGCCAAGTTTTTGTTTTAGAATACTTCTTCAAAAACGAAGTAATTGTGTTACCAATAATATTGCAAACCCTAAATCATAAGTTTTTGAAGAAAAACATAAATGGCTGCATGAAAAACATTTTGATTTGATTCCAACAGTTTTTATTCTACTCTGGGAAAACATTAAAAAATGCTGTTTTTGGCAAATTTTTAAAAATTTGAAATAGAAAAATTTGAAACAGTTGCGTGCAATTGATTTGGAGTCCAATATGGTGGGTTGACACACACTATTGTTACACTGTGTTGAAAAGTTTATTTAAATCAACCAATCGGTTTCGAAACAGAAAGCTGTTATGAGCTAAAGATTGATTTCTTATCTAAAATTAAGATGCAAGCCTCTGTATTAATTTCAAATGTTTTTTTGTCAAATTGACATTAAAAGATACATACAACGCATCATTACAAAAGGTTTTGTCAGTTTTTGTTTCACGATTTTTATTCATTAGACCATTTAGATGGTTGTGGATCTCTTTCATGTTCGGATTGTTGTTTCAAATTGTTTTAGAAGTCCGATTTTTCAATATTATGAGTAGTAATATATGAGCAGATCTCCCTACCAAGTGTTTTTTTGTGGGGTCATAATCTGGGGTGATGCAATGGGTTACGGCATTGAATGAATTCGCCGAGTTTATATTGTATTTTATTTGAGGGGCATTTGAGTGGCATTTGAGTGGCATTTAAGTGGCATTTGAGTTTTGATTATTTTTTTACTTAATTTGAACTTATATGGTATATAAATTTTGAATGTATGGCATTTAAGTTATGATAATTTTTTACATAATTGTATACATAATTATAACTCATAGGGTGTCTAGATTTTGAATGTGTGGCATTTAAGGTTTGATAATTTTTTGTAATTCCGACTCATATGATATCTTGAGAGAGAGAGGAGAGAGAGGAAATATATCTACATTGAATAAATACAGTGATTAAAAATGAAACAATGTGTGAATATATACATTTATTGTGTAATAAGTAGGGAAAATCTCATATAATATAGCTAGAGTCAGTAAATACTAAGTAACTGAAGTTTTTAGCTATTTCAACTGGATAAAAAAGTACAGTCACTCGTATAATGCTTGGGATAGGAAGATTTTCAAATGTTTTGCAAACCGGAACTTTTGGTGAGTTAATCACTTGAGAACCTTTAGACTTTTCTATGAATCAATATATGATTATATACACTTATTGTATAATAAGTAGGGAAAATCTCTCCATATAATATAGTTAGAGTCGGTAAATAGTAAGTAATACAAAACAGTACAACTTGTAATGTCAATCAATACACAGGCTTTTTTTATACATTCATTATCCGCTTGAGACTACCTGTTGTCAGCATTTGATATTGAGTTTACATACCATCAACACCAAGCTCTTCATCAAAATCTTGTAATTCGTTTTCTAGGAATTCCTTAAGAACTTCATCCTCATTATTTGTTTTTGTTAGCACCTCATTGGAATTTGTTTGTGTGCAATATTGCTCCCAATCACTAGCGTTGGTTGAAGAAATGAAGACAACATTGTGGTATGGAATAGGATTTCCATTCTTACTCTGTTTTTTTCCTTTGTAAATCATCACACCAGGTACACATCTTTTAGCTTCCTCGTTGTATCTGATTGGTAGTAAAAGCGTTCTCGTCTCTCTTTTTCCATTCTTTTCAGCGACATAGCGAATGCAATTTACAATGGATTCTTCTCCATTGAATCGGAAAGGAATGAATCTTTCTACAACTTCGATGTAAGCAAAAATGGAACAATCTTTGAAATTGCTGAGATACTCGATGTCGTAAGCGAGTTTGAGTTCTTCTTCACTCATTTTTCTCAGTTTTTCAGCTTCAGCAGTAGCTTCCATTGTGGTTAAGCGTTTTGTGCTGATACGTTTGACATTGTAGTAAGTAGTCTCTGGTTTTTTTGAGTTTTCCATCTCACCCAAGTACAAAATGTTGAAAGGTAATGGGTAG
The DNA here is from genome assembly GCA_945261195.1 of Cryptosula pallasiana. NCBI lineage: Eukaryota > Metazoa > Bryozoa > Gymnolaemata > Cheilostomatida > Cryptosulidae > Cryptosula > Cryptosula pallasiana. The sequence continues at coordinate 31,047,838 of OX183130.1, forward strand.
TTATCAACATTGAAGCTTTCAACTACTCTACTTGGGCAAACAACTTTCTGAAAATTCGCTCCAGTTGAATTATCAAGATAAGTGAGAATGTAGTAATTTCCGTATGCACCAGTACTCTGTTCAATAGAAACGATTTGCAAAACTGATGGAACAGGAAGTGATGCTAGTGTAAGAAACCCTCCAATCTTTTTCAAATCACATGCCTTCCATTTTTGGAGAGATTTGGCCATCTTGAGAGCTCTGTCAGCATCAGTGAGCAATTCTTTTTGTTCCATATTGTTTGATGTTGTGGGTAAAACCAGTTTTGGAAGAGCTCGTCTCTTTATTGTTGCTTCTTTTGTGACAGAGTTAGAGTATTTTCTTTTGGAGGGTGTTTGAATGTTTTTTGTTTGTTTTCGATTGGCTTTAAATCCGTGTAAGAAGCAGAAAAATCCTCCATAGTATTCTAAAAAAGAACGAAATAATATATAATTCAGCTTTTCATGTGGAACTAAAAGATTATTTATTTCATACTTTACATTATAGCTAAACTAATTTTGATCTTTGCTAGGTAGGGAATAATAAATTTTTTAAATTTTACCTTCTATAAAGAGAAAGTTTCTAGTAGTTGCAATGGAAAGTGTAGTAGATGTTACTTCTCCGCTCACTGTTGTAGAACTGGATGCTTTCTGTGTGAAAACAGTGGCTCTTAAATAGCTAAAGTTGCACTGGTTGAACTCTATGAATACCAACCTTCTTTATAATATAACTATGAATCAGAATTTTGTCCACGCGAAAACCAATGCTTTCGCGGGAATAAATAATTTCTTTTCATGCGAATAGAAACTGTTGCTTTCGCAGGAATACAAATTTTATTTTCACGCGGATACAAACCAATGCTTTCGCGGGAATAAATACTTTATTTTCACGCGAATGGAAACCGTTGCTTTCGCGGGAATAAATAATTTATTTTCACGCGAATAGAAACTGTTGCTTTCGCGGGAATACAAATTTTATTTTCACGCGGATACAAACCAATGTTTTCGCGCGAATAAATAATTTATTTTCACGCGAATAGAAACTGTTGCTTTCGCGGGAATACAAATTTGATTTTCACGCGAATACAAACCAATGCTTTCGCGGGAATAAATACTTTATTTTCACGCGAATAGAAACTGTTGCTTTTGCGGGAATACAAATTTTATTTTCACGCGGATACAAACCAATGCTTTTGCGGGAATAATTAATTTATTTTCACGCGAATAGAAACTGTTGCTTTCGCGGGAATAAATATTTTATTTTCACGCGAATGGAAACCACTGCTTTCGCGGGAATACAAATTTTATTTTCACGCGAATACAAACCAATGCTTTCGCGGGAATAAATACTTTATTTTCACGCGAATGGAAACGGTTGCTTTCACGGGAATAAATAATTTATTTTCACGCGAATAGAAACTGTTGCTTTCGCGGGAATAAATATTTTATTTTCACGTGAATGGAAACCACTGCTTTCGCTGGAATACAAATTTTATTTTCACGCGAATACAAACCAATGCTTTCGCGGGAAAATAAATTATTTATTCCCGCGAAAGCTATGGTTTGTATCCGCGTGAAAATAAAATTTGTATTCCCGCGAAAGCAACAGTTTCTATTCGCGTGAAAATAAATTATTTATTCCCGCGAAAGCATTGGTTTGTATCCGCGTGAAAATAAAATTTGTATTCACACGAAAGCAACAGTTTCTATTCTCGTGAAAATAAATTATTTAGTCCCGCAAAAGCTATGGTTTGTATCCGCGTGAAAATAAAATTTGTATTCCCGCGAAAGCAACAGTTTCTATTCGCGTGAAAATAAACTATTTATTCCCGCGAAAGCATTGGTTTGTATCCGCGTGAAAATGAAATTTCTATTCTCGCGAAAGCAACAGTTTCTACTCGCGTGAAAATAAATTATTTATTCCCGCGAAAGCATTGGTTTGTATCCGCGTGAAAATAAAATTTGTATTCCCGCGAAAGCAACCGTTTCCATTCGCGTGAAAATAAAATTTCTATTCCCGTGAAAGCAATGGTTTCCATTCGCGTGAAAATAAAATATTCATTCCCGCGAAAGCAACGGTTTCCATTCGCGTGAAAATAAAATATTTATTCCCGCAAAAGCAACGGTTTCCATTCGCGTGAAAATAAATTATTTATTCCCGCGAAAGCATTGGGTTGTATTCGCGTGAAAAAATACTGATTCATAGGATTTAATTAGTGCAACTTTACCTATTTAAAAGCCACTGTTTTCACACAGAAAGCATCCAGTTCTACAACAGCGATCGGAGGAGCAACATCTACTACTACATCCACTAACTATTAAAAGTTTTTCTGAGTGAATTTGAAAGTTTTCATTGAATTTAAGTCTTAATTATCTGACTTAATTATCTCACTTAATTATTTGTTTACTTAAAAAGTAATGCTTTCACACAATAAATCACTCATTCTAACAACAGTAACTGAAGACTCGACATCTACTATATAATATACCAACTGACTACTAGGAGTTTTATTCACAAGGTAAAATTTATTAGCTGAGACGTTTAACTTACCTTTTTATGTGCTATTGTTACTTCTATTAAAAGTAATGATTTTATTGTTATTATAGTACTATGGAAACAGAAGAGGATGATATTGATGTAGACATACATAAGGAATGGGAATGGCTCATGAAAAATCAAAATGATATCAGTTTTTCAAATGCTGATAATGAATACATGAATGATGAATGTAATGCTGAATATGAAAATAAAATGGAGATGGAACTTGAAAATGCTTTTCAAGACACACCTTCAACTTCTCAAGTTTCAGCAACTACTGAAAATACGATAGTCTTTGATATGCAGTAAGTTTTTAAAATCATAAATTAATAATGTTAGTAGAATAATTCTTTTTGCCGGTTTTTTAGAGTTATCTCATGAATCAGCAAAATTAATGCGTTATCTCTTTATTGTAGACAGGACTCAGAATATCAGAGAATGAATGTAAAAGAGGGAGTTGAGAATTCATCTCATAGTACACAGTGAGTTTTTAAAAACCTAACTAATAATAATGTTTGAGACATTTTTTCCAATTCCATTTTAAAAATTAATTGATAATATTGTTTAAGTCATTTTTTTCTTCTGTTACATTTCATACAAAATGTATGTGAATGTTTTATAGAACAACTATTATGTGTTAACATTTCTATTGTAGACAAAGTTTAAATTATCGGGAGGAGAATGTAGAAGAAAAAACCCCTGAAATTTCCCCTAATTGGAAATGGTTAGAAGAAAATCTCATTTGTTTTCGTTTACCTGATGAAACAATCAATCAAACAGGGTTTGGTGCTGAACCTTCATCATCAAAGACTAACATAATAGCTCAAGATATAGAGCCGGTTGTGGAGGAGATAGTTGAAGAAAATGAGAATGATCCAATGATAGAAAATGAAGAAGAAGAAGAAGAAGAGGAAGAAGCACAAGAGGAAGAACAAGAAGAAGAAGAAATGGAAGATTTAAATTTTGAAAGACCTACCCGAGCATCAACCCTAGGTATTGTTGATGATAGCACAGCTCCAACTTTTCAAGATGAAGAATGGGATGATCTGATAGCTAGATATTGGGGAGCTATGAAAACGAAACATAGAGCTGGAAAAGTCATAGAACTTTTAAATGTAAGACTTTGGGATGGGATTCCAAGAGACCAAGCTGATACCTACCAAAATGACTATCATGATTCAAGAGTGTTAGAATTGCTAAAAAAAGTTTGGAGACAATTGAGCTCGAGAGCAAAAGTCAACTGTAGCGTAGGTTGTATACTAGAAAATAAAAATGATGGTGAACTCCGATACTTTCACTCATCATCAAACAATGCTACCGTATATCCAAAAGCTAAACTGATTGAAAGTGAAGGAGATCTTGATGACTTTTTTGTTGATGTTATGGAGACTGATCATCGTACAAATAGCTTGAGACGGAGACCAAATACGACTTGGAGATTGATGTTAATCACAAACATTTCGTTTTATTTCTACAAACTACTTGGAATGGGAAAAGTTGGATCACCACCAGAGCATTTACCCTCTCACCTCATTAACAACAGACACATATGAACCATGTTAAAAAACACAAAAGGAATACGAATTACCGACAATCTTTGTTTTTTTAGATGTCTAGCATTATACAAAGAACTACAAAAAAACTGTGGAATTGCAAAAGATCCGATAATTAAGGAGGTGAAGGAGTACCAACAACAATATCATAGTTTCATCTATGGTGATAGTGCTAAAAGTTGTGATGAGGAAGGAGTAACAGAAGCTGATTTATTGCTTTTGGAGCGAGCATTTCAACTGAAGATAACAGTGTTTTCTTTAAATGATGATATGACTTCAACAGTTATTTGGAATTCAAACTCCAGTTATAAGGAGAATCTATATTTGGATCTTTATATCAATCACTTCAGTCTTATTACAAACTTGGAAGGATATGTCAGAACCTACAGATGTCCAACGTGTTCTACTTGTTATGACAGATTGGGGAATTTGAAAAGACACAGATGTTCAATCTCAGATGCAACAAATCTGGAGTTTTCTGCAGGGCAATACAAACCTACCGCTACAATATTCGACAAACTGAAGATTCAATTCGGGATAGATATCGGGTCAGATGATTCCTTGAGATACTTTCCGTTTTTTGCAACATTCGATATAGAGTGTTTGTTACCTAATTGCGAAAAAGATCGAGATACAGACAGAACCATTTACACTAACGAGCATCAACTTTTAAGTATTTCAATTTGTTCAAATGTACCGGGTTTCAACAACCCACGTTGTATTGTCAATAACGGGGATGATGATGAGTGTGTTGAAAAGTTCATCGAATACTTGGAAGATATTAGTGAAGAATCATATAGCCGATTGGAAGAACAATTTTCACAAATCATAAAACAGATAGAAGGTGAATTACAACGATTGGAAAAAGCTGAAGAAAAGTTTCGTACTGATTATGAACAAAATCGTTTCAGACGGAGAACAGGAGCTGAAAAAGTTCTGGATGATTTGTACAGCTATATGAAAAAACTTCCTATTCTAGGATTCAATTCACAGACTTATGATGTTAATGTGATGAAAGGAAAACTGCTTCAAAAATTGAAAGATGTCTCCGGCAAAGATTTTGATTTTGTTATAAAAAAAGGAAACAAGATGCCTGTTATCGGAATAGGATCTTTTTTGTTTTTAGATTGTACAAACTTTATCGCTCCTGGATATAGCTATGAAATGAAAAAGATTTTTTCCTTATGAATGGATGAAAGACTTGGAACAACTTAATCCAGAACATCTACCTCCAAGAGAAGCTTTTTACAGTTCTTTAAAACAAAAGAACATCAGTGAAGAAGAGTACATAATTTGTCAAGAAGCATGGAAAGATAACAACATGAAGACAATGAGGGATTTTTTAAAATGGTACAACAACTTGGATGTAAAACCATTTGTTCAAGCGTTGGAAAGACAAAGATCGATTTACAGAGAGCATGGGATTGATATGTTAAAAGACGGTATATCTTTACCAGGATTAGCAATTCGATGGATGTTCAACAAAGCTCCTCAACCACCTCCTCCATACCTCTCTACACGCTTGGATTTCCATGAACTTGGTAACTCGTTTCGACAGACTCTCCCAATTTGTCTGATTGACAACTGCAATGCAGAACTTTATCCTCTAATAAAGAAAAACATAGTTGGTGGACCAAGTCTAGTAGTAGTAATATATGAGCAGATCTCCCTACCAAGTGTTTTTTTGTGGATTTGATCTTGGAGTTGAGACAATGGGTTACGGCGTTGGATGAATTCGCCGAATTTATATTGTATTTTACTTGAGGGGTATTTGAGTGGCATTTGAATGGCATTTAAGTGGCATTTGAGTTTTGATTATTTTTTTACTTAATTTGAAATTATAAATTTTGAATGTATGGCATTCAAGTTTTGATAATCTTGTACATAATTATATACATAACTTTAACTCATAGAGCATCCAGATTTTGAATGTATGGCATTTAAGTTTTGATATTTTTTTGTAATTCGACTCATTATATCTACATTGAATAAATACAGTAATTAAAAATGAAACAATATGTGAATATATACATTTATTGTGCAATAAGTAGGGAAAATTTCATATAATATAGCTAGAGTCAGTAAATATTAAATAATACCAAACACTACAACTTGTAATGACAATCAATGCATAAGCTTTTACTAAAAACTATCTTGAAAACCTTCAAAACATGATCCCAAATGGAAAAAAAATGGATAAAGTTAGATATTCATCTATTTGTTTACATCTACAAAAAAGAGGTATTTGGTGAAATATTTTTTTCGATTTATTCAATTTTCATTAATTTTTTACAAAAACAAATCATCCTCTAAATGGTTAAATTTCATCTAATTGTACAAATTTACAAAAAACAGGGTATTTGGTAAAATATTCTTTCATTTCATTAAATGTTCATTATTTTTTTGCAAAAAAGAAATCACCCTTTAAATGGTTAAATTTTATCTGTTTGTATATCTTTACAAAAAAACAGGGTATTTGGTAAAATATTTCCTTTATTCTATTCAATTTTCATTAATTTTTTCAATAATTGCTTAAATATACATTATTCACTATTTTCTTATTCTAATTGTACAAATTTACAAAAAAACAAGGTATTTGGTAAAATATTCTTTCATTTCATTTCATTAAATCTTCATTATTTTTTTGCAAAAAAAGAAATCATCCTTTAAATGGTTAAATTTTATCTGTTTGTATATCTTTACAAAAAAACAGACTATTTGGTAAAATATTTCCTTTATTCTATTCAATTTTCATTAATTCTTTCAATAATTGTTTAAATATAAATTATTCATTATTTTCTTATTATTAGGTGAGCAACCTATCATACAAAATTAGTTTCTTGAGTGAGGGTTTTATCCTGCATTTTCCTTTTGAATTTTTTTCAAAAATTTACCATTTTTTTTCAAAAACAATCATTTATATATACAATTTCCATTATTTTTTAAACAGAACAATTCCTATCTCTGAGAGGTTGGAGATATTGGGGTAGAAAACTTAGACATGATGATGAGAAGGCTATGGATTTTCCCGTTTAAGAACAAACCATTTTCGATAGCAATTTCAATTCGGAAAACTAAAACAATGTAATTTGTTTTTCAAAATGCAATCATCAGAAAGCTTTTGTCATGATGAGGAGGAGGCTATGGATTTACCCATTCAAGAACAAACCATTTTCGATGGCGACTTCAATTCTAAAAACGAATTAGAACTGAAGTATGTGGTATTACGTAATCATTTTTTTAAACAAGAACAATCCATTTTTGATAGCAACTTTAATTCTAAAAACTAAATCAATGTAACTTTTTTTATTCTTTGTCTCCCATGAAATTGTTCAAAATGAATTAGAACTGAAGTATGTGGTATTACATGATAATTTTTTTAAAAAAACACATCAAAATCGACAAATTACTCCTCTAGATAGTTCAAGTTTACAATATTTGAGAATTAATCACAATAGAAACATTAAGCCTACTTGATAAAAAAGAATTTGACTGTTAAATTTAACTAATTGATTCAATGTTATTATTTGGATCTTTTGAAAATAAACATTTCAATGAAAACATCATATTTAGTCTTTGACACACTTAAAACCATTTTCCAGTAAATTTTACCAACAATATTTCAGAAATTTTTACTAGATATTAACAAAAAAAATGAGGTATTTTGGTAAAACATTCTTTTATTACATTCCTTTTTAATTTTTTTATGTTTTAAAACAGGGTTTTATTACAAAGTTTTTTTTGTTTTTTCAACTTTTTAAAAAAATAATCATTATAATATATAGTTTTCGATATTTTTTTAAAAAAAATAAATATATATAGAGATTTTCACTTTATATTCTTTTATTCCATTCAATTTTCAATAATTTTTTGAGTGAGGATTTTATCCTACACCTTCCTTTTAAATTTTTTTATTTTTTTAAAAAATAATCATTGAAATATATAGTTTTCGATATTATTTTAAAAACAATGTATATATATATATATATAGAGTTTTTCACTTTATATTTACAAAACTTTGGTATTTGGGAAAATATTTTTTTATTTCATTCAATTTTCAATAATTTTTTGAGTGAGAATTTTATCCTACACAATCCTTTTAAATTTTTTATGTTTCAAAACAGAGCTTTATTACATTTTTTTGAACTTTTTAAAAAATAATCATTGAAATATATAGTTTTCGATATTTTTTGATTTTTTTTTACTTTGCAACTTTTTTAAAAACTGTCAAAAAATCACCAAATTACCTCTCTAGATGAATAAAATTTACAAGTAAATAATTGTAATAGAAAATACCATATCTAGTTTTTACATTCATAAAACTGTTTTATAGTAAATTTTCTGTAATACAAACTACTATAGCTTACGATATCAATGGTTACAAAGCGCTTTTCTTGAACAATATCTTCCTCGATATTCTTCTGGTATATTATTAGACCCAGGGAGGAACTCTTGTATTCCGTATTCTCTGTGATCCAATAATTGACTAAAATACAAAAGTTATTCATTATATAAATAAATTTTACCGAATTTAAATTTTACTCTTAGCTACATTAGATAGTTTACATTATATATAACAGGAAAATAACTCACTGAGTTACATCATTCAGCTCAATATTTCTTAGGGAAAGTTCTTTACTCTGTTTTCTTTTTACGATATAATGGACTAAAATAAAACATGATGTATTAGTATAGTATGATTAAAATTAATGTAAAATAAATATAAACTTTTGTTATTTTTTCAACTTTTATGTAAAAGAAATACACTGATTACACACGAAAAAGTCCTTTTTTTCATTTGGATTCGGAATGTATAAATATAAATATATATATATATATAATTTTAAAAATGTTTTACAACAAACACTCATGAATAAGCCATTTATGTGATAAAACGTGTTATTTACGTGAAAAATTAGGCATTTTTGTAAAATAATTATAACCTTTTGTGATTTTTTTTTAAACTTTTATGTAAAAAAATACACTGATTGCACAAAAAAGTCCTTTTTTAATCCGAAATAGATATAATTTAAAAATGTTTTACAAAAAATGTTTATGAATTGATCATTTATGTGAAAAACTAAACATTTTTGTAAAATAATTATAACCTTTTGTTATTTTTTAAACTTTTATGTAAAAAAAATACACTGATTGCACAAAAAAGTCCTTTTTTTAATCCGAAATAGATATAATTTAAACATGTTTTACAAAAAATGTTTATGAATTAATCATTTATGTGAAAAACTAAACATTTTTGTAAAATAATTATAACCTTTTGTTATTTTTTAAACTTTTATGTGAAAAAAAATACACTGATTGCACAAAAAAGTCCTTTTTTTAATCCGAAATAGATATAATTTAAACATGTTTTACAAAAAATGTTTATGAATTGATCATTTATGTGAAAAACTAAACATTTTTGTAAAATAATTATAACCTTTTGTTATTTTTTAAACTTTTATGTAAAAAAAATACACTGATTGCACAAAAAAGTCCTTTTTTTAATCCGAAATAGATATAATTTAAACATGTTTTACAAAAAATGTTTATGAATTGATCATTTATGTGAAAAACTAAACATTTTTGTAAAATAATTATAATCTTTTGTTATTTTTTAAACTTTTATGTAAAAAAAATACACTGATTGCACAAAAAAATCCTTTTTTTAATCCAAAATAGATATAATTTAAAAATTTTTTACAAAAAATGTTTATGAATTGATCATTTATGTGAAAAACTAAACATTTTTGCAAAATAATTATAACCTTTTGTTATTTTTTAAACTTTTATGTAAAAAAATACACTGATTACACAAAAAAGTCCTTTTTTTAATCTGAAATATATATAATTTAAAAATGTTTTACAAAAAAAGGTTATGAGTTGATCATTTATGTGAAAAATTGAACATTTTTGTAAAATAATTATCACCTTTTGTTATTTTTCCAACTTTTATGTAAAAAAATACACTGATGACACAACAAAATCCTTTTTTTAATTCGAAATATATATATATATAACTTAAAAATGTTTTACAAAAATGTTCACAAATTTATCATTTTAAGGGGTTTTTCATTGTAAGAATCCACAAAATTTTCACAAATCAACTTTTTAAAATTATGGTAAAAATTAATAAAACTTACCTATAGTGATATGAATCCCTTGAGTTATAGATTAGCTTCTCGAGAGTTTGTTCTCCACAGTCTTCTTTTTCAGCATCATCGAAGTGGTTGAGAAAATCCTCAGATTTTGGATTATCAGCCAGTTCCGAGGCTTGGACGAAGGCTTGATGAGCTGCGAGTACACTGATGTTGTAGAAAATTGAATTGTCTGCGTTTCGACTCAGACCCTTGAACAAAATCACTCCAAATCTCTCCGATGTCACAGCAGAAGCTATTTGATGAGGAATGCGCATATCTCCGATCAGTAATTCTTCATCTACAACACTTCTGTATTGAACTAGAAGAGTCTCTTCATTTCCATTCCATCGCCTGTCAGATTTTGCTATAACTTCAGGGTTTTGGAAACATATGACACTATCTGTTGGGAAATCCTGAAGATTAGCTACCTCGAAATAAGCATTGATTTGTCGCATACTTTTTTCTGGTAATACATCAAACGCATTCTTACACCTCAAAGTAGTTCCTGTTTCTGTAGCAGCACGAAAAATTGCTTTTCCAGTCTTTTCAACACCCATGTAGATCAAAACCAGCGGTCTTATTTGCGAAGCTTCATTGACAAGTAATCCTGCTGCTAATGGAATAGTGCTCTTCACTCTAACTACCTTTCCATCCTTTTTATAGTTGTAGATGATGGTACAGTTCGTTTCATCATGGAGCTCAACGGTTAACACCTGCATAACTGTAGGTATTGGTAAATCTTCAACTTTGACTATGTTTTCAATGTTTCTTCTGGAAGCTGGAGATAGAGTACTTAACAGAGAGGCGCTTTTGATGATGAGAGTTGCCAGAGTATTCAGACTGGCGCTTTGAAAGGGAATCATAGTGCGTTGAAGAAGTACATTGTCATCAATCACCTTATCTTGTGAAGGTTTTGGTTCTTTATTCTTCAGTTGTTTTGTATTGACTTGTGTCGACATTCTAAAAGATAAAGTAAAAATCCATGTTATGATTTCTTTTTCAAACCAATTTGAAGATATATATACATATATATATATACTCAATATCATACCGCTGTTAGTATCTAAATCGATAAAAATTAAATTTATACTCAATCAAGTTGACTTACCTCCAAACAGAAAAGTCCTTCTAGCAGTTGTAGTAGATGATGTTGTAGTAGATCTTGCTCCTTCAGTTGCTAATGTCGAAGTGACTGCTTTCTGTGTAAAAACAGTGCTTCTTATATAGCTGAAATCATGCCATTTATCATAAGGTTAAATTAATGAAACATTGTTTTTACGGAAGAACACCAATGCTTTCGCGGGAATAAATAATTTATTTTCACGCGAATACAAACCAATGCTTTCGCGGGAATAAACATTTTATTTTCACGCGAATGGAAACTGTTGCTTTCGCGGGAATGAATGCTTTATTTTCACGCGAATACAAACCAATGCTTTTGCGGGAATAAACATTTAATTTTCACGCGAATGGAAACTGTTGCTTTCGCGGGAATGAATACTTTATTTTCACGCGAATACAAACCAATGCTTTCGCGGGAATAAGCATTTAATTTTCACGCGAATGGAAACTGTTGTTTTCGCGGGAATGAATACTTTATTTTCACGCGATTACAAACCAATGCTTTCGCGGGAATAAACATTTAATTTTCACGCGAATGGAAACTGTTGCTTTCGCGGGAATGAATACTTTATTTTCACGCGAATACAAACCAATGCTTTCGCGGGAATAAACATTTTATTTTCACGCGAATGGAAACTGTTGCTTTCGCGGGAATGAATACTTTATTTTCACGCGAATACAAACCAATGCTTTCGCGGGAATAAACATTTTATTTTCACGCGAATGGAAACTGTTGCTTTCGCGGGAATGAATACTTTATTTTCACGCGAATACAAATCAATGCTTTCGCGGGAATAAACATTTAATTTTCACGCGAATGGAAACTGTTGCTTTCGCGGGAATGAATACTTTATTTTCACGCGAATATAAACCAATGCTTTCGCGGGAATAATCATTTAATTTTCACGCGAATGGAAACTGTTGTTTTCGCGGGAATGAATACTTTATTTTCACGTGAATACAAACCAATGCTTTCGCGGGAATAAACATTTAATTTTCACGCGAATGGGAACTGTTGCTTTCGCGGGAATGAATACTTTATTTTCACGCGAATACAAACCGATGCTTTCGCGGGAATAAACATTTTATTTTCACGCGAATGGAAACTGTTGCTTTCGCGGGAATGAACACTTTATTTTCACACGAATACAAACCAATGCTTTCGCGGGAATAAACATTTAATTTTCACGCGAATGGAAACTGTTGCTTTCGCGGGAATGAATAATTTATTTTCACGCGAATACAAACCAATGCTTTCGCGGGAATAAACATTTTATTTTCACGCGAATGGAAACTGTTGCTTTCGCGGGAATGAATACTTTATTTTCACGCGAATACAAACCAATGCTTTCGCGGGAATAAACATTTAATTTTCACGCGAATGGAAACTGTTGCTTTCGCGGGAATAAACTTTTTTTTTCAGGCGAATAAAAACCAATGCTTTCGCGGGAATAAATAATTTATTTTCACACGAATGGAACCCGTTGCTTTCGCGGGAATAAACAATTTATTTTCACGCGAATACAAACCAATGCTTTCGCGGGAATAAATAATTTATTTTCACGCGAATGGAACCCGTTGCTTTCGCGGGAATAAACAATTTATTTTCACGCGAATACAAACCAATGCTTTCGCGGGAATAAAAGATTTATTTTCACACATTCACCTATATAAGAGACAACGGTTTCAGACAGAAAGCATCCAGTTCAACAACAGTGAGCAAAGGAGCAACATCTATCTACTACATCTTCCATTGCAACTACTAAGAGTTCTCTCTTCATAAAGGTAAAACTTAGATTCAAATATTTCCGCTAGCTAACACAACTATCTGAAGGCTTTATGACATATCTATCTTTAAATTGGTTATAAAGAATTGAACCAATTTTTTTCTGTTTTTTCAGAATGAATACTCAAGTCGTAGAAAGTCAACCATTGTATCTAAAGTCGGAATCTCAGCCTGATGAAAAGGTAAGAATTAATAAAAAATACTATTTAACACCTGTTGAACACCTTTAATTATTTTAGTTATCTAATTATCGCTTGTATTTTAGAACAATGCAACAACAAAACCAATCTACTTAAAGGACTTCCTTCCAGAAATGTATCATAACTATGTGATAAATAATGATGTTGTTGAAGAAAAAGCTGTAGAACGTTTGACATTTCAAGTTATAATATTCTGTATAACTCAACACATGATGAGTATGGAGATGTGTTGTAAGAAACGTGATATATCTACAGAACGTTTTGATGACATTATAAAAAACGGTTTCGAAATTGTTTTGTCAATGGTGGAAGTCGTTAATATTAATAATTTTTTAAAAGAAATTGAAAGAAGTGCTTGGAATCAAATAGTTTTCAAAAAATTATACAACATGACGTGGAACAAAAAAACTTTTTATAAATTCAGAAAGCATATTTATAATTATGTCCAAATAGATAAAGCTCTATCCTCTTCTGTAGGTATTTTAGAACTAATGTTAGAAGCGTTTCATACATATTTATGAAAAATTTTTAGTTGTTTTTTATTATGTTACAATATTTTGTTCAAACTATTATATTTTATTTCTTACCAATTGAGATGTTAAAAGCGGTATGATATTAAGTAAATACATATATATATATATTTGAATGCATCCTTTGTTGTCTGTCTCCACATCCCAATAGTTTAATAAGCACATTCTCAATCTACCATAACTCTATGATCTTAACTGCTTTTGGCATAAATACATATATATATATATATAAGACACTCTAAGTAATAAATACACTCTTAGCCACTCATGCAAATATTACCCTTTTATTTTTAGAATGTTATGGATGCTCTTTCTGAAGAGCTCCTTAGCACAGATCCATATCCAACAGAAAATAAAATGAAAAACGGCAAAACAACTCCTAAGAGAAGGAAAACTGCTCCAAAAAAGCGAATAGTAAGGAAACGAAAACAAATAGTGAGAAAACAAACTACTTCCGTTGATAAGCAAACAATGGAGAGTGCAGCTATAACTCATTTAACAGTTGAATGTCTCAACGAAAGGAGAGCTAGGGAATTAGAAAAGTCTAAAGGTTCTCAAGTGATTGACTCACCAAAAGTTCCGATTTGCAAAACATTTGAAGATCTTCCTATCCCAAGCATTATGCGAGTGACTGGTGTGATACATCCATCAAGTAAGGAGAAGTGTAGATATTCTCAAGTACACTACCATGATCCTTCAGATATAAATGAACTCGAACCCAAAATACTCCTCTGTCCAGTTGAAATTGCTAAAAACTTCAACTGTGATAATTACCCCCCTCCGTTTAACGTTGTATATTTGGGTAGAAAGGGAAAACCAAAAAATAAAAGCGTTCTTTGGTATGATGTCAGACGTGTTAGCAGACATCCTCTAAGCAAAAAGAAAGCTGAAGAGGAATCACTATATTTTAGTACATTGACTAAAGGTCAGCTCAAACGCTTCTTGAACATCAACACCCTCAATAGTTTTCAACCTGGCGCTATTTTTCCTTACCAAGATGTTGTTGATAGATTCGTTCCTCATCGATTTAAAGGAGGGCAGTCGAATGTAATTTGTATCCGTTATAGCATTGAACAATGTGGAGAAACGCTGTTGAAGACGCTTGTCATACCAGACAAATATGCTTCAGAAGCTAACAAATATACTCCAGGTGTGATGATCTACAGAGGAAAAACAACCCACGGAAAATTTAAGACAGAATACGATCTTTCATTTTGCTCTCCATACTGTCTCGGTCGAATGTATTGGAAACAATATTGTGATCAAGCAAAGCACAACAAAACAATATTAGAAATCGATGATGATGATGAACTTGAAGATTTTCTACGTGGAGACTTTGATGATTTTGAGACAGGATATGTTGCTGAAAAAAAATGATGAGTGTTTTAGCGATGGATAGTCTCTAATTCAAAAAACAAGTTGGACAATGTGACTTGGTGAGCTATTTCCCTTTTCTATATAATGTAAACTATCCAATGTAACTAAAGTTATAATTCAATTTCATGTAATTATTTTAAATTTTTGTTTAATCATTCTATACTAATACATAACTTTTTATTTTAGTTCATTACGAATTCAAAAGCACGTAAAACAGAAGTCTCCCTTCTTAAGATATAACATCACTACATCAAAGACATCATTGTAAAAAAAGACTATGTATTAATTGTTATTACTTAGTATTTACTGACTCTAGCTATACTATATGGAGAGATTTTCCCTACTTATTACACAATAAATGTATATATTCACATATTGTTTCATTTTTAATCACTGTATTTATTCAATGTAGATATATCTCCTCTCTCTCAAGATATCATATGAGTCGGAATTACAGAAAATTATCAAACCTTAAATGTCTTACATTCAAAAATCTAGATACCCTATGAGTTATAATTATGTATACAGTTATGTAATAATTATCATAACCTAAATGCCATACATTCAAAATTTAGATGCCATATAAGTTCAAATTAAGTAAAAAAATTATCAAAACTCAAATGCCACTTAAATGCCACTCAAATGCCACTCAAGTACCCCTCAAATAAAATACAATATAAACTCGGCGAATCCATCCAACGCCGTAACCCATTGCATCACCCCAGATTATGACCCCACAAAAAAACACTTGGTAGGGAGATCTGCTCATATATTACTACTTCTAGTGATGCATAGATATCACGAAAAAGGTATAACTAAAATTAGAGAACATTGGTTGGGAAAAGAAGCAAAAGTTTGTGATAGAATCTATGGAGTTGATGCAAATGCGCTCTATTTATGGTGTATGATGCAATCAATGCCCACTGGTTATCATCGAAGAAGAAAAATCGAAAACTCCTTTGTTGCTGAACCAGTAAAATTTAGCAAGGTAGCTCATAGTTGGTTACGGTTCCAAATGTTTTCAAAAAAAATCAATATCAGACATCAGCTCAATGGAGGAGAAGTTGCTCTTGGACAGCGAGGATTACCAGTTGATGGATTCTGTGTTGAAAATCGTCATGTCTTTCAATTCCATGGATGTTTTTGGCATGGACACAACTGCTCTTATAACAATGCTAAAGAACAAGAGATTCAAGCAAGTGGAAGAAAATCAAAAGCAAATCTGTTTAAAACTACGATGGAAAATGAAGAATATCTTCGAGCGCTAGGTTACACTGTAATCTCGATTTGGGAGTGTGAGTGGATGAAACGTGTAAAAACTCATACAAATTTACAAAAATTTGTCAACACGTTTTACGATTCTTTCTACCCTAAAATACTTGAAAAAAAACTAAATCAAGAAGAAGTGTTGTCGAGAGTTCAATCAGAGGAATTCTTCGGATTTGTTAAATGTGACATCGAAGTTCCTGAGGAAGAGGAAGAAAAGTTCTCCGAAATGCCTCCGATTTTTAAAAATACGATGTTAACCAAAGAACACTTGAGCGAAGAAATGAAAGTCTTTGCTGAAGCCGAAGGGTTTTTAAAGACTCCTCAACGCTCATTAGTTGGAAGTATGTTCGGAGATAAGATATTGCTAATGAGTCCTTTGTTGAAATGGTACTTGAAACAAGGATTGAAAGTCACCAAAGTTTATCAGCTAATAGAATATATTCCTAGAAAAGCTTTTGAAGCTTTTGGAACATCAGTTTCAGACGCTAGGCGAATGGGAGATGTAGATCCTAGTCAAGAATTACTCGCTACTACTAGCAAGTTGGTAGGAAATGCTGCTTATGGAAAAACAATCACTGATAAAGAAAAACACACCACCATCAAGTTCATTGAAGGGGCGAGAAAAGCTTCATTTCGTATCAGAGGGAACAAATTCATCTCCATGGAAGAGATAGCAGATGATTTCTATGAAATCGTAACCTGTAAACGACTAGTAAGTTTTAAAAACAATTATTTTGCAATTCAAAATTTATATTCTCCAAGTTTACTTTGCTAATCAGTATCACCATCATTTCAGCTAACTATGAACGTTCCAGTACACTTGGGTTTTTCCGTGCTACAGTATGCTAAACTGAGAATGCTACAGTTTTACTACGACTTTATGGATAAGTAAGTAAAACCTAATTCCCTACCATTATTATGTATAAGTAAGTAAAACTTCCAAATAATTGAAATCGAAACAATCTTTTTATTTATAGATATATTGACAGAAGTGATTTCCAATATGTTGAAATGGATACAGATAGCGCATACATGGCGTTGAGCGGAACATTAGAAACACTGGTAAAACCAAGTATGAAAAAAGAGTTTTACAATGAATATGGTGATTGGTTTCCACGCCCATACTGTGACAAACATAGGGATGAGTTTTTAAGAACCAAAACAATGGGTTTAGAATGGAGCATGCAAGACTGTTGTGAAAAAGTACTAAAACACGGAAAAAGAACACCCGGGCTGTTTAAAGAGGAATTTACCGGAGATGGAATTGTTGCGCTTAACTCTAAATCCTATTACTGCTGGGGAGAAAAAGGAAACAAGTTTAGCTCAAAAGGTTTGAACAAATGAATTAATCAATTGAACAAAGACAGTTATCTAAATGTATTGAACACAAAAAAGTCGTTTATGGGTAAAAATCGAGGATTTGTAGTAAAGGATCAAAAAATGTTGACATACAACCAAATAAAGCGAGGACTCACATATTTTTATGCTAAAAGACGAGTGTGTTCTGATGGAGTATCTACCGAACCTACTTTGGCTTAAATAAAAACCTTCATAATAGACTTCTTTTACCACAGTTACTATAACTATATATATATATATATAAAATACAAGAAATCTTTCATCATCCTTATAAATATCGATAACGAATAGATGAATATTTAACTTCATCATCCAATATATTTTATAGCATTCAATGTATATATGAGTTCGAATTATGTATCTAGCTATATTATATGAGGAGATTTTCCCCCTACTTATTATGTAATAAATGTATATAGTCATACATTGATTCACTTTTAATCAATGAATTTATTCAAGGTAGATACATCTCCTCTCTCCTCTCTCTCAAGATGCTATATGAGTTCGAGTTATGTAAAGAAATTATCAAAACTTAAATGCCATACATTCAAAATCTATATACCATATAAGTTCAAATTAAGTAAAAAAATAATCAAAACTCAAATGCCACTTAAATGCCACTCAAATGCCACTCAAATGCCCCTCAAATAAAATACAATATAAACTCGGCGAATTCATTCAACGCCGTAACCCATTGCATCACCCCAGATTATGACCCCACAAAAAAACACTTGGTAGGGAGATCTGCTCATATATTACTACTATTATGCTTCCCTCATACCTGAAGTAAACAGTACAAAAAACTTACAACTCTGTCTATAATACTTTTTGAGAAGTGGCTTCTTTGCCTTAAAATAAGAACAAGAAGAACAATAATATTAACTAGATACATTTGTTTACCAGAGTAGAAGCATAAGCATAAAGAAAAAACAACCCATCACACCATTAGGTTTTGTGGAACAAAACAACGAAAACATCCTACTGCAGCAAAACATTTTGCTTGTTCATGAAATAGATATTCAGTGATATAGACATCAAATTAAAAAAAATACCCCATGCCATTATCGAACCCTAATGTTACCAATTGCTGCTCACTAGCCAACAAATATTATGGCAATTGCCTGTAGGCGCTTGGGTGCATATTGACCACTGTTGATTAATAGCTTTGTTAATAGAAACTGACTTTTTGTGAGTGCCTAGAATCTTTTTTGGATGATGGCCGCCCAAGCAAATGCTTCCCAACTGTCATTACCATAATAACTCATAAAAAACAAATAAACTCAGTTCCCTGTAAATACAAAAAAAAGTTCAAGCGCTTTATTATTACTCATAAAAAACATTAATTAAAATAAAGATTTCTCATGCTATTATTGAACCACAATCTACTGAGCAGTAAGTCATAGACCTAACTATTAAGCTATTAAGCCATGCTGACAGCTGTTGATAAAAAACAGTTTGCTTGGCCTACCCAACAAAGTTCAAGCATTTGATTTTAGTGCAAACTGAATAAAAACAGTTCATGTTGGTCAGCTATGTACTTTTTACCACCAAAACACTATTTCTGATATTCTTTAGCCTGAAAAAAACTTCTGTTTAAAGAACCACCAATAACTAGAATTTTGCTAACACGGCTCTTAAGTTTAGGCTTTGCCTCTTCCATAAAGAGCTGAAAGAAAATAATGTTCAACCGAAGGTCTGTTACAACGCGAAAGCAATCGTTCATTAAATTACACAAGTCAGAGTATTAGTCCTTGAGTTATTGTCAGGCTCATTAACCTTACACCAACCAAAGTTAGTATTATCAACATCAAATTCAGCACAACTGTACTTGCATGACCCATTACTCATATCCCCTCAACTCTACTCCAAGTGCAGCTATTGCATCCAATTTATAGTAGTAGTAATATATGAGCAGATCTCCCTACCAAGTGTTTTTTTGTGGATTGAATTCCGGGGTTGATGCAATGGGTTACGGCGTTGACTAGATTCGCCGAGTTAATATTGTGTGGCATTTAAGTGGCATTTGAGTGGCATTTAAGTGGCATTTAAGTTTTGATTATTTTTTTACTTAATTTGAACTTATATGGCATCTAGATTTTGAATGTATGGCATTTAAGTTTTGATAATTTTTTTACTTAATTCGAACTCATATGGCATTTAGATTTTGAATGTATGGCATTTAAGTTTTGATAATTTTTTTACATAATTTGAACTTATATATACATTTATTACATAATAAGCGCATTGAATGCTATAAAATAAATTGGAAAACTTCTAACATAATTTCAAACATAAAAATAGATGAAGCTAAATATTCATCTATTTGTTATCGATATTTATAAGGATGATGAATGACTTTTTGTATTATGAATAGTTATAGTAACTGTTGTAAAAAGAAGTCTATTATGAAGGCTTTTATTTAAGCCAAAGTAGGTTCGGTAGATACTCCATCAGAACACACTCGTCTTTTAGCATAAAAATATGTGAGTCCTCGCTTTATTTGGCTGTATGTCAACATTTTTTTATCCTTTACTACAAATCCTCGATTTTTACCCATAAACGACTTTTTTGTGTTCAATAGATTTAGATAACTGTCTTTGTTCAATTGATTAATTCGTTTGTTTAAACCTTTTGAGCTAAACTTGTTTCCTTTTTCTCCCCAGCAGTAATAGGATTTAGAGTTAAGCGCAACATTTCCATCTCCGGTAAATTCCTCTTTAAACAGCCCGGGTGTTCTTTTTCCATGTTTTAGTACTTTTTCACAACAGTCTTGCATGCTCCATTCTAAACCCATTGTTTTGATTCTTAAAAACTTATCCCTATGTTTGTCACAGTATGGTCATGGAAACCAATCACCATATTCATTGTAAAACTCTTTTTTCATACTTGGTTTTACCAGTGTTTCTAATGTTCCGCTCAACGCCATGTATGCGCTATCTGTATCCATTTCAACATACTGGAAATCACTTCTGTCAATATATCTATAAATAAAAAGATTGTTTCAATTATTTGGAAGTTTGTCTACTGTTTAAGTTAACTATAAGGTTTAATAGTAGGGAATTAAGTTTTACTTACTTATGCATAATAATAGTAGGGAATTAGGTTTTACTTACTTATCCATAAAGTCGTAGTAAAACTGTAGCATTCTCAGTTTAGCATACTGTAGCACGGAGAAACCCAAGTGTACTGGAACATTCATAGTTAGCTGAAATGATGGTGATAATGATTACCAAAGTAAACTTGAAGAATATAAATTTTGAATTGCAAAATAATTGTTTTAAAACTTACTAGTTATTTAGAGGTTACGATTTCATAGAAATCATCTGCTATCTCTTCCATGGAGATGAATTTGTTCCCTCTGATACGAAATGAAGCTTTTCTCGCGCCTTCGATGAACTTGATGTTGGTGTGTTTTTCTTTATCAGTGATTGTTTTTCCATAAGCAGCATTTCCTACCAACTTGCTAGTAGTAGCGAGTAATTCTTGACTAGGGTCCGCATCTCCCATTCGCCTAGCGTCTGAAACTGATGTTCCAAAAGCTTCAAAAGCTTTTCTAGGAATATATTCTATCAGCTGATAGACATTGGTGACTTTCAATCCTTGTTTAAAGTACCATTTCAACAAAGGACTCATTAGCAATATCTTGTTTCCGTACATACTTCCAACTAATGAGCGTTGAGGAGTCTTTAGAAAATTTTCGGCTTCAGCAAAGACTTTCATTTCATCGCTCAAGTGTTTGCTGGTTAACATCGTATTTTTAAAAGTCGGGGGCATTTCGGAGAACTTTTCTTTCATTTCCTCAGGAACTTCGATGTCACATTCAACAAATCCGAAGAATTCCTCTGATTGAACTCTCTCCAACACTTCTTCTTGCTTCAGCTTTTTTTCAAGTATTTTAGGGTAGAAAGAATTGTAAAACGTGTTGACAAATTTTTGTAAATTTGTATGATTTTTTACACGTTTCATCCACTCACACTCCCAAATCGAGATTACGGTGTAACCTAGTGCTCGGAGAAATTCTTCATTTTCCATCGTAGTTTTAAACAGATTTTCTTTTGATTTTCTTCCACTAGCTTGAAACTCTTGCTCTTTAGCGTTGTTATAAGAGCAGTTGTGTCCATGCCAAAAACACCCATGGAATTGAAAGACATGACGATTTTCAACACAGAATCCATCAACTGGTAATGATCGCTGTCCAAGAGTAACTTCTCCTCCATTGAGCTGATGTCTGATATTGATTTTTTTTGAAAACATTTGGAACTGTAACCAGCTACGAGCTACCTTGCTAAATTTTACTGATTCAGCGACAAAGGAGTTTTCGATTTTTCTTCTTCGAGGATCACCAGTAGGCATTGATTGCATTATACACCATAAATAGAGCGCATTTGCATCAACTCCATAGATTCTATCACAAACTTTTGCTTCTTTTCCCAACCAATGTTCTCTAATTTTAGTTATACCTTTTTCGTGATATCTATGCATCACTAGACTTGGTCCACCAACTATGTTTTTCTTTATTAGAGGATAAAGTTCTGCATTGCAGTTGTCAATCAGACAAATTGGGAGAGTCTGTCGCAACGAGTTACCAAGTTCATGGAAATCCAAGTATGTAGAGAGGTATGGAGGGGTGGTTGGGGAGCTTTGTTGAGCATCCATCGAATCGCTAATCCTGGTAAAGATATACCATCTTTTAACATATCAATCCCATGCTCTCTGTAGATCGATCTTTGTCTTTCCAACACTTGAACAAATGGTTTTACATCCAAGTTGTTGTACCATTTTAAAAAATCTCTCATTGTCTTCATGTTGTTATCTTCCCACGCTTCTCGACAAATCATGTACTCTTCTTCACTGATGTTTTTTTGTTTTAAAGAACTGTAAAAAGCTTCTCTTGGAGGTAGATGTTCTTGATTAAGTTGTTCCAAGTCTTTCATCCATTCATAAGGAAAAAATCTTTTTCCGTCTTCACATTTGTATGCTTTGAGATACATTTCATAGCTGTATCCAGGAGCGATGAAGTTTGTACAATCTAAAAACAAAAAAGATCCTATTCCGATAACAGGCATCTTGTTTCCTTTTTTTATAACAAAATCAAAATCTTTGTCGGAGACATCTCTCAATTTTTGAAGCAGTTTTCCTTTCATCACATTGACATCATAAGTCTGTGAATTGATACCTAGAATAGGGAGTTTTTTCATATAGCTGTATAAATCATCCAGAACTTTTCAGCTCCTGTTCTCCGTCTGAAACGATTCTGTTCATAATCACTACGAAACTTTTCTTTAGCTTTTTCCAGTCGTTGTAATTCACCTTTTATCTGTTTTATGATTCGCGAAAATTGTTTTTCCAATCAGCTATATGATTCTTCACTAATCTCTTCCAAGTATTTGATAAACTTTCCGACACATTCATCATCATTTACGTTATTGACAATACAGCGTGGGTTGTTGAAGCCTGGTACGTTTGAACAAATTGAAATACTTAAAAGCTTATGCTCGTTAGTGTAAAAGGTTGTGTCTGTATCTTGATCTTTTTCGCAATTAGGTAACAAACACTCTATGTCGAATGTTGCATAAAACGGATAGTATCTCAAAGAATCATCTGACCCGATATCTATCCCGAATTGAATCTTCAGTTTGTCGAATATTGTAGCGCTAGGACTGTATTGTCCTCCAGAAAACTGCATAGTTTTTGCGTTTGAGATTGAACATCTGTGTCTTTTCAGATTCCCCAATCTGTCATAACAAGTAGAACACACTGGACATCTGTAGGCTCTGACATATCCTTCCAAGTTTGTAATAAGGCTGAAGTGATTGATATAAAGATCCAAATATAGATTTTCCTTGTAACTGGAGTTTGAATTCCAAATAACTGTTGAAGTCATATCATCATTTAGAGAAAGCACTGTTATCTTCAGTTGAAATGCTTGTTCCAAAAGCAATAAATCAGCTTCTGTTACTCCTTTCCCATCATACTTTTTAGTACTATCACCATAGATGAAACTATGATATTGTTGTTGGTACTCCTTCACCTCCTTAATTATCGGATCTTTTGCAAATCCAGTGTTTTGTTGTAGTTCTTTGTGTAATGGTAGACATCTAAAAAAACAAAGATTGTCAGTAATTCGTATTCCTTTTGTGTTTTTTAACATGGTTCGTATGTGTCTGTTGTTGATGAGGTGAGGGGGTTTATGCATTGGTGGTGATCCAACTTTTCCTATTCCGAGTAGTTTGTAGAAATAAAATGAAATGTTTGTGATCAGCATCAATCTCCAAGTCGTATTTGGTCTCCGTCTCAAGCTATTAGTACGATGATCAGTCTCCATAACATCAACAAAAAAGTCATCAAGATCTCCTTCAGTTTCAATCAATTTAGCTTTTGGATATACGGTAGCATTGCTTGATGATGAGTGAAAGTATCGGAGTTCACCATCATTTTTATTTTCTAGTATACAACCTACGCTACAGTTGACTTTTGCTCTCGAGCTCAATTGTCTCCAAACTTTTTTTAGCAATTCTAACACTCTTGAATCATGATAGTCATTTTGGTAGGTATCAGCTTGATCTCTTGGAGTCCATCCCAAAGTCTTACATTTAAAAGTTCTATGACTTTTCCAGCTCTATGTTTGGTTTTCATAGCTCCCCAATATCTAGCTATCAGATCATCCCATTCTTCATCATGAAAAGTTGGAGCTATGCTATCATCAACAATACCTAGGGTCGATACTCGGGTGGGTCTTTCAAAATTTAAATCTTCCATTTCTTGTTCTTCTTGTTCTTCCTCTGGTGCCTCTTCCTCTTCTTCTTCTTCTTCTTCTTCTTCATTTTCCATCATTGGTTCATTCTCATTTTCTTCAACTATATCCTCCACAACTGGCTCTATATCTTGAGCTATTATGCTAATGTTTGGTGGTGAAGGTCCAGCACCAAAGCTTATTTGATTGATTGTTTCATCAGGTAAACGAAAACAAATGAGATTTTCTTCTAGCCATTTCCAATTAGGGGAAATTTCAGGGTTTTTTTCTTCTACATTCTCCTCCTGATAATTTAAACTTTGTCTACAATAGAAATGTTAACACATATTAGTTGTGCTATAAAACACTCACATACATTTTGTATGAAATGTAACAGGAAATAAAATGTCTCAAACATTATTATTAGTTAAGTTTTAAAAACTTACTGTGTGCTATGAGATGAATTTCCAACTCTCTCTTTTACATTCATTCCCTGATATTCCGACTCCTGTCTACAATAAAGAGATATTCGTATTATTTTTGCTGATTCATGAGATGTCTATAGAAAAACCAGCAAAAAGAATTACTCTACTAACATTATTAATTTATGATTTAAAAACTTACTGCATACTGAGGGCTATAGTATTTTCAGTAGATGATGAAACTTGAAAAGACAAAGGTTTGTCTTGAAAAGCATTTTCAAGTTCAATCTCCATTTCATTTCTATATTCAGCATTGTCTTCATCATTCATGTATTCATTATCAGCGTTTGAAAAACTGATATCATTTTAATTTTTCATGAACCATTCCCATTCCTTATGTATGTCTACATCAGTATCCTCCTCTTCTGTTTCCATAGTGCTATAATAACAATAACATCATTATTTTTTAATAGAAGTAACAATAGTACATAGAAAGGTAAGTTAAATGTCTCAGCTAATAAAAAATTATTATTTTGTAATTTTTTGTCAGTTGGTATATTATATAGCAGATGTTGAGTCTTCAGTTACTGTTGTTAGAATGGCTGATTTATTGTGTGAAAGCACTACTTTTTAAATAGTCAAAGCCCATTAGATAATCATGTCTTGAGTTCAATGAAAACTTTTAAATTCACACAGAAAAATTTTTAATAGTTACCCTTCGAACGATGTTGTTGAAATGGATACTTTCTGTGTGAAAACAGTGGCTCTTAAATAGCTAAAGTTGCACTGGTTGAACCCTATGAATAGCATCTCGTACCAACCTTCTTTATAATATAACTCTGAATCAGCATTTTTTCACGCGAAGGAAAACCAATGCTTTTGCGGGAATAAAAAATTTATTTTCACGCGAATAGAAACCAATGTTTTCGCGGGAATAAAAATTTTATTTTCACGCGACTAAAAGCCAATGTTTTTGCGGGAATAAACAATTTATTTTCACACGAATAAAAATCAATGCTTTTGCGGGAATAAACAATTTATTTTCACGCGAGTAAAAACCAATGCCTTCGCAGGAATAAAAAACTTATTTTTACGCGAATAGAAACCAATGTTTTTGAGGGAATACAAAAATTTATTTTCACGCAACTAGACCAATGTTTTCGCGGGAATAAAAAATTTATTTTCACTTGAATAGAAACCAATGTTTTCGCAGGAATAAAAAATTTATTTTCACGCGAATACAAACCAATGTTTTCGCGGGAATAAAAAATTTATTTTCACGCGAATAGAAACTAATGTTTTTGCGGGAATAAACAATTAATTCATTTTCACGCGAAAACATTTGGTTTCTATTCGCGTGAAAATAAATTTTTTATTCCCGCAAAAACATTGGTTTCTATTCGCGTGAAAATAAATTTTTTATTTCCGCGAAAACATTGGTTTCTATTCGAGTGAAAATAAATTTTTTATTCCCGCGAAAACATTGGTTTCTATTCGCGTGAAAATAAATTTTTTATTCCCGCGAAAACATTGGTTTTAGCCGCGTGAAAATAAATTTTTTATTCCCGCGAAAACATTGGTTTTTAGTCGCGTGAAAATAAAGTTTTTATTCCCGCAAAAACATTTGTTTCTATTCGTGTGAAAATAAGTTTTTTGTTCCTTCGAAAACATTGGTTTTTAGTCGCGTGAAAATAAATTGTTTATTTCCGCAAAAACATTGGTTTCGATTTGCGTGAAAATAAGTTTTTTATTCCCGCGAAAGCATTGGTTTTTACTCGCGTGAAAATAAATTGTTTATTCCCGCGAAAACATTGTTTTTTAGTCATGTGAAAATGAAATTTTTATTCCCGCGAAAACATTGGTTTCTATTCGCGTGAAAATAAATTTTTTATTCCCGCGAAAGCATTGGTTTTCCTTCGCGTGAAAAAATGCTGATTCATAGTTATATTATAAAGAAAGTTGGTACGAGATGGTATTCATAGGGTTCAACCAGTGCAACTTTAGTTATTTAAAAGCCACTGTTTTCACACAGAAAGCATCCAGTTCTACAACAGCAAGCGGAGAAGCAACATCTACTATACCTTCCAATGCAACTACTAGGAGCTATCTCTTTATAAAAGGTAAAATTTAAAAAAAATTATTATTCCGTACCTAGCAAAGATCAAAAATAGTTTAGCTATAATGTAAAGTATAAAATAGTTAATCTTTTAGTTCCACATGAAAAGCTGAATTATATATTATTTCAAACATTATTTCTTTCTTTTTTAGAATACTATGGAGGACTTTTCTGCTTCTTACACGGGTTCAAAACCAATCAAAACAAACAAAAAACACTCAAAACAACTACCAAAAGAAAAAACTCTAACTCTATCACAAAAGAACCAACAATAAAAAGACGAGCTCTTCCTAAACTGGTTTTACCCACAACATCAAACACTATGGAAAAAAAAGAATTGCTCACCGATGCTGATAGAGCTCTCAAGATGGCCAAATCTCTCAAAAAATGGAAGACAAGTAATTTGAAAAAGATTGGAGGATTTCTTACACTATCATCACTTCCTGTTCCATCAGTTTTGCAAATTGTTTCTATTGAACAGAGCACTGGTGCATACGGAGATTACTACATTCTCACCTATCTCGGTAATTCAACTGTAAAGAATTTTCAGAAAGTCGTTTGCCCAAGTAGAGTAGTTGAAAGCTTCAATATTGATAACTACCCATTACCTTTCAACATTTTGTACTTGGGGGAGATGGAAAACTCAAAAAATCCAGAGACTACTTACTACAATGTCAAACGTATTAGCACAAAAAGCTTAACCACAATGGAAGCTACTGCTGAAGAACTGAGAAAAATGAGTAAAGAAGAACTCAAACTCGCTTACGACATCGAATATCTCAGCAATTTCAAAGAATGTTCAATTTTCCCTTACATCGATGTTTTTGAAAGATTCATTCCTTTTCGATTCAATGGAGAAGAATCTGTCGTAAAGTGCATTCGCTATGTCGCAGAAAAAGACGGAAAAAGAGAGACGAGAACACTTCTAATACCAATCAGATACAACGAGGAAGCTAAAAGATGTGCACCTGGTGTGATGATTTACAAAGGAAAAAAACAGAGTAAGAATGGAAATCCTATTCCATACCACAATCTCGTCTTTATTTCTTCAACCAACGCTAGTGATTGGGAAGATTATTGTGCACAAGCAAATTCCAATGAGGAGCTAACAAAAACGAATAATGAGGATGAAGTCCTTAAGGAATTCCTAGAAAAGGAATTACAAGATTTTGATGAAGAGCTTGGTGTTGATGGTATGTAAACTCAATCTCGAATGCTGATGACATGTAGTCTCAAGCGGATAATCCAAGCTATAGTGCTTTGTATTATGCCAAATTTACTGTAAATTCTAACCATCTAGAGGGCTAATTTGATGATTTTTTCCAAAATTTAAGAATGTCAAAAACTAAATATAATGTTTTCTATTGCAATTATTTAACCATCTAGAGGGCTAATTTGATGATTTTTCCAAAATTTCGACAGAAATAGTCATAAATATGTACATAATTATCCATACATACATGAATGTATAGGAAAAGCCTATGTTTTGATTGTCATTACAAGTTGTACTGTTTTGTATTACTTAGTATTTACTGACTCTAGCTATATTATATGGAGAGATTTTCCCTACTTATTATGCAATAAATGTATATAATCATATATTGATTCATTTTTAATCAATGTATTTATTCAATTTAGATATATCTCCTCTCTCCTCTCTCTCCTCTCTCCTCTCTCCTCTCTCTCTCTCTCTCTCTCTCTCTCTCTCTCTCTCTCTCTCTCTCTCTCTCTCTCTCTCTCTCTCTCTCTCTCTCTCTCTCAAGATACCATATGAGTTCGAATTATGTAAAAAAATTATCAAAAACTTAAATGCCATACATTCAAAATTTAGATGCCATATGAGCAGGCTTGGGACTCGATTTTGGAAAAATAAAGGATTAATTCGATTTCGATTTTAGAATTTAAAAGAAAGTAATATAGCATTTCGATTTTTCTTTTGAAAAAGAAAGGATAAAGGAATGTACAATCGATTTTATACTCTGTATGATTGTTTATCTTGGCAAAATTTATGTGGTATAGAGTCATCTTCTAATTTATCAGTCTTTCCTGCAAATGTTACATATATTTGTGTTCAGTAATTACTAGTGAAAATGATGTAACTTGATAGCACAATATCAAAGAGCTGTTTTGATCAGAACCCAATTCTTCACCGCTGGTAAAAAAAAACACATTTCATAGCCTTCATTATTATTTATATATATCAATATTTCAAAGTCATCAGTGATTATCCACCCTTCTATTATAGATATTCATAATTGGTGTAAACAATATAGCTATATATATGGTATGTAATATATGTATGTATAACTACTATTGCATTTCAACAATAATAATGATAAAACCGAATTATTATGGCATTGATAATATTTGATCAATAAAGAATGATAGCGATTCATAATAGGTGTTCATTGATGGGATGATTGGTATGTTGATCAATTTGTCGGGTACATAAAAAACAAGTAATAACTAATAATAATAAAAATGTTGAAAGATTATTATCATTAAATAATGTTGGTGTAATCATTACGTATACTTTTCATTATTACTAGTATAATTATCATAATTAAATTGATCATTGTTATTAATATAACATAAACATAAACATAGCAAAAAATCAAATAGTAATAATAAATAATTAGAATAATGCAAAAGAATATACTATTAATTAAGCTGATGCTACCATGTTCAATACAAATAATTAGTAGTAGTGGTAGTAGTAATAACTAGAGTAAAAGCCTGCTGTTTTTGTACAACATAAAAATCCAATTAATTAATGAGAATTATAACTATAATAAATAAATAAATGTATATTAATTAAAACCAATAATAAATAATCAAAATAATAATAAAATACATAAATAATGATCAATAATAATTTTCATTAATAATTAATAAATTGCAAAAACTAAAAAAAAATGAATAATGATTAGCTAATAAATAAATAATGATATTAATATTATAATAATAATGGTAATAAAAGTAAATATTATCATTAAAACTGTAATTATAATAGTAATATAAAAATTATAATAATATAATTATTTAAATTATATTATTATAATAATATAATTTGGTTGTTTCAAATTATTATCAAATTAATTAATACTTATAATTATTGTAACAATTATTATATTATTATTATAATAATTAGTAAATAATAATATGAATGATTTATGATAAATAGTAATAGTAGTGAAGTGGGGGAAAATCTAACATTATAATAATTATTATTATTTATAATTATTATAAATAATTATAATAATAATAATTTATTGAAATAATAGTTACAGTAGTAATAATAATAATAATAATAATAATAATCACAGGGGCACTGCAGTGAGTAGTAGTTGCAAGCATGTCTCTTTGCCTAAGTCCACTATCAAACACCATACATACACCCTACATACACTGTATGTAGGGTGTATGTATGGTGTTTGATAGTGGACTTAGGCAAAGAGACATGCTTGCAACTACTACTCACTGCAGTGCCCCTGTGATAATAATCATAAAAATAATTATCAAATTTTAATATTTTTATTATAATATTAAAATTATTATTTATTAATAATTTATTATAATAATAATAATAATTATTATTTACTATTATTAGAAAAATAATAATAATAATAATAATAAGTATTAATTATTATTATTTATAGTAGTATTTAATTTTTTTTCAAAGTAAATTATTGGATTTCCCTTTAAGAGATTTAGGTACACATTATTATCACATCAGTCAGTTGAGTTATGCCTTAACAAAAGGAAAACCTAGTCAAGTAGTTGTAATAATCACAGTAGTAAGAAAGATATATAATGGTAGTACATGTAACATTCATCACCAAAGGTTTTCTTCTCAACTGAAATAAATCTACTGTCTGCATCATCTGCTCAAATGTTCCGGTTTGTTCGATAAATTGTATTATTTATAATCTCAAAAAAAACTTTCGGTTTTTGTATCATGGCTAACCTGACCTTAAGCTGTAATCTATATTGAAATAAAAGACTGAAAAAAAAATAGCAGCTAGAAAAACAGCATAGTATGCAAAAAACGAAGCATAAACCAATTTTTTTAGTGTTCAATATCATTGTTATAGAGACTTCATATCCTGTTTAGTGAGAAATTTTCAAAAAATTGCTACGGTTGTGGATTAAATACAGCAAAAGTCACATGATGTGGAACTTTAAAAAACAAAAAGCTATGTTACATTGTTTTCTTTTGTGACCAATTGGATGAAATCAGAATATTTTGACCTTTCATATCTTGAAAAAATCGATTACATCCTTCAAGCATTTAAATTAAACACTTACAGCTAATCCTTTATCATCCTGAAAACCATTGTAAATAGACTAATCGTTAGTGAAATAGCAGCGACTAGCGAAAACGATTAACGTTACGCATTAGTTTGTCCCAAGCCTGCATATGAGTTAGAATTATGTAAAAAAAATTATCAAAACTTAAATGCCATACATTCAAAATCTAGATGCCATATAAGTTCAAATTAAGTAAAAAAATAATCAAAACTTAAATGCCACTTAAATGCCACTCAAATGCCACTTAAATGCCACACAATATTAACTCGGCGAATCTAGTCAACGCCGTAACCCATTGCATCAACCCCGGAATTCAATCCACAAAAAAACACTTGGTAGGGAGATCTGCTCATATATTACTACTTATAGTTAGAGGAAAATCTCTAACTTTACATGACTAACGGGGCACTACTCAAACTACTCCCAAGACTCTTCTACTTTCGCTACTTCCTCGCTACTACTATTACTACAATAGTCTCTACATCCACTCTTACTGGTGTTTCTACATACATCATTTATTTGGGCAAATTTGGAAAGCATGACTTAAATCGCCATAAAACATTATATAACACAAAGTGTTACTGTTTCCAAAGAGATACTTGTCAACACACTCAGCTTCTCTTGCCAGCAAACAACTATGCATTAATTACCTTCTTTATTTTTTACATTTTTTGAGAAGATGATACAAAGTGGCCGGTTATGCAAGTCAGCTTGATCGTGCTAAACGTCATCTTACACAAGTGTTTTTGTGGCAATACTCTAATCAGCGGTAATAATAGTTTTGGTTATAGCAACTATTGATGTTTTAGCTAAATATCAGAACTACTAAATGATTAATATTTATCAATAGTTTATAGATATATAGAAACTACATAGGTAGTATATAATGAGTAAAATGACTCAGCCATCGCAGTTTGTTTACGGTAGCGCAATAATTAAAAGAATAAAGGACTCAAGACAAGAATTATTTTCCTAAATAATTTGCATGTGTGTACTCACTTTTTGTAAGTGTTCTTTGGAGCTTAAGTAATCTCCTATTTCTCTGCAGCTATGAGCTGCCAGAAGATTCAAGAATCCCGACTGATCGCCGTGGTTATTGATTAACCACTTGAGGTAGTCCAATGCTGAGTTGTACTCTTTTGTGTAATACAAAATGTAGGCAGCTAGTTGCGTGTATTTTTTTCTCAGCTTCGGTTTTTTAAACGGTTTGATCTCACAAAACTCAATACAGCCTGTAAACTCAAGAGGTTTGTCAATGGTGGTGCTCAGTGCTACCTTGGCAGACTCATACTGTCCAGTGAAGTAGAAAACTTCTGCTTTCAACAAATAATCATTTGGTGGAACTTGTATATAGTTTTGCAAAACTATTGGCAATTCCTGTTGGAGACTTTGAAAACGAGAACAGTTGAGTTCGTTTACCCCAAGCTTAATCGATTGCTTGACGGGTGTGAGCAGGTAACCAAGGATGACAAATAAGTTTGCTGGTACATCACTTGTTGCATTTGGTAAAACTCCTGTAGGTGAGGCTATGCGTACATACTCAATCTGAGATTTCTGTTTAAGATAAGCAGAAGTTCGTATGTAGATAGAAAGTGCTAGTAGAATGTTCATATACAGAAAAGTTTTTGCAGATAGATAACCCTGATCATGAAGACTCGAGAATACCATGTGTGATTTGTTCGTCTCAAAGCCCAGACACATCTTAATGTTATTGGCTAACAAAGTTGGATACCTAAATATGTCGCTCTTCACCTTGACATTCCCGTTCTTTGGTGGTTGAAATTGTACAAACTCTGGGAGAAACGTATACTTATCAATATCAGCAGCAAATGATTCAAGTCTTTTCTTTTGTACTTCCTCATTCTTGCTGGGATCTTGCTCAAACTTAGCTCTAGCTTCAACAAATTTTTCGTAGAGATTAGTCCCATCTGAGTCTTCTTCATTTGTATAGATGCGGACGGAGGAAGAGAGAAGGTCTGACTTATCTCCAGCAAGTCCATTAAAAGGAGATTCTGCAGATGTCCTGTACAGATCCATTAACTCATCGACTGTTCCTGTTAGTGGCTGACCTCCTTCTTTACCATTTCCTGTCGGTATGTTTCCTGCATTGTCGGTGATACCATCTATTCGATAGCCAACTGGGATGCCTCTGGTTGGGATTCCTGAGAAGTCGCCTTTAGGTTTCAGTTCATCAATGTCAAAACATTTCAAGGGGGTCTCTTGAAGGTTCCCAATTCTGAAGTAGCTCTCCATCGCCAGCTTGTCAAAGTACTCATCCGCTTTCTCGACTATAAAAGCGTATTCTAAATCGGAATAAGGAGTTGCCTCTCCTTTTGCAACGGAACCCAAGCCAACGACTACAAACTTACAAGGAGCAATCAAAGGTGTGTCTCCTTTGCTCAGCACATTTACACAATCAGCTAGAATTTCTTTGGAAACATCCACAAAGTCATCGCAGCACTTTTGGCTCGCACTAAATACTTGTTCGCAAAACTTCTGAACATCGGATAAACTTTTCTCATTGAAAATATTGTCTACTTCAATTGTCTTTCCAAGTCCTTCTAAATGCTCAAAGTTTTGTTCAGTTTCTGTTCTAAAAGTTTGCAAAAGTCGTTTGTGTTGGCCAGTCATTTGTTGATGCTCTGTGTAGCTGAGTGGGTGGTTACCTTGGTACCAACTTTTCTCTATATCATAGATTAATCTGGTTCTTTCTTCTGTTGGCTCTCTAGCGGCGCAGTAATTGGCTAATCCATGAGCCTATGAAAATTATCAAAACCGTTTTTGTAAAAAATTTCTGGCCAAATTGAAATTTGAAAGTAGTTGTATAAATAACTTGACAATACAAAAAAAAGATTTTGCATTTACTCCATCAATGTACAAAAACACTTGTATTTCATTAAATGTAAAGCAATTGATCTTGGCAATCTCAAAGTCTCAGGAATCCACTATGTATGTAAATTATTCAGTATTCTCACTCAGTTCTAACAAAGTAACAATTTGTTATAAATTGCTTTAAAGTGATTTTTTGTTGTTGTAAGGTGGTGCAGTAATGTCTACCTGAAGGTAACATCTCCATTCCTGGGACTTTTCTCCTTTTCCAAGGTAGGACCTAGCCAGCGCATCAATGGAGGCCAATTCTTCTTCTATCGTGCCAGTTTGTGACATTTTGATAAAGTGATTCAGCAAACCTGCAAGAAATGTCTGAGCAAATTCAAACAGAGCAAGATAGTTCCGCAAATTTCTATCTATTGAAAAAACCAAAGTGGAGGCCAACGCATGGAAAGTTAACCCATTTGCCTATTTTAATAGTTCTCACAGCAGTTTGACATACTTTGCCGAAGATTTTGTCTGCCATCAAAAAAAAGTGCCTGACCGCAAGTTAAATTGCAACATTCCATCTACATTAATATACTTTACAATTATCTGTAGATCTTGCACAATTTTTCCATCGTACTAAACTAGCAAATTTTTGGTTTGGTCTGCAACTGCCAAGTAGGCTGAGAAATTATTTGAATATGTCCGCCTAATTCTATTTCCCAAGAGTCACGAGTGGACCACAAAATTAACAAGCAATAGGGTACTGCTTACTTCACAGTATCTGGTGGGCTTAGTAATTCTATTGATGGTTTTTATACCAATAATTCCACTCTAGCTTGACTGTTGTGCTATTTAGCTATGTTTACAGGAGTTGCTTTCTCTTTAGTTGTCAGACAAAAATTGCTGTATGTAAAGGAGGTAAACAATCTCAACAAAAATTTGAATTGCAACATTATAATAATTTTAAAGTTCACTTAGAAAACTTCTCAGGCAGAATTAAACACTTAACACTCTGCCTCATTTGTTGGTTTTTTTCTGGGAGGTTTATGTACTCACAGCTATGAATAGAGATGGTATTCTGTTAGCACAAGGTGTATCAGTTGTATGTAGAAATAATAGCTACAGGATGTCTTCTTCTTCTTCTTCATCTTCCGCCATCTTGTTATATAAGACTCGACTTCTACTTGTGCTCTCTAAGGTATACAACCGTTTCTTGGTACAGTCAAAGAATGTATGGTTATAACTACATGATGGAATTGTAAGTTTGAGCTCAGGCAAGAAATAATATTTACAAGCTGTATTACCAAAACAATTGAGTCAAACAGAATGGATCAAGCAAACTGGTCACTCGTAGCTAGTATGTAGCTACTCAAATGTCGAAATTTGTTGTTATTAAACACATGGCAGCAGGCTTTGCAAGGTTTGTGGCTGATAGAAAAAAAAACAGTCATTTATTATTTATTACATCATTCAAGTGGACCTTGAAGCGCACAAAAACTATTGATTACACAAAAGTAAGGTCAGCAACTATTTTGAATTTTTTTTTCACATAATTTTGTATTTTAACATTTTGAAACACTTTAAAATTGACAGCAACCCAAACATGATTTATAAAACTTTATTATCTTACTTTTGGCACTGTTTGATATTTGCTCAGATCCCTGCCTTCTCCAGCTCACAGAGCTGGCAGTGCTCAATCTATTGGGTAAGTAGACACAACTGCAATAGGCAGCAGTCAGCACCTGAAACAATACAATTCACAATTGCTTCTTATATTTGAGATTAAAACCTTGCACACTGTCTCTTATCCACACGACTCTCTGTTGATGCAGTAGATACAGATGTAACTTGTTGTTAGAGTAGATACAGATGTAGCTTGTTGTGAGAGTAGATACAGATGTAGCTTGTTGTTAGAGTAGATACAGATGTGAATAGTGTTATTAGAGTAGATACAGATGTAGCTAGTGTTGTTAGAGTAGATACAGATGTAGCTTGTTGTTAGAGTAGATACAGATGTAGCTTGTTGTGAGAGTAGATACAGATGTAGCTTGTTGTGAGAGTAGATACAGATGTAGCTTGTTGTGAGAGTAGATACAGATGTAGCTTGTTGTGAGAGTAGATACAGATGTAGCTTGTTGTTAGAGTAGATACAGATGTGAATAGTGTTATTAGAGTAGATACAGATGTAGCTTGTTGTTAGAGTAGATACAGATGTAGCTTGTTGTGAGAGTAGATACAGATGTAGCTTGTTGTTAGAGTAGATACAGATGTGAATAGTGTTATTAGAGTAGATACAGATGTAGCTAGTGTTGTTAGAGTAGATACAGATGTAGCTTGTTGTTAGAGTAGATACAGATGTAGCTTGTTGTGAGAGTAGATACAGATGTAGCTTGTTGTGAGAGTAGATACAGATGTAGCTTGTTATTAGAGTAGATACAGATGTAGCTTGTTGTTAGAGTAGATACAGATGTAGCTTGTTGTTAGAGTAGATACAGATGTAGCTAGTTGTTAGAGTAGATACAGATGTAGCTTGTTGTGAGAGTAGATACAGATGTAGCTTGTTGTGAGAGTAGATACAGATGTAGCTTGTTGTTAGAGTAGATACAGATGTGAATAGTGTTATTAGAGTAGATACAGATGTAGCTAGTGTTGTTAGAGTAGATACAGATGTAGCTTGTTGTTAGAGTAGATACAGATGTAGCTTGTTGTTAGAGTAGATACAGATGTGAATAGTGTTATTAGAGTAGATACAGATGTAGCTTGTTATTAGAGTAGATACAGATGTAGCTAGTGTTGTTAGAGTAGATACAGATGTAGCTTGTTGTTAGAGTAGATACAGATGTAGCTTGTTGTGAGAGTAGATACAGATGTAGCTAGTTGTTAGAGTAGATACAGATGTAGCTTGTTGTTAGAGTAGATACAGATGTAGCTAGTTGTTAGAGTAGATACAGATGTAGCTTGTTGTTAGAGTAGATACAGATGTAGCTTGTTGTGAGAGTAGATACAGATGTAGCTTGTTGTGAGAGTAGATACAGATGTAGCTTGTTGTGAGAGTAGATACAGATGTAGCTTGTTGTTAGAGTAGATACAGATGTGAATAGTGTTATTAGAGTAGATACAGATGTAGCTAGTGTTGTTAGAGTAGATACAGATGTAGCTTGTTGTTAGAGTAGATACAGATGTAGCTTGTTGTTAGAGTAGATACAGATGTAGCTTGTTGTTAGAGTAGATACAGATGTAGCTTGTTGTTAGAGTAGATACAGATGTAGCTTGTTGTTAGAGTAGATACAGATGTGAATAGTGTTATTAGAGTAGATACAGATGTAGCTTGTTGTTAGAGTAGATACAGATGTAGCTAGTTGTTAGAGTAGATACAGATGTAGCTTGTTGTTAGAGTAGATACAGATGTAGCTTGTTGTGAGAGTAGATACAGATGTAGCTTGTTGTTAGAGTAGATACAGATGTGAATAGTGTTATTAGAGTAGATACAGATGTAGCTTGTTGTTAGAGTAGATACAGATGTAGCTAGTTGTTAGAGTAGATACAGATGTAGCTTGTTGTTAGAGTAGATACAGATGTAGCTTGTTGTGAGAGTAGATGCAGATGTAGCTTGTTGTTAGAGTAGATACAGATGTAGCTTGTTGTTAGAGTAGATACAGATGTGAATAGTGTTATTAGAGTAGATACAGATGTAGCTAGTGTTGTTAGAGTAGATACAGATGTAGCTTGTTGTTAGAGTAGATACAGATGTAGCTTGTTGTGAGAGTAGATACAGATGTAGCTTGTTGTTAGAGTAGATACAGATGTGAATAGTGTTATTAGAGTAGATACAGATGTAGCTTGTTGTGAGAGTAGATACAGATGTAGCTTGTTGTGAGAGTAGATACAGATGTAGCTTGTTGTGAGAGTAGATACAGATGTAGCTTGTTGTTAGAGTAGATACAGATGTGAATAGTGTTATTAGAGTAGATACAGATGTAGCTTGTTGTGAGAGTAGATACAGATGTAGCTTGTTGTGAGAGTAGATACAGATGTAGCTTGTTGTTAGAGTAGATACAGATGTGAATAGTGTTATTAGAGTAGATACAGATGTAGCTTGTTGTTAGAGTAGATACAGATGTAGCTTGTTGTTAGAGTAGATACAGATGTAGCTTGTTGTGAGAGTAGATACAGATGTAGCTTGTTGTTAGAGTAGATACAGATGTAGCTTGTTGTGAGAGTAGATACAGATGTAGCTTGTTGTGAGAGTAGATACAGATGTAGCTTGTTGTGAGAGTAGATACAGATGTAGCTTGTTGTTAGAGTAGATACAGATGTGAATAGTGTTATTAGAGTAGATACAGATGTAGCTAGTTGTTAGAGTAGATACAGATGTAGCTTGTTGTTAGAGTAGATACAGATGTAGCTTGTTGTGAGAGTAGATACAGATGTAGCTTGTTGTTAGAGTAGATACAGATGTAGCTTGTTGTTAGAGTAGATACAGATGTGAATAGTGTTATTAGAGTAGATACAGATGTAGCTAGTGTTGTTAGAGTAGATACAGATGTAGCTTGTTGTTAGAGTAGATACAGATGTAGCTTGTTGTGAGAGTAGATACAGATGTAGCTTGTTGTGAGAGTAGATACAGATGTAGCTTGTTGTGAGAGTAGATACAGATGTAGCTTGTTGTTAGAGTAGATACAGATGTGAATAGTGTTATTAGAGTAGATACAGATGTAGCTTGTTGTGAGAGTAGATACAGATGTAGCTTGTTGTTAGAGTAGATACAGATGTAGCTTGTTGTTAGAGTAGATACAGATGTGAATAGTGTTATTAGAGTAGAT
Organism: Cryptosula pallasiana; assembly: GCA_945261195.1. NCBI lineage: Eukaryota > Metazoa > Bryozoa > Gymnolaemata > Cheilostomatida > Cryptosulidae > Cryptosula > Cryptosula pallasiana. The sequence goes on from OX183130.1 coordinate 31,086,949, forward strand.
ACAGATGTGAATAGTGTTGTTAGAGTAGATACAGATGTAGCTTGTTGTTAGAGTAGATACAGATGTAGCTTGTTGTGAGAGTAGATACAGATGTAGCTTGTTGTTAGAGTAGATACAGATGTGAATAGTGTTATTAGAGTAGATACAGATGTAGCTAGTGTTGTTAGAGTAGATACAGATGTAGCTTGTTGTTAGAGTAGATACAGATGTAGCTAGTGTTGTTAGAGTAGATACAGATGTAGCTTGTTGTTAGAGTAGATACAGATGTAGCTTGTTGTGAGAGTAGATACAGATGTAGCTTGTTGTTAGAGTAGATACAGATGTGAATAGTGTTATTAGAGTAGATACAGATGTAGCTTGTTGTTAGAGTAGATACAGATGTAGCTTGTTGTGAGAGTAGATACAGATGTAGCTTGTTGTGAGAGTAGATACAGATGTAGCTTGTTGTGAGAGTAGATACAGATGTAGCTTGTTGTTAGAGTAGATACAGATGTGAATAGTGTTATTAGAGTAGATACAGATGTAGCTTGTTGTGAGAGTAGATACAGATGTAGCTTGTTGTGAGAGTAGATACAGATGTAGCTTGTTGTTAGAGTAGATACAGATGTGAATAGTGTTATTAGAGTAGATACAGATGTGAATAGTGTTATTAGAGTAGATACAGATGTAGCTTGTTGTGAGAGTAGATACAGATGTAGCTTGTTGTGAGAGTAGATACAGATGTAGCTTGTTGTTAGAGTAGATACAGATGTGAATAGTGTTATTAGAGTAGATACAGATGTAGCTTGTTGTGAGAGTAGATACAGATGTAGCTTGTTGTGAGAGTAGATACAGATGTAGCTTGTTGTTAGAGTAGATACAGATGTGAATAGTGTTATTAGAGTAGATACAGATGTGAATAGTGTTATTAGAGTAGATACAGATGTAGCTTGTTGTGAGAGTAGATACAGATGTAGCTTGTTGTGAGAGTAGATACAGATGTAGCTTGTTGTTAGAGTAGATACAGATGTGAATAGTGTTATTAGAGTAGATACAGATGTAGCTTGTTGTTAGAGTAGATACAGATGTAGCTTGTTGTGAGAGTAGATACAGATGTGAATAGTGTTATTAGAGTAGATACAGATGTGAATAGTGTTGTTAGAGTAGATACAGATGTAGCTTGTTGTTAGAGTAGATACAGATGTAGCTTGTTGTGAGAGTAGATACAGATGTAGCTTGTTGTTAGAGTAGATACAGATGTGAATAGTGTTATTAGAGTAGATACAGATGTAGCTAGTGTTGTTAGAGTAGATACAGATGTAGCTTGTTGTTAGAGTAGATACAGATGTAGCTAGTGTTGTTAGAGTAGATACAGATGTAGCTTGTTGTTAGAGTAGATACAGATGTAGCTTGTTGTGAGAGTAGATACAGATGTAGCTTGTTGTTAGAGTAGATACAGATGTGAATAGTGTTATTAGAGTAGATACAGATGTAGCTAGTGTTGTTAGAGTAGATACAGATGTAGCTTGTTGTTAGAGTAGATACAGATGTAGCTTGTTGTGAGAGTAGATACAGATGTAGCTTGTTGTGAGAGTAGATACAGATGTAGCTTGTTGTGAGAGTAGATACAGATGTAGCTTGTTGTTAGAGTAGATACAGATGTGAATAGTGTTATTAGAGTAGATACAGATGTAGCTTGTTGTGAGAGTAGATACAGATGTAGCTTGTTGTGAGAGTAGATACAGATGTAGCTTGTTGTTAGAGTAGATACAGATGTGAATAGTGTTATTAGAGTAGATACAGATGTAGCTTGTTGTTAGAGTAGATACAGATGTAGCTTGTTGTTAGAGTAGATACAGATGTAGCTTGTTGTTAGAGTAGATACAGATGTAGCTTGTTGTTAGAGTAGATACAGATGTGAATAGTGTTATTAGAGTAGATACAGATGTAGCTAGTTGTTAGAGTAGATACAGATGTAGCTAGTGTTGTTAGAGTAGATACAGATGTAGCTTGTTGTTAGAGTAGATACAGATGTAGCTTGTTGTGAGAGTAGATACAGATGTAGCTTGTTGTGAGAGTAGATACAGATGTAGCTTGTTGTGAGAGTAGATACAGATGTAGCTTGTTGTTAGAGTAGATACAGATGTGAATAGTGTTATTAGAGTAGATACAGATGTAGCTTGTTGTGAGAGTAGATACAGATGTAGCTTGTTGTTAGAGTAGATACAGATGTGAATAGTGTTATTAGAGTAGATACAGATGTAGCTTGTTGTTAGAGTAGATACAGATGTAGCTTGTTGTTAGAGTAGATACAGATGTGAATAGTGTTGTTAGAGTAGATACAGATGTGAATAGTGTTATTAGAGTAGATACAGATGTAGCTAGTTGTTAGAGTAGATACAGATGTAGCTAGTTGTTAGAGTAGATACAGATGTAGCTTGTTGTGAGAGTAGATACAGATGTAGCTTGTTGTTAGAGTAGATACAGATGTGAATAGTGTTATTAGAGTAGATACAGATGTAGCTTGTTGTTAGAGTAGATACAGATGTAGCTTGTTGTTAGAGTAGATACAGATGTGAATAGTGTTATTAGAGTAGATACAGATGTAGCTAGTGTTGTTAGAGTAGATACAGATGTAGCTTGTTGTTAGAGTAGATACAGATGTAGCTTGTTGTGAGAGTAGATACAGATGTAGCTTGTTGTGAGAGTAGATACAGATGTAGCTTGTTGTGAGAGTAGATACAGATGTAGCTTGTTGTTAGAGTAGATACAGATGTGAATAGTGTTATTAGAGTAGATACAGATGTAGCTTGTTGTGAGAGTAGATACAGATGTAGCTTGTTGTGAGAGTAGATACAGATGTAGCTTGTTGTTAGAGTAGATACAGATGTGAATAGTGTTATTAGAGTAGATACAGATGTAGCTTGTTGTTAGAGTAGATACAGATGTGAATAGTGTTATTAGAGTAGATACAGATGTAGCTAGTTGTTAGAGTAGATACAGATGTAGCTTGTTGTGAGAGTAGATACAGATGTAGCTTGTTGTTAGAGTAGATACAGATGTGAATAGTGTTATTAGAGTAGATACAGATGTAGCTTGTTATTAGAGTAGATACAGATGTAGCTAGTTGTTAGAGTAGATACAGATGTAGCTTGTTGTTAGAGTAGATACAGATGTAGCTTGTTGTGAGAGTAGATACAGATGTAGCTTGTTGTTAGAGTAGATACAGATGTGAATAGTGTTATTAGAGTAGATACAGATGTAGCTTGTTATTAGAGTAGATACAGATGTAGCTAGTTGTTAGAGTAGATACAGATGTAGCTTGTTGTTAGAGTAGATACAGATGTGAATAGTGTTATTAGAGTAGATACAGATGTAGCTAGTGTTATTAGAGTAGATACAGATGTAGCTAGTTGTTAGAGTAGATACAGATGTAGCTTGTTGTGAGAGTAGATACAGATGTAGCTTGTTGTGAGAGTAGATACAGATGTAGCTTGTTATTAGAGTAGATACAGATGTGAATAGTGTTATTAGAGTAGATACAGATGTAGCTAGTTGTTAGAGTAGATACAGATGTAGCTTGTTGTTAGAGTAGATACAGATGTAGCTTGTTGTGAGAGTAGATACAGATGTAGCTTGTTGTGAGAGTAGATACAGATGTAGCTTGTTATTAGAGTAGATACAGATGTGAATAGTGTTATTAGAGTAGATACAGATGTAGCTAGTTGTTAGAGTAGATACAGATGTAGCTTGTTGTTAGAGTAGATAGTAGACGTGGATGATGGAACATTAGCAGAAAAAAATGTGGTTGTTTTCAAAAGTTCGCTCCCTACCTACTTCCTTAATTAATGAATATGAAAGTATAAATAGAGTTGTGTGCTCATGCAAGAAGGCTCAATGATGTGAAAACAACTCCAAGTTGTTTTGTCCTGCATGGGTAGCCGGGGCGGCTCTCAAGAAGCGGAGTTTATGATGGTGGGCGGGGTTTGAGAGCCACCCTGGCTACTGCATGGGTCAAGCAACAGAAAAAAAACAACAAGGATGTGGTGCAGCTGTACTCAAACAAAACATTTAAATGGTGAGCTTGAGACTACGAACATGTTGAAGATTAGCGTAGTGCTTTTAGGTGACAGTGTTTGTTCTCCATTTTATGTGGCAGTGCTTCCATTAGACAAGTCTCAAAGATGTTATTCGTCTTTGGATCTTTCAATATTTATTATCAATAACCACCTGTCGAACAAATCCTTAAAGCGTTGGTTGGCAATGTTTAGAGATTTAATGTAAAAGCTACCTTTCCTTGATTTCTATGCTGTGCTTATGAGTACCTGCAAGTTACTGCTGTTTGACCCGGATACATGATTAATCACAGAGCTACATATGTTGCAGAGCGCATCAATTGATGTAGGTGGAGATTACTGTGTTGCACTTGCAGTGATTTAAAGTAGGGAAGTGGATGTTGATTAATTTGCAATTACTGCTTGAATATACCAAAGATGAGCTGATAGCAGTGTAGATTTCTGAGCAGCACTTTGTGGAGCCGAGTGGAGTAAATGCTTCATAACATAGCGGTAATATAGTATGAGCAGATCTGTACCCACTGTATGATATCTATTTAGTCATTCATTCTAATGAGTGAATGATGGTTTGATAGTCCTTTGGTCTTTTTTTATTACTTTTGTTCAAGCATTAGTGGAAATAAACAGCTGCCAAATAGTTTGTCAATGTTGTATTTGAATGTAGTTTATTTCATCATATTAGTTATAATAGATAAAAGTAGTAATATATGAGCAGATCTCCCTACCAAGTGTTTTTTTGTGGATTAGACCTTGGGGTTGAGGCAATGGGTTACGACGTTGGATGAATTCGCCGAGTTTATATTGTATTTTACTTGAGGGGTACTTGAGTGGCGTTTGAATGGCATTTAAGTGGCATTTGAGTTTTGATTATTTTTTTACTTAATTTGAACTCATATGGCAGCTAGATTTTGAATGTATGGCATTCAAGTTTTGATAATTATTTTACATAACTCAAACTCATATGATATTTTGAGAGAGAGGAGAGAAGAATGAGGAGATATAACTACATTGAATCAATATATGATTATACACATTTATTACATAATAAGTAGGAAAATATTCTTGTATAATATAGCTAGAGTTAGTAAATACTAAGTAGTACAGAGCACTACAACTTGTAATGACAATCATGAATCAATATGTGATTATATACATTTATTACATAATAAGTAGGAAAATATTCTTGTATAATATAGCTAGAGTTAGTAAATACTAAGTAGTACAGAGCACTACAACTTGTAATGACAATCAATATATAGTATTTTTCTTTACAATGTAGTCATACAGAGCACTACAACTTGTAATGACAATCAATGCATAGTCTTTGGAGAGAGGGGAGAGGAGAGATGAGAGAGGAGAGAAGAGAGAGGAGAGAGAGGAGAGAGATTTTTTTTAGTTTTTTATACATTTATGTATATATGGATAATTATGTACATATTTATGGATATATTTACATTTACATTGAATAATATACATTTATTACATAATAAGTATATTAAATGCTATAAAATATGTTGGAAAATCACCAAATTAGACCTCTAGATGGTTAAAATCTACAGTATTTGGGAAATAACTGCAGCAAAAAGAAATCATTCTCTAAATGGTTAAATTTCATCTAATTGTACAAATTTACAAAAAAAAGGAGAATGTAATAAAATAGATATCATAATAGAGTGTAATAAGTTGAATATATAGAGTTAAAGTCTATAAAAACTTTTTAATTTGTAAAGTATTTGATGACTTTACAAGAAATATCATCACATTCAGGTTCAATGATGATGAGAAGATTTTCTTCAAGCTTAAGTTTACTATTTTCCGATATAGACAGAGAAAGTTTTGAAAAACCCTCCAAATCATTATAAATAAAAACTCTATAAATCGACGGTGTTGAATTTGTAATTGATACTGAATTGTTTTCGCATATGATGTATCTATCACACACACAATCAGTAGTAGTTTCGATTTCTTCAGAATTGTATATAGTAGAGTTTGTAGGGCTTGGCTGTTCCAAAATTAAATCGACTAAACCCAGAGCTTGTGGAAGAGATGGAATTGATGGTGATAAAGCTGGAACTACTGGCTTGTTTGTAGTTTTTGTCGATGTTGAAGTTGTAGTGGTTGTCATCGTCGTTGTCTGCGGAGTTGTGGTGATTTTTGTCGTTGTATGTGGAGTTGCAGTGGTTGTTGAAGTTGTTCTTCGAGTCGTAGTTAGTAATCCCTCATCGTATAAACGGATGTAATTTAAAGCTTCAGCGGTTTTGCAAACAAAGTAGTGTTGAGGCCACATATCATGAGTGTCACAGCTTCTACGTAGGTGAGTAGGTTCCATGAAACATGTGAGTCTAAACATATGATATTTTAAGTTTTTTCTTAAAATACGAGTTACTGAATCAACCGCTTCCATATTAAGAATTCCCTGAAAACATCCAGACGCTCTATGAGATAAAGTGAATGGTTCAATCTCTGTTACAAGACAATAACCGCTTAGGATTGGGAATAATAGGAGATAGATGCAATATCTCATTTTTTTATTCAGAGAGAGAGACTTTTAACCTAGTTTATGCTTTCATCATCTAGAGTTAACTGTCTTGCATTTCGGTGGTCTTTGGTTAATATGCTTCAACTAAAGCTCTATATATATAACCTTGGGATTGCATTTGTCTTTGGTATCTCCTTGACATGTGATACTGATGATAATCTTGTTTTGAACAGACTTCAAACTTTCAAAACTCGAAAATGACAAATTTACACCTTCAATACCATTGATGTTAGTGATGATAGTAGCTATTTTTGGCTCCTCGTTGGTCAAACGATTGCATTCCACACATGCAAAGTTGGTTGTCTCAAACTCTTCTGTTGGTGGACAAATCAAACGTGAGGTGTTGTTTTCAAATACACATAATTCATCATTCCAAAATAGTTTTGTATTTTGAGTAAGACCTTCCGTATTATTTTTAACCCCTATTGCGCATTCCTCCTGATTCAGAGTGTATTTTGTTGGTGTATTGCAGGTCAGGGTATCTGTAGGCTCCTTGTTGATCGAATGATCGGAATGAGCGCATTGCATGCATGCAAATTTGAACGTCTCAAACTGTCTTCTTATTGGACAGATCATACGTCTGCTGTTGTATTGAAATGCACATAAACCCCCATTTCGATATACTTTTGTATTTTGAGTAAGTCCTTCCGTATTATTTGTAATACCCATTTCACATTCCGCTTGATTCAAAACGTATTTTATTGTAGTATCACAAGGCACAGAATCTGTAGAAGTTGTGTCCTTGCAGATCCAAGAAGCGCTTTGAGGGATGAAAAAACCGCAATATAATAAGTCGGGAGGGTAGAGTCGCACACAGTTTTTTCCATTTTCATCTTTATATCGTATAGTCCTTTCGAAAGGTGAAAAAACCAAGACATCAGTTTTATCCATAGCTCCGGCTATACATTCATCAATTTCGTTGGTATAGAATACTCCACTAACATTGGGAAATGTTAGTGCCAGTAGCAAGATAAATACGCAGCTCATTTTTTAAAATGTTTTCGCTTTCAGTGTTGAAAGTTGAATACCTTCTTTCTTGAGGTTTTTTCTATTTATATGTAAGCAGCTAGCGGCTTGTTCAGCTCTCTCAACCGATTTTGAAGATGTGAAACAATCTCATCAAAGTGGTTACCAAAATGTAAGTATGGTTCCAATCGAGATTGAGATAAAAGAATATGTGTTTCTGTCCAGCGAAATGAAGTCAAACCTCTTAAAATCGAAATATCTATCAAATCACCCAGTTCAGCATCTTTCAAACATTGATTTATATCAATCAGTTCGATCGCTCTTTTGAGATCTTCAAAATCTATCAACTTGGCTTGCGGACAGCATACTTTTGGATCAAAGCTCCTAGAACAGTTTAAGCATTCGAGAGGATTTGCTCTTGAAATACAATTACAGCTCAAAAGCATGCTTTGTATTGATTTACGAACTAGATTGAATCCTAACACAAAATAAAATACTTCTTCGGTGATGAGTTGAACAAAAAGAGGATTCGAACGCTCTAAAGGAATGTGTTCAAAATGAGGCCTTATGAACTTAGGAACAAAATCAGCCAATGTACCAATTGACTTGAATCCTTGAGTTTTTCCACTCATGTTTCTGCTGTAGTTCAGAGATAAATGAAGCAACTTTTTTTGTAGCAGTTCTTTTATGAGTCTTCAGATATATTTGTCGAATCAATAGTTATTATCGGGTTGACTGAGTCTTCTTTTTCATCAAGAGTGTGAGCGTATGGATATCCTTCTGCTATCGCAAGTAATTTATCCTTTAGTCGTTGATAAGCCAGTTTGCTCTGACTAGTAGGTAATAGGTAGGGATTTAATCGTGCTCTCAAATTTGTTAACAAAAAGGGAGACTTCAAATCATCAGTGGAAAGATCCAAAAAAGCATTAATCCATTCATCATGCACCAAAAAACCCATTTTAGCATTTTTCAAAACTTGTCTTCTATCAATCCAGTCGATAGCATCACCCAATTCTTTTTTGGTAGGTGTAGCACCTTCAATCATTTCAGCATATCTTTTACAAGTGATACATTTGTCATCAACGTGTGAACAGTAACAGTTTAGTAGCGATAGATTGGTTGCTTGCTTGTAAAAACTTCCTCCTAGTACACAGTATACACATTCCTCCGTAAAATAAATCCTCAGCATTTCATCAGAAACCTCAGCCAAAAAAGTCCTAGGTCCTATAGCATCGGAAGCTTCTTGGTGAGCAAAGTCTTCAACACGTAACATATTTGTTGTTATTCCGTTAAATTACAAAACGTGAATGATACGTTTTCAAATTGAAACACCTATTTAATCATTCATTACTTTTTCTTTTTTTTGAGGTTAATTGTTATGCTAGCTCATGTAGATCTTCATAAATGCTTTAATTTCAATCTGACAACCATCGATTGGGCAAGGTTTTACTTCTGATGAGCATTCAGTAAGTGCTTTTTCCTTACACTCACTACAGTAAATGAGATGACCACATGGAAGAGAGATATGATTTGCAGTTACTTTTTTTTCATGCGTCTCAGACACACATTGAGCGAGTTTGCTTTGCTTAGTCTGATCTTTATCTTTTTTTAACGAATCAATTGATTTAGCATCATTTTTTAACAGTGTTGACGAATTCTCAACAGTTGTAAAATCATTTTCAAAAATATGTAAGGCGTCAATCATAAAACCTATTCGCTCAAAAGGTTTTCCATTTAACGCTAAAACTTGTTCGATATCGTTTTGACTGTATCCTAGTTTTTTGCAAATAAGTTTCATTTCTTCGGTGTCATTGTTGAGTGTTTTTTGTTTTACTTTTTCTTGATATTTTTCAACCCGTCGCTTACACCTTTTGCCTTTTTCCGTTCGCATGTAAACATCCTCAACATACTCTTCACCTTTACTCCCGAGTAAAAAATAACAGTCTGGGAACCATCGACAGTGTTCCTCCCACGGTAGATCACTCTCTTCCCATTCTTTAAGTTCACCTGAGCAAAAGAAGCATTTTACACTATCTCCGAACTTAGTATAGTAGAAACCTGCATTGGAAAGGAGTTTCATGGAGACTTTACCCTTCCATTGTTTGAAACTGTCTTCTCTAGATGTTTCAGTAGCAAAACGTGGTGTATCAGCACGATCAATTGATATACCTAGAGGTAATACTTCTGCAGTTAAATCTCCTCTTCTGGTCTTTTGTTCTTCCATCGTATAACTTTTGACAATTGAGATGTTTTTCATTTCATCTGCAAGTAGTTTCCTAGGTCTATACAGACGATTGTGAGTGTTAAATCCTCTAACAAATCGACAAAACGGAAAACTTTTAGCGTGTTCTTTCATCGGATGTTCATCTTCATCCTTCCAGTTTAGTAATACCCCTTGGCAAAAAACACATCGAACAGCGTTGTCTTTTTCAAGGTTATAGAAACCAGCTGCAGCCATGTTTTCACCACAATGTTTACCTACTCGTCTCCAATTTGTAAGAAATGATTTTCTTCGATAACTTTCATCAAGCATTAAAGCCTCTCTTTCATAAAAAGAGAGTTCATTGTAAATGAACTTGAAAAAGTCCGCTGGGGAAAGTTGCGCAATAGTTTTTTGTAATTTTAATGACAAAAGACTACAGTGATTATCCGGATAAGTTGCGACGACATAAGTGATTGCAGTGGTATCAGGAAAATTTTGTTGTAAAAACAACGACGAAGTAACGAGTAAACTATCATCTATCCATTCGGTGCAGTCTTTAGTATTTTCAAAGCAATTCCGAGTTTTTCGCATTTCCTTTTTTTCATTATGAATAGTGTTTGCTACATATCTGTTGTTTGTTACTCGACACATTATTTATATATAATACAAGTAGTAGCTTCAGTTATTACTCAAGTTGAAGTTTTGTTGGAAAGTTCTTTCCTTTTGATCTAGTTCGTTGTTATTCTAAAAAAAATGATAATGCTTTATAGCAAAAAAATAAAAAAAGACTAAGGTTTCAATTTTTTTTCAATATACTTGAATTGATTACTATTGTAATAGAATGTAAATACTTACATCAGAAATGAAGACTTGTCTTTCTTTTGAATTAAAATGAATGATATTCCTAGCAGTTTGAACTTGAGAGCTGCTTTCTATAAAATTCGGATGAAAAAGGAGTACTTTTTTCATTTTGAAGCCCTGAAATAATAAGAATAAACATAATTAAAACTTACATACAGCATTTTTTGATATCTTAAATAGTGAATAATCTTGTTTTTTGTTCAGAAAATGTCTTCACGCTTAAATTGATTACAATTAAAACCAATTATAAATACTTACATCACAAATGAAGACTTGCTTTTCTTTGAATTAGATGAATTATATACATAGTTGTTTGAACTTCAACTGTTTCCTATGTAACTCAAATGATGAAGAAGGAGGGTTGTAGTAGATGATGATGTAGTAGATCTTCTTCCTTCAGTTACTAACGATGAAGTGAATGCTTTCTGTATGAAAACAGTGCTTCTTATATAGCTTAAGTTGCACTGCTATGAATCAGCATTATTTTCACATGAATGGAAACCGTTGCTTTCGCGGGAATAGAAAGTTTATTTTCCCGCGAATACAAACCAATGCTTTCGCAGGAATCAATGTTTTATTTTCACGCGAATGGAAACCGTTGCTTTCGCGGGAATAAATATTTCATTTTCACGCGAATACAAACCAATGTTTTCGTGGGAATAAATAATTTATTTTCACGCGAATGGAAACCGTTGCTTTCGCGGGAATAAATATTTTATTTTCACGTGAGTACAAACCAATGTTTTCGCGGGAATAAATAATTTATTTTCACACGGATGGAAACCGTTGCTTTCGCGGGAATAGAAATTTTATTTTCCCGCGAATACAAACCAAAGCTTTCGCGGGAATCAATACTTTATTTTCACGCGAATGGAAACCGTTGCTTTCGCGGGAATAAATATTTTATTTTCCCGCGAATACAAACCAAAGCTTTCGCGGGAATCAATACTTTATTTTCACGCGAATGGAAACCGTTGCTTTCGCGGGAATAAATATTTTATTTTCACGCGAGTACAAACCAATGTTTTCGCGGGAATAAATAATTTATTTTCACACGGATGGAAACCGTTGCTTTCGCGGGAATAGAAATTTTATTTTCCCGCGAATACAAACCAAAGCTTTCGCGGGAATCAATACTTTATTTTCACGCGAATGGAAACCGTTGCTTTCGCGGGAATAAATATTTTATTTTCCCGCGAATACAAACCAAAGCTTTCGCGGGAATCAATACTTTATTTTCACGCGAATGGAAACCGTTGCTTTCGCCGGAATAAATATTTTATTTTCCCGCGAATACAAACCAAAGCTTTCGCGGGAATTAATACTTTATTTTCACGCGAATGGAAACCGTTGCTTTCACGGGAATAAATATTTTATTTTCACGCGAATACAAACCAATGTTTTCGCGGGAATAAATAATTTATTTTCACACGGATGGAAACCGTTGCTTTCGCGGGAATAGAAATTTTATTTTCCCGCGAATACAAACCAAAACTTTCGCGGGAATCAATACTTTATTTTCACGCGAATGGAAACCGTTGCTTTCGCGGGAATAAATATTTTATTTTCACGCGAATACAAACCAATGTTTTCGCGGGAATAAATAATTTATTTTCACACGGATGGAAACCGTTGCTTTCGCGGGAATAGAAATTTTATTTTCCCGCGAATACAAACCAAAGCTTTCGCGGGAATCAATACTTTATTTTCACGCGAATGGAAACTTTTGCTTTCGCGGGAATAAATAATTTGTTTTCACGCGAATAGAAACTGTTGCTTTCGCGGGAATAACTAATTTATTTTCACGCGAATGGAAACAGTTGCTTTCGCGGGAATAAACATTTCATTTTCACGCGGATAGAAACCAATGCTTTCGCGGGAATAAAACAATTATTTCAATAGGGATGAAACCGTTGCTTTCGCGGGAGTAAAAAAAATAATTTTCACGCGAATAAAAAACCAAAGCTTTCGCGGGAATATCGCGTGAAAAAACTGCTGAGTCGTAGATATATTATATAGAAGGTTTCATAGGGTTAATTAGTACAGCTTTAGCTATTTAAGAACCAGTGTTTTCACACAGAAAGCATCCAGTTCTACAATAGCTAGCAAGGAAGCAACATCTACACACCAACTACTACATTTACTTGAAACTATAGAAAGACTTTCAGTCAATAAGGTGAGAATCACTAAATAATTCTTTAACGTATATTGATAGAAAACTTCAACTAGATTTGCTATAATACTTCAAAAAGTTAATTTTATGTTTTAATATTTTGTTCTTATTAATAAAAGATCAAATAGTTTCACCATAATGCATCAGAAAAATTATTTTGGTTTTGAACATGTGTTTATTTTATAAATATCTAGTTAGTTTATTCTTTTCAAATATTTTTCAAATTCCAACCATCTGTTACATATTTTTTACTCTCTTTTCAGTTCCAACATATTAATAAAAGATCAAATAGTTTTACCATAACACATCAGAAAAATTATTTTTGGTTTTGATTATGTGTTTATTTTATAAATATCTAGGTAGTTTATTCTTTTCAAATATTTTTCAAAATTCCAACCATCTGTTACATATTTTTTTACTCTCTTTTCAGTTCCAACTTTTCACTGAACGCTCTGAATATGAATGAAGACCCTAATACCTCATTTCTCTCAACATTCGAACCATACTCCGATGATAAAGAAAATATCCCTCCCGATTCACATATAATAAAAAGGAAACTGAAAACAGTTCGACCAAAGCCATGGGATTCGGATAGAAATAAAACGATTGACTATGCTTGGACTTTGAAAGCACCATCTCTTTCTCATCTTTCCTGCTTGTCAAAAAATGCTGCTAGTTTGCTCAACTCTTGCGATACCAATGACAGAGTAATGATTGGAAGGTTTCAACCACTTCACTTAAATCAAACACCATCACTTCTCGAGATAATTTCCATCGAAAGACCAGCTGAGGATGTATATAAAAACTTATGCATTATCCGCTACAATGTCGAAACATTTGGCAACAGGCGACAAGTGAGATCCATGGTGAGAAATGAGGATTACAACAAATTAGCTCCAACACAACCGGATGTTCCAAAACTGGTGGTTTTTATGGGATTCGATTCAGACAAACATCCAATCTTTCACCCTATCAACTTTCCATCCAATATTTCCCTTGAGGAAGCTAAACAGCTAAGTAGATTAATAAAAAAAAAACACCTAGTCAGTTGATCAGTATGGTTCGTATCGCAACACTCTCTCAATTTGCTGTTGGAAGTGTAATCAGTTTTGAATCTCCTCAAATATCAACTCAGTTAACATTACCTAACGGAGAAGTGGTGATGGATGCGCTACTGGTAAACTACAGATGTTTGCAATACGACGGTTTGATGATGGGAGTTCTATATATACCTGAAAAACATGCTAGCGATGTCAAACGAATTGGAACAGGAGTCATACTTGTAAGAAATCGTGAAGTTAGTAGATTTGGTTATCATCGACATGATATAATCACATTCACAGCATTACAAGCGATAGAAACGGCTCAAAACCTATCCAACAAACTTGATGATTCCAACCAGATGAAGTACTTTACTACAGATGAGGTTCTTGAGAACAAGGTCTTAGTACTTTCAATGGGAGCGGGAAACACATCTTTGAGAGAACCAACACCCCCTGGTGAAAACTATATTCAAGAAAAGCAAGTCAGACAACACAACCTAGTGAGTGTTTTTTATTTAATGTAAACTAACTGATATAAGTAATACTTCCAATTAGATAGAATTTATTTATAAAGTAATTGTTTTTTTGTTTTGCTTTAGATAGAAGAGAGAAAATCAAAAACACTTGATGAAAATTATGCTCAAGAAAAAACAAGCCGAACAATATAACTTGGTGAGTTACTTCCCTTTACTATATAATGTTAACTAACCAATGTGAAAAGAACTATAATTCAAATTCATGTAATTATTTTACATTTTTGTTTAATCATCCTATACTAATACATAACTTTTTATTTTAGTTCATTATGGAATCAAAAGTACATAGAGCAGAAGTCTTCCTTCCTAAGTTATAACATCAGTACAACAATAGATACATACAAATGGATGAAAATCTCTCATCATCCGCTATTTCATTTGAAATGATATTGGAACTATTTCAAGCTCACAATATTTAATATGTTCTCTTTATTTATCCCTACTTATTATACAATAAATGTATATATTCACATATTGTTTTATTTTTAATCATCGGATTTATTCAGTGTAGATGTAGTCCCTCTCTCCTCTCTCTCTCCTCTCTCTCTCCTCTCTCTAAAGATAACTAATGCTTCCCTTTCTCCTCTCTCTCAAGATATCATATGAGTAGGAATTAAAAAATTTATCAAAACTTAAATGTCATACATTCAAAATCTATATACCCTATGAGTTAGAATTATGTATACAATTATGTAAAAAATTATCATAACTTAGATGCCATACATTCAAAATCTATATACCATATAAGTTCAAATTAAGTAAAAAATAATCAAAACTCAAATGCCGCTTAAATGCCACTCAAATGCCACTCAAGTACCCCTCAAGTAAAATACAATATAAACTCGGCGAATTCATCCAACGCCGTAACCCATTGCATAACCCCAGATAATGACCCCACAAAAAAACACTTGGTAGGGAGATCTGCTCATATATTACTACTAGTAGTACAGTGGCATAGTACTATATAGTAACAACAGTAGTACAGTGATATAGTACTATATAGTAACAACAGTAGTACAGTGATATAGTACTATATAGTAACAACAGTAGTACAGTGATATAATACTATATAGTAACAACAGTAGTACAGTGATACAGTACTATATAGTAACAACAATAGTACAGTGATATAGCTATATAGTAACAACAGTAGTACAATTACATAGTACTATATAGTAACAACAGTAGTGCAGTGATATAGTACTATATAGTAACAACAGTAGTGCAGTGATATAGTACTATATAGTAACAATAGTAGTACAGTGATATAGTACTATATAGTAACAACAGTAGTACAGTGATATAGTACTATATAGTAACAACAGTAGTACAGTGGCATAGTACTATATAGTAACAACAGTAGTACAGTGATATAGTACTATATAGTAACAACAGTAGTACAGTGATATAGTACTATATAGTAACAACAGTAGTACAGTGATATAGTACTATATAGTAACAACAGTAGTACAGTGATATAATACTATATAGTAACAACAGTAGTACAGTGATACAGTACTATATAGTAACAACAATAGTACAGTGATATAGCTATATAGTAACAACAGTAGTACAATTATATAGTACTATATAGTAACAACAGTAGTGCAGTGATATAGTACTATATAGTAACAACAGTAGTGCAGTGATATAGTACTATATGGTAACAATAGTAGTACAGTGATATAGTACTATATAGTAACAACAGTAGTACAGTGATATAGTACTATCCAGTAACAACAGTAGTACAGTGATACAGTACTATATAGTAACAACAGTAGTACAGTGATATAATACTATATAGTAACAACAGTAGTACAGTGATATAGTGCTATATAGTAACAACAGTAGTACAGTGATATAGTACTATATAGTAACAACAGTAGTACAATTATATAGTACTGTATAGTAACAACAGTAGTACAGTGATATAGTATTATATAGTAACAACAGTAGTACAGTGATATAGTACTATATAGTAACAACAGTAGTACAGTGATATAGTACTATGTAGTAACAACAGTAGTACAGTGGTATAGTACTATATAGTAACAACAGTAGTACAGTGATATAGTATTATATAGTAACAACAGTAGTACAGTGATATAGTACTATATAGTAACAACAGTATTACAGTGATATAGTACTATATAGTAACAACAGTAGTACAGTGATATAGTACTATACAGTAACAACAGTAGTACAGTGATATAGTATCATATAGTAAGAATGGCAGTAAAAGGCTGGTAACGATTTCACAGATAAGTTGCACTCTAAAAATCGATTAAGGCAAACAATATCATGAATCATTTGAGCTCGCAAAGCAAACCTTTCGTTGTACTGCATACAGTATATGCGCAAATTTATAGTCTATAAATAGAGATTACATCGACAATCAATACGACTCATCGTAACTGTCACTAGAAGCTGCTTAGAGGTATAAACATTTCAATAGAGAAAGAAATTGGCGAATCTATTGCTTCAATTCCTCAATTTTAAAAATCACTTTGATCGCAAGCCATCAATAGCATACCATGTTTTTTCTATATTGGTCTCTAAAAGAATTCGAGCCTCTGATAGGCTAATAAAAGAGTATGACACAAAATTTTGATATCTAAACATTTCACCAACCCATTCACTCACCAATCCGAACCAACATCTCACCAACCCAAATTTTCTGCTGTGAAAAGTCGTAGTTATCACTCTGGGTGGATTTATGACAAACTAGAAATAATGCCCTCCTGTTTATTTCAATGCATCCACTACACCCTTGGTCTATTCTATCTCTTTCCTGCTCTACTCTCACTCTTGACTCTACCACTCATATTTTTCATTTACCCCTGCACACTGTACTATGGCCATGTTCCGCTCTCTGTGGTTTGCTGCAGCCCTCTCCACCTTGCATTGCCTCACTCTACCCCTCTATCTCATCCTTACTATTGTGAGAGATTTACATAAGATAGCCACCCCCCCTTCTTCCCCGCCCCCACGCCCCCCTCCAACCCGTGTTGTCCACTGGCCAGCTGGATACAACCCCCGACCCCTTCCCCTTCTTCCTAGATGCAAATTATCCCACAAAATGGATACCAAGGACCCAGACCCTGTATAGACCCTGTATAGGCCCTATACATCAGATAGAACCTACCCCGGGTCTACCCCGGGTCAGCTACTCCGGGCCTGGGTCAAAAGAAGATGGAAGAGTTAGCCTGGGACCTATGGAACCCAATGCCCTGATCAGAAAATGAATAGGAAGAGTACAACGACCAGGAGAGCAAGTTAAGTGCCGGATGTCCTAATAAGGAGTGGAAAAGTACCGGCATGCCCTAATAAGAAGTGGAAAAGACCCAAGCCAAAGAGAAGAGTGGCAAAAGATGCCCAGCACAAATTTCCATGTGCTCATGACTATTATTGGTTAAACTTGTATATAAACTTGCATCATGTATTATGATTGCAGTATTTTTACTCTTATGTTATATGATTGGTTCACCCTAATAAGGGGGTGAACTTTCCTCTGTTTCTCCTATAAAAGGAGCCTTGTTGTGTGTGTTAGAGTAGAAGTCTTGAGGAGTTGGTTAAATACACTTGTACCTTGCTAAGCAGACTATGTAATAAATATTGTTGAAGTGAAACTCTGTCATTTTGTGTCTGGGTAGAGGACCCCATAAAGGTGGTTAAAGTCAATTCGGGGTGACTCCGAAGCACATTGGAAGCACATTGGAGTGACCCCGTTGTGTCTGAGTAGATAGTGCAAAACTACTACACTATCTCTCTCTATCTCTCCTTGGCTCGACTTTATAGAAGAAACATTTGTTCAATGTAAAAGCCACTAAGCTCCACACCTCTGCTATTAGTAAAAATGACTTTTTTTGTAAATTTTTTTGATATTAGCGCAAAGAATGCATTTTTTTTGTGTTGAAAATTATCACTTTATTCAACAAATATTCACATTACTAGGTAGAATCTCTCTTATTCAGGCTTGTAGTTTCAAATCTTCACATTCATACTGAAAATCAAAAAGCATTTATAATAATAAAACTAATAACAAGTAGTCAAAAGTAATAAAGTCCAACTTATAATTTGGTTGACCCAGTCTGCTTGGCAAGTGCAGTTGGTTTCTTGGTGCTCTCATAATGGTAACAGGACTCCATTGTTGTTGTTTACAAAATGAGCAACAGGTTGTTACAATCTCAATCAAACACAGCAGCTATGCTTATTGTGACGTTGGTAATTTGGTTATCAAGTGACAAAAACTAGTTAATGAAAATGCTTTAGATAAACTTACCTTCACTAGAGGGTATTCGAAAAATGAGGATGACTTCAAAAGCGTATTTTTGGAACAACCCAATGTTTTGGTTTTCGTCACACATTTTCTTCTAGTCACTAGATATACTGTCATTTTTTAAACTTTAAATTATAGTGGCCAGTTTGCATGGATTGTAAAAGGAATGAGTGAAATTATAAAAAGAAGTCAGTGGCTTGAAAACTTACAACAATTATTATAATTATTATCATGTTTTATCAGTAGTAATATATGAGCAGATCTCCCTACCAAGTGTTTTTTTGTGGGGTCATTATCTGGGGTTATGCAATGGGTTACGGCGTTGGATGAATTCGCCGAGTTTATATTGTATTTTACTTGAGGGGTACTTGAGTGGCATTTGAGTGGCATTTAAGCGGCATTTGAGTTTTGATTATTTTTTACTTAATTTGAACTTATATGGTATATAGATTTTGAATGTATGGCATCTAAGTTATGATAATTTTTTACATAATTGTATACATAATTCTAACTCATAGGGTATATAGATTTTGAATGTATGACATTTAAGTTTTGATAAATTTTTTAATTCCTACTCATATGATATCTTGAGAGAGAGGAGAAAGGGAAGCATTAGTTATCTTTAGAGAGAGGAGAGAGAGAGGAGAGAGAGAGGAGAGAGGGACTACATCTACACTGAATAAATCCGATGATTAAAAATAAAACAATATGTGAATATATACATTTATTGTATAATAAGTAGGGATAAATAAAGAGAACATATTAAATATTGTGAGCTTGAAATAGTTCCAATATCATTTCAAATGAAATAGCGGATGATGAGAGATTTTCATCCATTTGTATGTATCTATTGTTGTACTGATGTTATAACTTAGGAAGGAAGACTTCTGCTCTATGTACTTTTGATTCCATAATGAACTAAAATAAAAAGTTATGTATTAGTATAGGATGATTAAACAAAAATGTAAAATAATTACATGAATTTGAATTATAGTTCTTTTCACATTGGTTAGTTAACATTATATAGTAAAGGGAAGTAACTCACCAAGTTATATTGTTCGGCTTGTTTTTTCTTGAGCATAATTTTCATCAAGTGTTTTTGATTTTCTCTCTTCTATCTAAAGCAAAACAAAAAAACAATTACTTTATAAATAAATTCTATCTAATTGGAAGTATTACTTATATCAGTTAGTTTACATTAAATAAAAAACACTCACTAGGTTGTGTTGTCTGACTTGCTTTTCTTGAATATAGTTTTCACCAGGGGGTGTTGGTTCTCTCAAAGATGTGTTTCCCGCTCCCATTGAAAGTACTAAGACCTTGTTCTCAAGAACCTCATCTGTAGTAAAGTACTTCATCTGGTTGGAATCATCAAGTTTGTTGGATAGGTTTTGAGCCGTTTCTATCGCTTGTAATGCTGTGAATGTGATTATATCATGTCGATGATAACCAAATCTACTAACTTCACGATTTCTTACAAGTATGACTCCTGTTCCAATTCGTTTGACATCGCTAGCATGTTTTTCAGGTATATATAGAACTCCCATCATCAAACCGTCGTATTGCAAACATCTGTAGTTTACCAGTAGCGCATCCATCACCACTTCTCCGTTAGGTAATGTTAACTGAGTTGATATTTGAGGAGATTCAAAACTGATTACACTTCCAACAGCAAATTGAGAGAGTGTTGCGATACGAACCATACTGATCAACTGACTAGGTGTTTTTTTTTTATTAATCTACTTAGCTGTTTAGCTTCCTCAAGGGAAATATTGGATGGAAAGTTGATAGGGTGAAAGATTGGATGTTTGTCTGAATCGAATCCCATAAAAACCACCAGTTTTGGAACATCCGGTTGTGTTGGAGCTAATTTGTTGTAATCCTCATTTCTCACCATGGATCTCACTTGTCGCCTGTTGCCAAATGTTTCGACATTGTAGCGGATAATGCATAAGTTTTTATATACATCCTCAGCTGGTCTTTCGATGGAAATTATCTCGAGAAGTGATGGTGTTTGATTTAAGTGAAGTGGTTGAAACCTTCCAATCATTACTCTGTCATTGGTATCGCAAGAGTTGAGCAAACTAGCAGCATTTTTTGACAAGCAGGAAAGATGAGAAAGAGATGGTGCTTTCAAAGTCCAAGCATAGTCAATCGTTTTATTTCTATCCGAATCCCATGGCTTTGGTCGAACTGTTTTCAGTTTCCTTTTTATTATATGTGAATCGGGAGGGATATTTTCTTTATCATCGGAGTATGGTTCGAATGTTGAGAGAAATGAGGTATTAGGGTCTTCATTCATATTCAGAGCGTTCAGTGAAAAGTTGGAACTGAAAAGAGAGTAAAAAAATATGTAACAGATGGTTGGAATTTTGAAAAATATTTGAAAAGAATAAACTACCTAGATATTTATAAAATAAACACATAATCAAAACCAAAAATAATTTTTCTGATGTGTTATGGTAAAACTATTTGATCTTTTATTAATATGTTGGAACTGAAAAGAGAGTAAAAAATATGTAACAGATGGTTGGAATTTGAAAAATATTTGAAAAGAATAAACTAACTAGATATTTATAAAATAAACACATGTTCAAAACCAAAATAATTTTTCTGATGCATTATGGTGAAACTATTTGATCTTTTATTAATAAGAACAAAATATTAAAACATAAAATTAACTTTTTGAAGTATTATAGCAAATCTAGTTGAAGTTTTCTATCAATATACGTTAAAGAATTATTTAGTGATTCTCACCTTATTGACTGAAAGTCTTTCTATAGTTTCAAGTAAATGTAGTAGTTGGTGTGTAGATGTTGCTTCCTTGCTAGCTATTGTAGAACTGGATGCTTTCTGTGTGAAAACACTGGTTCTTAAATAGCTAAAGCTGTACTAATTAACCCTATGAAACCTTCTATATAATATATCTACGACTCAGCAGTTTTTTCACGCGATATTCCCGCGAAAGCTTTGGTTTTTTATTCGCGTGAAAATTATTTTTTTTACTCCCGCGAAAGCAACGGTTTCATCCCTATTGAAATAATTGTTTTATTCCCGCGAAAGCATTGGTTTCTATCCGCGTGAAAATGAAATGTTTATTCCCGCGAAAGCAACTGTTTCCATTCGCGTGAAAATAAATTAGTTATTCCCGCGAAAGCAACAGTTTCTATTCGCGTGAAAACAAATTATTTATTCCCGCGAAAGCAAAAGTTTCCATTCGCGTGAAAATAAAGTATTGATTCCCGCGAAAGCTTTGGTTTGTATTCGCGGGAAAATAAAATTTCTATTCCCGCGAAAGCAACGGTTTCCATCCGTGTGAAAATAAATTATTTATTCCCGCGAAAACATTGGTTTGTATTCGCGTGAAAATAAAATATTTATTCCCGCGAAAGCAACGGTTTCCATTCGCGTGAAAATGAAGTATTGATTCCCGCGAAAGTTTTGGTTTGTATTCGCGGGAAAATAAAATTTCTATTCCCGCGAAAGCAACGGTTTCCATCCGTGTGAAAATAAATTATTTATTCCCGCGAAAACATTGGTTTGTATTCGCGTGAAAATAAAATATTTATTCCCGTGAAAGCAACGGTTTCCATTCGCGTGAAAATAAAGTATTAATTCCCGCGAAAGCTTTGGTTTGTATTCGCGGGAAAATAAAATATTTATTCCGGCGAAAGCAACGGTTTCCATTCGCGTGAAAATAAAGTATTGATTCCCGCGAAAGCTTTGGTTTGTATTCGCGGGAAAATAAAATATTTATTCCCGCGAAAGCAACGGTTTCCATTCGCGTGAAAATAAAGTATTGATTCCCGCGAAAGCTTTGGTTTGTATTCGCGGGAAAATAAAATTTCTATTCCCGCGAAAGCAACGGTTTCCATCCGTGTGAAAATAAATTATTTATTCCCGCGAAAACATTGGTTTGTACTCGCGTGAAAATAAAATATTTATTCCCGCGAAAGCAACGGTTTCCATTCGCGTGAAAATAAAGTATTGATTCCCGCGAAAGCTTTGGTTTGTATTCGCGGGAAAATAAAATATTTATTCCCGCGAAAGCAACGGTTTCCATTCGCGTGAAAATAAAGTATTGATTCCCGCGAAAGCTTTGGTTTGTATTCGCGGGAAAATAAAATTTCTATTCCCGCGAAAGCAACGGTTTCCATCCGTGTGAAAATAAATTATTTATTCCCGCGAAAACATTGGTTTGTACTCACGTGAAAATAAAATATTTATTCCCGCGAAAGCAACGGTTTCCATTCGCGTGAAAATAAATTATTTATTCCCACGAAAACATTGGTTTGTATTCGCGTGAAAATGAAATATTTATTCCCGCGAAAGCAACGGTTTCCATTCGCGTGAAAATAAAACATTGATTCCTGCGAAAGCATTGGTTTGTATTCGCGGGAAAATAAACTTTCTATTCCCGCGAAAGCAACGGTTTCCATTCATGTGAAAATAATGCTGATTCATAGCAGTGCAACTTAAGCTATATAAGAAGCACTGTTTTCATACAGAAAGCATTCACTTCATCGTTAGTAACTGAAGGAAGAAGATCTACTACATCATCATCTACTACAACCCTCCTTCTTCATCATTTGAGTTACATAGGAAACAGTTGAAGTTCAAACAACTATGTATATAATTCATCTAATTCAAAGAAAAGCAAGTCTTCATTTGTGATGTAAGTATTTATAATTGGTTTTAATTGTAATCAATTTAAGCGTGAAGACATTTTCTGAACAAAAAACAAGATTATTCACTATTTAAGATATCAAAAAATGCTGTATGTAAGTTTTAATTATGTTTATTCTTATTATTTCAGGGCTTCAAAATGAAAAAAGTACTCCTTTTTCATCCGAATTTTATAGAAAGCAGCTCTCAAGTTCAAACTGCTAGGAATATCATTCATTTTAATTCAAAAGAAAGACAAGTCTTCATTTCTGATGTAAGTATTTACATTCTATTACAATAGTAATCAATTCAAGTATATTGAAAAAAAATTGAAACCTTAGTCTTTTTTTATTTTTTTGCTATAAAGCATTATCATTTTTTTTAGAATAACAACGAACTAGATCAAAAGGAAAGAACTTTCCAACAAAACTTCAACTTGAGTAATAACTGAAGCTACTACTTGTATTATATATAAATAATGTGTCGAGTAACAAACAACAGATATGTAGCAAACACTATTCATAATGAAAAAAAGGAAATGCGAAAAACTCGGAATTGCTTTGAAAATACTAAAGACTGCACCGAATGGATAGATGATAGTTTACTCGTTACTTCGTCGTTGTTTTTACAACAAAATTTTCCTGATACCACTGCAATCACTTATGTCGTCGCAACTTATCCGGATAATCACTGTAGTCTTTTGTCATTAAAATTACAAAAAACTATTGCGCAACTTTCCCCAGCGGACTTTTTCAAGTTCATTTACAATGAACTCTCTTTTTATGAAAGAGAGGCTTTAATGCTTGATGAAAGTTATCGAAGAAAATCATTTCTTACAAATTGGAGACGAGTAGGTAAACATTGTGGTGAAAACATGGCTGCAGCTGGTTTCTATAACCTTGAAAAAGACAACGCTGTTCGATGTGTTTTTTGCCAAGGGGTATTACTAAACTGGAAGGATGAAGATGAACATCCGATGAAAGAACACGCTAAAAGTTTTCCGTTTTGTCGATTTGTTAGAGGATTTAACACTCACAATCGTCTGTATAGACCTAGGAAACTACTTGCAGATGAAATGAAAAACATCTCAATTGTCAAAAGTTATACGATGGAAGAACAAAAGACCAGAAGAGGAGATTTAACTGCAGAAGTATTACCTCTAGGTATATCAATTGATCGTGCTGATACACCACGTTTTGCTACTGAAACATCTAGAGAAGACAGTTTCAAACAATGGAAGGGTAAAGTCTCCATGAAACTCCTTTCCAATGCAGGTTTCTACTATACTAAGTTCGGAGATAGTGTAAAATGCTTCTTTTGCTCAGGTGAACTTAAAGAATGGGAAGAGAGTGATCTACCGTGGGAGGAACACTGTCGATGGTTCCCAGACTGTTATTTTTTACTCGGGAGTAAAGGTGAAGAGTATGTTGAGGATGTTTACATGCGAACGGAAAAAGGCAAAAGGTGTAAGCGACGGGTTGAAAAATATCGAGAAAAAGTAAAACAAAAAACACTCAACAATGACACCGAAGAAATGAAACTTATTTGCAAAAAACTAGGATACAGTCAAAACGATATCGAACAAGTTTTAGCGTTAAATGGAAAACCTTTTGAGCGAATAGGTTTTATGATTGACGCCTTACATATTTTTGAAAATGATTTTACAACTGTTGAGAATTCGTCAACACTGTTAAAAAATGATGCTAAATCAATTGATTCGTTAAAAAAAGATGAAGATCAGACTAAGCAAAGCAAACTCGCTCAATGTGTGTCTGAGACGCATGAAAAAAAAGTAACTGCAAATCATATCTCTCTTCCATGTGGTCATCTCATTTACTGTAGTGAGTGTAAGGAAAAAGCACTTACTGAATGCTCATCAGAAGTAAAACCTTGCCCAATCGATGGTTGTCAGATTGAAATTAAAGCATTTATGAAGATCTACATGAGCTAGCATAACAATTAACCTCAAAAAAAAGAAAAAGTAATGAATGATTAAATAGGTGTTTCAATTTGAAAACGTATCATTCACGTTTTGTAATTTAACGGAATAACAACAAATATGTTACGTGTTGAAGACTTTGCTCACCAAGAAGCTTCCGATGCTATAGGACCTAGGACTTTTTTGGCTGAGGTTTCTGATGAAATGCTGAGGATTTATTTTACGGAGGAATGTGTATACTGTGTACTAGGAGGAAGTTTTTACAAGCAAGCAACCAATCTATCGCTACTAAACTGTTACTGTTCACACGTTGATGACAAATGTATCACTTGTAAAAGATATGCTGAAATGGTTGAAGGTGCTACACCTACCAAAAAAGAATTGGGTGATGCTATCGACTGGATTGATAGAAGACAAGTTTTGAAAAATGCTAAAATGGGTTTTTTGGTGCATGATGAATGGATTAATGCTTTTTTGGATCTTTCCACTGATGATTTGAAGTCTCCCTTTTTGTTAACAAATTTGAGAGCACGATTAAATCCCTACCTATTACCTACTAGTCAGAGCAAACTGGCTTATCAACGACTAAAGGATAAATTACTTGCGATAGCAGAAGGATATCCATACGCTCACACTCTTGATGAAAAAGAAGACTCAGTCAACCCGATAATAACTATTGATTCGACAAATATATCTGAAGACTCATAAAAGAACTGCTACAAAAAAAGTTGCTTCATTTATCTCTGAACTACAGCAGAAACATGAGTGGAAAAACTCAAGGATTCAAGTCAATTGGTACATTGGCTGATTTTGTTCCTAAGTTCATAAGGCCTCATTTTGAACACATTCCTTTAGAGCGTTCGAATCCTCTTTTTGTTCAACTCATCACCGAAGAAGTATTTTATTTTGTGTTAGGATTCAATCTAGTTCGTAAATCAATACAAAGCATGCTTTTGAGCTGTAATTGTATTTCAAGAGCAAATCCTCTCGAATGCTTAAACTGTTCTAGGAGCTTTGATCCAAAAGTATGCTGTCCGCAAGCCAAGTTGATAGATTTTGAAGATCTCAAAAGAGCGATCGAACTGATTGATATAAATCAATGTTTGAAAGATGCTGAACTGGGTGATTTGATAGATATTTCGATTTTAAGAGGTTTGACTTCATTTCGCTGGACAGAAACACATATTCTTTTATCTCAATCTCGATTGGAACCATACTTACATTTTGGTAACCACTTTGATGAGATTGTTTCACATCTTCAAAATCGGTTGAGAGAGCTGAACAAGCCGCTAGCTGCTTACATATAAATAGAAAAAACCTCAAGAAAGAAGGTATTCAACTTTCAACACTGAAAGCGAAAACATTTTAAAAAATGAGCTGCGTATTTATCTTGCTACTGGCACTAACATTTCCCAATGTTAGTGGAGTATTCTATACCAACGAAATTGATGAATGTATAGCCGGAGCTATGGATAAAAATGATGTCTTGGTTTTTTCACCTTTCGAAAGGACTATACGATATAAAGATGAAAATGGAAAAAACTGTGTGCGACTCTACCCTCCCGACTTATTATATTGCGGTTTTTTCATCCCTCAAAGCGCTTCTTGGATCTGCAAGGACACAACTTCTACAGATTCTGTGCCTTGTGATACTACAATAAAATACGTTTTGAATCAAGCGGAATGTGAAATGGGTATTACAAATAATACGGAAGGACTTACTCAAAATACAAAAGTATATCGAAATGGGGGTTTATGTGCATTTCAATACAACAGCAGACGTATGATCTGTCCAATAAGAAGACAGTTTGAGACGTTCAAATTTGCATGCATGCAATGCGCTCATTCCGATCATTCGATCAACAAGGAGCCTACAGATACCCTGACCTGCAATACACCAACAAAATACACTCTGAATCAGGAGGAATGCGCAATAGGGGTTAAAAATAATACGGAAGGTCTTACTCAAAATACAAAACTATTTTGGAATGATGAATTATGTGTATTTGAAAACAACACCTCACGTTTGATTTGTCCACCAACAGAAGAGTTTGAGACAACCAACTTTGCATGTGTGGAATGCAATCGTTTGACCAACGAGGAGCCAAAAATAGCTACTATCATCACTAACATCAATGGTATTGAAGGTGTAAATTTGTCATTTTCGAGTTTTGAAAGTTTGAAGTCTGTTCAAAACAAGATTATCATCAGTATCACATGTCAAGGAGATACCAAAGACAAATGCAATCCCAAGGTTATATATATAGAGCTTTAGTTGAAGCATATTAACCAAAGACCACCGAAATGCAAGACAGTTAACTCTAGATGATGAAAGCATAAACTAGGTTAAAAGTCTCTCTCTCTGAATAAAAAAATGAGATATTGCATCTATCTCCTATTATTCCCAATCCTAAGCGGTTATTGTCTTGTAACAGAGATTGAACCATTCACTTTATCTCATAGAAGTAGTAATATATGAGCAGATCTCCCTACCAAGTGTTTTTTTGTGGATCTGATCTTGGAGTGGGGCAATGGGTTATGGCGTTGAATGAATTCGCCGAGTTTATATTGTATTTTATTTGAGGGGCATTTGAATGGCATTTGAGTGGCATTTAAGTGGCATTTGAGTTTTGATTATTTTTTTACTTGATTTGAACTTATATGACATATAGATTTTGAATGTATGGCATTCAAGTTTTGATAATTTTTTTACATAACTATATACATACTTGAGAGAAAGAAAGAGATAGAGGAGAGAGAGGGAGGAGAGAGGGAGAGAGAGAGGAGAGAGAGATTTTTTAGTTTTCTATACATTCATGTATATATGGTTAATTATGTACGTATTTATGGGTATATTTATATCTACATAGAGAGAGAGGAGATATATCTACATTGAATAAATATTTTGATCAAAAATGAAACATTATATGATTATATACCTGATTACATAATAAGTAGGGAAAATCTTCCTATATAATATAGCTAGAGTCAGTAAATACTAAGTTATACAAAGCAATACAACTTGTAATGACAATCAATGCATTCATACATACATACATACATATGGTATCTTGAGAGAGAAAGAGAGAGAGGAGAGAGAAATCTTTTAGTTTTCTAGCAATTAATGTATATATGGTCAATTATGTGCATATTTATGGGTATATTTATATCTACATAGAGAGAGAGAAGAGAGGAGATATATCTAAATTGAATTAATACATTGATTAAAAATGAATCATTATATGATTATATACATTTATTACATAATAAGTAAGGAAAATCTCCCCATATAATATAGCTAGAGTCAGTAAATACTAAGTAATACAAAGCACTACAACTTGTAATAAATACAAAGTAGTAACAGTTAATGCATAGTTTGTTCCTTTACAATGATGTCTTTGATGTAGTGATGTTATATCTTAGGAAGGAAGACTTCTGTTCTATGTGCTTTTAATTTCGTAATGAACTAAAATAAAAAAGTTATGCATTAGTATAGAATGATTAAGCGAAAATGTAAAATAATTACATGAATTTGAATTATAGTTCTAGTTACATTGGATAGTTTACATTATTAGAAAAGGGAAATAACTCACCAAGTTACATTGTTCAACTTGTTCTTTCTTGAGCATTATTTTCACCAAGTGTTTTTGATTCTCTTTCATCTATCTAAAACAATTACCATGAAAATGTATATATTCAGCATTTTGTTGTAAAAAATACACTAATTACATCAAAAAAGTCCTTTTTTCACCTAGAAAATGTATATGTTCAGCATTTTTGTTGTAAAAAAATACACTATTTACACCAAAAAAGTCCTTTTTTTCCCTGAAAAATGTATATATTCAGCATTTTGTTGTAAAAAATACACTAATTTCACCAAAAAAGTCCTTTTTTCACTTGTAAAATGTATATATTCAGCATTTTGTTTAATCTATGGTAAAAATTAGTAAAACTCACCGATAGTGATATGATAGCCTTGAGTTATAGATTAGCTTCTTGAGCTCTTGTTCTGGACAGTTTTCTTTTTCAGCATCATCGAAGTAGAATCCATGTAGTTTGAGTCTTCATTGGTTTGGTATCATCTAAGCAGGAGAGAAAGTAATGTTGTGTAACATTGAGTCTTCATTGGTTTGCTATCATCTTATCTTCAAAATCCATGTTATTTGAGTCTTCATTGGTTTGCCATCATCTAAGTAGGTGGTAGATCTTGAAAGGAATTTTTGCTGTGTTGGAGAAGTATGCTGTCTTCAAAACTCATGTAGTTTGAGTCTTCATTGGTTTGGTATCATCTAAGTAGGTGGTAGATCTTGAAAGGAATTCTTGCTGTGTTGGAGAAGTATGCTGTCTTCAAAATTCATGTAGTTTGAGTCTTCATTGGTTTGATATGATCTAAGTAGGTGGTAGATCTTGAAAGGAATTCTTGTGAAAGGAATTTTTGCTGTGTTGGAGAAGTATGCTGTCTTCAAAACTCATGTAGTTTGAGTCTTCATTGGTTTGATATGATCTAAGTAGGTGGTAGATCTTGAAAGGAATTCTTGCTGTGTTGGAGAAGTGTGCTGTCTTCAAAATTGATGTAGTTTGAGTCTTCATTGGTTTGGCATCATCTAAGTAGGTGGTAGATCTTGAAAGGAATTCTTGCTGTGTTGGAGAAGTATGCTGTTTTCAAAACTCATGTAGTTTGAGTCTTCATTGGTTTGGTATCATCTAAGTAGGTGGTAGATCTTGAAAGAAATTCTTGCTGTGTTGGAGAAGTATGCTGTCTTCAAAATTCATGTAGTTTGAGTCTTCATTGGTTTTCAAAACTCATGTAGTTTGAGTCTTCATTGGTTTGGTATCATCTAAGTAGGTGGTAGATCTTGAAAGGAATTCTTGCTGTGTTGGAGAAGTATGCTGTCTTCAAAATTCATGTAGTTTGAGTCTTCATTGGTTTGATATGATCTAAGTAGGTGGTAGATCTTGAAAGGAATTCTTGCTGTGTTGGAGAAGTGTGCTGTCTTCAAAATTGATGTAGTTTGAGTCTTCATTGGTTTGGCATCATCTAAGTAGGTGGTAGATCTTAAAAGGAATTCTTGCTGTGTTGGAGAAGTATGCTGTCTTCAAAACTCATGTAGTTTGAGTCTTCATTGGTTTGGTATCATCTAAGTAGGTGGTAGATCTTGAAAGGAATTCTTGCTGTGTTGGAGAAGTATGCTGTCTTCAAAATTCATGTAGTTTGAGTCTTCATTGGTTTGATATGATCTAAGTAGGTGGTAGATCTTGAAAGGAATTCTTGCTGTGTTGGAGAAGTGTGCTGTCTTCAAAATTGATGTAGTTTGAGTCTTCATTGGTTTGGCATCATCTAAGTAGGTGGTAGATCTTGAAAGGAATTCTTGCTGTGTTGGAGAAGTATGCTGTCTTCAAAACTCATGTAGTTTGAGTCTTCATTGGTTTGGTATCATCTAAGTAGGTGGTAGATCTTGAAAGGAATTCTTGCTGTGTTGGAGAAGTATGCTGTCTTCAAAATTCATGTAGTTTGAGTCTTCATTGGTTTTCAAAACTCATGTAGTTTGAGTCTTCATTGGTTTGGTATCATCTAAGTAGGTGGTAGATCTTGAAAGGAATTCTTGCTGTGTTGGAGAAGTATGCTGTCTTCAAAACTCATGTAGTTTGAGTCTTCATTGGTTTGGTATCATCTAAGTAGGTGGTAGATCTTGAAAGGAATTCTTGCTGTGTTGGAGAAGTGTGCTGTCTTCAAAATTGATGTAGTTTGAGTCTTCATTGGTTTGGCATCATCTAAATAGGTGGTAGATCTTGAAAGGAATTCTTGCTGTGTTGGAGAAGTATGCTGTCTTCAAAACTCATGTAGTTTGAGTCTTCATTGGTTTGGTATCATCTAAATAGGTGGTAGATCTTGAAAGGAATTCTTGCTGTGTTGGAGAAGTATGCTGTCTTCAAAATTCATGTAGTTTGAGTCTTCATTGGTTTTCAAAACTCATGTAGTTTGAGTCTTCATTGGTTTGGTATCATCTAAGTAGGTGGTAGATCTTGAAAGGAATTCTTGCTGTGTTGGAGAAGTATGCTGTCTTCAAAATTCATGTAGTTTGAGTCTTCATTGGTTTTCAAAACTCATGTAGTTTGAGTCTTCATTGGTTTGGTATCATCTAAGTAGGTGGTAGATCTTGAAAGAAATTCTTGCTGTGTTGGAGAAGTGTGCTGTTGGTAGATCTTAACCAGATGTTTTATAGTCTTTGCTACTGATGCATTTCGTCTCAAACAAGAGTCCAAAGTACACATTGTGTCTACAAAATACAAAAAATTGATTGTTACAATTGATTCATTTATTTTCATTGGCTTTATATACAGCGTTTTGTCTCAAACTAGCATAAAATTTAAAAATAAATAATTAGAGCTTTCTACTAGTGTTAAATAATTATTGATATTGATTAGTTTTTACCTTATCACCGCTTAGAGCCAGATGATTTAATTAACTAAAGACAAATAATTATTTTAGCATCTCTTACCTTGATGGTCTCCTAGTAGCTGTAGTAGATGATGCTTCTCCGCTTGCTGTTGAAGAACTGGATGCTTTCTGTGTGAAAACAGTGGCTCTTAAATAGCTAAGGTTGCACTGATAAAACCCTATGAATCAGCATTTTTTCCAATGCTTTCGCGGGAATATAAACTGTTTTTTCGCGTGAATAAAAAACAGTGTTTTCGCGGGAATAAATAAATTATTTTCACGCGAATGGAAACCGTTGCTTTCGCGGGAATACAAATTTTATTTTCACACAAATACAAACCAATGCTTTCGCGGGAATAAATAATTTATTTTCAGGCGAATACAAACCGTTGCTTTCGCGGGAATAAATATTTTATTTTCACACGAATGGAAACTGTTGCTTTCGCGGGAATAAATACTTTATTTTCACGCGAATGGAAACCGTTGCTTTTGCGGGAATAAACATTTTATTTTCAGGCGAATACAAACCATTGCTTTCGCGGGAATAAATAATTTATTTTCAGGCGAATACAAACCGTTGCTTTCGCGGGAATAAACATTTTATGTTCAGACGAATACAAACCGTTGCTTTTGCGGGAATAAACATTTTATTTTCAGGCAAATACAAACCGTTGCTTTCGCGGGAATAAATAATTTATTTTCAGGCGAATACAAACCTTTGCTTTCGCGGGAATAAATAATTTATTTTCACACGAATGGAAACCGTTGCTTTCGCGGGAATAAACATTTTATTTTCAGGCGAATACAAACCGTTGCTTTCGCGGGAATAAATAATTTATTTTCAGGCGAATACAAACCGTTGCTTTCGCGGGAATAAATAGTTTATTTTCACACGAATGGAAACCGTTGCTTTCGCGGGAATAAACATTTTATTTTCAGGCGAATACAAACCGTTGCTTTCGCGGGAATAAATAATTTATTTGCAGGCGAATACAAACCGTTGCTTTCGCGGGAATAAACATTTTATGTTCAGACGAATACAAACCGTTGCTTTCGCGGGAATAAACATTTTATTTTCAGGCAAATACAAACCGTTGCTTTCGCGGGAATAAATAATTTATTTTCAGGCGAATACAAACCGTTGCTTTCGCGGGAATAAATAACTTATTTTCACACGAATGGAAACCGTTGCTTTCGCGGGAATAAACATTTTATTTTCAGGCGAATACAAACCGTTGCTTTCGCGGGAATAAATAATTTATTTTCAGGCGAATACAAACCGTTGCTTTCGCGGGAATAAACATTTTATTTTCAGGCAAATACAAACCGTTGCTTTCGCGGGAATAAATAATTTATTTTCAGGCGAATACAAACCGTTGCTTTCGCGGGAATAAATAATTTATTTTCACACGAATGGAAACCGTTGCTTTCGCGGGAATAAACATTTTTATTTTCAGGCGAATACAAACCGTTGCTTTCGCGGGAATAAATAATTTATTTTCAGGCGAATACAAACCGTTGCTTTCGCGGGAATAAACATTTTATTTTCAGGCAAATACAAACCGTTGCTTTCGCGGGAATAAATAATTTATTTTCAGGCGAATACAAACCGTTGCTTTCGCGGGAATAAATAATTTATTTTCACACGAATGGAAACCGTTGCTTTCGCGGGAATAAACATTTTATTTTCAGGCGAATACAAACCGTTGCTTTAGCGGGAATAAATAATTTATTTTCAGGCGAATACAAACCGTTGCTTTCGCGGGAATAAACATTTTATGTTCAGGCGATTACAAACCGTTGCTTTCGCGGGAATAAACATTTTATTTTCAGGCAAATACAAACCGTTGCTTTCGCGGGAATAAATAATTTATTTTCAGGCGAATACAAACCGTTGCTTTCGCGGGAATAAATAATTTATTTTCACACGAATGGAAACCGTTGCTTTCGCGGGAATAAACATTTTATTTTCAGGCGAATACAAGCCGTTGCTTTCGCGGGAATAAATAATTTATTTTCACACGAATAGAAACCGTTGCTTTTGCGGGAATAAATAATTTATTTTCACGCGAATGGAAACCGTTGCTTTCGCGGGAATAAACAGTTTTAATTCCCGCGAAAGCATTGGAAAAAATGCTGATTCATAGGGTTTAATCAGTGCAACTTTAGCTATTTAAGAGCCACTGTTTTCACATAGAAAGCATCCAGTTCTTCAACAGCAAGCGGAGAAGCATCATCTACTACAGCTACTAGGAGAGCATCAAGGTAAGAAACGCTAAAATAATTATTTGTCTTTAGTTAATTAAATCATCTGGCTCTAAGTGGTGATAAGGTAAAAAACAATCAATAATAATTTAACACCAGTAGAAAGCTCTAATTATTTATTTTTAAAATAAATAATAAAAACTTGTGAAAATGAACTGGTAACATTACGTTTACTGAAATAATGCCTAAAACGTCTCGCATAAATTTTGGTCTGACCAAAAATGGACTGAAAACCTTTACCTTTAGAGCGAGTACAAAATTATCGTAACTTGCTATAGCGAATATTCTAAGAAATATTTTGTTTTTTCCGTTGCTAACTTGACGTAAATATTTGTAACGGATGTCACATGATCTCAATCGGTTTTTGCCAACTGAATCACTTAGTTACTCGTAAACATTTGATACTCGCTTGATCTTTTGGTTGATAACAGCAATGTCCCAATTTGGTTTATCGTAAATATTTCAAAAACGGATATCGCGTGATTTCTGTTAGTTTTTTCTACTGAATCGCTTAGTTACTCGTAAACATTTGAAAATCGCTTGACTTTTTCGTTGATAAAACCTGTCGCAAGTATCTATTAACAAATATTACCGTGATTTCGATCAGTTTTCCTTACTAGATTACTTAGTTACTTATCAACATTTCATAATCGCTTTCATTAATAGTCGTTGCAAAGCAATGTTGTATTTGAAAAATATTACTACGATTCCAATCAATTTCCTTACTGAATTACTTAATTACTCGCAGGTATTTCATAATTTCTTTCACTAATATTTACAAAGTAATATTGTAAATATATAATGCAGTAGATGCTAAATTGACACAAATTTCTTTTATATGATTCTAAAACTTAACTAATGTAGTTTTTTACCAGAAATAATAATAGTTTTTAAACAAAAATCAAAAATTAACGCTGATTACATGTATGGTAAACATAATAAGTGTAAATATATATAACTAAAAGAAATATTTATGCTCTAGATAGTTTCATACTCACACAAACTGTTTCTTCGCTACTTTATGTATATGTAGATAAAGTCAATGAAAATAAATGAATCAATTGTAACAATCAATTTTTTTGTATTTTGTAGACACAATGCCTACTTTGGACTTCTGTTTGAGACAAAACACAGCAGCAGCAAAGACTATAAAACATCTGGATAAGATCCAATTGAAGTAACTGCAGATAACTAAAGGAAAAACATGTGCTACAGCATACAGAGTGAACAAGGTGTGTGTAGATTATTACTCAGTCTCATTACACTACTATTACTAAGAATTATTGTAGGTGTTGGATAAAGGATTGAGCAGTAATGTTAATAAATTCTAACCATTGTAAATAATACTTCAACTCAAATAAAATTAATGAAAATTGAATGGAATAAAAGAATATTTCACCAAATACCCCTGTTTTCTTTTGGATATATACAAATAGATGAATATCTAGCTTCATCTATTTTTTTCATTTGAGTGCAATTATTTCCCCTCCTCTGTCCTCTTTTCCTCTCTCCTTTCTCTCAAGATACCATATGAGTTCGAATTATGTAAAAAACTATCAATACTTAAATGCCATACATTCATAATGTTTTCTATTGTAGTTATTTCCCAAATACTGTAAATTTTAACCATCTAGAGGTCTAATTTGCTGATTTTCCAAGATATTTTATAGTATTCAATATACTTATTATGTAAATAACTAAAAGAAATATTTACGCTCAAGCCTCCTCTCTCTCCTCTCTCCTCTACCAAATACTCCTCTCTCCTCTCTTGCAGTTATTTCCCAAATACTGTAAATTTTAACCATCTAGAGGGCTAATTTGGTGATTTTCCAACATATTTTATAGCATTCAATATAGTTATTATGTCATAAATGTATATTATTCAATCTAGATATAAATATATCCATAAATATGTACATAATTATCCATATATACATGGTTGTATAAAAAACTAAAAAATACACTACTATTACTAAGAATTGTTGTAGGTGTTGGATAAAGGATTGAGCAGCAATTTTAATAAATTCTAACCATTGTAAATAATACTTCAATTCAAATAAAATTAATGAAAATTGAATGGAATAAAAGAATACTTCACCAAATACCCTAGTTTTCTTGTGGATATATACAAATAGATGAATATCTAGCTTCATCTATTTTTTTCATTTGAGTGCAATTATTTCCCTCCTCTCTCCTCTTTTC
This sequence comes from Cryptosula pallasiana, assembly GCA_945261195.1. NCBI lineage: Eukaryota > Metazoa > Bryozoa > Gymnolaemata > Cheilostomatida > Cryptosulidae > Cryptosula > Cryptosula pallasiana. The sequence goes on from OX183130.1 coordinate 31,123,114, forward strand.
CTGTCTCCTTTTTCTCAAGATACCATATGAGTTCAAATTATGTAAAAAACTAGTAATACTTAAATGCCATACATTCATAATGTTTTCTATTGTAGTTATTTCCCAAATACTGTAAATTTTAACCATCTAGAGGTCTAATTTGACAATTTTCCAAGATATTTATGCTCAAGCCCCCTCTCTCTCCTCTCTCCTCCCTCCTCTACCAAATACTCCTCTCTCCTCTCTTGCAGTTATTTCCCAAATACTGTAACTGTAGATTTTAACCATCTAGAGGTCTAATTTGCTGATTTTCCAACATATTTTATAGCATTTAATATACTTATTATGTAATAAATGTATATTATGCAATGTAAATGTAAATATATCCATAAATATGTACATAACTATCCATATATACATGAATGTATAGAAAACTAAAAAGTCTCTCTCCTCTCTCTCCTCTCTCTTCTCTCCTCTCTCTTCTCTCCTCTCTCATCTCTCCTCTCCCCTCTCCCCTCTCTCCTCTCTCTCTCTCTCAAGTAACCATATGAATTCGAATTATGTAAAAAAATTATCAAACTGTAAATTTTAACCATCTAGAGGTCTAATTTGACAATTTTCCAAGATATTTTATAGTATTCAATATACTTATTATGTAAATAACTAAAATTCAATGTAGATATATCTCCTCTCTCCTCTCTCCTCTCTCTATGTAGATATAAATATAGCCATAAATATGTACATAATTAACCATATATACTTGAATGTATAGAAAACTAAAAAAATCTCTCTCCTCTCTCTCTCCTCTCTCTCTTTCTCTCAAGATCCCATATGTATGTATGTATGCATTGATTGTCATTACAAGTTGTAGTGCTTTGTATTACTTAGTATTTACTGACTCTAGCTATATTATATAGGAAGATTTTCCCTACTTATTATGTAATCAATGTATATAATCATATTATTTCCCAAATACTGTAAATTTTAACCATCTAGAGGACTAATTTGGTGAGTTTCCAACATATTTTATAGCATTTAATATACTTATTATGTAATAAATGTATATTATGCAGTGTAAATGTAAATATAACCATAAATATGTACATAATTATCCATATATACATGAATGTATAGAAAACTAAAAAGTCTCTCTCCTCTTTCTCCTCTCTCCTCTCTCTTCTCTCCTCTCTCATCTCTCCTCTCCCCTCTCCCCTCTCTCCTTTCTCTCTCTCAAGTAACCATATGAATTTGAATTATGTAAAAAATTATCAAAACTTGAATGCTATATGAGTTAGAATTATGTATAGAATTATCAAAACTTAAATGCCATACATTCAAAATCTATATGCCATATAAGTTTAAGTTAAGTAAAAAAATAATCAAAACTCAAATGCCACTTAAATGCCACTTAAATGCCACTCAAATGCCCCTCAAATAAAATACAATATAAACTCGGCGAATTCATCCAACGCCGTAACCCATTGCATAACCCCAGATAATGACCCCACAAAAAAACACTTGGTAGGGAGATCTGCTCATATATTACTACTCATAGAGCGTCTGGATGTTTTCAGGGAATTCTTAATATGGAAGCGGTTGATTCAGTAACTCGTATTTTAAGAAAAAACTTAAAATATCATATGTTTAGACTCACATGTTTCATGGAACCTACTCACCTACGTAGAAGCTGTGACACTCATGATATGTGGCCTCAACACTACTTTGTTTGCAAAACCGCTGAAGCTTTAAATTACATCCGTTTATACGATGAGGGATTACTAACTACGACTCGAAGAACAACTTCAACAACCACTGCAACTCCACATACAACGACAAAAATCACCACAACTCCGCAGACAACGACGATGACAACCACTACAACTTCAACATCGACAAAAACTACAAACAAGCCAGTAGTTCCAGCTTTATCACCATCAATTCCATCTCTTCCACAAGCTCTGGGTTTAGTCGATTTAATTTTGGAACAGCCAAGCCCTACAAACTCTACTATATACAATTCTGAAGAAATCGAAACTACTACTGATTGTGTGTGTGATAGATACATCATATGCGAAAACAATTCAGTATCAATTACAAATTCAACACCGTCGATTTATAGAGTTTTTATTTATAATGATTTGGAGGGTTTTTCAAAACTTTCTCTGTCTATATCGGAAAATAGTAAACTTAAGCTTGAAGAAAATCTTCTCATCATCATTGAACCTGAATGTGATGATATTTCTTGTAAAGTCATCAAATACTTTACAAATTAAAAAGTTTTTATAGACTTTAACTCTATATATTCAACTTATTACACTCTATTATGATATCTATTTTATTACATTCTCCTTTTTTTTGTAAATTTGTACAATTAGATGAAATTTAACCATTTAGAGAATGATTTCTTTTTGCTGCAGTTATTTCCCAAATACTGTAGATTTTAACCATCTAGAGGTCTAATTTGGTGATTTTCCAACATATTTTATAGCAATTAATATACTTATTATGTAATAAATGTATATTATTCAATGTAAATGTAAATATATCCATAAATATGTACATAATTATCCATATATACATAAATGTATAAAAAACTAAAAAAAATCTCTCTCCTCTCTCTCCTCTCTCTTCTCTCCTCTCTCATCTCTCCTCTCCCCTCTCTCCAAAGACTATGCATTGATTGTCATTACAAGTTGTAGTGCTCTGTATGACTACATTGTAAAGAAAAATACTATATATTGATTGTCATTACAAGTTGTAGTGCTCTGTACTACTTAGTATTTACTAACTCTAGCTATATTATACAAGAATATTTTCCTACTTATTATGTAATAAATGTATATAATCACATATTGATTCATGATTGTCATTACAAGTTGTAGTGCTCTGTACTACTTAGTATTTACTAACTCTAGCTATATTATACAAGAATATTTTCCTACTTATTATGTAATAAATGTGTATAATCATATATTGATTCAATGTAGTTATATCTCCTCATTCTTCTCTCCTCTCTCTCAAAATATCATATGAGTTTGAGTTATGTAAAATAATTATCAAAACTTGAATGCCATACATTCAAAATCTAGCTGCCATATGAGTTCAAATTAAGTAAAAAAATAATCAAAACTCAAATGCCACTTAAATGCCATTCAAACGCCACTCAAGTACCCCTCAAGTAAAATACAATATAAACTCGGCGAATTCATCCAACGTCGTAACCCATTGCCTCAACCCCAAGGTCTAATCCACAAAAAAACACTTGGTAGGGAGATCTGCTCATATATTACTACTTATACTCGGTGCTTTCTAGTGATATAACATTTATTCATTTCACAATAAAAAGGTGGCAATCCAAGTACAATCTACTGTATGGCATACTGTAGGTACGTGCTGTAAGGTAATGATCTACACAAAAGCTCTGCCATTTATAGGCATAGTCACAGGAAGTGACAAGAAGTGTTTGCCCTAGTTTGCCAAACACTCCAATTACACATAAGGATAATATGAATACACCAATAAAACGATACATAAATATAACAGCCAATGAATTGTAAGTAAATGAATCAAAGGTAGCTAGTCCCCAAAAGTGAGGGGCGGAGTCTATAGGCATTCTAGTCAGTAATAGTTAAGTATCTATTTCTCCACAGGTTCTTGGTCTTTCTTGGCCTTGGATCCTACTTTGTGGACTTCTGAGGGTAGTTAGCTCCTGGATACTGGTAATGTAAGGTCTTAGGCTAAGTTTTCTCTCTCAGGCTATGTCAGCCATCTTACTGCCGACCCGGGATAGCTACCCAGGGTCGGGGTAGTAAATATTCTGTGCCGGTATGTAGTATTATAATTGCTCTAGTGCATGTAAACTGGCAACTAAGTTAACCGCAATTAATTCCGAGCTTTGTTAATTGCTTTCTAAGGCTTGCTTAAAGGGCCTATGACGCCTAATTTGAAGAGGATTTGATTTAATTTAAACTTTCTAAGGTTGAAATGTGTTCAGAAAAATTATCTGGAGTTGCCCTCTCACCAGTAAGACGATTCCTATAGACGCAGTCAGCACTTGCCAAGACGCCTTTTTTTCTCGAAGACGCACCAAGTTATATAGAGCTATAAAACGAGTTTTCAAAAATTTGGCTTGTTCGAATAGAAATAGGGCATCCTAGATATTAGTTTTGTGCAGAGACTCTTTTGATTGCAAAAAAATGATATTGCAACAAATTTTAATTTTTTTGGAGCTGTTTTTCTCAAGTCAGCAATTTGTTTTATCTTTGGTAAGCTCGCTATTATGTATACACTGGCGTTCACGTGATAGTGTTTGTCATCAAAATCAAAAGAAATAATGAAATTTTTTTATCAAAATAATAATTTTCATGTGAAAAATTAATCAAACAATAACATTAGTATACTTTCATGATAATACTAGGTGAAAAAAACATTGCCGAAATTGTATTTCCGGCGTTGTTTTTTTTACAACAACGATAATAATTAAATCTGAAATACCGGCTATCTTTCCAAGAAAAAACTTCAAAAGCACTAAATAATAATAATTAAGATTTTTGAAAAGTAGTTTGGAACTGAAAAAGTAACAAAAATGGTACAAACTACTTGCTGTAATATACTATATAATATCATAATGCAGATAGTCCCTTCTGCCGAACGCATTGTCACAGACCTCCATAGACCTCTACATGATACCTATTGGTGTTTTGTTGACGCGAGTGAGTTTTCTCAACAGTTTTACAATGCTTGATGAGAGAACAACTCTACACACAAAGTGCGTCTTGAAAAGCCCGTCCTAAGCCCTTTAATATCTACCGACTATCAGGGAACCTTGATAAATAGTGGTCACTAACTGTGACCACTATCTATCACATAGTAGTGGATTTTACTGGTCACTAACTGTGACCAGTAACATCCACTACGGTCTGTTCTTGTTAGTCACTTGTTTGACGATTAATCTGTTCTACTTCAGTGAAAACAAAGAAAGACAACTCCGTGTTGTTAGTTTGTGAACAAAATAAATAGAGCTTTTTTGATCTTTGTCTTACATAAGTATTGTCCAGAGGGAAGGAAGCACATAAGTTCACAGACATATAATATGGGATAGTGTAGTTGGTAGTATTAGTGAGAGTTATATGCTCTTGCCTTACGTTAATAGTGCAATGGTCCTTCAATGGATTTCATTAGACGATTAGTTTGGCAGGTCACCGTACTCTCAAGTTAAGTGAGTTAAGGTCTTCAAGCTGCCCCTGCTGCTTATGCAGTCACTTAGTAATGAAAACAGAGAAAGTGGTTGTATTCATCTTTCTTACTAAACCCTTGTACTACTCATGCCCCTAGCTTGCTACAATGGTATGTTTCTACTTATCAAACTTTCAAAAGCATGCCAGATTGCTGAGGTAGAGATTCTTGATTCAGTATCAAATTTTATTGCTACTTGCTTTAAAACTCGAAAGAAAAAATTTACAAAAAAGTAAACAGTAGCCTGCTACGCAACACAGTATGACTGTCAGACTCTGAGTTATACAAGACGACAATTGTGGGTATGAAATAGGAGTATAAGGTAACAAAGAGGTGAGTAAAGTGCCAAAATTGGGCTATGATTCCAGTTTTTCCTATAAAGATAAATGGCATAGACTGTGGATCAAAAATATATCAATGTTGTGGTGTTTTATACAAGCTCAAGCACTATACAAGCTCTTGTATATTTTGTCGATATCGTTCTTACTGGATGTAATGTCAGCATGGCCAGAGTCTGCACCAAATATGGCTTTCCTGATACTCAATGATTTGGAATGATATTCTAATGAAAGGGCTGGCTCACCACAAACTTGGTAAAAATTACCAATGTTTTCATAGCTGAGCGCAATGTCAGGGTGGTCGGAGTCTGCACCAAATATGGCTTTCCTCATATTCAAGGACTCGGTGTGATATTTTAACGAATGGGTCAATGCACCTTGATTTTGGCACACTTTACCAATATAATCATAGCATGCCGCAATATCAGGATGGTTAGAGTCCTCACCAAACACAGCTTTCAACATTTTTAGTGCTTTGTTGTGGTATTTTAATGAAGAGTAGTACTTGCGTTGCAATTGGTATACAACACCGATATTGTTGTAACTTTTAGCTATGTCGGTTTGTTTATACTTTGAGTCTGCTGTAGCTATCCACATCTTTAGTGCTTTGTTGTGAAACTCGAGGGAGTCGTCATACTTGTTTTGCAATCGATATACCACACCAATATTGTGGTAGCTGAGGGCAATATCTTCATGATTTGTGTCTGCACCAAATACAGCTTTCCTTACATCCAGCGACTTGTTGTGATATTCTAGTGAAAGATTGTGACAGCTAAGGTGTCGATATAATACACCTAAATTGTTGTAGCACTCAGCAATCTCTGTATGGTTACAGTTGACTCCAAACAAGGCTTCTTTCATGTTTAGTGACTTGATGTAGCAATGCAATGCATCTCCATATTTACCCATACGCCTGTGTATTATTCCAATGTGGTTGTAATGCTTAGCTAAATCAGAGTGGGTGACATCACCATACATGGATATGTGCATTTTCAGAGCTTCTTCTTGAAATTTCATTGCCATTTTATATTCACCGATGTCCCTGTATACATTGCCAATATTTGAGTAGGCGAGGCAAATGTCATCATGGTTTGTTCCTGCTGCTGCTGATGCAGTAATTTCTGGAACCTACAATGGTAACCCAAAGTGATTTTACATATACCATCTTCACTGTTACATGGTTTGCAATGGTTTGCAATATTTCAAACAGTGATGATAATCATTGCTTAAAAAGAAGAGTTGAGACAAAATGGATGTTTTTCTAAAGAAAAGTTACAACGCAATCGCAATCATTTGTTTTACAATTTCCACTCATTGGACCACTTAGATAGTTGTGGATCTCTTTCATGTTCGGATTGTTGTTTCGAATTGTGCTAGAAGTCAGATTGTTCAATATTATGCATCCCTCATACCTGAAGTTAATAGTAAAAAAATTTGCAGCTTTGTTTATAATGGTCTTTGAGAAGAAGTGGCTTCTTTGCCTTAAAATAAGAATAAGAAGAATAATAATAATAACTAGATATATTTGTTTACCAGAGTAAAAGCATAAGTATAAAAAAAAAACAACTAAAGCAATTTCTTCCACAAGGAGATTTGAACCAAGGACTTTGTAATAGGAAACCGAGCACTCGACCCATCGTACCATTAGGTTTCTGTGGCACAACACAATAAAAACATCATAATGTAGCAAAACATTTTGCTTGTTCATGAAATGGATATTCATGGATATAGACAACATCAAATTGAAAAAAAAATACCTCTTGCCTTTATCGAGCCCTAATGTTACCAATTGCTGTTCACTAGCCAACAAATATTATGGCAATTGCCTGTAGGTACTTGGGTGCATATTGATAATAATAGTTAATAGAAACTGACTTTTTGTGAGTGCCTAGAAGTAGTAATATATGAGCAGATCTCCCTACCAAGTGTTTTTTTGTGGGGTTGAACTCCGAAGTTGATGCAATGGGTTACGGCGTTGACTAGAGTCGCCGAGTTAATATTGTGTGGCATTTAAGTGGCATTTGAGTGGAATTTAAGTGGCATTTAAGTTTTGATTATTTTTTTACTTAATTTGAACTTATATGGCATATAGATTTTGAATGTATGGCATTTGATTTTTTGATAGTTTTTACATTGTATAAAAATGAATCGTGATATGATTGTATTGTTATTGGAAGTTAAGATGTCGACAGAGGATGATGTTGAGATGAGACCAATGAATGAAGTTGATACTGTTGATGGTACTACAAGCGATATGCTAGATGTTTTACCGAGTATGAAGCGTAAAGCGTTGATAGTTATGACGATTTTGGTATTTGTAGTAGGATTTTCCACTTTTGGAGGTGTTACTGAGTTTAGTATGTATGAAGAAGCTATGGAAGAAATACAAAAAGCGAGAAACTCTCCTGTTGGAATCATAAATGAAACTCCTGTTGGTTGATGAACATCTTTTTATGATGAATGGGAAACCTGAAGATTATGACCCAAGGATGCGTGCTCCTTTTACGGCAATGATTGCAGGACCAACTGGATCGGGAAAGACACAAGCGATTTTTCGAATGATTGAAGCTAGTCAGACTATAGCTCACCCCCCGCCAACAGAAATTCACTACTGTTATGGAGCCTATCAAAAAGCCTTTGATGATGTACCAGGAGTGATTTTTCATGAAGGCATGATAGATATAACAGTGAGTTTTCCCAAAGATGGACAAAATCGATGGCTGATAATTGATGATCTCATGGATGAAGTTTCTGGTAAAGCCGATGCCAATGCTCTGTATACAAAACATAGTCATCATTTGAACATAAGTGTGTTTTTTATTGTTCAGAATCTGTTTTTAAAAGGAAATCGTACAATTTCCTTGAATAGTCATTATTTTTTTCTTTTTAAAAACCCTAGAGATGCTTCTTCTATTTCCTATTTGGCTCGACAATGTTTTCCATCAAGAGTAAAATATGTACAAGAGGCTTTTGAAGACGCAACAAAAAAACCATACTCTTATCTACGAATAGATACGACTCAGCAAACGAATGATCAACATAAACTATTGGGAAACTTTACATCAGATCTCCCTATGATATTATATGTACCCAAGTAAAAGGATATAAATACAATTACTATTCGTTTCACCTCAAACATATTTTGTTATTCAACGACGCAACACGAAAGCGTTATAATGACTAAAGCTTTGGAGAAAAAATTAAAAAGAAATGCTGCTGTGTTGTTATCACTCAACAATGCAACCTTCGCTATTCAAAAGTCTGTTATAGCCAAAGCCAAAAATGAGTTTATTATGACTCTAATGGAATGCGCTAAAGCGATTATAAATGGAACGATACCATTGACAACATCTCAGTATAATCAGTTGCAGCGGAATGCGGAGGATATGAGCGCTTTAGTAAGAAGATCAACGTTAGATGATAAGAAATTTGTATTGCAAAAAGGAGGATTTTTATCTGCTCTACTAAGACCTATTATCAGCACTGTAGTTCCTGGGATATTGAAAAGTGTGCTAGGAGGAGTAGGAGGAGCAAGAAGATAAAGATGAAAGTCTCAACACGAATGATGCAAAATAGAATGCCGATTCTAGCTCTGGATGATCTGAGTAAGAAAGGAAAAATCGCTATAGTCGAAAAGGCCAACTCAGATTTGTTTCAATCATTGATAGAAAGTGTTAAAAATGTTATATTAGGTAATGTTCCTCTTGATTCTGAGCAGTTTATTGAGTTGCAGCGTTACAAGAAGGAACTACATAAACTAAGTGGTAGAGGGACAGTTAGTGATAAGCGTAAAATTTTGATTCAGACTGGTAGAGGGAATCTTTTGGACGCTATTATATCCCCTATTGTATCTGTTTTATCATCAATAAAAAGATGAATCGTCAGCCTTTAACATTCTCCAGACATATTTTTATACTCTCTGAAAACGAATACTATAGATTAATGGAAAAGAATGAGAATAAAACAGTGGTAAAGGAAGAGAAGAACAAACCTCCATTGTATTATAATCCTATGGAAGCTATAACAGTGAGAGATATGAAGAGAAAGCGAAATGCTCTACTGGAAACGGTTTATGATTCTGACTTATCCTCACAAGAAAAGTTAGATGAAAATGTTCAAAACCTGCGTAGGTATTTGTCTGATGTCAAAAAGATTAAAAATAATCAAAATCAGGCACAAGTGGTTGGTTGGAGCCCCATTAAGAAGAAAAAGATAGAGTCTACTTCTTCTTTGGCCAATAGCACAGTTATTGATGATAAACCTAATGCCTATTCACCAAATGTTGATGAAGACATTGGGTTAGAATCAGTGAAAACGAATGATGATGACATCGGGTTAGAATCAGTAAAAACGAGGTTGTTTGATACTGAAGACTCAACCCTACTTGGAAATACATTTGTCACTGATGGAGAAGATGAGTATGATAGTGAAAGCAAACGTTTAAAAGAGTTTGAAAAAAAGCAACTGATTTAACAACAAAAAAGGGTGATCAAACGATTGCTGCCAGAATGTTGAATAATCTGAGTAAAATTGGTAGATTCGACTCGGAGAAAAACAGACTGAAAATTGGAGAACGTTGGTTGAATCCTAAGATTTCCAAAACTTTACTACGAAGGAGGTAAAATACAATCGGGAAATACCAATTACAGTAAATTTAAAAGCTTGCTAGCTGATGAAGGAATCACAACTGTCAGGAAATCCCCACGCCAAACACATGAGAGCCAGAAGAAAAAGTTGGTCATTCCCGGTACTAATTCATGGACATCGACGCGCTAAAAGAGCTGTATTACAATCCTGCATTACATACATCTCTACGAGGAGCTAGAGCTTTACTGAAAGCTCGTAGAAAATGAGAGGGAGAAAAAAAAATTCGTGAATGGTTGAGTGGAGAGGATGCCTACACGTTACATAAAAGAGCTGTAACTAAGTTTAAGCATCGTCCTACAATTGTAGCTGGAATAGGGGAACAGTTACAGGTAGATTTGATGGATGTTCGATCTCGAAAAGAAGAAAATGGTAATACAGCATTTTTACTGACTGCTGTTGATTCTCTATCTAGAAAAGGATGGGCCGTACCACTCATCTCCAAATCAGGACAGGTTGTAGCCAGAGGATTGAGAAGAATACTAGAAGGGGAAAACTATAAAGCTTTACAATCCAATAAAGGTGAAGAGTTTGACAACGTCAATGTCCAGACTCTCCTGGCGGAGAAAAAAATCAAACGCTTTACAACCGAATATGAGACTATAAAGGCATCAATGGTGGAGCGTTTTAACAGAACTGTAAAAGAGAAGATATATAGATATTTGACGTATAAAGATGACGACAAATACATTGATGTTTTACCAGAAATGGTTGATGCATACAACAACACAATTCATGGTGCTATAGGTATGAGACCAAATGATGTGAATTTTCAAAATCAGGAACTTGTATGGAATCGTGTGTATGAAGGAGGTGAACACAGTTTAACTCAAGAAGCAAAACTAAAGATTGGGGATTATGTGAGAATAAGTAAGGCAAGAGGAGCATTTGAAAGAGGATACACCCCGAATTGGACGATTGAGATTTTTATAATCACTGATGTACTTATCGATGAAAAACCTGTTGTATATAGGGTAAAAGATTTGGCTGAGGAGATGATCGACGGTACCTTTTACGAAAAAGAGTTGCAAAAAGTAAAAAAACCCACGAGTTTCAGAATTGAAAAGATATTGGGAAGAAGAACGAGAAGAGGTAAAAGACAGATTCTGGTTAAGTGGTTAGGGTACGGAGAAAAGTTCAACGAGTGGGTAGATGAATAGTTTATGAGGAAAGAACGTTCGATATAATCATCATACGTTGGGAAAATGTTGATGCTGATAACTTTACCCTCGAACTCTAGCGGTGAAGAGTTTCCTGATAACAGCAATTCCGATTTTACAGTAAGACTGTATAAATATTTGGTTATCAACGGTGGTAAATGGGAGGTAGCTCTGCTAGCTATGTGTTATTCTAATAACTGGAAGAACGTTATCAAAGGGAAAATATATCTAGAAAAGACTAATGTCTCTGGTAAAAATGAAAAGTCCTTCATCTTAATCGGTAATGGAAGATATGATAGTTTGGAGGAGTTGGAGGAGATTATACGAAAGAGAATGAGTGAAATGGATTTAGACAAAAAATTCACCATCTCCTACAACAAGGTCACCAACACCAGTTTACTAACTAACAGTGATCCTGATACAACCATAAGCTTTTCCAGAGATCTAGCATATATTTTTGGATTTGAACCAAAAACTATGTATCCTCATGGTAGATACAATAATGTTTCACCTCCTGATATAAATTCCGGACTAACATCTCTGTATGTCTATTCCAACATTGTTGATAATAGAATGGTAGGAGATACGAATGTACCTTTACTGAGAGTAGTTCCGGTTCAAGGAAAGAAGAATAGTGTTGTGGATCAAGAATTTAAAAATCCTCACTATGTCAACGCTTCATCACTAAATAGTGATCTGATTCAAGTACTTATAACGAGTGACGATGGCCAGCGAATACCATTTGATGGTGGAAAGGTTGTGTTGATGGTTCACTTTAGAGAGAAACAATTATAATGAGTTTGGTACGATACAACCCTGAGGACTCGAAAGATTTTTTTGATGAGCACTACAAGATGCAAGCTGGAAATGGAATTGGAGTGTATAGCGGTGATGGGAGGAAATGGACTTGGTAGTATTTTCTCAAGTATACTTAAATCCGCAGCACCAATGCTGAAAAGAGGAGCAATTAGTCTGGGGAAGAGAGCACTCTCTGTAGGTGGTAATGTAGCGCGAGATGTCATCGATGGACAAAGCTTTGCAGCATCAGCAAAGAAGAGGGGCTTGGCAGAGTTGAATGATCTTGGGGGAGATGTGCTCAGTGCAGTCCACCTAGATAGTGTGAAAAGAAGAAAAACAAGAGGTGGAAAGAAAAGGAGAGGTGTTGGTAAACGTACCATATTTTAATAGCAGCAGTATCCGGTATAAAGACAGCAGAGCTTGATATCTATATTCATTAAGTGATAACGCTTCAAACAATCATCACTCACAAAAGATGGCTAGTCTAAATGGAACAACAGGTAATAAGTTGGAAGGTTCTTCCTACAACATAAATCCATCGTTGGATGTATTTTCTATGGAGCCAACAAACATATCGGTAGAGAGATCGGAATACGTTGTCATCAGACCTGATAGGTTAGATCCTTATGGTAGTATTGAGTTAACCTTGTCAGGGAGCACTGAACATTACACAGATCTCTACAACTCGTTTCTGCAAGTTGAAGCCACAGTTGTTCAAGATGATGGAACCAATATTGCTGGTAGTGATGATGATGCAGCTGTGTGGATGGGGGATTCAATGCATGCATTATTCAGCGAGTTGAAAATGTCGATAGAAGGAACTACTGTTGAATATGCTAACAATTACGGTTTACGCTCCTACTTTTCACAACTACTCGAAAACAGCGCAGACAGAAAGAAATATCAAGGTAAGATGGAAGGATGGTTGTATGATGAATCAACTAGCAAAGACGTTGCTAATCACAAAACTGCAGATAAGAAAAGGAGGAGAGCTCTAATCAAAGGTGGAAAGGTAATAAAATTAACTGGAAAACCTCATCTCGCGTTATTTCAGCAAAAAAAACTAATAATCCCTGGGCCTAGTATGCAGCTGGAGTTTGAGCGTGCCTCCAGCAAACTAGCTTTTTTTGCTGCGGATGAGGCGCCTACAGGAGGAGCGAAGATTAGAATTGATAAATTTGAACTTCATCTTTGTAAAGTTAAGGTGAATCCTACAATACAAAACTCCCAACTCAGTTTGGCATTGGAAGGTCACAACTACATTTATCCAGTTGATCAAAAACGGATAAGACTATACGGAATCCGTGCTGGTGTTGCGCAGATTGACATCACTTTGGAAGAAAACAAACAAAAACCTAAACAAATTTATTTAGGTTTAATTGATCACAACGCTATGAACGGACGTTTCGCCTTGAATCCGTATAGAATGCAACACGCGAATGTTGATAGCGTTGTATTGAGAGTTGGTGATTGTCCAATTGGAAGGAGATTTGAGCCAGATTATACTAGAGAGGTTTTTGGAAGAGAATATCATCAGTTTCTACACACTACCGGAACTTTGCTCGATGGTGATAGTCTTGGTATTACGAAAGAACAATACCTTGATGGTACTACACTTTATGGATTTGATTTGACTGGCGATTTCCTTAAAGAAGGATTTCACTCTATGAAAAATGTCACAACAAGTGTGGAAATTCGTTTTAGCACTAACACGCCTGATGGATTATCCCTGGTACCATACTTTGTAAAAGATGGTGTGTTGGAGATGGACAGCATTCTTCAATTAGCTATCGCGGGAGACGCAGTGCTTTAAACAGAAAGCTAGAGTTGAATACCATACAAATTCGTTCGATCTTATCTTCAGACGTTTTATGTCAAAGTGTAGGGATTCACGTTGGAGCTAGAGATCAGTTTTGGAAGCAAATTTGCAATTTTCCAACAGGATGTTTCGTATTCAACACCCATTATTCTCACCAACCTGGAGAGCATTGGTTGGCTGTGTACGCTAATGATTCAGAGGTGGATTTTTTCGATTCGTTTGGATGTTCTGTTTCCTTTTACCCAGATGTAAATGAAATACTAAGTATTCACGGAGGATATGAAACAATACAAAGTAATGAAACACAACTACAAAATTTGTTGTCAACTGTATGTGGCGATTATTGTGTATACTTTTGTTTACTGAGAAGTAGAGGCTGGAGTATGGATGAAGTTGTTAGAAGTTTACGAGATATAGGAGATAGTGAGATGAGAGATTACTCAGTACGGAGATTTATCATACAGACTTATTCTAACTTCGAGTTCATACAAGATAATACAGTAGAAGGAATAGATGGAGTGCATATACAAGGAACTAATTTACTAAGTAAATTGTTAAAATAAATTATTATAATTGAATTTTATTTGTTATAACAAATAAAATGAATAAAATACAACTTATCTCAGTATTTGTGCTAAACACTACAGAATCTATAAAAACTATTATTTTGTAATGTTCAAAGCTAATGTTGAGAAATTCATCTCTTGCAAGATGTAAATAAGATCTTCTCATTTTCTTCCTCAGGAGCGCTCTTTAGTTATATCTAAAAGACATAGTAACTAATGACTCTATCATACAAAGTTATATGAATTAATTTTAAAAAAATACTTTGGAACTTACTTTAAATATATATGAAACTTGCCATCATAGAAGACGAGATACATCCCTTGTGTTATCAATTAAGGTTTCGATGTGCTGTTCTGGACAATTCTCTTTTTCATTTTCATCAAAGTAGGAGAGAAAGGTGTGTTGTAGCAAAGTATCAAACAGTTCAGAGGCTTGAATGAAAGCTTGGAGAGCCGAGAGTAGAATGACATCGTAGAAAATCGTGTTGTTCGTAGTTTGTCTTAGTCCTTTGAATAATATTACATCGCTTTTTTCCGACACCACAGCTGAAGCTATTTGAGCAGGGATGTTAATATCTCCAATCAGTAGCTCTCCATTCACCATACATCTGCAATTAGCCACTAGAATATCGGCAGTCTTGTGCCAACGAGTATCACATTTTCTTAGCATTCCAGGATTCTCATAAGCTATAACACTTCCTGTTGGAAAATCGTGTAGGTGAGCAACGCTGAAATAAGCCTGTATTTGTCTCATACTCTTGCCGTATAATGAGTTGAATGGGTTGTTGATCTTTCGATTACATCTTTGGCAATCAGCGGAATGAAAAATCGCACCTCCTGTCTTTCCTTCTCCCATATAAATTAAAACAATTGGGCGTGTTTGCTTAGCTTTATTAACAAGCAGTCCTATTTCGGTTGAAACATCACTCTTCACTCGAGTTCTCTTTTTATCCTTTCGATAGTTGTAAATGATGGTACACTTTGATTCATCACGAAATTCAACAGACAACACCTCCATAACTGTTGGTATTGGTAGTTCGCAGATTTCCACGGATTCTTCAAGTTTTTCTAGACTATCTGGAGAGAGAGAGTTTATTAACCCGGTGCTCTTGTAGGTGAGAGTGGTTAGTTCATTACTTCTGGCATCTTGAAAGGGTATTCTGGTGTGACGAAAAAGTGTGTCGTCTCCAACATCCATCAAAACTCATTTTTTGCAGCTCGAGTCAGTTTCAATATCGTCTTTTGTCAAATCAATGAAAGGTCGTTTCACCACAGATGTTCTTTTTGAAGACAGCTTGTTAGTAGGAGATGTGACTAAAGTAAAATCTTGTTGGGATTCCGGTTCATCAACTACCAATTGACTTTCTGGCATATGAAAGATAGGAGAAGGTGATGGGGAAAGGGTTTGCTGGGATTCCGCTTCTTCATTCATCGGTTGTCTTCCTTCGTCTTGAGTATTCATTCTGAAAATAAACAAAGATTTTGTTTAATTTTTTGTAATTAATTTTAGAGATCATAAAGACCATAAACCTTCAGCTAGTTGTGTTAGCTAACAGAAAATAAATATTTTTACTCTTACCTTTATGAAGAGGGAGAGCTCCTAGTAGTTGCAATAGAAGGTTTAGTAGATGTTGCTTCTCCGCTAGCTGTTGTAGAACTGGATGCTTTCTGTGTAAAAACAGTGGCTCTTAAATAGCTATAGTTGCACTGATTAAACCCTATGAATACCATCTCGTGTCAACCTCTATGAATCAGCATTTTTTCACGCGAAGGAAATCCAATGCTTTCGCGGGAATAAAAAATTTATTTTCACGCGAATACAAACCAATGCTTTCGCGGGAATAAAACAATTATTTTCTCGCGAATAAAAATCGTTGTTTTCGCGGGAATAAAAAGTTTATTTTCACGCGAATAAAAACCAATGCTTTTGCGGGAATAAATAATTTATTTTTACGCGAATAAAAACCGTTGTTTTCGCGGGAATAAAAAGTTTATTTTCACGCAAATAAAAACTGTTGTTTTCGCGGGAATAAACAGCTTATTTTCACGCGAATAAAAACCAATGCTTTCGCGGGAATAAATAATTTATTTTCACGCGAATAAAAACCAATGCTTTTGCGGGAATAAAACAATTATTTTCACGCAAATAAAAACCGTTGTTTTCGCGGGAATAAAAAGTTTATTTTCACGCGAATAAAAACCAATGCTTTTGCGGGAATAAATAATTTATTTTCACGCAGATAAAAAACAATGTCTTCGCGAGAATGAAAAATTTATTTTCACGCGAATAAAAAACAATGTTTCGCGGGAGTAAAATAACTATTTTCACGCGAATAAAACAGGAATATTTCACGCAAATAACACTATTATGATAGGGTTTTCGCGTGAGTGTTTTTAATGGTTATAAGCTAAATGAGTAGGTGTGGCTTATAGTATATAAGAACAGCTCTCTCTGCATAGAAATCATTCTCTCCAGCAATAACCTCAGGAGCATCAACTACTACAGCTGATTTCTTGGTGATAAGGTAAGAATTAATAGAAACACTATTTAATGGAAGTTAAAATGTAATTATTTTACAACACTGTTTAATCATCCTATACTAATACATAACTTTTTTATTTTAGTTCATTATGAGTCCAAAGTCATATACAATAAAAGACTTCCTCCCGGAGATTTATCACAAGTATATTAAAGAAAATGTCGCCGTACAGGAAAAGGCGAAATATCCATTGACATTACAAGCTGTGGCATTCTGTATAACACAGCATTTACTAACTTTAGCATCATTATATGGAGAACTGTTGCCAATACAATACCGACCACGTACATTACACAGATATGGTGACAATCAAGAAAGATTATTACGACTAACAATTCAAAACAATTTTGAGACAGTTTTGAAAATGTCTAAAATCGTGAACATAAACGATTTTTTAAAAAAAATTAAAAGAAAGGCATGGGATCAAGATCTCACTCAAAGTTTAGTTGAAGCCCAGTGGACTCAAGAACTACTATGTGAGTTTAAGACCAATATTTTACAACATATTCAAACAGATGAATGTATCACTTCATCTATTTTTTCGTTTGAGTCTATGTTAGAGCTTTATCAAGTATATAATCTTTAATATATACTCATTATATAATAAATATATACAATCATACAATGTTTTATTTCTATTCAATGTAGACATGAATGTGTACATAAATATATATATATAGCTATCAAAAAATTATCAAAACTTAAATGCCATACATTCAAAATCTAGATGCTATATGAGTTAGAATTATGTAAAACTTAAATGCCATACATTCAAAATCTAGATGCCATATAAGTTCAAATTAAGTAAAAAAATAATCAAAACTTAAATGCCACTTAAATGCCACTGAAATGCCACTTAAATGCCATACAATATTAACTCGGCAAATCTATTCAACGCCGTAACCCATTGCATTAACCCCGGAGTCAAATCCACAAAAAAACACTTGGTAGGGAGATCTGCTCATATATTACTGCTCCTAGAATCTTTTTTGGATGATTTTTTGAATGCTTCCCAACTGTCATTACCATAATAACTCATAAAAAAACAAATAAACCCAGTTCCCTGAAAATAGAAAAAAAATAGAAATGGAAAGGCTTGTAACGATTCAGTTCAAGTGCTTTGAAGGCACTTTATTATTACTCACAAAAAACATTAATTAAAATAAAGATTGCTCATGTTATTATTGAACCACAATCTACTATTAGCCATGCTGACAGCTGTTGATAAAAAACAGTTTGCTTGGCCTACCCAAAAAAAGTTGAAGCATTTGGTTTTAGTGCAAACTGAATAAAAACAGTTCAAGCTGGTCAGCTATGTACTTCTTACCGCCAAAACAATATTTCTGATATTCTTTAAAGTGAAAAAAAAATTCTGTTTAAAGAACCATCAATAACTAGAACTTTGCTAACACGGCTCTTAAGTTTAGGCTTCGCCTCTTCTGTTACAATGCGAATGCAATCGTTCATTAAATTATAAAAGTCGGAGTATTAGTCCTTAAGTAATTGTCAAGCTCATTAACCTTACACCGCCCAAAGTTAGTATAATCAACATCAAATTCAGCAACAACTGTACTTGCATGACCCATTACTCAAAACAAAAATTATTTTCTTAAATATTTTGCATGTGTGTACTCACTTTTTGTAAGTGTTCTTTGGAGCTTAGGTAATCTCCAATTTCTCTGCAGCTATGAGCTGCTAGAAGATTCAAGAATCCCGACTGATCGCCGTGGTTATTGATTAACCACTTGAGGTAGTCTAATGCTGAGTTGTACTCTTTTGTGTAATACAAAATGTAGGCAGCTAGTTGTGTGTATTTTTTTCTCAGCTTCAGTTTTTTAAACGGTTTGATCTCACAAAACTCAATACAGCCTGTAAACTCAAGAGGCTGGTGAATGGCAGTGCTCAGTGCTACCTTGGCAGACTCATACTGTCCAGTGAAGTAGAAAACTTCTGCTTTCAACAAATAATCATTTGGTGGAACTTGTATATAGTTTTGCAAAACTATTGGCAACTTTTGTTGGAGACTTTGAAAGCGAGAACTGTTGAGTTCGTTTACTCCAAGCTTAATCGATTGCTTGACGGGTGTGAGCAGGTAACCAAGGATGACAAATAAGTTTGCTGGTACATCACTTGTCGCATTTGGTAAAACTCCTGTAGGTGAGGCAATGCGTACATACTCAATCTGAGATTTTTGTTTAAGATAAGCAGAAGTTCGTATGTAGATAGAAAGTGCTAGTAGAATGTTAATATACAGAAAATTTTCTGCAGATAGATAACCCTGATCATGAAGACGCGAGAATACCATATGTGATTTGTTCGTCTTGAACCCCAGACACACCTTCATATTATTGGCTAACAGAGTTGGATACCTAAATATGTCGCTCTTAACTTTGACATCACGGTTTTTTGGTGGTTGAAATTGTACAAATTCTGGGAGAAATGTGTACTTATCAATATCAGCAGCGAAGGAATCGAGTCTTTGCTGCTGAACTGTCTCATTACAAAGGGCCAATTTTTGCTCATACTTTGTTCTGGCATCGGTGAATTCTTTATACAAATTGATCCCATCTGAGTTTTCTTCATTTGTATAGATGACAACAGTGGAAGAGAGAAGGTCAGACTTATCTCCCGCAAGTCCATTGAAAGGAGATTCTGCAGATGTCCTGTATAGATCCATCAAACCCTCAACTGTTCCTGTTAAAGGCTGACCTCCTACTTTACCATTTCCTGTTGGTATATTTCCTGCATTGTCGGTGATACCGTCTATTCGATAGCCAACCGGAATGTCTCTGGTTGGGATTCCTGGGAAATCATTTTTAGGTTTCAGTTCATCAATGTCAAAACATTTCAAGGGGCTCTCCTGAAGGTTTCCAATTCTGAAGTAGCTCTCCATCGCCAGCTTGTCAAAGTACTCATCCGCTTTCTCGACTATAAAAGCATATTCTAAATCGGAATAAGGAGTTGCCTCTCCTTTTGCAACGGAACCCAAGCCAACGACTACAAACTTACAAGGAACGTTCAAAGGTATATTTACTTTGCTCAGCACATTCACACAATCAGCTAGAATTTCTCTGGAAACTTCCACAAAGCCATCGCAACACTTTTGGCTCTCACCAAAAACTTCTTTGCAAAATTTCTCAATTTCAGGTAGACTTTTCTCACCGAAAATATTGCCTACTTCAATCTTCTGTCCAAAATCTTCTAACAGTTTAAAGTTTTTTTCAGTTCTTTCTCTGAAATTCAACAACAACTTTTTGTGTTTTTCAATGAGTTCTTTATGTTCTGTGTAGCTGAGTGGGTGGTTACCTTGGTACCAACTCTTCTCGATGTCATAGATTAATCTGGTTCTTTCTTCTGTTGGCTCTCTAGAGGCACAGTAATTGGCTAATCCATGAGCCTATGAAAATTATCAGAACAAGTTTTACATAAAGTTTTAACCCAATTTTTTTTAAGCATTTGTAACTGAAAATTGTTTGCATTTATATCATCAATGTGCAAAAGTCAATTAAATGTTTGAAAAACTTCGAACTGCCATGATCAATTGCATAACAGTGTATAAAAAATAGTGAAGTATTCAAAATTATCTCTCAATCAACTCTCATATAGCAACAACTTTTTATAACAAGAACTAAAATAATTTATGTGGTAACGAGTACAACAATGTGTACCTGAAGATAACATCTCCACTCCTGGGAGTGTTCTCCTTTTGTGAGGTAGGACCTGGCTAGCTCATCTATGGAGGCCAGCTCCTCTTCTACTGTGTAAGCTTGCAACATTTTGGTGTAATAATTCAGCAACCCTGTAAGAAATGTCTGAGCAAGTTCAAACAGAGATGTTTTATGTCAGAATTTCTGTTGCTTTTTAGTTGCAGCAAAAAATATTCAAAATTAACTCGCATTTTCATATTTTTTGTTACAACTAAAAAGTAAAAGAAATTCTCATGCCTTACGTATTTTAAATCTTTTGTTTTTTACTGGTTTATATAAACTGGTTTCAAAAAATATCCCAATTCCCTCTCCTTTTCTTATTTATTCATCAAAAGAGTTGGAGCAGAGGCTAACACGTGAAAAGTTAAACTCATTTGCTTGTCAGAGCAGTTTAACCTGTCATGTGATAAATTATGTCTCCCATCAGAGAAAAAATTACCTGGCTGCGTGTCAAACTGCAGCAATCCATCTATATATATTTCATAGTTCTCTGTGAATCTTACACAATCTTTCCTTTACACTTAATTATAAAAACTTGGTTTGAATTGTTTGAATATGTGAGCCTAAGTCTATTTCCAGGCCTTGTTGTGTGAACCACAAAGTAGCGAGCAATGGAGCACTGCTCACCACGCAGAGACACTTGGTAGGGAGATCTGCTCATATATTACTACTCACTGCTCACCACACAGAGACAGTAAGTAAACATATGGCAATGAGCTACATAAACTCATTGAGAATTTTTTTTATTAACGATATGTTAGTTTAGCTTGGCCATTGCACTATTTAGCCATGTTTGTGGGAATTACATTCTCTCTAGCTGACGGACACGACTTGCTGCAGGTACGGAAGGAAAACAAGGTCGATGAAAGCGAATTGCATCATTTTAAAGATTTTAAAGTTCACTTAGAAAACTTTTCAGTTCGAGTTGAACACAAAGCACTGCACTCTGCCCCATTTGTTGGCTTTTCTGGGAGGTTTATGTACTCACAGCTATTACTAGAGATTGTATTCTGTTAGCATACAAAAGGTGTATCAGTTGTATGTAAAAATAATAGCTACAGGACGTCTTCTTCTTCCTCTTTTGCCATCTTGTTACATAAGACTTGACTTCTACTTGTGCTCTCTAAGTCTTACAGCTGTTACTTGGTATAGTCAAAGAATGTATGACTATAACTACATGATGGAATTGTAATTTTGAGCTCAGGCAAAAAATATTATTTACAAACGGTATTACCAAAACAATTGAGTCAAACAGAATGGATCAAGCAAACTGGTCACTCATAGCTAATATGCAGCTACTCAAATGTCAAAAGTTGTTGTTATCAAACACATGGCAGCAGGCTCTGCTAGATTTATGGCTGATAGAAAAAAAGAATACTCAGTCATTCATTATTTATTACACAAAAGTGAGGTTAACAGTTGTCTTGCTGTCATTGCACATAATTTGGAACCATAAATTTTGGAAAACTCTGAAAGTTAAAAACGGTATAAAACTTACATTATCTTACCTTTGGCACTGTTTTGATATTTTCTCAGATCTCCGATTTCTCCAGCTCACAGAACGGCAGTACTCAGTTTATTGGGTCAGTAGACACAACTGCAATGGACAACAGTCAGCTGCTAAAACAATACAACTCACAATTGCTTCCTATATTTGAGGTTAAAACCTTGCACACTGTCTCTTATCCACACGACTCTCTGTTGATGCAGCAGATACAGATGTAGCTTGTTGTGAGAGTAGATAGCAGAAATTGATGATAAACATCAGCAGAAAGAACTGTCATTGTTTCTACTATTCTGCTCCTATTTACCCCAGAGTTGTGCGCTCAATGCAATTAGGCTCAATAGCATGGAAGCAACTAGTTTGGCACAAATGGTTCACATTTTATTTGGTTGACTTATTTATATTATTTTCTTGTTTCAAGCAAACAGGTAATATTTTGAAATCATGAAGCCGGTAAACTATGATATGTTTTGATTTCTGGTATGTTCATTTGAGTGCAGCCAGCCAAGCATAAAGGTGTCTATGTCTTCAAGCGATGAAACAGTGGGCTATGAGCATGTGTGGGGGTTCACATTAGTAGAACAGCGAAACAACAGAACAATGGTTTTGGTTTTTGCCGTTTGTCCTCAAACCAAAGATGTTTGTGGAATTAAACCTCTTCACATGATCAAATCTCAGTTACTTTCCACTACAATAAATCATTGAGTGCCAGCCAGAGATTCAAGAAAAGCAAAGGCATTGCTTTACGTTGCAAAACTTTATTTACTTACACTAACCTTTGCACTTTGAGCGTTTCTAGTGTTTATTTAATAGTTGGCAAACTATTATTATCTTAATTCTTACCTTATGGTTTGAGCTATTTATTTTCTTATTTACTATCACTATCTTATTCATTTTTAATGCAGTGGTGGAGCTAGAGCAAGGAGTGGGGTAGGGCAAGAGGTGGGGTAGGGCAAGAGGTAGGGGTAGAGCAAGGGGTGGGGGTAGAGTGAGGGGTGGAGGTAGAGGAAACGGGTGGAGGTAGAGTAAGGAGTGGAGGTAGAGTAAAGGGTGGAGGTAGAGTAAGGGGTGGAGGTAGAGCAAGGGGTGGAGGTAGAGCAAGGGGTGGAGGTAGAGCAAGGGGTGGAGGTAGAGTAAGGGGTGGGAGTAGAGTAAGGGGTGGAGGTAGAGTAAGGGGTGGAGGTAAAGCAAGGGGTGGAGGTAGGGCAAGGGGTGGGGGTAAAGCAAAGGGTGGAAGTAAAGCAAGGGGTGGAGGTAGAGCAAGGGGTGGAGGTAGAGTAAGGGGTGGAGGTAGGGCAAGGGGTGGGGGTAAAGCAAAGGGTGGAGGTAAAGCAAGGGGTGGAGATAGAGCAAGGGGTGGAGATAGAGTAAGGGGTGGGGTTAGAGTAAGGGGTGGGGTAGAGCAAAGGGTGGAGGTAGGGCAAGGGGTGGGGTGGAGCAAGGGGTGGAGGTAAAGCAAGGGGTGGAGGTAGAGTAAGGGGTGGAGGTAGAGCAAAGGGTGGAGGTAGGGCAAGGGGTGGAGGTAGAGTAAGGGGTGGAGGTAGGGCAAGGGGTGGGGGTAAAGCAAAGGGTGGAGGTAAAGCAAGGGGTGGAGGTAGAGCAAGGAGTGGGGATAGAGTAAGGGGTGGGGTTAGAGTAAGGGGTGGGGTAGAGCAAAGGGTGGAGGTAGGGCAAGGGGTGGGGGTGGAGCAAGGGGTGGAGGTAAAGCAAGGGGTGGAGGTAGAGTAAGGGGTGGGGGTAGAGCAAAGGGTAGAGTTCGAGCAAGGGGTGGAGGTAGAGCAAGGGGTGGAGGTAGAGTAAGGGGTGGGGTAGAGCAAAGGGTGGAGGTAGAGGAAGGGGTGGGGGTGGAGCAAGGGGTGGAGGTAGAGCAAGGGGTGGAGGTAGAGCAAGGGGTGGAGGTAGAGCAAGGGGTGGAGGTAGAGTAAGGGGTGGGGTAGAGCAAAGGGTGGAGGTAGGGCAAGGGGTGGGGTGGAGCAAGGGGTGGAGGTAGAGTAAGGGGTGGAGGTAGGGCAAGGGGTGGGGGTAAAGCAAAGGGTGGAGGTAAAGCAAGGGGTGGAGATAGAGCAAGGGGTGGAGGTAGAGTAAGGGGTGGGGTAGAGCAAAGGGTGGAGGTAGGGCAAGGGGTGGGGTGGAGCAGGAGGTGGGAAGTAGAGTAGCATGAGAGTAAAATTAGTCCACTTGAGGGATTTTTTGCTAGTTTTTTGTAAACTATCAGAGGCAAGGCTTTTCATTGCAAAAACTCCTGGATGATATGGTTTTGGTTTGTATTGTTCAATGGAAGGGCTAGAAACATGCTACGTCATCACATTTTTATACCAACTTTTTTGATCAAGCAGTCACATGCTGAAAATCTTTAATGGACCAGTCTCAAGAAAACAGGGAGCTTTTGGTGTATGGTGATTAGATCTTTTTTAAAATGGAGGAATTGAAGGAATAGATGCAGATTTTAACATATAGCAATGTTTATACCAGCCTTCTAGTGGCAATTACTGGAAGTTTATTGATTGTCGATGTAATCTACATCACTTCTTTTATTCTTTTCATGTACCGTATGCAAGCAGAAGGTTCAATAACATTCTATTGCCTCTAACAATACTTTCTAAATCGATTTGGAGAGTGCAACTGGTGCTGGGTAAATACTTGTGGTAGCATTACACCAAGGACAACCATTGGTGATGTTGATTTCAAAGCGATTCAAAGATGATAAAGAGATATACTATTTTCTCTGGCAATGATGCCACTGTGATGAAATTATCAGTAATTTCTTAACTCTATAGTCACACTACTAGGAAAACATGCGGTTCCAATTTTTAAAATATACAAAAAATATCGCCACTTTTGTTACAGTCAAAGCTGCCGATCTGAAGCCTGAGACAATTTTTGCAGATTCTATAATTGAAAATAATATCTGTTTTTTCTTTGAAATGCTTTCCAAAGCAGATATACAGAGGTACAATTGGAAAAATTAAATATTAAACCTGAAAGATGTGATAGTAAATAACTCAATGCTGCAGGGCTGTGCGATGAACTGTTTACAGTAATTGGAGCCTCAAGAGAAAGACAGTTGCTTGCTACCCAACATTGTAACTTTAAAAACAGTATTGCTGTTGTTACCATTGCTGTTGTTACTATGTAAGTAGTAATAAGGGAGCAGATCTCTGTCATGGAGTCTAAGGATTAAAAGGTTCTCCTGGTTCCAGGTACTTGAAGTACGCCCCTGTTCCCGTGCAAACCTGTGAGGTACCTTTTTGTGTGCACCAGTTGTTAAGAATTTAGTTGTGCAGGGGGTTTATATAGCAATTTTTTATATTGTTAGATTATGAGTTTGATTGGTTTGGGCTGGAGGTTATCCTGGAGGTTCTCCTGGAGGTTCTCCTGGTCCATTGGGTGCCTTTTTGTGTGCACCAGGTGTTTAGGTATTTATTGGTGTGATGATGATGTTAGATTGTGGGGTTTGACTATTGTATAAAAATGAAGCGTTGTATGATTGTATTGCTATTGAAAGCTAAGATGTTGTCAGAGGAAGATGTTGAGATGAGACCGATGAATGAAACTGATACTGTTGATGGTACTACGAGTGATATGGTAGATGTTTTACCGAATATGAAACGTAAAACGTTAATAGTTATGATGATTTTGGTATTTGTCAAAGGATTTTCCACTTTTGGAGGTGCTACTGAGTTTAGTATGTATGAAAATGCTATGGAGGAAATACAAAAAGCGAGAAACTCTTCCGTCGGAATCATAAATGAAACTATTGCTGGATGACGAACATCTCCTTTATCATGAATGGAAAACCTGAAGATTATGACCCGAGGATGCGTTCTTCTTTTATGGCGATGATTGCAGGACCAACTGGTTTGGGGAAGACGCAAGCGATTTTACGAATGATTGAAACTAGTCAGACTATAGCTTATCCTCCACCGGTAGAAATTCATTACTGTTATGGAGCCTATCAAAAGGCCTTTGATGATGTACCCAGAGTGATTTTTCATGAAGGAATGATAGATATAACAACGAGTTTTCCCAGAGCCGGACAAAACAGATGGCTGATAATTGATGACCTGATGGATGAAGTTTCTGGTAAAGCCGATGCCAATGCTCTGTATACAAAACATAGCCATCATTTGAACATAGGTGTCATTTTTATTGTTCAGAATCTGTTTTTAAAAGGAAATCGTACAATTTCCTTGAATAGGCATTATTTTTTCCTTTTTAAAAACCCTAGAGACGCTTCTTCGATTACCTATTTAGCCCGTCAATGTTTTCCATCAAGAGTAAAATATGTACAAGAAGTTTTTGAAGACGCGACAAGGAAACCATACTCTTGTCTACGAATAGATACGACTCAGCGAACGAATGATCAACACAGGCTATGGGGAAACTTTACATCGGATGTTCCTATGATATTATATGTTCCCAAGTAAAAGCATATAAATAAAATTACTATTCGTTTCATCTCACACATATTTTGTTGTTCAACACTGCAACGTTTTAGTAATATAATGACAAAAGCTCTGCAGCAAAAATTAAAAAGAAATGCAGCGGTACTGTTATCACTCAGCAGCTCATCCTCTGAAATTCAAAAGTCTGTAATAGCTAAAGCAAAAAAGACCTTATTATGACATTAATGGAATGCGCTAAAGCTATTATAAATGGTACGATACCATTGACAACTTCTCAGTATAATCAGTTGCAGCAAAACATGAAGAACATTACCAACTTAGTTAGCAAATCAACGTTAGATGATAAAAAAGCTGTATTGCAAAAAGGAGGATTTCTAGCTTCTCTACTAGGACCTATTGTCAGCACTGTAGTTCCTGGAATACTGAAAACTGTATTAGGAGGACTAGGAGAACGAAGATGAATCTCTCAACAAGAATGATGAGGAATACAATGGCTATTTTAGCTCTAGATGATCTGAGTAAGAGAAGAAAAATTGCTATAGTCCAAAAGGCCAACTCAGATCTGTTTCAATCATTGATAGAAACTGTTAAAAATATTATATTAGGTAATGTTCCTCTGGATTCTGAACAGTTTATTGAGTTGCAGCATTACAAGAAGGAACTACGTAAACTAATTGCTAAAGGAACAGTTGATGATAAGCGTAACATTTTGACTCAAACTGGTAAAGGTAATCTTTTGGACGCTATTATAACTCCTATTGTACCTGTTTTATCATCAATAAAACCAATAAAGCTATGAATCTCCAACCTTTATTATTTTCCAGACGGTTTTTCATACTGTCTGAAAACGAATACAGTAGATTAATGGAAAAAGTCGGGAATAAAAAAGCGATAGAGGAAAAGAAGAACACACCTCCGATGTATTATAACCCTATGGAAGATATAACGGTGAGAGATATGAAGAGAAAGCGAAATGCTCTACTGGAAACAGCGCATGATTCTGACTTATCCGTGCACGAAAAGTTAGATGAAAATGTTCAAAACCTACGTAGGTATTTGAGCAATGTCAAAAAAATTAAAACTAAACAACAGCGAACGGTTAACTGGAGTCGTATTAAGAAAGCAAAGACAGAACCTAATTCTTCTTTGGCTAATAGCACGATTATTGATGATAAGACTGACACTCCTTTACCAAACGATTCCACCTCCTATACAACTGTGGTAGATGACACTGAGTTAGATCCATTAAAAAAGAAATTGTTTAATAGCGACGACTCAACCCTACTTGAAAATATGCTTGATGCTGATGGAGAAGATGAATATGACAGTGAGAAGGATCGTTTGAAAGAGTTTGAGAAAAAGATGTCTAGTTTAACAAGAAAAAAAGGTGATCAAGCCATTGGTGTCAGAATGTTGAAATCGATTGAGTAAAATTGGTAAGTACGACTTGAATAAGGACACACTGAAAATCGGAGATAGTTGGTTGAATCCTAAGACTTCCAAAACTTTGCTACGAGATGTTTTAACCGAAGGAGGTAGCATACGATCAGGAAATACCAACTACAGTAAATTTAAAAGCTTGCTAGCGGATCAAGGAATCACAACTGTCAGGAAATCCCCACGACAAACACGACAGAAGAGAAAATTGTTCATTCCGGGTACTGGCAAATGGACGTCGACGCGTTAAAAGAACTTTATTACAATCCCGCATTACATACATCTCTACGAGGAGCTAGAGCTTTACTGAAAGCTCGTAGAAAACGAGAGGGAGAAAAAAGAATTCGTGAATGGTTGAGTGGAGAGGATGCCGACACGCAACATAAAAAAGCCATAACTAAGTTTAAGCGTCGTCCTACAATTGTAGCCGGAATAGGAGAGCA
The DNA here is from genome assembly GCA_945261195.1 of Cryptosula pallasiana. NCBI lineage: Eukaryota > Metazoa > Bryozoa > Gymnolaemata > Cheilostomatida > Cryptosulidae > Cryptosula > Cryptosula pallasiana. The sequence continues at coordinate 31,151,690 of OX183130.1, forward strand.
GATTCAAGTAGATTTGATGGATGTTCGTTCTCGAAAAGAAGAAAACGATAACACAGCATTTTTACTGACGGCTGTTGATTCTCTATCTAGAAAAGGTTGGGCTGTACCACTCATCTCCAAATCTGGTCATGTTGTAGCCCGAGGATTGAGAAGGATACTAGATGGGGAAAACTACAAGGCTTTACAATCTGATAAAGGTAAAGAGTTTGACAATGTCAACATCAAGTCTTCTGGCAGAAAAAAAATCAAACGCTTTACAACCGAAAATGAGACAATAAAAGCATCAATGGTGGAGCGTTTTAACAGGACTTTAAAAGAGAAGATTTACAGATATCTGACGAACAAAGATGATGACAGATACATTGATGTTTTACCCGATATGGTTAGCGCGTACAACAACACTGTTCACACCGCTATAGGTATGAGACCAAATGATGTGAATTTTCAAAATCAGGAACTTGTGTGGAATTGAGTGTATGAAGGAGGAGAACACAGTTTAACTAAAGAACCAAAGTTTAAAGTCGGGGATTATGTGAGAATTAGCAAGGCAAGAGGAGCGTTTGAGAGAGGTTACACCCCGAATTGGACGATCGAGATCTTTATAATCACTGATGCACTCATCAATGAGAACCTGTTGTATATAGGGTAAAAGATTTGGCTGAGGAGATGATCGACGGTACCTTTTACGAAAACGAGTTGCAAAAGGTAAAAAAACCTACAACTTTCAGAATCGAAAAGATATTGGGAAGAAGAACGAGAAGATGTAAAAGACAGATTCTGATTAAGTGGTTGGGATACGGAGAAAAGTTCAACAAGTGGGTGGATGAATAGCTTATAAGGAATGAACACTTGACATAATCATCATACGTTGGTAAAATGTCGATGCTGATAACTTTACCCTCGAACTCCAGTGCTGAAGAGTTTCCCGATAACACCAATTCTGATTTTACAGTGAGACTGTATAAATATTTAGATATCATTGGTGGTAAATGGGAGATAGCTCTGCTAGATAAATTGTATTCTAATAATTGGAAAAACGTTACCGAAGGAAAAATATATCTAGAAAAGACTAATGTCTCTGGTAGAAGCGAAAAGTCCTTCATCTTAATTGGTAATGGAAGGTACGATAGTGTGGAGGAGTTGGAGGAGGTTATACGAAAGAGAATGCGAGAAATGAATTTAGATAAAAAGTTTCCATCTCCTACAACAAGATAACCAACACCAGTTTACTAACTACAGCGATCCTGATACAACGGTGAGCTTTTCCAAAGACTTGACATTTATCTTTGGATTCGAACCAAGTGGGAAAACTACGTATCCCCGTGGTAGATACAATAATGTCACATCTCCTGATATAAATTTCAGACTAACCTCTTTGTATGTTTATTCCAACATTGTTGATAATAGAATGGTAGGTGATACAAATGTATCTTTGCTAAGAGTGGTACAGGTGCAAGGAAAGAAGAGCAGCGTTGTGTACCAAGAGTTTAAAAACCCGCACTACGCCAATGCTTCATCACTGAATAGCAATCTCATTCAAGTGCTTATAATGAGTGACAATGGTGAGCGAATACCATTTGATGGTGGAAAGGTGGTGTTGACGGTTCACTTTAGAGAAAGAGGAACACAATGAGTTTGGTACGATACAATCCAGGAGACTCGAAAGAGTTTTTTGAAGAGTACTACAAAATGCAAGCTGGAAATGGAATTGGAGTATATAGTGGACGACGAGTGATGCCTAGTATGAGAGGTAATGGACTCGGTAGTATTTTTTCAAGTATACTGAAATCGGCAACACTGCTGCTGAAGAGAGGAGCAATAAGTCTTGGTAAGAGAGCACTCTCTGTAGGTAGTAACGTAGCATGCGATGTCATCGACGGTCATAGCTTGTCAGCATTCGCAAAGAAAAGAGGATTGGATGAGTTGAATGATCTTGGGGGGATGTACTCTGTGCAGTTCGTCCAGATCGTGTAAAGAGAAGAAAAAAGGGCTCTGGAAAGAGGAGAGGAACTGGTAAATGCGGACGTTCAAAATTTTAATACTAACAGAATGGGCTATAAAGACAGCAGAGCATGACATTTGTGTTCATTAAGTGATTTCGCTTCGAGCAAACATCACTCTCAAAAAGATGGCTAGTCTAAATGGAACAACGGGTAATAAGTTGAAAGGTTCTTCCTACAGCATAAACCCTGCATTGGATGTATTTGCTGCGGAACCTACAAACATATCGGTAGAGAGATCGGAATACGTTATCATTAGACCCGATAGGTTAGATCCTTACGGTAGTATTGAGTTGACCTTATCAGGGAGTACTGAGCATTACACAGATCTTTACAACTCGTTTCTGGAAATTGAAGCCACAGTCGTCCAAGATGATGGAAGCAATATTGCTGGTACCGACGACAACGCAGCTGTGTGGATGGGGGATTCAACCCACGGAATATTCAGCGAGTTGAAAATGTCGATGGAAGGAAATACTGTTGAATACGCTAACAATTACGGTTTACGATCCTACTTTTCACAACTACTCGAAACTCATGCAATCAGAAAGAAATATCAAGGTAAGATGGAGGGCTGGGTGTATGATGATTCAACAAGCAAAGACGCTGATGAGCACACCGCCGCGGACAAAAAAAAGAGGAGAGCTTTAATCAGAGGCGGGAAGACAATAGAATTGACTGGGAAACCTCACCTCGCGTTATTTCATCAGAAAAGTTAATAGTTCCCGGCCCTAGTATGCAACTGGACTTTGAACGGGCTTCCAGCAATATGTGTTTGTTTGCCGCCAACAACTCACCAGCAGGAGGAGCAAAGATTAGAATTGATAAATTTGAACTACATCTTTGCAAAGTCAAGGTAAATCCTACGACACAGAACTTTCAACTCAGTTTGGCGTTGGAAGGACACAACTACATTTATCCAGTTGGGCGGAAACGGGTAAAGCTGTATGGAATTTGCAGTGGAGTTGGACAGGTTGATATAACTTTGGAAGAAAACAAACAGAAATCCAAACAAATCTATTTAAGTTTGGTTGACCACAACGCTCTGAGTGGACGTTTCACCAAGAACCCGTATAGGATGCAACACGCCAATGTCAAGAGTATTTTATTGAGAGTTGGCGATTGTCCAATCGGAAGGAGATTTGAGCCAGATTATATTAGAGGAGTTTTCGGAAGAGAATATCATCAATTCCTACACGCTACCGGATCTTTGCTCGATGGTGAAAGTATTGGTGTTATGAAAGATCAATATCTAGATAGTACTACGCTTTACGGATTCGATTTGACGGGTGATTTTCTCAAAGAAGGATTTCACTCTATGAAAAATGTCACAACGAGTGTGGAAATTTAGTTTAGCACCAACACAACTGAAGGTTTATCCCTGGTAGCCTACTTTGAAAAGGATGGTGTATTGGAGATGGATAGCATTCTTCAATCAGCTATTGCGGGAAACGTAGTGCTCTAAACAGTGAGCTAGAGATGAATACCATACAGATTCGTTCGATCTTATCTTCGGATGATTTATGCTGTAGTGTAGGGATTCACTTTGGAGCTAGAGATCAGTTTTGGAAGCAAATTTGTAATTTTCCAACAGCATGTTTCGTATTCAACACTCATTATTCTCATCAACCCGGAGAGCATTGGTTAGCTGTGTACGCTAATGATTCCGATGTGGATTTTTTAGACTCATTTGGGCGTTCTGTTTCCTTCTACCCTGATGTAAGTGAATTACTAAGCAGTCAGAGAGGATATGATTCAATACGAAGTAATGAGATGCAGCTCCAAAACTTTTTGTCAACTGTATGCGGTGACTACTGCGTATACTTTTGTTTACTGAGAAGTGGAGGATGGAGTATGGATGAAACTGTTAGAAGCTTACGAGATATAGGAGACAATGAGATGAGAGATCACTCAATACGAAGATTTATCCTACAGACTTATCCTAGCTACAAGTTTACACAAGACAATACACTAGAAGGAACAGATGGAGTACATATACAAGGAACTGATTTGCTAAGTAAATTGTTAAAGTAAATTATTATAATGAAATTTTATTTGTTATAACAAATAAAATGTATATAAAATACAAACTATCTCAGTATTAGTACTAAATACTACAAAGCCTATGAAACTATTTTTGTAATGATCAAAGTTAATGTTGAACTCATCTCTTGCAAGATGCAAATAAGATTATCTCTATCTCCCTTTCTCAGAAAGCATTCTTTAGTTAGATCTAAAGGACATAGTAACTAATGACTCTATCATACATAGATGTATGAACTAATTTGGAAATTACTTTTGCGTCTATCGTAAATAGAATAAAACTTACCATCATTGATGGTGAGATGCATCCTTTGTGTTAGTGATTAGGGTGTGAATGTGCTGTCTCGGGCATTCTTCTTTTTCAATTTCATCAAAGTAAGTGAGGAAGAGATGTTGTTCCAAAGTATCGAACAGTTCGGAGGCTTGAATGAAAGCTTGAAGAGCTGAGAACAGAATGATGTCGTAGAAAATTGTGTTGTCCATAGTTTGTTTCAGTCCTTTGAATACGATAACACCACATTTCTCTGCTACCACAGCTGAAGCTATTTGAGCAGGAATGTTGATATCTCCAATCAGTAGCTCTCCATCTACCAGACACCTGTATTGAGCCACTAGAGTCTCAGCAAGCTTGCTCCAACAACTGTAGCATTTTCTTAGCATACCAGGGTTCTCAAAAGCTATAACGCTACCTGGTGGAAAATCGTACAGGTGAGCTACGTTGAAATAAGCCTGAATTTGTCTCATACTATTGCCTGATAATGAGCTGAATGCATCCTTTACCCTTAGATTACATCCGTATCCATCAGCAGAACGAAAAATTGCATTTCCAGTCTTTCCTTCTCCCATATAGATCAAAACCATTGGGCGTGTTTGCTTAGCTTTATTAACGATCAGCCTTACCTCGCTTGAAACGACACTGTTCACTCGAATTCTCTTTCTATCCTTCCGGTAATTGTGGGTGATGGTACACTTCGCTTCGTCACGAAATTCAACAAATAAGACCTCCATAATTGTTGGTATCGGTAGATCTCGGATTTCCACAGACTTTTCAAGTTTTTCTAGACGTTCCGGAGACAGAGCATTTAACAGTCCAGCGCTCTTGTAGGTGAGGGCGGCTAGGTTGGTACTTCTGGCATTTTGAAAGGGGATTTTGCTGTGTCAAAAAAGTATATCGTCTCCAACATCCATCACAACTCGTTTTCTGCAGTTCGAGACATCATCGGCATCATTCGTAATATCTTCATCATCTTTTGTCAAATCAATCAAAGGTCGTTTTATCGCTTGAGAACGCGAATCTCTGTTTGGAGATGGATCGTTGGTTGGAGATGAGGGTGGAGTGAAATCTTGTTGGGATTCTGGTTCATCAATCACCAATTGACTTTCAGCGTCTAGATAATTTTTTTTCGCTGGGACAAAGAAGATAGGAGAAGACGTTGCAGACAAGGTTTGCTGAGATTCTGCTTCTTCATCCATTGATTGTTTTTTTTTGTCTTGACTATTCATTCTGAAAAAGATAAAATAAAAAAATGTGAATTATGGTTTGTTATTTCTTTATAATTAATTTAAAGATAGATAGTACATAGAGGACTGAGTTGACTGTCTCAGTTAGTAGAAATAATTATTTTTTACTTTTACCTTCATACAGAGAAAGCTCCTAGTAGTTGCAGTACATGCTGTAGTAGATGTTGATCCTTGAATCACTGTTGTTGAACTGGGTGCTTTCTGTGTAAAACCGTTGCTTCGTAAATAGCTAAACTTGCACCGATTGACATGGGTTGAGTCCAATGAAAAGCCTCAAGTGAAAAGTCTTTATTATCATATAAGAAATTTGTGAAATTTGTTCATTCGCGCAAAAAAGCTTATACAACATAAAGGGAGTTTCAAGCAAAACTAAAAAAAGTTTCCCCTGTGAAAACCTTGCATATATGACATCAAGAGGTTTTCGTGCGAAGAACATTGTTTTCTCACGCAAATAAACATAATTTTTCGCCCGAATAAAGCATAGCTTTCTGCATGAAAAAGAAATTTTTTCAATAGAAAAATAATACAACTTTTCGCGTGGCAAAAAAGTAATTTTTTTGCGCGAATAAAAACAATTTTGTCGCGCGAATAAAACATATTCCTCACACGAATGAAACATGGAAAATAAAAAAATTTTTCCCGCAAATAAAAGATCAGGTTTTCGCGCGAATAAAACCATCTTTTTCGCGCGAATAAAAAATAATTTTTCGCGTAAATAAAACATGAAAAATAGATCCATTTTTTGCGCAAATAAATCATATTTTATTCGCACGAATAAAACATATTTTTTCGCGCGAATAAAACATGAAAAATAAATCCATTTTTCATGCGAATAAAAAAACATCCTTTCGCGTGAATGAAACATACTTTTCCGCATGAAAAACAAATCATTCTGGTAGAAAAATAACACAATTTTCCACGCGACTAAAAAGTCATTTTTCCGCGCGAATAAAACCAATTTTTCCCATGTGAATAAAACATTATTCTCACGTGAATAAAGCATGGAAATCAAAACGATTTTTTTCGCGAATAAAAAAAACATGTTTTCGAGCAAAAACAACAAATTTCAGTATGCAAAAAAATTTTTCGTGTGAATAAAACATTACTTTCTCGTGCGGATAAAACATAATTATTTTGCGTTATTAAAACATAATTTTCTGCCTGAAAATAACACATTATTTTGCGCGAAAACCCTTTATAATATATACATTTTTTGTGTGAAAAGTATTTTTTTGGGTCGGAAAAAACAGCAATTTTTGCACGAAAAAAGGCTTTTCTGACTACAAAAACAACATTTTTCACGCAAAAAAATGATTTTTTTTTTTCAGACTGAAAAAAACAGTTTCACACAAAAACACGACTTTTTTTGAGCGGAAAAAAACCATTTTGTGTCTGTGAAAAATACACATTCTCGCTCGAAAACCCTTTACAACATATACATTTTTTCGCGCGAATAAAACAAAATAAAACTCTTTTTCTCACGCGAATAACAAGATTTTTCCGTGTGAATAAAACATAGTTTTACGCGCTGACAAAAACAACATCAGTTTCTGTCTGAGAAAACAAATTTCTGTAACATAAAAGAATCCCATTCTTCGCGCGAATAATCTATATGTGTTATAGAGGGTTTTCGCGCGAATAACATTATTATAAAAGGGTTTTCGGGTGAGTATTCTCATTGGATGTAAGGTTAATAAGTAGGTGTAGCTTCTAGTATTTAAGAACTGCTCTCTATATAGAAATCATTCTCTCCAGCAATAGCTTCAAAGGAACCATCTACTACAGTATTCATTATACAACTAACAGCAGACTTCTTGCTGATAAGGTAAGAATTAATAAAAAATACCATTTAGTAGTAGTTAAAAAATAAAAGTTTATAATTATTTTACTTCACTGTTTATCATCCTATACTAATACATAACTTTTTATTTTAGTTCATTATGACATCAAAAACAGTCCGCGTAAAAGATTTCCTGCCAGAAATATATCACAAATACGTCAGAGAAAATGTGATTGTACAGGAAAAAGCGATACAACAATTAACATTTCAAGCAATAATATTGTGCATCACACAACACATGCTAAGCATAGGAGCGCTATATGGAAACTTTCGCCAATCCAATACAACACCTCTATAGCTCAACAAGGTGATCCTATGGAGATATTTTGTACTATGACGAAGAACCATTTCCAAACTGTTTTAAAAATGTTAAAAAAACGTAAACATTAATGATTATTTTAAAAAAATCAAAAGAAATGCTTGGGATAGAGCAGTTTTTGAGAAAAATTTTAAATTGAATTGGACTGAAAAAACTTTACGTCTAATCCACCTTCATATTTACAAATATATTCAAATAGACAAACAGCTAGGAGCTTCCATATTTTCTTTTGAAATAATGTTACAAGTTTTTCACGCATATATGTAATATTTGTTATGTAATAAACTTATACAATCATACAACGCTTCATTTTTATACAATACTCAATCCCCACAATCTAACATCATCATCACACCAATAAATGCCTAAACATCTGGTGCACACAAAAAGGCACCCAATGGACCAGGAGAACCTCCAGGATAACCTCCAGGATAACCTCCAGCCCAAACCAATCAAACTCATAATCTAACGACATAAAAAATCGCTATATAAACCCCCTGCACAACTAAATTCTAAACAACTGGTGCACACAAAAAGGTACCTCACAGGTTTGCACGGAAACAGGGGCGTACTTCAAGTATCTGGAACCAGGAGAACCTTCTAAGCCTTAGACTCCATGACAGAAATCTGCTCTCTTATTACTACTTATATAGTACTATATCACTGTACTACTGTTGTTACTATATAGCATTATACCACTGTACTACTGTTGTTACTATATAGTATTGTAATGGAAATGCACAGTGTTGCCATTCATCCGCAGCCAGCGCTACATCTATTTACTCAACTATTTAATCAACTACTTATCCAAGAATGACTCATACGCTTGAGCAGGCAGGACGTTCCCGCTCTTTTAGTTATTTATAGCATTGACATATGACACATGCGGTGTTGTTTACTCTTTACTAGCCAATCAAACATTTATACACTTATGTGATTTTATTGCTCATATTTAAGCACTTGCATGCAGCCCAGCTGGGCAGTATTGTTTAGGTAGCAGTAGCGCTGGGATATATTCACTGGCTTTCCATGGGTCGAACTCGGTCTCAGTCCAGTCGATCTCAGTCCAAAATGGGCCGGCACGAACCTAAAGCCAATACACTTTTCCATTCTAGCACCGGTACGAACTTGTGGAGTTATGCTCTCAATATTTACAGCTCGATCTAAAGTGCCTTTTTATTACGCTTGGGCTATCTTTTAAGATTGCAGTCTCGGTCACGGCTCTCAAGGACTGAAAGTTTTTCACTGATTAGTCTAGCGATCATTACAGTCATATTGTGTTACAATCATATTTATTACACTTTAAATTATATTCTTTAGCTTTCACTATGAATTATTTGTTAGCTGTCCAAGTGGTGGCTATTTATATGTCGATGATGCATCATAATATTCTAATGCATCATTTATTACTCATGGCTATTGAGGAGGAGTACACTGATGCAATGATTCAAGCTACAATTGTACTGTCACTGTTGGAGTCTGAGGAGGATTCTGAGTCTGGAAGTGATGACTAGGAACCTGTAAAGAAAAAGCCTCGATTTTGGATGTCTGCTCAGTGTGTGAGTGTCTTCATTAGTATGTTAATATTTCATTATTTGGTTAAAGTTGAAGTTAAACTTACAGTTGAGTTACATAATATAATTGATGAATTTAAATTATTACATTTTCTGCAAAGTCTAGACTCTAGTTTTAGTTGGAAAGCACTATATTATAGTGACTATAAAATTAGAATGTATAAAATATTGATATACTCATACTGTTAAGTTATTAGCCTAATATTTAAAATTAAATATAAAATATTAATATTTATATTAATTATCATGAATATTCTATTATAGACTGAGCCATCATGGTATGACCGTGTGTTGCTGACTTCAGCTGATGATGATCCTGTTTGGATGGCAAACTTTAGACTAAGCAAGGATGGCATTGATAGTTTGTGTCAGGTTCTGAGCGATGATCTGTCACCCTCGGAGACATCCGTTAGAAAACCCATATCGCTGCACAAAAGGTGAATATGTAATATGTATCTGCATATAGCATGCTTTGTAAAAATTATATTGGATTATTGACTAATGCGGTAAAAAATTTAAATAACACCCTAAGGCTATAACGTTGTTGAACCTTAATACATAGTAAAACTTATTTCATTCAAATCCAATTCTCTCAATTTACATAAATTATGTCATCGGTTTCCATTGCTGCTGTTATGCAATAATATTGAATTGGCATTATTTTCTTTTAGAATCTGTATAGCGCTATACAAACTGGGAAGTTGCAGCGAGTATAGAAGCGTGGCGAAAGTTTTTGGAGTCAGCGTTACATCCGTTCACAGATATCTCTACATGTTCTGTGATGCTCTTTCAAAGAGAAAAGGGCAATATATCAAGTGGTATACTGATGAGGAAGCAGCGGCAATGGCTGATGAAATTAGGAATAAGTACTCTTACCCACAATGTGTAGGTGCCATAGACGGAACACATATTCCAATAACTCCTCCACTTGATGGCAAAGCGGACTATCTATGCCGCAAAGGCTACCCTTCTATTGTTGTGCAAGCTGTAGCAGATGGTCATTACATGTTCAGAGACATTTATGCAAATACTCCAGGCTCTGCTCATGATGCCTCAGTGTATCGCCGCTCCCCACTACACGACTTCCTACAGCGGAGAATGCCTAAAAGGGACATTGTGCTGAATGGTACTGTGGTGCCACTTCATCTACTGGGCGACCCTGCTTACCCCTTGTCCAAGCTAATACTGAAAGGATACACGGGCAGAAACTTGTCTCCTGAACAGGCAAGCTTTAACGTGTATCTCAGTTCTGCTAGGATGTGCGTAGAAATCACGTTCGGAAAGTTAAAATCAAGATTCCGAATACTAAGTAAAACTGTAGATGCTGACCATCGCATTGTGCCCAAAATCATTACAGCTTGCTGTGTCCTGCACAATATATGCGAAAGCAACAAAATTCCTATGCCTCCCCCTCATCATGACGTGGAAGCTGAAAACAACCAACGAGCATTTCCTCAGCCTGAGCAGTATATCAACAATGAATTGGAGGGTAGAGGCGCTGAGCAGATCAGGATCGCAGTGAAAGATAACTTAGCAGCTAACTTTCCTTTAAGAAGAGCCTTTAATGTGTAATTTTTAAATTCATATTATATAGCTGGATTGATAGTCTGTTAAAAAAATCTTATAGGCTTATATATTTTATCAGTTGCTAGTGACTGGTCAAGTTTACCCACATCACAATTAACTACACTATTTATGTATGTATTGCTCATTTTCTGTTGCCACTCATTTTCTTACATGCTGTGAATAAAATTAGTATATTCATTAATAATATACCTGTTTCCTTATTATTACAAAAATTCAATATTCGATACAACACAATATATAATATGAATATGTTTATTAGTGAGTAATAATGTGATAATGTAATAATAGTGAATCATTATTGAGTAAGTGCATAGTATAATGCGCAGTCGTTGATACAAAAGTAGATAACATAATATGAATATAATATGAAAGATAATATAATATGAAAGATAATATATTATGAATTGAATAACTATTCACAGAGAGCAAAGCAATCATAGTAAATTTGATATTCTATACACAATATTTTAAAAATTCAGTGATTGATATTTAATATTCTAAGCAAAACATTAAAATATGCATGTAATTGTAAAACTTTACAATTATTGTTTCAATGAAATTCATCTGGTATGGTAAACTTGCCCTTCCACTTATCAGCATTAGCTGGGGGGCAAGTTTCAAGAGGCGTAAATGTCTTTGTCTGAGCAGTGGTGTGCAGTGGCTGAGCAGTGGTGTGCAGTGGCTGAGCAGTGGTGTGCAGTGGCTGAGCAGTGGTGTGCAGTGGCTGAGCAGTGGCTGAGCAGTGGTGTGCAGTGGCTGAGCAGTGGTGTGCAGTGGCTGAGCAGTGGTGTGCAGTGGCTGAGCAGTGGTGTGCAGTGGCTGAGCAGTGGTGTGCAGTGGCTGAGCAGTGGTGTGCAGTGGCTGAACGTTGCAAAAGGAATGTGATGATTGTGAGGGAGGAATGTGCAGCGGTTGAGAGGTGTGTAGGGGTTGGGATGACTGAAGGGAAGGGATGTGTGATGGTTGAGGGGTGAATAGGGGATGGGATGATTGAGGGGAAGGAATGTGTGATGGTTGCAACTGGTTAGCGGCAGGAATCAACCTTCCAAGCAAGCTTTCCATGGTTGTGGCAAATTGATGCTGTGATTCCCGCATTGACTGCATCACAGCATCAAAATGGGCGGCACGCTTGCTTTCCATGTCTTGCAACACCTGTACTACAGACAAACTTGCTGAAGAGGAAGGTGAGGAGTTTCTTGAGCGCTTTCTTTTTGACCCAGACATGCTACGTGCCGGCGTTGGTGCCCTGGACTCCTCTGGTGACCTTGGTAGCATTGCATCTTCACCAGCATCTAAACGAACAATTTAAAAGAATCATGGTAATAACAAGCTTTGAAAAATTCTCTTCAGTTCTTAGATAACAAATCAATTTTTACATGTTGTAGTTGTATACACGGCAATATTTTACAGAACCCGCGCACCACATACACACACAATATAGATATATATATATAGATATATATATATATATATATATATATATATATATATATATATATATATATATATATATATAATATATATATATTTATGATGAAAGTAGAAATATGGTGGCTCATAACGTTAGACGGTTTCGTTTTCAAAGCGTATGAACGGATTTGAAATAGTCCAGACAGTTTGCAAAGCGTCTTTTACATTGAAAATAATTGGGTAATTGTAGTAAAATAGCCCAAGAAACTATGTTTAAAAACGGGCTTGTTGGTTATAATAAATTAATTGTCGGCTTCAGCAGTTGCAGGATTAATGCTATAAAACTGTATTTCCTGTCCAACAATTGTAAAATCTGCAAACCGTATAGTTGTCTTGCAAATAATTCAGACGATTTAGAAATGATCCAGATGATTTTGGAAATTACAAACCGTATGGACGCTTTAGAAAGAGTATGAACTATTTACAAACCGTATGAATTATTTTGAAATAGTCTGAACTGTTTTAAAATAGTCTAAATTATTTTGAAATGGTTGGAAAAGTTTGCAAGGCACATGGCTTTCGAACCAAAAGCGATCGTCATAATTTTATTTATAGCCTCTTCATAACTTTGTCAACATAGACGTCGATCAAAAGACATAGAGCAAGTTAATTAACTGTATAAAAATTTTGTTGAATATAATCTCTAAAATGAGTTTTTACATTTACAGTTAGGTTGATTTATTATTTAAAATAATTTAAAGCAAATAATATTTATTAAATCAAAAATTTTTGTTTATTTATTTAGAAAAAATTCAACCGTTCAGTGTTTAGGAGAAACATTATCCATCATAAATGGACTGTAGATCTATGACCAATAGAGCAAACCAGCAAATCGGCTCGGATTTTCTAAGTTCACGAACAATTTCACAAAGCGTTCAGAAGTTTTTGCAAAAGTTCAGACTTTTTCAAATTCGTTCAAACGGTTTGGAAAGCGTTCAGACGTTTTAAAACACAAAAGGCAAAACGTTCTGAGCCACCATATAGAAAGCATGATGCACATGATGCAAAAATTTACATTGTTTTGAATATAAATATAGGTCTACTTACCAGTGGTAGCAGCAGCATCAGTCTCCTCTGCAATTGATCTGTCTAGTTCATCCAAATCCGCCGATATTGCGTTTGATATTGGGCGATGACCCTGGACCTTTTCCATCTCTGCGTAAAAGCGCCACGTACTTGGTGCACTGCCTATAGATAGATAATAAGCATTGGTTAAATGGTTTGGTATGTATAGGTTCGTCGTGTGAGCTAAAATCGAAACTTCAAGTACATTAAAGGTTTAAGCAGAAAAATATACAAATTTAAAGATCACAACATGAATACAGTTATTATTATCATATAACAAGATTGTTAAACATGGTAACAAAATTATTACTTTTAAACAATATCAATGTTATTTAGTAATTTGTAATCATAATTAGTAATAAATTAATAATACTTATGAGCGTTAAATTACTAAATAATGTTCATTTTATTTGATAATTACAATGTATTTACTAATTGATCATTAATTAATGAGTGCAATTATCTAAATCGCATCTCACTAAGATATCAGATGAAAATTAATGATCAATTATTAAAGTAAATCATAATTATGAAACAAAATTAATGTCATTTACTAATTTAGTAATTTACTATTCACAAGACATGTATTATTAATTTAATAATAATTATTGGTATATTATGATTAGTAAATTACAATAATTACAAAATAACTTTTACATCAATGATCCTTATAATCTATTTTAATGATTCACCATTAATTTAATTAATCATTCAATGAGATTTATTATTATCTACATGTAAATCACATATCAGTAAGAGTTACTGTAACATATCACATATCAGATTAAAGTTATTACAGTTGGAGTTGAAACGTACAGGTACACTTCTCCAGTAATACAATAACAATACATTGACTAATAACTTACAGTTGTTATTTATTATTATTTGTTTTATTTCATATATTATAAAATAAAAGCAAGTCAAATAATAATAAAAATCACTATATAAGTATATTAGTATATACTATATAAAACTATAAAAGTATATAATATATTATTTATAATAATAATAATAATTATTATCATTTTATCATTGCAACCTACGACTACTAGTAATGATGAAGTATCAATTAAATAACTATGAATGATTGAATCACTAATCATGATGATAAATGTTGAATTATAATTTAATTATTTATAAATTATAATTATTCCAATGAACATACCACAGGGTGGATTAGATTAGAAAAATTAATTGATAAATTATTCCATGGTTCAATCAATCAGTGGAATGGTTAATTTAATATTTAAAAAACACAATACCTGATTTGGAAGCTGTTTGCTTTTCCAACATATAATGGGCTTTTAATTTTTTCCATTTACAGCGCCACTGCTCGCCAGTTTTCGGTGCAAGATTTTTGTGTCTGTCAGATGTTTTTTGAGCCAGCATGTCAAAAATTTCTTTGTTTTTGTGCTTTCTCCCATCTATCATTCGGTAGGAATTCGTTTCTTCTATGATAGCAATAAATGTAAAAATTTCATCATCTGAAAACACTGCCATGATAATGAAAGTTAATGAATTTGGTATAAAGTAAGAACTGTAAATTATAACGTTGTTCCGTGAAAGCATGTAATGGAATGAATTATTTATTAGTGCGTCTACTAAATTCGCGCGGAATGACTTATTATTCTACCTCCAAGATGTGTGAGTCAGTCGGCCTAGATCGAACCATGTTATTTCCATGGGCTGATTTATCTGCAGTCCTACTGAGTTCGGTTTGCACAGACGAACTGAGTCAGAGCTATCTAGACCGAACTGTGACTCATTTCCATGAACCGAACTAGCTGCAGTCGGACTAAGTTCGACCCATGGAAAGCCAGTGATTGTAAGCGACTGTATAGTACTCGTGCGTGCTTTGCATTGGCAAGACAACTGAGAGAGATTCACACTACCATAGAGAAGATCCCACAAGCCAGGAAGACGCTTGCACTCTCGTAGGAATCCACACCAGCTCAAGACCACGCCAGAAGACGCCCACTTACCCGTACAGGCAACAGTATTTAAGAGATATTTCTACTACTTCTGCAATTACCTTTATAGCAATTTTGTGCGTTCTAAAGAAGTGAGGAATAAAGTTCATGTTCACACTTTCAACCACTTGAGATCAGTTTGGCCGGTTGCCAACTATCGTTGTGACTGCAGTTAAGCAGCATTCTATCTCGTCTCGTACAGAGAGATACTAAACTTTGCATTCTGTAGCCACGCTACCACAAAAGTACAGAGTTAGGCACAATCAAAAGCTCCTTGCAGTACCTGTGGCAGTCTTTCTTGCATCTAACGCAGAAAACCGTTACAGTATTATCACTGTACTACTGTTGTTACTATATAGTACTATATCACTGTACTACTGTGGTTACTATGTAGTACTATACCACTGTACTACTGTTATTACTATGTAGTATTATATCACTCACTGTACTACTGTTGTTACTATATAGTACTATGTCACTGTACTACTGTTGTTACTATAGAGCATTGTATCACTGTACTACTGTTGTTACTATATAGTACTATACCACTGTACTACTGTTGTTACTATATAGTACTATATCACTGTACTACTGTTGTTACTATATAGTACTATATCACTGTACTACTGCTGTTACTATATAGTACTATATCACTGTACTACTGTTGTTACTATATAGTACTATATCACTGTAGTACTGTTGTTACTATATAGTACTATATCACTGTACTACTGTTGTTACTATATCGTATCGTACTATATCACTGTACTATTGTTGTTACTATCACCATGTTCCCATGCTGCGAATTCGTTCGGATCGGGCGTCCATTCGAGTTGGTTAGCATTCATTCGGGTTGGCATTCCAATCCGTTCCTATGATAATTCGAATTGAACTAATTTGCGGGAGTTGTCCTTCCTTCACAGTGAGTAGCGAGCGCAATAATTACTTGATTGTAGTGAGTTAGTAAACAACCGCGCTCATATTACTAAGTAGTAATATGAGTCAAATTTGTGGAATGTTCACAGCATAAACTAGTAAGTACATGAATAATAACAAAATCAACAATTTGTAATAATTATAGATGATAATTAATAAATATAATGATAGCTATAAGAAATGATAAATAATTAATAATAATAATAATAAATAAATTATTTCCAAATAATAAAAAAATTTTTTTTGGCAAGTATAAAAATAATAATAATTTAGTTTGCACATTTATGAAACAGAGCTATGATTCAGTTTCCCGAGCAAATAGTAAATAATTTATAACTCACCTGTTGTTAAACTTGCAGAGGAATATTATTATATGTATGTAAAAACTGCAGTTGGAAAACACGCAAAAACTGATTTACTGCCAAATCGCCAGTTTAATGCCTTTTTCTCAAAAGAGCAACACGAACAAATTCGAATTCATCAACACGAACGATTCCCATGATCCTAATCAATGCTCAACCCGAACGAATTCGGCTTGAGGAACCGCAGTGAGCCAACACGAACGAATCCGAACCAACTCGTACGAGTCAGAATTCCCATGACCCGAATGGACGATTTACGAGTTCAACCCGAACGAATTCGCAGCATGGGAACATAGTGTATATAGTACTATATCACTGCACTACTGTTGTTACTATATAGTACTATATCACTGCACTACTGTTGTTACTATATAGTACTATATCACTGTACTACTGTTGTTACTATATAGTACTATATCACTGTACTACTGTTGTTACTATATAGTACTATATCACTGTACTACTGTTGTTACTATATAGTACTATATCACTGCAATACTACTGTTGTTACTATATAGTACTATACCATTGTACTACTGTTGTTTCTATAAAGTACTATATCACTGTACTACTGCTGTTACTATATAGTACTATATCACTGTACTACTGTTGTTACTATATAGTACTATATCACTGCAATACTGTTGTTACTATATAGTACTATACCATTGTACTACTGTTGTTTCTATAAAGTACTATGTCACTGTACTACTGTTGTTACTATAGAGCACTGTATCACTGTACTACTGTTGTTACTATATAGTACTATACCACTGTACTACTGTTGTTACTATATAGTACTATATCACTGTACTACTGTTGTTACTATATAGTACTATATCACTGTACTACTGCTGTTACTATATAGTACTATATCACTGTACTACTGTTGTTACTATATAGTACTATATCACTGTACTACTGCTGTTACTATATAGTACTATATCACTGTACTACTGTTGTTACTATATAGTACTATATCACTGTACTACTGTTGTTACTATATAGTACTATACCACTGTACTACTGTTGTTTCTGTAAAGTACTATATCACTGTACTACTGTTGTTGCTATATAGTACTATATCACTGTACTACTGTTGTTACTATATAGTACTATATCACTGTACTACTGTTGTTACTATATAGTACTTTATCACTGTACTACTGTTGTTACTATATAGTACTATATCACTGCAATACTGTTGTTACTATATAGTACTATATCACTGTACCACTGTTGTTACTATATAGTACTATATCACTGTACTACTGTTGTTACTATATAGTACTATATCACTGTACTACTGTTGTTACTATATAGTACTATATCACTGTACTACTGTTGTAACTATATAGTACTATATCACTGTACTACTGTTGTTACTATATAGTACTATATCACTGCAATACTGTTGTTACTATATAGTACTATACCATTGTACTACTGTTGTTTCTATAAAGTACTATATCACTGTACTACTGCTGTTACTATATAGTACTATATCACTGTACTACTGTTGTTACTATATAGTACTATATCACTGCAATACTGTTGTTACTATATAGTACTATACCATTGTACTACTGTTGTTTCTATAAAGTACTATGTCACTGTACTACTGTTGTTACTATAGAGCACTGTATCACTGTACTACTGTTGTTACTATATAGTACTATACCACTGTACTACTGTTGTTACTATATAGTACTATATCACTGTACTACTGTTGTTACTATATAGTACTATATCACTGTACTACTGTTGTTTCTATAAAGTACTATATCACTGTACTACTGCTGTTACTATATAGTACTATATCACTGTACTACTGTTGTTATTATATAGTACTATATCACTGCAATACTGTTGTTACTATATAGTACCATACCATTGTACTACTGTTGTTTCTGTAAAGTACTATATCACTGTACTACTGCTGTTGCTATATAGTACTATATCACTGTACTACTGTTGTTACTATATAGTACTATATCACTGTACTACTGTTGTTACTATATAGTACTTTATCACTGTACTACTGTTGTTACTATATAGTACTTTATCACTGCAATACTGTTGTTACTATATAGTACTATATCACTGTACTACTGTTGTTACTATATAGTACTATATCACTGTACTACTGTTGTTACTATATAGTACTATATCACTGTACTACTGTTGTTACTATATAGTACTATATCACTGTACTACTGTTGTTTCTATAAAGTACTATATCACTGTACTACTGTTGTTACTATATAGTACTATATCACTATACTACTGTTGTTACTATATAGTACTATAGCACTGTACTACTGTTGTTACTATATAGTACTATATCACTGTACTACTGTTGTTACTATATAGTACTATACCACTGTACTACTGTTGTTACTATATAGTACTATATCACTGTACTACTGTTGTTACTATATAGTACTATACCATTGTACTACTGTTGTTACTATATAGTACTATATCACTGTACTGCTGTTGTTACTATATAGTACTATATCACTATACTACTGTTGTTACTATATAGTACTATATCACTGTACTACTGTTGTTACTATATAATACTATACCACTGTACTGCTGTTGTTACTGTATAGTACTATATCACTGTACTACTGTTGTTACTATATAGTACTATATCACTGTACTACTGTTTGTTACTATATAGTACTATATCACTGTACTACTGTTGTTACTATATAGTACTATACCACTGTACTACTGTTGTTACTATATAGTACTATATCACTGTACTACTGTTGTTACTATATAGTACTATATCACTGTACTACTGTTGTTACTATATAGTACTATATCACTGTACTACTGTTGTTACTATATAGTACTATATCACTGTACTACTGCTGTTACTATATAGTACTATATCACTGTACTACTGTTGTTACTATATAGTACTATATCACTGCAATACTGTTGTTACTATATAGTACTATACCATTGTACTACTGTTGTTACTATATAGTACTATATCACTGTACTACTGTTGTTACTATATAGTACTATACCATTGTACTACTGTTGTTTCTATAAAGTACTATATCACTGTACTACTGTTGTTTCTATAAAGTACTATATCACTGTACTACTGCTGTTACTATATAGTACTATATCACTGTACTACTGTTGTTACTATATAGTACTATATCACTGCAATGCTGTTGTTATTATATAGTACTATATCACTGTACTAATGTTGTTACTATATAGTACTCTATCACTGTACTACTGTTGTTACTATATAGTACTATACCACTGTACTACTGCTGTTACTATATAGTACTATATCACTGTACTACTGTTGTTACTATATAGTACTATATCACTGTACTACTGTTGTTACTATATAGTACTATATCACTGTACTACTGTTGTTACTATATAGTATTATATCACTGTACTACTTGTTGAGTCTATAAAAAATCAATTTCCCCGTCAAAGCCAACAATGCATTTCTTGGTTTTGAGAGAAATGAGAGAGAGTGGGAGAGAAAGGGGGGGGGGGAGAGAGAGCGGGAGAGAAAGGGGGGGGGGGAGAGTGTGTGAGAGAGTGGGAGAGGGAGTGGGAGAGAAAGGGGGGAGAGAGAGTGGGAGAGGGAGGGGGACAGAAAGGGAGAGTGAGAGAGGGGGATGGGAAGGGGAGGGGAGAGAGAGAGAGAGAAGGGGGAGGGTCAAGGGGAGGGGGAGGGAGAGATAGAAAAACCGTTGCTGCAAAGAGTGTTCTGTCTTGTACATTTAAACTGATTAAAAAGTTTAATTTAAAGCGAACATGACAGTTCAACAAAAGAGTCTTGTTAGCTGATATACAAGCTGATATATACAAGATATAAATACCTCTGATGCCTCCTGATGTACACTACTTGTTTGTATTTATCTGTACAGTATACTATATTTATGTAGATGTTGTTGGTTGTAAGTAATTAACACAAACAAACCTCTAGCCCAGTCATCAGCTGTAGAATGTATGCTTTTGTACTGAATGCAACGAGTGGATCACATGATGATCTCATTGGGTAATAATGCCGGCTGTAGCCTGTGTGTGTCAGTGCAGCTTTGGGGTATAACAAGGAAGAGGCTTTGGTTAACAATCAGCTGAAGTTTTTTTATTATGTTCAATGATCCAGAGTTTAGACATAAGATCACACACTATTTGCATGTAAAGTGGAGAGTGTTTACGTTATCAACCATAAAGTGATACAAGGAAGTAAGTTCAGCCAAAAGTGAATCACAGGCTAACATAATGACTTCACTATTTAGCCATGTTATTGAAATGCCATCGATATTCTACTATAATGTGCACACACAAGATATCCTTTGTACATCATTTCGGTTTATGCATAGTAGCAACTCTCCAAGTCTACTGTTCGACTACTTTGAAATGGCTGCCCATTCTCAAAAAAATAATGAACAAAGTATTGCTTGAAAAGCACAAACACTCTTGTTTACATGCTAAAGCTTATCCATCACTTTTTCAGTTTCAATCATAGCCCAAAAGGACCTTTTACTAGTAATGTAATAGGAGTGGATTCCCAATAAATTTATTGCTTTTTTAAGGTTGATGTTGTAGATCTCATGTTCGGCTGATACTATGGGAAAGTATCTTTTCTATTTATTCGAATTTCAAGCTGATCCTGAAACTACAACTTTAATAGTAAAGGAAAGTTGAATATAACTTAATTAGTATGGAATATTTGTTTTAATAATAGTAGTTATAAAACGTATTATAATAAAAGTTGTAATAGTCGGTTGGCTAATACAAGCTCGCTATTTGATATGGAAGTTTACATTTCTGCTGTTGTTAATCTTGTCACATTCTAGTCTAGGAGCCTAGCCGGCTTGTGAGATTTTGTGATGCTCCACTATCAGACACCCATCAGCTGGTGGGTGTCTGATAGAAGAGCCACAGCTCTCCAAACCTTGATGTTATCTACTTGAATTGCCAGCGATAAGCAGAATATTGTTTGGAAACCTACAAACGCTTTTGCCGGCACACTACAGTTTGTTCATCAATTTCGCTGTCTTAATCAAAGCCTAAAATGCTGTCTTACTTGAATAAGTACTTTTGTGCAAGTCACGTTACTTCTCTACTCTTTTGAGCATTTCAGCTAAAGTCTTTGCAGTGAAAGAATTTAGTGAGAGTTTGTATCAGTTAGTTTATACCAATATATTCATCTATTTAATGGCTGGCTTTTATGGCCAGCTGATTGTCCGTAAATTATATTTCAAGGGTAGTTTAAATATTTCTGATAAAGAAAGACAAGAATGATGAAATGATAAATCTTATTCATTACAGAAATTGTAAAAAGAGTGTGAATAACAATCAGGCTACAAGCTGTAGACAATATTCTTTAGAAACATTAAGGTTTTGCATCGCCTACGCTTGTAACCCCTTCCTCTAGGCAGTAAGATAAAATTATTAATGTAGAAGTTGATTGTTACCAGATACGATACATAACATATTTGACATCAGAAAGTTTCAGATTAAAAGTCTTGCTTGCTGAAAAATCTTATAAGATATTCAGTCGTATTGCAATGCATCAAATAAAACCACAGCCTGCAATGGTGAATATAGCTGGTTGTTTAGGAGTTTGACTTAAGAATGGAGTTGTCTTCTTCCAGAACAAGAATTATTGGGCTTTTCATCTTCGATACATTCAACTATTATTTTTGAGTGTTAATTGCATTTATTTTCAAGGTTTTCTATAAAACGCCTACTTAATAACTGTCAGATATTTACTAGAAATAGTTCTAAATGGCTGTATGGAGACAACTCCATACAGCTATTAAACGATGAAGTTGAATATTTTATATCAGGCTCTGTATAACTAATTCCTGTTACCACTCGAGTCCCATAGGGTTGAAGATAAGAAGTAACTGCCTTTCCTTATTACAAGTACAATGCAGAGGTTGCAGCAGGCAGCCATTGGTGGCTGGCACATTATAGTTTCACTGAATAATCAGCCACTCGGTATGTTGCTGGATTTGATGTCATTGAGTACAGGAACAAACCAAGTGCTCTTTCAATGACAGAGGTAGGATGAAGTGTGTATTGATTATAAATATTGGACACTGGTTCTAATTCATAGAGCAGTGACCAGCTATGAAAGCTGCAAGTTTACTCTCGATTGCAGCTCTATAGGAACTTGATGTACTTTTTTGTTTTATTCTATCTTATTTTGAGCCAGTAGGCATTCCTCAATAGTCAGTAGGAGTACACTCTGCATTCTGTTGACTAAACCTTAATGCGCACTCAGAAACCAGAAAAAGGTGGCTAAAAAATTTCCAAGTTTAAATTGGGAAATTTTTGAGAAGAAATTTCAATCTTGAAGATTATAGCATTTATTCCGAGTAAAAATATAGAATAGATAAATGGTATTAGAAATCAGCAATCAATAATCATAAAATATCACCAGGGCTGAGATGTACACATGATCTGAGTAACATACAAGAATAAAAGTAAAAAGAAAAACTAATAAAGAAAACACAACTAAATGGGTGTCTCAGACTAGTTAGGCATTAACTGTGTGACCCGGAGATCCTTTTACTCCTCAATCACCGCTAATTTCATTCCAATAGGGAAACCAAGAGACTCACGATCATCATAACCATAAAAAATACACATAAACTCTACGCTAGCCTCAGGGTGGAAAATAAGGCTGGTTCCTTCTTGTAGATCCACAGCTATGTTGTAGTAATTAGACATTGGTACACGAGCCCACGTACCCAAACCTACAGCATAAATACTTAAAAACCAACTGTTGTATCACAGGCTACTTAGTAAACAGTTTCTTTGAGTTAATTAGATGCATTGAGAGTACACTATATCAAAGGGTAGACAACTACTAGTGACACACTATATAATACTTACTTGACACAAAAGTGGTGGTTCCACCACGCACTATTCTGATGCCACTTCTGTCCTCATCTCTCGCGGATATAAGCAGAGTTCTGAACTGGTAGGGTCTCTTCTCCTGATTGGCTCCTGTAACAAGGTGTGCTACTTATTCATTACAGTCGCAAACACTTGTATTATAATCGATAACAAAAAGGTCAAATTAAGGTCAGACGAAGCAGAGATGTTATAAGCACAACTCACCTCCGCTGAATAATGGAGTGTTGAAGATGTATCTGTTAGAGTACTGTTCCACAGGAGGCACTGTGATAAGTGAGGGGTCGTGTATGTTTGACCCTCGTTCTTGACTTTTGGTTATCTAATGAAACTCAGACTATGTGAAACCTTTCAGATGACAATAGACGCTTTCGGCCAAGTGAACGCGAAGTCACAACCGTGATGAATGGGCGAACTTATCTTGTTTTGGAGAGTACATAATAGCATTTCTTTATGATGTGACTTTGCAAGAAATTTAGCGCCAGGGCGTTTGAGTAAACCATGCTGGTTTACAAAAATAGGAGTTGTATTTTCTTTATTCATGTATTGCTATTCAAAACAGAGCCTTTTTATGGCAATCAATATTTTCGTTTTAGATACAGCAATAAAAACTAGTCGTCATCACGCTAGCAGTAACCACTGACGCAATGTAAGTTCATAATAATTATAATAATTTATTATGTCAAATATCTGTGTGTCAAAGTACAATACATTAGCGATGCAAAAAGTTATTGCTTATTTGTTTGCATTGTTTTAGCAGAACTCATTATTTAATATAATAAATCATTAAAAAAAAAGTTTTATTATTATTAACTTTGTTCTTTAGCTTGTACGACATATAAATGTGGTAGGAGAAGACAACTCAGTGAATTTATTCTTGTTCAATGCTACTTGTTCTGCCAAATTCAGGTGCGTCCAGCTTAGATCATTTGAAAATTGAAAATTAGCCTAGTTCTCCGCGTTCACTTAGCTGAAAGCACTTAATATTAAGTAGCCTATCACAACCAAATAAAACAACAACAGGTATATAACAACAACAGGTATATAACAACAACAGGTATATAACAACAACAGGTATATAACAACAACAGGTATATAACAACAAGAGGTATATAACAATTAACATAAATTTCTCACAAAATAACCAAATGTGACATCCAACAACTGAAACGATTAATAAAAAGAAAGCTAACCTGAGTGACGAAGACTTTACGGTCACATGACAATCTGTACGTGTTGCCACTGATGACATCACGAGTAAACACAGATCCAGTAGAGAGAGCAAATACTTCATCATTAACAGTTCCTGCTGATTGTCTTCTGTACAAGGTACAAGCTGTGTTTGTTTGACCAACAACCTTTAGCTGGTCCCCTGCATAAGAATGTTCCAGAATAAAAAAGCTTATCGTCAGTGTTCTACATGGAATTACATCATTAGTGGAGCCGGTAACAAAAATACATTACAATGACTCAGACTGGACCCTCACCGAAACGCCTGCCAGGGATTGGTTCAATATGAAAGACCTTTCCCCACTTGCTGACAGGTAATAGCTGCTCTACCAGATGGTCCCTGGATCCAGTGTCTATATTTCCTACATTTGCATCTTCTACTAGATCAACCTTGGCTCTGATGTTAC
Source organism: Cryptosula pallasiana (assembly GCA_945261195.1). NCBI lineage: Eukaryota > Metazoa > Bryozoa > Gymnolaemata > Cheilostomatida > Cryptosulidae > Cryptosula > Cryptosula pallasiana. The sequence goes on from OX183130.1 coordinate 31,176,941, forward strand.
CACTGTACACATTTACTGGTCTGTTTGATTGTATACGGGTTCCTGACAGATCACCATCGCTCTGCAACACACAGAATGTTACAGAAACTTCTAGAAGATAAGTAAAAGTCACATACCACAAAGGTGTCCACAAATCTAGAAAAAAATATACTAAAAAATTCATTTTTTTAAAAAAAGATCGCTTTCTCTAACCGTGTCTCACTGACCTCTTACAACAAATTCTTCAAGAACAATGCTTAGACGGCTTGTAGATGTACCAACCTGTACTTGGAGGACATAGCCAGGGTTGAGTAGGAATGTAGTACCAGAGAGATCAGGCGTAGCACGGCCGGTGTAGGTGATAACAACATTGACTGGCACATCCTGTACGTTGACAACTCCAAACTCAGAACCATAGACAGGTGGATCATGTGACACTGTGTAATGGTCAGTACCAGCTTGTACATCAGGGAATGCAACCCACCTGCAAGCACATGTCACCACGTAATATTCCATAGCGGGTGTAACCAGTGATAGAATTGTGGTGGTACGCGGTGGTACGGCGTCCCCTCACCAACATTTTAATGGGGACGGTTGGGCAAAACGTACCCCCACCAATTTGCACACAAAAATGCATCCAAACAACGCTATGAAACACGATTGCAAGGCATTGAAGCATATATAGTTCAATGCCGATATCAAAGTTCTGTTGCCATGGTAGTGAGTAACAAATGGATGTAAATTGGCTCGCTGTTACAGATTTACTGTTTAACTATTGGTCAGTCAAGACAATGCTGTGCAATAACAGTGTGCTCCCTTGTCATTCGCGGGTGTTAGTTAGCAAAAAATTTAGTAGTAGAAGTAGCTAGTTCATTCAGTCATTCACTTCTATCAACATGAAAAGAACAAGCAATGGGAGAACCTTGTTTAGTTATTTCACTTCAACCGCCAAATCAAGCAATAGGTAAACATTTTTTTGTAGTAAAGTTGGATAAATTTCCACCAGCAGTGTGTCAATCATTCACTCACTGCTGTTGTTGTTGAGAATGAGATGATCTGATGAGATCAGCTGTTGTTGTTGCTTGTCTCACTCAGCTGCTACTAAGTTTTACTACTACTACTAACAATAAATTATAGTAATAATATTAATATTAAAATAAATTATATGGATTTATATTATATAATAATAATAAATTAATCACTTTCTTTATTTATTATTAATTTAATAATAAAATGTTATTACTTTAGCAGTTGTTGTACTAATAAATCAAATACTAATATTTTTATTTAATTATTATTTATATAGTTAATTATTAATCATGAATAACAATACATATTTTATTAAAAATTGTTATGTTTATATTATTATTATTGTTTATCTACTATATAAATGTAATATATGAATGATGAACATTTTTTTATCTCATGGTGGCGGTGCTTATTTTTAATTATTACTATTATTATTTGTATGTTATTAATATTAGTACTATTTTTCACTAATCAACAATAACTCTAGTTAATTATAGCTGTTGACCTGATTAATATATACATATACAATACTCTACCTAATAAATGAATGAGTTACGCGTGATCGACTTGCCGTACGATCGACCTGCGGCGGAGTGCGGCTCCCGCGTTGACATTGCACCACTTCATGCAGAGTACCCCCACCAATTTTTTTTCAATTCTATCACTGGGTGTAACTTTGAAAGCTTTCAAGCATTAAACCTTTTACAAACGGGTACTTACCCATCCGCAGAAAACTGGTCCCTGTTGACTGCGTACACCAATAGATCTTGTCCATCATCAGATTGAATTCTAATAGACTTGTCATTGAATATTCCAGAACCAATCGTCTCAAAGCATTCAGCATTCGGAATTGTAAATCTGCAGACAATTTAGTAGGTTCAGCACAAACACTTTACTGACTCTTTTCATCAGAGAGTGGCCCAGTTTTCAATATGGAGAATTCAATGAAACACATTGTTCGTATTTCAGGCCAACAATTTGTTTGCCAGGTTAAATAAAATTTCAGAGTTGTGTGCCCCAAGTTTTGTGAGAAGACCATCTCTAACCACAACCATAACAGAAAACAAACAACACCTCAAAATGATTTCCGTTAGTAGATGATAGAGGAAATACTCACAGAGACACTTCAAAACCAGGAATGACTCGGGAGATGTTGAAGTAGCAAGGATCTGAAGGCAGCAGTGTAGGTGTGTACACTCTCACAGGTCTGCTGCCGGTACCTGCTGACGTTACATAAACCTCCTACAAACATCACAAGAACACATTTAGAGATAAAGTAACTTGGACAAGGACTTCTATAGATGTTTAGACAAGTAGAGAATGTATACCGACCAGCTCTCTCTTGTCAGTGTTATCAGGTCTGTTCTGCATGTACATCAGAGTGAAAGGGTTTCCTGTGGTGTCATCGGTTCCCACGCACACTCGCGGTACCCTCGGGTCACTGCTGTCCGTACATTGGTCATCAAAGTTGTCGCAAGGGTTGCATACGCATGTGTTGATGACAATGACGTTACAGTTGGGTCCGGTGGTACATCTCTCACACAGTGTGGGTGGACTGATGTTATTGAGACTCGTCATATCATAGCCGAGTGGGAAGGCAGCATTAGGCATCTCTGATTGGCTGGTACCAGAGACAGCGTAGTAGATGGCACCAAAGTACCAGGTGTCCAAAGAAGGATTACTTATGTAGTAGACTCCTTCTGAAGGCAGCTGTATTATTGCACCCCAGTAGTTGCCTGTGATTGGCATCCATGTAGCACCTGCAGCGTATGTCATATATAAGTCTATGTATGTCATATATAAGTATATGTATGTCATATGCCTATGTATGTCATATGCCTATGTTATATATATTTATATGTCTCTGTATGTCATATGTCTATACATGTCATATGTTTATGTATGTCATATGCCTATGTTATATATAGGTCTGTGTATGTCATGTCTATGTTATATATAGGTCTGTGTATGTCATGTCTATGTTATATATAGGTCTATGTCATATGTATATCTATCCAATCTGAATTTGACAGATAACCAGGATAATCAAATCTAACAAAAGATGAGTAAGAGTTGTCCTACCTACTACTAACACCATGAGAAAGCAACTCCAAATTTGTGGCATCAGTTCGTTTTCTATTATGCTTTTACAACAATGAATAGTATTATACACAACATATACGAATGGCCAAGCAGTCCGATGACATGTTTTTAAACGTTTTTACCTACATAACTAGTGAAACGTATTATGTAACTTCTACATTTCAATTACGTAGTTGAAGTGAAACTAGTTCAGTACAAGTACTCAAAGTAGGCAGCCAAAGTGTATAGAAAGCTAACACTTCATTGCCAGCACTTTGGCTACCTAAAACTTGACATTCGTCTGGAATTCCACAGTAGCGTTTAAAAACTTACACTCAATAATAAGAAATGATTGAAGAGAAAGCGACACAAACCTAGCTCTCTTGGAGTGAAGGTAGAATTAACTCCTGTATTGATATCGTAGTGATAGATGACCAACTGCTCAAAGTAGTCAGGGGCGTCAGCGATAACAAATCTCTCAGAAACTAACGTTACATAATGCCTGGTGAAACCGCTGCCGATGTTGTTTCGCTGCCTGAAACATAAAAATTATTAAAATTTCATATTACACTACACCAATTTTCGTACTTGGAATCATAGAACAATCTAAGGAAAACCAATTTCTTTGACTTTGAATCGACTTCTATCATATATAAATCGGAGGAAAATACAAGATGGCTAACTGACCCGTGCGTCTGGAAGCTGTAGCTTTGAGCGTAGAGCTGTACTGCAGGGACTAGAGTGTAGGAAGAGTAAAAGTTTTGGCCATTAGGTCCTCGTGCTCTGAGGCTATGAGCAACCTGTACGGGCTGGTTAGTGACCAGCTCAAAAGCCTCTCCAACTCCCAGTCTACCCAGATATATGTCTACAAGCAAACGGCTGTAATTATTGCTAGGATGGCAACTTGCCAAATTATCTATAAATGTCAAGGTTTAATTAAAGCAAACGTTTGTTAGTAGTGCAAGACTCTCCTCTTACTTACTGAGTGGGTGTCAAAACTGATTGAATCGTTCTTAAGTTCTTTTTTTTTAATTGGAATAAAAAGTTTGATACAGAAACAGATCTTATTGTCTGAAAATCATTGTTTCACCAAAACTACATAAAATTGATAACAAACAAAATTCGCAAACAGAATACAATTCATCATTCCCATATAAAAAGGCAATCCGTACAAAGGCAGTCCAGGGTAGAGTAACTATGGAATGACATCAACGCACTATACAATGTAAATATCAGTCGGCCAGTGCGATTAAATTTATGTTGATTGCTCAGTGACTACATAGACATAGATTGTATCAAGTCTTTGTGTGTATTTGACTTCACATTGCACCATTATTTAGTCATGTGTCAGTGACTATTCCTGGAACTACATTGATCTCAGCCATTTTACACAAAAAATGTAGACATAGTGTAAGTTAATAAAGCTTGTACTGAATGGGTACATCTGCAGAAATGTGGTGCATGACAAAACCCCTATATGCGTAGAGAGGTCACATGACACTAACAACTAAATTTGAACACATGTCAAATGACAAAAACAAGCACCTGTATTGGCTGACACCAATTGGTCGGTCACTTCCTGCACTTTCCTGAGATTGGAGACTCTGAACAAGGAGTAGCTGGTCTCCACTGCTGTTTGCATGTGCACGTCATCAAATGTATCTGTGATTGAAATATATATTTGTTATAATACTTTATGGCAATAATAATAGCTCAATATTATTAATAAATTGTATGTAACAAGCCAAAACATCCTCAGTTTGTAAATTTTCATCATTCATTGCACAAACATATGCGGTGAAAAAATAATAATAACAATAACAAAGACATATAATAAAGTTTGTTGATAACCAAAAAAGTTTTAATTATTACTCAATACTAATTCCCGTCGTTTTTTCTGCAAGTCTAATAGTAATTCATAAGCATAATCATCATATAAACAATACGTAGCATGAATGGATACACACACCTGAGCATTATCAAACATGTATGGGCTACATGAAAAGTCACCAAAATTCAAATTTTATCAACCAAAGGTTGATGTAGAGACACAATATGACTTGAGAGAATTTATAACAAAATACAAAAGCAACCCACTTATATCAGAGTCAGCGATTCCAATCACAATGTATCTATAATCATCAGCGGCAGCACCCCATGTGGTCACAGCTGGCAGCTGCTCTATTGTCTTCTGAGAGTTCGCATCCAGGTTACCTGACCAGACGTGTACATCAGCACTGGAGACAATCACAGAACCTGCCAAGTCTCTGAACATCTGCAACAGATTGTATGTATGAAGTTGTGTGGTGCAATAATATCATAGCAATGATGAATAATAAAATACTGCTTAGTAATCAAATATTAAATCAATAACTCAAGATTAAATAAAAACTAAGTTAGAATCATAATATAAAATAAAATAGTTACACCTGTATAAAACACTTTTCAAACTTTCGTTTTCTCTCTCAAAAAACATTCAAGACTAATGTAGATAAATTTACATCAACTAATATTATTCTAGAGAATTCTAGATAAATCCTAATAGATTGAAGTAAATCTAAACAAATTACAGCTATTGTTGTAAAGAGGATCAGACGAACCTCGATTAATCTAGATCAATTAATCTAGATCAATAACGCACAACATACATTTCCTACAGATACGAAACACTCACATATCTGACAGACTGTAAGGCATTGAGTTGAAAGGTGGTGATGGTAGAGGCAGCAGCAGTGCCAATAAACTGTTCTTCATCAGGTCTCTGTATGCTGACTTGGGTATTATCTGATAGGGCTACTACTGTTATATATTGTTGTCTTCCCGATCGACTGTATGAGTGGGTGATGTAATGTCGGCCTGCGGACAAACAGACAAACATGGCAAGCGCGACAGGCAAGAGGTATTATAATAATATAATAATATTTCAGCTTAGTTTTTCTTGTTTGACAAAAATGAAACTTAATGATAAATAATTAATAACAGAAAATAATTATTACTTTCTAGAAAACCTACAAAGTAAAACAAAAACATTTCCATGAAATAATTTGTGGAATTCTTGTAAGCTAAAATCTAGGACAGCAAAACTACAAAAATATCGTGTCTTGAAAAAACTCGACAACTAGTGACATTTATATGTCACAAAGACAGTGACGTAAGAAGTAAGTATGTAAGTATAAATACATATCGTACCAGCATTAGCATCTGGGATGGCCAAGTAACCGTCCCCATCCATGTTAGAGACAGTGACAATGAGGTCTAGACCTCTCAAATCTACAACTCTCAACACTTTATTGTTCTCTACTTCTCCAGTTTCTGTGTTCAGACACTCAGCAGGGACATCATAGCTGCAGAGAATAAATTGTAGAGATCATTGCGTACTGGAGAAAAGTTAAATTTTGCAGCAGACATCAATTTAATAATAAAACAACGTACTAGGCAGGCTCATTGAGGGTGATTCTGACAGTAATATCTACATAGCAGGGATCCGTAGGTTGTAGATTAGGGGTGTATATTCTGACCCTCCGTACTCCACCATCTGGATCTGAGCCTGCACTGTGTATGTACACTCTCTGTACACAAACAGCAAGTCATTAATACACCATATGTATTGCATTAGTAATTAAATACAAAACTAGTCATCGGTCAGAGATGTACAAAGTTCACAACAGCTGCGAGTTACATGTCATATATAGACACCTTGAAGGTGCTGCCGCTGCTGCTGTCATCCTGGGAGAAGGTCATCGTGTACTGACTGCCCTGAGTACTGGGCTTACCCAGACATTCTCTGGAAGAAGGTGCTTCTCTGTCGTAACAAATCTGTCCATCACTAGGGCATGGGTTACACCTACACAGCTCAGTCCTGGTAACTGTACAGATATAGGGCTGCTCAGTTAGTCACAAACTAACTACGTACAAATATAGGGCTGCTCAGCTAGCCTCAAACTATGTACAAATATAGGGCTGCTCAGTTAGTCACAAACTATGTACAAATGTAGGGCTGCTCAGTTAATTACAAACTATGTACAAATATAGGGCTGCTCAGTTAGTTACAAACTATGTACAAATATAGGGCTGCTCAGGTTATTACAAACTATAACAAACATAGGGCTGTTCAGTTAGTCATGAAGTAGTGGTGTAGTTATTACTAGTTCAAAGAGACCGCAATAATGCAGATTATTTTTAAAACTCAGCTTTTGCATTTCAAAATTTGAAAAGCATTTGACCATTTTTTTCAAGTATCAAATATTTATCACGCTCCCATCTTGTTTGGGTATTAGCTATACAGTACGTTTCCATATGGCTCATAGCTCCGAAATTTGGAGTTATGCCTCATGTGGAAACAGCCGCTTGCGCAATGAATTCCCCAGTTTTGGTTGCGGAAACTGTTTTCGAAAGCAGCCACCATGCGGCATAGCGAAACAGTTAAATGCGCATTGTGAAGGGAGTAAACCACGCTGTATCCAGTATGCAAAAAACGTAAACAAACTGCTGTTTCTTCTCACCGATTGACCTTTTGCAGGCAATAAAAGTTGCACTGTCTTCTTATTAATTAGTTAGTTAGTTAGTTAGGTGCAATGCCATGTCATTTTATTGTTCATGAGATATTTAATTTTCTCAGTAAAATTGAGGAACAAAACCTACAACGTAGAATCGATGGAAAAACACAAACAAAGTAACATTGAAATATTTATGCTCAGTCCATGGGGTCAGATAAAACTGCTGAGCAATGGCGGTCAAAATGAAAAGGCTTGAAAGCAAAATATCTTGAAGAGAGGAAGATATGTAGCATCTCTGGTTATTTGTTGGCAGTTTTTAATAAATGACAATAATATTATATATATGTTGATAAATATTATCAGAGATGGTACAAGAAGAAGTAGTTTCATTTATTATTTACTATTTTATTATATATTATTATTAATTATAAAAATAATTATTATTATTTTCAATTATTATTAATAATATATTGTTATTATATGCAGCAGATAAGCTGCAATTTCTGATTAGTATTCATTCTGGTGACTAGCAGTGATCTAACAAAATGTCTCTATCCAAACTACACGTGTTTCCTGCTGCATGGAAAAACCAGTAGTTTGGGACTTCCCACGTACGTTGCGCATTACTCACGGCGCCCATAGGAACAGTTTTGCCTTGCTATCTCTCGTGGCGCAACTCCAAATTTCGGAGCTATGAGCCATATGGAAACGTAGTGAGTAACAGTGACATTTACATTGACACCTGTCTCCATACTGACAGTCTGTGCAGGTACTTGGTGTAACAGCTGGTCTAGTTGATCTAGTGACAGTTGTTACAGGTGCTCTAGTGGTAGTCGGTGGGTTGACAATTCCCTGATTGCACTGTGGGCCAACTGTAAAAAAAGTCATTACATTTTTGACAATGCGATCAATGGAGATCAAAAATTTTCATTTATTTTCCCATTATTTCAAAGGTATTATTTATTCAATGGTGAGGCAGATACATAACAGTGTGGAACTGATAGACTGTGTCCTTCAATGTTATATGAATGTAAGCAAATAATGGTAAGTTTACCAGCTATTTGTAGTTCACAGCAAGGTCCGTTATAGCACACGGTGCATGTGCAGTGATAGTTAATGTTGTCTAGAGTACACACCCCTCCATTCATGCAAGGGTTAGGATCACAGACTACAGGATAGAGTATCAGAGAAAATGACAATATCACACAAAAAGCAGAAGTTATATAAGGTATATAGTTGAATGGTATGATAACTCCCAAGTTGATAAGAGGAAAAATGCAGTTAATCAGGTGACCAGTCACATGGGACAACTTACAGGGCACCTCACAGTTCTTGCCAGTGTAACCTCTGGGGCACTCACACCAGTAGTCATCCCATTGTGAGTGACAGGTTGCTCCATTTCTGCACGGATTAGGGTTACAGAAGAACTCACCGCTAGTTACTAGAATTGACAAATAAATAAAACTGCATTGAACAAATTACAACCTTTGTCTGATGCGTATCGCCAACGATTTTTAATCTTGATTTCAGTGTATAACTATTTGAATCAAGCTGGTGAAGAAAAATTCTGAATCAGTTCATCCTAAACAATACCATGATATTTTTTTAGGGAGATTTTGAAGATTAAATTCATCCTAAATAATTCTATATCAATTCAGTTGAAATGGTGAAAAACTGGGTGCAGACTGAAAGTTTTAGGAAACCAAACCAATTATTTCCATCACCAAATAATACTTCAGTTGGCGATTGATTACAAAAGAAATATTTTTGCATATCATTTGAGGACAAAAACATACTTTGAACAAATATTCTAGATTATATTATATAATTATTTGGTGAATATACGATAAACTTCTCGGATATTTTCCTATTTTAAAGATGTCTACACGAATACATGCTTACGGAAAAGTTTGGATAAATAAAATTTTCAGCTAGTTCTGGGTTCATTTCTATAGATATCGATGTAACTTCATTTGAATAGTACAATTCTGGAACTAATTTATCCAACAATGTAATATATCAGTGGGGTGTCATAAAGCCTACCAGTTTCAAATGTAGATACAACGTCACCGGGGCACAAGCAATAATAAGAATCCCACAAATCTTGGCAAGTGCATCCTTGGTCACAGGGATCAGAATCACAGAAGCCACCACCACCTGCTGGCTGCTCTATATCAGCATAGTTACACCTGAGGCATGTGACATCGGCGCTGTGGTCCATCGAGCACGGGGTAACTTGGTTGTTTGGGGAGGAGACAAACCTGGTGCAGACGGATTTAGTCAGTGGTAGATAGTGGGGTTGGTAAGGGGTATCAATGGTGGATAGATGGTTTGGTGAGGGAGTGTCAGTGGTGGATAGAAGCGTTGGTGAGGGGTGTCAGTGGTGGATAAAGATGTTGGTGCGGGGGTGTCAGTGGTGGATAAAGATGTTGGTGCGGGGGTGTCAGTGGTGGATAAAGATGTTGGTGCGGGGGTGTCAGTGGTGGATAAAGATGTTGGTGAGGGCATGTCAGTGGTGGATAAAGATGTTGGTGCGGGGGTGTCAGTGGTGGATAAAGGTGTTGGAGAGGGTGTGTAGGCGGCGGAGAGATGAGTTGGTAGAAGGTATCAGGGGTGTATACAGGTGTGTGTGTGAGAGAATTAGAGATGGATAGAGAAGTTGATAAAAAAAACTTTTAGCAGAGAGGAAAATTGGGGGTTGACACAGATGTTGGAGGAGCAATGGTGGATGGCAAGAGACAAAGTGGCAGATAATGATGATGGTAGAGGGAATCAGTGGTGGATAAAAATGAAGGTGAGCGAAATCAGTGGTGGATGGAGATGATGGTGAGGGGAAATGGCAGCGATGAGGAGTGGGTAACTCACAAACCAATGGGTGAACAAGCAATGAGAAACTCAAGGTACAGATTTTAAACTGCTAGATTTCATATTTGTAAAACCTGCGTCAATCCATCAGTGGTGGTAGAAAAAAAACCATTCATCCATCATAATAATGCTCCTCTGTCACATTTTAAATCAAGCTCAGTTATTTAGTTATAGCTGTGAATATATGTAACAAAAACAACAACTGAATTTACTATGACCTTAATCCTCTAGATGGCATCGCAATATTATAGTAGATTACTTCCATCTACTGTAACCTGGTACAAATTGCATGGATATAGGTCAAAATGAGATCAAAACAAGGTGTACCTAGATTCTTGTTCAACCGCTTGAAGTGAACAAACATAAAAACTGAAATAATGACACTAAAATATAATTAGCTTAGGAACTGTATTTACCATGTGGGTACTCGAGCACCGGGAGGACAGGCTAGCTCTATTGGTTCCTCCGAGTCTGGTATACACCGGTAGAAGCGGCACAAATCGGCATCGTCAGCCACGTATAACTCACCACCAGTACATGCTGAAAAATATACCAGAGGGTAGAGTCTATGAACAACATGAGAACTTGCTGGGTTTTAACAATCACCACTGACTTCTATTGTCGTTTTGCTTAATGGCCAATAAAATGTTACAATTTATGGATTGTTCATACTAAACTCAGGTACGTACCGATCAGCTCGACAGTTTATTTTTCAGTCTAATTACTTTGCATAAAGTTAATACAGTACTAATAACTATTCCATCAGTGGCAATGACCTCTGAATCACTCCTGTTGTTGGTAACCATGTCATAGAACCAATTTAATTGCATTAATCACTTGTAGCGCTTCAGTTTACTAACTTTTGCAACTGGATTAATGGAGTCAAGCTAAAGCCAACTTGTGAAACCGGGACCTTGAATGTAAAAAAAAAAAAAATTAAAGAAAAATAATAAAGGGGAATATTTCAAAAAAGAAATACTTCAAGGAATGAACTAACAATACTTTTTACAGTTCAGGATAAAAGTAATGGATTGTAAATATTATAGTATTATTGTTATATTGTATAGTAACCTGGTGATATAAGAAAAAACATCCAAATGTAACTAAATCATTTATTTAATTCATTTATTGAACTATTAGCCAACTTCTCAAGTACTGAGATTGAGTGATATTTGTAACAAAAAAGTTGAGATTGTCGTTTAAAATATTGTTTGCAATTTGTAAAATTTCAATAACCACACTCTTAATTAACGTTTAGATTTTGTTCAGTTCTTCAACAATGCTATTTCCAGCTGAAAAGTGAATAATAAAACTTTAGTGCAAAATGTTGAACAAGATAAAGAAGTAATACTCACATTGAACGGGTGCGGAATACACACCAACTAGTCCCAGTAACAGCAAAAGTATCACAGCCCTCATTTGCCTGATAAAGAGTGGGTCAAAAATCATCATTAGATATAAAATATTATTCCATAATAAACAAAGCTGATTTACAGATATAGTTGAAAGTATTATTACACTGTCAAAAAATTTAACAGTAAATATCGGAATGTACATACCTGCTGTATGTTGTGCTAACCTTTCCTTGAGAATATTTCATGACCAGCAATGTTTGATCGTATTATATACCTACAAACCTAACCAAATACCATGGCAACTAAAAGACCTATAAAAATATTGAAAGCAAATCCGAGCCCAAAATTCGAATTGCGTACCATCGGTATTAGTTCCAAGTCATTAAATGGTTTATATCAGATTTCTACTGATTCTGGGAGTTTGTCATGTTTCCAAAAGGAAACACCCAATCCTGCTATTAAAATACTCTTTTACCCTCGGATCAAATAAAAACCAACTAATTATATATCTAAATTGCAAGACTGGTCCAGAATTTAGCACACGGCCACCTCTGCACACTTATGATAAATCGTTTTATGGGTGTGAACATTTTCATCAATTTTATTTTACAAAAATAACCAACATTTAAAAATTCCAACCACCGACATGTTATATTTTAAAGAAAATAATGTGCACAACTAATGTAACTAAGTTTATTTCGATCAGGACTTCTCGATTATTGCTATTAAGGTCGCTCTTTTTCATGTCAGTATATTTGGATAATTGGGTGGCTGCTTTTGGAAAGTTCTCTGAACAATTAAGAGACAATCAAGATGGTCAACAACCTTTCCATGTCTGACCCCATCTAAACTCCCTTTCATCCTACTGTCTGACACAACTGTTCTCTATCATTGTCGCTCTTTTGCCACACCCTAACTTTATCCTTGCTTCCTACCCTTAAAATAGTTAATAGCATGTAAGAAGAATCAAGAGCAATTTCAAACTATTTATGGTGATAAACACTGCAAATACGTGAAAACAACAACTTGACACTACAAGACACCCTTCAAACAAATATAACCTGCTTTAACAATTGTTATAAAGGGCTTTTTCTGGCTTGGGTCACCGCAACAAAAGAAATCAAAGGTTAACGCAAACCCAGAAAAGCTATTTGGCAGTTAAAAGGATGATTGTCAAGGGCATCTTCATATTTCTAGATGAAGTACTCTATCAAGTATCTAAAATTTTTAATGGATAGTATGGGCTAATTAATTATAGAAAAAACATGTTCAATAAACTGGAGATTGATACCAATATCTTTTAGTGAGTGAAATGATTTGGAAACATTGTTTCTTTTTTATTGAAAGTAATTTGCATTTCGATGAGACAAGATGGCATACAGCTTATTAAAATAATAAAAGTGCTAGGGCTGCTTCAAAAACGATTGCAAAATATCGATTTAAATGGCGTAGTTTCATCAGTCCAAAATGTCGAAGATCTCAAATTGCCATTCAATAATTGGTTAGTCGACTAATAAAATCAGTGTGCCATTAAGAAGAGTGGGCTAAGCAGGATTGGAGACTAATTACTGTTCAATCATCTCTTCTTGCCTACACTCTGATGGCCGCCCACATATTGATTCATTTCTATTATACAAGTGAAGGCCAAAGGAGTTGGTCCATTTAATTTACAATCAGTGGATTTCTCAACATCTTAGCAGATAGTAATAAAAATTTTCAAAAATAATTATTCGTCACCAGTAAATCATCACCACCTCCATAAATAAGAGTAACATTGTTAAGTGTGCCTGTACATCTAACAATGGAGATAAAAACTAACCAAAATAACCTATGTAAATGTAAGTAGATATTTTTTAACGAATGGAAAAACATTGGAAGACGACAATATCCTAAAAAACATTTATTATTGTGCCATAATGACTTGCAATTACTACACCAGTTGTGATATAATGATATATATATATTTGAGAGTAAGTCATTTATAAGACAAGAGATGTAAGCGACCATACGCAAAAATACAATAGATTAATGCGATACATATTGTGTATTCAGTGAGAAAGTCTTCTGAGCTATAGTGACAAACTAACGAGTCTGCTAAGAAATGAGCATAATACAAAGATACTGATGCATAAAAATACTTTATAATGATAGCTTATTATAGACAATAGTGGGCGTAGTAAACTACCTTTGTACATGTATGCTTAATGTAGTGTATACCAACCTGTTAGAATAACATCATGTATAAAATGCTTGCGAAAAAATCATGATTTAACAGTGCATAGTGTTTCGTTAGTCTAGGATAACGAGGGATTATAATTTTACAAAAGATAGTGAGCCTGCATTATGCTTGAAAGGAATCATGCACTTTTTTTTTACTTAGTCAGGAGTTGATATAAGTTAGATTATTTTTGCTGTTGATAAAAAAGGTACAAGAGTGGTGTTCAAAACTGCATTGTTTTTAGTCCCGGTAGAAAATTTTGATATTAAATAACTCTAGCCTTTTTGAAGATTCATCTCCGCTGAAAAGAGTTATTTTTCCTCTTCTGCGTCAGATGAGCTGTTGGAACCTGAGGCGCTTTTAGATTGTGACCTGAAACAGTGCAGTATCCAAATAAAACAACTTTCGGCCAGCGAACAACTCTAAAACCATATAAACGTCAAACAAACATCCAACTTCAAAGCTAAAGCATCGCTGCTAAGTTACTACAAAAAATTATTTATGCAACTTGGACAAATAACGAAATGATGCCAGAATTGATAATTACATGAAACTGCTCGATACCAATAAATATTTGGTGATAATTTGATAGATAATCAATAGAGGGATCAATTGAAGTTGATCAAAAGACTTATGCTTGTTAGAATCAGCTGATGTCAGTCACCATAACGCACACCGATTAACCTCGGTGTTCAAGGCAGACATCTTGATCCATACGCATTACTAAAGGGTCATTGAACAATCGAAGATGAAATCTACAACCACTACTAGAGCTGTGCAGCCATGTGACAGAGATTAGAATGAAAGTAATAAATACAGAAGGATCAATATAAAGATGCATTATAATGAGTGAGCACAGTCTAAAAGCTACAAGTTGGATCATCAAACTCAGTCGTCATACCACTGATTGAAGCCCAAATGGGTCAGCAACTACAGTAGTTATATGACATGCGAGCTGTATGAGAAACGACTAGAATAGCTTGTGGTATGTTGAGCAATACCAGCTAACAAATAGTTATTATTGGATAATTCTGAGAATGATGACATAAAACAAAACAAAAAATTTTATCTAGTAGATCTTGCCATAGATGTATTGAATATAAATTTTAATCTAAACATAAATCATATCCAAACGTCCGTTTTATCAAGTTTTTTTGAACACTACTTTAGTGTACGCATATATTCACTGCATAATTCCAGTCACCGCAACCAGATTGTCACGGTTGGCGACGTTATTGAAGGTAGGTTGAAGTAAAAAGTATGTATAGTGGGTACTCACTTGATAAGCAGAACCTTGTCTACAGTAGTTGGTGAGGTGGCACTAGCTGGCGACGAGGTTGAACTGTGTCGTTTTATTTGAAACAACGAACGACCAGATTTACTGTTACGTTTTTTAAATGAAGAAGACATTCCACCATCCTCCTAAAAATATAAGAAGATGATGAAATAATGTTACCAATAAAATCTTGTCATTAATTACAGGTTAGCAATAGGGATTAGAGGGGTGACTGCTGATCAGGTACCATTGACAGATATTTTAGTTGAATGCTCTGTTGATGCACAGTGCCAACAGCTTAGAGAACATCTCGTTTTGTGGGAAACAGCAATAAGGTGCTATTAACAATTTTATATGAGGAAACATACATCAGGGCCCTAATGATAATGCTGAGAGAGAACTGGTCGTGTTGTTACTCCATAATATATACATAATCAATAGCTTAGTAATTCGACCAATCTAAAATATGTATAATGATCATTGCGTAGCCAATATCATCCATTTCACACCTATCTGCACAAACTGCTGGCACCGAACGGGGCAATAATTTCAAATAAATGGACGCAGATTTACATGGTTATAGCTGTAACTTTCGGAATCACCAAAACTGATAAGATACGGGTGTATTGCTATTGGATTTCGTTAATGAGACATTCACAGCTGCTTTACTAGTAAAGAACTTGTTGGTAAGTCTACTGAATCGGGTGATTACTAGATGAGTGAGTGTACCTATTAATTACATAGTTAAACTATGGAGATGGTAATGGAGATAATTGATGTGCCACTGAGGGAGCAGTGGTAGTACCATTACAAATAGTATTGGGTGAATGAAAAGAAATGAGATGAAGGTAAAGGGTGCTGCAAACTTGAAAGCAATTTAATCAAATCGTTTCTGCAATATTTGTTAACGCTGTGTTGAGATGGATGCAAAAGAAGCTGTGCAATGGGTTTTTCATGTAGCAATATAATACCAGAGGATAAAAGCTTGGGTGACTCCGGAAAGCAGAAAAGCCCTGAAAACAGAAAAGTGCTAGTTTAAAAGATAATCAAAGTGAAAATAATGAGAAAAGAAACGGGAAGACTATAAATCGGAGACTTGTCGTCAGAGGTACAGGATAGAGCTAATGTTATCTAGCGCAGTAGATGCATTAAGGATGCGTTCTATATCTATGTTAATATGATGTTACCTCATTCACTGGTTCACATTTGCTGACCTGAAATAGTCACATCTATATAAATCACACCCGATAACCAAAAGAGTATCTTTAAATCTGTGATATTTCAACATAAAATAAACTGCAACCGGGATTGTCCGAAAAAACTACCAATTTTTATTGGATTTAGCTGTCAAACAGAATATTAGACAAAATGCAGATGTTTTTTGTCATAGTACCCTATATAAATCTATTTATGCTCTACATAGAGCAATTACGCTATTTATGGGTGTTGTTGCTTCATGAACTCCATTGTGAAAAAAGAATTAAAATTTTTTTCAAGGAGATGATATTTGTAGAAGTGTTTTCATTGAGAAATATCTCAATGTAGATTTATGTTTTCCATTACAAACCTAATATATCAACTACAAGTTTTCTGCTGCTGTAACTTCAAAATATGCAGAGCTCATCTGATACAGTGCGGCCCCTTGTTAACGAACAATAACGATGCTCATTTATCACATGACAGGTTCTATTGATAGTAAAAAGCAACTTGCGCATACGTACATGGCTGGAGAGCAAATCTTCAGAAGATGAATCACCCTTAGGCTTGCTGAAACTTAAAGTGAGACCCGCCGTGGCCACAGAGGTGGATGAGCCTGTGTTCTCTTTAGGCTCGGTCTTTTCCTCTACCGCGTCCGGTACAATATTATCAGACGAACGTATACTCCTAGTTGAATGCTCTTTCTCGTCCAGCACTTCAGGGGCCGAAAGAGTATCATCTTCCACTTCAGGAATGGTTGGGGTGGACGACTCTATATCGTTTTCAGCGTGATGTGAAGTAACAACATCTGGGGGATTATCTTTGGAATTTTCATCATCCAAATCAACATCTGCTTTCATTTTCACCGATTTAATGTCTTTGCCCTCAGCATTCTTGGCGGCAGCAGCAACTGAAGCAGCATGAGGGCGACCTATTCGATTCAAGTCAGTTACATCTCCACTAACACCTAAAAGATGAAATAAAACAGTGTCATGAATCAGCGATGAGTCTTTCCATTGTAAATAGAATGATTCTAGCACCAGCCAGTGCACATGGTACCAGTGTTACACACTGTTAAATGCACGATTAATTAAACAAAGCCGATAGATTAATACATGTAGATAATGAGGTATGATTAGGTACAGTACTCACAGCAGCAGAGCATTCTCCTGAAAGTTGCCATCTTCTTCACCAATATTGAATCACCGAGGCGTTGGATTCGTAAGCAACGGACAATACTAAAGATCTCACAGGTGAGATTCTCACTTTACGCGTACGGATCAGTCATGCATGTCATTCAATTTGAGCCCCTCGCAATAGTTCTCCGATACAACAAGTGGACGTTGATGAATTGGTGAATGCACATTTATATAAAGCTAATGGAGATCACGAGGGATGGGATTGACACAAAATATGCAGACAAGTAATACAGACAATGCGCAATCGATTCCAACAACACAAGTCTGAATGCTTGCAGGTTGTGTGTGTAGTTGAAGATTTATTGGTAATGATGAGAGCAGTGCAACGATAACGAGTGAATCAAGCAAAAAGCACACCTTCATTAAATCTACTGTAAAGCTAATAAAAGACGCAAAGTAGAAAAAACTGTTAATTGGCCTTAGATAAAACAGACAGCTTGTTGGCAGGTACCTGATGCAAATATTCAAAAGCAAAAACTGTTATTGCGGTAGACTTAAAGGCAAGAAAATCAAGTCCTCAAATCAATATACAAACACCGATTTATTAGACTGCCATAATGTAGTAACCATTAGCTTTTGACACACGGCATATAATTGCTAACTAAAATTGTCTTGTCCACACATATAGCAAAATTACTTCTTTTTAAAAATCAAGCACGCCACAGTGCCTCCCTTCTCACCCCCAAACAACAGCTGGGTTGTGGGAATGTCCTGGCTAATTTGGAATTTACCTGACTCTTTGATGAACTGAGAGCGTACTTCGGCGTTAGTCCAGTTGCAGGAAGTGATAAAGAAAGAGCCGTTGTCGGACAACAATCCGTGAATGTTGTTAATGTACGTCTTACGTTTCTCACTACTATCATCAGGTGAGAGACTGATGGCGTCGTACGTTCCCTTGTCCAGTATGAGGTCGTATTTCTTTGAGAAAACATCAGAATCTAGCGTCAGTATATCTGCTTTCTGCAAAGTAACAATGAACCATCTAGAAATTGTCTACTCGTAGGTTTAGACAGAGAGGCATAACTCCAAATTATCTCAAACCAATTCCAACCACTGCCTTCAAATTCCAAAACAGGAAAACTTTGAAATTCTATTACCTGTGAGAACTTGCAAACCACGACTTACAACATTTTTACCGGCCATCATAAAGGTTTTAGCTACTCCCGAGATTTTATGGAAAACAAAACAGCGAAATAGCTGATATAATAAAGACAAACAAGCGTGCACTAAATAGCCCATTAATTAAAAACCTTTTACAATTTTCATAGAACTCAGTATTTAGTGAATTAATTTCTAATGAAAAACTCCAAAAGTTTTTTGGCAAGCTTCATCTGTGAAATGACTATTTCAGTTGAAATGACAGAATTCTGTATTTGGGCACATTCGTCATGTGATTGCCACTGCATTTGACAATGACTTATCCAACATGTGTGATTGGTTTATGCTATTGTAAGTGATGGAGACGATAGATGTAACTTTAAAGCCGCATTTCCAGTAGGTGACTGCGTCTCCGTCTCTATTGATGGTAGCAGATGCAGACGCATGTTGGCTTTACACTGCTGCAACATCCGAAATTTTCGAGTTTTGCAACTTCGGAGTTGCCCAACCATTTTAGCTAAAATAATTTATTGCGTTCCTGCTCACACAGTTGGATTGATGAGTTGTGATTTAATTATAACCAGTTTTCTACCAGGCAGTGGTTCTCTATGCGTCTTGTGGATTTTTCATTTACCTATAATATGAAACTTTAACTTGTTCTTTTCGTCTTTGCATCCAAAATAATAGTACTCAGGGGGTAGCGTTCACGATCCGAATATACATCCAAGGATCTGATGAAAAACTTTGTCACAACCAAACTATAATTACAAGATTGCTGAAGGTGTAAAGTTTCATTTTCGATAATTGTAAGTAAATAATAATAATAATAATAAGAATAATAACAATAATAACAATAATAATATTAATATATTAACGAAGTAGGTTGAAATTAGTTTTGGACACACTTACCATTGATGGTGAATTATAATAGCTAATATAAAAATGTAAGATAATTATTATTCGTAATCCAATGATATTATTATTAATATTAGAAGTTTTTTGTGATTGTTCTAATTATTTATCTTATAATTTTGTTAATAAATAAATAATTATTGATTAGTTATTGCCTAAAAACAATAATTTACAATAAATGTTAATATAAAATGCTAAATGCTAAATAGTAATATAGTAACGTGTAATAATTACTAAAATGATTGTGTATTTTGGATATTAATAAATAACGAAAAAGTTGTTACTAGGATGGCACGGTAAACAAAAGATCACAACCCCTGATCAGATAAGCTAATGGTATCTACGGTCCTACATGGAAATCATGCCGAAACAATCATTCAAATTACATTCAGAAGTGCATTCGCATCTTGATTTTTGGAAGACAGACGCTTGTGACCCTATTATCACACGCATGCTGGCGCATTACTAAAACGCACCCACCTCATATCTGATTGGCTTATCCTTAGCCAATTCCTTGGCCAGAGCGATAGCAGGCTCGGAGTAATCCACCCCTGTCAAGTCGGTGTAGCTAACACCTGCCTACAACAGAGTTAAAACATTCGAGTGAGTCAAACAATTTTATTGTGAATTTTTATTAATCTGCAAGTGCACCGGACACAAAGGTCGCCATTTTATAACAACCCCAATCAAAACATGTAATTTCTTTACAAAAACTTTTTTTTACTTTTAATGAATTGATGGACTTACAGAAACTAAAAAATCGCCGAAAAATAATAATTTGTAACAAAAAATACAAAAAGAACAAACCAAATGCCTTTGTGTGTAAATATTATTATTGGGCTATGCAGAGCAGTGAAACAATCAGAAAAACGTGTTATCATCTACCACAACAACACGTCGTTTGCTATCCACTCACCAGTTGAAGTAAAGACATTCCATTGCCACAGCCAACGTCTAATATGGCGATAGAACGATCTGGAATGTTTACTTTGGTCCACTCCACAGTTCTTGTCACGCTGAGCATTCCAAACCTGCCCAACAAATCTAATAAATTAGCCCAGAATAATATTTCTTCAGTCATTCAATCCGAATTGATACTCGATATCTGTTGCCAATTTTATTTTTTGGCAACAGAGTTGAGTAAAACATTCAAATATTTGTATAAGCATCTACAAAACTTTTGTCAGAAAAACTAGGAATTCACGAGCCTGTGCAAGTTGAAGCTGCCACAAATTGATAAGCTGTTTCACTCGAAATTAATACAAACTGCAGTAGTTCATGACACAGTCTTGTTTTTATAATTGCCTGAAGGCTTTTTAGATTGTTCAGATGCATTGCAAAGGATCTTTTCACATTAAAAATATTTGGGAGGATACAAGAAATCACCGGATAAACTTCATCACACAACATCTCAATGGTGGTTTGAATGAGTTGGGGGGCTTGCAGCAACTATGCAAAGTAAATGCCTCAATTAGAAGGATTAAACTACATCGTTTCCAAGTGTGACAAGTGTTCAGCTACAATAATTTTGACGGGAGTCGTCTCACCTTGAGATATTTTGTCAATTGCAGGATCAACTTTTTACATTTCAGTGAATACTAGTACTGCTGACGCGTTAGAAATGTTTATTAAATAAAATATCATCAATTACGTAGACCTTTGCACCAATGCATAGCATCCTTGGTAAATGATAGCCCTATTTATCACTGTGACTAACAAAATTATGCTTTGTCAAACAACAGCGGAAATTTTGAAACCATCTAGCTGTTTTGCGAATCATACAGACAGTTTTGAAACGATTCAGACGATTTTAAAAACTACAAACAATTTTGGTATAAACGTTCTCAACACCATAGGAGATATCTGAAAAAATTCTGAACTACTCTAAAATCATCTGAACCATTTTGAATAGATGGCATCGCTTTTAACAAAAACTGATCACCCTGAACTTTCTATAAAACCTCCAGACAAAACACCCATCATGTATGTAATGATCGAGACATAAACAAATCTTCCAACCTAAGAGAGAACAGTTGGATAGAAAATCAAAAACTGGATTTTATAAATAAAAAAAAAATACCTGTTATAATTCAAAATGACATTTAAAAAAAAATACATATTTTGTACATTTGATTATAAATTCTATGATCAGTGTCTAATAAAAAAGAAACTATTGCCCATAAGTGCACTGAGGATAACATATTCATTTAAAGCAGACCAACAACTTAACTTCGGTTTTCTAAGCGTATGAACCATTCAAAAAAAGAAACAATCAAATGGTTAGTAAAAGTTTGGAAGCTTTCGAAAGCATTCAGATGGATGGGAAAACATTCACATGCTTTAAGGTGCGGTCACACTTTGATGATATTGTAACGAAACGTACAGCGAAACGTATAAATTACATAATATTTTCGTTAGCAAGGGCTTTCATTGACGTTTTAGCAAGACCTGGCAGTGCTAGGTTGCTAACTATATCGGCGACATACTATTGGTTGACTCAAGAATTTTGCAATGCTGTCGGTCACAAAGTGCTTGCCTTGTCAATGGTGATCTTTATTTCCAAGCAGTTCATTTAGGTCTTGGATGAAATAGAGGAAATAACTCCAGATATATAATTATTATCAATCAGTTTATATTAATAGTGTGTATTTTTGTTATTAAACAAAATAAATCTGCTTTCATATTGTCATAACAGTCAATTTATTTATAATAATACTATTATTGCACCTGATTATGATAATTATTATATAATGAATAATTATTACTGTGATTGTTATGGTGAAATTGTCATGTCACACAAATGTCATGCTTTCCATAACAAAAAATATCAGTATATTATGTATAGTCAAATAAAACTTATACTATAATACTGCTGCAACTGCTTTGATAACTGCCTGATACTAAAAATACAATAAATAAACTTAGTAACAAATATATATGGAGTTATTTCCTCTTTTTCATCCAAAATCTAAATGAACTGTTTAGAAATAAACGCCCTCTTGTCAATGGCAAACATCACGAATGAATGGACACACTAAAGGAGTGGCTACACAGGCCGATGTTAGGCATCGGATCGCCTTGCGATGGGCGTGTTCGATACTTCCCCACATCGTGCAACCTGTTCGTGAGCATAACCAACATGTTGGTCTATGCCCGATGCCGAAGACACATCGGCGTTCTCTGATTGGTTGAAACAAAATCTTTCCCCAAGCTCATCAAGTTTAACCATTTACAATGCATTTCTGTTAGAATTTTTGTCAACAACGAGCATCCACTGCAAACTCCGAAGGAATTATTATGTTCTAATAGAGTTTGAACAGTGAATTCAGTCCAGTGAATTAATTTTACATGGCTCATATAGAGCAGTGGTAATTGATAATTTCAACATTACGGAGTATAATTATCATAATAATTAAAATTATTAACAAGTACAACAATAAAAAAAAAATTCATTATATCATTTATTATAAAAGATGAATAATCACAATATCCTAAAAGATTTAATAATACATAAAGCCAAAAAAATTATTGAAAGTAATGCTTTCATGGTGAACAAAAACAGTCATACATCACAGTGAAATTGTTCTTTAATTATTGTTATTATTATATCAGGGAAACAAATAATTCGTTGTCGGAAATGAAAGAGGCAAAAGCCCGCACCTTGTGCCGTATGATTGGTTAGTTCAGTCGCAGCTCACCAATGTGCTCGAATACATCGCCACGCTACTTCGGCCTGTGTAGCCACCTTCACGTAGCCACGAACCATCGTATAGGCACATCGGTATCAAAACGTCGGTGAAGTGTTGCCACATCTTAAGGGTGCTTCTGGATACCCTACGCGTAGGGCAGTTATTGAACAGTCGTTGAGGGCTCATCGGTGAGTGTCGTTTAATGAAAGTTGTCTGTGCTTAAAGCTTAAACCACAGACATATTTATTTCCAGCAAGGCCTGTGGAAACTCCATAGCTGAAGAAAGCCCACTTTAATTTCTTTACAAACAGAAATTAATTACGATGACGTTATTGCTTGTTTTATTTTTATATACGCTATAATGTATTGTCACGATTTAAAACGGGGAGAAACAGTGATAATAAGTTGACTCGCTAGAATTGTTGGTTAGGTGGAATTCTATGTCCTAAACGACGCTACCTACTTTGCTTGGCACTTCGCAGCGTTGAGCTCAAATTGCACATAGCCGCCATGTTTTTTTGGCACACAAAGATGGGGTTTCCGAATGGTCTCATTTAATCCCATCGTTAAGCCTTACGTGTAGGGTATCCGAAAGCACCCTTATATTCCCACGCTAGTAGACTAGTATCGCAGTAAGGTGTGACACCCTTACCGGTTACAGTATCGGTGCAGTTAAACGTGTTGTTGTAATGTCGTCAAAGTGTGACTGCACCTTTAAACGCAAAAAAAAACACTCTGAGCCACTATGTAAACCAGTAGGTAAAACTTTTTTTGCATCGTTGTTGTAATGCACTAAAATCGACAAAAATGCATGTGACATGTCTTGGAGTTGCTTCTTAACAGACTGTACTTCATCTACCATGGCTGAACCGGAAAATAGTTACAACTCGTCTCGTTTATAGGTGCATCTAATGCTCATTACATGTCAACATGAGTGAATTCCCAATGAGAAGCGAGAAAGTCATTCAGTAGCTTGCAAGGCCTGTTTCCTGAATACTCGGCAGGATATGACAGAAATCAAAATGAACAGAGAGAAAAACGGATATTGCTTCAACAAAATATGCACAGACCAGTAATAAGCATAGACACCTTGAAGAATGAATGTTAAAAACCATGGAGCAAATGCCTATATTTATTATAAGAGTAAAGAGCATTATTACGATGTTTGCGCTATTCTTGGGAGCATCAATGATATTTGAAGTGAAAACTTGACCTTCACCCAAACGGTATCTGCCTTCATGTAAATACGAAATAAATGTACCTGTTGAAAAATTTTCAAATTGGCACATTGTACGCCCCAAAAAGAAAACTGGCACCTCTTAGAATAAATGTGCATATACTTTGTTTTACCTCATGATGCGTATTTGTTCAAAAAATGCTGAGGTTGGTTCTGTTCATTACAGATTCATCTGTTTGCACTCACATTCGCGTGAATTACAATATCTGGTATGAACTACTAAATGATATACATAGGGGTCACATAGGGGTCACATAGGGGTCACGCACCAGACTTCACCAGCCTCTTTGTGATCTTTGTAATTTTCCAATTCATTTTCATAGAAATCATCCCAACTACAACATACAACATAATACAACTACAACATAATACAATGATATAAAACATTCAAAAATACAATCTCAATATTTTTAAACGTTTTCTCCTGAGGTCATTAACAGCTGAATGCAGTATATATATATTAAATAAAATAAAAAAAATTACTCAAATAACCCGGTTAATTTGAAAAACTACAGGCAAGTACTCTTTAAATAACTTTTGTGGGAATAATAAAGCTATAAATATATATTAAATCATAATAGTCATTGTTCTCAGCTCAACTCCGTATTAAATTTTATTACAGATTTGACCAGTCGCCGCACACGCACCGTTTTTTTACTCCTTGTTTCGTTTCTGTGGAAGAATGGGGCCACTATCAGCCATCTCTGCTTTATTCACGGTAAATATACTGATTGGGGCCAGTCTTTCACCAGACCACTAACTCACTGGTATCTATATCATGCGGGATAGGTTTCTTACAGCTTACAGCAAGCATTTTTCACAGGGGTAAATAGTTATCAACCATTTATAATTGTTATTTTAATCTATTATTATTATTTATTAATTAAATGTTCTTATTAATATATTAAAAAGTATATATTATAACAATTATATTAATAATGGTTGATCATAATTAATATATCAATAATTGAAAATCACAATTACTTTATTATGATTTCTTGAAATCAATCTGAGCAAAAAACTAAATTGCAGTAACCTAGCAATATAGCCAAAGTTAAAGCCAACTTGCTGTTTGAGGATAACAAATCACAGATTTAGAGTTTTATGGGAATGACGAGCAGGATGGAAGAAATATTTGAATGTTCACTGCCTGCTAAATTGGCACAAATCCTCACCACTTACTGCCAATGGTAACAGAATTGGGAGTGAAAATTGGTGCGAGTGCAGCGGCCTCAATAATGGCAGACAAAAGAGGGAACAAACAATTATGGTGAAAAAACCTGCCCCAGCGCAGTTATTTTGGAAGGAACCACAAAAGAAGAGCATCCAATTGTCCGGCTTGGGGAAAACAAAGCCCATACTGCGATAAAATGAACCTTTTTGAAAAGAAATGGATGTTAAAGTCCCAAGACAGCAAATCGTAGCTGAGGACAAAACCTTGCAGACCAAACAAGATCAAAACTGGGGTTCTTGAAAACTACAATAAAGTGTTTGCAGGCTTCGGCGAGATGCCGGAAGAGTATGGGATATGCATTGATAGTGCGGTATACCCAGTGCAGCACAGACAAAGCCGAATGCCTGTGATGCTGAAATCAGACCTGACAAATTGAAGTAGCTTAAAAAGGTAGGATTTCATCATTAGTAGCTTTTTGAAAATCAAGTAGACAAATTTGACCATGTCTTGACCCTAAAGATCTTAACGAGGCAATCCTTAGAAACCGTTATCATATACTGACATTGGAGAATGTGCTACCAAAACTGACAAAGGCCAAATGCTTTTCACTTCCGGATGCGAAAGATGTTTTTTACAGATTAAAATGGCAGCAGTCATTGAATCTGACAACATTTACGACATCTTTTGGTAGGAATGTTTGAGATAGACTCATTTCTGCCTCAGCTCCGGAGGAGTACCAAAAGTGGTTGAGGATGGTACTTGATGGACTGGAAGGCGCTGAGCTGACGTCATGGCTAACGATATATATATTGCCTTATGGAGTTCGACAGACTGCTAACTCAACTGGATCATAATTTCAAATTGTGCAAGCTGCTAGTGCCACTCAAGGAAACTGGTGCCAAAATTAATCAAGACAAAATGATGCTGCCTGCGCCACCCTGCGTTTAAAATCAAGTAAATGGGAGATGATGATGTAATGATGAATATGAGTTATTTATTCTTATTATTTCAATCATCAATTAATAATAATAATAGCTATTACAATAATCATTTTCTTAATAAATAATAATTATAATATTGCAACAATATTAATTTATTTATTTATTAGTATTGCTATTAATTATTATTATCAAAAAATGCAGTATTGATAAATTATTTTATAAAAACACAAACAAACTGAAGTGAACCTGCTGTGGAGTGTTGATACAAACCAAGGACATGAACAATTCAACTCTTTAGTAATGGTTGGTGGCCCTGAAAAGGGCCGTTGTGGAAGAGGCGCTTATGCTCAGCCTCCCTCTTTTTAGAGGTGAAGTAAACATCGCAGGCTACACAACGATCTCTCCTTCAGTGGACTAGCTCATGCTTTGCCAACTCCCGAAGACCTTTGCACGAAAAGCTGCACTTGTAACAAAAGAAATGTTGCTGCCAGCGGTAGCTGCTCAGCACTGATGCTGCTAAGATGTGTCATCAGTTATATAGCATCAAAGCAAACGGACCGGTAACATAAGTCATCAATAGCGAGCAGTGTGTAAACTCTGTCTAATGTAATCAACTCTTTGCATTGTTGTATAATGTTCCATTGTTGTAATTATTTCCTATTAAATATTATTATTCTATTATTACATAAGATACAAATTTGTGTTGTGGATGTTTAAAAATTATTATAATTATTGTTTAATCAGTTCTGGTGTAAATATTTATTGTCAGAGGTTGTGTAAAAATGGATGTAGTTTACCTATTAAAATCTTGTCCAATCAGGGAGATAATTTTGAATACTACTACTGTATAAGCTTGAATTATTTTTATTTGTGCCAGAGTTGGCAGTGAATAAAGTTGTGCTCATACTTTAAAGAATTCTGCATCTCTCAAATATAACTGTAAGCCTCTGCACCCACTCTACTACGTGGCAGTTATAAAACCTACGTCTCATAGTAGTAACTGCACCGACACTAGTTTAGCCAGGCAAGTTTATAAGTTAGTAGTTGCACTGGAGTTAATTAGAGATAGAGCTTGTAGCTAAATAGGCCTCTGCACCCACTCTACTGCGGGGCAGTTATAAAAATCAACGTCTCATAGTAGTCACTGCACTAACACTAGTTTAGCCGGGCAAGTCTATTGACACTGCAAGTTAACAGTGACCATTAGTTCGTTGTTAAGCAAACCTCTGCCTATATTACTGCTACTAGAGGTGGTGATTAATTACACGGCAAGTTAAATCATAATAAGAGTTTAGTCTATCAACCGGGCCTGTCTTCGGTCCCTCAACTATCAACCGGGCCTGTTTTCGGTCCTTCAACTATCAACCGGGCCTGTTTTCGGTCCACCCACAGACTATCAACTGGGCCTGTCTTCGGTCCACCCACAGACTATCAACTGGGCCTGTCTTCGGTCCACCTGCAGACTATCAACTGAGCCTGTTTTCGGTCCATTCACAGACTGCTAACTGGGCCCGATTTTGGTCCCGTTAGTGGATTGGCATAATTTTACTTCAAAACTACTAAGTAAGTAACTAAGAAAGCATTTATTTATTTTATTTATTATTAAAAAATTATTATTATCTATTATTATTATTTTACATACACACTATTATCAATATTTCTTTACTATTATTACATCAACAAGTAATTATTTCTATAAATAAATTTATTAGAAGAATAATAACAGTTATAAATAATAATACATACATTTATTATATTTATCAAAAATTAATAATCTAAAATTAATCATAATAATAATATTAATGATAATAATAAAAGGATGTGAACAAAGGACGAGTGCCGGGAAACTATAGACCTATAACCTGCCTACCGATTGTTTGGAAGATCCTCTCCTCTATGCTATCTGAGGAAATCTAAAGATATCTTGAGGAGAACGATCTCCTGGAAGAACGAAAGGGATGCAGAAGAGGATACTGGTGAACAAAAGATCATCTGATGTTTGATAAAGTGCTCATGAGAGATTGTAAACAGCGGAAAATAGGACTTACAATGGGGTAGATAGACTACCAAAAAGCGTACAATTTAGTACCGCATTCATGGATATTTGAGACACTTGAGATGGTAGGAGTGGAAGAGGGAGTCAGAAATTTCTTTTACAGAAGTATAAAGGAGTGGACTACAAACTTAGAATGCAGCAGGCAACATCTGGCTAAGGTGGACATCAAAAGAGGAATATTCCGAGGAGACCCATTGTCGCCCTTGCTGTTTATCATTTGTCTGATTTCATTGAGTGTGATGCTATGGGAGGCAAAGCAGGGCTATTGCCTAAACAGATCAGCATCTGGGAAGGTGAACCATCTGCTTTGCATAGACGATCTGAAGTTTTACGAGAGTAACAAAAGCCAATTGGAGTTTTTGGTTGAGACAGTGAGAACATTCACACAAGATATAAGGATGAGGTTTGGAATTTAGAAGTGTGCCACCATAGTTTTGAAGAAAGGAAAAAAAGAGGTGGATGATGGTATACTGTTACCTGATGGAGAAATGATGAAAGACCCAGGAAATGACGGCTACAAATATCTAGGAGTACTGGAGGCTAGTGAAATCAAGACCAAGGAAATGAAAGAGAAAATGAGAAGCGAGTACATAAGAAGAGTAAGACCGCTATTGGAATCTAAACTGAATGGAGGAAATGTTATCAGAGCAATCAACACATGGGCAGTTGCTGTGCTCAGATACTCTGGAGGGATACTTGATTGGACACAGGATGAGTTAAAAGGCATTGACAGGAAGACACGGAAAATTATGACTATCAATAGAGCGTCGCACCCAAGAGCTAATGTAGCTAGACTGTCCTTACCGAGGAATGAGGGAGGAAGAGGACTTAGATCAGCAGAAGAAACAGTGAGGACAGAGGAACATGGATTGTCAGATTACATCAGGTGTGAAGAAAAAGGATGTAATAGATTCTTGAAGAAATTGTTGAAGGAGAAAACGAAAGGAAAATACCAGAACAATAAAAAAGAAACCAACGAGAAGGAATGGAAAGAGAAAAGCACTACATGGACAGTATACAAAAATAGCAGAGAAAACAGACAGAAAAAAGACCTATAAGTAGTTGAAAAATGGATATATGAAAAAAGAGGCTGAAGGACTGATCACAGCAGCACAAGACCAGGCATTACCAACACGATGCACAATAGTGAATATGGTAAAGCAATCCGGAACACCTCTGTGCAGAATGTGTAATGAAAGAGATGAAACAGTGTTTCACGTTCTGTGCGAATATTCTGAGATGGCTCAAACAGATTATAAGACGACATGATAATAAGGTCGCACAATTAGTGCATTGGAATCCGTGTAGGAGATACGGACTGCAGCATGCTAAGAACTGGTATGAACATAATGCAGAAAAAGTGACCGAAAATGATAAGGCAAAAATTCTGTGGGATTTCAACATTCAGACCGATCACGGGATACAAGCCCGCAGACCAGAC
Organism: Cryptosula pallasiana; assembly: GCA_945261195.1. Classification (NCBI taxonomy): domain Eukaryota; kingdom Metazoa; phylum Bryozoa; class Gymnolaemata; order Cheilostomatida; family Cryptosulidae; genus Cryptosula; species Cryptosula pallasiana. The sequence goes on from OX183130.1 coordinate 31,207,185, forward strand.
ATGGTCGTGAAAAATAAGGATAAGAAGGACCACACGTGGATTATTATTGACATCGCAGTGCTTGGGGTAGAGTAGAAGAGAAAGAAAAAGTTGAGAAATATCAAGATCTGGCGAGAGAGCTACGTAGACATCTGTAAATGTGATCCCTACTGTTGTAGGAGCACTTGAAGCAGTGGCAAAGTTAGAAAAATATCTGGGGATGATAGATTTACAGCAGAAGGAAGTAGCTCTACTAGGAACGGCTACTATACTGACTGAGGAAAGGGTTGGATGTCTCAGGTTAGGGGTTCTAACTAGACATCAATTCACACCAGCTGCAGAGCTGAGGAAATCAACAAGAGCAATAAATAATAATTATTAATAGATAAGAAGAAGATAGTAGTGGTAGTTACAAAAAAAACAGTAGTGGTTAATAATTAATAATAATAATAATTAATTTAATAATAATAATTTAATAATAATAATAATAATGAACTTGAACTACTATCTATTCTATTATCATTATTATAAAATTATATAATTTCAGTCGTATTACTAACTATGTTTTGGTTCCAAGTTCAGATGGGTTGAGTTCGGTTTCTTCTGCCATTGCTGTTGAAGTAAAGCTGTTAAAAAATTGTGATCGTGTCTATCTATCTCAAAATTTCCGCTTACTTTCCAATCTGATTTTGACGTTTCGACTACTAGTAGAACTGCCTAAAACTTTACTAAGGGTTTTGGGCATCTCCTTTTGTGGGCTCCATTATGTTCTAATATATCAAACTTTCGGTGTTTCGGCTAACCATAGTTTTCAAAAGCATCAGTAACATTTTGCGGGCGCTTGGGCAAGTAAAATACAACATGTTTAGCAGAGGTGCTTAGAATCAACATAAATATACCATGGTTGATAGAATTCTATCAACGATTATATATAATCGTTGATTCTATGATCAGGTGAAAGAAAAGGCAGCGTTTAAAGTTAGAACGTTTATTTTGCATCGGTGATGCAAACAAGGGTAGGTAACTTCTCTCTATGTCAACGATCATTGCACAGTTTGCTCATGCTCATAGTGTACCAAAAGTGGTTGCACTTGCACATGGCATGTGCAAGTGCAACCACTTTTGTCATGGTACTTAATGGACTGGAAGGCGCTGAGCTTCCAGTCTATCTGTCAACTGGCTGGTAGATGGATAGATCAAGGTAGTATATAGTGTGTATGTTTATAATGAATGGCTAGTCAACCAAGGCAGATTAGGAAGGTATGCTATCTCAACAAGTTGACAAAGAAAATTTTGTCGATTTTTACTTTACCACGTGTAATGAGCGCATCAAAAAATGATTCTAAATAATTTACTCAGAAACAAACTTGTCACGAAGTGGTGGCTCCATACCTGTCATGTTGACCCATAAAGAAGAGAGATATTTTGGACCATTTACAATAACAGCACATCATTGCGACAGGTGTAGAGGTAAACCCATTTCCAACAGAAAGAATTCCATGGCGCTACCAGGAGCGCTATGAAGTCGTGACATGGAAAGCTAGTAGATGAATATGACTTGGTGTGTGATGAGGTATATAAGGAGTTATTGTGTAGGAGCGAAGTCAGACAATAATTAAGGTTTTAGTTGAAAAAGTAACTGATAAGGTGAGAGTGAATGTATGGTAGATAAAGGGTGTATAAATTACCATGGGGAACAAACATAAACTATGTATACAAGATTTAATGTAAAAACAATGTACACCTTGGGGAATCCATACTTGTCATGCTTGCTTGAGAAAAAAAGGGATGTATATTGAACTTGTTGCTTCAGATTGTCACCACTGGGTTTGAGAGCATAGATGGGGTGACTGGATAGATAAAAAGTCAATAATTTAGTTCGTTAATTAGTTCAGAAAGCCAACTGCAGAGGTAAAAATATTAATACGTCAAACAAACAAAAGCTATGTGTGGAAGGATAATGTGAAGACAATGTCCATTCTGACCCATCTCAAAGTCTTTTTTGCTTAAAAGAAAAATAATAGTAAAGTTTGCAGGATGTTTGAGGGAAGGTATAGCCATTTTTCAGAAGTTGTTCTCTCATCTTTTCACAAATAAAAATCTACTTCTGTCTACTGTTGAATTTGCACATGCTGGTATTCCCACCTAGATATGTGAAGAATACCTATAGCTTCAACATCAAAATCTCTAGAAAACCTCTTTAATTGACACAACTCTATGAGATACGAAAAATGTGACACAACTCTATTAGATAGGAGAAGATTGACACAACTCTATGAGATAGGAGAAGACTCGGTGAAGCGTTTGTAGATGTGCTGATACAGATCATAGGTTGGTGGTTACCAAACAGGGAATGAATGAGCAGCTAATGGTCTGCTACTGGATTATGTTAATCTGCACTTTCTAGAATGATCCACACTACAAAGACTTAAACTGAGAGCTGTGATACTAGGCTATACCAATGGTAAGTGGTTCTGATGTCCAACTTTTTTCAATTTTTTGTTAAACAGTTGATTAACCGAACACAGAATTGATTTTACTAGAGGTGTCATCAGTTTTTGTCTAAAGTGTTGCAGAACTTTCTGTAAAAATGGGATGTTAGAAATGTAATGTAAAAGATTTGCATGTATAGCTAAATGTGTATTCAATAGATTATTTTACTAAACGTCATAAAAATCACAAAAGACAAACTGGATGTTTTTAATCAGTCAATTCTTTAAACTTTGCTGCCGTGGAACTGATTAAAAACATAAAGAAAGAGTAATGCTAAAGGACATACAGCTGATGAGATATACATACATGATAAATACGTTTTTTAATCAAAAAAATTGTTTTTACTTTTTATTTTTAAACAAACTTTGCTTTGGTTACGGAGTAAAAATGAATTCTTTGAATGAACTAGTAAGTTTTGTACTTATATAAAAGTTACAACGTTTTTTTCTAGCTACACCACTAGTAGTTGCGATAGACTTGGTAATTGGGGACAGATGCTGCCGTAGGGCATAATGTACAAGTCAGCGGGCTGTTCATATTTTGTAAACAGTTTAATGTAACACTGAAAGCTTCCAGTTCAGTATTCAGTGCTACAAGGAAGCGCAGACATCGCTGCAAGGAGAGGTAGTTGTTGTGATACATGAGGCTGCTATAAGGATATGCTGTCGACTATTTTAAGTTTATATATCTGAACTCTCCTCAGCAAATTGTCATTGTCATGCTTGCAGCAAACTTGGCTACTTTACAAAACCTTTCTTCAGGTATTTAAACTTTGGTACTCAGTGTAATCTATTGTTTTTTTTTAGATGTTACCAATAAAAAGTGTGACAGGGCTGTTGTGCAGTCTTATTTGGTGTACGACAGCGGGGCAGCAATCCACTCAGCCTAATATCATTATGATCATGGCTGATGATCTCGGCTACAATGATGTTAGCTTTCACGGGAGTGAGATATGGACCCCCAACCTAGACCAGTTAGCCATTATGGGAGTGAGGCTAGAAAACTATTACACAGCTTCTCAATGCGCCCCTTCTAGGGCTCAGTTCTTGTCAGGTGAGTACGGGTGGCCAATTAACCCTTCCCCACTCTCAGATATTCCAAATGAACTTATCTTTTAAGACAATTTCTTTTACATAAAATACAGCGCAACTATTTCTAACTTGTATGGATAGAAGCATAGCTCTATGTGACTAATATACCATTCGATTGACTACTATGCCAAGTGACTATTACATCATTGTCCGTCTGATGTTATCTACTGCTAAGAAACTGGCTGTTATAAAGCTAGACTCAGTTCCTGTACCTCAACTGGTGCATTTACAGGTCGGTACAGCATACACTTGGGTGTTCAGCACACAAACTTTGCCCCATGTAGACCCATAGGGCTACCACTAGAGTACCCCACCCTTGCAGGGGAGATGAGGAAACTCAACTACAGCACACATATGATAGGTATATATACACAATAGCCTGTGGTACATACATGTGATAGGTATACTATATAGTGGTAGTTGTCTCATACACAATAGCCTGTGTTACATATGAGTAGCCTGTGTTACATGTGAATAGCCTGTGTTCATGCGATTATTAAAACACAACATATGACATGCTATGCTTATTGCACACACCCTAGGTAAATGGCACCTTGGACATCATGAAGAGGATTATCTCCCCACTAACAGAGGTTTTGATACATTCAGAGGAATGCTGCTAGGGGGAGGCGACCACTATAAGCATTCCAAGTATGTACTTTACAAGTATAGATATGTATATTCGTATATCTATGTATACATGGGTTTATATTATTTAACTTTACATGTCTATGTGCAAAGTTTCTTCTCTGTAAAACAATTTATTTGTTGTTTGAATATACTTACTTGAAGGAAATACGGAAATAGGGAAGCAATTGATTTCTACGAGGGGACAACTCCATTCAACAACACATTTGGAATGTACTCCACTCATGTGTTTACTAGACGAGCAGAAACCCTTATAAAGCGCCATGGATTGAATAAAGACAAGCCTATGTTCATGTGGCTGTCATATCAGGCTGTGCATACTCCCATCCAGGTACCAGCAAACTATGAGGCTATGTACAACTTCATTCCTGATAAAAATAGGAGACGTCTGGCTGGGATGGTAGCAGGTTGGTTCTGGCTCTGAGGCTAAGAATTTGAAAATGAATGTATTAGGTTTTTTCAGCTGAAAGTACGGGGAAATATGAGTGTATTTGCTTTTCTCAATGGTTGATAGCATGAGTGTTTTGTGTTACAGCTTTAGATGAAGGAGTAGGTAGAGTTGTACAAGCATTGAAGGATGCAGATCTATATGATAACTCTATTATTGTATTCAGCACTGATAATGGAGGTCAAGCAGGGTCGGGCTCCAGTAACTACCCTCTCAGGGGGAACAAGAACACTTTATTTGAAGCGGGTAAGCGCAGGGAAAGAGCACAACTCCCTATATATATTTATATGTAACATTATTTTTGCTGTAACAGACTTTTAAGTGTTAATTGAGTTAAAAAAATTAATTTTTTATCTCTACGAAGTAAGATGTGATCTTTTAATGATAGGCATAGTTTTATTGCCATTAAAGTGAATTTTTTACTAACTGCGAAAAAAAAACTTCTTTCCCTGTCTGGAATCGAACCTGAAAGCTTGAATAGCGGCACTCAGCGCAACTGTCAACCATAATAATCATTACACCAATGATCATCCTGATCATCATCATGGGAGCTCTGCTGGTTGAATGTTCTTGCGCGCTGGACCGAGTAAAAGCAAAACACGCTCTATAGTTGCTTAGTTACGGATCATGGTAACATTTCTGCAAGACTTTTGATATGATCATATAAATAAAAAGTATGGCCGAAAATATTGAAATAATACGTTTTGCATCAAATGTAAGGGTGAGTTAGCTATTATCAATCCTATAACGTACTGTGGAAAGGAGCAATTATTCACTTTGTGATTTAAATTTTTTACTCGAACTAGAAAAGGTTTTAATGGAATTATATATTAATTGTTAGTTGTTGTTTGTAGGAGTTCGAGGTGTAGGGTTCGTATCAGGGCCCGTCTTAGCTCGTAGCGGAGCAGTATGTGACGACTTGGTGCATATCACCGATTGGATGCCGACTCTTCTACACGTAGCAGGGGGAGACGCTGCCCACCTAGATATTGATGGGCTCAACCAATGGCCTTCTATCAACACAGGGGCTGCCAGTCCTAGAGAGGTGAGCAGACCGGCAACATTGTCCAACACCCACAGTCCTTGGTTCAAGTATTACAAGATTTTTTGGATAAGTTTTTTGGTTTTTACAATCGAAGACTTAACCTTTAAAAAGCCAGACTCTGTTGCCAGGAGGTTCTACTGAACATTGACGAGTTGGAGGTTTCATCACATGACCTTAGCCAGAGTACCGAGTTTGATACAAGAATACAGGCTGGGATTGTGTGGAAAAACTGGAAGTTACTAACAGGAGATCCAGGCTATCATCTGTGGGTACCTGCCCCGCAAAACGATTATTCTCTTTGTAAGAATTAGATGATATTATTCAAGGTGCACATTTTCTCGATTTCAAATTTGGAGAAAAACAATTAATTTGAAGTATTTTTTTATTTATAAACACATTTCATTTAGTCACAGAAAAATTGATTGAGAAAAAAATCATTTCTAGAATGTTTTTAATTAGAAAAAAAACCGGATCATGCAAACCAATTTTTATTTTCTGCTTTTTCGAGCAGATCTATTAAAAATATTTTTCAGTGCTAAAACCACTTATGTTACAGACAATTTGATATCTGGAGAGATCACTAACAACAGAGTAGAGCTCAATGAGACGTTGTTCCTGTACAACTTGAATATAGACCCTTCAGAGAGACTAAATCTGGTGGAGATGATGCCAAACATAGCCATGAACTTACTGACGAAGTTGGCTACCTACAAGAACAGCTCTTTACCTGCGTACAATCCACCGCACTCTTCTAAGTAAGTAAAGGTCAAATTTTAATGTATTTAAAGGTTGCCAAAAAGTAGTTTACGATGATTTTGTTTTTCGAAGGTTATAAGCATAATTTGTTCGTTACATAATTTCTTTGTTACATAATTAAATTTGGTAAGTTCGGTATTCCATTATCGTCGTCACTTTTTGTAGTTGAGATTTTTCTATTATTTCTTTCGTGATTTTCAGCTTTACTTCCACAAGGGTCCTCGTTTGTTATTATTGAAACATAATTGTGCGCGTCATTACGCCTTGTTAGCTTGCAAGCTAAATGCATTTCAACTTATTTTGAAAATACTATTTAAGCTCAGTGACATTTAGAGAAAAGACAACTCCAAGTCTTGTTTACCTATGTTTGGTTTTTAATGCTACTGATGATATTCATTTCAATTTTACAGATGTAACCCCAGAAGAAATGATAACTTCTGGGGCCCATATATATCTGTCAGCAGAGACCAAGTGGCACCGAGACAGAGAAAGCCTGGAGCAGTCAGTCAATCTGCGACAGCAAACAGGCCTGACAATGATGACACAACAAACAATCCCGAGATTCCTGACTCACAAGATCGGAGAAAAAATTTTGGAAACCGCAGAAATGGCAAACTGTTTTTTCCACAAGCTAAAGACTAAAACAGATGAGAGAAAATTTTTCCGCAAGCAATAAAAATGGCTGCTGGATTTGATTGTTTATTCAAGGAACACATTTACTTTAAATTTTATTTTATCCCAAAATACAATTTTTATGTTCTGATTCTTTATTTCACTTACTAATTGCTAAGATGACTGCTGTGAGAGTTGTCTACTTGTTAGATTGATAAAAACAATGAGCGATACAATTTCAGATTACGATACTATTTGAAAAAATGTATGTAAAGAAGAAAACTGAATATATTAAAGAATACAGCTAATATTTTTTATGTAGTAAGTATTTTATTCTTCTTTGTGTTAAACTCAAGGACTGATCATAGGGGTTCATCAGCAATGGGGATAGCGGCGGTTCTTTTCAGTAACTGGTTCAATTGCCGGAGACAGTTTATTGCCAGGTTGAACTATATACAAGTGTATGTTTCAGATTTGCCATTTAATTTGTTCTTATATCTTTGTTTATGTGTTTGAAAATGCATTCAGAAGAAATAAAACATATTATTTGCAAAGTAGAAATTAAAAAAATGACTTACCTAAGAAATTAAATTAGCAATTTAAACTAATAAAAAAGTCACAAACATATTGGAAATTTAAAAAGCGAAAATCCATGCTAAAGATATCATCACCATAGTTTTTGAAAACTTTCTATAACTGTATAATTGTAACATAAACGCCAAAGACAATAGTTTATATAAACTACCGTCTCTGTCATCTTTGTAATAGACATCACCAATGGGCTCGGAGATAATATCTCTCGGATAGTTTTTGTTTGGGGTGTCTTTTTCAAAATTGATAAAAGTTCTCAGTCTATTTATATTTTCAGCCAATAGAATCAATTATCTGAAAGCTGAAAATCATGTGACTTCTAGCAAATGTACCCCAACTGGCACTATCCCCATGTATTGCAATGTCAGCATTTATAATGTTTGGTGTTGGCGCTGAGCCAATTATTATCAGTGTCCACCCAGCCTTGGCCACTTAATCCCGCTGCAGCAGTGAAACATTTTATAAGTAATTGATAACAAAATGTAATACATGAGAAGAAATGCTGCTTTTTAATCGAATCAAAAACTTTTGGATCAAAATCAGCAGCGGAGTAAAGCTGCCAGATTTTTGATTATTGGTTATTATATTTCGCAGAAATTAAAAATATCATACTATTTTGTTTCCTTAATAACTATTTCCGATAAAGCTTTAAGTGAAACGTTTCAAAGAAGAATTTTAGTTTGACAATCCACAGCATACAAATTTTATCTGTGGCAAACAACGCTGATTCGTTTTAGGTGATTACTGGTAGTCGCTACTGGTTAGTGAATTGAACAAGTTTGTGATAAGGTGTACCAGGTAACTCGTCGTCAAATAGAAATATAGTTGATTTTGTCTGGTCAAGATGGCCGCAAAGACTTGTTTCAAGGTCGCGTACTATGTGTTAGGTATTCTTGTTTCCTTGGCTATCATAGCAGCATCGGTACCCTTGACAATATATCTGGTACAGCAGAAGGATTGTGAGTAAACATCTCTCAGTTAATCATATGTGTATTCATTGCATCAAATGTATTTTTCACAAGTTGCAATAGGGTAGCGGCAGAGTAGTTTGACTTCACCGATGAAACCGGAAGTAGTTTAGTTAATCGTCTAACTTATCCTTAGAAATCATGACTTGCTTTACTTTACCCTAATTTCAGACATTTCAATACGCATATGACAAAAACGATGTCGTTGAGGAAGCTCAAGTAACCAATATAGTCTTTGAAAATATTTTGGTTTGTTCACCAGAGAAAAATTAATTAAATATTATGCTCTTGAGTAGAGCTGTAGTTTTGTATTTCAATGTTGATTGAGCGTGCCAATGTAAATTGATGAGACTGTGAATTTTGTTATGGCCTGCTTCCATAGGGACGATGTGGTGAGATGATTTATTCGAACAGCCCATCCCAGTATTATACACCAATACCTATCTACTGCTGTAGATAAAAAAGTTTTGAATCATCCATCACTGAGACGACTTCCATGTTAACAGTATGGATCGTTGCAAGCGGGCTTCCGATCTCCTTACTACTAGCGCCACCTAAAAAAATTTCGAGACTCTATTGGAAATGAATTGAAAAACTGGTGTAATAGCATACGCGTTATTGTCATAGTAGTGCTAATCATACAAGCTCCATAAATATTTCTCGTAAAAAAAACTGTGAGATTTATGTATATGCAACAATAAGCTATCTGAATCTTTCTGCCAACTACAGAGTTGTTTTCTCCTTATTGAATGACGATGTGGTTGAGCTTTCATGGAAACTCTTTTGTCTGCTGCTGAAGTGGCTGCAAAACTACAAGAAACTACTTCCTCTGCTACTTCCTCTGCCACCACCTCTGCTACCACCACTACTGCTACCACTACTACCACTACCACTACGACTAGAGTAACTAGTGCTAAAGGTAATAGTACCACCACTGCTGCCCCTACTCTTGGGACTACAGAAGCAGCAGGAGATGTGGAATGGCCCGAAGTTCCAAGCGAAGCAGGAAATAGATACGCAAAGGCTAGCGTCGCTTGCGCGGAAAAGAATTGCTCAAGAATTGGAGTGTAAGATATGACGATATCGATGCATCTTTAGTTAGGATGAATAATTTAACAAAATAAACTAGAATTTTCATTTCACACAAAAATAATATCATCTAGTTTGTGTTGCAGACAAATGCTAAGAGATGGAGGATCGGCAGTGGATGCAGCGATAGCCACTTCTCTATGTCTGGGGGTTACCAGGACTGTATCTAGCGGTATTGGTGGCGGCGCATTTCTAACATTCTATAACAGGTATTGTTGAGCTACAGAATATAACCTGTTGCTGCCATAAACAACGTAAAATGAGTTGATGAATCAACACATGCTGCAGGTGATGTCCTTCAAGTGTGTATCTATTTTACTACATTCCAATGAAAGAAAGCTATCAGCCGTTATCTTGATGCCAAATTAGCCTACTTTGGCTATCTATAGCATATGACGACTCCTATAACATTTGGTGATGGCAATTATTGAACAAAAAGTTTTACCGTTTATAACAATTCAATCCCATTCATACGTATACAATTATATTCCAGAACGGAAGAGAAGGCGTATATCCTTGACTATAGAGAGACAGCACCATATGCTGCCAATGAAACTATGTATAATCTCAACAGTTCAATTACTAGTAGATACGGTGAGTGTTTGGGGTACAAATAATGTATCTACGTCAATATTTCTTTAATTTCATATCGCAAGAGGAAACTTCCAAATGGAATATTTTCAATCAACACAAGCTACTACAATAATTGAACTTAAATAGAAAATTTGAGCTGTGAAAGCTCTGCCTCAGCTATTCTGTATGGTAACGCCTATCCTAGTCTACCTCTATCTTCTAACATCGCTGTTCAAACATTTTCTGCATTGCCATTATAGGCATTTCGTAATAAAGCAAACAACAATGTCACCTGCCCTGATAACAGTTATTAAATTTTGGGTTAATTACGCAGTAGCAATAAAACCGAGTGTTTACATCAGTTGTATTTCTCAGGTGGCGGATCTATAGCCATTCCTGGTGAGGTGGCAGGTCTGTGGGAGGCTCACCAAAGATTTGGCAAGCTGCCATGGTCAAAACTATTTGAGCCATCCATACAGCTGGCAAGAAATGGAATTTTACTAAATGATTATGTCTATGGAAAGCTTGTACAGAGTTATCCTCTTTTTAATGATGAACTAAAGTAAGTGTCAAGCATTAAGTTGCCAAAAGAAAATATTTTGTGAAGTTGTCATTTCATTAAGTAGAAGACAACTCCAAATTTTAAATATTCATTTGCCGTACATCTATTTTTGCAGCAAATTTAGCTCCAAAAGAAATTTTTTTTATTAAATAATTATAAGCTATAGGCTGCTCAGAAATTTAGTTCGGTATATTACAGGAAACTGTTCACCAACAATGAAACTGGGGTACCCATGATGAAGAAAGCAGGAGAAACTGTGATATTTGAGAAACTAGCCAAAACCTATGAGAGAATAGCTAATGGTAGCGCAGAAACATATTACAATGGATTGCTGAGAGATGACATTATCGCTGACTTATCAGAGCTTGGTTAGCCAATCAATGTAGAGCATTTTTTTACAGGTTCCTTTAAATGAACGAGCCGAGCAATAAGTTGAAAATAATAATTAAATGTCATAAAAAAAAAACTTTCTCATTTCATGAATGTATCTAACGACTGTTGTCATCTTTGATTCTCAGATGGAAGCATCATTACATCGGATGATTTGAGAGACTACTCAGTTCAGAGCAAAGAAGCAGTAAATGGAACACTTCGGAATGGTGAATGCACCATGTTGTCCGCCCCGCCTCCCTCCAGTGGAGCCGTTATGCAATACATCCTTAAAATCTTGGATGGTATGTAAAATGCATTGTGACTCATTATTTTAACCCTAGTTCCAAGATAACATAGTTTATGAAAAAATTCACATTCCTGTCTCACTTGCAGGCTACAACTTTGGTAAGGATTCGGTTTCACCAGCAAGAGAAAACATCAGTTCTACAGCGACTACCTACCACCGTATCGTAGAAGCCATGAAGTTTGCTTATGCCATGAGAAGCAATCTCGGAGATCCACTATTTTCTAACATTACCGAGGTACACAGAATGTTCTAGAACATTTTACTGCTACCTCCATCATTCTGTTTTGAGCAAAGTTGTTTATTTAGATGGAAGATTTAGAGCACCTTGAATACAAAATACAAAACACTTGCAGTACATGGCCAACATGACAAATACGGCATTCGCTGACAGTATCAGATCTATGATATCAGACAACCACACACTCAATCTGGAGGAATATGGCGCAGTTCTGGCAGACTCGCGTCTTACTAATGGAACTTCTCAGATCTCAGTTATTGCCGAAAACGGTGATGCAATCTCCATGACAACATCAGTAAATAGTCTGTGAGTAGTTAAGTAACAGGAAGTGCTGTTGAATGATACCTCGCTATTTCATCCATAGAGGAAATATTTTGTGTCAAAAGTCGACTATGTTCTTAAAAAAAGCATTTTCTTTTAAAAAAGAGACATTTCATTTTTTTGAAAAATACATCCATTGTTAAGGCGTCTCAATGAACTATTTTGAAAAACTATTGACTGAGTTAGCTAGATAATGAATCATTGGATGAAGCTACACTCTGCCATTTAATGCAGCGAGTACTTTTTAGATGGGGATCGAAGAGAATGGGAAAAAGAACAGGAATTATATTTAACAACCACATGGACGACTTCTCTCGGCCCGGTGTACCGAGTTGGACTGATGACGCTTGGACCGCACCCTCAAATACTCGCAACTGGATAGAACCTGGTAAGAAGCCTCTCTCCGCCATGAGCCCTTCGATATTCCTAGACAAGGATGGTAACGTGGTTCTGGTGAGTGGGGGCGCTGGAGGGTCCAAGATAACAGCCGCTGTAGCAATGGTGAGTTGAGCTTCTTAATAAAGAAATTATTTGAAATTATTTGCGAACAAAATATTCGGTAATATACTTGTTGTAAGTTGTTACTGCGTAAACAAAACAAAATACTAGCTGCTAACTCAAGCATACAATGATCACATACTCTATATGATAAAAGTGGTAAGGCACTCGACAAGCTATAGAGAAGATTATCCCCCATGTTTATGAAAGCAAACTGACAGTGTTATGAGATATGATTAGTAGATGAATAAGTTATTATTATATTTGAATAAAAAAGTTCCGATATATTTGATACTCTATCCATTGTCGTCTGAGCAATGAAAGCTGTAAGAAGAGTCATTCAGTGCTCAAATGAAGTAGTGACCAACAAACGTTAGGTAGTTATTCTTTGCATTCATTGAACTAAGTTTGCTTGACTCTCAAGCTACAGACCAATAACTTTTTCATAAATAATATCCTTGCCAAACTGAAATTATTTTTATTGCATTTTTCTCAGAGAACATTGATTCCCCCCCCCCCTCGTTCATTGTAAGAATCGTGGCTTTAATAAACAAAATCAGTTTCAGTTTGCACTCCAAATCGTAAACGAAATGTAGCAGAAGAAAAAATTTGTTTGACATAAAGGCAGCAATTGGTCTTTCTCATAAAGCTATCAAATATTTTGTAGACAGCGATAAATAATTTATGGCTGGGAATGAACCTAACAGAAGCAGTATCGAGACCTCGTCTGCATCATCAACTACTTCCTGAACAAATAGTCGTGGAGAAAGGTTTCCCACAGGTAAATATATACACTAATAAAACACTTTGGAATAAAAAAAAATAATGATTACTTTAGCTAGTCCCTTGGCTTATAGACGATAACGTTGTAAGACTTTCGCTATAAGTAACATCTTACAGGCATATTTGGATGAGCTGAAGAAGAAAGGTCACAAACTTGCAGAAAATACTTTTCCACCAGTAACAGATTCAGTTGGCCGGCAGCATGGGATTATATACGGAGTTGGGGACCTCAGACGACAAGGAGTGTCAGATGGCTACTGACATACATTTAACATCTGCTACTAATTGCGCTTTTCACTTTTTGTTACCAAAACAATTTTATCATCACAGCTGTTTGTACTGTAGTATTATTTACACAACACTAGAGCGTGTATCATTTCGGACACGGTTGTGAAACAAGTGTTATGCATATTTATGAGCTGACTGCTGCCAATATTTACTTGTTAGCTGCCAAAAAACATAAATAATCAAGTACAAGCTTTATCTATCTGGTATTTGAGTAAACCTTCCATACAACAACTGTATGTATATGTGTGCACAATTTGATTGGTCAATCATTGCTACTGATCTACAGCTGCTACTCTACAGCTCGTTGATAGATATCGCAGAGTATGTTGACAGGGGTGGGGGGCACTATTTATGAATGCGTTAGATCTGATGCGAGTAGCTTATGCATTCACAAAGCTGATTGGACAGTGGCAATCATTAGCCTTTTGAGTTCGACCAGCAACAAAAGCTATCTAGCTTTATTTGGCTGCGAGCTAACGACTGTACCATAGCAATATCTACATGTACCTGTATCATGGCTGCATTGAGAAAATGTTTGCAATCTAAACACGGCCTTGCTTTCTACATTCTAGCAATAATTATATGTTTGGTCATCATAGCAGCGTGTGTACCTCTGGGAATCTGGCTCGCTAATAGGTCATACTGTGTATCTATAGCTAATGGTAAGTAACACGACTCTACTTCTGGTGTCTTCATTCTTGCATCTAAAACTGGCAGCAAAATGTATCTACAATTTACATCATATCAAAATTAGCTGAGAGAAAATTAATCTTGAAAACCAAAGATAAATTGAACACAGCAGTTAAAAAGGGTTACCTTATTTTTTATTTTAGAAAATATTTGTGTAAAACCTTATTTAAAACAATACTCACCCATCGAAGTAACTTTGAGCTTTTAAATAATTTTCTCCATTCATTTCTTAGCTAAAAGTCATCATCTTGTTTTCAGTCATCTCCTTTCCTTATTGAAAAATTATTTTTAGTGCTGTCAACGATTCACAAATAATCGTAATCCTAAAATAATAGTTTACAAAACAACACTAGCTGTTTGATTAGCGAGTGATTCAAGAGGAAAACAGTCCAAGATTGTTGACGACCACAACAACCGCGCTGAGTGTTTTATCTATTTTATGTATATGAACTACATAGAAACAGGATGTTATGTTGGTTTGTTACTTGTTAACATAATTGACTCTAAATGATAATTCTATGAACGACAATAAAGTAAGTACAATTCCATATGCATGTCAGCTGCATCGAGCAATTGAATGTTTGTTTTTGGAATATGCTCTAGATAAGGCTGAGAAATAGTGAACTAACCCAAAGATACCTCTATTACCAATAACATTGTTTTGTAGCTATTCTACTGAACCTGTAGGAAGAAATGAGCTTGCAAGTTTTTCCATTTTTCCACAGCAAGCTGCTGTTTTGTAACATCAAACTTTTTGTTGGTGCGCGAATGTGAAGGTAATTTTATTTTATTTGTAAAAAATAACTATGTTGACTGAGCATTGATATTCAAAGCTTTGAAAATGCAATAACAAAAAAAAAACAGAAAATGAAAAAGTTGTCAATGACACTGATATTAATAGCATCAAACTGCTTTTTGTCATCCATAATTCAAAAAAAAAAACCTCAAAGCTAATACTCATAATTATTATAAATATAGCCTGCTTTCGTTCTGTAGAATGTTCAAACTACAAAAATTGCAAGCACAATTAACATTTTTAGGAATTGATTGCTCAAGAAACTTTGAAGCTAGTCTAAAAAGGTTTTTGGTAATAATCTGTTAGAAAACAATTATAAATCAAACAAAATTATTCACTCGAACCTGGTGGAATCTACAAAATGTTGGCAACAGGCCAATGGAAAGATTAATACAACATATCCTACACGCGAGCGCTTTGAGAAGGTGAGGTAAGGGTAACAAAGAATTTTTTCTTTGTAATAAAATGACTTCACTCATATCAATCTAGCCCTTTTATTCATCACCAGGGGAGGGTGTACAGTACGAGTGATCAGTTCGCTTGTAACATTACTAGCTGAAGAAAAACTAAGATGTTTATTTTGTATTCGCAATATTACAACAGGCTAACAAATTATTTTCATCTTTTATTTGGGAAAATGCACAATCGTAAAAGTTTTCAAGGTTTTCCGGTAGATTTTTTAAACTTGTCAATTTTTGTAACTTAAAACAATATTCAAGTAAAGGCCTCAGCTCCCCACACACCATGTTTTACAGCGACAAATGCGGCACTTTGAGAGAAGTTTTCCTACCGTAGTCCATTCCTGCGCCAGGGAATAATCAATAATCGTCAGACTGGCTGGCGAAAATCAAACATGCTTGATTCTAGACAATCTCGGCAAACGGAGGAAAATTGGTTCGTCGACGATAAAATAAACAGCTGTTTTTCGCTTTCCGTGACAAAATCATTGTGTGTGGAGAGGCCTTGAGGCATGTGCATGGTAATGGAGATCACTATAATATTTAAATCATAGTTGTTGAACTTTAAGTCAAAATCTTGACTAAAAAAAGCATTTTAGGAGAATGCAAACTGTGTGTAGCAAAAGCAGCAGCAGTGGTGGCCATAACACCAGCAGCAGCCACAGCGGCAGCAGTGATAGCTAGCACCAATGGCAGCGGCAGCACTAGTAGCATGATAGAAACAGAAAATGTAGCAGTCGTAGTTGTAGGAGTGTGAATGAACATGAGATAAAGCCATAACTAACAGTTAGGGCTGCTCACTACGAGGGGTTAATAATGCACTCACCCTACATCCAGGCTTTCATGCTTCTGTCTTCAGCTAGCAGGGTTTATTTGGTGTGCTAGAGAACTAACATCAGACTGCCCAGCAGCTAGCAGGGTTTATTTGGTGTGCTTGCTAGAGAACTAACATCAGGCTTCACAGCAGCTGCGGGGTTTATTTGGTGTGCTAGCACATCATTTACAAGACCCGAGCACGCCCGGGTTGTGCACAGTAAATCAGTAATTGTCTCTCCACAATTTTCTTGTTTGCAAAGTAAGAGCAAGCTCTTACATTTTGGTATCATTCTATTGAGAATCAATTGCTCTGTTTTTCAAAATCATTACTAATACACGGCCTAAGGCTAGTTTTGACTTTTACAATTTTTTATTTTTTGTCTTTTTTTCTTAGCAACCAACCAGCAATTCCGCACGGATGTTTAGTGGATGCGGTTGTTTTCATAGATATTTTCTGAAAAAACTGAAGTTCAAGCATCATGTTTTAGGCATAGTGATCAGTTTTGGTGAAATTTCGAGCAGGGTAAGTGTAGTTTCTCACTTATTGTTGTAATAATTAATAATTATATATTATTACCAAAATAATCGTCATTTGTTTCATTGTAGTTATTTTTTTTTTATTCAAGATATTTAGCACAATTTTTTTTTAAAACGAAAGAACTAAATAGCCTAACGCTAATCTTCACAAATTTTCAGAACGATTGGACAAGTTTTGAGTCACCTATGAATTTTTTCAACATTTTTTGCTATTTATAATAATTATTGTGGAGGAATGGGCCGACCAGTAACACTTATTATTTACTCTTACTATTTTATCCAAGCCGAACTCTAACTGCAATCAAACATTTACTCTTATTTCTACATAATTATTTACTTGCGTATTTTTTACTTATTTTGTACATGTGCTTGGGCAGCCATCCATGCGATGGAGACTGCCCCCTCCTGTTCTATCTGTTGTTCTATTGGCCTTTGTGTAACCAATTAGATGTACATGCGTGGCCTGCTTTGTTCTATGTGCTCCCAATTATTGTTACATAACTTTTTCCATATAAATATGCGTGTCACTTGTAATAAAATCAGAGTTAGCCTACACTCTCACTTGCTTGTTGATTCTTATTGCATAAAGCACTTATGCAACGCACCAGTGGCTAAGCAGAAAACATACAAGTAAGCTCACACACACAGATCAACGATACTGTACACCAAGATAAGAAATTCCATTGTGATTTTTGACCCCAGGCTCCGCCTACTCCGCGGTTGAGATGTAAGAATTACCATTTCGCATTGCAAGGCACTTTCAATGCCCAAAGCGGAGTTGTCAACCCATTATCGTCAAGGACGTTATGAAACATTGAAGATAGTTTTATCGTCTGCGCTTAGTATCTCAACCGCGGAGTAGGCGGAGCCTGGGGTCAAGCAATCACAATAGAGTTTTTTATCTTGGTGTACAGTATCGTTGCACAGATTGCGCTGATAGATGAACAGACCAGTTCACACACTTGCACAATAACTTGGACAGTTGAATAGCTCTTGGACCAGTCGACTAGTAACTAGAATAATAGTCAGTAGAAAGTGTTCAGTCAATTCGACTTACTCTGCACTCGGGCAAGTGATACTGGAACGATTATTTGAACTGCTAGTTTGACCCGACGCATCTATTCCACCGAATAGAAAATCAGTGGAAAGTGAGAGAGTTGTGACAACTCCTCACTGTGTATTGCTCGCGGGCGTACAACGCTGCAAATTCTACTCTACGGTTTAGATTGCTGACCTTGGGCGAAGTAGAGGCGTACACTGCACTGCTTGTAGACACTTATTACTGTGGGCCGCTGTACAGGTGACAGCTACCACTCCACCCTAAATTCCTGTACATTGGTGGCAGCAGTGGGATTGAGAAGAACCCACACAAACGACCCACAGGAACGGCGAACACGAGCAGGAGGCAGCAGGCGCGGAGCATGGCGAGCAGACGACGAGCACTCAGCTCGGACAGAGATGGCTCCCCATTACAAATAATGGGCACACTGGCCGACATCCTTGACAGAATGTCCACCAGCAACGGAAGGGACCGTTTCCGCGTCCCACAGTTCAATGGCGAGGGAGATGTTGGATATTTCATCCAACGATTCGAGGAGGTGGCACGAGCCAACAGATGGCTGCCAGAAGAATCGACCATTCATCTGAGGCAAGCCCTGACAGGAAAGGCTGAACAATGCGGAAGTGGGGTTGACACCGCTGCCATCACTCAAGCTCTACGAGCAAGCTTCGGACTGACACGCACCGAGGCTCAGACGAAATTGACCACCTATAGGAAGGCACATCGGGAAACCCTAAGGGAGCATGCGCTCCAAGTCGAACGGCTAGTGGAAGCCGCCTACGGAGACTTGCCAGTCAGAAATCGGGTCGAACTGACCCTACAGACCTTTCAAAACACCCTAGGGCATGTGTACCTCCAACGGCACTTATTGGCTATACGACCCGCCGACCTAGAGGAAGCTGTCCAGGCAGGGAATGAATTCTTGCAGGTCCAGCACCAGGGTCCAGTACAGTCAAACGTCCGAACCATCCAAGAAGGTGGACAAGAGGAACCACTGCCGACCCCAGAGCCCGCACTAAAATGCCAAGAAGTGGAGGATCCACTAGCGAAATTGTTAAAAACAATTGAGCACCTCAGTAAGGAAATAGCTACTCTGAAAGAGGATACAAACAAACCTCCCCCCAGGCGCTGTTGGGGCTGCCAACGCACGGGGCATGTCAGAAGCCAATGTAAGACGGCACCTTGGCACTCACGCCAGGGAAACGAGTACGGCCCGCAGCAGTAGGAACCCCTACTGGCTGCAACCGGGCCCCCACAACACATCGGCCTCCTAGAGGACGAGTCAAGCCACTCCTGAAGGAACCGGCACCCCTCCCACTGAACAACAGGTTCAGTCCACTGGCTGTCGAGATGATGGAGGAAGAGGAAGAGGAGGAAGTGGAAGAGGTGACCAGAGCGAGCCACCCGAGACCCTACTCCCCGCAACGGCAAGAACCCAAGAAGAGAGGTCGAACCCCTCCCGTAGTGACACAGAAACCACCCATCACCATACACCTGAATCAAGTAGAACGACCGTACAAGTCGAGTTACTACTTGCCAGGACGGGTGGAAGGGCGCGCAGTCACCTACCTTATCGACACGGGGTGTAACACTAACCTCCTGTCCAAGAGGGTGTTTGATCTACTCACCCCCCAGGTCCAGCTCCACCTCCAGGACTACGACTCACACGGACTGATGGCTGACGGAACTAGGCTCCCATTCTATGGCCTAATCACCCTGACCGGACGGATACGCCACGTCAAATACGAAGAGACCTTCGTGGTGAGTCAAATTAATGAGGATGTGATCCTCGGGATGCCATTCTTGGCCAAGCAGAAGTGTCAAATGGGATTTGACCGACCCACCCTTCACGTGCAAGGGAAGGAACTAACCTGCACCGACAGGCATGGCAGGGACCTAGTGTCCAAAGTACAGGTGCAGAAGGACGTGCACATACCCCAACAAACCGAAGCAACCGTACCTTGCCATCTGGCCAGTCGGACCCCCTGTGAACAAGGAGTTATCGAGAGCAAGGAAGGAGGGCTGTTGATAGCCGCTAGCATCAACTCCCTGATGAACGCGGACGGGTGTTGGTCCGATGCCTGAATCCGTCGCAAGACAGTATCCGAGTACCAGCGGGAGAGGTCATAGGAACATTTACCGGGGTCGGACCCCACGAGATACGACCACTCCACGGCTACAGACCGGAGGAAGCACCGAGAGGAGACCTACCCCCCCACCTCGTGCCACTGTTCACCCAGGCGAGAAAGGGATGCAAGAATACCCGAGAAGAATGCCAACTACGGGACCTCCTCACACGTTACTAAGATGTGTTTAGCCGCAACGATGGAGACATCGGACGCAACCCCCTTGCTGAACATTCCATTCCTGTTGTACCAGGAACCCGGCCAATACGGCTACCCCCCCCCCCCTCCTCACAGACTAGGAGCAGAAAAAGAAGCTGAGGCGGAGAGACAGGTCAAGGAGTTACTAGCCAAGGACCTCATTGAACCTGCCGACGGAGCTTGGAGCTCCCCAGTCGTATTAGTGCGAAAGAAGGACGACTCCTGGAGGTTCTGCGTCGACTATCGCAAACTGAATGACGTCACGCAGCAGGACGCATATCCGATACCTCGCATTGACGACTCTCTAGATGCACTAGCTGGAAGCCGCTATTTCAGCACCCTCGACCTGACCAGTGGATACTGGCAAGTCCCGCTGGACGAAGACGCCCAGGACAAATCGGCATTCATCACCCGCAGTGGCCTCTGGAGATGGAAAGTGCTGCCATTCGGGCTGACCTCTGCCCCTGCTACATTTCAAAGGCTCATGAAGCGAGTACTGAAAGGGCTCCACTGGAAAACGTTGCTCCTCTATCTGGACGACGTGATAGTCATCGCACCCGACTTCATGTCACACATCCAGAGACTAGAAGAGGTACTGCAGCGACTCCAGAGTGCCCACCTTAAGGTGAAGCCCTCTAAGTGTGAGCTTTTGAGCCCCCAAGTCAAATACCTAGGACATGTAGTCAGTGCCAAGGGCGTGGCCACCGACCCAGAGAAAGTAGAGGCAGTGAAGAAGTGGCAGGCTCCGCAAGATGTAAAGACACTGCAGGCGTTCCTGGGAACCGCAGGATATTACAGACAGTACTTGCCGGACTACGCCATCACCGCTAAGCCACTTACCGTGCTAACTGGAAAGGACGTCCCCTGGAAGTGGGACATGGCCGAACAGCAGGCGTTCGAACAACTGAAGCAAGGACTCAGCCAGGCTCCCATATTGGGATACCCAGACCCCACGCTTCCGTACATGTTAGACACGGACGCCAGTGCTGTCGGAGTCGGTGGAGTTCTATCACAAGTCCAGGAGGGACAAGAGAGAGTCAACGCATACTACAGCAAGACCCTTTCCCCTGCGGAAAGGAACTACTGTGTAACGCGAAGAGAGCTGCTGGCCGTGATCAAGGCCGCCAAGCACTTCTGGCCCTATCTCTACGGCCGCGAGTTCAGGCTACGGACGGACCACGCATCCCTCCGTTGGTTATGCAGGAGGAAGGAGCCCTCCAACCAAATAGCACGGTGGCTCGAGACGCTAGCCGAGTTTAGATACAAACTCGAAACCCGACCAGGAGTCCAGCATGGAAATGCCGACGGACTCAGCCGACAGGACCCCTGCATAGACTGTAAACAGTGTCGCGCTATAGAACAGAGAGATGGGGGACCCACCCATGCCGAGCTCAACCCGAGGGAACCAGCAGAGCAAAGGGAACGGACAGATGGGGGACCCACCCATGCCGAGCTCCCTCAAGTAGGGCCAGCAGAGCGAAGGGAACGGACAGATGGGGGACCCACCCATGCCAAGCTCACTCCGAAAGGGTCAGCCGAGCGAAGGGAATGGACAAATGGGGGACCCACCCATGCCGAACTCGTCCCCAGTGGACCAGTGGAGCGAAGGGAGCAAGTGAATGTGACGGTCACCGACCCCGTGAAGAATGCACAGGAGTTGGCACAGGCACAGCGACAAGGACTCCACGCAGTGGCGAAGATCTATGCCGCGGTAAAGGCACAGAGGCAGCTTCCACAGAGAGAGTTGGAGGAAGGGGATACGGAGTTGCGGATTCTGCATGACAGAATCGACGCCATGAGCCTCCGACCAGATGGAACACTGGTCATCGCGGCCGACCACCAAGGACGGACCCGCATGTCTGCAATCTGTCCACCCGCCTGGCGTCACAAGGTTGTGTGGGACACACACCTGTTGGCGCACGCAGGAATCAACAGAACGCGTCACAGACTACAAGTGGATTGGTATTGGCCTGGCATGTCGGGGCTAACACGCAGACTCGCGAAGAGCTGTGAAGTGTGCCAGGTAGCAAAACGAAGCAATCGACCGGCCGCTCCAGATGGTCAGAGATTGTTCGCCGGCCGACCATTCCAAAAGCTCGCGGTGGACCTCGTTGGGCCCCTACCCCTCACCAAGCGAAAAAACCGGTGGATCCTGGTGCTGACGGATCATTTCACACGGTGGCAAAACGCTATAGCACTGCCAGATGCTACCGCCCCTACAGTGGCCATGGCATTGGACGAAAGAGTATTCAGCTACTGGGGCCTCCCAGAACAGCTACATTCGGACCAGGGCGCCCAATTCGAATCTACCTTGCTAGAAGAGCTCTGCACTCTATGGAACGTGCGCAAAACACGGACCACACCCTACCATCCCCAAAGAAACGGCATGGTCGAGAGACAAAACCGCACGCTAGGAGACGCGCTGCGTACACTCATACTTAATAAAGGACAAGATGAGTGGGACACCTTGCTGCCACAGATCATGCGGGCCTGCAGAGCCACACCCAACTCGACTACAGGAGAAACCCCAAGTTTGATGATGTTGGGACGAGAGGTACGGCTGCCAGATCAACTGACGGGGTCCCCCCCTCACTGGACCCGTACCATACCACGGAACACACCCTTCGAGTACAGAATGACCTAACTGTAGCACATGAGTATGTGCCGAACCAACAGGCAAAGCTCCGACAAGAAGAGACGGGCGAACCCCCCCGCTTCAGTAGAGACGAACTGGTGGTGATCGAGAATAAGAGGCGAACAAAGGGAAGTAATCCCAAGTTGCAGCCCAGTTACCTAGGGCCGTACACTGTCACAGAAACCTACCCTAATCACACCTATCGACTCGAGCGGAACGGGCAAGGGTTCACCCAGAACGGACGCCGACTGAAGGCCTACAGAACCTGCAGAGAAACGGTGGGGAGAGCGCCACCTAGTCGCGAACAAGCTGTTCGACCCAACATGAGGGGGGCATACCAGAGGAGGATGCCCCCCCCCACCAGAGACCATGTCGAGCCCCCACCTGAGGTGCTCAGAGAAGTAAGACCAGTGGAACCACCCATTCCTGAGATACCGGTGGAAAGGGAACCACCACCAGAGGTACACAGAGAAAGGGTACCGGTAGAGCCACCCACTCCCGAAGCACCCCTAGAGAGAACTGCTCCACCAAAACTACTCGGAAACCCAGTGAACGAGTACCCCGTGGAGCCAGTACTACCACCAGTACCAACCACACTCCCTGTAGAGGACGCCAACTGGCCACCCCTCAACACCAGAACTAGAGAGAGTGAAGAAAATGGGAGACCCATGAGAGCACGAAAGCCCCCAGTCAGATTTACCGATTACCAATGCTATCAGGCTAGAGAGAAAGAGAATAGTACAACCCAGGAAATGCAGGTAAACAGGCCAACTTGAGAGACAAGAGGACGAGTGGAGAAGATGATATATATACCATGGGCCAATTCGGCTGAGACTCGAGTCCGTCTAGGGCTAAATAACGACGAGCAAACAACAACCAAGTTCGGCGAAGAAGTACAAACCCATAAAGTTAACTGCGGAAGGGTAACTCCCAACAACGAAAGAATCATCACGAGGAAATGGGAAGAGTGGACAACTCCCAGGGGAAAACCCGATCGGGAATACCAAAAGCAGGGGAGAACAACTCCCCATGAACCACTCGCCAAAATACAACAACTCACGATCGACGATGGGAGGAGCCCAGACACCACGTGCCATACCACGTGGCCACGAAAACAAAGAAAACCGAAAAGTAGCGGCAAGACAAAACACCCTGCCATCACTAATGTTTGCACAGTCAGCAAACCACCGGCAGCGAACACAACAACCACAGCAAGTATGGCAGAGTATAACCCTGGCAGCATCTCCACCGAAGAGGACCCGACTGTGGTGGCTGCCATATTAGCCGAACCACCTAGTACAAGGAAAAGATATCGAATTCCACATAAGGAGATGACCACTTCACTGACTAGAGTAGGAAGGGTGAGTACCAAAGAGGAGGGCGCAGCCAGATGCCGCAGCCGACAACCGCAACCACCCACTCCACCAGCACCATATTATGACCACCAGCCTAGGGAGCTGTGGATAACAGCAGAGACTAGTAAACAAATTAAACAGGCAGGACAACCTACCACCGACCCAGAAAAATGGGAATGCCGAATATGCGAACTGAAACTCAACAAGAAACGAATGAGCTATCACGTCCGGCAACACTTCGTCTTCTTCTATTGTACGTGTGGACATAAAAGTGCGTCCAGGGACACCGTACTAAAGCATGTACGCCAACAACATGGCTCGGTCGAGCATGGAGGGCCGAGTAAACCCCTGTACGAAGTAGATGAAGAGTCATACACCGACTTCTGTAACGCCATGAGTTGGCAGCACCCGCCACTTTTTGGCGTACCTGCCCCGACCAAGGAACGCTCTAGCAGCCCAGCCAACACAAAGAGCATCAAGAGGAGGTTGGGGGAGAAGCCAGATAACACATCACAGAAAGTGATCAAGATAGAGCTGGAGAAAGAGGATGGAGAAAGAAAACTGCGAGAGGGGTCGAGTAGGAAGGAAACGAGAGACAAGGACAGGCCCTATCGACCCCAATCGAGCAGTAGGCATGAAGAAAGGCAGATGGACGAAGAACGGAGAGAGGAGAGATATCGGAGAATAAAACGATATGAAGCCGAACTATATATAGCCACCCGTGAGGCATCTAAGCAGCTGCAAAAGGTGGAGGAGCTTAAAGAATGTATTCAGAAGGAACGTAACCAATACTAGGACACACACATTCCACCACGGTTAGTTAAATTGGCCCTACGAGCGCCAATGGGGCGGCGTGTGTGGAGGAATGGGCCGACCAGTAACACTTATTATTTACTCTTACTATTTTATCCAAGCTGAACTCTAACTGCAATCAAACATTTACTCTTATTTCTACATAATTATTTACTTGCGTATTTTTTACTTATTTTGTACATGTGCTTGGGCAGCCATCCATGCGATGGAGACTGCCCCCTCCTGTTCTATCTGTTGTTCTATTGGCCTTTGTGTAACCAATTAGATGTACAGGCGTGGCCTGCTTTGTTCTATGTGCTGCCAATTATTGTTACATAACCTTTTCCATATAAATATGCGTGTCACTTGTAATAAAATCAGAGTTAGCCTACACTCTCACTTGCTTGTTGATTCTTATTGCATAAAGCACTTATGCAACGCACCAGTGGCTAAGCAGAAAACATACAAGTAAGCTCACACACACAGATTGCGCTGATAGATGAACGGACCAGTTCACACACTTGCACAATAACTTGGACAGTTGAATAGCTCTTGGACCAGTCGACTAGTAACTAGAATAATAGTCAGTAGGAAGTGTTCAGTCAATTCGATTTACACTGCACTCGGGCAAGCGATACTGGAACGATTATTTGAACTGCTAATTTGACCCGACGCATCTATTCCACCAAATAGAAAATCAGTGGAAAGTGAGAGAGTTGTGACAACTCCTCACTGTGTATTGCTCGCGGGCATACAACGCTGCAAATTCTACTCTACGGTTTAGATTGCTGACCTTGGGCGAAGTAGAGGCGTATACTGCACTGCTTGTAGACACTTATTACTGTGGGCCGCTGTACAGGTGACAGCTACCACTCCACCCTAAATTCCTGTACATTATTACCGAAATCAGAAGCATTTTCAGAGCTGATTATTTTATTAAAATGGCCACAGCTGTCAAAATGAATTTTATATTCAGACTCCATGGTCTTTGGTTATTTACGCTAATTTTTGTGAATATCAACTTAATGTAAAGTTGCTAATTATTTATCAATAATCGCCATTGTTTTTTTTTTATTATTATTACCTGCAACATCATTTTGGGAAAAATAATTTAAGTATTTAAGAGGTTTCCATTATTGGCAAAATAAAGTACAAACTTGAAAAATAACCACTGAAACATTGTCTTGGCAGTCTTTTGTTGATTTTCAAACGTTACAAGTATTTTTTTCTCTAGTTCATAAAAACCAATTAGTAAGCCATTACCGGTGTTGCGCAATGGTATACTTGTGGTTTTGTGGTTTTTTTTCAAAGCAAATCATAGCAAATAACCAATCATTTTCGAACAAAATTTTGCCATCTTTTCATCGCTGCAATGTTTTTGTGTCTTAGAGACATATTTCTTGTGTAAAATGCAAATCCATACATCGGCCTCGTTTCATGGTTTCTCGCCATGTCGCAATAAGAGCCTTAAAAGTGTAGATGGGAAAAATTTTTTGGTTTTTTGTGTGTCCATGATAATGCCCATATAATTTTGTAGCAGAATCTTATCTTTCCTTTGGTATTTGTTTCATTACTGTAGCTGCGACGAGTGGGCTGCTAGAAAATAATGAAAATGAACAAAATACCACAGAAAGCGTCTAGTAAGCAATGTGACAGAGAACTAACATCAGGCTGCACAGCAGCTAGCAGGGTTTATTTGGTGTGCTTGCTAGAGAACTAACATCAGGCTGCACAGCAGCTTGCAGGGTTTATTTGATGTGCTAGAGAACTAACATCAGGCTGTCCAGCAGAGAAACAATACATATTTTGGGTTTTACTGATACGAGTCTCTGTAGATGACACCGGGGCAAAGAAGGGAGGATCTGTTCCTACCACCACAGCTGGTACTCCTTCTTCAGAGCAAGTTGTGTGGCCTCCTGTGCCAGATGAAACAGGAAACATGTATCAGTACGCAAGTGTTGCCTGCGCTGAGAGGAATTGCTCAAAAATAGGAGTGTAAGACCAACACTTTTGCCGTATTCCTACTATTAACTTGTGTTATTGCAATGATTTCTTTTGTTATATATATATCCATGGTCCTTTTGTGTGCACAGACAGATGATGGCAGAGGGAGGTTCTGTAGTCGATGCAATGATTGCTACATCTCTATGTCTAGGAGTGACAAGGACTACTTCTAGTGGAGTGGGCGGCGGTGGTTTCCTAAATTATTATAAATGGTAAAGAGTATTGCCACCAAACAACTTGAAAAATATTTTTTTGATAGGAAGTATAACCACAATTTAAATGAAATGCTCATATTCTTTAAAACAAAAAACAGAAAACTTGAGATGTAAATGTTCAAGTTATGCATTGTTTGTGTTATGTGAAATCTGCTATCGAAAGTTGGAGATATAAATGTTCAAGTTATGCATTGTTTAAGCTATGTAAAGTTTCCTAGAAATATAATGCAAGCTGGCAGTAAACTTATCAAAACTAGTTAATGTACTTACACAAACTGATTTTTCAGGTCAACAAAGGAAAGTTACCTCTTGGACTACAGGGAAACAGCGCCAAAAGCAGCAACAGCTGACATGTTCGGCACAGGTAGCAACATAACCAGTAAATTTGGTAAGTTTTCCTCAGTATCAGCATGTATCAGGTACACCACCTCTCTGCTTTGCTACCTCACTAGGTGTAAATAACAAATATTTGAGTATCAAAGAATTATCACCAGATCAGCTTATTTTACTACATCTTTCATGGAAATATGCGCATTTTGGGAGGAAAAATTGAAAAAATCTGTGGCAGTATAAAATGCGGTCAAATACAGTTCCAAACGAGTTGGCGCATGCCCAAAATGGAACCAAATCAAAGTATTTGATATACTTGATTAGAGACTTGGTGATAAAATAATTATTTTGGAAAATTGTGTAGTGATGTAAATGTTACAACTTCAAGATCAAATATTGTACGACTACCTGAATATTTGTGTCAAAAGATTTTTTATTGCAACTTGTTTCGTCTACTAAATCTAAACTGTTTTCCGCTAAATATCGAAATAGATCTCCACATTTTTCTTACTTTGTCTGTTTGATCATCTCTATAGAAGAATACTTAACAGACGTCAAGCTTATAGATTTGGTAAAATGAAGCTTTCAATACAAAATATGTAAATATTGACAGACTGGGATACTACACTGAATCGAAAGTTGTCAAAGATTATGTTTGTAACAAAAACCATAGAGAAAAAAAATGAATCAGCCAACAAAATGTCGAGGCGTATTGCAAATGATTTAATTTAAAAAAAAAACTTGCTCTTATGCAGAAAATGATGTGTACAAAAAACTTAGTCAACAGATATTAAAAACACTTTATTAAAACAGACAGACAGACAACTAGCAAGAGAATAAAAAACAATTTCATTTGTTTCATGTTCACAGTTTGCTTAAAAATTCACAACCCATTGTGAGTGTCACCAATATTACATTTCAGTACAAAGTTTATTATAAAATTGAATAATATTTGATGTCTATGGCTGTCAATCAAGTATTTCAAATGAATGTGATGTTCAGTATTTCATTACTCATTTCATCTAAATACAAGTTTTGTAATCATGCTTGGATAAGATTGTTTCATGTACTTCAGTTGAAAACTGATCATGCCAGTGAAACAGAAAGTGCTATCATGTTATATTCAACAATACCCAATGTATTGCTGTCGTGATCATGGGACACAGGGTTGATCATGTAACACAGGTTGTATTAAGTTACACTATAATGAAGTAAAACGTAATAATAGTTCATTAAATGATAATAAAATATTTATCTTGCAATACATAAAACTTGGAATGTGCTCAGGTTCTCAGCAGTAGACTGTAGGGCCACTATAATAGAGAGAGTAGAGTGAAGATGTAATCTAGTAAACAGACAGACAAGCAGACAAACAAGCAGACAGACAGACAAACAAACAAACAATGCTTTGAATGGCATTAAAGGATGTGGTTTTGAAAAAAAAAATTTTCATGATTTTTTCAGGTGATTTTTAACAGCTATACTGATCAAGACACCATAGTTTTGTCCCATAGACCTACTTCTATGTTAACTAAATTACTGCAAGGTCAGCAGGAAGTAAAAAAGGCATTGATTAGGCAATACAGGAAGTAAAGTTACAATTGTTATGCAATGCACGAATAATTTGTCTTAAATCAATCTTGGTTTACAACATCACATTACAACATGAGAAACATAAATTGAAATATTTTCAATTTTGACTAAAACTTTACTCATTTTGTGATACCTACACCTACTGCTATAAAAGTATATTGATGATTATAAAGATAATAGAGAAAACGCGCAGCCTGGGAAAGTTTTCAAACAGTGGGGAAACTCCAATTAATTACGAGGATTTTCAGATTTTGTCCATTGTTTCATATAAGTCTGCAATAGTCATTTTTTGGGTTTCCCCAGTAATAAAACTTTTGCACAGGCTGCGCGTTTTTCTCTATTAGGAAAGTGTTTTTATTTAGTAAAATGATCCAGGAAAATTTTGTTTCCCTTGATCTGGCAACCAACAATTTGAGAATTCACTGCTGCCTCAAAAGTTTGGCATCTAAGCTTCAAAACACTTGATTGAAGTACAGACAACAACAATTCTTGTGAGTTGCTACGTGGACTTGATTGCAGGAGGAGGTTCAATAGCTGTGCCTGGAGAGATCGCTGGGATATGGGAGGTACACCAGAGATATGGAAAGTTACCCTGGAAGAGACTGTTTGAGCCTTCTATAAAGCTAGCTGAGAATGGAATCACTTTAAATGATTATGTAGCTGATCTCCTGAAAGATAAATTTGATGGCTTTAACGGTGTACTGAAGTACGTGGAAATATTTCTACAGTTTGTCTTAAATGGTTGATTGAGTTATTTAACTTTATTTCTAGCATATTTATATTTTTGTATTAGAGAGTTGTTTACAAACAATGAAACTGGAGAAATAAAAAAGTCTGGGGATACGGTTGTGTTTACTAAACTTGCTGAAACCTACAGAAGGATAGCCGACGAAGGAGCCGACACGTACTATAATGGTTCTCTGAGAGATGACATCATTGCTGACCTGCAGGAGCTAGGTAAGCGTCACAGGAGTGCTACTACACACCTGATCACACTCGTTGTCTTGTGGTACGGTAATCACAATTTTCCATTGATCATTCAAGAAAGGATGAGTGCTGATAATAGGAAATTTACACAGCTTTGATTCGCATTGACGTACTAGTAAGCAAAGATTACTAGATTAAGGTGATTTGATCCAAGTTGCTTTTCTATGTAACTACAATAACAAATGTTTACACTGTGGCACAGAATCTGAACTGTTGTAAATGTATACTGATGTCACATTTGAATGGTTACCATTTTGTGCTTACTGCAAACAAATTTGAAAGGTAAACTGCCTTTTTGCTTAGATGGAAGTATCATCACATCCGAGGATCTGCGAGACTATCAACCAGAAGAACGGACTCCCATAAAGGGAACTTTGAGAAATGGTAACTTTACCATGACTTCACTTCCTCCTCCATCTGGCGGTATCGTTCTGCAGTACATTTTACGAATTCTAGATGGTAAGTTCCTGAACCGATTGTGAACTGCTTTTGCTACATGAGCTAGTGAGATGGCAACTTCTAGTAATCATATCAGCCATAAAACAGTCAAGTTGTATTTTTCGCTTGCTTGTTGTTTGTTTGTTTATTGAAATTCTATAATTTATTTTTTCTGAACAACAAATTTAGGCTACAACTTTCATAAGGATTCGGTTTCACCAGCCAGAGAAAACATCAGTTCTACAGCGACTACCTACCACCGTATCGTAGAAGCCATGAAGTTTGCTTATGCCATGAGAAGCAATCTCGGAGATCCAGTTTTTACTAATCTTACAGAGGTACATGATATTGTCTACTTTATGACTTTCTATAACGACCCTAATTTAATTTTTCATAATTTTGGTTACTGACAGTTCTCTATACCTTTCTGCGCTTTCCCATACTTATTTTTCCTTCTTAAGCTACATGCACAACTACCGTTTGGTTACCGATTTGCCATTACCGATCAAAAAATGATTACATGGTGTTTCCACTATTTTTTTCTCTACTCACAATTCTCACACAATATCGGTTAAACTCGCAGTATTTGATGTCATAGTTAGTTATAAAATGCTTTGAAACAACAAAAGTTGGGACGCTTGTGAACGACTCTTTTTTACATAAATAATTGTGCTTGAGAAACATTTTTATTGAAAACATTCAAATCGCAGGCAGTAATATGATTGGTCAAATCACGATCAGTAAAATGTATGTTGTGGATCAAAACATGCCGATTACCTCAAAAAACGTGCTACCTATTGCTTCGCAGTTTATCCGGAAACAGAGGCTGCAAAATCACATAATAGGCAGGTACTCGGTACATGTGGCTTTACTATATTTCTTCTGTTTCTTAAAACTTCCTCTTCAGAATGTCCATTTACCATAAATCTAAATCATAACATCAACTAAAAAACCTTTCCTTACATAGACTTACTTTCTCCACATTTAGTAAAATAGCTCAATAAAAACTTACGAGCTGGTCTCCGATATAAAGCATTGCTTGTCAAATTTGAAGATTAACTTTCCAGATTAATAATTGTAAATGTGAGTTATCTACTTCACAGTTTATCGCCAACATGACGAGTACAGAGTTTGCCGACCATATCAGAGCACAGATAACGGACGACACGACACAAAACGTCAGCTATTACGGAGCACAATTGAATGACCCCCGTCTTACAAATGGCACCTCTCAGATCTCCATCATTGCTGGAAATGGAGATGCTTTATCTGTTACGACTTCGGTTAACTCTGCGTAAGTCACATGAAACACTAAACACCAATTTATTGTTAAAAACGGGATGGAGAAGTCTGATGTAATGTCTAATAATTAACAGGTTTGGTTGCAAGCGCATGGGGAGACGCACAGGTATAATATTCAACAATCTGATGGATGATTTCTCAATGCCTGGTGTTCCGAGTTGGAGCGATGATGCCTGGCTAGCTCCTTCCAATGAAGCCAATTGGATTGTTCCCGGAAAGCGCCCTCTATCGTCTATGAGTCCAACTATTGTTACAGACGAGAAAGGAAATGTTCGTTTGGTTACAGGAGGTTCAGGCGGGTCTAAGATAATCACAGCCGCTACTATGGTATGCTCATTAGAATCATTACTTAGGTTAAACGTTTGCAGTTGTTGGCTGTGGTTTTACATTGCTTTACGCTCACGTTTTGGTTGTCATTTCCTAACATCCAAAAAACAAGCTTGTCAAACTATCCGTGACTTTTCAGAAAGTGCTGAACTTTTGAAATGCAGTTAGTTGTATGTAAAGAAAGTTGGTAAGCAAGCGATATAGAATTCTTGATGGAAAAGTTTCCTCTTGGTTTGTAGACAGCGATAAATAATTTATGGCTGGGGATGAACCTAACAGAAGCAGTATCGAGACCTCGTCTGCACCATCAACTACTTCCTGAAAATATTTTAGTAGAAGATGGATTTCCTCTGGTGAGTTTTTCGTTATAACAAACTGAACTTACAGTCAAGAGACGCCGACTTATTGGTACAGATATTTTATGAGACATGAACCATTGTGGCTTATCAAAAAACAATATGGCTGCTGCTGCTGCCAGAGGGTAGCAAGTTTTTTTTTTAAAAAATCAGAATATCCTATCATATCTATTTAAAAGTTTTTTCGTCAGGACTAATGCGAGCGCAATGAAGACCAAAAAAAGACACCACACAATAGAACAACGAAAGAATTTTAACGCTTGTTTTTCAACAAATGCAACTCAAAATAAACAATAGTTACTCTCTGATACTTTTGTTGCTAAACAAACTTTTTGTCAGTTATGTACAAGCACCCCCACAACTGCGATAGAACACATACCTGGAGAGATGTGAGCCCGTGGTCTTACGGGAAAAGACTTGATACACTAACCATTACACCAACTAGCTATCTCTATCTTTAATTAAAATGGTGGAAAGTTCAAGCGTTCTGTTGTCTCTTATTTATATTTTTTTCACTTTCAGACGCAGCTCTTTTCATTACATTTTGAGGACAAATTTTTGTTTTTGCGTAATCGAACACAAAATATTGGAATTTTTAAATAAAAAAACAAAACATTTCACAGTGCTGGTAAAAATATTTTGGTGTGAAAGACATCTAATGACAAAAAAATGTTGTTCTATTATACAGTTTAGTTGGGTGTAAACAAAAGTGATTTCACTTGACGACCTAATCAGTGACTTGACAGTACTGTAATCCATTGAATAGATGACAAACTGCACGCTTTTAATTTCTAGGAATATCTGAATGAGTTGAAGAAGAAAAACCACAAACTAGGTGACACCCCAGTTCTGCCTGTCAGCGATTCAACAGGACGGCAGCATGGAGTTGTCTACGGAGTGGGAGACTTCCGACGTGAGGGATGGTCTGCTGGCTTTTAGAATAAATACTTCTGCACCAATTTGTATAAACGCAATCAAACTATTTTAATTGTATAATATTCCACAAATCGTTAACAAATTTTATATTTTTATCCTTAAGCAGAGATGCAAGTATTTCACTCATTTTATCATGTTTTTACCTCGCACAAACAATCTAAAAAAAACTTATTTGCACATTTCAACAAGCGCTGCTTTTCTGATAATTGGTTGAGAATGGTTGATTCATCGAAACTTTAATGATATGCACCGTTCTGCATTCCCTGGTACAAACCAAATTGCCCCAACCAACGTAACTACCCCATGTACATAAATGTTCTACGTCTGGTATACAATATCATTGTTGACTAATACAGCATCGCACTTGTAGCGATTACAAAACACTCGTGAGATACTCTGGTGTCAATCGATGGGTCATTGAGATTGACTGATAGTTTATCAAAGAACTTGGAATTCCTCCATAAATCACTAGAAATAGCTACGATTGCTGCTTGGTTTGGATTAGCGAGAAAGGAAAACTGACAAAATTGAAACAAAATTGCCCGAAACTATATTGACCCACTTGTGAAAGAAAAACAGAAGGACACAAAATATGAGCCGATACCAGCAGCTGATATATCATTTGGCCGAAACAAATCAGACAAATAGCCTCGTGATTTTGGATGACCGATGCAGGCGGAACATTCCAAAACAAACTCATTATGACACCTGCTGGTACCTGTCAGTCATTGTGACACCTGCTGGTGTCTGCCAGTAATGGGCTAAGGGGAACAAACGAGAAGGCTTTATTGAGCGGTGAACGACTAACGTATGCGTGTATTATAAGTATTTACAACAAAGAGAAACAGAAGATTACACAAGATGACAATAGTTGGTGGCTGAGCTCTGGTTGTGACAGTGATAATGCATTACTTGACATCGGCAGCATAAGGAGCTCCAATCAGCTGATCTCCAATCCTGCCAGCTTCTCTCAGACCAGAGAGGAAGGCACCATGAACAGTGGCTGGGTAGTTTCTGCATAATACATTTATATAGTACATGACCCATGGTTGAGTGGTCTGTATAGAATACAAAAAAGATCATGGAACAAAATAAATAATTACTAAGAGGAGAATAGATAGTAAATTTTAGAATAGTACAAAACTCCTGAGAGATTACAAACGCCCAAGTAACATTATATATTAACCTAAAACAGAAATGAGTCAGTCAGAATTGGCAAGTTGACAGCTGCGTGTAGATAGTAAGTTCTCACCTAACTGTGTGCTCCCCAGCAAAGAACAGTCTAGCCTGAGAGTCTGGTTCATCAGGGTGCACTACGGGCACTGACATCAGATCATAGTCATTGCCTGAGGACCCAGCTGCAACGTATGAGTAAGAACCTCGGGCCCATGGGTCCGCGCGCCATCTTGTTACCACTGTCTCCCTAGGCTACAACAAAGATGTATCAATCAGTTGAAGAGAAAGTTAGATATTCAATAATGCATTGAGTGATAATAACTGCAACAATTTAATTGGTTTGTATTTCTCACTAATTAGTTATTGTACAGTTCAATCAATTAACAAACACCAAATTTTGTAATGCAGTTACAAAGTTATGCATACATTAGGAGGTAGCTATTAACAAAAATCCTACGATCTGGGAGTTGTCTCTTCACATAGTGAGGGTATAAGAACTGCTATTGCTACCATCAGCTGATATAGAACTGAAGGAGTTGTATCCCCTTGAAAAGAGCCTGCATATACTCAGTGCTCTCCAAAGCAAAGAGCAATTGTAGCTGATTGGTCAATAAGTCATGTGATGTACACAAAAGATTATATAACAGGGAGGAGAGAATACCTGAGGAACGGCAGTGACACCAAATATCTCCTTGAGTACCGCGATACACCGAGCTATGATGACATCATCGCTGACACCCTCCATAATAGAGGCAGCCTCTCCAGCTACTAGCGCCAGCAACACTGGTACCTGCATATACAGTAGAGTGGAAAAGGTCAAGAGAAGACAACTACTGCTAGTGCAGGGCAACATGCGATATTCAAGTAGTATTCAGAAAATACAAACAATGCAGTTGAAATATAAAGGTACTTCCATGACGCCTATAGTATAGGGGTATAACGCACATTACAGTCTCACATCTTACCTTCACACAATAAAGAGCTACATCACAATCCTATTACTGTTGCAGCATAATGATAAATAGCATGTTATGTAATAGAGCAGCTGTGCAATGACTTCTCACCTTATACAAGTTCCAGAATAAAAAGAGTTCACCTCTAGAGGCGGTTGTGGTTCCGACATGTCCAAATAGGTTGGCTGATGCGTCCCAGAATATTCTATCAAAG
Source organism: Cryptosula pallasiana (assembly GCA_945261195.1). Classification (NCBI taxonomy): domain Eukaryota; kingdom Metazoa; phylum Bryozoa; class Gymnolaemata; order Cheilostomatida; family Cryptosulidae; genus Cryptosula; species Cryptosula pallasiana. Next base: position 31,243,141 of record OX183130.1, read on the forward strand.
CAGAGTACTACCTGCAACAAAATACAAGTTGCATTATAACAAGTAACGTAACTAATAACATAACTAGCAACATAACTAGTAACATAAACTGACCTTGTTGAGATTTCCGTAACCCATTCGCTGTGCAGCCATTGTCTTCCATTCAGGCAGGGGTGGATCAAAGCTTACAAGGTTGGGGGAGCTGAGAGGTAGAGTGGGAGCAAGCGAATGTTTAAGTACACCCAAGGGCAGAGTACACAAAACAGCGTCAGCTACAGGTATACAGGTGTGATAAGGTATACAGGTGTGATAAGGTATACAGGTGTGATAAGGTATACAGGTGTGATAAGGTATACAAGTATGATAAGTTGTACAAGTATACAGGTATGATAGGGTATTCAGGTATGATAAGGTATACAGGTATGATAGGGTATTCAGGTATGATAAGGTATACAGGTATGATAAGGTATACAGGTATGATAAGGTATACAGGTATGATAAGGTATACAGGTATGATAAGATAGCAAACCACAAGAGATGTGCTAGATAAAATTATCATTCAAACCTTTCATGGTAGTTATCTCCCTTGTACCGGCTCTGGGGTCAAATACATCTACCTCTACTTTGTCAGGCCGATATCTGACAGTCTGTACAGCTGAATTTAGCTTTATATTTAGTCCATTAGAGAGTGCGATGGGTACGACTGAATACCCATTCTTCACTAAAAATATAACCATTAAATGCAGGGCTACTGATACACATACACTCTCTTGTAACTCATTTTAGGCAAGATGGTAGTTATTTATTGGAATCTTGCCAAGTAGAGGAGTAGACAATTCCATATTGTTCACGAGAGGAAAATACAACCAAATAAACCAACATACATTGTCCACTCATTTATTTATGCTGTGTGCAGTGGAACAATGCCTTCCACGCAAGCAGCTTTACGTGAAAAAACTAAAAGACATCAAAAATACAGTAAATTTAAATTTTAAAAAGTAATAAAAAATTGAAATAATACGAATAATGTGGCAAGCTAATGCGATTTATACAAGCTCATAATTTGCAAATAATCAACCAACTTGCCCGAGACTATCACAGAAAGAGTTAACCCGTCAGAGTGTGTCAGAAACAAAGTATACCAGAAAATCCTGTTAGTTTTCATACTTGCAAGCACTTGTCAAGCATTGAAGGAGGTCATGGAGTATATGAAGTCGCTGTGCATTGTAACAGCATGTCATGCGCAACTGATGATGTACAGCAGGTTGGAAACAACAAAAGATTTATCATCATCATTTGTTATAACATAATAGTACTTTGGAGGTAAACGGTTACGGATTTCTCCCGCAAATGATTTTTCGGAGTTGTCTTTTTTTTCGTGTCAAAACGCCCCACATTGCTTGTACCACTTTACTAAAGATACATCATAAATTAGCTCCTATTTATTTTCCATATAGTTTCTAAATTGTTATTTATCGCTTTAAGATTTTAGTAAAATAACTAACAAGTCAAATTTTACAATTATTATTGCTTTTGTTGATTACAACAATGACCGTGAGTAGTAATATATGAGCAGATCTCCCTACCAAGTGTTACACAATGACCGTGGAATCTTTTTCCTCACAAATGCATTCAAAATTATGATATCTCAAGTTTTTGATAATAGCTACCATAAAAATAATTATTCTAACTGTAAACTTGCTGCAGTTTTTGGGATATTGGCCATGTAAGATAACACGTGGTTGCCAGTGAGGACATAATACCAGATTCACCAACAAAAAATTCAAAATAACATCTCCAGGAAATATGAAAACGATTGCAAACATAAGTTTTTATGCTCTTAAAGTCTGTGCACAATGAATATTACTGGGATGCCCTCCTTCTATGCTAACAAGGCAAACCTTTGCAACTCCGCTTTATGGCCTCATATAAGTAGTTGCGTATCAAGAAAACTAGGCTCAAGCCAACATCTATTGCACTTATAGGATAGATGGAGTTAACGAGAGCACAACTCTGCAACAAGTTTTTTGAAATCGATAAATTAATGTGAATTTAACTAAAAAATGCAACAACCCCAGCACCTTTCAAGTAACAACTTTCATGATCATAGTAGAACGTCGATGAACAAATGAATAAATGAAATCTTCCATGATTACAACTGACTCGAATCTACAAAAGAGAACCATCTACGCTCTTTATGGCGGCCATGTTGACATAAATAAACCTTGACACGGGTGTTCCTAATAAAAAGGAGGCAATAAAAGTAACAAAATTGGACGTTCGCCCCTAGTCTAGGTTCCTATACATAGCATACTCTCATGAGATCTTTTGAATGAGAACTAGGCTAATGCACTTGCAACACTCATCTGCTTTTCGTGTCCGTAGCCAGCGTCTGCGCAAAATTGGTGATAGATGGCCTGCCACACGAGCCTAACTGGCAATCGATACAACGAATGCAGCGCTCGAGTAATCAAATAAAATCGATGAAAGTATTTGGTGCATTTCACTAGACTTCCTGTTTCTGATTATTTTTTATAACGTTGCTTCTCATAGGAAAGCATTATTTATTATCAAGTTTGGGCATATTATTATTATCGTTTGTAACTTATTTAAATTATTAAATTATTTTATTAAAAGTTTGTCTCGAGAGAAAATAATTATTTTGGAAATTATCTGCCCCACGGTAATTTATTTTAGATAAACGGCAGCAATTGTATAATTATTATCATATATAGTTTTGTATAATCTTTGTGAATACATCTGCGAAACAAAATAACCTTGACCTAGGCATTATTATCACATGGAATCATTGTGCATTCAGAAAACAACCAAGCACAGCGCAGCGGACAGGATGAAAACTCGATCACGTTCGTTCTGATTCAGTCTGCGCTGGATGTGCCATATTTGGTAACATTCTGGCTCGTGTGGCGGGCCCATAAAGCACGTGTCAAGAACCGACCTGTCAGATGTGGTCCAGTAAACTCAAAGTCATCATCCTGGTCCCAGTGCTTGAGAGACAGGTTAGCCAGGGAGGCAGCGTTGGCAAACTCTAGGTTGGCAAAGTGCCAGTCGAGGATCTGGCGGTCTTTAGATGACAAGTAGATGTCACTGGATACATACAACATATGGACGGGTGTGTGAGAACTTGTGAATGGATACATACAATGTATGGACGGATGTGTGAGAACTTGTCAATGGATACATACAATATATGGACAGGTGTGTGAGAACTTGTGAATGGATACATACAATGTATGGACAGGTGTGTGAGAACTTGTGAATGGATACATACAATGTATGAACAGGTGTGTGAGAACTTGTGAATGGATACATACAATGTATGGACAGGTGTGTGAGAACTTGTGAATGAGCCATATCCTTGGTTGTGAAAAAGATTGACAAAAACAGATATACGCCTATACAATATTTTTGCAATTGTCTATCAATTGGTAAAACAACTCCAACGCATTCTTTGACAAATGTGTTACCTGAATAGAGCATCAGAGAGAAAAGCTTTTCAAATTTGGCTGCATCAAATGACAGTTTTTGTAGAAACATCGTTGAATGTTGATAAAAAAAAATTGGCAACTTCAGGCTAACACAACATTCCTCCAAAGATTATCTGTCTGGATCGGAGGGTACACCGCAGTTTTGTGTAAGAACATGCCATCATCATAAAAAATTTTTTAGTTTTAAAAGACAATGACCTTTAAACTGCAAGCCTTGAACTAATGCGATCACAGGTCTATGGTATAGCTCTATGGAACGTTACGACTCCATGGAATTACACGACTCTATGAAATTACATGACTCTATGGAATTACATGGCTCTATGAAATTACACAACTCTATAAAAAGTTACCTGGGAGGTTTGGACTCGATATCCTGTAATGTTCTCTCTATCTCCTTCTGCTGCTCCACCAGTCGGTCGTTTTCCTCTATGGAAAGGTTCAGCAAACGTAAGCAGTTTCTCACTTGGAATTCTTTCTCAATATCCTGTGGGTTGTGCCCCTTTAAACACTGGCTGTAGTCGGCATGACGCTTTTTCACAGTTGATTGGCATTCTGCCAACTGCAGCATAAAATTGATGATATAATTTCGGTCAAATATTTTGTTGAAAATAGGATAGACATCACCGCAAGGGTAATCATAGTTGAAATAATCTTACTTAGAGACTGCCTTGAAATGACACAAAATAATTCTATCTGTTAAAATTCCTAAAAATCTTAATCAACGTTTAATTAGAAAAAAAAGCAAATTTTTAAAGGTGCTATGTAACCGATTTTGGGCCGAATTAAATTTAATTCATTTATTTCTAGTGAGTTTTGGCAAAAAACTTCTTCCGGAGTTGTGCTCTCATAAATTCTATCTTTAGCAAGAGTATAAGCGCAATAGATGCTGACTGGAACACAATTTTCTTCCGATACGCAACAGCTTACATAAAGCTATAAAGCAGAGTTGCAAACATGTGCATAGAAGGAGGGCATCCCAGTAATAGTCATTGTGTATAAACTTTTAAGATGATAAAAAATTAGGTTTACAATTAGTTTCAAATTTTTTGGAGATGTTTTAATGAAGTTAGCATTTTAATTTATTGTTGATAGGTTTGCTATCATGTACACACTGGCATTTAGTGTTAAATTACATGGCCAATATCTAAAAAACTAAAGCAATATTCCAGTTGAAACAATTATATTTAAATCAAATAATATTAAAAGATTCATATTGCCATTACTTAGAATTTATTTGTGACTAAGAAAAACCACCATATTTGCATTTTGGTCTCGTTGTTGTCATCAACAACAATAATTTCCAAATCCAAATTACACATCATTTGACTGAAAAAAATTATACAATATAGATTATAAATAAAAAAAATGATCTTCAAATACAATAAAAAATTAAGTAGGAACTAATTTATGATTATTTCTATCATTTTGGTTGGGACTATTTAGCACTCTTTGACACTAAAGAAAAGACAACTCTGACTAGTGAGTTGTGTATCAATTGGTGACACGCCAACATATAGGAACCAGCAATGAGAATTCCCAATACAGCACAGAAATTACTATCAAATGAAATGTTTGGAGTCTACTTTGAATACAAACATATGCCATCATAAGATGACTTCTCATTTCTGGAAATCAAACGACTATTAAAAATCGACATAGAATAATAATCAAATATTATTATAAAACAAGTATTTTTTTATTAAACTACCTTTTGAAGAGTTTCCTTAAGCTTCTCCTGTAACTCCAAAATGGCTCCCTGATATTCAGTCTGTTTCTCAATGACTCTCTTCTCCTGAAGTCTACAATGAATCAGCACTACATTATGAGATTGTCTTTATAATGAAATAAACCAGGTCTAGAATCACACCCAAGTTGTTTACTATATTTAGTTAATGAGAAATAGACCGTGCTTGTTCACTTAATGAACGAGTGAATGTTGAACGCAGTTTGAACAACTAGAAAAAATTAAAATAATACTGATAAATTTTAATGCATTATTAAAAATTCTCAAGTGAAACAGAAATTAACTTTCAAATAAATAACAAAAACTGCATCGGCCGGGAATCGAACCCGGGCCTCCCGCGCACTGCTACGAGTGGCAGGCGAGAATTCTACCACTGAACCACCGATGCTCGCTTGCGCATACGGCACCTGGGATTAAACTGTCCAGTGCTATATACAATGAATAGGTTAATTATATTGAGTGCAGGCAACAACCGACATATCTTCAATATGACAAGCCTCAGCAACAAGAATGGGGGTAGATAGTGGTTGAGCAGTGGGTACAGAAGTAGGGTGAGGTTTCAGAATATCCTTTCTAGACAAACTTCTTTAACAAGATGCTTCTTGAGAATGAGCCGAGACTAGACTGAGAGTCAAAATCATAGAAAACTATATTGATTGCATTGACAGAGCTGTGAGTGAGCTGGTGATATAATTGCAGAGTTAAACCCCGTGTACATATAGCGATTACTAAGCGATTCCCTAAGCGATTGCGTGATTTTGCAACTTCTGTTTTCTACAAAATCGCTAAGCAATCGCTAGCATTTTATTTGAGGTTATCCTCAGGTTTTGATAGAGATCAAAAAATCGCTAGCGGATTCTTTGATCAGCCAATCACAACGTAAAAAAACTTTACCTTGTTTCCAATATAGTCTTGTCATATTCAGCGCTCCGATCTATTAACGATCCTGTAATAAATTGAAGGCTATGCTTTGTAACAGCGAGTTTGACCGCAATCGCTGAAGAATTGGCAGTAGTGAAAAATTGCGCAATTTGGGGGAGGGACTTCCCCAATCGGTAAGCAAAATCGCTAGCACGATCGCTATATGTACATGAAGCATTAGCATTCACCATTACTTATAGTCCTGTAGTGGATTCTGTCATCCACATTAACTAACCACTAATGGTTCAATAACGGTAGCATACAGGCCATGTCTGCCAGCACAGCAACTCGGTCAGCCTCTACAGGTCTGCAAACCACTATCTCCTCTCACCAGAGAGGACCCTGGGCCGGTATGGCTCCCAGAGCTGTCACCAAATCACTGAGATTCAAATATTTGGTGACTCAAATATTTGAAAAATGATTTGTTTCAAATATTTGATACAACTGGTGATTTGATTTGGTTACTCTTCATCATTATTTGATTTGATTTGCCTCTTTTCACACGATTTGACCAAATATTTGCGAAAATAAAGCAAATCATCAAAAAAACCAGTGATGATGTTTGCAGCTTTTCTTAATGCTTTTAATTGACCTGATATTGTAGTATTCAATTGTAACAAATAAATAAAAGCAGTAAAAAGCATCTACCTAATTATTAGCCTATAGTAATCAAGGATCATGGAAAACTATGCTGCCTTTTCTTTTACGTATTAGTTTTCATCAGCAAAAGTTGAATTATTAGTTGACTACTTTATTTTCAGACTTGAAAGTGGTGAGCTGAGAGTGTTTATGAATGGCGACCAGGTTATTTACTTATCTGTAGCGAGTAATGCATTAGTTGATGACGTACTATAATGATAACTGCTTTGATAAATATGCAAACTAATGCTCAGTATTTGCTATTATTTATCAATTATCTAGTATCGCTGGTACTATTAGCAATATAGGCTACCACAACTGACAGTCTTTTGACAATGAAAGAACTTCAGAAAGGTATAAACTATAATGGTTGATTGTTTTGTTTACTGGGTGTGCATTTTATCTATTGCATGGTTCATTTGGCTAGTCTAAGCATTATTTTGGAATTTAAATGATAATATATATCGGTCGGCATACCAATAAATAAGTTCCACTCGAAAGTGTACAAAGGAAAATGCAAGTTTGCGAAAGTAATCAAGCTAGAATATCGTTTTCTAGAGTCCAGCTAACCATACATTGTGATCTAAATTTGGGTCAATTTGTTTAGGCAGCCTATTAAAAGCTGAAGGTTTTTTTTTATTACATTTCTAATAGTTTCAGTGATGATTTGAAAAATTTGCTGCAAATGACGCTCCAAATATTTGATTTGGGAAAACGCATGATTTGACTTGATTTGATTTGACATTTTTACTCATTTGTAAAAATTTGATTTGATGGAAAATTCAAATGATTTGATTTGAGTCATGAAAATCGTGATTTGTCACAGCTCTGATGGCTCTGTGAACTATAATGGAGGAAGGAGTGTAACTCAACTCCACAACTAATCGTGGGCTCTCAACTCGGAGTTATTACTCAGTGCTTTCAAGTAAGTCTGCACATTCATTGTCTCATACAATCCCAGTATAAAGCTGCGTACACACTAGAACAATTTTTGTTCAAAAAGTCGTTCATGTTGGCGTCTTTTTCGGCCGATGGTTGCGTACACAACAGAAAAGAATTTCGACCGAAAAAGTATTTGCTCTTTGGTGAGAGAGATAGACAAATTTTGTTTTCCGGCATAACCATAGCATTACTAATCATATTGCTGTCTGTTATTTCACAATCATTTACCATGTCTATGGTTGATATTAGCAAATGCACTAGCTGCAACTGCATCAATATTAATTATTTGTATTATCTGTTGTTTTGAACAAAGTATTTTTTTCATTTTTTTCAGCTTCACCAAATACTTATTTTAATCAATCAAAATTATTTCTAAATTATTTAAGCTTATGTTCATCAATGAGTGATCAACCATGTTGAAATAAAAATGGTAATATATAAATAATAAATTTTCTTGGTGAGTTTTAACAAATAATAATAATAATTATTATTATAATTTGGTTCTAAACTATTGCTGGGAGAATTGATGATTTTAATTATTTTATCATCATTGTTTGTGACCACAAGCTACTTCTGCACTGATTTTGCGTTGTAGTTTCCTTGATAATCTGCTAAAAATCGTCGATGATTTGAGCAGTGCTCAAATGGCAATAACGCCGGCCGATATGATACACAATCGGCCGTTATTGCATTCACACTAGGCCGTTTTGTCATTGCCCCGATTTTGACCATCATATCGTCCTAGTGTGTACGCAACTTAAGAGCTATGGTAGCAGTTGCAACAAGTAGAGAAGGCAACATCATTTGGTAAATGGCAATAAGTACAAGAAAACTTGGCCCCTTATAGGTCAAATGATAGAAAATTAACCGAAAGCCATTGGCCTACTTAGATAGTAGATCAATGCACGATACGTATGTAAACAATACAATCCCATGTTATATATATAGTCCAATAAAATAACAGGCATAAGGTTAAATATAAATAGTGCCCAGAAATAGGGCTCGGAGCCACCGAGTTATTGTCTAGTACAAAGTGCAGCTTCAGGTCTTCAATTTCGTGGCTAGGGTCCTTGGTCTTTGTATGGCCTTTGGTCCAGAAAAACTGGCATCTGGAGCTACTTGGGATATGGATAGGAACTCTTGTGGTCCTTAGGCTACTTTTGGCTCCCCAGGCTATGGCAGCCATCTTGCTGCTGGCCCAGGATACCCTCCAAGGGCCAGTACAGTGCAGATACTTTGCCGTTACTGGCATTTATGCTTTGCATTAAATGGCAACCCTGCCAGCTCATTAGGTGGCTTGTGCCAGTGTTAACTACAGGTCTGTCTGATGCCAAAGGGTTATCATAGGCACCTCTCTGACATACTGGTCACGACAGAGCGCCACCAAAATCCACCACAATGCAGGTGTGAACATATAGCTTTTTCTACGCCTGCTCTTTATTGCAAAGCAGACAAGTTCATAAAAAAAATTCAATAAAAGTGATACACAGCTAAAATAACGTGCTTAAGCCAAGCATCTGAGTCTGTGAGAAATCTCACTACTCAAAGTATACGACTGCAAGGCAATATGAAATGCAAACACAAATATTGACCAGTTTGAGTGGTTTGAAGTGTTTAATGCAAAAAAAACTTGAGCTGCGTTGAGTTGTTATTGATGGAGTAATTAATTATATATATTGTTGACCTTGATAGATGACGTGCGATTGCTGGTATCAAGAAATTGGCTATATATTTATCTTCAAAGCAGAATAAGCATAACAGAACGTTGAATTGTTAGTGAAATACTTAATAATAATAATTATTATTATTAATATCGTTATTGTCAACATTTTTAATAAACCGTGAAATGGTGAATCACACAAAACATGATTCAATGAGGCGTTAACGAAAGCAGTATTTTTGTATCATAACATTTATCATTACGATATTATCATAACACAAATATTAATATCAATAAATAATTAATTTACAGTTTTCATAACGAGCAATGAAAGCATAAAAATTGTTGCTTTTAGTAACACAAAATAATAAATAATAGTAAAATGAACAAAAAAGAACTGGGATATGAATAATAATAATCAATATGATTATTATTTTAAATAAAAAATGTAATAATAATTGATAATACAACAATTAACAATAATGAAAAAATAATTAATAATGAATCACAAAGGGATGGCATACCTTCTGTCACAAATATCAGCACTAATAAAATAAACTCGCCTAAAAGAAACAACACAGGTCTGCAGCTCAGCTTGATGATATATTTTAAAAAAAATCACACCCATTGTACAAAGTTAAAAGAACCCAACACATGCTGGATTTGCATGATTTTCTCTTATTATAACATTGTTTTACTCCTGCTGGGGATTATATAAATCTGAGGAGTTGAAGTATTTGTGCAAGCAGTAAATCTAAGAGTACTGACAGAGGCAGAGGGGGGCATAGGACTTCTCCTTACATAACAGAGACAGATGGCTAACTAACAGCTATTTGCGTTTGCATATTCTATTTTCTAGTCTATTCAAACAGAAAATGTCACACACAATTAATTTTTAAATTTCAACGTTTCATAGTAAGTAGATAAACTGCTAACAATTCATATCTATGTCGATGTACCATGATCTGTTTTCTCTGTTATATGGTGTTGTTTTTAAAACAAAAACAAAAAGAATATAGCAGTTATAAAAAGCTGAAATGTAAAAAAAAAACAACTCAGATTTCAACCAGATGAACAAAAAGTCCTCCTGTCACCAAATATTACACCTGAAATCTGTGTGAACCAAATTAAACCCCTTACTCAAGAGCCCTGCATTTCTCATCATTCAAAACAATACATTCCGTTCAGAGTGCCTGCGAGCCAAGTGAAAAGCAAATCTATCGTTCCGTATAGAAACTGTGCGTATACCAACTGATGATGAGCAGAATGAATATAGAAAAGTTTCCATGAACAACCCACACAAAATAAAAAGATGCATCGGCCGGGAATCGAACCCGGGCCTCCCGCGCACTGCTATGAGTGGCAGGCGAGAATTCTACCACTGAACCACCGATGCTTCCATGTCTGTGAAGCAAGCTGATTTTAGTAAGTTCATATAAATTTTAAATGCCATATTATATTTTATTAAATGAATGGATGCCTTTGAAATCCATTTTTATGAGAGTATTCTGAACCTCCGAATAAAATATTTGCAAACCTGATGTGGCAACTTTTCGTATGCATCTTGTAAGATCAACTTTACAAATGAGAAACAAAAAACAATTTTTGACAATTGCTTGATCAAGTAAAATTATGTCTCAATTTTACAAAAATAATTGTGGGGGCGAAAGTGATTCTAAAATCAGGGTGTTATTTTAAATACATCTCCGGAGTGCGACCAAATATGTATCTATAGCACCAAATGGAACTCAAAAAACTAAAATGTATATATTTTAGTAGAAGAAAAATAAATAACGACAAAATTACAGTTCATATTTGAATTGGTAATAGTATATTAGCACCACAGTTATTCATTGCCACTTTTACCAACATCTGTTTAATATTTCATGGTCTATAAACAAGTAACACGGAAAACTTTTGATTAAGATAAATTTTGTGAACAGCATTGGGTGAAATATTAAAATGTTTTTCTAACTAACCAACTATAGTTATAATAATTTGTTTGTCGTTACTCGGCAGATTTTTGATAGCTGCAAAATTTGACATACTAAAGAGGCAAGAAAAACAATGTGACTTTGTTTGATTAAAGCAAAGCATAAATACAAACAATTAATGCTCCCGTTTCGGTAGCAGAAATGCCGGCTTTTGTACAAAAGGAAAGCAGATTTAATAAAACTTAAAATGTTCATGGACATGTTATAGATGTGGAAAAAGAAATAATCTAAATCATAATTCGTTGTTATACAGCAAAATAGATGCAACTCAAAAACGAAAATAAAAAATGCATCGGCCGGGAATTGAACCCGGGCCTCCCGCGCACTGCTATGGGTGGCAGGCGAGAATTCTACCACTGAACCACCGATGCTTTCATGTCAGTATAAGAACTGACACAAAAGCGAACAAAAGACGAGAAAAGTGTCTCATTTCTCATAATTAATGCCAGTTGTGAAGTACTTGTGGTTGCTTAGCAACTAACTGCCACCTCAACACTACTTGTAAGAAGATCTACTATTTTTGGACACAAACAGTAGATGCAATGCAATTAGCCAGTAGACTGCTTGTGCTAACACACAAAACAGCAAGGAGGAGTATTTTACAAAATAATGACAGTTGCACAGTTACTGGAAGTGTTCAACTTTAACTATTAGTACTTGAAGCATCAGCAGCTAAAGATTGCAGCTTGAAGCACGCGCACGCCCATCAATTCATGAGCAGTTGCATCATTGACCAAAATAAGATTTAAACGGAGAAGAAAAATCACAATACGCCAAGTTTTATGTGCAAAGTATTGCAATGGATATACTCTAATCGTGAGATAAGACATGGAAATAGAATATATGATTTAAAACCAAAAATCATTGAAAAAAAAATGAGTCAAAAGAGAAGTGCGGCATGCACTCTTGGCTGAGTATTGGTTTAAATTAAACCGTGGCAAGGTACACTTTACATAGATTCGATTCTGTAAAACGTACATGGTGAAAAAAAAAATTGAGCAAAATAGACAATTTTTTGACCTAGTGGGCAGAGCCTAAGCTCGGCTCCCGAGTGTAAACAGTGCACACGTTATCGACTACACAATCAGTGGCAGTTTTTCTTCTTCGGAATCTGACGGAACGAGGTACGACTATCGACCTGACTAGTCAATCAGCGTACACATCACAGCTTTTCCACTTGAAACTTTTCAAAAAACTTGCAGCTACTTGACAAATTTTATGCAACCAGTATTGTTCCCTATTTAACATATATTCATCGAATTTAATACTTTGTTTTGCTTTTCATATTTCCCTGATCAATTGCAAACCACACTGTAAATAAAATATTTAGTGAATATTCTAGCCAATATAATAATAATTAAAACCTCCATGAGTATCATAAATCATATAAAAAATTATTATTATCATTAGAGAAAAACGCGCAGTCTGAGAAAGTTTTCAAACAATAGAGAAAAACGCGCAGCCTAAAAAACTGTTCAAACCGTGGGGAAACCCCGATTAATTACGGGGATTTCCAGAATTTGTACATTGTTTCATATAAGCCCGCAATAATTATTTTTGGGGTTTCCCCAGTAATAAATTTTTTGCACAGGTTGCGCGTTTTTTTCTATTATTAATTAACAGCGAAATATATTTGTTACGGGTGAATGAACCACCATATCAGCTGCTAACCCTATTAATATAGGATAAGAACATATGTATATTATTACTAATATCTTGTTGGGTATATTAACAATAAAATGCACTGTGTTGACCCACAATTGTAAACTCATGAAAAACCACCCCTGATTCTGAACAACGATCAGATTGCCAATCATCATAGCTGCTGATGATTAATAAGCAGAAAGAAGTGGGGAAACCATTGAAATGAGCACTCCGGAGATGTATTTTAGATAACACGCTGATTTTAGAATCACTTTCGCTCCCACAATTATTTTTGTAAAATTGAGACATAATTTTACTCGATCAAGCAATTGTCAAAAATTGTTTTTTGTTTCTCATTTGTAAAGTTGATCTTACAAGATGCATACGAAAAGTTGCCACATCAGGTTTGTAAATATTTTATTCGGAAGTTCAGAATACTCTCATAAAAATTGATTTCAAAACATCCATTGCATTTATAAAAATATATGGCATTTCAAATATATATGAGGCTCATGAAATCAGCTTGTTTCACAGACATGGAAGCATCGGTGGTTCAGTGGTAGAATTCTCGCCTGCCACTCAAAGCAGTGCGCGGGAGGCCCGGGTTCGATTCCCGGCTGATGCATCTTTTTATTTTGTGTGGGCTGTTCATAAAAACTTTTCTATGTTCATTCTGCTCATCATCAGTTGGTATACGCACAGTTTCTATATCGAATGATAGATTTGCTTTTCACTTGGCTCGCAGGCACTCTGAACGGAATGTATTGTTTTGGATGATGAGAAATGCAGGGCTCTCAAGTAAAGGGGTTTAATTTGGCTCACACATATTTCAGGTCTAATATTTGGTGGCAGGAGGACTTTTTGTTCATCTGGTTGAAATCTGAGTTGTTTTTTTTTACATTTCAGCTTTTTATAACTGCTATATTCTTTTTGTTTTTGTTTTAAAAACAACACCATTTAACAGAGAAAACAGATCATGGTACATCGACATAGATATGAATTGTTAGCAGTTTATCTACTTACTATGAAACGTTGAAATTTAAAAATTAATTGTGTGTGACATTTTCTGTTGAAATGGACTGAAAAATAAAATGTGCAAAACGCAAATAGCTGTTAGTTAGCCATCTGTCTCTGTTATGTAAGGAGAAGTGCTATGCCCCCCTCTCCCTCTGTCGGTACTCTTGGATTTACTGCTTGCACAAATACTTCAACTCCTCAGATTTATATAATTCCCAGCAGGAGTAAAAAAATGTTATAATGAGAGAAATCATGCAAATCCAAGATGTCTTGGGTTTTCCTAAATTTGTACAACTTCAGTAATGGGACTACTATCAATGCTTTGTTTAACACAAAATGAGCTCAGCATGGTTCAATTTTTCTACAAAATTTGCAAGCTTCTGCTACTCTCACATTGTTGATGTCTAGGCAAAACGATAAAATACTAAATACTACTAGACATTCTCCAGCACCCAACTATGGACACTCTCTCTATTGCATTTATAGCACTGAAGCTTGAGTCATATTGTTTTATATGAGTAGACAATCAAAACTGAATACAGTAACAAAATTTGGTTTTAAAATTTGTTGGAGTTGTCTGCTTTTGAACTAGGTATGAAAAAATACAATGCATCTGTGAAACCAGTTTTCCTGTACACAAAAATTCATTTCATGCAATCTCAAAACCTACAGCAACAAAAAGGTGCACTAGGGTGGACTGTCGAACAAACCTTCTCCAAATAAATTGTTTTAACAGCATACATGGGTGATTATTAAGGTGAAATATGAACAAGCACAAAGGCAAATAGAGAGAAGACAATTCTCTTGAAACGGACAAAACCTATCTCATAACTTCACCTGGCTCAGCAATATGTCATATAGTGCTAACGCGTGCGGCAAAGACAAAGTGTGCAGGGGAGATAAATCTTACTTACAAACTAAAGTGTACAAGGGAGATAAATCTTACTTGATGACAAGCTCCAAGGCCTGACCTAGAGTGAGAGGCTTGTTGTTAGCAAAGTTAAAGCCCATCTGGTGGGACATGTAGGAGGTTGTCTCTAGCAGTCTGTTGAACTCTCTCTCCACCATTTCATCTTTGTCTTTGGCCACCTGCCAACCATTGACGATACTATGTATGACACTATATATATAGCACTGTATATGTGATATTACATATAGCACTGTACATATGACACTATATATGACACAGTAAATGACACTCACTGTACAACCCCCATTCTCATACAGAGGACATTTCTGTTTGATCTTCTGTAACTCCACATTGATCTGTTTACTCAGTATGGTTATGGGATTGCCTCCAAGTCCAGTGACCACCATCGCACCGATGTCTGCCAGGAAGTTGGCCTTCCTAAACGTAGCGATGCGTCCGCCCACTCGCTCCTATAGATGAGTGTTTGCCAAGTAATACCGAGTACATGTACATATATGTTGGTATATTGTACATACAGAGTACATGTACATATATGTTGGTATATTGTACACACAGAGTACATGTACATATATGTTGGTATATTGTACACACAGAGTACATGTACATATACATATATGTTGGTATATTGTACATACAGAGTACATGTACATATAAGTTGGTATATTGTACATACAGAGTACATGTACATATACATATATGTTGGTATATTGTACATACAGAGTACATGTACATATATGTTGGTATATTGTACATACAGAGTACAAGTATATATATGTTGGTATATTGTACATACAGAGTACATGTACATATATGTTGGTATATTGTACATACAGAGTACATGTACATAGTTGTTGGTATATTGTACATACAGAGTACAAGTATATATATGTTGGTATATTGTACATGTAATACAGAATAAATGCATATATGTTGGTATATTGTGGCGAGGTATAAATGACACGTAGTAGAACGTACCCTGGCCTCCAGCACTGTAACTGTTAGACCAAAAGACTGGAGCTGACGAGCTGCAATAAGACCAGAGATACCTGCCCCTATGACTATCACATGACCCTGTTTGAAGCTGATCTCTGTCAGTTTCTTGTACACGCCAAAGTTGAGATATCCGTGTCTTTGTAGGTAGGCGTGTACCCTCAGCACTAGGCCACCGTCACCTGTTGGTTATTTATATATAACATAGTTACTTACTATTTATATATAATATAGTTACTTACTATTTATATGTAATGTAGTTACTTACTATTTATATATAATATAGTTACTTACTATTTACATATAATATAGTTACTTACTATTTATATATAATATAGTTACTTACTATTTATATATAATGTAGTTACTTACTATTTATATATAATATAGTTACTTACTATTTATATATAATACAGTTACTTACTATTTATATATAATGTAGTTACTTACTATTTATATATAATACAGTTACTTACTATTTATATATAATGTAGTTACTTACTATTTATATATAATATAGTTACTTACTATTTACATATAATATAGTTACTTACTATTTACATATAATATAGTTACTTACTATTTATATATAATGTAGTTACTTACTATTTATATATAATACAGTTACTTACTATTTATATATAATACAGTTACTTACCATTTATATATAATGTAGTTACTTACTATTTATATATAATACAGTTACTTACTATTTATATATAATGTAGTTACTTACTATTTATATATAATATAGTTACTTACTATTTACATATAATATAGTTACTTACTATTTATATATAATATAGTTACTTACTATTTATATATAATATAGTTACTTACTATTTATATATAATACAGTTACTTACTATTTATATATGATGTAGTTACTTACTATTTATATATAATATAGTTACTTACTATTTATATATAATACAGTTACTTACTATTTATATATAATGTAGTTACTTACTATTTATATATAATATAGTTACTTACTATTTACATAATATAGTTACTTACTATTTATATATAATGTAGTTACTTACTATTTACATATAATATAGTTACTTACTATTTATATATAATGTAGTTACTTACTATTTATATATAATGTAGTTACTATTTATATATAATGTAGTTACTTACTATTTACATATAATATAGTTACTTACTATTTATATATAATATAGTTACTTACTATTTATACATAATATAGTTACTTACTATTTATATAAAGTACATTTATTTATAATGGGGTTGTGACATTAAGAGTTATCTCTATTTGAACTTTTCACATCCAACCGGAAGTTACCATCGTACGTAGTATAAACTATCGTTACTTTATGCAGACTCATGAAAGTTTTTTCCTGATAGCTTCCACGCTGTCAATCGTATACTATAATGGCATGTCCCTAAAAAAAATTTAGATTGTTTTTAAAGACAGCAGCATCAAGGCCACTTGCAACAACAGAGATTTTTATTTTTTTATAGTTTTTTATAATTATTATTTATTATAATTGTTATCCACGGACCTTCGAGGCTTGCCGAAAAAAGTATTAAAGACGATGCGTCCTGTAATAAAAAATATTCGTAGCGATAGCTGATAGAATTATCCGGTTGGTTGTGAAAAGTTCAAAGAGAGCTAACTCTTGATATCACAAACCCGATTCATTGAAACTGAGTGAAGGCGCTAGGTTATTACTAACACATTTAGTAATGGGCACATCGTCTCCATTACTTTTTTTGGCAACCCTCTGATGCCCATGTTATCATTATTATAACTATTTTTTATATAGTTATTGAACTTTTTTAAAATTTTACTTATTATAACCATTTATAATTATGATTGTGCTGTTTACGATTGCTATTGTAATTATTAAGGTTATTATAATTATTGAATTGTTATTACTATAATAATTATTAATGTGATTCTTCTTATAATTTTATAATAATAAGAGTAGCTTATTATTATAGTTATTATATTAATGAATATGTTATATAATAAAAAAAATAATAATTGGTTTTATTATTATAAATAATTATCACCAATTAAATTCTTAATGTCATTTATAATAATAGTTTCATAGAGGTGTAGATAGATGCTAATGATTACTTGTAATATTATTATTTCACCCACAAATACCAGACAATCCATTAACACATAAACGTTGCGTTAAATAAATCATCGTTGGTGTCTTCTCGTATTTATTAACAACTGTACCAACGATCGTATATAATCGTTAACCGCATCGTGGTTATTTAATGATTATGCTCTATAGCTAAACTTGTGTGATTAAAAACTTCTGTACATGTAATCTGCTATAGCCGTGTGAACTCTGTGGGTTGTCAAGTAATACCAATCGCATTGCAATAGCCTGTTTATTCTAGTTGAAACATCAGAACTCCGTATTGGTGCATTGTGCTCTATATAAAACTTTTGGCATCTTCTGGTTGGATGTGCATCAGCGCCCTCTACAAGGGGGGATAACCCCAGTCACAACCCCATTATTCACAATAACATTTATTTATATATAATATACATACATGTAATTGCTTACTCCTTACCTGGAATAAAGTCACTTACTATTGTATGGAGACTCTATCAGGGGTAAAGCTTTCTCTATTGTCACTTCTTCTCTGGGGTTGTCTACCCATATCTCCAGCTACATTACAATTATTACATACAGTGCAAACACATGTAACAGAAAGACCAATTTATATCAACTATGGGAAAGAAGAGAGTGAAATAAAACGGACTGCAACAGTGGGCATTTTTGGTGACTAAATGCTTTGATATGAGACATTTTGCTCAACACTGGTAACCCTCAAATGATCATCAAGATCAGCGACGCATTGCGAATAATGGTGCAGGGATGACATCTATCGGTCCGGAAGTCCTGAGAAATATTTAAGCTTTCCTAATTATCTTTAATTAGCTTTCATGTAAAGTTGATTAAATTCAATTTTTTAATAATAACAAAAAAAGATTAATAGTTAAATAAACATGAAGCTCTAATCTTTTTAAAATTTTAAAATGTATAAATAATAATACGATTACAACAAAGGAAATCCTCAGGATTTCTTCAAGATTTTCCAGAAAGCTTCAGGACCAATAGATGTCAATCGAACACCCAACAAACTGTTGCATTTTTATGATTTGTCAGAGTTTTTTTCTCTTTGTATTTCATTTAGCTGCTATCTTGTCGTAAAGCACAAGACTGTGCACTTCAGGGCCAGTTTCCTGTTTCCATAATAAGTTAGTCACAAAATAATTATTAACTCGTATCAAGTATCTAATTAGATTTAGTAAAATGTTAGGTACGGTAGTATTACACAAGCTTTCAGGTTCGTGCCAAGTAGGTTCACAAAAATGAACTGAAACAACGAAACAAATTGTTCAATGTGTTTTCTACCATTTCATTACACTGAAACGGGATCACTGGAGAATTTTTAATTATTATTAACTCAAACTTATGGCACATGTATACCCACGGGTCTCCATGGGTCTCAAGGAAAAATTATTTTTGATTATTTATCATTTTGCTTTAGCTAGCTGACACAAATACTTCCATTTCAACAACAAAAATGAATAATAACTCCTCGCGAGTGGTTTATGTTGCAAACAATGCTGCAAAGTAGACTGCATTGGTGAGACAACTCCATTGAACAAACCAATGAGTTGACTTTATCATCATTCAGTAGTCAACGCGCAGGTTAAACTCGTTGAGAAATGCTGAAATATGTATCAATGTATGTCGAAAAAAACTGGCCATAAACAAGTGGAAAATCTGGCGGCTGAAAACTGCTTTTGAAGATTGAATCTTAACGCTGAGCACTTTGCAAAGAATTACAAATACTTGATGAGCTGGTAAAGCTGTAAATAACTAAAACCAAATATAAATAAATAATATCGATTGGTGACTTTTGAAATCTAAACAAAACCAAAAACAGAAAATAAAAAAAAAACCAATGATCGCAAATACTCTTAAAGAAAAGAGAAATTTTTTTTTTACAAATATAATTATTGTTTCAAATATAAATATGAAAGTAATAAATACGAATGATGTACAAGGAGAGCAAAGATATGCACACTGGTCACATACCAGCCTGTTTCTGATGTAGAGAAATACTTTGTGAGAAGAAGATGTAGAGTTAGCGATGTCTGGGAAACACTGAGCCTCCTCAGACGTTAGCTTTTCTGCCGGCAGACGACTCTGGAATGCTGCGCCCTCCAAGCCTACAAAAGTATACCAAATGGTAATGATATATTTTATTATATACAGTTGAGCAACACAGCTAGACAATTAATACAATTTTAGAAATTATTACGTAAAATCAAACTTGCTGAACATGTTATGTTAGCCTAGATCTCCTAGACCACGGGGTGTGGGGAAGGGGAGACGTCGTCTGAATTATCAAAACTAAAATAACGAAGGAAAGCTCGACAGCCAGCACCACTATCTTTTGGGCTGAGCTCTCAACTTTCTGGAAGTGCTGCAGAAAAAACCTTGGTGCATGAAACTTGTATTGGAAACTTGCACCAGAGGCACTGACCTAACCACTGATCTCGTAACATGCCTGGATTGAGAATAATTTTTTTGGTGGTTTTCAAATTCTACCCTAAGAAAAGAATACTATTTGTCACTGACAACTTTACTAAACAATTTGTGACGGCCATCCCTACGTCTCTCTTCTAATAAGGGCAATCTAAGAGCCAGCCTAGCCTTTGTGACACTAACGACTCCTCGCAGGCCACATATGAATTGGATCGCCTGCCTCTGCACTCTCTCCAACAGTTCCACATGCTTTACCAAGTGGAGATCCGAAGCCTCGGAAGCATAACCTAAGACTGGCAGACAAAAGAAGAGGTATGGCACAAGTCTCACTTTCATAGGAGCGTCATGGAAGGCTCTCTTGATCAATTCCCAATTTTTGGGGGGCATTACTGGTCACCATGTCCATGTGTGAATCCCAGTGGAAGTCGTTGCAGATATTGACACCCAGATATTTAAACTCTGATGCTTGGATTAATGGTGTGTTGTCCAATGTGTACATTGCCTTGACATTAGGTTTCTTATTAAAATCTACAGTTTGACACTTAGCGACATTGAATTGCATACGGTTTTGTTTAGCCCATTTTGACAAATTGTTGAGATCATGCTGGAATTTATCATGATCCTCCGGGCTGTTCACCACCATGTAGGCCAGTGCATCATCAGCGAATAGTCTTATAGAGAAGGAGTCTAAAGAGTTAGCTATATCATTAATGAATACCAGGAAGAGCAGCGGACCAGGGACAGATCCCTGAGGCACTCCCGATATAACTGGCAAAGGCTTTGAATGATGTCCCTCTATAGCCACTCTCTGGGTTCTATCTGTTAGGAAGGCATGTGATCAACAAACAATCACCAGATGAAAGAAGTTAGCTAACATCTTCTTAATGAGTAAGTTATGGTCAACTTTGTCAAAGGCGTTTGATTTTCGTTGATATAACTCATGATGTCATGCAAAACTGTTACAAGCTGAGTTGTACAAGAAAGCCCTCTTCTGAAACCATGCTGCCTGTTATCTACGAAAGTTTCTAGATGAGTAGTTAGCTGACCAACAACTATTCTTTCCGACTTTTTGCAACAAATGCAAGTTAGGGATACCGGTCTGTAATTAGACAATGTTGATCTGGAACCTTTCTTAAATATTGGAACGACATTTGCAGTCTTCCAAATTGATGGCAAAGTACCGGTATCCGAAGAGTACTGAAATATTTTCGTTAGTATTGAGATCATTTCAATGTCCAGACTCAGTTCTATTTTCTCAATTTGTCTGGACCATGAGCCTTTCCTCGCTTTAGACCAATTATCAATTTTGGCACTCCATCCTGCGAGACATCTATTGATGACTGAGAGTTGCAAGTTACATCCGCAGCCTCAGAGGAAAACGCTCTGGAAAAAGAGGTTAACATTGTCCGCCAGTTGTGCCATGGTGCAATTTTTCAAAATAATATATACGGGCAATCCGGTAGTTTTGCCAGTCAATCGCTTCATGTGTGTAAAAAAAGGTTTGGATTGACCATGTATTTCTGCGCAATTTCCCTGAAAACCTTTTTATTGGATCTTCTAATTTTTTTGTATTTTTTTAGGTCTTCAGGTGATTTACTTCTTTTATATTTACTGTATAAAAGGCGCTGCTTACTTACTAGTTTGCGAGACTTCTTATTAAACCAGATTGGTTGGTGAGCACCCTTAGGTTTGATCCTGGTTAGTGGCACAAATTGACTAACAACCTCAAGGATATCAGTTTCAAAAAATACTACATATTCTGCCTATACTTGAATTACATTCAATAGCACTACTTATGTTATGTAAGGTGGTCTCTAGTGCGGACCTAATGGCAGACACATCGGCTTTACTGTATTGTCTAGCTTAAATGTGTTGGGTGGACTCCTGTGGGAGGTGCCAGTCAACTTGACAACTGATCATATAGTGATAACTAAGACCCAGATTACTGATTTCTATTTTGGACACTATATTTGTTAAAACTATATTTTTTAAAACAAGGTCTAAGGTGTTGCTTTTTAAATGTGTCGCCTCATTGATGAGTTGTGTAAGGTTGTTTTCGGCTAAACAGCACAAAAAAGATTGGTGCACGCTTTTGTAACTTGACCCACGCTTTATTGTAAAACTGCTCCAATTAATATCGGGAAGGTTAAAATCGCCCACAACTGCCACTTGGCTATGAGGGAACCTGCGGTGCACTAAGTTAAAAATGTTGCTTAGTGGTTCTAGGCGTTGGGAAATTTTATTAGGAGGAATATAGATGCAAAGAAAAACCACCTCTTTATTCATACCTTTCTTATCAAAAACCTGAAGTCCTACTCGTTGAACAGGATGCGCAGAAAAATCAAAGTTAATCTGAACATGACTGATCTGGCTGTGTATTGCAAATAGCACTCCTCCACCGTGGCAGTTACGATCTGTCCTAAAGATCTGTTTGTTTCTATCATCAACTAATTGCGTACTAGTAATTGATGCATCTAGGTGGGTCTCAGTGATGCATAGCATGTCATATTGGCTAGATAATATTTGTAGTTCATTAATTTTTCCCTTAATTGAATGGGCATTTGCCAAGAGTATTTTTAGTCCGACGCTTTCAATTATCATGTTAAACTTTGCTCATGAACAAAAATTCAAGTTTTTGCATAGCAAGCAGCGAGCTTCGGTATACATAATTCTACTGGCAACAGAGTAACGGAGGAATATACTTTCAAAAACGTTCAAAAAATCTGAAAAACTAGATGGACCAATGAAATGGATGAAGAAGTAAATTTCTTGTATAGAAACAGTAGAACATTTCAGTTTTGAAACATCATATTTATTTGGTTTGTTTGAAACACCAGCACACCAGAAGAATGACATTCAAATCTCTTCTCACTAAAACTAAATGGAATTGCTTGAAATGAGTTTCTATAAGACTACATCTGACAGTCAAAAACTTTATTGTCGGGAAGGAGGCAATGCCATAAGTATATTAACGAAAACTCACCGCAATTAAAAGAAAATTTTTGCTATCAGTAAATTAAGATAAAGAAAAACAATGCGTTTCCAAAAGTCTTTTTAAATAAAAAATGCATCGGCCGGGAATCGAACCCGGGCCTCCCGCGCACTGCTGCGAGTGGCAGGCGAGAATTCTACCACTGAACCACCGATGCTCACATAGTAATGTGGCGCGATGAGTTATAAAAATTCTACGAATAAACATGCTAGAATCTACATAATGGCTGGATAGAAGCTCACCATTAAACCCCCTAATCTTTCATGGTAACTTGTCAATTAATTCAAACCACAATCACAGATACAAAAACAATAGAACTATCTAGCAATAGAGAAATCATTGTGAAACTTCGGTTTAGCATATCATCAGACATTTTCAGATCACGAAAGTCTACTATGCCTTGAAAAAATTGGTACGATAAAGTACTTCTAAATGGATTTTGGACGAAAGTTTCTGGCATAATTTCTGTGTACAAACTTTCAAAAGCATCAGCTTATTTCATACTGAGGTGTCTATTACAGTGTCGCATAGAATGATAAAAGATAGTTGTGAGACGCATCCTAGAAACAACCTTTTTGTCATTTATAAAAAAAACCAGCAAAAGTATATAATAATTATTACAAACTACTATACTATAAGTTATCATTTTGTAACAATGTTTATTACCAATTATTAGTATCTATGGCTATAACAAATAAATAGTTTTTTTACTTAACTGATAAAATAAATAACTATAACAACTTATAATATTGATAATAATAATATACTTTCAATACAGTGATACTAATAATAATATTCATCATACTTTTTATATCACTATAATTGACCATATTAAATGTGTTCAAAAATAATTTCAACATGCTTCAAAATTGATTATGACTTGTTATTAGTATTATTATTATTATTGGGAATGGAACATTGAGGCGTCATTGCTCTTGTCATTATAGTTAACATAAAAGAGTTGGTTTTGACAAAAGCTTACATCAGAACTTGGAATTGTATGGATTCTGATCATGGACATTATAGGCTGAACTAACCCCTTGAAGGCTAAAACCTGCGTACAGCATAGCATTAAAAAAACAGGTTTTGAACTCGCTGAAAGCTGAGATGGAAATTCACGATTCAAAAATGCCTATTTTATAAACAAAAACTAATGGTATTTTCTTTTAACCTAAAAAAACCTGGAGCCTTGAACTTCCAACAGTAAAAAATTTACTACTGTATCATGTCTTGATGCAGCAGATAAAACAATTATGCTGAGCAAACGTATATTGCTTGCAGGCAACCGACAGGATGAAGACTATCATTGCTAGAATTGCTGCAAAAATGTTTCTTGTATTTATTAGCCATAATTTTCCATGACTTTTAGTAGCTAAAAAATATTGGTTTATGATCAGTCAGGAGTGATACTTCCACAAGAGCAGAAAAACGACATACCATCCTAGAGACTGAACTCAACACTTGATGGCAACAGTGTCAAGCTCAGAGAGAGCAGACACATCAACTGTGTCTAGTTTCTGAACTAAGCAGCAACGCCATGAAACTTTGGTCTCTAACCCCGGTGAGATGAGGATTATTTTCCGCAATCTTAGAAACATTATTACCGACTAAATACACATAGGTTTTTTACTGTTTTTTTTTAATAGAAATACTATTTTCAATCAGGTGAAATTCATACCTGATGGGTCTAATCGTTCCTGTTCAGTAATGATCTCTTTAGTGATCAGGGAGCCCTCCTGACTAATGGCCGTAGCGCTGTGAAGTATCGGATCATTGGCTTCATCCTCATTCTAAAGCACCAAATTTCAACAAATCAGAAAGCTGTACCAAATAAAATGGTTGCTACGGAACAGGGTATGCAGTAGAAACATAAATAAAACAAACCACCTTCACTCGTTTCCTGTTGCGAGAACCGGATGCGCTGCGAGAATTACTATCGGAATCGTGTTCAGTGTAAGGGCTATGTGTTCTTTTAACTCTTCCGAGATCTCCAACACCGGATGCCATGTTCTGCAATAAACTGAAGCAAAATATAATATCAGTCGAGATTTCAGGCAAGTCAATTATATAAGAAGCTGAATAGTATTGTTCGTACAACTCATAAAAAATTCCAACAGCTGAACATTATGTAAACTTTATAGCGATTAATTCATTATCTCAGAAATAGCAAACTTAAGCATTCTTTACCATCAATAGTAACCATTTTAGGATATTGAAATCATTGAAAGTGCTCAAATTTCAAATTAAAACATCAACTATCAGACATGATTGCATATCCTATATAAAAAGAGTACGCTTACTCAATGCAGTTTTTATAATCATAAAGGCAAACTTCAAATATATTATTTTGGTCCAATTTTATTGGGCTAAAAACTCTGTCAAAACTTGCAATCAATGAATTGATGCTACAAGTGGCATACTGCCAACAACCATTTAATAATATTATATTAAACTAGTTCAAACAATATGTTACATTTATCATCTCTGAAGATTTTAAAGCACAAGAAATTTAAATCAACTTGACTAGACATCTGTGAGACCATAGAAACCATTGCATGCAGGTTATATTATTTATAGAAGAAAGAAAAGAAGAATTTAACATTGCTAGTTAGTTATCAACTTGAACTTGATTATATTTCAAAAATACTGAAAAAGTGACGCTTGTTCACTGGATTCTATATTCCATGAAAAAAAATTCACATTCGTTTGCACTTCAAAGTGTCAATCAGCAAGCAATCTTATATGCTTAATTACAAAATACCTGCGTAGTTGTACAAACAATACGCATGCAATGTGTACCAGAGCACTGCGCCCTGAGGCAACCAGTAGAAAACATCATAAATAGTCACATTGTTACATTTGATACACAACATCTAGATTCTCAACCACTCGTATCACTCACTGCCAGCTATTACTATTCTACAATGTTGCTGCTTGAACCATTAGTTCTACTGTATATTTAACAAACAAAATACTAAATTACTCTCATTAAATTACTGACACACGAAACAGACATGATACGCTGAGAGACTGAACTAAAAAAGTTGTTAGTCATCTCTTATACCACAGCAAGGTTTCACCGCTAAAGGCTACCCAAATTGACTTATCATTTATAATATGCTAACCCCATCTATACCGATGTGTATATATAGACTTCTGGTCTGCCTCCAATCATTCTGGCGCCATAGAACGTAACAACAAAAACACTAATAAATAATAACAACAACACTAATCAACACTTATCACTAAACTAATATTATTATTATCATTATTACAGGTATACGTTTACATATAAACCTTACAAATTACAGGTAATAAGAATAGTAGTTGTTCTGGATATCTGTTAACGAACTACTAACTGTTGTTGCTAACACTACTACTCACGCTAAGATCGATGATGATGATGTGATAAATGGTAGTCGTTGGTAATATTTATTAATCAAATGACAATGAATGACCGACGCACCAAGTATCATGATGACCATCAACATTGACCATCATGATGATGATATTGTTGTTGTTTACAATGTTTTTATTTCAGTTGAGGAAAAAAGAAAGGCGAACACAACAATAATCAATAAGTTTATTAATGCATAATTATATATTTAATATATATTAACATTATTATATATATATTTATTATTTTAGCTCTGAATAACTTCATCGATCGAGCACTTTACTGACAGATGCACCATATACAAGCGAGTAATAACATAATAATTAAATACTATATTTATTTATATCGACTGTGAAAGCAGCTACTAAGAACAATAAAATGAAAAGAAGAAGATATTATTATTATTACACTATTATAATCATTATTTATTATAATTACATTATTAAAAAAATAATTTCACTTTCATCATCATCAATCAATATATATATATATTATGATTATTAATTATCATCATCATAAATTTAAAATAATAATAACTACTATTAACTACTATTATTTATATCATTAAATTACTATCAATATTATTATTATTATTAAACACTATTATATCTAAAATATAATAATACCAAATATTATTATTATAATAATTAATTATTACTTATTATTATTATAACTGTTACTACTATTAGGATAATTTATTACTAACTAATTATTATTATTTTGATTGATTAATTATTATGACAATAACAATTATTATAATTATAAAAACTATAACAATTATTATTATAACGTTTGATTAATATTAACTAATTAATTATTATAATAAAAAAATTATTATTTATTATTATTATAATAATAATAATAATTAATAATAATTTAATAAATTAGTTAATTAATTAATAATAATTATAATAATACATCCATTATTAGGCATATCTAAAACGGTAAACCAACGAAGGTAATGGTAGCTTGATCGTATAAAATGAACAAACAATAAAACGCAATGACCAACATAATTTCCTGACTGCCAATTAAATTTTACTGTTTTGTGTACTCAAAACCACAAGCAAAAAGGTAGTGCGCATAAAATCGGCGGCTTGACAGAAATTTACCTCAGTCAGTGTAGCTTGAGTTTTCAACAATGAAGCCTCACAATGAGTATTACGCCCGCAAATTCCTTCTAAACTCTCATATTGAGAGCTTACATTAAAATAGCTTTTAAACTATAATCACTTTTGGTTTTGCGAAATATTCAAAGCACAGATGATTCGCCTGTTTACAATTATTGACCCAATTGAAACACGTATATCAACTTTCTAAAAAGTCTTACTAGAGTAGCTAAGATTTTGTTGCAGAAGATTATTATTGGCTGTAAGCTGTCATAATTATAATAAGAGAAAAAAATATTGTTATTATCATTGTAACTTTGATCGTCACTTTCGTCATCATCATTTATTGTGCTGATGTTTTAATTGTGAACTTCTTATTAGGACTTTTGTTTATGCACACTGTAGCATTATTTATAATAATTGATAGCGTAAAAGAACATCCATTTGACATAATAATTATCATAAATAATAATAATAATAATGAATTTATATTAAGTGTTGTTCACTACTACAAGAAGATTAAACTGTTCACTACTACAAGATTAAACTGTTCTGCTACAAGATTAAGCTGTTTACTACAAGATTAAACTGTTCACTACAAGATTAAACTATTCACTACAAGGTTAAACTGTTCACTACAAGATTAAACTGTTCTGCTACAAGGTGAAACTGTTCACTACAAATTTATTATTTATAAATTCTTCTAAAATAATTAATAATAATAATAATGTAATAATAATCTAATAAATAATAATATATAAGTATTATTTAATAATACTTAGATTATTAACCAATAATAATAGCAATTGCTAAATATTATTATAATTATATATATACTGCATGATGATGTGTATAACAATAATAATAATAATAATAATCTATTATTATTATTATTATTGTTTGTTATACACACATCATCATCATTATTATCATGCAGTATATATATAATTATATATATATATTATATATATATATTATATATATTATTATTTATTAATTGTTATTATTATTATTGGTTGATAATAATACAGTAGTAGTAACCAGTTACAGTAATAAGTAATAATGATGGTAATAAATATTATTATTGATAACAATAATTATTATTGTAATAGAAATGACTTGTATCTACTGTGCCTCATGAAACAAGGGAAGTTAAATATCAATGTCCAGTAAGAATTCGGAGTCTATGCAATCACATGAGCACAAAGGAAAACTCATATGATGTAGCTGCAATCTAGGCAGCCTTTGTGTATATCTATCTATCTATCTATGCTCTTTTATATGATTATTATTATGTAATCAAGCTACTCTTCTTTTGCTGTCAGCACCTAAGGCTAACAAATTATTATGTCACAAAGGACTATTATGTAACTCATTTTATATATAAGGCGGCTGAGGCTCCCTGTGAATCAGAGCAGGAGGAGAGCTCAGCCAGGGATTATCTAGAATAAAAAATACTGGACCCTCTACTTCACTATTTCTTGATTACAAGCTTCAAAAGATACCTGCTCAACAATTGCCTAGTACGACATAAGGAGTGCCGGCCTGTAAAGGCCCAATACTCTAAACAGTCTGCTACCCAGCTAGTCTGACTATGCTGAGCAGACATTGCTAGAACCAGTCAGTGGTCGTGCACAAGTCAGCAGCCTGAGGTCTGGTACAAGTGAATGCTACCAGCAACTCACTACCCGACTCGAAAATCCTGTACATTATTTCATTGTTATAATAATATTTAACATTTCTGCTCTGCAAACAATAATTCTATTTATTATAATTAGTAATAAAAGTAAGTAATGTAAATGAATTATGATGAAGATGATTGACTGGAGAGGAGTTAGTGAAACGAATAATTATAATAATAGCAATAATAATAACAATAATTAACTATTGATAATAATGTTGCTGTTCCAATAATACATTTAAAAATGGTTCCAAATCAACATTTTTGTGTAATTATTATTGTAGACCGGTATCATTAACCTGTATTTGTTTCAAAATGTTAGTGAGAACAGTGTGCAGGAAAGTTATAAAACTCTCTTTATGATAGCTTGATGGTAGCACACCTGCACCTTTTTCAGGAAAAATCAGGAATACTGGCCGGCCGACTACCTACCACTGTAGAGATATAAACCTAAACTCTTCCTACCGTGAACAAGTAATGGTCATTGTTCAGACCAAGTTTTTGACTGGTAGGTGGAGACCATGGGTTGCATCCCGACTAAGGAGCACGACTGCCAACCTGCCAACTGTACTTTTATTTGATATCTGAATGTGTTTGATTATAATTATGCTTCAACTACTTATAACGCCAGTCCTGTTCCTAGTAGAAATGAAGAAGGTTGTTAAAGAGCAGTGTTTTTATTGGGTCTGTATCCAGCTGTGCTCCTCCTACTACTCTGAGTATCGAGGGGACACAGCCGGCTTTATACACCAAAATAGTTACATAACAAATAAATCACATGATAAATAAATATATGGGTGTGTGATTAATAATAATAAAAAAATCGCGGCGCTTACAATATATTCAGAATAAAGTATCTACAAATTATAACCAAAGTCTCTTCATTTACTTTACAGAAATATACATGTATATATGTTTTGTGTGGATGGCAACGCAATCGCTATTATTTGTATGGTTCCCGGAAGTAGCTAGAAAGTTCGAATGTGGAGTTGTGCGCTTCGTTTTCTGCACAATAGTTGTTGGAATACTAATCGCTCATCTAAAATCTTTTATTGACAACAAGCAGCATGGTTTTGGAAGAGGGCTTTGTCAGTGAAAAAAATAAGATAAAATAATATATACACATACACATAGTGTGCAGTATTATATGTGAAGACTACGTAATATGTAAACGATTTCAACATGTTTTGGTTCTCTTTGCGTGTAATTGTTCTATAGCGTAATATGTTTAGCACTCTAGACAGATTTCCCTCGCGTGACAAGTATTAAAAATTAGTTATCGAGCTGGCACAAGTGGTCCTGCCTACTGCGCTCGAGGTAGTCCCCAGGTGTCTGAATGTTCTCCTATTATCTGGGATGATTTGAGTGATTTCAATAGTAATGGATGATAATGATCCAGCATTACACACTATAGATATACTGATATGGTATGTAGCTTAGTGCTGGTGGTAAAATTGTGGTGACATTTTGGTTGTAATGAATGTTTGTGAAATGGCAGGCAACTTTGACCTTCATGTACAACAAATGTGTAGGGGAGACCGGGGTAATATGGGCATGTTTTTTTCAAACTGCAAATTTATACAGTATTTTTTCCCCTAGGGTAACAGAATTTGACACCAAGTATCAGCACGGATGTATAATCTTCATACGCATTGGAATTTACATTTGGATTGTTTTTTTTTCGCGTGAGAGCATGACTTGTGATTTAAGTGAGCGGCCCATTTTCCCCCGGATACCGGGGGAAAATGAGACTAGGAATTTACATGTTAAAAGCTGAAAAAATTAAAACGAAATGAAAGTTTGTATTTTCATACTTTATTGCTAGTAATTGAAAGAACTAAGTAATAAAACAGCTTTAAGGTTATATTCAGTCTTTTAGAACGTACATAGGCATTGCGTACATAGGCATTATCTTAGGTTGTATGAGTTCAGTTTATAGGGGATGGTGATGCCGCCCCGCTGGCGCATTGTGTTGGCATTGCTAACTGGTGGAGGAAGAATCATGGCCAACTGCTCGATCAACACACTTGCAGTCTGGTGTATCAGGTTTTGTGAACCTTCCATTCGAGTATCTATAGAAGTCCAGCTTTAATTCATCCTCGTTGACTTCTAAGAGTTCTCCGACATAGAAAACGGATGACTTCTTTTGTGGGAACTCAATGAGTGCAAACCTTCCTACTGTTACATCATCATCAAGAACCAACTCTTCATCTGGGTCTTCACTATCTGTTGAGACTGGTGTATCACTAGAATCTTCACTATCATCATTGTCAGCTGGTATGAGTTTGCGCTTGTGTGAAGGCTTTCTTTTGGTTGTCATGATTCCTGAGGTGGAGGGTTGCTCGTTGTCAATCTCGATTGTAGTTCCCGAGTCGGTGTTATCAGGTTTCTGAGGAGTGGCTGTTAGAATGGTAGACATAGTTCTCTTCCTTTTTGTAGCACTTGGTTTTCTAGGTGGAGCCTTCGGTAGTGATGGGAGTGGTGAGACAACAGTTTCCTGGGGAGCAGTTTCTGGGTCAGGGCGGTCTGTAACATGGCATGACAGGAAGTCATGATCATCAAATATCTCAGGGTTGAGTGGGTAAATGCCGGTAGCTGCGAATCCACTAGTAATATTTGATGGCGTCATGGCTTTCAGATATGCCTTTCCACTACACTCCGCTACATTGTACAATGAGAAAGTTTTTCCAGGGTTTGTCACCATCCATGCGTCAAGGAAAGTATTATAATACTTCTTGAAAGGCCCAAACACACTTACATCGAGGGGTTGCAGCTTATGGCTGCAATGGGGTGGGAATGTTAGCATGGTCAAGTTGTTCTGTTTAGCTAACTTGACAGCTTCAATGGATATGTGACTCGAATGGTTATCTACGATGAGTAGCTTAGGCTTCTGGTTGTTTCCAAAATGACCGATGAAGTGCTCTAGGACCTTCGGGAATAAGTCATTATTCATCCAGCCACTGGGATTGGCTAAGCCCAATGAACCACTTGGAGCACCAATCAGCATGTTATCCTTGAAATTTACTCTTGGAAAGACATAGGCCGGTGGTAGGCTCTGTCCTGATGCACTGATACATGAAACCATGGTTATTGTCATGCCTCTCTCTGCACTCATAATTTGACCTAGTTGTTTTGCTCCTCTCTGAGCTAGAACCTTTTGGACTTTCTGAACAGTTGAGTTGGCCGTTTCATCCAAATTGAATATGCAGTCAGGGGTAAACTCATATTTTCTCATAACAGTCTCAAGATTACTAAAGAACTCTTTCACTGTTGTTCTGTTAAATGCTGATGCTCTACCAAGGCTTGTGGCCTCTGGTGACCTCAAACTCAAAGCATTGTTACGATTTCTAAATCCGAACAGCCAGTCTTCTCCTGTCATTTTCGCAGCATTCCATGTTTCAGGAATATTATCTTTATGTAGATTGACAGCATAGGTGTATGCTAACTCCCTAGTTTTGATCAAGTTCAGCCCATGGAATATTCTCGAACAGTCCAAAATATATTCACAGAGTTTCGCCTCTTCATCTTTCGTGAAGATAGCACTCCTCCCCAGTTTAGATTTCTGGCGTCCTTCTCCTTCAGCACAAAGAAGATATCTCTGCAGTGTGGCACGTGGGATCGAGTGTTTCTTTCCAGCCTCTCGCTGGCTCATCCCAGCCTTAACATCGTCTATGGCAGACTGCAGGTCTTCTGATGAAACCTTTGCTCTCTCAGTCGTCCTTGTGCGTTTTCTTGGCATGATTGCAACCTACAGAGCAAAATCACATTATTCAATACATTGTAGATGTACTAAAATTATGAAAACTAGTAGTTAGATATATCTAAAACTGTTATCCGATGTTTACTGATTAGCGGGATAATATGATATTTCCCTGGTCTGGATGGCCCATTTAACCCCATGTGAGTTTTTGAGAGAAAAATACAATCTATCAAATTGGTGAGTAGTTGTCATCTCATGCTTGTAAACACAGATTCCTCACATAGTGAGAAAACAACGCATTTAAGTTAGTTCCAACATCATAAAATGCACCAAAGTTATCTCTGGTCATAGGGGCATCAAGATATTTACTTTTAGACGAGTAAAATTTGTTTTACTTACTGTGCAGAAGGAAAATAGAGCAGAGCTTTCAAAGCCACATGTAGTTTTCTGAAACAGGAAGTACTAAAATATTAGAAAAAGAAAAAATGGAAACAAACAATATTTTAGCCAATCAGCAGGTGGCCCATATTACCCTGTTGCCCATATTCCCCCAGTCTCCCCTACCCCCTGACTATGTTTTGTCTATAAATGAGACCAGAGTTTGCAAAATGCGCTGGTAATAAGCAGACAATACTGATCTGCGTGTATGTTATGCGTTGGTATCAACTGCGGCTGTATCGTGTATAATGAAATAGGCTGTTAAAACTACCTCTCTCCAGTGGAAATTGTCATCCACTATATCAATGTCGATATGACAACTGTGGTGGTATCATGTATAGTAGAAGAGGCTTTCAAAACTTCCTGACTGAAGTGAGAATTCTCATCCACTATACACCAATGTCACCTTAGCAACTGTGGTTTACTGTGCTTGCACTATGGTGCAAAATAATAATGTATTCAACAAGTATGAGACTGACAAAGTTTCAATCAATAAACACTGTATTCTGCTATCGTAATGAAATTATCAAGTGCTTGCCATGTAACATCAGCTGGGCGGTAAAAAAGAACTTATATAGTTCCCTGAATAACAAAGGACTAATACGAGCTGTAATCTACCCCTGATAGAGGGCAAAGTAATATGCTTCTGGGGAATATATGTTCCTGTGATTTGATATACCTCTCTTGGAAGGAGAAACTTGTCTGCTGATGTCAGCAAAAGTGTCTGTTTATGTAGCTTTCATTGGCAATTTAGTGAGCTAATGAATGGCTAGTGGTTTCTGCTGACTCATCTGAACACCTGGCATTTTTGAACTTTTCTGTGGTTTTGCAAAATTCATTAGGGATTTCGTTTTTTATTGGAAACCCAACTGCCTAATAAACCCCAAAATATGACATAAAATATAGAAATTTAGCAACATAATTGCCATAACCTAGATAAAAATTTGGTTTATAAATTCCAGAAAGTTTACTACAGTACCAGAGCATAATATAATACATTAGATTATGTAGGTTATAAATTTTTATGATCAATAATCAATTAGTATTCGGACAATTAAAGCTCAGTTCATTGCTACATATTTAGTATATTGAGTTGCGCATGCAAAATGTTAAATAGCCTTGCGCGTCTATGGTTCATGATGTCATCATGATGTATATGGTTAATTAATTTTGCTAGTTTAGTGTACTCTGTCATTACCATTTTCGTGTTTTTGTTGTGGTCAATCGTGGTTGTTGTTCGTGTGTGTGTGTGTAGATTATCCCAATTTGTATGTGTCTGAAACTAATAATAATTTTGAGTTAATTAGTTTGATTTCTAGGTTCTGATGACTCTCATGTACGACCCAACTTGTAACAGTTTTGCATGACATTATAAGCTATGTCAACATAAACCAAATGGTTCATGCCGCATCTTAGATTGTTTCACAGCTTTTGGTAAAGTTGACCATAACTTACTCTTTAGGCAAATGCTAGCCAACTTCCTTTATTATGTGATAGTACGTTGGACACTAGGCTTCCTGGCAGATAGAACCCGGAAAGTTGCTGTAGAGGGGACACATTCCAGGCCTCTACCAGTTATGCCGGGAATGCCTCAGGATTCTGCCTTTAAATTCACCCCTTTTCCTGGTTTTTATTAATGATGTAGCTAATTCCTTAGACTCCTCCTCAATAAGACTATTTCCCGGTGATGCTCTGGCTTACATGGTGAACAGTCCTGAAAATCATGATAATTTTCAGCAAGATCTAAACAATCTGACGAAGTTGGTTGAGCAAAACCATATGCGGTTCAATGTCGCTAAGGGTCAAACTGTAGCTTTATAAATTACCAAATGTCGATGTAACGCCCACATTGGACAACACATCCGTTAACTGCAGTGACAGAATTTAAATATCTAGCTGTCAACGCAAGCAACAATTTTCACTGGGATTCTCACATAGATATGGCGACCAGTTAAGCCTGCCAAAAATTGAGAATGAGCAAGAGAGCCCTCCATGTTGCTCCTATGAAGGTGCATCTTGTCGCATACCTCTCGTTTTGTCTGCCACCCCTGAAATATGCTTCTGAGGCCCGGGATCTCCACTTGGTAAGACACGTAGAACAGTTAGTTAGATATTGCGCAAAGGTAGGCGACCTGATTCATATGTGGCCTAAGGGAAATCATTAGTATAGCAGAGGCTAGGGAGGTGCTCGGCTTGCCTTCTTTAAAATAGAGACAGTGTTATGCCTAGCATTAACCGTTCAGTAAAACTGTAGGCGACAAGTATTACCCTTGTTTAAAGTCTCGACTTTGAAAATCCCATAATATCCTCCCAGACCAGCCTCTTACGAATTAAATGGTGAGGTCTGTGCCTCTGATGCAGGTTTCCAATGCAAATTTAATGCACCAAGAACTTTTTAATCACACTTCCAGAGAGATAAGAGACCCGCGTCTTCCTCTTCCCTGTAGACAGAGGGTCTAGGAGATCTAGACTAACATAACATAATAATTGGTAGTGAAGTAATATGATAATTGTTTTAAAATGTATTACTATTATTGATATTATATAATAGTGTCAAGCAAGTACTGCTACTTGATAATTATCCTGATTGATAATAATGATAATAATAATAATGGTAAGTAATTATTAGATGTATTATTATTATTGTTATGATTATTATTATAATGCTGTTGTTGCTGCTGTTTGAAGATGATTTCAATACTTTGTGTGTTATGCCATAGCTGTTACATCACTGGGGTATCCCTTTGCCATTTCTTCATTGGCTTTTAATAAAAAGAGTGAGTACAATAAAAAGCGTCTAACTTGCTGAAAAAACTAGCTATCGAGTATTTCTATATCTCAAGTTGAGACTCTCAGCTCGCTGTTTCAGTTAATGGTAAAAAATGTATATATCTAGTAACAACCATAACATTACAGCTAAAAAACCAGCTTTCAGGCATCGACTGTGCATATTCTTAGGTTATATACTGTACGCTTAGCTGCGTTAAGGAATTCTTTTTCCCTTGTGTTGTCAGCACCAGTACAAACCTAGACGCCATGTCTGTCTGGTCATTGGATGAAGCTTTAGCTGATGAAGTAGATTTAGACCGTAAGCTGTGCAAGAATCTAGTGAACATGATTGACAAGGAACAATGCACGCTGCCATTTATCGCTAGGTAATGTAATTGCTATAACATCTTTTATTCTATTATTGATGGTGTGTTAAAATAATAAATCAGCTCACCCCAGAGATTTTTAGAAATTTTGACAAATATGTTGGTTCATGTATATTTTTATGTACATTGCTCGTTCTTGCTGTTATGTTATATATAGCTAGCAATCATACCGTTCATATTAAAATAAATCTACTTGCTCCGTTTCTACATCACTTCACCACGCCCCCCCCCCCCCCAGCCCGGCTCGACTTTTCACCAATAGCTACCTCAGCTCTTCTCCCACCCTGGCCCATCCATCTTTACCCCTTGACTCTACCCCACCCCTTACTACCCCATCCCTCTCTACCCCACCCCTTACTACCCCATCCCTCTCTACCCCACCCCTTACTACCCCACCCCACCCCTTACTACCCCACCCCTTACTACCCCATCCCTCTCTACCCCACCCCTTACTACCCCATCCCTCTCTACCCCATCCCTCTCCACCCCACCCCTTACTACCCCACTCCTTACTACCCCATTACCCCATCCCTCTCTACCCCACCCCTTACTACCCCTCCCCTTACTACCCCATCCCTCTCTACCTCGCCCCTCTCTACCTCAACACTCTCCACCTGGTCAGGTGTAATGGCAGGAGCTGGGAATTATATGAGCCAAGTCTATTTACCATCAGATTTTATGAATATTGAATTATATCTATTAAAACTGGTCCATCTTTATTTTGAATGAAATAAAGTATGGTATTATTGTTGCTAAACATTGTCTTTTCAATTATTTATTGTAACTTCCGTACAAGAAAAAAAATAATGAGCCGACAATTCATGAGGTATTATTGAAAATACAAATTATTCATATTTTGTATTAATAAAATTAGTTTTAAATGCCATCATTGCAAATATGTTTAGTTTTGAAAACAATGAAGACAGAGAAATTATTAAAATAGACTGCATAATTTATTTATTTACAGTAAAACTAATGCGTATTATTTGTTGATTTTAATTAAACTCCCCCTATATAACTCCAGCTCCTGCCATTACATCTGACCCTCTACCCCATTCCTCTCTACCCCACCCCGTACTACCCCATCTCTCTCTGTCCACCCATCTTTACCCCCCTCGGCTGTTTCCATGTTTTGGGCTACTTCTGGCCCGCCACCTCGCTCTAACCAGTATATTACATTATAGATATCGAAAGAACCAAACCTGTAATATCTCATTAGACAAGTTGCGTAAGGTGTTTGAATCACTGAGCCATCTCAAGTAAGTATTTTATACTCTGTGTAAAACTTGGTGATTTCTTCTTAATGGTTTCCTGACATTCAACAATAACTGCCCTTATGATTGATGTTTTTGTGTAATATTGTTTGATAATCCTCACTAAGATCGGTCATCTATAGAACTTGTTTTAGCTATTATTTCAATATGGCGACAAACATCATCTACTTGAAAACGGTAAAAGAATATTTTGTTTCCTCATTTGTCAGCTTTGATTCTTAGTTGTTTTATTTTGCAATTTTATTCTCTTTGGGATTTGGGACTACGTTTGTTGTTCACACTTGATCTCGTGTGTTTTCCTTTCTACTAAGTGTTGGTTTTAGAGATGTGCAAAAAAAGATTGATGCTTCAATAGTAAAGATTGAAAAAGCTGGAAATCTCACCAATGATGTCAAGAGCTCATTGCAAGTAGCCAGGAGTAAAGAAGAGATAGAGTTCATTGTAATATGATATAAGCATTGACTCACTACTCATTTGTGTAAACCTTTTCCGTCAGTAAATTGTTGGATTGTTGTGCGCTTAAAATCTTTGCCACCTCTTAGCTCTGAGAAAACCTACTAGCTTAATATGTCATACCATACTTAGTGCCAAAGAAAGTTTGTATGTAGTTACACGCCCTACTAGTGAGCTGTGGAGTTTTATCCAAACCGTCTCATATTTTAGCTTTGGTTGTATATTTCTGTTGTTAGTTTTGGTTGTATATTTCTGTTGTTAGTTTTGGTTGTATATTTCTGTTGTTAGTTTTAGTTGTATATTTCTGTTGTTAGTTTTGGTTGTATATTTCTGTTGTTAGTTTTGGTTGTATATTTCTGTTGTTAGTTTTAGTTGTATATTTCTGTTGTTAGTTTTGGTTGTATATTTCTGTTGTTAGTTTTGGTTGTATATTTCTGTTGTTAGTTTTAGTTGTATATTTCTGTTGTTAGTTTTGGTTGTATATTTCTCTTGTTAGTTTTGGTTGTATATTTCTCTTATTAGTTTTAGTTGTATATTTCTCTTGTTAGCTTTGGTTGTATATTTCCGTTTTGTGTTTCAGACTGCACCTTTTAAAGTGTCTGGAGCTAAGAGAACTTTAGCGGGCAAAGCTTGCCAACTTGGCCTGGATGTGCAGAGTAAACAGATACTAAACGGAGAGAGAGTATCTCTAGATGTCAAAGTGTCCGATGACAAAGGTAGGCTTTCCTTTGAGCAGTACAAGGGTTTTTTGCTAAGGCTTCTATATTTTTATCACCAGTCTAACTACACAAGTATTTGCAGTATCTGTACCTTGAGGGTGCCTTTCCTTCAAAACCCAATTACTCTTGTCCTCATAAAGTTTTGAAGCTCTTGCATGTTGGTTTGTCTTTCCTATAGAGTTAGAACTTTTGTTTGCTGAGTCGTCCTCTCTCACAGTTTAAGTTGTAATACTGTGAGTTGTCTTCTCTTCTCTATAAAGTTATGACTCGTAGAATGCGTGTGTTTTGTTGAAACAGGTAAGATCCTGTCTAGAAGTGACGTGGTACAAGGTATTCAACACATAATAGCTGATATCATATCCAAAGATGCACACATTCTAACTTGTATCAAAGCTGAGTGAGTATATTATAACTGTGGTCTATGTTTGTGTGGTTGTTTGTTTGGTTGGTTGTTGGTTTGTTTGTCATATGTTAGTTCAATTTTTGCCCCTATTTTTGCAATACAAATTGAGGCAAAATAGGAAGCACAATTCTCTTTGGACACATATACATAGTCAAGTAACAGGTTCCACTCTAAAAGCAATCCCACAACAACTATTAGGGCTTGAGTTAATAGAATGCGAGAAATACAAACAGTTATAGTATCTGCTAGACTAGAGAGCATGTCTAACACCCATAGAATCGTGTCCGTTATTACAGTTTTAGTTTAAGGAGTTGTCTTCTCCCTGTTCCCTCTGGAAGAGATGCAGCTATAATTACTTTTCTCACATTATGCAAAAAACCAGTAAATTTATAACGTATTATGTATATTTGGTGCGTGCGTGTAATTAGCCCAAAAGTTGATAATTAGCATGCTAGGAGCCCAATTGTTTTATTGTTTTGATGAAATCTATACTGTAAAGATATGTATACTGTTCTTGGGCGCGTTTGGTACGCTTTGCATCAAGGAATTGTCGAGAGAAGTTTTCAATGGTTCATATTTCTGCATAATCAATGCAGAACAGTTGACAATGGGCTCCTAGTGCGCTAACTATAGACTTTCAGACAAATTGCACACATGCACACAAATATATAGATATCAGAGAGTACATGTTGCTCTTTTTAAGTAGGTTATAAATTTTACTGATTTTTATACAGTGTGAGAAAATTAATTAGAGCTGGATTCCTTTCAGGAAAACAGGGGAAAGACAACTCCTGAAATCAAAGACACATTACCTTGCGTTGTTGACTTTTGCTCATTTGATATTTTGCTACCACACTGGTTATCTATCTATCTATTTATCTACCTATCTACCTATCTACCTATCTACCTATCTACCTATCTACCTATCTACCTATCTACCTATCTACCTACCTACCTACCTACCTACCTACCTACCTACCTACCTACCTACATACCTACCTACCTACCTACATACCTACCTACATACCTACCTACCTACCTATTTATCTATCAATTGAATTTTGGTATTAGACTGATTCATAG
The DNA here is from genome assembly GCA_945261195.1 of Cryptosula pallasiana. NCBI lineage: Eukaryota > Metazoa > Bryozoa > Gymnolaemata > Cheilostomatida > Cryptosulidae > Cryptosula > Cryptosula pallasiana. Next base: position 31,284,074 of record OX183130.1, read on the forward strand.
TGTAATTTATATTTCATAATCGCATCTTCAGCTTTTCTTGAGCTTTAAATAGTTGCTTGTATTCTTTTCTTTGTTTTTTTTTATTAGTAGTCCCGAATCATTTATTGGTTACAAATTCTTCTTCTGCAGGTTTCATTCACCCACAGTCTTTCTACCTGCCAATCACCTACTTATTCATTTTCCCCTTCACGTTCACATCGACTAGTGCTGCTACACTTAGCCTGAGTGCTGCTACACTTAGCCTGAGTGCTGCTACACTTAGCCTGAGTGCTGCTACACTTAGCCTGAGTGCTGCTACACTTAGCCTGAGTGCTGCTACACTTAGCCTGAGTGCTGCTACACTTAGCCTGAGTGCTGCTACACTTAGCCTGAGTGCTGCTACACTTAGCCTGAGTGCTGCTACACTTAGCCTGAGTGCTGCTACACTTAGCCTGAGTGCTCCAGGTTCAATAGGCAATATATAATATAAGCCTTACCTACGTCTATGTCCAGGTTTAACAGATCTAACGTAAAACTGAGCACATCTAAGAAGGCAGGAGCAAGTAACACAACAAAGAAGTCTACCAGTAAGGCTTCAGCAGTGAAGAAAGAATCGGAGAAGGCCAAACGCAACAACTCACACAAGTACGAACAGTATTATGAAAGGACTATACCAGTTAAATATATACAACCCCATCAGGTACGGTGACTGATTTTTCTCTTTGTTTTAGTCAATCAATCATTCCCGTAGAATATCTTGTCATTTTTGCTTGTCGGTAATTGTGTATAAATATACATGGCCTAGAGTTGTCTTCTCTTGCCCTACCTCTAGTATAATATTGCTCATCAGTCTATGGTTTATGTTTATATCACTTATTTATTAGTATTATAAATATATTTCTATAGTTTATAGAATACTAATAAAAAGAGAAAAACGCGCAACCTGAGAAAGTTTTCAAACAGTGGGGAAACCCCAATTAATTACGGGGATTTCCAGATTTTGTCCATTGTTTTATAAAAGGGAAAAACGCGGGCCTAAGAAAGTCTTCAAACAGTGGGGAAACCCCAATTATTTATGGGGATTTCCAGAATTTGTCCATTGTTTTATATAAGCCCGCAATAATTATTTTTTGGGTTTCCCCGGTAATAGATTTTTTGCACAGGTTGCGCGCTTTTCTCTATAGTGTAAGGTTAGTTATAATACCAGCTGTTAACTGTGGAATGAATTATCATCAAATTTTTTGACAACGATTTTTTGTTTGTTTATAGCAACTCCAAGTTTTAATAGTTGCAATAAAAAATTACTTTCTGTGTATTAAAAGTGTACCACAACTGTTTTTAATTATTTCAGTTTTTCAGTGAGTAGTATGTGAAATGGCTGATCTGGACCAGTTTTTTCGCCCTCAGATATTTGCCCCGAGTTGTCTTCTCTTAGCAGTATTAAATTTCTAAAAGTTGTATTTTCCAAAGCGTAAACTGTGGAAAATGCAGAAACAGAACACATTGGGGTTTGGTGTATACGGCTGTCATATGACACGCGACTACAGGACAATGTGCTGGTCACGCTTGCTTGTTGTAAAACACCGCTCCTTTATTATATACAACGAATTCTTTAAGTATCAATCGGGGTCAAAAAGTAGGACATTGAGATTGACAGATAGTTAAAGAGTTTGTATAATATATTGTATAATAAATGCAGAAACAAAACATTGATCAAACGCTGAAAAGTGTCAGAGGTCTCTTTCGAGAGCCAAAACATACCGAGACGGATCCGTCTCAGGTAAGAAACTTATTTGGGGAAGGGAACACGGGTTGGCTACGACAAGATGCCAAGCGAAAGGGAATACGTGGGTACAGCAAGATGAGTAGAGCCGAACTCCAACATCGTATGACTGGTGACAAATCAAATATCATCGGTCGCACCACCACTGACAGACCAATAATGGTCACCGGAACTCACAAACTCAAGCCATCTGACCCGGTGGACAGCGTGAGAAACCTATATGAACCATCAACAGCTTGGATGCGACAAGACGCTAAGCGGCGAAGGTTTGGAAATTATGCGAAACTCACTAAATCCGAGCTTCAAGATATAACTCGAGGAAACCGACGTCTCACCCTATCGGATATGAGTATGAAAGAATTAAAATCATTGGCTAGAAGTAGAGGTGTGTCATTTAGATATAATACGAGAAAATCTGACTGGGTAGATCGACTACGCGGCGATGCTGATAATACACCACGTGTAGAGATAATACCCACTTTTACTAATAATTTGGTTGACAAATCTACGGTGGAGGTTTCCAGTTATCGGTCTGCGGACATTGAATTTTTGTGGAATCAAGCCACACCCGATATGATTAGTAGAATTCAAAACACATTTGGTGGTACTAAAAAGATATGTGTGAGTGCCGAGTGTATATTTGTCCATAAAGAGCGCGAGGATTTAACGACTAGATTTTGGGGTAATCCAAGAGGTGGTCCGGTAGAAATCATACCATCCACTGATTTCGATAAAGTGTTTGAAAGACAGTTATCGCATATAATAGTCAAGATTGATGAGTTTACTCAAAAAGGATCTTCATGGAATTTGATGCTTGTGCCAAGGTTTTATCTGGAGATATACCGATGGGAGCCATTAAGAGTTGGTACCTATGTGCCAACACCCAAAGCCCTAGCTAGTAAAAAAGCTGTCATCAATGTCGACAACAGCGGCGCTAAGACCATGACTGAAATGAAAGAGATTGCCAAGTCATTGGATATAAAATTTACCAGCAAGACAAAAAAATCTGAGCTAGCGGAGGAAATACAAAAGGTGGATCCTGATGTGTTGGAAGACAACAAATGCTTTTTGTGGTCTGTACTGTCATGTCTATTTCCAGCATCAGACCACGTAGATCGACTAGCCAACTACAAGCCTTATGAAAACAAGCTGTACACTAAGAAGCTAGAGTACCCAGTAAAAATAAATCAGATCCAAAGGTTTGCTGACAAGAATAACCTGTTGGTAAATGTATTTGAATGGAAGGGAGAAAAAAGTCGACTAGAGATTATTCACACGGACAATCGATTGTACAAGGAAGATCTACCGGAAGTGAACCTGCTTTTATACAAAAACCACTACATGTGGATAAAGAGCATGTCGGCCCTGATGTATACTCAGACTGATCACACGGGTGGAGTTCAAAAGAGCACTTGCTCTTGCAAAATTAAATGTGGTGGTAAGTTTACGTGTCTCCGATGCCTTCACCACGCTACATGCGAGCGAACTTTTCGAGATCACATTGATAAGTGTTTGACGGTCCATGATGGTACATGCGTGCCAAAGATGCCAGAGCCGGGAAGTGTGATGGAATTTAAGAATATCAAAAATATGGAAAAAGCACCATACACGGTCTATGCCGACTTTGAATCAATCATAGACAAAGAGACCAAGGTACACATAGCGTGCGGGTACGGTGTACACCTTGTAAATGGCTTGGGTGAGTCACTACATTTTGAGACTTATAGAGGTGAAGATTGCATGGAGCGCTTTTTTGAGGAACTAGATGAGGTAGAAGAGTTGGTCGACAACATCCCAATAGCCAAAATGATCATCACTGTGGAGCAAGAGCGAGAGTTTAAAGCTGCAACTAAGTGTTACATGTGTGGTCGTGAGCCTACACCCAAAGACTGGTTAGTAAAAGACCACGACCATTTGTCAGGATATTATAGAGGACCAGCGCATAACATTTGTAATCTCAAGCATAGGCAAACAAAAAATATCAAGGTGATTTTTCACAACCTCCGAGGTTATGATTCTCACCTCATTGTGAAAGCCTATGAAGGATTTGTAGATGAGAAAACTGGTCAGTATAAAGGGGGAATAGATGTTATTGCCAACACGGATGAAAAGAACATGTCTATGCGGATGGGTCGCTTTGAGTTTATGGACAGCATGCAGCATCTCAACAGCTCTCTAGCCAAGTTAGTGGAGGGTCTGGATGATTATCCTCACTTGAAACACGAATTTCCCAAACACGCCAACCTACTAGCTCGAAAAGGAGTGTATCCGTACGAGCACATGGATTCACATGATAGATTCCAAGAAACGAGGCTACCGAAGCAAAAAGACTTTGCTTCATCACTCGACAATTATGCGGGTATAAGCGATGCTGACTACAAACACGCTCACAACATATGGAAAAGACTGGATTGTAAGACCTTGGGAGACTACCACGACCTATACCTCAAGACGGATGTATTGCTTTTGACCGATGTTTTTGAGAGGTACAGAACAACAGCAATGAATGAGTATGGCCTCGATCCGTGTCACTACATCTCCTTGCCATCGCTGTCATGGGATGCATTGCTCAAGATGACAGGGCAGAAGTTGGAGCTCATCACTGACTTGGATATGTATAATTTTGTAGAGAGTGGCATTAGGGGTGGTGTGTCTACTTGCGGGGGTCTGCGCTATGCCAAGGCAAACAATCCGTACATCAAGGGATACGATCCGGAAAAGAAATCAACCTACATCATGTACTTGGATATGAACAACTTGTACGGATGAGCAATGTCACAAAAATTGCCGACCGGTGGGTTCAAATGGATAGAGTGCAAAGATGATATGACATTGGGTGACATTGAGATTGATGACGTTGAAGGGTACATAGCAGAGGTGGACTTGGAGTATCCGGAAGAGCTGCACGATGAACACAATGACTACCCACTAGCACCCGAATCCATCAAGCCTGATCATTGGTCAGAGTACATGCATTCTGTGGGAGAACTAAACAAGGCTGGAGAACCATGTTATGCCAAAGTTCCTAAGCTAGTGCCCAATCTTCGAAACAAACAAAAATATGTTGTCCATCATGAGATCTTGAAGTACTACCTAAAGAAGGGACTGCGTGCGACCAAGGTACATCGAGTCCTAAAGTTTAAAGAGGAAGCCTGGATGGAGCCGTATATTTGACTGAACACCGAGCTGAGGAAATTGGCCAGGACAGACTTTGAAAAGGACTTTTTCAAGCTACTGAACAATTCGGTGTTTGGTAAATCGATGGAAAACGTTCGCAACCGGATCGATGTAGAACTAACCGTAGACGAGAGTCGAAAGCAGAAGCTTCAAACCCGGTATCGATTTAAATCTACCAAAGAGTTTAATGAGCATCTGACGGCAGTACTCATGAATAAGGTTACAGTGCAACTGAACAAGCCCATATACGTTGGCCAGGCCATTTTGGATCTCTCCAAGAAGCTCATGTACGAGTATTTTTATGATGACATCCGAAAACGGTATCCCGGGGCCCGGTTGATGTACACGGACAGTTTTGTTCTGCTCATCGAGACGGAAGATTTTTACAAGGAGATGCCATTAGACAAGTATGACACCAGTAATTACCCCGAGGACCACCCATGCTACAGCGATAAGAATAAAACGGTGATTGGTTTGCCCAAGGACGAAAGTGGTGGTCAGCCGATATCAGAATTTGTAGCTCTGCGAGCCAAATCATACTGTGTAGAAGGTGTGGGGTTTGGGATGAAAAAGTGCAAGGGAGTTAAAAAGTGTGTTACCAAAAAACTAACTTTTGAAACGTACAAGCAATGTCTGGATACAGGAAATCAAGCTCCAAAGGCGTGGATGACAACGCTCCAATCGAGAAAACACTTGATTCAGACTTACACTTTTAGCAAGAAGACCCTATCAGCCTTTGATGACAAAAGGTATTACCTAAACTCTATAGACAGTCTGGCACACGGACATTATAAAATCAAAGAGTGTAAGTAAATGGCTAAAGAAATACCCAAGCATATATTAGAATTGTTTGATCGTGTAAGCCCTCCAGTCTACGATGAATGGATAGAATCCAATACAGAATATATTAACTACGGTATATACTACAATGGACCAACTCGCAAAATTTGCAAATCTGAGCAACTGTGGATGGATGCGCCAGCTGATCAAAAGTGGTTGTATGAAATGAGTCTCAAAGATTTGAGGGTCTGTGCTAAAAAACGCGGTATCAAGGGATGTAGTAGTAAGAGAAAAGCCGAATTGCGCGAGTTACTTGGCAAAAAAGAATGAGTCATTTTATAGTCCAAAGGCTATAAAATATCTTAAGACATCACAATGTACGCAACACCAGCGGCTATGATACTTCCACCGATCAACGTATTGGTAGCCCCATGAACATCACGCTCCGACCTATCCAATAGCACAGGAGGCTTAGGTGCTGCCTGTACAACTGGCTTTGGAGCAGGAGAATGTGCCGGTGCTGCCTGTACAACTAGCTTTGGTGTCGGTGCTGGGTGTACAACTGGCTTTGGAGCAGGCGCTGGGTGTACAACTAGCTTTGGAGCAGGCGCTGCCACAGTTACCACAGGAGAAGGTGTCGGTGCTGGGTGTACAACTGGCTTTGGAGGAGGAGGTTTAGGTGATGGTTTAATGCCTATTGTATCAAAACTCTTGGCTACCCTGATCTCATCGTTGAAACCTTTTACGCTTTTTCCTAGCTTGTTTAGATTCATGTCAGAGGGAATCATGTACAATCCCTTGGCAATGTTATAATCAATGATGCCCTGAGTCTTACTTAGAGCATCTTCAAAGTTTTTGATAGACTCTTCTAAAGACTGTTTTTTGGCAATCAGATCGTTGACCAAGGCTAAAAACTGCTGTTGACTTTCTAGAGAAGAGCCCGCCTGTCTGGCTTGTACCTGAGCACCGAGTAGACAGTATACGTATCCCCTGATAGATTCATTTAGTCGTACTATGCCGGGGTTTGTAAAGCTTTTAGAGTGATCCATAACGAGTCGATTAAAGTCAAAAGGTTCTTGGTTTACGGCGATCATCTTTACGCCGACATTTTTGTTCCAAGGTTTAAACTGGTAGTAAGTACCCCAATCACCGCCCTTGGGTTTAATGTCCATGTAGGCATTTGGTTTTCCGGTGGCGGGGAAGGTCGGTAGTTTCCTACCGAGATCTTTGGCTATCGAAGTCATTTTCAAAATTCCAATAGACCTCTGTATGTAACCCAATCCGCCTGCCGGTTGATCTATGATGGGTATACCCATCGGAACGACGCCAAATTCATTTAAGAGTATTTGATATTCAGTCTTGTTGTAAGGATTGTTGTGCGGATTAAAATCTTGATCGTTAGGATTTCTAACCTCCATTTGAGCCAAAATCTTCTTAGTCTGGAATAGCACGTGAAAATTCATTATGGATCTCGTAAGTGGTAGACCTCTGGTGAGATGATCTTTACTCACTCCACAAAGCGTTGACGCGCAGTACAGGGCAAACTTGTACTGTTCGGTGTAATAACTGATTCTCTCGTTATACCACCTATCTACATCGTCAAAGTTATCGACGGACAATGGTTTCGGTGTAATGTCTACAAACGTTTTACTAAATCCGTATTTGGTTTTGTTTTCTCGACCTACGGAAACTACAATGTCTAGTCCGTAAAAGTCAATAAGATAAGCGCTATATAACTTTGCCATTTATTAATAAATGACAACACATACTATAACAAAAACTGGAAGGATTGAGCTCGATGCTCCGGTATACGCAACCGCTATCAGCCTACAGTCTATGTCATTTTACATGAATATGTATAATTTGACAGAGAGAGAACCATCTACCAAGAACGTGGCCACCCACTCTCGTTGAACTCCCTCCGGGGTATTATACGTATGACGATATCACCCGAAAACTACCAAGGGCAATAACAGTCGAGCCAAATACATTGAAAGTGGAATTGGGGAAAGGAACCATTCATGGCGGGTTGAGTAAGGTGATCAAAAACGGATATCTGTACCTGACCCCACTGTGTCTGTACATACACGTCCATAGTATTGACACATCAAAAAACTTTTTGAATGGAAAACGCAGCGACTGTTTGGCAGCGATTCACGTAGACAATACGGATGTTGGCGATGTAGTACATTACCAGCCGATAAACAATTGCAAGCGCATGCATAACGGCGAGATTAACGAGTTGCTAGTAACGATACAAGATGATAGGGGTAATGATTACCCAGGGGAATTTGTGGCTGAATTGTCGATACAATAAATGTTTGGAGTAAAATCGTATCATCGTCAACGAAGGATACACAATGTAAAAGCGAGTGTGTCTAGCAAGCCTTCGCCGACAGAGTTAATGTTTACGTTTTCATTGCCCAGCAACTCTGTGATCCAAGAAATCATATGCTACTCACCTGATAATGTGGATAACGGACGAATCGAGTTTACTATCGATGGAGGTGTATTATCATATGGAAATGTGTCGTCGCACCAAGCCAATTCTATAGATTTAGTTATAGACCGAGGAGGGGTAATCTTATGCAAAGTGTCTGGTATCACGTGCCGTCAGATTTTAGTGTATTACGAATCATAGAATAAATGTTTGGTAGAAAAAGTTCTCAGAGAACAGTGCACACGATCAAAGTAGAACGACTACCCACAGACTTGCCAACGGATAACTGCGTGTTTGCCCCAGTATTTCCCACCAACTCGCGTATAAGGGACATCATGATTTACAAACCGTACATACCGGGTAGAAATCTCACGATAAAGTTTTACAATGATGAATCAGTGGTCATACTGACAAAAACAGGGCTCGCTATCAACAAGCTGCATTCAATATATTTGTCTGTCACCGGAATGGTGCCAATCGAGGTTGAGTCTACCAGTGCACCTCACTTGGTCATAGTTTACGACACTTAATAAATGGCAACTATAGCGATGATGGTAGCAGGGGCAGTAGTAAATGCCGTGGCTTTCACGGGAGGCAATTACCTGTTTTCCATGATTGATAAAAACGGAGCAAAGTCCGAGGTTCAGCGGCACAACGCGGCGATGGAAAAACTCAGTCAGGAGCAAGCTGACTACAACACGAAACGATCCAAAAATCAAGACTGGCTGCAAACTCAGCTATCTAGAAAACAAGATGCAAACAATGAGTTGTATTCGGCCAACTCGGCTTTTGATACCTATAAAAAACTGTTCGGGCAAGACCCACAAGTGCCACATCCCAATCTGAGAGAACCGACTATCGAGTATACACCCAGCGATGAGCAGAAAAAATACAAAAATAGATTCGTGGGAGCCGTAACGTCGGCTAGTGTTCTTGGTATTATAGCATACTTTAACTAATTTAATACGACTGGTTGTATTAAATTACTTTTTGTTATATTCGTATATAGCCAGTGCTATTAAAGGAGCAATCATTATCCATATGTTATTTTCTAGAAACTCGACGGTGTTTTCCATCGTATGCCACAACGCTTTGGTAGCACCTGTGGAATTTACAGCCATGTCGCGAAAATACGCTGCTAGTTCTTCCAATTTCTTCTTGACGATCTTTCCTATACCGCTGCCAGCAATGTCAGCTGGACTAGTCGATTTCGGAATCAAGTCTTTGGCACCTTCCGAACCCAGAGCGTTTGCAACGGCCTCAAATATAGCAGCTAAAATACCCCCCACTGTGGTCACACCGGCAATACCCAATATGATATTTCGTTGTTTGCGCATCTTTTCAACCTCTTCTCCATAATCCCCCTTCAGGCTTTTTAAAACCTCATTGTGAGCATCAAGCTCGTCACGTAATCGTTGCAACTGTAATAGGTCACCTTCCGTCTTGTCTTCTTTAGCATCCAAGATGCTTATTTTTTCCATCGTATCAGCTGCTTTTGATGCTGCTACTTGAATCTGTCCTTCGAGAGTTTGAAATCGCTGGTCTATAGCCACCAGTTCACGTTCTGGCAATCTACCCTCTTGCGTATCAAGTGCTGTCATTTCCAAATTTTCTCCCACATCGCGGTAGTTGAACTCTGCTGATGCCCTACTAATTTTGAGTCGATCAACGAAGCCACTTACAGTGTTTTTTACTCCTGTACTTCGTGAAGACAGCCAGTCTTTAAAACTAGATAATGGGCTTTGAGCAACATTAAGATCCCTATCGGCGGGTTTGACTACTTCCTGGTTGTTTTTTGCAAGCCTGCGTTGAAACTCTTCTTTATCAATACCAAACAGACTTTGATACTCAGCCTTGGGAATATCTGGTTTTCGTAAAAACAATTTTGGATTTGAAACCTGAGTCAACCTCCGACGTCTACCATCGCTGGTTTGGACAGCCAGATTGTTGTCCAAGAAAACAAATTTGCTGTGGTCAAACCCTGTATATATGATTAGACGAGATAAAACTACACCAATCTTGTTTTGGGTGTGTTGATCGACACCAGGTGTATCACTGGATGTCTCGGGTGCTTGCTGAATGTCGTTTATCACGTCTCTAGAAAGAAAGTTTTCTTTGACGTACTTATCATAGTCACCGCCATTCTCAGCATAATCTACAGTTCCCTTTATCACGCCGTTTAATTCACTTTCATTTGCGGGTTTTTTATCCGCTATTGTAGCTGCCAGCAACTTCTTAAACTCTACGGTTGTTTCACCCATAACCTTTGTACTAATAATTGTGTCTATGTCGGGCAATCCTCTTTCTAGAAGAATGCTATTGGCATTACTGATGGGATCATTATGAACATTGATTGACTGCTGTATGGAAGGGTCAACCCCTGCTGAAGCTTGTTCGATGAAACTTGTCTCATCTACGTCAGCATTAGTAGCGCTATCATTGTCGTGACCAAAATCTTTTCCTTCGACTTCCATTTTATTAGTATATAATAAATGGCTTATAACGGAGAACTAAATCACACCTTGTCGAAGAGATATCGACAGGGTCTCAAAGAGAATAAGGTGCACGCTAGAGTTAATCACAACCCATCTGATGCCAGTCCAGGTGATGAGCTGGTGGTCAAGATGCCAAAATTGGCTTCTACTACGGTGCTGTACCCGAATTCCCTAAACCTCACTTATAACTACAAACTAAATTCTGGAAAGGACGAGAGCGACATCCCTGATCACCTGACTTCGGCTATCGTAGAGAGTTTCAAGATGACCATCAAGGGCACTACTGTGTTTGACATTAACAACTATAAGCACCTGGCAATTTTTCGAGAGTTGTGGCACTCCAAGTACAAGTACGAGAAGGAGCTGACTCACAGAGGCATCCAATCCGAGGCTACAAAGAAAAAGAGACATGGTATAACTGGTGCAGCTGACGACGTCCTGGCTTCAATACACAAAGAGAGGTACTCTTTTTACTTGGGATCTTTTCTGACAGAAGCCGCATTTACTCCTCAGGCCTTACACAACACCGTCGAGTTTCACATCAAACTGGCGAGCGGAGAGTACACTCTCAAAAACATCTGCCTTGAGTATGACTACGTGCAAGAACCGACGATCGCCAGCAGCATCTCTCAAAAGTACTCCAATCACGTTCACCTCATCAACGACTACAAGGCCCACACCACAAAAGAGGTGTCGGCTGCAGAGTCGGACTTTGAGATAAACATCAACGCCACTTATGAGAGCCTGCGTTCCATCTTGGTCTTATTTAAGGCTGACAACAAGCCCAGTATTGAATACAAGTTTCCAAACATCACCAACGTCAAAGTAGACATTGACGGTGCCACCAACCAGCTGTTTACGTCTGACTACCTGCCGGTGTACTCTTACACGGATGCCAAAAAATACTTTCAGATCGAGTCGATGGGAGAGTCGAACATGAATCAAGAGACTTTTTATACAGACAAGTACTGTCTGAATATCGACCTGAGAACGATCGACGATGAAATGTCTAGCGGCGTGGGCAGAGAGATTAAAGATTACATCAAGCTCAAAATCAGCAAGGGAGCTTCTGACGCTTGCAAGGCTTTTGTGTTTTTGGTCAGTGACAAAGCCGTATCATTTTTAAACAACGAACTTGGAACTATAGAACAATAAAATGGACGATTTACTACCAAAACACCCCCACAACGCCCTAATATGTGGGCGTACAAACTCGGGCAAGACATATCACACGCTAAACATTATAGACAGGTATTACTCGGGACGCTTTGATCACGTGTTTATAATCTGCCCGACATTTCACGACAATAAGACTTACGACGACATCAAACACCCTTTTTTAAAAACATATCATGTATACTCCAACAGAGACTTGGTAAACACGCTCAATCATCTCATTAAAATACACTCCAAGGGAGGTAAACTGTCCGGTAAAAATTCGCTAATCATTATTGACGACTGCAGCGCCGAAAAAGATCTAAACAAACATCGAACGTCGCTGAGCAAGATCGCTTTTAGTGGTCGACACTCGAACCTCACAACCTGGTTCATAACGCAGAGATACGTATCGGCTCCCAAAGATTTTAGAGAAAATGTACACTGGGTACTGATTACTAAAAATACGTGCAAAAAATCTTTCGAGACTCTCACTAGCGAAAACGACATTATACCTTCCGAGCATCACTACGAGATAAAAAAAGGGTTGGTAAATACATTTATGCTGTTTGTCAACACCGACAAGGGAGAATTTCTGATATTGAAAAAATGATTGAACAAATATTCTACTTTACCGGATCGATCTTCTTCTTTCTGTGCTGCATAATAATCCTCAAGTGTTACTTGACAACGCGGAGGTTTTTGAGGTATAATAAAATGGAGTCGATTATTGCAATCCCAAAACAGTCCGATGGTAATGTCAGTACGTATCGCGAGAGGTTGGTCAAGGCCCGGGTAAATACGGAGGAAGACATTAGTAAAATGTCAGACAACCAAGTCAAAAAAATATACCTAAAACACGAGCAGGGGATAGTGGATGGTGTGGGTGATCAAGTTTGCAAGTTTTTTGCCAAGGGGTGGGTAAAGGCGATTGCTAGGTTTGCACCACTTACCAACGAGGAAGAGTTTGAAAAAACAATAGGTAACGACGTTTTGTGAAAGCCGCTATTAAAAATTATTTCCCCTCCATATATTATGATTGGGGCGGTTACCTAGCTCCGTTGTCGATATTGGCTACTACTGTGACCAGCATAGATTATGGTACAATAAATGTCAGATCCAAAGATAACCAAGAACCCGAAGAGGACGAAAGTTGCAACAACTCAGGAGGTGGAAGCGAAACCACTCAGTAAGGGTCTCGAAGAAAATTTCAGCGATGAACTAACTCAAACACCAGAGATGCCTAAACAGCAGCTGGTAAAAAAGGATGTAGAAAAAAAATCAGGTATTTGGAAGTACGTGCTCGGAGGGAGCTTTGTTCTCGGTATCGTGTACCTGGTTATAAAAAGGGGGATCCTAAGATCACGAGAATACCTGCACCCGTACGGCAGTCACAAGCGCAACCACAGCCGCAGCTGCCACAATTACCACAGGCAAATTCCAACAAAAAAAATAGAAAATTTTAGTATAATAAATGGCAAGCGCTAATATAAAAGATATCGGTAACGCGCTGTACAACGGCGCTCTGATGGCAGTGGGAGTAATCGCCACTAGAATGGGACTAAAGGCGATGGGTTTCAAGGATAGACCTCTAGATATGAAACCAGCTAGCGTTGGTATGCTAGCCGGGAGATTGGTGTTGTAAACTACGCCGTGCAAAAATTGAAAGACGCCAAAGTCTTGCCGGCCACCATCTTTACATAATTTTATACATCTAGATGTATAAAATTACATCTTGTCATACTCCGCCAGTTTCTGTCTGATTTTATCGTATTCATCTACAATTTCATCAAACTCGTCCTCATCAATAAAATTATCGGCTAAATGGCGAGATAGTTTTCGGTCTATCTCACTCATACCATCGCACAATATCGTGTGTTTCTCGATGTGTTTCAACTTTTTCTTGTTGTAGTTCTCGGTAATTGGGGTAAGAGTTATGGATATCAGTCCAGACACCGCCCCTAAAAAAGTCAACACGGTACCTATTGGCATACCTACGACTGTAAAAGTAGTCACTACTCCAGTTGTCGATTGTATCACAGCTAGCGATGAAAATACCGTCGACACGTTTTGTAAATTGCTCACAGCCTTGCCATATTTTCTACAATATTCTTTTCTCTTGACAATTAATGATGAAATATCAGTGCTCATGTCTTTCGCCCTCTTATATCTTTGCGCACCACCATCGGGTGGGGTTGGAGGATCTTTTTCCATTTATTGTAGTTTTAAACCTTCCGTATCCAGTGGTACTACCTGAAGCTGCTCCTTCGTAAACGTTCTCTCTTCAATACCCTGAAGCGTGTACAGAGAAGGTTGATTCTCCCACGAATGTATCTTGTTAATGTCATACACATCTACCGACCAAATCGCATCAGTCGCTCTGTATCGGGTGTCATTATGCTCTTCTCCCGGCTTGTACAGATAGCGTACCAAAGTATCTATAGGATAAGGCTCAGATACATCATTGTACTCTGGCTGTTTGACGCTTTCGAGTTTTATTACCTCCGCGGGCTTCATACCAATCATTTTTGTTTCTTCGCCATTTATCGCGGTCACAACGCCAGACAATCTGCTCACCCATTCGCGGTTGGTCTTTTTATCTTTAATCTCTTTATCGTACTGATGCGCAAACAAACGCTCCGCCAACGTTTTATTAAAACGTTCGACAAAGGCTACCTTTTTCTTATTTAGAGATCTTACAATTTTTACATCATGCTTCTTCATCAACTCTGTAAACACACCCATAAATTCACGACCCTTGTCACTCATTATCTCTTTGGGATAGTCAAGTGGTGACCTCTCGTATAAATGTTGGATGGCATTGGCAGTGTCAACAGCAGTTTTACTTTTTAATGGCTCGGCCTCTTTATACCTAGAAGCAATGTCTACCACAGTCAACGCATACTTGTATTTGCTATCGACCGGCAGGCTTAAAAGATCGATCTGGTGCGTGTGGTTGGGCTGGTCTTGAGTGCAGTGAGGAAATTTTATGCGCTTAGGTTTTGGTTTATAGATCTGGTAAACTGGTTGACGATCAAGCCAATGTTGAATTTCTTGTTTGGTAAGCTCAGGAACTTTCTTTTTTAATTTTCCAGCAGCCATTGTACCCCTCTGGTAACCAGCTGGAGAATAATATATTTCCTTTAGTTTATCCATTTATTATAATGACGGATTTTTTATTTGGTTAACTGATTTTCTATTCGGTCGACGGATTATTTATTTAGTTAACGGATTTTTTATTTGATCTACGGATTTTTTATTTGGTTAACTGATTTTTTATTCGGTCGACGGATTATTTATTTAGTTAACGGATTTTTTATTTGGTCTACGGATTTTTTATTTGGTTAACTGATTTTGTTTGGATGGTGGATTTTATAACCAATTTTTTGGTTATAAAATATAATGTCAGTTAGGCCCATTTAACATCGTGGTAGGAATGTCCACTACCATCAGTCTTTTTTACGAGCCCGCAGTAAATAAACTGTTTACCCGGCAATGCACATTCAAACACGTACTTGGGAAGGTAAACCTTACATTCTTCATCAGTATCTTCATTAACAACAGTAGCTACAAAGCTTTCATATCTAGTAGGCTTTGGATCCGAGGTTTTGTACATGTGTGGTACTAGCTGTGGGATTTCGCTTAGTTTTTGCACAGCTGCGGGTTGAGCTGCTCCAAAAGTGATTCCATTGATTGTGTGTGGCATTATTTATTATACAACAAACCTTTAAGCCTCGATAATTAAAAGTGAGTCTCTTCATGTAAATTTATTTGATGCTTTAAGACATTCCCAAATATCATAGTTTTCCTCACAAATAATTCTCTGTATTTCGATTTGTAAGCTTTCTTCATAAGTCATGTCATCGTCCTCAACCTCGTCTTCCTTGTCTTCCTTGTCTTCATACATGAGAACAGCTATGTCAGACTTTACCTCATATGGATCCCTATCAAATATTTCACTAAGAATCTCATCTTCTAATTCATCATTGCTCATTTCTTTATAGTTATCTATATTTAGCTTCAGAGCCCTCTCCTCATATTCCTCACGAAGCGATTTAGTAGTAGACATTTATTATTATACAAATCTTTAACTATCTGTCAATCTCAATGTCCTACTTTTTGACCCCGATTGATACTTAAAGAATTTGTTGTATATAATAAAGGAGCGGTGTTTTACAACAAGCAAGCGTGACCAGCACATTGTCCTGTAGTCGCGTGTCATATGACAGCCGTATACACCAAACCCCAATGTGTTCTGTTTCTGCATTTTCCACAGTTTACGCTTTGGAAAATACAACTTAGAAATTTAATACTGCTAAGAGAAGACAACTCGGGGCAAATATCTGAGGGCGAAAAAACTGGTCCAGATCAGCCATTTCACATACTACTTCAGTGTCAGAGAAGCAGCTGTTCCATAGCTGCAACCATGTGACGTTATTATAGATTGATTTGGTTGAGTCATGATTGTCTGCTTATCACCAAATAGCTATAGTTTCTGTCTGTTGTTTTGTACAGGTTTTGGCCATCAACAGAGCAGAATCTCAGAAGTACTTAACTGTTAAACTCACAGTAACAGATGGACTGGGGTACTCCTTACTCAGGTACCACATGTAGCATTGCTATGGTTGTGTTTGTACACTGGGTTACTTCTGGTCTCTCACGGCACAGTTGTTGGTTTGCTTGTACTTTGGGTAGTTTTCTATCCAGCATCTGGTCCCTTGTGTTGTGAGTGATTCTGTTGTGGTATATTGAAGAATACCATAAATTCCTTACCAACTGTCAAATAAATTAGCATTTATCTTCTCATGATTACCACTATCTAGTCATTTGTTCATTTCAGATTTGTCTCCCTTGACTCTATAAAACCTAAAATTTTTGCCACTGTTTATCAGGTTTTGAGAAATGCTTTGTTACTTAGGAAGTTAAATATTTAAGGCTTTCATACTGCAAAATTTTGGCTCAAAATAAATATGCTGTTCGAAATTTTGAGTAGTTTATTGGTTTTTAACACCTGAATTTGTTTACGATACCCAATTACTAGAAAGGTTCACAACGCTTTTATCAAGTAAGATCATACTCTTAAGCCTTGGCTACACACACCTACGTTTTGTAGGAATATGACGAAAAAAACGTTTCGTAGCGTTGCTCTGGTGGCTACACACATTGAAATATAAACCCACTGGAATGGCCAAGGTCATATTATCGTGTGTCAATTTGAGCGCCATCTTGGAAGGTGTTACGAGTACTTAGCAACTACCTAACAATAACAATGTTTTGTATTATCCTTATGTAGATTTTTAGCCTTTGGCCAAGTACATTGTCACATAACAATATATCAAAATGGAGCTAAAACTCTGCAGATTCATGGTACCTTCTCTTTGATTGTGGGATTTCTAGAGGGGACATAAATTAACGGTTTTAAACTATCACACTAATTTTTTTCATCAATTATAATAATTATATTTCTATCATAATTAATTATAGTTTTTTTAACCAAAACCATCAAATACACACAGAGTGTATGCATACAAAAACAAAGAAAAGAACAATGTTAACCCATCATAACATTTTTTTTATCAATTATAATTATATATCTATCACACTTATAATTTTTTTTCAAAAACCATCAAATACACACAGTGTATGCATACAAAAACACAGAAAAGAACAAGGTAATTTATTAGCAATATAATGCAATGTATGTTAAAAAGATTGCGAACTATAATTTTCCGAGATAATTGAATTAAATACAAGTTGTCTTTACAGGAAGTTACAACAAGAGTTATATGATGTTCACAAATCACTTCATTGAAAATTACGAAACTGTTATGTAAAAGAGTAATATATTTGTAACTTACAAATTGTAACTAAATGCATGAAAATGAAAGCTGTAACTAACAGTTCGATATAACTTCACACATACAACTTCTAAATTTAAATAACCAGAAATGTAAGCAGTGACACAGCCAAGAACATGTGGAGGCACTATTCCGCAGCTCATTAGGCTCTTAGTGTTCAGTTTCAAACGAATCTTCAGGCTCATTTGGATTTCAAACAACCGTAAGTGGGAGATAGATAGCAACAGAGCTGCATTCAAAGGCGCCTTGCATTTCCAGTACTTTCGATTGAGGCACCACATTTGATTAGTAATCGCCAGAACCTGCTCCTGCTCAACAGAAAGTTAACTGTTTCATTCTCCTAAAACAATGACAATAAATGTGAAATAAAAAACTGTTTGCATTTGGTGAAAAACACTTCACTCCAGCATAAATTATGTTGTCGTTAGAAATAGCCAATGTCTAAATCATTATATCAGCAGTTTTATTAAGCGAATGAAGTGTGTAATCAGGAATAAATATTTTTGTCCGACCTGGAATGTAGCTACTTGTAAAATGGAGGTATCTGTTAGTTTGGACTGAAACCAAGACATTTTTGGTTAAAAGTGTGAGTATGATCAACGACTTACCGTATAAGTAACCTGAGAAAAGGAAGAGTGAAATGTAGTCTTAGATACTTGTAGTTCCTGTAGGATAGAGGTGCAGTGTCAAGTTTGGTTGCTCACCTATGAACCATAAAGACAGTATTAGATGGGACCATTATTCTCTAATCTAACGAAAAGGATAATTGTAAAACTTGAATATCTAAAATATTCAAATATGGTTTCACTTTTTTCAAATATATATTGATGGAGTTACTTTATCCAATGATGCAATTTACTCTTCAAATTTACATTGAGTTCAATTTAGAAGTGCTCTGAATTTCTAGTAGCATTCCAAAACTTTCCAGCTCTTTTTTCTATATTTAGTTATCCAGCTAATGTACCATAGAATAGCTACTACAGTTTATAATTGACTATTAATCTTTGCCATCAATGCAATTATTAACATACGCAGAAAATTTAACAAAAAATGAAACAAGGGTGCAGCAATTATTAGGTGACTGTGCGATAAAACTGGCATCAACAAATGGAACAAATGTTAAGACAATTTGGATTTAAATATGTCTATACCAATGTTAACCTCCTACTCTGGACATTATAGAAACAGGGGCTGCCAAATTTATGGTCCTTTCAAGCTGTTAGAAAATTCTATCTCAACTGAGGTAATACTGAGAGCAAGAATAATTACATTCACGGTGGATAATAACTACAACAATGATCTCAATAAACTGCAACTAAACCAAAATATTTTTCTTATAATAAAAATTACAGTAAATAATATTATAACATAGATGATCAATTATTATTATTTATTAAAAACTACAATAATAAATTAACATGAATCATGGATTGGTTTTCATTGTTACTATAAAATAAGAATCACCATGGAAATTTTTTTCAATTATCATACTGATATTTTTTACCTCTGTGACAGTAGTACACTCTAAATCACTAGGTGCAAGTGGAGTGCCATAGGAGGAAAACAGTGTGCTACAGTGTTATACATGGTTCCAGAGCGTAGCTGCACAACGGTTATACGGTTTCTGTAGTACTATCATGTCATATATAGTTCTAGGTAAAAAGCTGTTGTGAAGCATCTG
Source organism: Cryptosula pallasiana (assembly GCA_945261195.1). Classification (NCBI taxonomy): domain Eukaryota; kingdom Metazoa; phylum Bryozoa; class Gymnolaemata; order Cheilostomatida; family Cryptosulidae; genus Cryptosula; species Cryptosula pallasiana. Next base: position 31,303,422 of record OX183130.1, read on the forward strand.
GAGGTTGCATATATGGAAGTGAGCTCTCCACACAGCTAGCAGCGCATGTGGCTATCATTGTTTTAGATCTGCTATTGATTATTTCATCATAACTGGATGAGAATACACTGCATCATTCCTCATAACTGGATGAGAATACACTGCGCCATTCCTCGTCTTGCAGGATTTTTATAAACAACGCCATCCTATGGTTTTGCCTGCACCTGGTTAACGTCAGGAGACGTAACTGTTCTCTGGCTTCACTGACACGATCTTTCAGACCACTCACAAACCCAACAGTTTTGACCACCTTCGGTTGAGTTTATTTATAATAGCTTTGTTGGTAGGGTCCCACAGTGTATTAGCTTATTCTAAAATGGGTCTACATAGACTGGTGTATGCAAGCAGTCGGCTGTTTTTGGGCGCAGTACCGAGCGTACATTTGATTTGATTTTACTAGCTTTCTCGGTTTTTAAGGTTATGTGTTGCTCGAAATGTAGATTGTGTTGAAGGATGACGCCTAAGATATTTGGTGCTCTCCACCCATGAAACTTGCAGGGAGCCAAGCTTGTAATGTAACCGAGGCTTAGGATTTGGTCCAAAGCACATGGCATGCCACTTCGTAGGCATTTTCCATCATCATTGTGACCACCTTTCTACGGCACTAATGTTCTCTTGGAAGACTATCATAAGGTTATCATCACCTTAGCATTGGTCTGACCACAAGTACACATCGATACTCAAGCTTATCATAAATAATCGCTGCACACACAAAAAGTTATTGAGTAATAAATAATAATTAATAACAATAACAGTTAAAATTATTAATACTAATAATATAAATTAATAATAATTAATTATTACTTATGGTTTTACTATTTTATATTATATATAATAATTACTATTTATTATTCAGCAATGATCTACTAACTAGACAATAAATAACCACCAAGATTTATATCAATTATAAGTAACCGCATAATAATAATTAAAATTAATACTAATTATTTATAATTTAGTTATTAAATAATTATAATAGTAGCAGTGTGTGTATATAATAATATATAATTTTTATTGTTATTTTAATAAATTATTAATACAATAATAATAAATTAATAATAATAATAATTATTATTAATTATTTATATAATAATAATATATTCAGCAATGATGACATGTCTAAACATAATCACCATGAATTATACTCATTGTAAACAATTTCAACTATAATCAATGTTGTTGGCGATAAATTAATTATTAATCAATAAATAAATAATAATTATTATAATAATAATAATTAATAATAATAACTTGAATCAAACCATCATCATCAACACTGACTGATGAAAACAACAACAATATCACTCAAATTATGGTGCACTGACTTGTTGAACAATGTCTATTGAAATCTACGTGCCTCAATAGCTAACATGACTAAAACAATGAATAATAAAACTCTGTTTGCAAGCAGATAAAGTAGTTTCTTTCTAAAAAAGCTTAGTTCAGCCATCAGCATTCATGTACCATAATCGGCAATTAACACCTACAAATATGGCGCTCAAATGGTCACACGGAAGTTCATTGGTTGATACAGCGAATGGCCATTCCAGTGGGTTTATATTTCAATGGCTACACACACAGATGATGATTGATCACCGCAACGCTACGGAGTGTACAGTGAGGCAAAGAGGACATAATTATTGAAAATAATCAATGTAATAACTATAATAAATATAAATTACAATAATTAAATAATTATGATATTTCTTTATAATACTAGATAAATAATTTATTATCTGTGATAAATAATTGAGGTTTATAAATAATGATTAGTTGTTTATAAATAAACAGTAACCTCTTTGTTAAAAGTACTGTTGGCCAATCAGTAATGACCAGGTCAAGGTTAAATTATAAAAAAGTTCACTGGAGTCGTCAAATTTCATCCCTATATTTTATCCAATTGAGAGTAGTTATTTATTAATAATTGTCCAATCACCGAAGCGTCAGGCAAAAAACGTTTTCGTAGACCAACATGTTGGTCTACGAAATTGAGCGTCTTTTTGTAAAAAAAACGTTGCTTGGCAAGAAAAAAAACGCGTTTTTACCGCATACCTACAAAACGTAGGTGTGTGTAGCCACGGCTTTAGGGATCATTTCTATAGTATGTATCGCAAGGATCTCAACATCACGTTGTGTCCTGACCCAAACCACGATGACGAGGGACAATGCTAGTTCCTGAGCGTGAAGCGGGCTCTGGGTGTCACTACTTGTACTGACTGCCTTTAGCCATTGAGGACCGTTCCTCCTGCCTGCATGGGCTGGAGGAGGGAGCTAGCATATTCTGAGTGGTTTTTCATTATAATTAAAGGAAAAGTAGCCCAATAACCAATCAACCCTTGTGTCTGATACCAACTTTTGGACATTTTGAAGTTTTAATTTTCCAGTTATGACACTTGTTGGCTGTGAACGGTTGAGGTTTCCTTTTTTTCTTACACCATTCATTAGCTTTCGTGCAACTGTTATTACGAAATTTATGTTATTACTATCAATACGAACTAAAAGCAACCGTATCCTACATTGTAAGCTAAAATTAACCATCCACTCGCATACTGTGGCGTGGCATCAAAGTAACTTATGTATTGGGAAAAACTGGCTTGTGTTTTATAATTTTAGTGACTCTGTAACTATACAGCTGTGTGGCGTACCATTTATGGGAAATGGCTCAGTTTCAATAGCGTTTGACATATAGCATCAATTTAATAAATTGAATAAACCAACTTGATTGATGGCTCAAGCCACATACGCTGGACTGTAGCTGGCAGGCTGAAGATACTAATAGTGATTATTAACAAACATTAGATATCAAAGGTCAATCGTTTACTGTATCATCTATTAATTTATGCTATTATCGTCAGTGTTTATCATAATCACTTACAATAATAAGAATAATTGCCAGTTGAAAAACATGTGAGAAAGAATGCCTTGAAGGTTGGCCTAAGTAATTACATATCAGGCTGCTCTTGGACCTGGTGTAATGGGATAATACATGGGCGGAGCTAATGCGTTATACCCTACACTTCCATGGCTCCATCTATAATGATAAACAATGAAAGCCGATGATGGCGTGGTCTTGTTTTTTATGGAAATATACTATACTCGCTAGTTATCTGTTGCGCGGGTACGGACAAAGAGTTTTTCTACCTATAAGTTCATTTACACCACAACTATGGGTTGGCTGCATGCCCAAATTTTACGCTTGGATTGCTTTTGTGTAGCTAATGTGGTAGAAGACAACTCTGCAAAGCATGAATATCATCTTTCCGTGCTAAGTGATGGCCCCATCTAACAGCCTGCTATAGCATGCCACGCACAGCCAGTAATAATGTTACTGTATTCTGTTGTTTTATCAAGTTTTATTTTATTTTTAGTATCTTGGTTTATTTTCCTGCTTTTACCCTGAAAATACTTCAATTTTGTCACACTTGAAAACTTCAAGAATTATATTTTTATTTTGTCTATTTGCTGTACCAACATGATTACTGTGAGAAGCACTTTCCTTGAGTACAATCTTACACACAAATGACTAGCTAATAATCGGGAGTTGTCTATCTAATATGTAAATTAGTGCTCATCAACAGTTTATAAGATAGCTCTGGCTGATATTACAGAGAATGCAAGAAGCGCTGGCCGCTAGTGCACGCTGAACACATGTCCCTCTTCAAGGACTCCGTAGGAGACTCTTATAAACGACTGCTGCTGCCAATGCTGACACGTCAGTGCAGGTGAGTGGCTATCGACTTGACAACTTGAGAAATACAAGAATTGATATTATTTTATTATTTATTTTCTGAAAAAAATATTAAAGAAATATAAATGTGTATAAAGCTTACCTTCAAAACCAACCCAATCTCTCGATAGCTGGCTTTTAGCTTTTATTTCATTTGTAGGACTTATCTCGCTCGTGAGAAGACAACTTCAAATCAATATTTTTTCTACAGATTCTCAGTTACAAACTAATGATTTAAATGTAAGACTGGAAGCATCAAATGCTATTGAATGGTCTTAGTAATGATATTACGGGCAATGATATACATTGCTTTCACATTAACACCTGACAAAACCAATTTTTCTCAAGCTGTACTTTTGAAGCCATGCTAAGATGTTAGCCTTTGATATTTATTTTTTAATAGCAATAACTGAAGCTAGATGAATAATGGTGGAGGGGGTGTACCTCTGCATATTGTGTTTTACACCTAGTTACATGCGTGTCTTCATAGTTGTCTCCTCTTTGTTACCACTTGACTAAATCCTTTTTGCTTACCTCAGAGCTTCCCTCAAGCTTACAGCAGAGTTGAGTTCTGTGGATACTTTTGGTGACAATCTAAAGAATTTGCTGCTGCAGCCGCCGTGTAAGGGAGAGAGAGTGCTTGGCATTGATCCTGGTTTCTCTAATGGCTGTAAACTAGCTGCCATTTCTGACTCAGGTAGGTGTGTATAGTATAAACCATAGAATTATTTCCCCTCACAGAACGCTAACTGTAGGTGAAATATAACAGATGGGATGGTGACAGATCGTACTATATATAATTGATATAGTCCACAGTACGCGTAAAAATGGCGCGATAGAACGAATCAAATCCTCTATCACAGTCGCCTTTACGATTAGCACATCCCTGTTTAAAAGGACTCTTTTTACAGCAGAGATTATTTATCATAAAAACGACAATTATTTGGGGGAATAATAATGTGGTGCTCCATTTTTACCCTTCCCAAATGTCACCAGCCGCTATCAACTGGTCAGCGTTCTAGGAGGAGGGGGGAGATAATTCTATCGTATAAACTAGCGGCCATTTCTGACTCACGTAGGCGTGGGTAGTGTTAGTGCTTTTGTCTACCATAATTGATATGTAGGAACTGCTTTAACTGGTTTACATGATACATCCATAGTAACTGTTGTAGTTTATTGTCTGTAAGCTAACACATAGACATGCACTAGCAGTATTATACATAGTGTTCTAACGAGTTCTCTCACTCTCTCCTGCCCTGCCACAGCCTTACTCTACTTCTCACCCCTGGTTTGTCTTACTGCCCTGTTCTACCTCATGCATCCCTCTCCTGCGCTCTTTCACTCTCCTGCGCTCTTTCACTCTCCTGCGCTCTTTCACTCTCCTGCGCTCTCTCACTACCTTCCCACTTCACTCGTGCCCAGCTTTACCCCTTTTACCTCACTCACCTCCCACCACTCACTACACGCTCCACCTCTTCCTGTTATTATACAGATCTGTTTGATGAAAGACACAGTTATCCAGTACTCTAGCATATGCCATGTTGAGCTCCTTGTTTTTGCTTAGCAAATAGTGATTTCTTTTGAGAATTGCCTCCCCTGATATTGTTGTTGTGAATATTGTGACATTTACTTTGTAAATTGTTGCATCACTCAACACATGTTCTTCGTTTTGTGATAAATAATATTTGAAGTACAGTTTCTGACTTTAGCCTGGGTTTGAAGTACAGCTACTGCCTTTAGCCAGGGTTTGAAGTACAGCTGGTGCCTTTAGCCTGGGTTTGAAGTACAGCTGGTGCCTTTAGCCTGGGTTTGAAGTACAGCTGGTGCGCTTAGCCAGGGTTTGAAGTACAGCTGGTGCCTTTAGCCTGGGTTTGAAGTACAGTTACTGCCTTTAGCCTGGGATTAAAGTAAAACTACTGCCTGTAGCCTGGGTTTGAGTTTTCTCATTTAAGCAAGTAGTAATAGTAAATAATAGCAATAGTGTTACAATTAAAATTGTTATTAATACATTTGAAATAAGTAGCAGTAATGTTTATTTTTTTAACCATTTGAAATAAATAATTATAAGTATTTCATTGTGTACAAATAATTAAAATGTTAAAAAGCTGCTTTTGCTGCCGGGATTAATAACTATCATCATTATGTTCTATTTGCTCTAACGACTCTGATTATTAATAAATAATTTATTTGCTTTGGCATTAATAAATTTTTTGACCAATAGCATAAAACTGTAAATGGGCCAAAATATATGAATAGTAAAGAGAAAGAAGTATAATAATTGGTATCAATTGTAAAATGAGGATAATAATAAAAGACTCTCTATTAAACAAACATAAATAACACTTTAAGTTTTTCAATCATTTAAGTCTATTGTAGGTTGTAGAGGTTTATGCAAAACATAATGAAGATGATGCACCTGTATTTAATCTTAACCCAGTGTTCAGTACGCATGAATCAAATGATGGGTTATTACCACCGGTCTACTGCAGAAAATTTGGTGGGGTTTTAGACCATCTTTCGAAAACACAACATAAAATTCCGAAAAATGGTCCAAAGCCCACCAAATTTTCTGCAGTAGACCTGTGGTTGTTTGTTACTTATTATTTAAATGTCTGTTAATTTTTTTATTGGCAAATACTGCCCATGAAGTTAACCTATGTAACATCAAGCAATGATTTTGTTCTCTTTCGAAAATGCAAATTGAGATTTCAAGATAATAGTGTGTGTTTGCATTTTGACTATGAACAAAAAAATGAGCCCAAATCATCTCCAGTTTGAGAGAAAATGATAAAACCTAACCCGGACCTTAACCTTAACCTAACCCGGACCTTAACCTAACCCGGACCTTTAACCTAACCCGGACCTTATTGCTAAGTGCTCTAGCATCTGTTTGTCCATTTGTCTCATCAATCTGGAAATAGAAAATTGTAATATCGTTAGACAGATGTTTTTAGCGTTTGTTTGTATAGACATGCATATATAAATTGTGTGCCAGGTGAGGTGCTGGAGACCATAACCGTTTACCTTCACTCTAGGAATGACAGTCAAGTGACCAAGTTGGCAGCACTTGTTAAAAAACACAAGTGAGTTATGATCTCGTGTTTTACTCATCGAAGGTTGACTACTGGCTTAGATTGGTGTTAATCTCGTTCTAAAGTGAGATATTGTTTGTTTGAGTTGGCTTATTTTAATCTTTGAATGTATACCGTTTATTGAAGGGTAACTGTTAGCATTTTTGTATCTTGAGTCTTTATGTTGTTATTTGGCATCTTGACCAGCGTTACACAAAAAGATAATTGAATACTGGCTGTGCTAGTTTGTCACTAACTACTACTCTACAGCTCACTCATTCACGTCACCAATTACAGATGAGTTGATCAATTTCCTTTAACGGAGAACATATTTTCAGTAGCTGATAATTTATGCACTAACATTACTGCCCCCGCAGCCTGTAGATGTTGGTGTGTTCTCAGTTGTAGGATGATAGCCTTGGGCAATGGAACAGGCTGCAGGGAAACTGAGGCTATCATATCTAACTGTATAAAGTCTGGGCTCTTTTCTCCTGTCCCTGTCAAGTATTGTATAGTGAATGAAGATGGTTCCTCAGTCTACAGTGTATCAGAGATTGCTGAACAAGAGTTGCCCTCTCTGGATCAGAACCACAGATCTGCAGGTTGAGGTCTAACAATATACAGTGTGCCTTGTTCACTCAATGGGGTCTGTTGCTACGTCACTTTGACCTAATTAATAAAAATTATTGTTTTTTTGCCTAAAGAGACAGCTTCAAGCATGCAATGAAGATATTTCATGTAGGGAAGACAATACTCAAATAGAGTTGATATTGCAGTATTGGTGATTTATAACTGTTTCCGGTAAAAAAATGAAAAAAGAATTGAAACCTCTATAGCTGTAAAAATACGAATTTATGTACAGCAACTTTTATATTGTTTCTTGGAGGTAGGCATTTCAACTTTTGTTTTGATGCCTAATCAAGCAGGAAAATTCACAGACAACTCAACTTTATGTAATAAACCAAATGTCAGTTGCATAAGTATTTGGTATTGTCTTTGTGGCCTGAGAGTGGTTTGTTGAGTCAAAAGAACGGCAATTGCAGCCCAATCAGCTTTTAATGGGCGGGGCTTATGGTGCAGACTCTCCGAGGTATCCGAGCCGTATAATAACCCTGGTCTGTATTGGCTTTTGCTCCAACCTTTAAAAGTTGTCTGCTTATGGAGAAGACAACTTCAACTAATACGTATTAAATTATTTAGTTCTTCAGTGGTGTGACTTGTGACATTGTGTTGGTGTTGCTGCAGTGTCCATAGCCAGGCGTCTGCAGGATCCACTGGTGGAGCTAGTCAAGATTGACCCCCAACATATCGGTGTGGGCATGTACCAACATGATGTCTCTGAGGCTAAGCTCAAGGCCAGATTAGATTCAGTTCTCTCAGAGTGTGTCAGTTTTGTGGGCATTGATGTGAATACAGCCACAGAACATGTTCTAAGGTATGCCAAACACTGGGCTAAAGCCGTGGCTACACACACCTACGTTTTGTATAAATGTGGCGAGAAATGCGTTTCATAAGGTCGCTATGGTGGCTACACACACAGATGTTTGATTACTGTAACGTTACAGATTGTCCAGTGAGGCAAAGAGAGTATATTATTATAAACAATCATTATAATAACTATTGTAAATATGTATTATAATAGTTAAATAATTATTATGTTTCTTTATAATATTAGATAATTAATTGTTGTTTATGAATATTAGTAAACTGTTTATGAATAAAAATATTCTTTTTGATAGAAGTAACAGAATGGACCGTTGACCAATCAGTAATTACCAGGTCAATGTCGCAATGTGAAAAAGTTCACTGGGATCGTCAAATTTCGTCATTATATTTTATCCAATCAAAAGTGGTTATCCGGTAATAATTGTCCAATCACCGAAGCGTCAGACAAAATTTTTTTCATAGACCAACATGTTGGTCTATGCATTTGAGCGTCTTTGCGTAAAAAAATTGTCGCCTGCAGGGAGGAAAAAACGTGTTTTCCCTGCATACCGACAAAAGTAGGTGTATGTAGCCACTGCTTAACTGGTATTTTTTTGACCGAAGTTATCTACTCGTTTATTGCTATTATTTGTTTATTTATACATTGTAAGTACATAGACCTTTATAATAGTGATTCAATGAAAAACTCGGTGAATTTATGTATTTTATTGTAGCCATGTTTCTGGACTGAACAAGAGTAAAGCCAAGGCTATAATCAAGGAGAGAGAGCGGGTCGGGGGTAGATTTGTGTGCAGAGAACAACTACTTAACGTGAAGGGCCTGGGTGCCAAGTCTTATGAGCAGTGTGCTGGTTTTATCACAGTCAAGTGAGTGCATTGTTTTATGTTTGATGTTATCTTCAGAAGTCTTCTGCATCTACATGACTATGTATTTTACTTAGACATGTAGATAAACGAGAGAAGACAACTGTGAGACTAATTATGCAGGAATCACACAATGTAGACCTGACTTTGCATTACATCATTGTCCTCTATTGCTCCTTGTAGAAATAGCCTTGGCTCAGAGTCTATTTTGTCCACCCCTAAAGGCATAAATGGAAGGAAAAAGACTAAAATCAATTTTACAACTAATCCATTAGATCAGACAATGATACACCCGTCATCTTATGATACAGCTGCAAGGTACACTGGCTAATTCCAGAAAGCCCATGGCTTCTGTTCTGACGTTTATTTCTAAGCAGATCTTTTTGATTTTGGATGAAAAGGAGGAGAATACTCCATATAAATCTACTAATAATGGTTAATTTATAATAACATCTTGTATTTTTAGTTTCAGGCAGTCATAAAAGCAGTTGCAGCAGAATTATAGTATACTTTATATTTGGCTAACATGTAATGTTATAATTTGTCTTGTTTTGGAAAACATGGCATTTGTGTGGCGTGAAAATTTGATGACATTACATAAAGTTAAAAATAACGGTTTATTATAATGATAATAATTTTAATAATAATATTAGTAGTAATAATAATAAATATCATGGTCATGTGCAATAAATAATAGTAATATTGTAAATAAACTGATCATTATGACAAAGTGAAAGCAGATTCATTTTGTTTAAAAGAAACATGATATTTTTATAAAAGAAAAATACTGTAATAATTAGAATATATTAAATTTTTTTTTCTATTTTATCTGTGACCTAAATGAACTGCTTCGAAATAATCGTCACCCTTTCGTTATTGTTTTATATTCTGGTTACCATTTCCTGCTTATACACACGAACCTGTTTTTTTAGGTTTTTATCAAGCTTACAAGTTGATGTTGCTGATGTAGGAAATGACAAAACTATCAGACACATCAAGCAGTGGAGGGTTGGTGAGTGTGTTAAATGCAATAGTTGACCAATTTGTCTACAAAACTAGTTGATTATTAACTCGTATGAGGCCACCAATCATGTGTTGTATTTCTACCCTACAAATGCAACACAAAGTTATTCCCTGCAATGCTTGGTGACACAAACTGAAAGTTGGTCATATGAAGTTTATGGTGGTCATGATTAAAATTTTGTTTTTTGTTGGCAGGTAAGGAAATAGAAAATGTAGCTGCAAATCTGGGCACTGATGTAGACACCCTTTCCGTTATCATTGAATCTCTGGAGCAGAAGCTAAGTCATGATATCCGAGACAACATGAGCAAACCTTTGTTTCAAACGGGAAAGACATCTATAGACTCTCTCAAAGTAGGAGATAATCTGACTGGAGTGGTAAGTGCTGCTAAGAGAGGGGCGTTTTGTTTTACTGAGGTTAGATACTCTTGCATTAGGCTCGTTCGTAGCGAGACTGCAACCGGCTTTTTTACGGTCCATTTGGAAACCCAGAAATATCTCTAGCAAATATATAAACTATTGATTAGGTTTCATTCTAATAAACACAATATTTGTATTTGGACCAGTTTGATAAAGTATTAAACCAGGATTTAACATACTTGCTTCAAAATACCAACACCAAGTTGGCTAGTCGGGTGGAAATTCACACTTTTCTAGCTCCATGTTTGTTTACTGGAAGGAAAGATAGCTTATCATTATTGTGCTGACAACTGTTTTAGCAGTCATTTTTTTTTTATCGGTGATAACTCCATTACAAATTTGTAGTTTTGCTCCTTTGGTACATGTAATTCCATGCAGTTGTACTCTTATTTGTGCTAACCTCATTGTATTCTCGAAATACTACCAAGTTTTGGATTGTCTCACCTTCAATATATGGTGGAGATAACTTCAAATTCCCTAAAATAAGACTAGGAATAATATGAAATCAGAAGACGGACATCTAATTGAGTTGTTACTTGACATTATCTCAGCCTCACTGCATTTCATGTACCTTAATTGCAGGTAAGGAACCTGACAGATTTCGGTGCGTTTGTTGACATTGGGGTACACAGGGATGGACTCATCCACACATCTAAGATGAGAGGACAAAAGTTAGCAGTGGGCAATCAAGTGAAGGTCAAAATAATCACTTTACATGTGGAACATGGAAAAGAGAAAATTGGACTCAAGTTTCTTGAACTGTTATAAACAACTCGTGTCATTTTATGTTTTTGTAATTTAATGTTTGAGGTTTTTATCGACTAATCTACAACCTGCTCTTCTGTAAACCACAACCTTTAATTCTGTTTCATTGTCACTGAATAATACTGCTCACTCCACGCTGCCAACATCCACACAGTCAACACCTGTTATTATGTTGTATAAGTAGTATATTTACAAGAAAGTAAAGCACGTTTTTTGTAACCACATAATATGTGAAATCTGTCCTAGGAAGGTGCCATGTATTATTATCCTCACATGTCTTCATCTTCAGAATCTGACTCCACCAGCGAGTCCTAAGATAAAAAGTAAGAGCAATGTTATTGGCCTGACATTAACAGCTTACCAGTTTATTATGCAGTGACCGCTAACAGTGACTGCTAACAGTGACCGCTAACAGTGACCGCTAACAGTGACGGCTAACGGTAACTGCTAACTGTGACTGCTAACCAAGGAATGATATTAAAACAACTGAAGATATAACAGACCTTGGCATGTTTCTCTGCAGCTTCAAATGTATCCTTAGGTACTAGCTGATGAACACCATTTGTACCTACATATCAGCAAACACAACCTCCGATATACCAACATATAATATATATGACTAATTATACATAATAAACCAGAAATGAGTGCCTTGCAGCACAATGGATGGTTAGCTCGCATGGAATATGTCTGTCTGGTTGGTGAGAAAACTAAGTGACCAGATTAGTAAGGTGTAATCCACAGATGACAAGGTGTAATTCACAGATAACCCGATGTAATCCACAAATGGCCAGGTGTAATCCACAAATGACCAGGTGTAATCCACAAATGACAAGTGTAATCCACAGATGACAAGGTGTAATCACCAGATGATAATGTGTAATACACAGATAACAAGGAGTAATACACAGATGACAATGCGTAATACACAGATAACAAGGTGTAATATGCAGATGACAAGGTGTAATCCACAGATGACAAGGTGTAATACACAGATAACAAGGTGTAATATGCAGATGACAAGGTGTAATCCACAGATGACAAGGTGTAATACACAAATGACAAGGTGTAATACACAAATGACAAGTGTAATCCACAGATGACAATGTGTAATACACAGATGACAATGTGTAATCCACAGATGACAATGTGTAATACACAGATGACAAGGTGTAATCACCAGATGATAATGTGTAATACACAGATAACAAGGAGTAATACACAGATGACAATGCGTAATACACAGATAACAAGGTGTAATATGCAGATGACAAGGTGTAATACACAGATGACAAGGTGTAATATCCAGATGACAGGGTTATACAACAAGGTGATATCTAACAACAGGTGAAATAAAACACCATGTCATATCTAACAACAGGTGATATAAAACACCAGGTTATGTATGTATAACAACAGGTGATTGTAACAACGGATAATAAGTATATAACAATAGGTGGCATATAACAACAGGTGAAATCTAACAACAAGTGATATATGATAACATATACCCACCTTTGCTCACCCAGCTGAGCTCTAGTTCAAAAGCTTTATCTTTGACATCATCATGTACAGTGTATATTCTGCGTTATAAATAATACAGTGCATATTATACAACATGTACAAATGTATACATATACCTACATATGATATATGTGTACAGATATATATATATAATGTATAACATACACATACATAAGTGTAAACGTATATATATATACAATATAAATCTGTATATATACCATGTATAACATATATAATAGATATAATGTACAGAATATACAAAAATAAATGTATAAATAAATAAATAAACACACATTTTGGCAGCTTCCTTGACCAACTCCTCACACGTCATGTCGGCCATCTTTAGCTTCTCTATCTCTGTTTTTGCTGCCTGTTTAGCCTTGCCTGCGGCAGCCCCAAAATATCCCTGAAATATCAGACATGCACAGTTCATAGAAAAGCATTTCAGGCATATTTTGCAATCATAAACAAAAAATAAACCAAAAGTTCTGCGTTAAGCGATATCACAAATAATTTGTTAAATGGATTTTATACTCTCCAGCAACGAATACTTAAAATGTACAAAAGTTGAAAAAATTATCAATATTATGCTTGGGGAGTCCTTTTTTTATTAGTTTGTAGTCTAAAATAATTTTAAAACAAAAAGGATGAAAATAAAAATTATTAAAGAAAGTGCTCACAAAAAGTTACTTCTCACCAAACTTGGCGTGTAAAGCCAGTAAATGACTACACTTCTAAAAATCAAAAACTTGATAAAAACTCGTCACTACATGATTATTTACAATCCAAAGTAACTTTTATGACAAAAGAATTTCCTTTGAAAACTCCATTTTGATCAGAGAGGCACTAAATTAACCCTGTCTATGATAGAATCCAACAAAAATTGATCAATATTCATAAAACACAACCAACAATTTCTGTTTGCTAGGAGTGGGATCAAAATTGGAAAAAAATGTGGAACTCAGAAAGTAGCCTGTGGCAAGAGTTTGACAATATTTAGCAAAATAAACAATATTTTTCTTATCAAACAAGAAAATTATGAAAAGACAACTTAGATGTTAGCAGCTATGACATGTCTCCGTAGTAAAGAGTGAATCCATTAAAACACAAGTAGATAACTGAGCATACAAGTGTGCCAAAGGAAACATACATGTAGGTAGTCATGTGTCAATCAGTACTGATGAGTCCCACGATAAATAAACAAAAAATGTGACATAGTATGCACTCACGTGTGAGACACCACTGGGCTCTATACCATACATGCATGGACCGTCTGTCTCCGTGTACGAAGATAGGATTATAGACACACCAAATGGTCTAACTGCACTGTACAATGTGTAGGCATGCACATATGCTGATATTCTATCCACTAAATACTGTAACATAACAAAAACACAGCAGTTGCTTTCTCTTGCTAATTATACGAAAGATAGAGTAGTTGTTTTCTCTTGCTAATTGTACAAAACATACAGCAGTTGTTTCCTCTTGCTATTTCTACAAAACATACAGCAGTTGTTTCCTCTTGCTATTTCTACAAAACATACAGCAGTTGTTTCTTCTAACTAACCATACAAAACGAACAGCAGTTGTTTCCTCTTACTAACCATACAAAACAAACAGCAGTTGTTTCCTCTTGCTAATCATACAAAACATACAGCAGTTGTTTCCTCTTGCTAATCATACAAATAATACAGCAGTTGTTTTCTCTTGCTAATTGTACAAAACATACAGCAGTTGTTTCCTCTTGCTAAAAGTACAAACCGAATGCTTCTCCTGAATTCCTTACACAAAACAAACCAATTGTTACACATATGAACAAGATCACTTTCTCAATTATTATTTATACCATATATAAAGGCAGGTCAAAAAAGATATCAGAGGTCAGATAACTCCACAATAAACCTCACATCATATCTTGTAACATCATGTAATGTCTGCAAACACTACATCATGTGCTTGCAAAGACCAGGCTCCATAGTCTGGTACATACTTCTATGGTAATAGATACAAAGCCTTTCAATCGATCAGCTTTTGATGATTTTGATAATTAATCAATTTACAAAACTAATCACCAACTCGGGTCAAACCAACCAGGGTTTCATAATTTTTCATTTTAATGAGGGAGTGATTTGTTCAAGTTGATATTTTATAAAAAGGAAATCTGAAGCTGATTAAAACTTGATTATTTCATTTGATCAAGAGCAATCAGCAAGGTACACACACACACGCACGCTCACGCACGCACACACATCAACACATTAAAAAGCTGCTCAATTGAAACTACAGAATGAAAAGATTGATTACATTTACATGTTTTTAGCTTCACGTGCAAAATTTAGATATTTTTGTATTGAGAAATGAATTGATAATTTTTTTGACAGAATAAAATCTCAAGCAAAAGTTTTTCACGTGTAATTCAACAAAACTTCATATGCTGCAAAAAGTATTTTACTTTTTTCTTCCAAAAGAATGATGCGATGGACATAAAATTAGCATAGCATCATTGAGATAGCCATGGGGTGAGGGTGCTTAATTTACCATCAATGAAAAAAACCACGTGGGCGATAATTAGCATGAACCAAGAAACCAAGTTGGTTTGGCCTTGTTGTAAAACCAGTCATATAAAATAGTTAATCTATAGTTTAGGTAGGAGTTGCCAACCCTCATTAGATAAGAGAAGACAACTTCCCATACACACAAAACGACTGACAAGACATACCTTGAGGGGAACAGGTGACCTGTATTGTTCTCTGTATTTGACGGCTTCATCTCTGGCTATTTCTACGACAGCCCGTGCATCAGCCAGCAATCCTGCTATACACATTCCTATGTGTTTGTCTATACTAAATATTCTTTTGTTAGCTCCGTGCTCGTATAACTTGGATGTTACAAGCTTCTCTACCGCGAGCACCACTCCATCCTTTCCTCTAATGCCTATTGCAGTCCTGGGGTGATTGAGAAAATAAATGTGCAACAACAAGCACGTAGGCTGAATTGATTGATGATAATAATGTCAAAAAATTACTCTGAGCAAACAGGGTAACATTGCCACAATCTCGTACATTCAATCACTCTTCTGCTACTAGTTTAACGCAAACCAACTATAAATAGGTGATCGCATTGAACGACAGCAAATACTGTTTTAGCTATCAAATATTAGAGATGACAAAACGAAATATATGAATATAACGTTTGCCTTCAAATTGATAGGATCCTTTCACAGCTAATGTTGGTAAAATAAATCAAGGTTGTGTTCAACTGGAATGGAGTGAATCTTAAAAATCAACAACAATAGCGGGGTGCTATCTTATGCACATCAATAGGTTGCCTGATATGCTAGTTAGCACATATTCATCAAGTCTGAAAGCTACTATAACAGTAACATTCAAATAGAAAACCAATAACTTGAATACACAGTTAATATGATAGTGAACATACACAAAAAAAACAAACTCACCCGCTGTTTTCTACAGCTTTGAGAGCGTATTCAACTTGAAACACTCTGCCGTCTGGTGAGAATTGTGAGGCTGACAGGTCATACTAAAATAAATTTAGCACGTTTTACATTATTAAAATTATTGTACTACAAACATTGAGAATACTAAAACTGACAAATATACTAAAAAAAACGTGTTACCTGATATTGACTGACAGTAGCATAATTATCTATTAGAATAGCATAAACATCACCATGATGATGAGGTGCATGTATGGGAGTGATAATTAATAATTATAATTAATCAACATAAAATCGAGAAAAAAATGTGTGCTTTCATTAATAGTCTTGGAAGATTTTTTAACTGTCGAGGTGGTGGTAAAAACCCTCCCAGTTATTAGCGAAGTAATAATTAACAACAGGTTGGAGCACAGGTGGCTCCGATCTACTGGCCTGGCGGTGGGAGGGGAGAGTATATAAGAATGAGTAAAAAGATGACACTCAAAGTTCCGAGAAAATCAGGCGTTTGGAGTTATGTTTAATACAGTATAAACTCTTTCCAACTGTTTTTGTGCGTTGATGATTGTTCAATAGTTTGTTGATTGAAACGCGGTATATGTTCAACTTGTAGCTCAAACTCCTTGGACAAAACAAAATTATCCAGACATGCTCTTCCATAAGGCACCAAATGTTTCTCCAGACTTTATGATAATGGAACTGTTAAAAACAGAAATCACAATCTGTTTGGCCCATTTCCAGTTATTTTTCATTTTTTGAAATGTAAACCGAAATTATTCAGGAGTGTGATATTAAACCCCATAAAATTATATCACCGTTTGTATTGCAGTTTGCTCTCTACAGCGAACATATCTACTGATATTTATTCAGCTGGTGGTGTGCTTCAAGTAGGGACGTTCCTGACCACTTTTTTCAGCCTTTTTAAAATAATTTGGCTTTTCATATCACTGGTCAGTGAGCAAGTAGATACTCATGTTTTTGCTGATAGCATTTGATTCGTCAGCAGTGAGACCTTTTGGCAACTGTCTACTATTTCATAATCCACAAGTCTGGTCAAAACTCAGCAGAAAAGTCAGCTAAGAGTGGTGACTTTTTTTTTTACATATTTTACTTTTTGGAGTGTCTTATCTTCTCTCTTTCATATCTATACACTCAAATTCACTCACCCACTCACCACCAGGCCAATAGATTGGAGCCGCCTGTGGGTTGGAGCACAGTGAGCCATGTATGATTGGTAGTAAAATGGAGATGTAATGAACAAAATTCAAAAAGAAATTTAAAATAATATATATAACACTGAAAGTGTGGACACTTTAGTCGTTTCATTATGGTGCTCTCTGAATAAATGTCAGAAGTATCTTGAAAAACATTGTGAATCACTCATTTTGTGCTAATTTTCCAAGAGATAACACTAAGCACACTTTTGGTGCATAATAATTTGCACCCTGATAGGCTTTTGTTTGTACTTTTTGATAATGCTTTGAATTTTATGCCCAACTGTTTGCTGATGGTGCATGGCTGAGACAGGATACAATGCGCTCCTCAAATACTCGAGTGCTACTGGCTAAACTGAAGTTTTCTTCCCACTGGCTACAATATAATGTCTCAGTCAATGCCAGGAATCTTAAAAAATATCGACACCGACTACGGGCATTTATGAAAAGCCGCCGTCATTATATTTTTCAGATTCGCGCATCGATCTACAATTTTTTTCTCCTCAATCAGTGTGAGTGTCAAGAAAACTTCAGTTAGCCCAATAGCAGCCAAGTATTTGTGGACATTACATCCTGTCAGAGAAAAGTGCCATGAGCAAAAAATTCCAAACTTCATAAAAAATTACATACAAAAATCGACCAGAGTGCAAAGTCTTAAAAAGCAAAAAACAGCAAAAATGAGCTAAGAGTGTCCTTTCTTAGAAAATTCGCACAAGGTGAGTGATTCACAGTTTTTCAAGACATTTTTGACATTTATTGAGAGAGCGCCGTATCTAAATGCGAACGAAGTGTCCACACTTGCAGTATTATATATAATATTATTGTAGTCTTTTTTTTATTAGTTTCGCTACAGCTCCAGTTTGTTACCAATCATACATGGCTCACTGTGTGTTGGAGCATTGTGATGGATAATTGTGAATTTTGATTATCAATCTTCAGTGAGTGGTTGTTCTTGAAGCGATTGCTGTGGTGAGCAGAGCTGGGTGGTAATGCATGCTGATGTCATGTGTTGTAATGAGACGAGTGGTGGTTATCAGAGTGAATAGAAGAAGATTGGCATTAATAATAAATAATAATAATAAATACTACTCATCTATTAATATTATATATAGTATTATTATTTGTTATTACTAACTATTGTTGTTACTTGTAATAATAATTATTATTAGGCTATTAGTAATAAGTATTATAGTAGTGGTATAATGTTATGTTTGTGCAGATCTCCAAGAGCCCTGAGTGTGGGGGAGGGGGAGAGTTAGTACTTATCAAAACTAAAATCGTAAAAAAAGAGAACAAAGAAAAGCTGACATTCATTCATCATCAGCACCACTACTATCTTTTTTTTGGGCTGAGCTCTCAACTAATAATAATTATTATTATTGTAACTATTCATTCAACCATAATTACTATTATAATTATCATCATTATTATTATAGATTATGATAATTATTATAATAATAATAACATAATAATTTTTATAGTAATAATTAATTTCAATAATAATAATAATAATAAATAATAAATAATAATAATAAATAAATAATTATCACATAACATCATCATCATCGCCACATTGACTAATAATTGGTATAACTGAATAATTACCCCGGTTCCAATTGAACTCATGCTGGTGTTTTAGGTAGTGCAAAGTAGCAACTAATATATAACAATACAAGGAGAGCCTTGTAAATATTTTCAACAGTAGAAGTGAATGGACCGATGAAAAAAAATGAATCAGCAGTAAAGAACCTCGAGCTCTAACTCGTTTTTGAAATCCAGTGCTATGAGATAACTTAAATGCGTCAAAGACGTCTTTGTTGTTATTTGCAAGCGTCTAAACAATGCTAACTATCTTTAGCAATAGAAAACTGCCGTAATATATACAGATCTTTTGAAGTCAATTTTGAAGATTCAATACCTACAGTTGTACGATTTGCACTACATGCTAAGCCTGAGTTGTTAGCCATTCTAAATTTGCCATTCAACGCAACATATACACTATCGCCGGAACATAGACAATGTATTTCAGATGGTACTCAGTCTACGTTTCTCTCAGGCATTAAATTATTTTTTTTTTACTTTAGTGAACTGCCCTCAGGCATGACAAGTTGATAGTTTCTGTCTACAGCAAACTTATTTCAATTTTATTTGTAACACAAACCCCATTCAATTTTTTGCTAGTAATGAAATTTTCACCACAACAGTTAGTAGTAGTGTTAGTGGGAGTGAAAAAGTCCAGTCTGAGTCTTGTTGTTGTTGGTGATGATGATGATGATTGATTGATGATGATGATACCACCGACCACCACGATTCCGCCATGATTCGAAACTGACGTTTCAAAAATGAACTGTTCGAAACTCTTAAACCTGAACCCCCCAACCCCAAATCCCATACCCCCATCCCCAAAGAGTTTCGAAGTGTCCATTTTCGAAACGTCAGTTTCGAATGGTCCGTACCCCGACCACCACCAACCACCGATCAATGAATTGATGATATTTACTTAATAATATAATGATCATTGGTATCAAAACTCAGACCACTACTACTGTTATTGTGGTTCACTGCAATGCTTATCTCAAAATGTTAGTATGTATACTCATAATAATAATTAACCTTAGAGCTTGGGCATTGGGAGAGAGTAGTGGTAGTGCCTTAGTAGTTTAGGTTTTATTATTGTTATGAAATGGTGATGTAATATAATAATAATAAATAATATTATTATTATATGTACCATGTGACAGCTTCTTCCCAAGCACTATTAGACAAAGAAGATCTGTATCTCGCACATAACACAGCTGAATAGCTGGAAATGCTACTTCTTTTATCACCCACTTTTTTACCACTATTATTATGCCTGTAGTTAATAATAATAATTATTATAGGCATAATAATAACAATAGTGGTAGAAAAGTGGGTGATAAAAGAAGTAGCATTTCCAGCTGTTTTATGTGCGAGATACATGATTCCGCCATGATTCGAAACTGACGTTTCGAAAATGAACTGTTCGAAACTGTTAAACCTGAACACCCCAACCCCAAATCCCGAACCCCCATCCCCAAAGAGTTTCGAAGTGTCCATTTTCGAAACGTCAGTTTCGAATGGTCCGTACCCCGAGATACATATCTTCTTTGTCTAATAGTTCTTGGTAAGAAGGTGATATATAAAACATGAGGGAAATCATAGATAGATGTGGGTTCATTTCGTGTGGCAGCCCTCATGATGATGAATGTCAAGCTTTTCTTGGCATTAACAAGCTCTTCAGCTCATATGCAGACGCTATGACATGACACTGTTCTGGTTTTCCGCCGACAAGATTTTTAACAGCAGGGAGACTATAATTCATGCTCCTGTCGCCTTTGTGTGCAGATTAAGCTTGTTGCAAGCATCGTTCACAATAGCCCCTCCTTTGAGATTTGCTATAAGTTGAACAGCTCTATTTTTGGAGCATTTCAATTCTGTGTCATGCTTTTGTCAGAGGTGTCCCAGACTGTATCGACACATACTAGAATCATAATAGAGCGACGCAGGGCATTATAGGCGAGCTGTTTGGCTTTAGGTGTTGCATTATGTAATGTGTTTTTTATACATCCAAATACCTAGTAAGTTTGGTTTAGTTTCTCAGTAATGTGACTGTCAAAGTGAAGATCTGCTTGTAGGCTTAGACCCAGGTACTTTATTCCCTGAACACAAATCAGTGAAGTACCCCCAAGTTTGTATCGTGGTTTTCAAATGAATAATATAGACAAATTTATAATTATTATAAAGTTTAATAATAACAATTATTATTAAATGAATAACAATAAAATAATTATTATTAAATTACTTAATAATTGATAATAATATCTATCTCACACATCACTTTATGATTCCTCTAACTCTCATGAGGATGTATATTCTTCGGAATGTAAAGCGACATACATAATGGCCTTGTTCTGGTCTATGAGGGAATCTCCCAAGACCGCCAAGGCATCCATGTTGATGACAACTAGTTCTGCTGCCTGAGGGGTGAACTGACCTCTTTCTGTGTGTATGCAGCATCACAACTATTTACGACTGTTATAGTTTTCTACCAACAAGGGTCATCAGTGACACTATAGAAAGCATGATGAAGTAAACATATGAAAAGCAGCTAAAAACTAAGAGTGGTCGTTCCAACCTCTTGTTAAAGGAGCATTACCGAAAAAAAAACCCATTGATGCAAAATAAGCAGCAAGTCGCTTTAATTTAACTCTTAAAGCATCCCAGCATTAAACAATTTTTTGTTGAATTTGTGAATATTCAAGTCTTAAGCAGCAGATTGATGTATTGACCAACCCTCTCGGCCTACTCATTGCTAATCTACAAGCCTGCAAAATACCCCTCTTCCAGAAATGCTTGCCAATTTTTACACTACTTAAAATTGACGTCATCTTCGCATATTTACTTCTTTGCTGCACAGTATTTATTTGACCTATCAGATCCCGCTATTTATTTTTATTATTATTTTATTTATTATTATTCTACCTACATACTACTGTCCATTTTTGTATGAATACCATTTATTGTTCCCTTACTCACCAAAAGAAGCACAATTTTTTTCGATCCTGTTGATGTAAAGAGTATAAGATGAGATGATCCTTGTGATTTGTTATCACATTGGACAACCTGACAAATCCTGCAATCGTCTCTTGTTGCCATTTCACATATGAAAATTGCGTAATAAACAAGCGTTGATTTTGTTTACTATGCGTGTGCACTAATTGCGTCCATATTGATGAAAACCACGAATTCCGATTTTATGCGCGCAGCGTGCAAATTCAAGCCAGATGAAAAATGGTGCGTAACAGTAAATCCCAACATTAAATCTTAGAATCAATTTTTGATGGGGTGTCTTTGTAAGGATTCTTTATTCCTGATGCAATGGCCTTCAGTAGACCTAAGACTAAATGAATTGCCCAATCAGATTTCATTTTAAACACAGACGATGTAATTTCATTTATAAAAAATTGCTATTATTTATTATAATTGACCATGCCCACAACCCGAAGATGACGTACACGGTAATCAATGGGAGTTATAGTAAGCTAAATTTCCGCTGATGCGACGAGCATTTGAGGCCAATGGCTTTTTGGCAAACTTGTAAATCAGGACTGAGTAGGCCTACAGAGTCATTCAATACATCAATCTGCTGCTTAAGACTTGAATATTCAGAAACTCGACCAAAAAGTGATCAGTGCTGGCATGCTTTATAGCCTCTTGGCCATACACATCAGCACACTGTTATTCAATTGAAGAACAATTTTCAAGGTCAAACGTATTCATCATCATTCAAGAAATTCTGAAATTTATTCTTTATTGCTATTATTATTTATTATTGTATTATTCAGTTAATTTTATCGATATAATTTAGCCACTACAGCTCAATCGATAATTATCACGTGATGCGGTAAAAGGGTTCATATATAAATACTCCTGTATTCAGATTTCAGTGTCTCGAATTACGGTTTTGTTAATAACTTACAACCAATCCACCAATCAGAATTTTTTTTTCTCCAAACAGCCAGTCAAAATTTTTTTCTGATGCCGGTCAACTGACTTTTAAAATGTGCTCTCCCACTAGCAAATGGTCCTTGAAAATTCCTAACCTTGTTGCAATTGTGTCAATTGCTCTGAGCATTATAAAGATTTTTGACAATTTCCACTTCAACACCAACGTCTTACCTACTTACTGACGTAAAACTTTGCTGAATTATTTTATTATGACAATGTCGTGGTTCAAAAAAAATAATTCAGTTGTTATTGCAGTAGCAAGAGCATACCTCGCAATGTTTTGCTTTTTAAGGCTATTGTTTGAAGTAGTTTCATTGATGAAATGTTTTTTTTAACAATTCTTATTAAAATTTTCAACTTGTAATAATTTTCCTAGTGACAACCAATTATCCTGTACACTAGTAATTGTGTGTCATTTCATCAAAAATGACTGACAATTTCTTTAATGGTAATAAGCTATTTATTCACCAGTTATTGTTTTTACCACTTTACACGAGGCCTAAATTATATCGATACATTGTTATAATGTGCCGTCATACAGTATAGTAGCCGCAAATAGTAGTCCTACACTTCAATTATCCTTTGCCTATGTAGACAGCAAGACAGTGAAAATTTTGAAAACATGCAAACCGTGTTAAAATATCATTTAAAGGGTGTAAAAACCCATTTATACCAATAATGTTCACGCCATTAGCTTCACCACTTCTAGCTCTACAAGTTGGTACGAAATTTATTTACTGAAATCAAAGTTAATATTGAGCGGCGTTGGCTACATAATGTAATTAATAACAATAGTAAAAATTAAAATACTAGCAATAACAATATAATAATGTTAATTACAGCAATAATAGTAGGCATAAATAGAATTTTTTCTCGAGTGGAGCTAAACCCAGGTTTTAGGTTGTAAGGACCAAGCACTCAGGCTGGGTTTCCATAATGAAAATATTAAAAACACTCTATTGTTCTTAGCCATTTGGTTTATCACGAAATACATATTTTTAAATACTTCATTTAACAGAAAAAATTGATCCACTCCGTCGTTGAGCCCAGATTTGGTCTACGGTAAGACGGTGATTTAACCGTTAAGCCAGCAAGCAATATTTTTGATTGATTATCAATAGTTGTTCATAAAAAGAAATTTACCCAGCCTGCCTGCATACAAAAATTGTTTATTAATTCTTTTTGATAAAATGTTCAGTTTTGTTCTTGTAGCCACCTAAGCACCATTTCTAATGCTATTTCAACTAAAAACGTCTTTTCCAAAAAAAAAACTTGTTTACAAAAAAAATTTGGCCCAGGCGGTTTTCAATTTAAAATGTTACCCTACAACAGTGCTTTTGCACTCAGGGTTGCGGAAAATTGATGCTTATCTGAAAGGGCATGTCAAGACAATCCCAATAGTGCTCAAATTATGTCAACCAAAGTTGTAGTTCTTGAGTTGTGGTCATTCTTTTGGTGTCGTTAATATATAAAAGAAAAGAAAGTTCAATTTGGTAGTGAGCTGTCATCACAGAAATAATACACCCATCAGATTCTCCAGTGTATTCTGTGTGCCCACCACAAATCTTAAGTCAATCTATTCATCACAAGCGCCGTAATAACTTGTTTTGTACACCCATGTTTTTTAGCTGGCTGAAAACATTAATATTTATTGCAATAAGATAATTACGTTACTACTTCCCACGTTGCTCAGTATTCTGCTGCAGTTTTTTGGCTAGCCAATGAGCATTAAGCTACTGAGCCCTGATTAGTTAGAGTTCCAAAGAGCACTGCAACAACGCTACTAGTATTTAGTCTTACTACCCAGATAAACGATAATGGTTGATAATAGTTATAACAAGTTCAGGCACAAGACGAGAGACCCTGAGATTTCACAAGAGATAGAGCTGAATGACAGACATTCCCAATGTATCAATTGTCTCAATTGGTTCAATCCCACCTTGTACGTCGACACAAAATACTTTTGAAAAAATCTACTTACATAAACATAAGAACGGGGAATGTATGTATTGACCAGGAGGAAACTAAAATAATTTGGGCATTGACTCGATGTGTTTCACACCGTTCACCACACTTAAAAGTTTAATCTTGTCTTGCATATTTTGGCAATGTTTGTACTGCCTCACATGTTGACATAGCAGATTAATAGTTTTTTTAGCTCCTATGATGCATATATTTTTATGTATCTTGTCGATTTGCCATTTTCATGTAAGCTAGTCATGTCACTGTATGATAAAGTGAGTGATTTTTCTACATCTACTAGCTCAACATTGAGCGTGCAACACACACTTGGATAGTATTTTAGGGTGGGATTTGGAGTTATCTGTCTTCCATAAAAAGATCTTGAATTTGAAATTCCTAGTGTCTACAAATTAATTTCATGGATTTTTTGCAGGTAGCATGAGAAGACTACTCCTACTTGTACAAAGGTACCAAAGGATATCCCACAGTTCCATAAACCGACATGTCTCACTGCTAACTAGTCGCGCCATCTACCTCTCAGCCTCTGTGTCATGTATTAACAGTGACTATCAGCGCCATAGACATAACTATGGCTATGAGAATACAAACAATTATTTGGGAATAGTTACTTTAAGCTCAGCTGTCGTTGCTGGATTGTGGAGCATAATTCACATCACTCCCCTAAATGCTTCCGAGAAAGACAATAACTCTAAGGCTAACCTTTTACTATCGTGTTGTCAGAAAAATGATTTGGAGGCTGTGAGAAAGCTTATAAAAGATGGGGTATGTCTGCGAGTTTTTGTCTTGTTACTACATGATAGTTTAAAATGTAGTTGGTTTGCAACTCAGCTGCCAAAGTAAGCTTCAAGTTTTCAATCTGAAGTTTATTGAAGGAGAAATAATCTGCATGTCTATTACAAAATAACCCGCGTAGGTTTTGTAGGTAGATGTGAACACAAAGCACAATCTTGGCTGGACTCCACTGATGGTTGCTGCAATGAACAACAATTACACAGTAGTTAAACTGTTGTTGGCTGCCAAGGCTAATCCTAATCTAGCTGACAGCTATTCGTTTGCAGGTACGTCTAGGGTTACAGTTTCGACTTAAAATAAAACTGATCTAGTTTACCAAAAGTATTAGTAGTTGTGTTCACTTATAACTTTTACTGGGCAAGCAACTTCAAAAAATTGGTTTAAATAAATATTTTTCTAACTTTGTTCTAAATTCATTTTCATTTGTCATCATGTTACTCGTCGTGTAGTCTGAATGACAAAGGTTTTAGTGTTTACTCTCGATTTAAAGATTAATAGAAGATTAACTGCGGCTTACAGCAGCGTTATTTACTGTTTCCGTGTTAATGTGCCAGCGGCTCACATAGAATCCATTAATATAATTTCTACACAACATTTCTCCCTTGTTAGCAAAGGTTGCCAAGGAAGCAGGGTTAACCTACAAACAAGTTCAGGGAACCAGAGATGAGGAGTTTTCTCCCCTCCTCAGTGACAAAAACTTCAGGTATACTTGAAGATTTTAAGTTCAATAAAATTTTGTTCATATTTATGCAAAGTCGCCTATATAAGTGTATAATATTGTGCACTGTTTAATGTTTGACCTTGTTAAATCGATTGGTTAGTGATTGTGAACTCATTGGAGACACAACTCCTAAAGTTGTGTAAACTACAGTCAATCTTTTTTCACCTGTATTGTAACTTTTGTTTGCAAATTCAGGGGTTCAACAGCTTTACATTATGCTGCCTTGGCGGATAATGAAGATATAATGAAAGCTTTAATAAATGCAGGGGCGGATCCACTGATAGTTAATGCTCAGGGGTTTAAACCTTCACAATTTGCTGAAAAAAGACATGCTGCAACATTTCAAGTAAGTACACTGATTGTCAAGTTAGTACCACTGATTGTCAAGTTAGTACCACAGAGTTAAACATAAGTCACGTGGTGATGGACCACCTACATAACATTTGACAGTCATGTCATATTACCACATTATGTAACATTTGAGGTGTTCTCTGTCAGCGTAGACCTATAAGCTACTGATACAACCCATGTAGCTGCTTGCTTTTTTTACCTCATGAAAAGAGACGACAATTCCAAATCTGTTTTGAAATAATTTTTTACGTTATACACCATATTTTGTCTGGTGCAAACTTTGCCGTCTTTATTTTAGAAAGCAACTCTGTGTAATAGTATGGTAGCCCTGAAGAGGGCTGGGGGGGGGGGGGTATACAGATGTGTCAAGGTCACTCACTATTCAAGGTCTCAATATGCTCTTTGAGAACTTGCACATGTCTCTTGCAAACTTCTATCATCTCTAAAGCTGCGTTTACACTATGCGTCTCCGACTCCGATTCCTTTGAAGTTTGCCGCCTGCGACTTGGCGCATCTTCCTGTGGACAACTTCCTGTGGAGTTGCAGGGTTGTCGGAGTCGGAGACGCAGCAACCCAGCAGTGTTGGGTTTGAGCGACAAGTCGCAGCTTTTTTATAGCCACGTGACACAGCTTAACCAATTGAGTTGCTCTATATAGCGGCTCCAATATTTGGTTTATTTTGGCCTAGATATAATGTAAACAATGATTGTTGTAAGATCGTAAGGTTATTATTAAATAATTAATTATTACCAGCATTGTTGACAAGTGTGTTTATTATTTTTCTTATCAAAAGAATCAAACTATGTATGTTCAGCAATAATAGAGAATTTATATTTGGAGTAGCTATCATTATCATTTTGGATGCAAACATAAAAAGAACGTTAGATTTGTTTCAAATTATCATTTAATTTCAGTTAGTGGTATTATTATTTATAGATAAGTAAAGATCTCATTTTATAGGTAAATAAAAAATCCACAAGATGCATAGAGAACTACTGCCTGGTAGAAAACTGGTAATAATTAAATTACAACTCATCAATCCAACTACTTCAGCGCAGGAACGCAATAAATTATTTAAGCTAAGATGGTTGGGCAACTCCGAAGTCCTGGAAGTCAAAAAATTAGGGTGTCGCAGTAGTGTAAATGCAACATGCGTCTGCGCCTCCGACAATCACTGTTGTCGGAGTCGGAGACGCATAGTGTAAACGCAGCTTAACACACTCTCCTTCTGCTTGTTAAGTCTCTCCATTCGTTCTGTGGACTCTACATACTTGAGTTGTTTGCTTATACGTTCAAGTTCAGACAGCGCCGTCTGTTGGTACTTGGTGACACACGCTGCACTCGCCTCCACTCGCTGTCTGACCTGTTGTAGTAGCACTAGCTGGTCCATGTTGGCTGTTGTATGGCTGGTTATGAATGCTCGTTGGATCGGTCCTCCATTTTATACTGTCAGGATACCAGCGGTCCCTTTTGAAGTCACCCTCACCAATCTACTTATTGTAATACTGCTGTGACACTAATGCTTTAATTGTTCTCTTGTGTTCCCCAGCA
This sequence comes from Cryptosula pallasiana, assembly GCA_945261195.1. Taxonomy (NCBI): domain Eukaryota; kingdom Metazoa; phylum Bryozoa; class Gymnolaemata; order Cheilostomatida; family Cryptosulidae; genus Cryptosula; species Cryptosula pallasiana. The sequence goes on from OX183130.1 coordinate 31,331,894, forward strand.
ACCTTTTCCATCTCTGTACATCTCTCTTTCTACATTGTCCTTTCAAGAATCAATTGCTTCATGCATTATTCTGTTTATAGCTATATATCTTTTGATGCCAGCCTTCACTGTCAAGCAACCCCTAGTGTATTTGAAACTGAGCTGCTCTACATTATGTAATGTGAAAAATTGACACTTGTGATATTAATTGTTATAATTGTGCAAAATTGTTGAAAATTAACAAGTACTCCACATTTTTAACTGACGCTTCGTTATATATTATTTCTCTCTCTGCAAGTTTATCATGTTTTCGTTTTAAAAAGATTACATTAAATTTTTTGATTAGGTTTTTATAATTCTTTTAGTTCCATCCTGTGAGTGTGAAAAGTATAAACAATCCTATAGTTTACCCATTTACTATTTGTGCTTTTACCACAGAGGTTTCTCTATTATAGCAATAAGCTTGTTAGAGAAATGTATTGGTGCAGAAAGTTAGTGGTAATCAACTGTCTAGTATTGCTTAGTTTTAAAACAAATATTTGCAATTACAATGAAACAATAACATGTGTTATAGATTTTTGACATTTTTTTCTGTGATTTTGCAGTGAAAAAAAAACTTGCTGAATTATGCTAGTTGCAAACATCGACAGCGGTAAGTTGAAAAATTTTGCGTAAACCTTTGAAATAATTATCTGTCTAATGTTATTATTTTATTTCCCTCGTTTGTCAATAATTATTTTTCAATAAATTTTTCTATAAAGTTCAAAATTTTATTGAAAAATTATAATTGGTGAAGTATTTTAATCTTAATTTGAATGAACATCAGCATATTATTGGATTGTGAGAATGTACTATCGAAATACTACAATAATGGGGATGGTGACGATAAGAGTACACACACCAAGAGTCGCTAGAGTTTTAAGGTAACTGATTCTATTAGCTAAAAATAGAAATAGGCTGAGGACCGGTGTCATTTCTCAAGTAGTAGTAATACTATCGAATTAAGTGCAAGGGATCATCTCCGAGCCCTTCAGTGACATTTATTTCTAAGATTACAAAGAGGGTAGTTTATATAGACTACCGTCTTTGGCTCTTATGTTACAATTATACAACTACGGAAAACTTTCAAAGTCTATGGTCACGGTATCTAGGGATATATGTGTTTCCGTTTTTTAAAAACTCGGAAGTTATTGTCACTTTTTTATTAGTTCAAATTGTTAAATTTAATCCCTTTGAAAAGTCTTTTTTTCAATTTTCCACCATTTTAATGACATCTTTTCTTTCTTCTGGATGCATTTTAAAACAAATAAAATAGGATATAAAAACAAATTAAATAATAAATCTGATGCGTACATTTGTATATCAATTCCATCTGGCGATAAACTGTTTCTGGTAATTGAACTGATTGAGAAAGACGGTCAGTATATCCCCATTCGTTTGGGGTTTTTAACCACTCACATTTGTTGTGCTCGCTGACTCATGATGGAAATAGATTAAAAAAATAGTGTGTTGCTCGGTTTTGGTGTTTTTTCATGCTAACCTGATATATAGCCAGTAATAGTATGTTTTAATTTGATGAATTACAAGCTATAAGTCATACTTGTTACAACTGCAGAGTTGCACTGAAGACTGTTTGTTAGTTACTGTTGCAGCAAGAAACCAGGTTGTTTCTTCCTGTGACCTTCCAGTCACTCATAGCTGGCTGTAACCTTATGTAGAGGTGTGTCAGATCAGAGCCTATAGCATCAGTAGATTATTATGTAACTTTGGCCTTTTATAATCTGTTAATTTCTTCCTGAGACTCTCTCCACTTCTAGTTCCATGTCACTAAATAATTAATTATTTTAATGCTGGAGTGTTAATATCTCTGGCATGTGTCAGTCAACTCTCTATTTTGTTTATCTATTCAAAAATTAACCTGAGAGCTCTAATTGCTAAAGAAATTCACTGATGCTTGTCAATTAATGGAAATGTATATTATGTTATACCTGATGAACTCTAGACATTGGCTATTTCAAGATAGTTATATGTGATAACGGAAGAGATTGTTTGGTGTAACTAAAACATTTCAGTGTATGATGACCTCACTCGCACACAACAAATATAAATTTTACTATTACATCATTACTCCTGTTACTATTACAATTGCCCAAATTTCGTGCACTGAAAGTTAGAACTGCTGAGCTTGTAACGTACCAGTGTGATGTGTACAAGTTGGGGTGAGATGTTTGTCCATGTAGATCTTTACAAACCTTATGCAATATTTATTTATTACTATTACATATTTTTTCCTGATTACAAAGACATTGAAGTATTTAAATAAATTACAAGTTAACAACTGAGGTCATGTCTTTGTATAGTTATATGGTGCTCAAGGCTGCAGCTATCTTATAGTAAACCCCTAATTCATCTCCCAGTTATTTGTTCTTTTCATCAAAATAGAAAATGTTTCATTTTTACGAGTCAAAACATGATCAGCACATTGAGAGCTTCATTATAATTTATCAACGTATGTCAAATATTTATTCTTTGATTTTTAGAAGTGGGAGGAAGATTTTGAGTTGACCATAAAGGAAAGAGAAGCAGAGATGAGACGAAAATTTCCATTAGAGAAAAGGTTGAAAGAGAGGCTTGTAGGACAGGAAGAAGCTATAAACATTGTTTCTTCTGGTAGGTCAATGAGCCTGTTACATTATATCGTGGTTGTTATGCTAAACTCTCAAATTTTTTGAGCCACCTTAACATGCATATCATGAAAAGCTAAATAATGCACTGCAAATTGAAAACTGGATGCGATGCAATTTTGTTTCAAATATAGTATAAGCGCAATAGATGCTGACCTGTACGAAATTTTTTCCGATACGCAACAGCTTACATAAAGCTATCAAGCAGAGTTGAAAAAATGTGCATAGAAGGAGGGCATCCCAGTAATAGTCATTGTGCATAGACTTTCAGGGCATAAAAAATTAGGTTAACAATTATTTTCAATTTTTTTGAAAGTGTTTTAGTTGAGTCAACATTTTAATCTATCGTTGATAGGTTTGCTATTATGCACACACTGACATCCAGGTGATGAATCGCATGGCCAATAGTTGAAAAAACTAAAACAATGTTACAGTTGAGAAAATTATTTTCAAATCAAATAATAACAAAAGATTCAAATTAGGATGATTTAGAATTTATTTGTGAACACAGAAAAATGGCAATTTTGTGTTTTTGGCATTCTTGTAACCAACAACAAGAATAATTCTAAAATCTGAATTACAAATATGTAATGATTTCAAGTACAATAAAAAAATTAATAGGAAGTTGTTTATGATTATTTTCAGTATTTTGGTTGAGACTATTTAGCACTTTTTGACAATAAAGAAAAGACAACTCCGACTAGTGAATTTCATAAGGAGTTTGTGACAGTTCATCTTAAAGAGTTGAATTGAAGTGAATAATATCATCTCAGAAATTTCATTTTCTCTGATTTTCTACCGATATCCATAGGTGTTTGTATACACCCTCTCATATTGTGGTTGAGTGATTGTCATTACTGCCTTATTCTTATACAAAAACAATAGATGTAGATCGGTTTTTTTCAATTGTCAATTGAATTATTGTTTTAATTTTGGTTTTTTGATAATATACTTCATACCAAGTATAATTTATGTTGATCTAAACTATATTGCAGCGAAGAATGATTATTTTTGCTGCTGCGTTTTGTTATTAAAATAGTTAGGTAAATGGTTGCTAAACGAAACACAAGTTGGTTTGTTTCTCACTCTGATGATACGGTAGCAATGAATCACATTATTTGATATAGATAAATAAAAAATTTACAAAAACTTATTTTCTTAAAATAACCTAAAAAGTTGCATAGTTTAGCTATGCATCAGCTAGAAGCGATACCCAGTTACATTTACATCCTTGGGAGGTTACACTTGCTGATGTAGCACAGAGACTTGCTCGAAATGTTGCCCCAAAAGCCATCTTAGTTTTTGGTCTTCAAGATTATATTTAGTAATATATATAGTTTCTCTCAAGTTTTAAAAAAGACTCAAGAAACTTGTTGCATTCTTTGACTGTCTCCCACCGCTATGTTTCTACGCAGAATAAACTGTTGCTGTGTGTTTCAGCTGTGCGAAGGAAAGAAAATGGCTGGTTTGATGACGACCATCCTCTGGTGATGTTGTTTCTTGGTTCTTCTGGCATCGGTAAGACAGAGCTAGCGAAACAGCTCGCTAACTACATGCACGGAGAGAAGAGGGAGGCCTTCATAAGGATAGATATGTCTGAATACCAGAGTAAGCATGAGGTAGTGTACCTTTGTCATGTGACCATACCTGTGTTATGTTACCATACCTGTGTTATGTTACCATACCTGTGTTATGTGACCATATTTGTCTTGTTTGACCACACCTGTGTCTTGTGACCATACGTGAGTCATGTGAGCATACGTGATCATAACTGTGCCATGTTATCATATCAATGTCATGTGGCCATACCTATGTCAAGTTACCATACCTGCATCAGGTGACCATACCTGTTCATGTGTCCATACCTGTGTCATGTTACCATATTTGTTTCATGTGACCATACTTGGGACATGTGACCATACCTGTGTCATTAATACTTACTGGGAAATATCTCCCCGTTTCCTATTACATTATTTTGATTTTCTTTGAAAAGAAATAACAGACAACTCCTGAGCTGTTTGTTACTTAGATGGGCAATTCTTGTTTTATACCACAAAGTTCAGTTATATTTTTTGTCCATGGATTGTGGAATTTTTGTGTATCAATTGGCAGGCAGCCAAGTTCATAGGTGCTCCCCCAGGCTATGTCGGCCATGATGAAGGGGGTCAGCTGACAGAGAAGCTAGCCAAGTTTCCTTCTGCTGTTGTTTTATTTGATGAAGTGGACAAGGCTCACCCAGATGTATTGGCCACCCTACTACAGGTAAGTGTTGGGTCTAAGGCTATTTACAAAACTTTCGCCATCTTTTTAATCAATCTGCAGTTAAAAAATTATAAAATGACAAAATATGAGAACGGTTGATAACAAATCACAAAGAAGAGAGACAATAGCCAAAAGATGAAAACAAAAGTTTGAAAACCAGGTCATTTTAGTTCATCCGTACTTATGCCATTACTGGTGTATTTGAGATAACCTAATTATCAATTGCCTGAACTGTAAATAGTTGCATGAGATGATGCAATGTCGGTAAGGAAGGACAACTCCACATTTACTATGTCATTGTTACAGCTGTTTGATGAAGGACACCTGACAGATGGCAAGGGTAAGAAGGTGGCCTGCAAGGATGCTACGTTTATAATGACCGCTAATGTAGCCAATGAAGAGATCTCTCAGCATGCTTTAGAGCTCAGGGACTCCGCTAGGGCAATCACAGAAACTAATTCTAACGCGTGCGGCTCAGGTCAGTGACCAAGGTCGTTGCTTCCTTGCCTGCTGTCTACATTCCAGGACCAACATTTACTAACTTTCCATGTAGCGCTACATAATGGTGTCATGGCTCAGTGCTTCTCAATAGCGATAAACCATCACGCTTTTCCATGAGCCAGCAATTACAGAAAGCCAAAGGTCATGAACCCTAATTAGCGAGTCAACGGCGACTTTGAGCTAATGAGTCAATGAGTGAAACTACTGTATGAAGGAAAATTGTTTCCACAAACAATTGGTTTTAAATGCTTTTCTTGTGTTTGTTTCATCTAATGCTACATACTCCACAGGAAAAAGTTTGAAGCAGCAGTGCTTGGCTAATGTGTAATTTATTTATTAAACTGAAAATAATTATTTATTTTTATTATTATTTAACCACGGCCAATTGATTATTTATTATTATTTAATTTTTATTATTATCAATATCTAATATAGGGAAAAAAACAATTAATATAAAATAAAACACATAAATATATTTGTGATCACTAATTCTGCATCATTTTTAATTAATATAAGTGGTCTTGAAAGGCAACTGTCTCATATCACTGAAATTTCTGTCCAAATTACTTAATTATATTGACTGCAGTGATGCTGGAAATACAAAACACGCATGTGCAAACCAGTAGCGCTACGGCATTCCCTATTTCCATAACACTTCAGTGGTCTGGCGCTATTATAAGTCGCTACTTAGTAGCGACTTTCATTAGCGCCACATAATCACGACTTCAGTAGCGATATAGCCATTTCCAAGAGGGGAAAACCGGTGGCGCTACGGCGTAGCGCTACGGCGTCGCGTCATGGAAAGTCACTAATTATGATTGTTTGTGTTATAGTTGATACATTTTGTACTGATACAGAGTTTGCTTCATCAGTATTCAGAGTGTGATCAGGTAATTGCTGGGGATAATTAAAATACTTGATTCACTAGTAAAATTATTTTGCCCCAGACATATAATGAATGAATACCTTATGAAAATATGAGTGAACAATCGGAGATTGAGCAAAGACACGGATGTTGTGTCAGCGATTTGGTTAAAACTGGATTTATTTTTCTCTTTTGACTTTTAATCATGAGTTAACTGCATGGTATTTGCTTCCTATTGATGGCAAATACAAACAAAAATGACAAAAGTATGAGATGGTAAAATTCCAACAACTGTGTGCAATATAAATACTTATTTACAGTTCTGAGTTCCACTTGCAGTTGTTGTTTGCTGCTATGTATAGAAGTTTCTGTCAATGTTTCACTATAATTGCAGAAATTCCTGAAATATCACGGGATTTCAAGGACACGGTGGTTCAGCCGATACTAAAACGACATTTTAAGAGAGACGAGTTTCTTGGCAGAATCAACGAGATTGTATACTTTTTACCTTTTAATGCAGAAGAACTCAATCATCTCGTCACTCGACAGCTCAATTTTTGGGCAGGAAAAGTGAGTGAAGTATAAATGTCTATGTGCTATATACGTCTATGTGCTATATACGTCTATGTGCTATATACGTCTATGTGCTATATACGTCTATGTGCTATATACGTCTATGTGCTATATACGTCTATGTGCTATATACGTCTATGTGCTATATACGTCTATGTGTTATATACGTCTATGTGCTGTATACGTCTATGTGCTGTATACTTCTATGTGCTATATACGTCTATGTGCTGTATACGTCTATGTGCTATATACGTCTATGTGCTGTATACGTCTATGTGCTGTATACGTCTATGTGCTGTATACGTCTATGTGCTGTATACGTCTATGTGCTGTATACGTCTATGTGCTGTATACGTCTATGTGCTGTATACGTCTATGTGCTGTATACGTCTATGTGCTGTATACGTCTATGTGCTGTATACGTCTATGTGCTGTATACGTCTATGTTCTATATACGTCTATGTGCTATATACGTCTATGTGCTATATACGTCTATGTGCTATATACCTCTATGTGCTGTATACGTCTATGTGCTGTATACGTCTATGTGCTGTATACGTCTATGTGCTATATACATCTATGTGCTGTATACGTCTATGTGCTATATACGTCTATGAATGCTCCCACCGTTTTGTTGGAAGGTTTACTTTCACAGCAACTTTGTATTTAAATAGTTTTCATGTTTAGTTTTTGGAATGGATAGAAAACGGGAGAGCCACTTTAAAAAGCAGGAAAAGGTTGATGATAGTTACAACATTCTACCATTTTTAAGATGATGACAATCCCTCATAATAAATGTGTTTTTATAAATGTCTGCAATCAATTGTTAGCAATGGAGTCAGCCATTCGGCAAGATGAAAAAGTAACTATTGAAAAATAGCGAGTTTACATTATTTACAAATAAATTTTTAATCCTCAAAATATTTACTTGGCGACTTTAGACTGATAGACTGATAGACTGTAGACGAGCTGATGAGTTATCGCTATCAGCACCAGTCTACAATCCGTCAACGATGCTTCCGATCAGCAAACATTTAGCATCAGCCGGATTATTTATTATCTTATTATATGAATGTATAGATTTATTATTAATAAAAAAAAATGGAAGACTAATAATATTGGTTTATTATTTATTTGGTGGTAATGTTTTTATTACTATCACCATTATTTTTGTTATCATTATTTATTTCAAGGAAATTTTTTTAGGTGTGATAAACAATAAATGAAGATAATATGTTACGTTTCTCAATAACTAGGTGAATTCAATTTGTTGCTGAAGTCAATGAGTCAGTTCCAGTGTTTGAATGAAGGCTTATTCGTAACTTTAGCAAAGACTGATCATTCCAGGCAAAGGCATTTCTTTTATAGTATCAAAGCTTGTAGCTACATATGTTTAGCTTCACATAAAAAAGCAGAAACAAAAGCAGTGGCATAGCTCAGGGAAAGAAACAAGTAGAAAAGCCTTGGCTTATAATAATATTTTGGCTTTACATGAACGTTCATGTAACATCATGAAAAAATAAAAATTGTTGTAGTTAGTTTTTGCATGCCGCCACCTCAGCTGTCTGTTTTAGTAGTTTAATGTAGCTTATTAGCTAACATTACATTTATTTCAAATCATCTTTACTGCTGAAGTGTTTATCATCATTTTAATATATTGATTACACTGTCTTAATTAGTCAACACTGCACGTGCACCCTCACACTGATTTGGATGTCTGAGAACTTGAACGACCACAGAATTATCAGGAGGAGGAAGAAAAATAAATTACCGTAGCTGTTTATGACGATAGACTAATTACGTTATGGAATAATCAAAATTTAGAGGTTAAATAGGTATCATAACTTTCCAAAAGTGTGAATTTTGGTACAAATAAATTGCGTCTCAAAATTTAACATGAAGCGTAAAAAGTTTTTTTTTAATGTTTATCTATTAAAATGAGTGATTAAAAGTCAAGGTTATTCTAGTTTCAACTTTCAAAATGAACTGTACATTTTATAAATATAAGATAAAAACTTTCGTTTCTCAAAACAAAAGTAGCTATTATTATTCAATATTATTGTCGATCGATCAATACACCTGTCCATTTAGTCATTTCCTACTTGTACATATATTGTAATGTCTCATCAGCTTTTCAATTACAAGTTGACACCCAGAAAGTGCCGTATTCTTTTCTTTATTAGACATCAATTGCTTCCTTGTCGTCCCACCACCGTATATAAATCATTTACCTAATTAGTCACTGTAAGCTGGTACCGCTAACGTTTGTGATTAGCCATCACTCATTGTTGAGGAAAAATAATTGATGGCCATTTTGAACGTACTGCTAGCTTACTAGACTTTTCACATATATTTTGTTTTATTCAATGACTTTGGCCTGGGGATTGCCACACAATCGCCTAAAATTTACAAAGAATGCCAGCGCAGCGGAAAACATTTTTGTTAGAGATCCAAAGAGTGTTAGGTGGTTGCATGACATGGGGAGTTGTTTGAAATGTTAAGAGATCGATAAAACTAAATAAGAATGCACCATAATACAAGAATTGAATTAAAAGAATTAAAAGAATTGAAGCTGGTAAACAGAAGCAGTTTAATGCTATGTATTTTATTAGAACAAGTTTTTAATGACAAATATTAAAAAACAATTAACAATTATTGATTGTTAGATGAATAATATATATTTATAAAACAACAATAATCACTTTAATAATAATATTAATGAATTTTATCATTTCTTTCATTTTCAACGGATAATAATTATTAATAAATAATTAATGTTGTCATTGAATAATCACCACACTAATAACAAAATTATTCCAATAACATGTTCCTACTTGACTACTATTAATCATTTTATTTATTATTAGTTATAGCGGTGATAATAATAATAATAATGTAAATTATTTAGTATTACTTATTATGCATTCATGAGGCATTTTTGATAATTTAAAAACTTGAGTAATAGGTTTTGCGCTTTTTCTTGTTGATCACGAGTGTCACTAGCACGCGTCTCCAAACCACATCAAGATAATCAACTATTGTTTGCACAGACTTCAGATGAAATAAGCAACAAGATAATGGGGAGGTTACATAGTCTATGTCATTCTCTCATCACTTCTCTGCCCCTATCGTCACAGACAGTATAAATTCTTCCTGTTAACAATCGTGTTTTTTCCATTTACTCTATCCATTCCTTATTCTGATAATAAATAATGCATTCATGAAAACAACTGATGATTAGAGCACACATCCCCCCCCCCCCCCCCCCCCCAACAATAAAATAAATTAATTCATTTTTCTAAAATTGTGATGATCTAACATTTTTTTTCCGTAACAACTCTGACCTCCAAACAAATCCCCAACTTTTGGAGTCATCTCTTAACATTTTTAATTCCAGAACGTGGTGGGGGGGGGGGGGAGAGGGCTACTTAATACACCCCTAACTCTGGCCTCTAGAATATTGTTTTTAATATTTATTCTCAACCATTTTCTCTGCTGCTAATTGCCTACAAGCTTACACTTCTAGAAAGTTCTGTTCTTTTGCTGCTAAATGTAGATGTTGGTTGTTTGCGCAGTGTGAGGAGTTGTCTCATTTTTACTACAGGCTTACTCAGTGCACAAGATTGAGCTGGGCTGGGATTATGAAGTGGTGGAATTGTTAGCCAAAGGTTATGATATACACTATGGAGCTCGGTCTATAATATATGAAGTGGAAAGACGGGTGAGTCCGTTTGTGTCACATTTCTGCCATCTAAAGTTAAATGTGGTCGCAAGGCTACATTTTAGCGTTTTCTCCTTTATCCAATAAAAGATTAAATTCTAATGTTTCTATTTATTTTTGTTTGTTTCATTGGTTGGACAGTTACTGATACTGGGAGAATGTAGATGATGTTTTTATGTTAATACGGATGTTTTTTTTCCTCTTATTTTTTTATTATTCCAAGTGTTTGATATATACAAGCGATACCATCTTTTGGCACCATTCCTGTATATCAGTATACAGTTCCGATGTTATTTGCACAATTAATGTCATCTGTACCTTGTACTGGGTTGGTATTCTGTTATTGTAGCCAAATGTTTACTAATAGCTTTGGCAAATGGCTGAGATTCCTTTGCACTAATCTATATTGTTATTTATCTACTCCACAAAGCTGCTTAGCTCTCACGTAATGGATTTCAGTCTTTCTCTCTCTTCTCTATCCTAATCTTTGTGCTCGTTGGTTTTATTGCGTTATTCTGTGACTATTTTCTCTCTCTGTCAGGTGATTGGTAAGTTGGCTTCACTGCAAGAAGTGCAGAAAATTGCCGCCAAAGACAAACTACGTCTAAAAGTACAGAAAGGAGAGATCGTTGTTGATAAGCTCGACTCTTCCGGAGTATACCAATCTCTGCAGTAGTTACTAGTAATTTTGTTTTTTCTGGCGACGTGTAGCCGTGATACTGTGTTGCATGCTTTCTGCTATCCGTTGTTTAATTGTTTTTTTTTTAATTCAATAAATCTACCCACGTTGCTAGCAGCCTCATTCACCCAGATTGATTTCTGCTGGTATCACCATCAGATTTACATTACAGTATCAGTGTAGCTCTAATAGAAATGGTATTACATGGACACAGTCATCTGAAATTCTAGCGCCTTTCCTGTCACATTTAATAACCAAATAGGCTTAGTGTTACAATGCCACACCACCAAGCAATAGCAAGCAACAAAATCAGTCTGTAGCAGCAAGGAAACACTAGGTGTTGCTAGGATTGGTATTGTGTGCACACTAGATGTAGGTTAGACATTGTTTAGGTCCGCCACAGCCGATCTCAGCGAATCCTGAACTCCCTTAAATTTCTCCTCAGAATCTACCAGATCCTTCTCCATCTTATCATTCTGCATACGAAACTTGTTAGCCTCTCTTTCAAAGTCTGCCGCACCCATTTCAGCCGCTTCCAGCTTCAGAGTCAAGTTCTTTATTTGCTCCTGCGGAAGAGATAGCATTGTTTATAACAGCTTATACAGCATAGATTCATTTCGTTTAACAACTTCTCTACTTATTTCTGGTGCAGGAAAGAATTCCTTGTTAAAAGTTCCGATTTTTTCCAACAGAACTTGAGGCTGGCTTTAAGTTTGTTCCGTATGCTCATTTGTCACAATTATCTACTGGCAATCTAAATCTCAAAGTACAGATAGTACTATAATAACAATGGATTTAACAATGGATTTCTCAATCAATTCACACTACTATCCCCTGGTCTACCTTACCGACCAACCTGTCTATCTGTCTGAGATAATCTCAAGGAAGTTTTTGAGCTGCTAATCTTTATGCAATAAGTAGTGGATTAAGGGTAACATAATACCCTTTGCAATGCATGTACTTATTTACACACTGTGTGATGGGGAAAACATTGAGATCTATTGATGTAATTCTGTCACTTGGGTTCTCTAATCCTTCCTCATAGTTCTGACAGTTGGTCTCCATCTCTCGTCAATATAGGTGTGCTACTGTTCCTTCGTAGTTGCAAAATAAAGGCTTTGGGAGTTGTGCCAAAATCACATGGCTTTTGTGACATTTTTGTTGTTTGCTAATTCCATGGATTATTGCACAAACTTGTCACATTGGGTAATCACTATAAAGTATTCATCGGTGGAAGATATCTAGGACAGCAGCCAATCAAATTTATCGCCATCACGAGGTGTCACCATTTCACTTCCATACAACTTTTTAATCGATTTCCTCATCTACATTAGTAACTTGGCTTCTGAACTTTAAATTGTTTTTCAAGTTGAATTTTTTAAGTTGTTTTCTATGCAGCTGTGAAGTTTTTGGACTAATCAACCCACTCAATGAGTGGGAAAGTAGAGTGATAGAGGCACATATAATGTTAGTACGATAATGTTAATGCGTTTGTATCGCATTCTGAGTGGTGGTATTCAACAGCTAATAGAATTGCGATACCTGATGTATGCAAAGCCTTCCACTACAAAATATAGTACTGTAGGTAGACTAATGTAGGGAAAGAAATGGAAAACAGCAGCCAGCTCTTTGCTTTAGGAGCTCAGTTATTGCTCAACTTATTAGCAAATAATGCTATTAGTGCAATGTAGTCTAGCCAACATCATTTCATCTCCGGTTGCCCTAATATGGATGCTTCATATATAATTTCCTGCTTCTGTTTCTACAAAACTCAGCCAGTCCAAATAAACTTTCCATGCCTCGAACACCTGTTGCATGTTTTGTAAAGATTTGAAACTGCGCTATTGGGGTTTTATTTGTTTCACTTGATTTCTTAGAAAAAAATCACTTTCTGCGTTGTGAAAGTTGTAAAAATATGACCAACTTTGGTTTTGCTAATACATTGACTTTATTATCATAAAACAACAGTAACCTATCAACTCAGTGAGACAGGTTAAGTTGAACATTTATTAAAAATCCAGCTTTAGATATTATCAAATGAGCTCTGATCTTTTTTGTGGTCATTTCATGCTCCAGATATATCTAAAATGGACTGCTGCTTTCAACTACACCATTTATGTTAATTGATTGCCGGTCATTTGCCAACTCCCATTTTTCATCACGTAGTCGAAAGATGCTATATAGCCCAGTCTATTTGAGTCACCTGAAAGCTGTGCATTTTTACCCTATTATAATCGGTTTGTGAATAAATTAATGGCACATGCCAACAGTGTCCACTAGCACCTGCCGTACTTGTCAATCATTGCTGCAGTGCTGGATACAGTAATTTGTAAAAACAAAATGAAAAATTTAGGATCTGATTATGTAATGATTAATTGAGTTAATTAATATTTGTGTTCGTTTTTGGCTTTTCATTTGAAAGCAGCCGTTTTGCACTTGACTAATTCTAAACATTTGTGTAAGATATGTTGGAGTGAGAGAAATGCCTGCCTGTTAATTAGTAATTTTGTATGACCTGTTTATGCATGTCTATATCTACTATGCTGGGAAAATTGAAAATTGCTGCGCAAACAGCAATTTGACCGCTGAGTTGTAAGGTCAAAGTTTGGTTTTTCAATTAGTTCTCGATGTATGTGGATCTGATTCTTTTTGTCAGTGTCAAGGGAGACAAATCACGAGAAGGTCACTATTTGCTACTTGCAGAAGGATGGACCTCAATAAAGCATGGGATGTTTTATAAAACGCTGGATTTCCATGTCCTCCGTCAAATTGAGCAGGGGAAGGGAAGAAATGGAGAAGTTAAAGCATAGAGGGTAGAACCAGGCAGGGAAAGAGTGAGAAGTAGAGCGAGGGGTAAAAGAGAAAGCGGGAAAGATGAGGTGGGGTGGAGGTAAAGTGAGAGCAATGCGGAGTGAGATAGGACAAGTTCAGAGCAGAGCAGGTCGAGTATTATTGCTTGTTGTTTATTAAAAAGAGGCACGTCCCTTGTGGTTAAAGTCGATATTTCCAATCATGAGGAAATACTGTTAATTACATACCAGCAGATCCTCTTCACTTTTCTCTAACGTCTGCACTTTGTGGTTGAGGGCATTGACGTTCTCTTCAAAATCCTTTTCCTTGGTTTCAAGTTCTGATATGGTAGAGTTAGCTTTGGTCAGGTTGTCTGTCAAAGTTCCATTCTCTGATTCCAAATTCTGAATCTACAAGCATAACCATATCTAAACCCTGTGCCATAATCACAGGTCAGTCACCGATTCATGTAGCTTGCATCTATTTTTATAAACGCTTGATTTAAATTTATGTATTTTTTTGTGGAAAGACTGAAATATATCACAAATGATAGCATACGTACCGCCGTAATAGAAAGAAAATTTTATATCAGTTATTTTTCTAGTTTCACTGTTTTTTAATTGATAAAGTACCAAAGTTTAGAGTTATGGTTGCTTAATCCCACAGCTATTTCAAGTCAGAAGGTAATTTTTCTTATGGTTTTTTGCAACAAAATATGATGGATTAAAGAGATTATATGTGCGCTTGATTAGAAATGACCATTTAATTAATTGAAATCGGATGTACAATTCCAGGAAAATACATTCACTGTTGGCTGTGAATAGAATGGACTGTCTTGCACCACAACCAGGCTTCTCTACAAAGTGTGACACTGACACCAGTATTTATAATCTCTACGTCAATTATAGCTAATCTGATAGACTGCAGGCAAAATAGCAAATGATGAGGTTTAGCAGGTGTAACAACATACGTAGGCCTAATGCGCCCCATCCCACATCAAGGTGATTCACTGGGGAAGTTTCACAGAAACAGACTAAAAGATGGATTATCGTCCAATAATTTATAGTTGTAATATATGTGAAACGGTGCAGTTGGAAGACAATTCTAAAATTTGTTATTAGCAACATGAGCACTTATTATTATGTTTTTTGATTTTAACTTTTTTCGGAAAAAAATTAAGTTTTGAAACATTGAACAGCTATTTATGCTATTTTTGCATAGTGGTCATAACATTTGCTGTCAGATATTTGCAATGGTCTACGCTAGATTACGGGTTCACAAACTTCACAGAGTTTTTAGATTTCTTTGTGGCCTACTGCATCTGTAGTTTTGTTTACAAAATGTCATTCTAAAACATAATCTCTTGCCACAGTTTCTATTTCGGGAAAGAAAATAGAGATTAATCTCAGAGTGACACCGATACAAAATAGGCCACACCTTTTAGTTGGTGTGTTGAAAGCTCTTGCATCCAATTATAGCGAGGGGATAATCCCAAGTATTACTAAATTTTTTATTACAAGATAATGCTGGCCCACCTTTCTGTTGAGGTCGTCCCTGTCCGTCTCAGTTTGATGCAGCGACTGCTGGCATTGTTTTAGCTCTTGGTCTAGCTTGTCTGCTTTGTCATTGGCCTCGTCTTTTTCATTTCTCAACCTACGAGTGCATCAGATTAACCCATTTATACCTTTTGTCCTGTTAATTACCTTATGGCTTAACGATTTAATGCTTTTTGTACTTTGTCAACTTTTTTGGTTTACGTCAAACGTGCTAAAATTTTTGTTGTAATAAATCCAGTTTGTAACTTCTAATCACAAGAATAATAACCTGCGCATTAATTATTTTTATATCAAAAAATTCAATTCATTTTGATAAATTTAATTTGGTACTCAAATTTGTGGTTATAGACCTTCTCTAGATTTGGGGAGGTTGAAACTTGATGGTATCTGAACATTTTTTGCTTGTTATAAAGAATAACCGAAAAAAATGCCATGGAATTTTTGTATACAGCAATTTCAAATACCGTCAAGTACTACCAGTAATGCGTCTAGGGTCTATGCCCATACAGAATGAGACCCACAATCCCTTTACACCATGTGTCATATCCTGAATCACGGCAGAGAAAATGAGGAGATCCGTGTGAGCTCCGCAATGAGCACCACTGATGACGCGGACACGCTCATTATGATCTCTGTAGTTCTCCACCCGCTTGTTCTCAATAATCCCAATACATCAATCAGATTTTGATCCTCAATACATTTTTTCTCTCCTCTGATTGGTCGATGGTGGGTTGGTTATAGGCAGTTCATGGTGATAGGCAGTTCATTGCACACATTTCCTCATAAAATGTAGGCTTTTTTGGACTAAGATCAATTAATTTTTATCTGACAGTTGAAAGAGGAAATACACATTGCAACGGGTCATAAATCAAACGCACGTGTTTCCATTGAGCTGGTTG
Source organism: Cryptosula pallasiana (assembly GCA_945261195.1). NCBI lineage: Eukaryota > Metazoa > Bryozoa > Gymnolaemata > Cheilostomatida > Cryptosulidae > Cryptosula > Cryptosula pallasiana. The sequence continues at coordinate 31,348,403 of OX183130.1, forward strand.
GTTAATCTTTGTCTGGGGATGATCCTAATCTACTAGGGATGTGTGACTCAAAATGTGTGAACAGCTCTGAACGCTAATACATTATTACATAATAAACAGAAAGTAATTGTCCGAAATGGCGTCAACAATGTACTATCTGTTTTGTTTCGCTGTACTTACAGAAGGACTGAACTTGTTACTGTTACAATGTTGTCAAGCGTTTGCTAATGATAAAGTACTGTTTCAAGTTGATATCATTGTAATATTATTCACCAACATGAGGCGTAAGTTGGCAACAAATTAAGCTATTTAAATTCTTGGCTCTGGCTGGCAACAAGAAGGATATCTGTATTTAACTCAATTTCCTGCACGATTTGTCACGTTCATCAATCACATGGTACATTCATCACTTCCCAACCCATCTCAATAAATTTTATCGATATGTCGCAAGAAGTAATTTATTATTATTAAGAATAAATTAAAACAGTACCTGACCATTTTACTCTTCACCGATTCCATGTCAATGTTAGCTCCCTCCATCTTGGCACTTTTAGAATTCTGCCTGCAAGTGATTTCTTTTTGCTGCCTCTAGCTTTCAAATACTTTGCCTGCTGCCGTTGGCATTTATGAATGTGGGCATATACCCGCCTGATAAGGGCATGCAAGGTATCTCACTCCTAGGATTTGTTATTTAATTCCGTAAACAGTCAATTAGTTACTGTTTGCTATTCTTGTTTCCTTTAAGCATTGCTCATTAGCGGTGAGTAGCTCATCGGCAGCAAGGCTGCATATCTCACTTCATACCTCACACCAATCACAGTCTCTTGTAGGCATTGAGTACAAGTTTCATGCACCAAAGACTAGACAATTTATGGCATTAATCAAGTTTACAAAAATCTGTCAACAACCAACACGTAACAATTCCATTAAAATCTGAACTTTTTTAACCCTTGTTTCTAATTTTTAATTCGGAAGAAAGCAATTTAAATACATCATGGTTTTTCTCTACACTGTCAGGTACGATGATTGTCAAAAGAGAACCGAACAGTGATTTGTATAGTTACTAATTAGCTGGTGTTTAGTTAATTAAAACATGTCATAAATTATTGCATGCAGTTACGATTCCCCTTTACCATTTACAATGTAGTAAACTTCAATGGGAATTGTAATATTAGCGTACTTATAGCACACTCTGATTTATTCAAAAAGTTAAAGCTGTCAAAATAATAAAAATTATCGTTGCTTTAGTGGGTCGATTAATTCGATTAATCTTTTCGTGATCCTGAATGACTTTAATTTGCGTAGTCATTAGCAGAAAGCTGATCTACAACTCTATTTTTTAATACCGTGCTCTATACCACAACATGACAGCGAAATAGATTATTAGCTGTGTACTTTGTATAAAATAATCAAAACACATAATGACCAAACCATGGGTTATTTGAGGGGAGAGTTCATGATTTTGCCATGGATAACTACGACTCATATAAATAAGATATAATACACAATATTTTACATAATTTTTATGCACTTGTAAAGTCGTGATGTTGTCTAATGTCTGAATGTAAATGGGATACTATGTCAAGCCCACTCATTAGATCTCATCAACTTGGCACTGGAAATGGCTATTTGAATCTTTAATTTTTTAATGTTTCACCGAAAAGTGAATAACACGCGTTATGTTCTATGCCAACTCCACTCGTTGTTGTTTGTCAGTTGGGTTTGACAACCTGAATATTTTGGGATTCTTATAACTGGGATTTGATTCACTGTCCTTCTATACACTGGTTGTCACTGGCCACTTGGCTATTACTGCTGATACAAGTTACATAGTTTAACTCGTTTTGCTTAGCAACGACTTCGCTTAGATCAGAAAAATGGTTTTGTTTACAGTTTTTTCAAAGAATCGCCGTCATGTGACCAGGCGTTAACTTATAATTTGGCGCAAAGGCTCCTCTTTGGTGAAGCGCAAAGGGTTTACTAATAATCAGACCAAAAAGTAATCTTGTAGTTTGGTTGATGGTGGAAGTGGATATTGCTGGTTCAATACTATTTAAAAACAATAACATGCCTCGCTCGTTAAAATAGCCATGGCACGGTCTCTACTGCTCAGACAATATTATTTATGGCTTCTCGTATCTCACGTTTATCGTGTGGATAGGAGTTACTCCACAGATTGGGTGTGTTTATGTCGCAATACAACCATGAAGCTGGTGACGTTTTATGTAATTAATGTGTTTATAATGTAAAACTTTATGTCTCATTTCCTCGTGTCGCAGGGGTGTAGCCAGCAATAATAGCCCTTAATGGCTGGGGTCTCCACGGAACCTGTCGTTGGTTTGTGTAACTGAGTCAGCAAACAACATCTGTGGAAGCGGATACATAATCTGTCTCATCTCCGGTTGCGAGACCACAATTGGTTGAGGCGCTACACGATGTTGGTTGTAGTTCTTAATCTCTGACGCACCCCTGGCATGTGCACATGGAGGAGGAGGAATTCCTGGTGCGGTTTCCTTGACTGCTAGTATATATACTGTTTGTGCATGCATGTCCATCAGTTTGCACTCCATCAGTGCACCAGTACAAGTGGCTAAAGGATAGTACAGACAGCACCATGCTATCCACATGTGTCTCGTGAGTGGTTTCCTCAATTTTTTCTATGTTTTCTTGCTAAAAGCTTTTAACGCATTTAAAATAAATTGAAAACTGGTTTGAGATTAACAATTTAATTGGCGTCTGAATAAGTTAGTTAGAAATTTGGAATAAATGCTGCCGATTTTACCGTAAGTTTTCGATACGCTACAAAATTAAATCACTCGTTCTTATCATAATCATGTAAACGCTAAATTTTTATTTACTTAAACTTATAAATTTTTATTTACTTAAACTCAGGTTGCTTACGTTCTAGCGAGTCCAACTCTATCACTGAAATATTACAAACATTTGTATGAAAAGCAAAATAAATTATTTTATGGCAAAATTATCTTTTGCTTCATAAACTTTTTTTTAGTTTTTTATCTCACTCGCTCACACTCTGAATTTTTTTATTGTACAACTATTCAAGAGTTCTATCAACCAAACTTTCCTACTTAATCTTGGATTAAACATTGTTACTAATGATTATTTGGAGTTGTGTGCCCACACCACAGAGTACCACAATCAGCTGTGCATTGTATTTGCTTTGTGTTTTATAGGCTATTGTTGATAGGAGGCTTGACCTTGGCCTCTGCCCAGACAACGGGGGAACCAGATATATTCAGAAGTGAGTTTTTACATTTGTAAACCTTAAAATTATTTTTGATTAGTTCATCAGATAAGAAGCGGCTGCTGGAAATTTTTGTTATCGATTGCCGCAGCTATTAATGAGATTGCTGGTTGTTTGATACTACGACAGAAGTCAATGTTTTGATAATGAATTGATGCTGCCTGTAGATGCTGACGCACAATTAAAGTCTGATCAAAGTGAAAATAACTTCCGTAGTTTATTTGGGGAAACTTCCGGAAGGGAGTCATCTACACCAACAGGAACTACGCAACAGCCACAAACCGTCAGCTTCAGCACGTAAGTTTGAATTATTCGTCTTCCCTCAGCCGCCTTTCAGTAAAATCTTTGTTTTTTACTATGACCTAATCTGTTGCTTGTCTATGTGACATTTACACACAGAATCTCTCATTTTGGTTTCCTTTTGTTTCAGGTCTGTAGGTCCAGTTGGACAGGATGGTGCCCCAGGTGCTACAGGTAGGTGTCTAATTTTCTCTCTACCGGCAAAATACATTTATCATTTACTTTTTTATATTATTTACGATATACTTTATTTAATGTATCTGGTCTATGTAGCTCCACCCAGACGATTTGGTTTTGATGGACGACCAGGTACCCCAGCGCCTGAACCTTGTGACTATGACGACGCTAACAGCCGAGCCTGTAACTCACGATTCAGAGAAGCAGATGGCCGCTGTACCAACACCGCCAATAATAGAAAAACTTGGGGAATGGCTAGAACTCCATTCAGACGAATTCTAGCACCAAAATATCAAGATGGTAAAACTTAATACTTGATATCTCAGAGTTTTTTGCTAGTTTTTTTAAGTTTAATCTTTTGCATAAATTTGGTCGTTCGGCTTTATTTATAAATGATTTGTATTTGTGCTCAGGTGTTGGTGGGAGGAGATTGAAAGAGTTCACTTCTGGCCAAGATTTCAGATCCCCGCGTGAGATATCCACCACTGTCACCACTACAAATGTCATCCTTAACTTTGATGGAGTCAGCTCACACATCATGCAGTGGGGGCAATTTATTGCTCATGAGTTTACTCAACTTGCCGAGTCAGATCGTGAGTAAATTTTTGAACTTGGGTGTCAAATAACAATCTCTGAACTGTTTGAAACATTGAAGTGAGAAAATATCCTGAATACAAGTGTATTTTTCAAAAAAATATTGCAAAAATTATATGTATCTGCTAAAAATTGGAGTTGTTTCCCCAGTTAGATGGGGAATTCCCCAGTCAGTTGAAATATTCACAAATATTTTATAGTATTTTCCTTATACAGCTGATGCTGCTTGCTGCCCAGACCAGATATTTCGTGCCAATAATAATGGCCGTTCAGGAACTCCCGCAGAACTCGCGGTGATTAGACAGCAACTCCTGGACTTCAGAGGAGACATCTGCCAACAGATAGAGTTGAGAAACGACCCCGTGTATAGAGAGGACATCTGTATCACCCATACTAGATCTCGCTCAGCAGAGGAACATAATTGTGCTTCAGGTAAGTGAAAAATTGATGTGACATCATGTTTTGAGGAAAAGATCATTGTTATACGAAAGTGAGTGGAAATTCCTGCAATGCTTGCTTTTGGTTACAGGTCCTAGACAACAGATGAACTCTATTACTCATGTGTTTGATGCTTCCGCCGTATACGGTAGTTCTCAGGACGTTCAGGACTTGCTGAGAGACACAAGCGGAGGTAGATTGAGGACTCAGCAGTCCAACGGCGTTATCTTACCTCCAAAGAGAGCCGCTTGTCCATTCGCTGCCCAGCAGGCAAACGCTTGTCCATTCGATGCAGGAGATAATCGTATCAACACAACCCGTAAGTCAAATTTGTTGTAACAAAAAACTCGGATGGCTTTTTAAAGATAACCAAAGCTTCATTATTATTTTTTTTTGTAGCAAATCTTGCAACGGTTCACACATCTTTCATCATCAAACACAATCAGATAGCAGATGGATTGGCAGCCTTAAATCGCAACTGGGACAATGAGAGGCTCTTTCAGGTTGGCATCTATGTTTCATTTGTACTACGATGTGCGTCGTGATAGAACAACTCTTAAGAAAATATCGCTATGCATGTGGCAAATCTCATAGACATCTGTATTGTAGGAAACCCGAAGAATCATATCAGCTATTCAGTCTAACATCCATTTCTATGAGTGGCTACCAATCGTTATTGGAAACTCAATGATGTCTAGATATAGACTACAGTCCTATGACGGGTTTGATCGCAATGTGAATCCTTCCGTTTAGTAAGTATGCACCTCAGGCTATGTTCACTAATAGCGGAATATTTCTTTTGGAGCCCAATAGTTTTTAAATAATTCTGATTTATTCAGTCTGGTACTCCATTATTTGAGCAAATCAACTTCTAAAATGAAAATTTGGTAGTTGCCTTCCCAATAAAAAAGAAGACAATTCCTAAAAGTATGTATCACATTCTGGTATGCAGAATCTTATAATATGATGTGGTGTGTGTTTGCAGCAATGAACTGGCAGGAGCAGCCTTCAGATTTGGTCACTCACTCATCCGTGGACGATTCTCTTTGGTGAAAGACGATGGTAGGTCACCTTTTGGAGACTTGAGACAGAGTTTCTTCAACATGGGTACCCTCTACCAGGACGGTAAGTAACGCCCTCAACTGCAGCTGATATTTCTGACAGAACTTTGGCCTTTTTTTTAAAAAGGTATTGCACACTTTACCTCACTCATGCTATTTTCCATGTTGCAGGTACAAAACAGTGTGTGAGAGGCCTCAGCAAGGATGAGCCCTGGGCAGTTGATCGTAACTTCCCAACTGAGGTACTTAGGCTAACATATCTAACAATATCTACTATACAATGTTAGTTAAGCCACCCTCGCATAACTGTCATCTCTGACCACAAACTTGCTTCCTTTTACAGATGAGAGACTTCCTGTTCGATGACAAGCGTGACATCGTGTCATTTAACTTGAACCGAGGAAGAGATCATGGCTTCAACTCATACGTAGACTACAGGTTAGTACCTGCATGTGCGGGGTGTATGTAGTGCAACCCGCTTTATTGTTCATGAATACAGGCTAAGAAATGTACATTAATAATTGTGATTTAATATTTCCTTACTACAGGAGACACTATAGGCTTAGTGTGCCAAGGTCGTTTGATGACCTTAGAGCTACTCATCCCAGCGATGTCATTGCACAGCTTAGGAGGGTTTATACCACAGTCAATGATGTGGAATTGTACATCGCAGGTTAGTACAGTGTTTTATATAACTGGCATAGTATACACACATATGTATATATATACAGTGTTATACACAGTGTTGTATACAGTGTTGTATACAGTGTTATATACAGTGTTGTATACAGTGTTGTATACAGTGTTATATACAGTGTTATATACAGTGTTATATACAGTGTTGTATACAGTGTTGTATACAGTGTTATATACAGTGTTGTATGCAGTGTTATATACAGTGTTGTATACAGTGTTATATACAGTGTTATATACAGTGTTGTATGTAGTGTTATATACAGTGTTATATACAGTGTTGTATGCAGTGTTGTATACAGTGTTGTATGTAGTGTTATATACAGTGTTATATACAGTGTTGTATGCAGTGTTATATACAGTGTTGTATACAGTGTTGTATGCAGTGTTATATACAGTGTTATATACAGTGTTATATACAGTGTTATATACAGTGTTGTATACAGTGTTGTATACAGTGTTATATACAGTGTTGTATGCAGTGTTATATACAGTGTTGTATACAGTGTTATATACAGTATTGTATACAGTGTGATATATAGTGTTGTATGCATTGTTATATACAGTGTTGTATGCATTGTTATATACAGTGTTGTATACGGTGTTATATACAGTGTTGTATGCAGTGTTCTATGCAGTGTTATGTAACATTGTTATATAACATTGTTATGTAACATTTATAGGAGTCACAGAGTTCCCTGTTGCCGGTGGATTAATAGGAGAACTTTTTGCCAATATTCTGGCTGACGGATTCTCACAACTGAAGAAGGGTGATAGGTTCTTTTTTGAAAGCAGTCAGAGCGGACTCTCTCCAGGTACATAGAGTATTTCTTGTTGATTTGTCTATGGCATTGTAACTTGTAATATCCCCTGATTTATCATGTTTATGTCACCTAAAACTTTTGTTATTTTCTGTTTCAGCCCAAATAAATGCTATCAAACGATACACATACGCTCAGCTTCAGTGCGAGTCACATGGCCTTAGTACCGTAGTAGATAAAATATTCTTCAGAGAAGGATTGTAAGTTGTACTTCTTGGTATTTGATCTGAAACTTGTTAAAAACTGTATTTATAAGCTGTAGCATTTTAGTTCATTGCACTCCTAGTTTTTTTTTGGAGTTTAAAGAAATTTCCTATTTTTGATAGCAGCGGAGCACGAAGTGTGGCATGCTCTAGCTTCACTCCATTGAACCTTGACCTCTGGAGAGAAGGTGACCAAACAGAACCCGAACCAGAACCAGAAAGGTGCCACTGGCGGACTATCAGGACCTCAGAGTGTTGCTATGGTAAGTCTACATGTCTGCTAATATAGTCTTTTGTTTTCCATCGTATTTTATTTCGATTTCTACATTTCTCCTTCATCTTTACAACGTTATTGCGTTTGCTTATTTCAGGACAAAAAACAGTCACAAGAAGATGTGTAGGTCAAAGTTCAAGATGTCGCTGCCAGGGTTCAAGAACAATAACGCAGAGATGTACGTGCCCCAGATATGGCTGCCGCAATAGTTTCTCATGTCGCAGAACCAGGCCCACAATTCGACCTACCAGGCCTTACCGCCCTACTGCTCCCACCCGCCCAAGCAACCCTCCCCCACCACCTCGCCCTCCATATACTAGACCAACAATAACTCGCCCTCCATACAGCAGACCATCACCTCCTCGCCGCCCTCCACCACCCCCCTACAGTCGACCATCCCCTAGAGGAGGCTACTTCTTTAAGTAAAACTTCAATCCTAAATAAGAAACCCAAATCTCTCACTTTGTTACCCTTGTTGTTTTATTAATCTTATATAATCTGTTAGGATAATTCATAACTTTTTGTTACTAATGCATGTTAACTGTTAACTTTTTTGTATTCTGTGGACCAAAGAATGTTAGCTTGGTGTATTTTGATATTATTGATAATAAAACATTAAAAGATATTGGGCTAATTCTTTACCTGCAACATTTACCTACAGGCTACAGCTTCTAGTAATCGAACTATATAAACCCTCTTGTGCCCGAGCTCTTACGCAACTGAGAGTGTAAGGTATTGTTGAAAGTTTCGCCTTGAAAAAAATAGACACAGAAATGCAAAGACTTGATTAAATTTTCTGCATTAAAACCCTATTAAACAACTATAATGCAACTTATAGCTTTATGGTATGTTAGATAGAATTAACGCTCATTACTGAGTGGAGAGTAGACAACTCTAATTTATGTGAGCGGTTTAAATGTTAGGAGAGGACAACCCTTGTTTATTTCAATACAGTCTTACCGAATCAATCTTTCAAATGCTGACAATTATTATGCTTTCACTTTGGCCATTGGTTGTCCTACATTCGCTAAAACACTCAAAACTCAATTCTGCAGTTGAGTAGCCGAAACTACTTTTGCAAATGCATTAATTTTTTTTCATACTAATATTGACACCAGCGTAAAAATGTGTAATGTGCTACTTGTATGAGATGAGAAATACTTTGCAACTTTCCTATTGGTTGAACGAATATTTTGTCATCGACATTAACTTAAGATATAGTGACAAAAACTGAATTAAAATTATCGACTTCGCAACAAAGTCTACACAAAATTGAAGCAGTTTGAACGACACAAAAGCACTGATGAATGCAAACAGCTCTTGTATTTTGGAGTTATGAAGTGAGAGCATTGGGTGGCATTCGTCAGCAATCAATTTGTTGTATTCTTATTTTTCTTCAACCCCTGTACTACTTCTAGTAAAACTACCCATAACCATATTGTATAACAAGTCAGGTTGGATGTGCTGGTTTTGTAAAAATATTGACATTGTAGCATCCAGGGAAGACTAAACATAAAATGTTTACGTTTTCGTATCCATTAAACATGAATAAACATAAAAAATATGCATAATTTTAAATAAATATTTAAATGGTAACTTTGAAACGAAAAAGTGAGATATGTGTATGAATATGGCTATTATACTGATCAGGTCTTCCCTGGTAGCATCATCCATCCATAAAATGTCAAATGTTCTTTTGAAGTTATTTTAACCAGTTGAGTGAAGCAAACTACTTGCATTGATCACATGGGAAAGGAGATGCTTTGGTTGATAGATTCAAAAACATCACTAGTCAGAAATTGCTCTCAAGAGGACGATATCACCTACAGAGTTCATGTGGTGGTAACACCGCATTATGCCTAGTGTCATGGCCACCGATACCAGCATATAAGAGACATGGCTTGAGTGAAACTTTTGCCCAAAAGCCATATTTTGGTTGTGGTTATGCCACAAAGACAACAAAACAAGGCTACTCATGGAATGAATAGAGGTTCATTGACATTTATATTGTTTGTATGCTGATCGTTTTATTTACAAAAACATTGCGCATTCTGATTCACTTTTCTGTGCTGCAATAGTACATGATGAAAGACCAATTGCAACAATGGGGACACGATTCCTATAATTAAACTGAGAACTTCTGGCTCCTTGAACATTATAATATGGTGTTAGTGCTTTAATTGCAAAACGCAAACTGAACATGCATCTGGAATAATCTTGCTTGGCAACATTTTAAACTGTTCTCAAATCAAGACAAACATAGCGATAAATAGAAGACAACTCTGCTCACGGTTTCACATCACTAGTATATAGGAAATTGAATTTATAATATAACTAGCAATATCACTGGACGCTTTCAAATACCATTTGCCAGCCCACTCCATTTGTCACCGCGAGGTTAACAGTTTACCATCCAGTCTCTAAGATCTGCCAACCGTCTTCTCCATCTCCACAGATGACCTCCAATTGGTGCTACAACCAAGCAACTTGCTGCACCAACTAATCAGCTTTCCAGTGTAACCAGCATGTAATTGTTTAATGGTATGAACAGTGCAACGTTTAGAAGAATGCATACAGACTCAGCCCTCTATAAGTTACATTGTAGGAAGCAACTATCACTGTACAGTCCATTGATATAATATGACAAAGTATAAAATTGTATGATAGTTAATATAAACCAATACAATATGCATGCACAAAGGTGGAGAAAGAACAAGGTACCTAGTGGCAGGGGGCAAAGTCTCTCTTTAGTTATTCACTGAGCTTGCTTCAGGGCGTGTCTTTAATTAATAATGTAGCTTTAGGTGTTTTGTAGCCTACGTAACTAGACGCCTCCTCATCTGATGATACTTAGGCTAGAGTACGGCTATCTGCACGGCACACTGTTCCAGGATAATCAGGATACTGTATCTACAACCATATTGTCGGAGATTTTGGTGCTCAAGATGATCAGAATTCCTCCATCTTCCACACCTTGTCTTAGATCAACCCCACCCCCAGTACCACTTTTATATTAACCCAGGAATCCCCCTTTTATGCTATATATAAGCTATCCCGAGTTAAGGATACCGGCTATACCAGGTCTTATCCCGAGCCTGTACTGACCCTGGGTCCCATGTATAGGGCATACAGGGTCTATATCGGGTTATTCCGGACTAGTATTCCAGCCTAACCACCAAAAATGGCTGGAAAAAATAGTATTTGACCCAGAGGATTGCATGCCCACCATTTGAGAATGAAGACAAGAGATGCAGAGCATCAGGAGCAGAGGCAGAGGAACTAGGAGTACCAAATAAGGACTGGCTACTTCCACCACCCTTGGGAGTAGCGGGAAAGCTAGTAGGAGCTGCTGCCATGTGCAAGCGCTTTGATTAGACTGCATTGTTTTTATGTATTGCATCATGTATTATGACTTGTTATTTAATTGTTTTATTGTGTGTGATTGGCTGACCCCTAAGAAGGGGGTGAGATTTCCAGATGCCCTCCTATGAAAGGAGCTGTTGTACCTTGAGTAAGTAGAAGGTTTGTGGATTGTGTACAGTTGTCATCTTATATTGTTAAATAGAATCATTTAATAAAGTGTATACTCTCGGAATCTTGGTGTAGTGTGTCTGGATCGTGGACCCCGTGGAAGTTGTTAGAGTCTATTCGCTGTAGATCCCGGGTGTTAGAGTGAGAGAGGAGGGTGTACAAAGAATGTACAAGGAGTGGATGTCATTGTGTCGCTAGTAGAGGACTCAAATCTACTACAATATTCATAATTATCTTTGGTGGTTTATTCGACGAATGTCATCCTGGAGCATTTTTAATGTCTGGTTGATGTTGGTGAGTGCTGGGAGCACCACCTGAGTGGTGTGCTGATGCAGGAAGTCCACACCTGTAAACAGCTGGTATGCCGCCCTGAACCTTGTTTATGTCAATACAGCCATAAAAAACCTAGACACGGGAATAAGGGCAATCTAATGGACATTCTGTACAAGCACTATTGGGGATACTTTGTTTGTGGAGGCCAACAAATATTATCCACATATCCACATTCATAAATGAAACATGTAAAACATTTACATTTTCAATAAATATACAGAAAAACTGATCATTTCTATAAATAGCAATCTTTGGTACCAGTATATTACACTCTGTATGTCTCAAACGTCTGTCTAGCCAACGGGGAGTTAACATCTATGAGCTGCCAAAAGGAAATAATATGTTGGCTATGATAAATTGTTTATGTCACGTATCAATAATTTGGAATTTGATGTTTTCAATTTAAACTTGGATGTTATTTAAAATTTCTAAGAACAACTGTATACAGTGTAGAGTATTTGTACATTGTTTGTATGTGACTATGTTTGGTGCACTTTGGTTTGCAAAGCCAAGCATATGCCCTGTGTGATGGATTTTGGGGGAGCTCTGTCATGACCAGTGTGTCAGAGAGGTGCCTTTGATGGCCATTTGGTATCAGATAGACCTGTGGTAATCACTGGTACAAGCTGTGTAATGGACCCGGAAAGTTGCCACCAAATAAAAAGCATATTTACCTATACCGGCAAATTACCGGCAGTACCGGTCCTGGAAGGGTATCCCGGGTCAGCGACAAGAAAGCTGTCAGAGCCAAAAGAGTGAAACATAGCCTAAGGACCCCAGCACCATCTACCCACATCTTAGATGCCTCCAGACGTCCCTATTTCAAGACCAAAGGCTCCGAAAAGACCTAGGACCTACCTCAAGACAAAGAGATATCTGGTGATAAATTGCATTGGCTATGGAACTATTAGCTCCGCCCCCTGTTCTGGGTGCCATCTGTAATTAACTTTACGCCTATTACTCTATTGGATTGTATAAATAACTTGTGTATATTATTCGCTTACCTATACGTGTTGTATGCTTGACTGGTCGACTCCTAAAGTAGGCAAACTACTTCCTGTGCACTTCCTGTGGCTTGGCCTATAAAAGGTCAAGTTTGCCTGTATTCATTACTTCCTGCCAAATGCTGCTTCCTTTGCCACTTGTTGTTACTGTTACCATTGCTGTTACACTGGGTTGTATGAGACAATAAATTTATATGCTTGAAAGCACCGAGTTAAACATCTGAGCTGAGAGCTCGCCATTAGTTGTGGAGTTGAGATACTCCTCCATAGCAGTATCCTGTAGCCATACCTGCCCAGGGTTCTCTCTGTTGAGAGGAGATAGTGGTTGTCTGGCCTGTAGAGGCTGACCGAGTTGCTGTGCCGGCAGACAGGGTGTCTGCCCGTATTCAGCCATTGGAGAACAGTTGGTGGTTCCGTTGTGTGGTTGGTGGAATTCGCCACTCCTGTACCCTAGAATTTTCAGAAGTTGTCAAATTACTTGAAAAATGTTGCAACAGGTTAAATGTGGCTATAATTAATAAGGTGCATATGTTGTAACATTTAGTCTTTGTCACAGTGTGATGGATTAATGTGATGATTCATGTCATCACACTATCTTCACCCTTTCCCAGAATCAAAACTCCTGCAACCATTCTTACCTCACAATTCATACACACACACACACTTCACCCACTTGCACAATCTCTCCCCGCAAACTTATCCAAGCAGTCATTTCCATTTCCTGGAACACTCTCAACCAGGAGCAAGCATCTGGGTCAAAAAGACTTAGCATATGTGCAAAAGTTTTAGATTTATCTCCTCTTAATACTACCTTACTCGTTACACCCTGCCTTCCATATAAGAACTCACCCTCTCTCTACACCCCCTTTCTACACCCCTCTCTACATCCCCTCTCTACAACCCCTCTCTCTATACTTCCTCTCTAAACCCCCTTTCTACACCCCCTGTCTAGACCCCTCTCTACACCCCCTCTCTACACCCCTTCTCTACACCCCCTCTCTACACCCCCTCTCTACACCCCCTCTCTAAACCCCCTCTCTACACTCCCTCTCTAACCCCCCCCCTACATCCCCTCTCTACATCCCCTCTCTACACCCCCTCTCTACACCCCTTCTCTACACCCCCGCTCTACACCCCCTCTCTACACCCCCTCTCTAAACCCCCTCTCTACACTCCCTCTCTAAACCCCCCCCCCTACATCCCCTCTCTACATCCCCTCTCTACATTCCCTCTCTACATCCCCTCTCTACATCCCCTCTCTACACCCCCTCTTTACACCCCTTCTCTACATCCCTTCTCTACACCCCCTCTCTACACCACCTCTCTACAACCTCTCTCTACATCCTCTCTCTACACCACCTCTCTACATCCCCTCTCTACACCCCTCTCTACACCCCCTCTCTGCACCCCTTCTCTATACCCCTCTTTAACAGCCTTTGTAGCAGCATAGCAACAGTCTTTGTAGCAGGATAGTAACGGTCTTTGTAGTAACATTTTACAAATTTATATATAAAAAATATACATCTTCATTTACTAATGTAGTAATATTGGTGTATATTATTATATAACAATGTAATATTTATTAGTGTATAGTATTACGCAATAATATCCTTATATATACATATATATATATATATATATATATATATATATATATATATATATATATATATATATATATATATATATATATATATATATATATATATATATATATATATATATATATATATATATATACATATATATATATATATATATATATATATATATATATATATATATACATATATATATATACATGTATATATATACATGTATATATAAGGATATTATTGCGTAATACTATACACTAATAAATATTACATTGTTATATAATAATATATACCAATATTACTACATTAGTAAATGAAAATTTACCATTTTACCTTTAAGTATCTAGCTCCTCGATTTTTTCTTGTTGAGCACTGTTTTACTTGCTTCAGTCTTGACTGGTTTTTCCATCTCTCGGGCAACTAATATTAATAATTAATTATTTATTATTTATTTATTTGATTGTTTCTATTTAGTCTAAGCCCCTGTGCACATCTTGTGCCACAGTCATACTTTTACTTATTTATATATATTTATATATATATATCAAAGTACAGAGCTCATAAGCCATCGCTCTTGTCCACTAATAGGCATATTCATTGTACAAGAGTGAAATATTCCCGACAATCAATACCCTATACTTACTCTGTAACAGGGTTGATGGTGGAAAAAAGAATCAGGTCTTATGTTCAGCTAAAAATAATAATAGCCAATGACACGCAGGAAATGGTTATAACTTTTTCTTAGCAAGTCTGTAACCCTCCGTAAGTAGATGGTATTGCAAAACACACTTTTCGTCAAATACAAGTCAGAAACTTCCTGCTCCTACCATCATTCGATACCACTTAATGTGGATCCAGGATGTATAAAAGCTTAAGTCTTGCATTGACACAGTTGAAGCATGATTCTACGGTATCAATATATTGGTAAAAAGAGTTTCCCCGTCTTTGCTGAGCATGAGTAATGGTTTAAATTGATGCAACCGATTTCATTGTGAAGTCATGTCATATTTTGTTAAACTGACATAAACACGTAAACATGCCAGTATCTTATATGTGAGCTCATGATCACACAAACCACATATGATTTAGTTCTAAAGTGCACGTGAAGGTGAATACCCCAACAATTGATTGGGCAATCTTCCAGCAATTTTGTTTATTGTCCTTTTTTGAATATTAGGAACTAAGAAAATCACCCATAAATTACAAAATACTGTTAATCAGAAAATATTTTCTCATTGATTACACAATGGATCCCTGCAATATGGGGTTTGGTTGCGTACTTCTTTTGAAATCAAGATGTTATAGGATGACATGAACACAAATATTGTAAAGGTTTCGCACCTGCCTTTACAACAAACATAAATAGTTGGGCTGTAAAAACTGTTGATGGCACCATGTGAGTATTGAGTGAGTACTGTGTGAGTACTGTGTGAGTACTGTGTGAGTACTGGGTGAGTACTGAGTGAGTACTGTG
The DNA here is from genome assembly GCA_945261195.1 of Cryptosula pallasiana. Taxonomy (NCBI): domain Eukaryota; kingdom Metazoa; phylum Bryozoa; class Gymnolaemata; order Cheilostomatida; family Cryptosulidae; genus Cryptosula; species Cryptosula pallasiana. The sequence goes on from OX183130.1 coordinate 31,364,145, forward strand.
TGAGTACTGGGTGAGTATTGTGTGAACACTGTGTGAGTACTGAGTGAGTACTGAGTGAGTACTGAGTGAGTACTGTGTGAGTACTGGGTGAGTACTGAGTGAGTACTGTGTGAGCACTGTGTGAGTACTGTGTGAGTACTGTGTGAGCGCTGTGTGAGCACTGTGTGAGTACTGTGTGAGTACTGAGTGAGCACTGAGTGAGCACTGTGTGAGTACTGAGTGATTACTGAGTGAGCACTGAGTCAGTACTGAGTGAGTACTGTGTGAGCACCCAAATGGCAGTTACCCTTTCCCAGACCATAGCTAGCTCCAGGTCCTCTGCTACTCTCACCATTGCAACAGAAGCTCAAGCCTCCACAGACCAATATTTCTGGTCGCTGTCACTCCTTTACCGCCTCTACCAGGCTGGTGGGTCACCAACAACAACTTTACTGACTGACAAACAACCTTAAAAAACCTGCCAGATCGGTCATGCAATATTTCAAAAGAAAATATATATTGGTTTGACTTATCTATTTGTTAGGTTTCACAGGAAATGGTGTGTGTAGAACCACATACAAGCAAATGCTGACCAATATTAACATTTTTGCTATAAACAAATATATAGGATCAGAAATATCAATAAATCAGCTAAAAGGTCGATTTAATCCATTCAATCAAATTACTCTTAATAAGTCCACAAAAACAATGCAAAAACAGGCAAGGCATTAGTGTACGGGCAAGGCATTAGTGTACGGGCAAGGCATTAGTGTATGGGCAAGGTATTAGTGTATGGGCAAGGTATTAGTGTACGGGCAAGGTATTAGTGTACGGGCAAGGCATTAGTGTACTGGCAAAGCATTAGTGTACGGGCAAGGCATTAGTGTATGGGCAAGGTATTAGTGTATGGGCAAGGTATTAGTGTACGGGCAAGACATTAGTGCACGGGCAAGGTATTAGTGTATGGGCAAGACATTAGTGTACGGGCAAGGCATTAGTGTATGGGCAAGGTATTAGTGTACGGGCAAGACATTAGTGTACGGGCAAGGTATTAGTGTACGGGCAAGGCATTAGTGTACTGGCAAAGCATTAGTGTACGGGCAAGGTATTAGTGTACGGGCAAGGTATTAGTGTACGGGCAAGGCATTAGTGTATGGGCATGGCATTAGTGCACGGGCAAGGCATTAGTGTATGGGCAAGACATTAGTGTACGGGCAAGGCATTAGTGTATGGGCAAGGTATTAGTGTACAGGCAAGACATTAGTGTACGGGCAAGGCATTAGTGTACGGACAAGGTATTAGTGTATGGGCAAGACATTAGTATACGGACAAGGCATTAGTGTACGGGCAAGGCATTAGTGTACGGGCAAGGCATTAGTGTACGGGCAAGGCATTAGTGTACGGGCAAGGCATTAGTGTACGGGCAAGGCATTAGTGTACGGGCAAGACATTAGTGTATGGGCAAGGTATTAGTGTATGGGCAAGAGATTAGTGTACGGACAAGGCATTAGTGTACGGACAAGGCATTAGTGTACGGGCAAGGCATTAGTGTACGGGCAAGGCATTAGTGTATGGGCAAGGCATTGGTGTACGGGCAAGGCATTAGTGTACGGGCAAGGCATTAGTGTACGGGCAAGGCATTAGTGTACGGGCAAGACATTAGTGTATGGGCAAGGTATTAGTGTACGGGCAAGGTATTAGTGTACGGGCAAGGCATTAGTGTACTAAACAATATTTCAATGGGGTAGCTAAAGATTGAGCTGTCGGATGGATATGCTTGCCAGTGCTAAAAGAAGACGACTTTTTGAGTTTTGAATTGTTATATATTAGATAATAAATCTATATATATAAATATGAGAAACGTCTGTCTGTATGTCTGTTTGCCCGTGCATCTATGTATTTGTCTGTAATTTCACTTGAATGGCTACCTAAACCATTATCCTGAGCGAAATGAAAACTGCTGTAAAAACGTTCTATTGGACCACTTTATGTATGTGAATTTACCATCTGTTCTCAAAGTGCAGGTATTTTTAGATTTCGTATTAAAATATTTTCTGATAATGTGAGTGGAGATGAATTTTAAATAGTTACATTCCGCTAATACAAGTGGTTCGAGTGTCAATCAAACCATTCTGTGTCAATTTATGTGTCGCATTATATCTTTTTAGTACCATAAAATTGCATCATTCTTTCACAACATTGCTTTTGCATGTTGATTAGTAGTGACTGCAAGTGCCAGCTCATGGTTTTCCTGTATCTTCATTTGAACTGAGCAGTGAGAGAGGAAGAAAGGAGGGATGGTGAGGAAAGAGATGTAACAAGGCAGGGATAGAGCGAAGTAGAGGGTAACAAGTATAGAGGGAGCGTGAAGGTCCAGGGTGGGGAAGAACTGGGCAAGGATAGAGTGGACTGGCATAATAATATTTGAATCTAACGAGTATTACTGCTAGCAGTTCACATGTATGACATAACAGGTTGCTCCAACATTCCTAGATTTGAAATAATCAATTTGTTTTTCCATTTGACATTCCCCTCCACTCTCATTTAACATTCCCCTCCACTCTCGTTTAACATTCCCCTCCACTCTCATTTAACATTCCCCTCCACTCTCAACGAGCGGAAAACTATGAAACGTGAATGAAAAAACATCATACATAACTAATAATCTCTCATGCACAAAGATTGTTCATATCTGTGTGAAAAATTATTACATGAGCTAATTTAGTGGAAACATCAAGTCTCAATATTTTAATATGATTATGTAAAATGACATTTTTTTGACTCAAAATTTATTTCATTAAACATTTTGATCAAAACAAAAAACAATTCGAGCAAAGATTTATGTCTTACAGCCAGCGATATATTTAATACAAACAATAAAATTTAGACTTAAAACAAACGACAATGCTGAGTCGATATCGACAATTCTAAACTTCGTTTGAATGCACTGAAATTAATTTCACTCGGTTTATTTGCCAAAATATTAGTCTTTATGCTGGCTTTTACATTTTGTTGACAGCAGAAGTTATTCATTTCTTAGAAGCAAAAGAGTACTAGAACCTAAAACATCTGCTGGTACTTAACAGGATGTACCCTATCAGTGCTGTTTTTGAAGCATTTATCGTTCAAATAAAGTACCTGGGTGGATTGAAATCTGATAAATTTAAAGTAGTTGAATTAAAAATGTGTCAGTTGTCTACTGATGACGAATTAGTTGCCTAGCTCAATTATTTCTTTATGATAGACATTGCAAGAGCTTAAAATTAAAAGCAATTGTTTTCATTTTGTTTCTTTTAATAGTTTCAGTCCTCCCCTTTGATATCAATTGATTACTACACTCCTGCAGGATTCTTTGAATCATCAATAAAACTGACGGTGAAGCAATTCAAAATTTGGTATAAAAGGATACAAAGATGGTAGAGCCTTCATTATATCATAGAAGAATCATTGGTAGCCTGACAAACATGCTACACCCAACACTGTATCAGTGAGTATCGATTCTGCTTCTCGTAGTTTTTGTTCGGTTTTCGTTTCTGCGCCAAAAGTCAATTGTTGAGCATACGTTATAACAACAATGTTAATGTTTTGAATAGAAAACCTCTTTTTATCTATTTAACATATAAAACTGATAGAATTAAATTTATTGTCAAAATTAAAAATATGATAAATGGTTTTATTAAACCAAAACTGATGAAAATCACATAAAAACATTGCATAATTTTGATATCTTGAAACCTGCTTGTTAATATGAGACCAACAACACTTTTTATGCAGGAAGAAACTTTAAAACTCTAGCACCAAACAAATCTTAATTGTTTTTCACATTTCATATCATTTGCTTCTTCTCTGTGCACCAGTTTTGTCACTGAGTTTAAGCTACTTGAAGCTACAATACAAAGCTTTATGTAGTTTTCACTGTATTGTTTGTAAACAACAACTATATGTTATAATTGTGATAAATAATGTTTGAGGAGTAACAACTACTGTTATTCCTGATTCAAAGTTTTTGTTAATAAAAATTTCAGCAAACATTTCAACTATGATAACGTTACATAAAACTGATAGAGCCATATGAACTATCTAACTAAAGTGAGTTTAACCTGCTGGTGAGAATTACTTCGCCAAGTTTGCATTTCTTTTGGAAAATTTTTATTGTTATGTGTTTTTTAGATTGGCGATAGGAGCAGCTCTTTTGCTGGTTCAAGCTCAGGTACGTCAGAGATTCTTTGTCAATACCTGCTTGTTCTAACACAGTTATAGATTATTTTAACCTGCGGTGAAAGAATAGCAAGTTGTACTAATTAACCTTTGCTTCTTTTTTGTAGCTAACAAATGCAAAGGCGTAAGTATTATATTATATCATATTATATTATTTTATATTATATTATATTATATTATATTATATTATATTATATTATATTATATTATATTATATTATATTATATTATATTATATTATATTATATTATATTATATTATATACAATACTTGATGTGCTTTTTCTAACTAACAATTTTGTCCTAATACATATACATAATACAATTATACATAATACATATACCTAATGCACATACATAATACCTAATACATGTTAACTAATACATGTACATAATACATATATAGTAGATGTGATAATCCACAGAACTCCATGATTAAAAAAGTGATTATTTTAAGGTCTAAATAACCAAGTCCTTGTTTCAGTGTCAGTGTCAGCGTAACCCACTGATGTTTCAGTGTCAGTGTAATCCACTAATGTCTCAGTGACAGTGTAACTCACTACTGTCTCAGTTTAACCCACTAATGTCTCAGTGTCAGTGTAACCCTCTAATGTCTCAGTCTAACCCTCTAATGTCTCAGTGACAGTCTAACCCACTAATGTCTCAGTGTCAGTGTAACCCACTAATGTCTCAGTGTAACCCACTAATGTCTCAGTGTAACCCACTAATGTCTCAGTCTAACCCACTAATGTCTCAGTCTAACCCTCTAATGTTTCAGGCGTATCTTCAGTGAGTCTGAAGGAAATGAGTTCGTTAACACATCAGATGTGCAAGCGGCAGGGTTAGCTTCTGTCGAAGGCATGCAAGTAACTGCTCAAGGGTAAGTGGAAATACTGTTAATCGATGAACATTATACCAGAACTGTGATTATTTACTTTGTAAGTTTGTTCCTGAATTTTAGATCAATAATAAACACTGACGGTTGTTTTGATGCAGACGGAAACCCTGCCGATTGTGGTGAGGCAATATTTACCTTATTTCAAATAACCACCATTTTGTGGTAACTAATACCTTTTTGCTGTACTGCACCTAAACTACACCACAAAGTCTCGCAGATTTAACTGTTAAATTTGGTGTTTCTTTTAGAGAGTTTATTATGAATGTTTCTGCAGGTGTTGGTGCTGATGGTGTTGAAGGTTTTGGTAAAATACCCAATTGCCCATACGATAGAGCCAACAGACAACCCTGTAAGAGTGACTATAGAGAGCCAACTGCCAGATGTAGCCATTTGGCTAGAGGTAGAAGAACTTGGGGTATGGCTGGAACTCCCTATTCCAGAGTACTACCTTCTGACTACGAAGACGGTTAGTGAAATAACACAAGTAAACTCATGTTTTTGGTGCTTGTTGCAACCGTCAGCCATTTTTGTTGCTGATTGTCACTTAAAAAGAAACTTCTTCAATAATTTTTAAGAATATGTTGTCCATTATAATTTAGTCACAACTAGAGGAGATGAAGCTGTGGTAACTGCATAGAAATTGTTAGCATTTTTATTAATATTCTTTAGGACTTACTGAAAGGCGAACTACGGAATTCTCATCTGGAAAGCTCTTTAAATCCCCCCGAGATATTTCTACAACTGTAACAAACCTTACAGTTGTCCTCATGGATGACTTCAACGTTCAAATAATGCAATGGGGCCAGTTCTCAGCTCACGAGTTCACGCAACTAGCGGAGTCGGAATGTAAGTACTGACTTATATTGATAGAACGTGTTTAAGACAAAAATCTTTTTTATTAAAACGTCGTGCTTCTGTTTATTTCATAGCGGCAGCAAAATGCTGTCCAGACAAACTGTTTGCTGAGAGGAGTGGTTCACAAGCTCAACCTACCAAAGCTCAGATGGCACCACTTGAACAAGAAATCAGTCGCCGCTGGGGAGACACGTGTATGCCAATTGAAACAGAAGACGATGCCAAGTTTGGAGGTTACTTGTGTATGGAGCAGAGGAGAACTCTACCGGCCCCATCACATAACTGCTTGTTCGGTCAGCTCATATTCTTTGATAATATAATAAATAATTATTTTCTAACTCGCTTATTTCCTTTCTATTTAGAAACATAGAAGTTTGTTTTCACCATGATCAACTCAACTATTGTATGTTAAAGGTCCAAGGCAGCAAATGAATTCGGTCACCCATGTGTTTGATGCCTCAGCCGTATACGGCAGCTCTAAAGCTCAACAAGATGAATTGAGAGACAGTCAGGGTGGTAAGATGAAAACACAAACAGTAAATGGAAAAGTGTTAGCTCCACCAGATTTTGATAAGTGTGACGATGACCACAAAGCAAGAAACAGATGCCCACTGCTGGGAGGAGACACAAGAATCAATACAACCCGTAAGTGAACATAAATCATTGCGTCAAACTTGAGAAACTGCTTAAATAAACTTGGTGTTCATCTTGTTCGCATGAAATCTTTTTCACTGATTTTTTTAATTGTGGCATGTCATCTTGAAAGAGTATGGAAGATAAAAAATTTGCTGGTCAGACCAATTTTTTCAGCCGGGATGTGAGTGTTTTTATTTTATTTATGTTTTTAGCAAACTTGGCTTCAACTCACACAGTCTTTCTCGTTGCCCACAATAAAATAGCGGATAGACTCAGCGTAATGAACCCTCATTGGGACCACGAGAAACTTTTCCAGGTTAGTTGATAACTCTATTATAAAACTCTATTGCATAACTCTTTCACACAAAACAAAACTCAAAAACAAATGAGTCATTGAAACCACAACCCCTATATTACTCTTTCAAGGAAACAAGAAGAATAATAGCTGGTATACAAACAAGCATTCATTACTACGAGTACCTGCCACTGATTCTCGGTACAGATATCATTAACAAACACAAGTTGGATCAATACAGAGGCTTTGATAGACACATCAATCCATCTGTAACGTAAGTAGATTTTTGTTGATTTCAGTTAGGTTAACTTGAAATTAAAGTGAATTATAAAATTATTTCTCTTTTGACTGTTTGATTTTATCTCTATTTACTAAAAATATTTCTAGGAGTGAGCTGGCCCACGCTGCCTACAGATTTGGACACTCAACCGTCAGCGGCATCTTCCATACACTCTCTGATAACAACACCCTCACACGACACAGTTTAGCAAATGAATTTGATGACAGCGAAATATTATTTGATGGAGGTGAAACATCATGTTATATTACGGTTTTGTCTTACGCTGCGTTGACCTGTGATGTCAGTATTTTGGAAATGGTTGAAATAATATGGATTGTTGTTGTAGGAATTCCACAATGTCTGCGAGGGCTACAGTTTGACAGACCTTGGAGAGTAGACAGATTTTTTCCCACAGCAGTTTGTATTTCTGAACTAAATATTTAATCTCATTCACTGAAATCATTATTTTGTCTAATCAAAAATATGAATCGTTGGACAAAACATACAATGAACTATCAGATAGAAAACATTGACTGTGTACTTTTAATTTGACCTTAGTGTGTGTTCCTTTTTAGATGAGAGATTCAGTTCAAGGGGACAAACAGGATATTGTCGCCTTTAACCTGAATAGAGGAAGAGATCACGGGCTACAATCCTACGTTAATTACAGGTAAGTTATATGAAACTGATATGTGGCTAAATGGAGTTGATTTCTCTAATTCATTTCTGGAGTTGTCTTCTTTCATTATCAATTATATTTGAATCCAGTTTTCTAACCAACCTCTCCTTCCTTTCTGCATCTCTTCTAACTTTTACATTTCTTGTTACCCAACACCGGTTTCCATTATTATTTAAAAGGCTCGAGAGAACTTGATGTCTAAAGTGTTAATGAATATTCATGCATACATTATGTTGCAGACGTCACTACGGTTTAAGCGTACCAAAGACATGGGACGACCTGAGAGCCACACACAATGAGTCAGTAATAGAGTCTCTTCAAGCAGTCTACACAACGGTACAAGACTTGGAGGTCTATATCGCAGGTAGAAAGCAGTTAGAAATAAGAATATGCAATTATCGCACTTTCATTTTATTTCAAAAATGTTTTTATGGTAACCATAACATTCCAAATACTGTATCCTGATCAACTACTGAACGTTTAATGTTGCATCATTGCTGCATTGGTAGGTGTAACAGAAATACGGATGCCAGGAGCTCTTGTGGGTGAACTGTTTGCTAATATGATGGGCGATGGTTTCTACAGAATGATGGCCGGAGACAGGTTGTTTTTTGAGAGTGAAGACAATGGACTTAGTGCTGGTGAGAGACACAACCATTCCACAGCTGGTTTTGTTAATGAATATACAAAACCTGTAATTTCATTAATTTCTTACCTTCTGTACTTGACAAAGTATATAATATAATAACTCGTTTGTTATTTTCAGCCCAAATAGCAGCTATAAAAGCTTACAAATACAATCAGCTGTTATGTGATGGTGGAGATTTACAAACAATTGGCACCGACGCTTTCATCATCCCTGGACAGTGAGTATATAGTACAATATATTTTCAAGTTTCTGTTTTTGTTTTTATATTTTCAATTTCCTGTTTTGGTCAAACATATTTGCACAAGTTCCATCTGTTATACTCAAAGTGAAAGTATGTTTTCTAAGGAAAGGGACACAACAAGTACTTTGTGCTCAGCTGCCAGAGTTAGATCTGGAGCCATGGAGAGAACAGCCTTTCCCATGTGATCGCCTGCCACCTTTCCTGGAGGCTATATGCAAAGCCTTGCAGAGCTAAGGAAAGTTTCAACAGTGATCTCTATTGCTAAAGTCATGCAGAACTGAAGGCAATCAATGTTATAAGAGACAAGATTATTAACTACAATCATAAGTAGATTATATTTTGGTTGGGTAAATATACATATCAACAATTATTTATCTGGCTGTATATTGTTATACCATTTGATATGTTATTAAATTCTAAAATAAATTATTGCAGATACCGAGTTGCATTCTATGGGAAGTTTTTCTATAATTTCTACACAGCTGGCAGTTTCACATCTGAAAAATGTGGCAACCAGACTTTGTCAATTTGAAAGAAATAGACTAAAAACCACATTGTTTTGTAATAATATTGCCATTTGCTCATGGGTGCTGTCACAAAAATGTAGTTTTAAATGCAAACCCTCACTCTCTTGTCCCCCTCAGTGCATACCATCACTCTCATGTCCCCCTCAGTGCATACCCTCACTCTCATGTCCCCCTCATTGCATACCCTCACTCTCTTGTCCCCCTCAGTGCATACCCTCACTCTCATGTCCCCCTCAGTGCAAACCCTCACTCTCTTGTCCCCCTCAGTGCATACCCTCACTCTCTTGTCCCCTTCAGTGCATGCCCTCACTCTCATGTCCCCCTCAGTGCATACCATCACTCTCTTGTCCCCCTCAGTGCATACCCTCACTCTCATGTCCCCCTCAGTGCATACCCTCACTCTCATGTCCCCCTCAGTGCAAACCCTCACTCTCATGTCCCCCTCAGTGCATACCATCACTCTCATGTCCCCCTCAGTGCATGCCATCACTCTCATGTCCCCCTCAGTGCATACCCTCACTCTCTTGTCCCCCTCAGTGCATACCCTCACTCTCATGTCCCCCTCAGTGCATACCATCACTCTCATGTCCCCCTCAGTGCACTCACTCTCTTGTCCCCTCAGTGCATACCCTCACTCTCATGTCCCCCTCAGTGCATACCCTCACTCTCTTGTCCCCTCATTGCATACCCTCACTCTCATGTCCCCTCAGTGCATACCCTCACTCTCATGTCCCCCTCAGTGCACTCACTCTCTTGTCCCCTCATTGCATACCCTCACTCTGATGTCCCCCTCAGTGCATACCCTCACTCTGATGTCCCCCTCAGTGCATACCCTCACTGTCTTGTCCCCCTCAGTGCATACCATCACTCTCATGTCCCCCTCAGTGCACTCACTCTCTTGTCCCCTCAGTGCATACCCTCACTCTCATGTCCCCCTCAGTGCATACCCTCACTCTCATGTCCCCCTCAGTGCACTCACTCTCTTGTCCCCTCATTGCATACCCTCACTCTCATGTCCCCCTCAGTGCATACCCTCACTCTGATGTCCCCCTCAGTGCATACCCTCACTCTGATGTCCCCCTCAGTGCATACCCTCACTCTCATGTCCCCCTCAGTGCATACCATCACTCTCTTGTCCCCCTAAGTGCATAAACTCACTCTCATGTCACCCTCAGTGCATACCATCACTCTCTTGTCCCCCTAAGTGCATACCCTCACTCTCATGTCCCCCTCAGTGCACTCACTCTCTTGTCCCCTCATTGCATACCCTCACTCTCATGTCCCCCTCAGTGCATACCCTCACTCTGATGTCCCCCTCAGTGCATACCCTCACTCTGATGTCCCCCTCAGTGCATACCCTCACTCTCATGTCCCCCTCAGTGCATACCATCACTCTCTTGTCCCCCTAAGTGCATAAACTCACTCTCATGTCTCCCTAAGTGCATAAACTCACTCTCATGTCACCCTCAGTGCATGCACTCTACTATAACAATCGTGACATGACAGAATGCCAATAACAAAACCAAGCAGTGAGTTTCAAAGATTCATGTAGTTCAACAAACAAGCGCAGCCACTAGCCTTCTCTAATTACCCACCCTCATCTCCTCATACAGACTACAACCCACCCACCCACTACCAAACATGCCCCCAATTCATGCACCCAACCCTCATCTATACCCTGATTTCTATCCCCAAGAATACATCGCCAGCTTGTATTCTAAGTGATGTCATTACCACTGTAAAGGTAAACCTCACTGATTATTTTGGAGTTATCTGCTCGTTAAGTTCACCACCATTTCCTGAATACTCATCTGTACACTTTTCTCTCTATAGTGATCCACCCTCCATCTAGCCATCATCAAATAGCAAGAGTGAGAAAACTACTGAAAACTGGGAGTTAATCAATTTTCACTCCAGAATAGATTATTCCGGCTTTTAGCTCGCTGCCTACCAGTCCAAAGGTTAAAAGTTGAGCTGAAAATCTCCTTCCCAATTAAAAGATATTCTCCGCCTTCAAAATTTGCAGTTTTTGTTGAGGAAGGACTCGCACATCTCCAATGTTTCTCAAGGTAATCACTCAAGCATATGACAGGTCTAGTGAAAGAGAAAATGTGCTTCTGGTTGAAATATTAACATATTTATTTCTACTTGTGTGATAGAAGTTGACAAAGATTGTAGTTTTTTATTAGGTTCTGTACTGAACACATTGTACCATTTTGAACATGGAGATTTAGACAGAATATTCAAGTCTGTATTTTTTGCTAAACACCTTATCATCTGTATGGGTGGTCACAGGTGAGGTTGCTCCTTAGTCAGTGAGGTCCATGAAAGAGAGAAACTGACCCAGTGGGGGCCTAAAGAGAGCGGAGAGGAAGTAAGTCTTGCTCTGTGGTGCTTAGGGGTAAAGATTTTTATGTGAGGAGGTCACTGGAGTTGCTGAGGAGTGCTGAGGAGTGCTGAGGAGTGCTGAGGAGTGCTGAGGAGTGCTGAGGAGTGCTGAGGAGTGCTGAGAAGTGCTGAGGAGTGCTGAGGAGTGCTGAGGAGAAGAATCCCAGAGCGAGCCATGATCCGAAAGATACCAACTGTTACTGGGTGCTAAAGCTACTGAATGCTAGTAAAAAAAAACTTACACTATAAAAACCATTATTTTCCGAAGCAACTAGATGCGTTTCTCAAAAGTATTTCCAAAATTCTTTACACAATTGACTAGAAATTGTTCGAGCAAAAGTAAGACAGAGCTAGCCTAGCGGCCAGTGTGATTTTTTACCCACATCCCTTGATGTGGGTTAAAAGATAGAAAAGTAATTTTGGATTCCATTTCAGTCAACTGGATATATTAAATTGTGCCAAAATTAACTTCACTAAACAGCTACTTTGGCAATAAGTTTTATAGAACCAATGCAATAGTGGGATGGTCTCATGCTATGTTTTGTACTCAAACAAATTTCACCTTTTCAATAACGTGTTACTCCATATACATCTTTTTTTCTCTGTAACTTTTTTCTTTTTGTTTTTTCTTCTGAGCGTATCTCATTACACTTCTTGCAGCCATCATAAAACAGTCTACCCTTCCTTTGCTACACCCCACTCATCCTTTGACTCACTAATATTTGTCTAAAAGCCGGGAAATGGATAGAAGTGGTGAAAACTTGAAGTTACCTTCTCTTACCTTTACAGTGAAGAGTGAGTAAGCAATCGCCACCCATTTTTATTTAATATTTCAATTCGCATTTAATGTATGGGTACGGCCTCGTCTCGTCCAATCTTTTGTCAAAACAGAATTTGAATTGATTTCTCAAATTATTCTCAAAATCATCCAGCAGATCCCATAGCGGAGAGAAGAAAACCCCTGATTGGCTAATGATAGCTAACAGATTATACACAAATGGGTTTACAAGCTGGTCTATTGAATCAGATTTTTTTGGCACTGATGGCTTGACTTATACTTATGCTTGGCAACCTGAGTATGTGCGTATTGATTGATTATTTTCAACCTATTATATAATACATTATTATACCTTAATATATATAATTACTATATTATATTACTATATTGTTAGCAATTGGTTAGAGTTTGTTTGTATCTTGTATAGTGTACATTATTACTTGTAAATCCTAGTGTATAGATGGGTTGATACCATATATTTATTTTTATTGTCAGTCAGTAGAGTCGCCCACCGGTCTGTGAAGGTTTGTCGAAGAGAGAGAGAAGAGTTCTGACCCGAGGCTTCCTGGTGGTAGAGAGATTGGAGGTTGGAGTTGCAGTTGGAGTACAGTGACAGTAACTTAGCAGAGCCAGCTGTGTTCTCAGAGTTGTTGACTACTTCTGTAGCTCTCAGTAATCACACTGTTTTCACCAGCAAGAATTTCTTCCTCAGTAACTAGGCATGTCTTTATACCGTAGGTTAATTACACACATAAGTTTACAAATTATATAGAAGTTAAAAAGCTTGTTCCTGCAGGCTGTCTAGACGAAACTGTCTCAAACAAGATTATAAATGCCTAAATGTATCTGCTGGTATGTATACATGTATCTGCTGGTATGTATACATGTATCTGCTGGTATGTATGCATGTATCTGCTGGTATGTATGTATGTATGTCTCTGCTGGTATGTATGTATCTGCTGGTATGTATACATGTATCTGCTGGTATGTATGCATGTATCTGCTGGTATGTATGCATGTATCTGCTGGTATGTATGCATGTATCTGCTGGTATGTATGCATGTATCTGCTGGTATGTATGCATGTATCTGCTGGTATGTATGCATGTATCTACTGGTATGTATACATGTATCTGCTGGTATGCATGCATGTATCTGCTGGTATGGATGCATGTATCTGCTGGTATGTATACATGTATCTGCTGGTATGTATGCATGTATCTGTTGGTATGTATACATGTATCTGCTGGTATGTATACATGTATCTGCTGGTATGTATGCATGTATCTGCTGGTATGTATGCATGTCTCTGCTGGTATGTATACATGTATCTGCTGGTATGTATGCATGTCTCTGCTGGTATGTATGTATGTATCTACTGGTATGTATGCATGTATCTGCTGGTATGTATGCATGTCTCTGCTGGTATGTATACATGTATCTGCTGGTATGTATGCATGTCTCTGCTGGTATGTATGTATGTATCTACTGGTGTGTATACATGTATCTGCTGGTATGTATGCATGTCTCTGCTGGTATGTATGTATGTATCTACTGGTATGTATGCATGTATCTGCTGGTATGTATGCATGTACCTGCTGGTATACTTGGCTACCATTTTTGGCTAGCTATGTATCATATTTACTTCTAAATAGATTATTTGTTGGCATCAGTGCTTGTCTGATAACTAGTTTTGGTATATTTCAAAGCGTATTAAACGAGCATCGGATGCTGGCAGCCAATTTTTACATCAAAGAATTGTACTTATAGTGTAATGGAAGAACATGATTAAAGATTGATAGAGTTGTAAGTATAGATGGCACTTGTTAGGTAGTGGCTGGCTACGCAATCATTGGTTAGTGAGCTCAACAAGTTAGTATATTTGTTACCATTTGGTGCAAGTTTAAAATAATCTGCTTTTGAGTTGTGAATTTTCCAGTTTTCATCGTATTTTATTAAAAAAACTTTGAGAAGTTCAGTTCTGTAAAAAATAAGATGCAGGCATTAGCCAATAGCCAAAACTAGGCTAGCAAAATTTCCTCAAACCCAAATACCCCCAGTGATTAACCTGCTCAATCAACTCAACTTTCTTCTAATAAAAAGAAGCTCCCTGTACCATCCATATCAAAATAATAATAAAAAATAAACACAGTGTGAAGCTGTGAGACTCGTAGCGCATACAACTTGAATCTAAACAAACTATCAATAATATTTGCATAAACTCTGACAATTTCCAATTAGGGTAAAAAAAAGAAAAGACAGCTGATTTGGCAGCTAAAACCTGTCAGCTTTAAACAACAACTTCTGTGGGAGTTCAAAAACTTTTTCTTATCATCTCCTTGATTAAAAGCAAAAAAAATCTATACTTGCTTTGACATGAGAATAAACTAGAATTCACTCCAGATCTGATCAAAGCATGTTGTCCACATGTCATCAAAACAATCAAAGCCGAAACATGAGCACGATTTCTTGAGTGTGGACGATCCTTCACATCTGCAATTGGTGTCACCAACGCACTTCCTGGTTATCGTTTGCTCTCCTACAAAAAGTTGGAATAACATTATCGACTTTTGAAACTTGATAAAACGAAAAAACAAATGCTGTTGACCTGTGGTTAAAATCAATTTTTTATCTAAACAAATATTGATGTAAAACAACTTGACCACTTACCAAAACAGCAAGGCCCTTCATTTGTGATCTGCCAGGTGCATTGAGAAGGTCTGTCCTCATCTTCCCTCCACAGAGATAGATCCAGCGGTGGCAGGCTGGAACAGTCTATCTCGATGGCACCCAACCTGAAAGCATTAAAGTTTTTGAAATCGTGTTTACTCGATTTGAGTGAAAGATAAATTTGCACAAAAAATTGTTTCATTACAGCTGTGTACTTATAATATACTCACACAAAAACTTTTACAAAATTGTTTTAGATTTGTAAATCAAAGTTATTATAACAAATGGGAGCAACAAAAAATAAATGTTTTAAAAAACTGGCGCAGCACTTATTATTAGACTGTACATGTTTCCTGTACAAGCAAATTCTATCATTTAAAGAAAATGATTAAAAACACAGTATTGAGTCATGCAACATCTACTGCATAAACTTTGTTAAAAAACAAGTGCAGAATCCAAATGTTGTAATACTTGGAAGAATTGTTTTGAGTATGTCGGTGAAAGATTTCACAATATCTTGTGGCATTATTTATTAGATAGTCGATGACATGTCATCAAGCTTTGAAAGTTTTTTCTTATTATATCATATCATATCATATTATGTTATATTATATTAAACATGACATTAATATTAATCTCCAAACTATTTTGTGTTTTACTGTTTTATTAATAGGGAGTTGTCTTTACACATCATCGAGGTGACAACTCCCAAGCTTTTTATTTTAGTTATTTGGAGTAATGATTGAAATTGAACCATTGGAGCTTACATTCCTGGTCTTTTGAAAGCATTGCTGCTAATTCTAGCCATATCTCCTGTTTCACACAGCAGTTGGTTGTATCTGTACCCTTTGATGGCCTTTATTTGAGCTAAAATCAAAAGATTTCTTTTTAAACTTACATTAATGCGAAGTAAATAGTTACAATACACTAGTAGCTAGTCAAAAAAAATCTTTACAGTTGTAACAAATGGAACAAAAAACAATGTTGAACAGTATCAAAAGTTGGTACATAAGTTCGGAGGCTATGGAAAATGAAATTTAGCTACATGGCTATATTAATGTTTACCTTGGTTGAGACCAAAGTCAGGTGATTCAAAGAATAACCTGTCTCCCGACATCAAATTGGAAAAACCTTCACCAATAATATTAGCAAATAGCTCTCCCACTATTGCTCCAGACATTGGCTTTTCTGTAACACCTGCATGGCAAATGTTTATATATAGTGAACACAACTCCAATAAACTGTTTTATTCTCAGTAACTCAGTTAAAATGAAGTGATACAAACCAGCAATGTATAGTTCCATATCCCCTACAGTAGTGTAAACTTTTCTTAGTGACTCAATTATTTCATCTTTGTGTGTAGCGCGTAGATCGGAGAAAGATTGTGGGACGCTTAATCCATAATGTTTTCTAAAATCAATATTAGATTTGTAAGGGTAGAAGAAAATAATAGATTGATGTAATATTGTAAAAAAGTAAAGAATTTAAATGTGTCACTTGTGGTCTTCAATTGTGGTTTTAGCTAACTTTGAAATAAGCTAGCAATTTTTTTTCAACCTCCTTTCAAAGGCAATGTAGTTCTACAACCTCCTTTCAAAGAAAATGTAGTTCTACAAAGACAATGTAGTTCTACAAAGACAATGCAGTTCTACAAAGACAATGCAGTTCTACAAAGACAATGTAGTTCTACAAAGACAATGCAGTTCTACAAAGACAATGTAGTTCTACAAGACAATGTAGTTCTACAATGGTGTATTTAATGTTCTCAAGGAAGATATAATGATTTGGTACAAATATTAATACTGAAATCTGTTCAATTTACCTGTAGTCTACGTATGAAGAGAGACCGTGATCTCTCCCCCTGTTTATATTTAATGCAACGATATCTTTTCCTTCATCGAAGAGAAAGTCCCTCATCTATGTGACAGAATCATAGATTTTGTTGTAATGATTAAAGTGTTGATTTATACAGTTAGATGGTGAAGCTTTACGGTCTCCAGTTTGAACCCCAGTCAGGTATATGTTTTATTTTCTGCACTTATGGAAATGCTCAATTGAGCATGAATCTTTCCAAGCAATAAAATTTTGCATAGGAATAAAAAAAATTGTTTTATGAAAACTTAGATTTAAATCAAATACAAGATCACAGAAAAATACAGAGAAATGTGCTGGGTAGCAATTGTGTTACACAACTTGTACTACCATCAGCATCTGTGTTGACTACTGTAATTTTCTGCTCCTTTTTACTACAAAAGCGCACAAAGTCTTTTACAACTTCGTCAACACGCACAAAGAATCAAGTCTACACAAACCTGAGTTGGAAAGTGTTGATCTACAATCCAAGGTTCATCAGTCTGAAGTCCTTTCAAACATTGCTTAAACCCTACAAAACCAGCTCAATTTAACTATTCTATAACTCTAAACACGTTTGATTGGATTCGCTCATTATGATAAATTACCTCCATTGTAAATGATTTCGTTGTTACTAAAATGTAGCCTTAGATCGAGAAAGCCATTTGTGTTATCGTCTCTGATGACAGTAAAGAAACCATCGACTGTAGAATGGCCAAATCTGTAGGCAGCGTGAGCCAACTCATTCCTACAACACCAATCGTGGTTGGTTCATTAGTGATGCCGGCAGCACCAATCGTGGTTGGTTCATTAGTGATGCCGGCAGCACCAATCGTGGTTCTTTCATTAGTGATGCCGGCACCACCAATCGTGGTTGGTTCATTAGTGATGCCGGCAGCACCAATCATGGTTGGTTCATTAGTGATGCCTGCACCACCAATTGTGGTTGGTTCATTAGTGATGCCGGCAGCACCAATTGTGGTCGGTTCATTAGTGATGCCGGCAGCACCAATCGTGGTTGGTTCATTAGTGATGCCGGCAGCACCAATCATGGTTGGTTCATTAGTGATGCCGGCACCACCAATCATGGTTGGTTCATTAGTGATGCCGGCAGCACCAATTGTGGTTGGTTCATTAGTGATGCCGGCACCACCAATCATGGTTGGTTCATTAGTGATGCCGGCAGCACCAATTGTGGTTGGTTCATTAGTGATGCCGGCAGCACCAATTGTGGTCGGTTCATTAGTGATGCCGGCAGCACCAATCGTGGTTGGTTCATTAGTGATGCCGGCAGCACCAATCATGGTTGGTTCATTAGTGATGCCGGCAGCACCAATCGTGGTTGGTTCATTAGTGATGCCGGCAGCACCAATCATGGTCGGTTCATTAGTGATGCCGGCACCACCAATCATGGTTGGTTCATTAGTGATGCCGGCACCACCAATCATGGTTGGTTCATTAGTGATGCCGGCAGCACCAATCATGGTTGGTTCATTAGTGATGCCGGCAGCACCAATCATGGTTGGTTCATTAGTGATGCCGGCAGCACCAATTGTGGTTGGTTCATTAGTGATGCCGGCACCACCAATCATGGTTGGTTCATTAGTGATGCCGGCACCACCAATCATGGTTGGTTCATTAGTGATTCCGGCAGCACCAATCATGGTTGGTTCATTAGTGATGCCGGCACCACCAATCATGGTTGGTTCATTAGTGATGCTGGCAGCACCAATTATGGTTGGTTCATTAGTGATGCCGGCACCACCAATTATGGTTGGTTCATTAGTGATGCCGGCAGCACCAATTATGGTTGGTTCATTAGTGATGCCGGCACCACCAATTGTGGTTGGTTCATTAGTGATGCCTGCACCAATCATGGTTGGTTCATTAGTGATGCCGGCAGCACCAATCGTGGTTGGTTCATTAGTGATGCCTGCACCACCAATCATGGTTGGTTCATTAGTGATGCCGGCACCACCAATCGTGGTTGGTTCATCAGTGATGCCGGCAACACCAATCATGGTCGGTTCATTAGTGATGCTGGCACCACCAGCACGCCATTGACGGTGACCTCACAGATGATTTAAAACTCACAATACTGAAGGGTTGGTTCTTCTATCGAAGCCACTGTAGCTACCTAGTCTGTACTTGGAGATCATTCCAGAACCAATGACTAATGGTAGATACTCATAGTACTGAATACTGGTTTGTATTCCTGTTATAATTCTCCTAGTTTCCTGTAATAAGGAGTTGTGTCCACGATAAGAGAAGAGAACAACTTCTGATATGTTGTACAAACAAAGCAGGAATACATTTCGTTTTGAACGCTGACTGCATAAAATTTTGGAAGTAATTTATGAGTAATATATTGGGCCATATAATTACTACATTCACAGGAGTATTAAAAATGTATTTTCATTTGTTTAAATATTTACCTGGAAAAGCCTCTCGTTGTCCCATCGAGGGTTGATAGAGCTGAGTTTATCAGCTATCTCGTTATGTTTGATCAGAAAAGCTGCGTGAGTGGAGACAAGGTTTGCTAAAGATACAAATATTTTGCACTTAGATATATAACTACCTAATATGAACATAACCTGCGCTACAAAAATTATTTTACAAACAGCAAACTACAGAGAAAGTACTTGAAATAATAAGCTTGTTGCAATGGAAGAAAAAAGCAGCCAAACCTGAAGTTTATAGAAAAACTTACAAAAATAAGAGCTATACTGTTTCACTTACGCGTTACGTTGATTCTAGTGTCACCCCCCATAAAAGGACAGCGGTTTGCCGATCTCTGCTGATCTTCGCAGTCATCTAGATCTTGTGGTGGCAGCACGGCACCATTAACTGTCTGAGTCTTCATTCTACCACCTCTGGTGTCCCTCAACTTATCTTGTTCTCTCTTAGAGCTGCCGTAAATCGCTGACCCATCGAATACATGGGTGACAGCATTCATCTGCTGTCTTGGAGCTGCAAAATGTAAATTTACATCAAAATACAAACAGCTGAAAGTTTTTTATGTTACAGAAAGATTTGATGGAGAAATAGAACAAGATTTAACACTGACCAACAAAGCAATCATGTAAAGGAGCTGGCACAGATCTAGTCTGAGGCATGCACTTGTATCCCTGTGATCCTTTGTCATTCTGTGTCTCAATCTGTATGCAAACGTCTCCTCGAAACTCTTCGACTTCTTCTCTTATCTGCTCCAGTTGACCGGCAGTCGGCCGGGCAGACTCACCATTTCTAGATGCAAAAATTTGGTCAGGGCAGCAGGCGCTGTTAGCTATAAATTCAGAACAGGAAGTCGGCAGTCAAGGACATGTTATTTATTTTGTGAACAAAAGATTTAGGTGCAGGAGGTGTCACACTCCTACCTTCCATCTCGGCGATGTGTGTGAACTCGTGAGCTGAGAATTGTCCCCACTGCATTATCTGGGCGTTGAACCCTACCTTACTGAGAATTATTTCTACATCTGTCACAGTTGTGGAGATGTCTCTTGGAGACCTCAATGGCCGCTTGGAAACAAACTCCTCTTTTTGTATTTCACTGATACCTGCAGAGGAAAAGAAATTCTTTTGAACTATTAATAAACTAATTAAAGCAAAATAACTACCACTTTTTTGAATATTTAAGATTTCAAAGTTTGAGCGGAATGAACAAGTTGGCTATGCTAATGACAAAAAAGGAGGGAAAAAACTGACCAAAAAAAAAAAAAAATAAGCAAAATACAAATGAAAAAAAGAACAAAAAAACAAAAACAAACTAATAAACAAGTGCAAAGACCACTGAATAAGTAAGTGTGCCACGGATGTCATTGAATGTACTAACCATCTTGATAGATTGCAGGAAGTAATCTCGTGAAGGGTGTGTTGGACATACCCCACGTCTTTTTACCATCCTCCAAATGTGTGCACCTTGCTGTTGGCTCCCTGAACTCACCACTGCATGGCAGGTTGTTGGCTTGATCATATGGACAGTCTGTCACCCTGGCAGCTGAGAACTGCACAACTCCTGTTCAACACAATTTTTTGTGTACGTATTACATTATCAAATTGGCAAAGTAACAAGAAGCAAAGCTAAAAATAATTATAACAGTTTGTAAATAATAAAACAATTATTTCGATTTGTCAATTAGTTTTTTTATGATTGTTATTTATTATTATTACTGCCAAACATTTTCATAGTTTTTTCTACAACATCAAATGTATTTAAGAAATAATTAAAAACATTGATTCAAATCTCACCTGTATCGGTTGGGTTGCCATTTGCATCAAAGCTTTGAGCTGTGTCTATTCCAGTTCTATATAAATAGAAACGGTCTATTAAAAGTATTGAGGAAAGCTACAATATTTTTTACTGAGGTGAGGAGTTGTCTTCTCTACTGCTGCAGGTTCTGTACAATGCAATAAAAGAAATTAAAACACCACATACGATTACACACGAATGTATTGCTACTTACTGATCTACTAGTGAACTAAGAGCAGCTGTGTCAGCTTGAGCTGAGCGAGAAACATTGGCCGTGCTCACAAACTCGTTTCCCGGGCTTCGACTGAAAAAGTTTCGAAAATTTCTTTCATCCGGATTTCTTTGTATGCTTTGATCAGCCTCTGCAATGCATAACAAAATGCGTGTGCAATATACCTTGAGTATGCTGCTTGCTTTTTATTATATAGCAATAGCTGATAGTGTTAGTTGCTGTAAAATACATACGAGAGAACAGTCGTTGTGCTTCTGCAGCATTGATTGCTGGGACAGATTGTGGCCTTTGTCTTTGTCCTGTAAAAAATGCAAAGTAAGCAAATTGAGAAGAATAAAAAAAGTTAGGTTACAAAATATTTGAAATGAAACAGCTATAAACAAATACCTCCTAACAGCGCAGCAACGTCAAACCTTCGTCCATTGTTGAATTCAACAACCCTATAAAATATGAATCATAATGTCAAAGCATTAAGTGATTAATCTGTAAGCTATAAAATAGCCGCATATCACGACGTGTAATCTCATCTTGTGATGATAGAAAACATTGGAAAATTTAAGCTTTGAAATAATTACAACTCATCTAAACATCTATATTACATTTAGCTAAAGACTCCCAGTGATTTTCGTAAACGTAGCATCAGCCGTCATCTTTTTTAGCCTGGCCCACAAATTTCACAGACTGACGGCAAAGTTATCTAAGGTAAGTTTTATTAAAAAAGACACTTATGATAGCTTTTCAAATTTACAATAACTCTAATTATATGTGTAGCCATTGCTGCTATTATTTCTATCACAAAACGCATTAAAAAACAATAAATGGTGATTTCACATTAACACGCATGAATGTGTAAAACTAGCAAGCCAAGTTTCAAGTTGCTTGATTGCATCAACAAAAAGGTTTTAATAGAGTCTCTCCCAAAAGTTATTTAGTTTAAAAAAAAGTTCATGAACACAGTAGTGCCATGAAAGGTATGTGAAATGTTGATTTTCTTATTGTAATAAATAATAATATTTACCGATAAAATACTATAATACCTTATTAAACCTAAAAAACGAGACACCTTCAAATACCAAGGCCCAACTTTTTTATAGGAAAAAAATATAATCTTTACCAGCTTTAAAAGCTCTCGATACTCTTGCAATTCATGTAATAAAAAAACTTTTAACTTAAAATTGCATGATAACCGCTGTTTTAACAGTAAGGTTTTTTCTACAGGAACTCTGTGACAGATTTAGAGTTGTTCTCTTTTTTTTTTAAAAAATGAATACGTCTGAGTCATTTATTCCACTGAAGTTCTAGGGGCTTTTTGCATTTATAGTTTTACCAGGGCTGACCCCATTGACTGTAATCTATCAGTTGATTATTATTTTTATAAAGTAAAAAAAGAAAAATTAGTGAATCGTGAAGTTGTTATCCGTTTAGTTTCTGATAAATTTGCCCTAAATGATTGGGCAACTTTTCTCAGTACAAAACAGTCCAACAGCCACAAAGCTCCCAGATTAACTGTACCCATGCAATTAACAATGACACACGAGAAGGCTTTTCACGCATAATCTTTTCAAGCGGTTGACATGAAAAAGTAATGTTATACAGTCAGAGGATGAGCATTGGTAGAATTAACGCAATGTTTAGCCTGGGAACCTAGACAGCAGACAACTCTTTGTACTCACCCTGTAGGTCTGGTACCCTGTAATAGAATGCTATAATGTTTATATCTGTGCTTTTTTAAGCTTTTATTGAGAACACAGAAAGTTGAATAATTATTTTTTTTAAAAACTGGATGAGCTACAGTTCTACCAACAACATTATCACAACAACAACAACAACAACAATAGTAAGTGGAAAAACAAGAAAAACAATAACAAAGTTAGATAGCATAAAACTGTTGATACTGAAAAAAATTGTAACAAACCTGAGAATTGACCAATGGGATGAATACTTCTACCATCAACAATCTAAATAATAAAGTGGTTCAGAGATTTAAACTCAGACAGCAACAGCTGATACAAGAATGAAAGTTTGAAAAGCTATAAAATCAAAACTTCAACAAATATCGACTACTTACAAGCAAGCAAGAGACTTGACAGGACCCATGGTTGTTTTCTGGGCTGCAGCTTTGTGAGGAATATACTGCAGTTTAAGGATCAGTGGAGATTTATACCAGATTAATGCGAGATTATCTGACTATAATCAGGCGTAGCAAGCACTTCGCACCAGGGGTAAAAAGCACTTGGTATATGATAGGCTTTCTATCGATTTATTCTAATTAATCAACCTGCCTATTCAAAATTTTCTTTTAAATCTTGAAATGAATGTTCCAAAACTTTAAAAAAACATGATTAACTTAGAACCATATATCTTTTATACTAAATCAATACAAATTGAAAAAAATAAAATTGTTTAAACTAATAAAACTAGCTGAGTTTTCACAAATTATATTCTAATGCAAAAAATTTATTACACCACTAAATTTTTTTACTCCCATTCATTGTTTTGAAAGTTATCAATCCACTCCTTGTATCCCAAAAAGCAATCAATCCTCATTGCTAATCCGAGTATTTACTATTAAGTGGTAGTTACAACAATTATGGATGGAGCAATGCCAGCTCACAGTAATCCCTGGGTTATGGATACTTAATGTTTCGTAGAATCGGTCTTACAATAAATTGATAATGTTGCAGCGAGGCCAGGTTCAGGGGTAAATAATGAGATGGTAGGCTCAAACACACAAAGGGTAGCTAGTAAAGTGAAGCACCCAAGCGGGCGCATAGATGTTGGCAAGTATTCACACAATGCTGAATTAAAAATTAGCTATTGCAATAAAGGAGTTTAGCCAACAACAAAGGAGACCCATAATTCTCTGAAAGTGTGCTGAAAGGGCGGTTGTGGTACATTAAAGTTCTCTCAGTTGATGTTTAACATTAGACAAATAGTTTTTAGTCTATATCAAGTTTAAAAACAATCATCGATTATTTTTTGTTTCAATTAAATACTTGAGTTTTTGAGAACCATTTTACTTATTGTGCTACCAGACAACCAAAATTCAATGAAGAAGCAAGTGACTTTCAGCATACTAGACTGTACCAACAGCAGTATTGCAGTAGATGTTTGTCTCATTACCACAAAATGATACTAGTCTCAAACACTTTACCTCCCTCCACAGGGTCAGCGCTGGTATGGCCAGTCTCACTTGTACGCTGACTTAATCAACCAAATAGAGCCTTCGACTCAGACATAGTGTAGTGGCTTTTGGGATCCTTCTAATCCATTAACTAGACACTGTCACCAGCCGAACTCTTCGTTTTCTGGCATAGTCAGGCTGATGGCCTGCTGCCACCAAGTTCCTCGCTCTTAGAGGCAATACTAGGTTGGTATAATAGCGAATCCGAAGTGAAGGAGTGGTCTCTACTCCATGCAACCAAAAAAGAGCCCTCAAATCAGACTCAATACTCAAAGCTTTTGAGTGAAATGCATTTATTTTTATCCAAAAAATTCGAGTAAGTATAAGATCCAATACAGTACTGATCATTCATGGCGAGAGCTCTGCCTTTTATAGGCAGAGCACAGGAAGTAAAACAGTCAAACAACCAGTTGTACATAGTGCATGAGTGCCACATAAATGGAACATAATGTTGCAAATAAGCATAAATACAGGGGTATGAAATAAGGCATATCGGTTTAAACTAATAGGGGGACCAAGAAGTGGTGGGCGGAGTCATGGGCTCACCGGACAATCCTAGGCTCTTCTGCTTCCTGTAGTAGGTATATCAGGCTTTCTTGGCTTTGGTCCTTAACTGCCTTGAGTATATGGGTAGACATCTTGCAGATCTTGGCTTCTGGGTCCTCTAAGGCTATTTTAATCTCTCAGGCTACAGCGGCCATTAGCTGCCGCCTCGGTATGGCTCTCACTAAATCGGTAATGACTCATACAAGGTCGGTACTTGAGCGATCCAGGAACGGTATCCTACCGATACAGGGTTAGTCAATTCGGTATTGTTTATAACTGCTGTTCTGGTCATCTAATAGCTAAATGATTGATGTCAGAATTGCTTGTGCACATGTGGGTGCTATAAAATCCACCACAATATCAGTCCGGTTATTCAGTTTCGATAACATGTATTTATACTCTGTAAGTTTCAGGGTGGCTGACAGCTAGAGGGTATAATGGCGTGAGAATGTAGGCAATAAAGTGTCCAGCCTTATAGAGGCTGGCTCACAGGAAGCTTATGCTCTATATAGCGATACAACCAATGATACGCACAGGAAGTAAGTGGAACGAATAGTGGTATAAAGTTAAAAATCGCAACAAATAAGATAATAGTGCAAGTAATTAAAGGTAATAACTGCCTAGTGGCAAATGGGCGGAGTTAATGGGTTGTCTGTCCATTGGAATATTGTCCCATCTCCTAGCAAGTCCTGGCCTTTATTTTAGCTACAGGCCCACTGTTCTTGAAGTTTGAGGATGAATAAGTCCTAGATTTGGCCTTCTGCAGTTCTACAGCTAATGTTGTGGTGTTATGCTAAGGCAGCCATCTTGGGTCAGCTGCACTGACCCAGCAAGGGCCAATAACGGACCTGCATAGGACTATACTGGCCAAGTGCCGGCCCTGTCATTTTACCCAGGGCCAGGATAGTAATTCCACAACTAACTGCTGTAAATAGGTTACTATAAACTGTTTATGGGCAGTGGTTGTGTAGTAGAGAAAGGTCTTTGGCTCTCAGATGCTGCCTCTTCTCGTGCTGACATGTGTGGGTAGTTATTTTACACATTTATTCATACAAATCTACCGCAGCATAACTTGTCGTAATCAAATACACATACCAGTTGTGGACCTGCCCAGCTCTTCCCCTCACAACTAGTGTTGTTGTATGTCTGTCCCATCTACTGCTACTCCTTCCTCAACCCCACCTATTGTAGGAAAGTTAGAAATAGTTGGGCATTATAAGCCACTCCCCTTCCATCTCTTCAACTCCGTTGACACTTTCTGCTCCAATCCCCCATTCCTCGATCAACAAGACCCACAGCATACCTTACCAATTCTACCCAGGATATCTTATTTATGTTATATAGAACTGTTATTGGCCTGGTGTAGCCCATATACCGGCCCTGTATAATAATTCTGGGTCCTCAACGGATGGTACTCACCCCACTATAGTAACCTAATTAACATATGATTCAGAACAGAGATTCTTCAGGACCAGAGATCCACATACCCACCCATACACACAGAAAAGTAAATATCGATAGAGTTGGAACTCAGGCTAAGAAAGTGCCTACATCATATACGGAGACAAGCCTGCCCATCTTTAATTGTATAATATGCCTACATGGGGAAACTGGACCATGTGCAATGATACTGACTTCATCTTATTACAAGAAATATTATTAGCCAAGCATTTGTATAATGTTATTTTATTGGTCCTTTCCTAATGATGGGGTGCAGATCTTTTCTTGAATTGTATAAAAGAGAGGAACTGCTGTATTGAAGTTGGAATTCATTTGGATTCTGTACAGTTACCTCTCGTATTACTAAACAGAGTGTATAAGAAACTGTTTATATTGAAACTACTTATGTTTTGTCTGAGTTAGGGACTCTGTCTGGTTGGCTAACGTTCGCGTTGAAGGTGACCTTGTAGAAATGGCAACTAAGCGGGTCCCATGGCAGTTGAGGGAAAGTGGACTCCTTGTAGTTGGAGGGGGAGTGTATACCGAGAGAGGAAGGGTAGTGAACACAAATAGTGTTGGAATATCAAAGGCACCAATTGTGTTCATACAAGTGAACAACTACTCCATCTCCCTCTTTCTCCTTCCCCAGTTCAACTTGATAGATGACACAGAAAAACATATATTGGCTTGCACAAGTTTTATTGAGCTCCATGGTAAAACATGCTAATTAACTGTATTGTGTTAACAGTTGCGGTCATTACTACAAACACAACTCACTGTTAAAAAGAAAAAAACTATGAAATAATGATACAATCTATGTATACTAGCATAAGTCAGCATGTGTAGTGAATTTTTTTGCAACACTTACTGAGCACAAAGGTCCCTTTGCCAATTGTAGAGTGTCGGACAAACCTTCCAACAAAACTGGTACTGCCAGAACCACTTCCATAGACAGGAAGTAACCCTGGAAGCCCTACTGCCACCTGATCCGCCTTGCAGTCAAGCTATACCAGGCCAACAAAAAAACATCTACTATAGCCTGAAAACTCAAAATAGCCTCAGATGATACAGAAGCCTGGAACCACAACATATGTAACCACAGAATTACCTAAGCCTTGGACCGCAAGTTATAGAAACCTAGGAACCTAGCACAGGAATCTGATGATTCAATACCTAGCATGACTAATCAGTATTGCTGTAGTGGATTTTACTAGTCACCATAAATGACCACTACTTTTTAAGGTCCTCTGATGGTTGCTACTAACAGGCATGCCTCTTAAATAAATAATAGAACATGTCCGGCTTCTATTACAGTCACTCTATTGCTTTAAATAGGCAATAAAGACATATCTAACTATACTGGCACAGGGTAATTGCTACCCCGACCCTGGGTAGCCATCCCGGATCGGTATCAAGATGTCTGACATAGCCTGAGGAAATAAATAAAGACTAAGGACCTCTAGGACCCGTATCCAGGAGCTTACCATTCTCAGAAGTGGAGAAACCAGGATCAAAGGCCATAAAAGATCAAGAACTGTTGGAGAGAGAAGTACCAAGCTATTACTGGCTGGAATGCCCATAGACTCCGCCCCTCACTTCTGGGTACCAGTTTGCTTTAACTTATTCACCTATGTCTTATTGGCTAGTATTTTTATATGTATTGTCATTGGTTAGCCTCTGTATTTTTGTTGTGTGATTGCAGTGTTTGGCAAACTAGGCCAAGCACGTCCTGTCACTTCCTGTAACTCTAGCTATAAAAGGCAGAGCTTTGATTCAGCTCATTGCATTGCAGTACAGTACAGCACTATGACCGGTTACTATTGTATGCCACTTTTTATTCTTACAAGAATAAATGTTACTCAAAAGCACTGAGTATATGTCTCAGCCAAGGACTCATTACAGTTGTTAAAGTCGAGGGTTTTCCATTACAACTAGTTGCAAGTGCCATCCTGGCACAGGGTCACCTCTGGGGAGAGATTGACTGTTCATTGTCAGGCCTTGAGAGGCTGGCTGTCATGTTGTGCCAGCAGACAGCAGCTTGCCTGATGACAACATTAGTGGAGAAGTAGCCGGACACTAAACATCTGCTACATTGCTTCTAAACTCCGCCTCCTACTTCTGAGCGCCTAATCTATTTAACCCTATTTACTGCATTTGATTGGTTGCTATACTTATCCCTGTTATTCATTTGTGTATTTATGTTCTACTTTTGTGTTATTGGTTACATCTGCATTTACTTCCTGTGCCTCAGCCTATAAAAGGCACAGTTTTTGTCCATAAAATTAGCACTGCATCAGGATTTGACTTGTGATTATACCAGTATAGTGAAATAATGCATCACTCTAGCACAGAGTGTTGAGTCCAAGCCGTGACCAATTATTGTTGTGGATTGGAGGGAGTCTCCTCCATAAAGCAGTTGGTTAAATATCCTCTGGAGAGAAAGAGTTTGAGTTGGTGGTTTTTAACGGGCCCGACAAAAATCTACTACATAAGGTACTTTTTGTTTAACACTGTATTCATCTTTTTTGAGAATTTTCTCTGACAATAATGAAAATAAATTCACGAACATATCTGGATAGCAAGCAAATGTCAAAACCAAACCCTGTCGTTACAACCAAATGATTAGTAACTGTTTGTATGATAGCATTCAGCAACCTCCACAAACTGGATATATACATACATAAACTAATCACACACAGAACTACACACACATACCTTTCATATTTACAAATATACAGATATTGAGAATTTATGTATGTCAAATGACCTTCAATATACAACTGCATCACACGGTAGGAACATTTTCAATGAATTAATGCATTAAATTTTAGCTTCAATAACTTTTCTACTGCACTTACTTATATGAAGGTGGTCAACCTTTTTACAAGACAGCTAAGAATTTATTTTTTTACACCGATACACTCTTTTCCGTTCAGGTCATTGACGGAAGTTATCTAAAAAATTCTTAGAACTACTAGTTTTCAGATTACACTGGATTTAATCTAGATTTATGGCAACTTATTTAAATAAGTTACGCCTGGCAAGTGCTACTTAGAGGCAGTTGACATTACACATTTAATTTGCTATCCAGCACCGTAGGCATGGCCACGGACGGATGAGATGAACAATGTCCGAGATTTGGGGCAAAAATATTTTTTATTACTCTTTAAAATTTAGTATTTTACAAAGATGTTTCTTAATGTAACGAAGCTGATAAAAACTAGACAAAATGGAAGAATTTCTAAGAGTAATCACCAGTAAATCTTAAGAAATGTAGCATTCACAATAGCAGGAAATTACGTATAATTATACAATTGGTGTCCATTTGCCTTCATTCATAGACTGGGTTCTTTCACAAGTTGGTTACTTTAACTGTAAAAGGGAACGATTATTCTATACTATATCTATAACATCTATAAAGTTACGATTAAAAAAAATAAATGGCAAACTAATTTCGTAGATGCTGACATATTGACAAAAAAAACATAAAAATAAATATACATAAATTGTTGACAAAATTAGTACTTGTGTTTAGATCAAACCCAGCCTCACAGTCTTGTGGCTCTCTCACATTCCAATAGTTGCAGACATAAAACACTATTCAAAGGTTGGTATCTTAGAGCAATTAAATGCTGCCGTTATTATTAAATTTTTAATTGTTTGCCGTAACAAGTTGATAAAAACTATTTGCCTGCAAATTACGCATGATTAAAACTTCTTGCAAGCTCTTAATTAACAAAAGGCACTCGTAACAAGATCTGTTTTTGTAGTGGAATTGCACAGAATTAACAAAATATTGATTAAAAATGATACTTTCGTTTTTCACAAAACAAGAATAAAGTGTACAATGTTAGCATTTTAAAATGATTTAACTGAAATAGCTTAGTCTGGTACAGAGTGCAGAGTTACTAAAAATAACACCTATTTTAAGCCATATTCTTAAAAACTTTGATTAAAGAATCACAAAATCATTCATTCTCTTACATTGCATACAATCACTAGCATCAGTGAGTCATATTGTAGATTGGTATAAAAGCAACTAGTAAACACAAACCCTAAGGGAGGGAGGCAGGGGTAAACTGTAAGACATTAACGAAGGATAAAAAAGATTGAGACTTTCTGCAGGAAGGTTAACACAATCAGTAGACTTGTAACTTAACTTATCACTTTCACTATCAAGCAAACCATGTCAGCCACAACAAAGGGAATGTAAAGAGACCAGATCAAAAGCAAGAGTATAAATAATTATTTACTTAAATGTGAATACTTTAAGCACAAGTTTGACTTTTAAAAGTGTTGGTGGTTGGCCATGCAAACATAATCTCATATATTTATGTCTTGAAGCTGAGCAAAAACTGTATAAAAATTGTTAAGACTTGAAGGTATAAACTTATTTTAAATAATTCTTTACATCCACCAGAATTGAGAACAAAGAGTTGTCAATAGAAATCACTCGAGCTGGACAAAAAACTTACATGTATTTTTTTTGACGAGAACGTCTACCATGCCTTCTTCTTGAGCTTTTTGTGGCGCTAATGCCTCCTTTAATTTCTGTAAATACAGCATAAATGACAAAAAACTGACATTTTAACATCAAGAAGCAACATTTTTGACACAAAGTATTAATTGTAGGCACATATTCTCTAGAATAATCTGAAGTCTTGATTTTAGCTTTAGTAGTTTAGAAAACTACTTTTTCTAAAACCAATGAGTTTGAAATGATTTAAAATAGACTAGTTAGTAGTTATTACAAATAATTCAAACTATTTTTGCCAGAAAAATGTGGTTTATTCCAAAAGAGTGCCAGCTAAATTGAATATTCTACATGTGCATTAATTCTTTTAAATTCGAATCTCATTAGTTTTACTAAATTTTCAAAACTTTCAAATAGAATAATATCAGAGATAATAATTAATATCTATATGTCACTTAAAAAACTTGCATGATCAAGTACAATATGTCAACAGGTATGCAGACAGCTACCTCTGATGCGGTTGTGTATTTCCCATCCAACAGATGTTGAATTTTCATCTGAAATAGAAGAACAAATGATTCTATCAACGGTTGTCAAATGATTTGCCAGTAATAATAAAGTCTGGGTTGGTGATAAGACTAAGTAGTGGTAAGACAAGGTACAATCCTTGCCGTGGTATGGAATTTGTCTGACAACAAAACAATAAGTTATAAATAAAATTAAACTTTCTCATTAAGCCAGACTTCTGTGAGTAATTCCTGCGCACCCTCCATTTCCATAGTCATGTTGTACACACTCATATAAGGTGTGGTATAATTTCCTCCCTCCATATCATTTTCTTCAGCGCTCTCCATATCTGTCCTTTTATACGTCTTCTCCCACTTCATGTTCCCTTTCTTCATTCCCCCAGATGACGTGTGATGAGACTGCAGTACATCAATAACAGATTGAACACTCCTTTTCAGAATTTTAAATATTTTACAAAAACTTCAAACTATTAGTAATTAATTTAAAAAAGCCATTATTTTTTGCTTTCACATGAACTTTTTCTTTTTAGCACGCTTGTCTTTGTTAAATTTTATAAAAGAAATAAAGTTTTCATATTTAAAATTTTTTTAATCACGCAGTATAATCAAATCACAAATTGATGATTTTTCAACAATGCCAATTTGTGTTACAAGCAAAGACTGATTAAAAAAATTAAAAACTGAACACATACATGAAAACTGCTGAAACTTACATGTATGTCGCTGACATGTGCTAATATTTAAACAGCATTGTTAGCAAAAAATCCACTAAACTCAAGTCATGTTTGTCTAAAGGGTTACGCATATCTAGCAATATGTTGTTGCGAAATAATCCCTTCATAAAACCATCATAAAAAGCTTTGCGATGAACAAACATATTTATTTGTTTGCTATTTTTCCATCTGCGATGTTTTATAGATGGTTTGGATCTGAAAAGTGATACCTTCAAAGTATAAGATGTTATACACTGAATTATACTTTGTGTAGAAGCCAAAACCAATAAAATTAATGATACTACTTTCTGACTCAGATTAGATGACACCTACCATAGCTTGGCACATCAGGGCACAGCCGGCAATAAGTCTGTAATAAATGGAATAGGATTAGTAATAATGAAATAATCACATTTTTAAGTATTTCCAAAGCCAAAGACTTTCCCATACAGCAAAAGGAACTCCGAACACAACACTCATATCCAGCTTGGTGTTAAATATGCTGCTTGTATCGTTTATTATTTTTTCAAACTTGAGAATCTCATGCAGGTGAAATAAATCAGTATTTACAGCAAATAGAATAAAGTTGATTTTCTCAGTTGATATAAAACTTCAAAGAGAAATAGTAACATATATTTATCATTATACTCACACAAGTGTGTATAGAGATGTCATGATGATAAAGTGTTGAATAGTAAACAGCTTTGATCAATACAATCTATCAAACAAACTATGATGGATGGATACAATTGGATACACTTATATATAAAATAAAACAGGAAAACAGAAATTGCTTACTTCACTGTTTAAGTAAAAAAGTCAACAGAATGAAGTGCAATATTATCAAAATTGATGCTATTTGAGTTTAACTGGACAAAACCTCAGATACGATTGGTTGAGCTAGCAGACTGTTAAGTGCTACTTATTTTGCAAGTGCATACAACTGCCATATTTAAGAACAGAAACGGTGAAATCTTTAGAAAAGTGACTCGATATTATGGTAATGAGATTGCACAAATATTGCCAACTTAGTATAATCATCAAACCAATAGCGTGACTAAGTCCTCACTTCCGTAGTTCCCTTGCTAACTTGATACTTTTAGTGTGATTGTATTAATGATTGATCGCTTTTTTGTAACTAGAGTCTGGGCTTAATGCTCTATAATACCATAAGCTGAAGGAATTTTTTTTCCCAAGGTGTGGTTAATGCGTAATAGAGTCTTCCTCTGGGAGATATTGTGATGATCCGTTTGCTAACATTCATTGAAACTTGTCTTAAAGCTTTTCATACAAACAACATAAACGTATTGTTAAAACTTTGTTCCATCTCTATTTTTCACCCAGTTAGCTAATGTTACACCATAAAGCCGTGGCTACACACATCTACGTTTTGCAAGATTATGACGGGAATATGTTTCATAGCGTCGCTCTAGTGGCTACACACACAGATGATTGATAACCACAACGCTACGAAGTGTCCAGTGAGGCAAAGAGGTTATATATAATACAGGAAATAGTCATCGTAATAACCATTATAACTATAAATCATAATAATTAATTAATTATTAATATTTTTTGTAGTGCTATATTAATAATTTCATCAGCCATAATAAATAATTAACGTTTATAAATAATAATAAGTTGCTTATGAATAAAAAATACCCTCTTTGATAAAAGTAACAGAATTGACCGTTGGCCAATCAATAATAATCGAGTCAAGGTTGCATTATAAGAAAGGTTCACTGGAGCCGTCAAATATTGTCCTTATAACTTATCCACTCGAAAGTAGTCATTTAATAATAATTGTCCAATCACCGAAGCGTCAGGCAAGAAACGTTTTCGTAGACCAACATGTTGGTCCACGCAATTAAGCGTCTTTTTGCTGGTAGAATAAAAAAGCGCTTTTTAAATGCATACCGATAAAATGTAGGTATGTGTAGCCACTGCTTAAAGGTTTCAATGTTGGATACACCTGTTGACCTGTTGACACGATGACCTGATGATCTAATAAGCTGACTAAAGAAACACGCACATCCGGTATGTTTATCCAAAGGAATAGTTTAGTGACATTTTGTATGCAATAAAAAGCCTGTATCACAAAGTTTCCAACTAGCTATCATACGTTAGCTAAACTGGTTAACATTGGAATACTTTTCTTCCTCTCTTCGTTTAAAAACAATTAAGTAGTTGTGAAGGTGTACAGTGCCTGTCACTAGTGATAGAGTTGTCTCCTCTTCAATCAGGAAATCTACTTATTAGAATCAAGTGTTCACTAATCAGTATTGGTTCCAGAACAAGGCGGTGCCTTCTCAGCAGAGAAACATCAGCAGACTTCAAACTGAAGTGGTGAAATATAATAAAAGCACTGAGAGCTGATTATGACAAAAATTCTTCGCAAACTACCAGCAGGTAAAATTTCAAGTAGTTACTAAAACTACATGGACAACCTGCAAAAGCATGTGATACTTCTTAATACATAGTGTATGCTTTCTGCTTTGATCAAAGTTTAAGACCACTCAAAGTTGTTTCCATTTGATCAGTCATTGGAGCTAATGCAGGCAATGTTATTGTATTTGCTGTCATCAGCCTAGCAGCTGTTATAAGTTTTTGTAACGCTAATGCTGCCAAAATGATTTCAATAGTTCTCGCGCAAATCTTTGCATAGAAGTTTAGACTATTACATAGATACATCAACATAGACAAAGAGTTCATAAGAGGCTCTCCACTTCTCACAGTGATGTGACGTTATGACACAATGCATACAATATCTGAGTAGCTTGAAGGTGTGAGATGCAGCATAATGCATCGCTGAAAGCTGTTTTATGTTTACTCAATCATGTCCATGCTGCTTGTTTACTTAGTTGCTGCCGCTGAAATAGTTTTGGTGCTGACACAACAGCAATACAACAGGTGAGGTAATCTTGGTTGACATTTTCTGCTAGCCATTACACCTTTGGCTCAAAATTCATCAACTTTCATACATATGTACAGATAGTAAACTTCTTTTTGAGTTATTGTTGTTGTTATTATGGGAACTCACATGAGAGTAGGATGCAGCTTCATTTTGGTTTGAAAAGTTATTGAGTTACAACATCAAACTTTGTTAAGCGAAAAATAATTTAGTTCATGACTAGATTGAATGGAATATTTCTTTTTTAGAAAGAAATTTTGGCAAGCTGATTGAAATAAATACAAAAAGTGATGTAAGCAAAAATGATTAAAACATGATTTTTATAAAAATCATTGATTCAATGAAGAAGAGACAACTCCAATGTTTATGATCAAATTTGCACAAAAAAAAATTGGTAGCGATGTATTGAATCTTGAAAAATAGAAATACCTCTGACAGTAATCAGTTGAATCAATTTATTATATCAAGATTGTGATACTCTTGCATATGTTTTGTCTTTTATCCAAACTTGTCAATAACTTTTCGTGAGTCTAAAACTACAAATCACATCCATAGACTCACTATAATAAACAACGAATTCCTTCATTCCCTTCTTTGAAACATGAAAAAAATAAACTTGAATAGTTTCTTCGTGTATTAACTTTCAATATTTATTTTCAGTATCCGCTTATTTCAAATTTTAAGAAAGAACAATAAATATCAACAAAAGTTAATGTGTTGATCAGCAAAAAATTAAAATGGTTTTCTACAACCTAAAAAAGTTTAAAGATAACAACAAATAATAATGGTTTCAAGTGCAATAAATAAAATCACAAGATATAATTATTTCTTTATGTATGCGTGTAGCGAGAAGTGAGCAGGTGATTGTGCGTGTAGCGAGAAGTGAGCAGGTGTTTGTGCGTGTAGCGAGAAGTGAGCAGGTGATTGTGCGTGTAGCGAGAAGTGAGCAGGTGATTGTGCGTGTAGCGAGAAGTGAGCAGGTGTTTGTGAGTGTAGCGAGAAGTGAGCAGGTGATTGTGCGTGTAGCGAGAAGTGAGCAGGTGATTGTGAAAGCCAAAACTCAAATGGCGTAATAGTCACTCACTTGATCAGAAATGGAGATTAAAAATAATTTGTGTAGAAAATATTGAAACATATTTTTAAAATGATTAACAAGTTTTCTGCATAGTTTATGTCAGCTCCACAGATTCAAAAGTTTCAAAACCTCTAGTTTGCACGAAAGACACTCAAAAATGTTCGCCTAACTTACTTGAAGTTTGTTGCTACAATAAAAAAGTTTGATATTTTTTTCTAGAAAGTTTCATATACCAGAAGAAAACATACCGGATTACAAAAATTACCTATCTGAGCTGTTGTATGACGTGATGCCTTTGTCTACACCTGCCGGCACTGTGCTGCCACTTAAGTTACATCAGCTGACTGATGACTTACTAGCTGCCATCAGTGCGGATCAGATGTCTATCAACACCTACTATGTCAGCAACCCCACCATAAAGCTAAACAGTAAGATTGAATGGAGTAAATGCAGTAGTAGTAGTGTTATATGTAATGTAGTAGTAGCAGTGTCACATGTAATGACAACATGCAGTTTGAACTTAAAATTCTTTTTCATCTTCTATTTATGGCAAATAAACAGCAACTTTGCTTTTTTTGAGTTTCTGATAATATAGTTATTAGTTTGGGAAATTCTCAGCTTGCATGATGAACCCATTTTTTACTAGAAAAGTGACGACAGATCAATCGCAAGGAAACATTTTTATTAATGAAATATTGACAACATTCATTATGGTAAAACAAGTTTTACATAAAATGAAATTAAAGTGAAATAACACAAAAAAACCAAAGAACAAGCTGTGTTTTTATAAGTTACAAAATTTTACAGAAACTGAAGCATTAAATTTCAAAGTGAGGGACATGTTTGCACTAGCCCCGTATGCACCAGAACAGCTGGCTATAACAACAGACGACTGTATATATTTACTCGATGGCCTGAGAAAGATAGCTGGACGATGTCTGCTGCAGCCAACATTAGGTGATGTTTTACCATGGCAAACAGTTTTTTTGTCAAATTTTTAGTCAGTTCAATAAAGCTCTCTGTACGAGATTAACTTGATATACTGTATGCTTATTGTGGGATATATAACTCTTGTTTGCAGTTTTAGACAAACAACAATAGTATACATTGGATCTTATACTAGATTATATCTATTACTTTGGTTTGGAGTTGAATCTTTTGAAAACTAGAAGCTCGACTGTTTTCTTGTGAACTCCTTGCGGAAAAACTTGTTCTTTAGATGTAGACACTCTTGTATTACCTGCCTGTAACCACAAATGTTCTCAAATTTTAGAATAGTTATTTCCTTGTACTTAGGAGCCTGAATTGTCACTAAAAGCACAAAATGTTCCACCTTTGCAATTATTCAAAGTGGCATTGATAGCATAGTTCTAAGATGATGCTAAAATAATATAAAAGAATGCTGAAATTATAATACCAAAATAATTATGTATTTTATCATTCTTGTTTTGTAACAAATTTTGCTAGTTTGGTTTCAATCTGCCACAAAATAAGATTAAGCATCATATTGAATCAAACACTTGATACAGTCTTTGTTAGAAAGTCTGTAAGTACTTCAACGCCTCACATGTGAAATTGTTTTGAGAGCAATAAAGT
This sequence comes from Cryptosula pallasiana, assembly GCA_945261195.1. NCBI lineage: Eukaryota > Metazoa > Bryozoa > Gymnolaemata > Cheilostomatida > Cryptosulidae > Cryptosula > Cryptosula pallasiana. The sequence goes on from OX183130.1 coordinate 31,402,033, forward strand.
CTAATGCAAATTTTTTTTCTGTATTTTTAGATGATAACTTTACAGTCATTGATAAAGAAACGAGTTTTGTTAAGAACAGCAATGTTTATGAGCTTCGTGTATGGTTGAAGCATTTAATATTTCCTTCTAATATCACCATCTTTGCTGGTAGGCAACATTATGCATTTAGTTATATTGCACGTCACTTGATGTATACCACACAATCTACGGCTGATTGGGTAATTTTAAAAATAACGGTTTTAACCTGGTACGTTACAGAGACTACGGCGACTGTAGAGTTACAGTACACTTTGAGTACCTCACTTAACCAGTGGGTAACTGAACCTCTCAATGGCTCCAAGTCCAACGAATCTAGACAATCCTCTAGGTACCTCAATGATGAGCATTATAGGATCGATATTATCTTGTCACATAAGTTTAAATTATTAGAAATAAATGCTATCAACGTGATATCAAAGATTCCTCTATCCATTCAACAGATGGTTATATATGGTTATCGCACAGTGAGAACAATGGGAAAAGGTACAACAACTTGATAATCAAATTATTTTACAGATACATACATAAAAAAAATCCATGATTCAAATGGCCATTAGTATTTGTAATCTATTGCTTTACAGACGTCGCTACTGGATGCAAAACTGTTCAAAGCTCAACAAAAACCTTTTCTGGCAGCACAAATGGTTATACAACTCATCCTTTCCATACTAAATGCAATGAGAATGAATGGTGGACCGTATATCTTGGAGACATTTTCCACATCACAGAAGTAGAACTACATATGCCTTTAGTTTCTGAAACGAATATTTCATATCTAACGTGTGGCTCGTCCCACAATGCACTACAACAGCAGATCACTTTTAATTACTCAATTATCGTCAACACTCTGTCTTTTGGTCAACCAAAAAAAATTGGGAGACTTGACATCAAGTACCTCAGGAAATCAAGGGAATTGTATGAACCATCCGGAGCTTTGAGTACAGGAGATATATCTGTGAAAAACATTTATGGCAAGGAGGTGACTGTCAAAGCTTTAACAGAATTTGGTGTGCTCCTTAGTAGAATTATCATCAAAGGAAATGGTAACTATTATTTATTTACTAATGTTTGTATTTTATGAACTTTGACTTTACAACTCTTACAAAAATATGAATAAAGATAAATTGAAATATTCTAAAAAAAGTTCCGATATTTGGTTCCGTATTGTTTGTAGAGAATAATCATGAGTTGAGCGCATTCTTCAGTAATTTTTGGATAGTGTAAAATTTTAGTGCCAAAAACATTACACTTGGGTTAAAATCTTTTAATAAATTCAAACAGTAGTTTTTGTTCCTACAAAACTGACACTCCTTTGTTTGACAGCTCTATTGTTTGACAGCTCTATTGTTTGACAGCTCTATTGCCGTACATGTATCAGGACTCATTTCATCTAAACTTCTCAACAGTTAAAAGCGTTTGTTACCATAGAAACGGAGCAATATTTATAGCTAACTATGCTTCCAGAAGACTTGAAATGGTAAGAAATGCAATAATTAATATTGTTACACAACAAAAAACACAAGTTTTACTCAACAAACGCTTCAATATGTTTTTTGTTTCTCTCAATGATTTTAAATATTTTCAAATTGCTTTATACAAATTTGGATTTGTTGTTAGCTATGATATATCTGTAGATATACTTGAGGGACCCAACTAGCAACTTAAGACCTGTAGAAGGTATCCCTATACTACAAAACACAAATCACTGGCACTTGGAATGTCTATCTGACACAGTCCATCTCATACTATCCCATAACTCTACCAAAGATGTACAATATCAGTTTACATTCTCTGCTACAGGTATATGTAACACTTTAATGATGTTCAGTCAGACTTCTGTTGGTCAGTATGTAGCTAGCATTATGAATACGTTATTATTTTAATTTAGATAAACTTTATAAACTTATTTTAATGCATCTGTCCCAGTCATAACTGGAAGTTAAAATTTTGTATTTAAGTAAATAATTTTGGTTAGAAAATATTACGTAACTCACTAATAATTAGGTCAAGTTGGCACAGTGCATCGGAATGACTTGTTCAGAAGTTATGGCTCCACAAGATTAACTGACGAATATGCCATCTTTAACTCCAGAGAGAAAGGAATGATAGTTTATCATGACCCAAGCTCTAACGTAGCCGACAACTTCAGAGAGATTTGGATGTCTAGTCAAACAGTGCAGGTAAGCAGTAAGCCAAATCGACATATACAATAACCTGATTGTGTCACCAGAAAGTAATCATATGATATTGAAAAAAGCTGATGCGGATTAATCAAGTTCATTTTTTTATCTGCTTTTCCGTTTCCAAGTTAAATGTTGCAGGTAAATCACACAAGAATAGCTGTAAGAGGTTATACAACTGATGCAGGTAATGCGTATTTATTCGGTCTAGGAACAGCTCTCGAGGCGTACAGGTTCAACTACTTAGGTAGGTGGAGCTTTTTGTATCCAGGATTGTGATTGGCTAAACGCATATTTTTTTTTTACTAATTTTGCATGCGGAAGTTTACTCATCATTAGAACTGTGACTGTTTAATTAAAAAAGCTCAAACAATTCAAAGCCTGAGCTATTTTCAAACTCAACTGGCTTCAGTGTCAGGTATTTTACAATGTTGTAAAATAGAATCTGCTTTCTTTGCTGTTCCATGACTAACATCCCACGTACTGATTGAACAACCGAGCAACCAATATGCCACTTAGTGATTAGCATACCACTGAGCAACCAACATGCCACTCAGTGATTAACATACCTTGTGAACAACCAACACACCACTCAATCATTAACATAACACCAAGAGACCAGCATACCACTCAGTGATTAACATACCACTGAGTGACTGGCATGCCACTCAGTGATTAGCATACAACTGCATGGCTATGATGCCGCTAAGTAGCAATAATATCACTGAGTAACTAACAGCTGGAAATGACTAGTATACCATTGGGTAACTAACACACAATGAGTGCAAATGCTCAAATTACAAATTACCAGGTATTTAAAATACAAAATTTTAGTTGGTGAAATATTACTTATTTATAATTGAAAGTAAATTTCAATTATCTCAAGCTCAGCATGCTTACTAAAATGGTTTTATGTTGTGTCATTTGCTAAAGTGGTTTAATATTTGCAAAGTCTGCTGATCTGAAGGTTTTGTGAAGTTTTCTGTCATCTGTCAACATCTCTGTTAACTGAGACTTTCTGAGTATTCGAACCAAATATGATCGAATTGTCTACAAAACTTAACCGATCTGAACATTGAATGACTTTAACTTGGATTGATTAAAATCCAGCAGAAACTGATGATTTGATATTCTATTAATATTGAGTATGTCGTATATTCTCAAAAATTATTATCAACTACCAGTAGTACTATTGAGCCATCATGTGCAGAGCAACCATCAGAGAGTGAGGGTGGCAGTAAAAGGTTCCAGGGTGGTAAAGAGAAAAAAAAACAGACATGTCATCCCTTGGGGCTGTCTTCCAGTGCTGCTCTTTTCATGGTGAGAGCATTCTCTGCTTGCTAGAACCAGCGTTGTATGGTCTGGTGTCGTGAGTGAGGTTGCATGGTTGTGAAATCATCATTCTTCTATCTACTATACAGCATGAACTTGTCTGGTGAGCCAGTGTGTCTGCCCTGTTCCCTATTAACTCAGCTGAAAATAAGGGGGATGGTTACCCCTGACCTAAGATAGCGGGTAGTCAATCAAAGGACTGGATTTCAACCACTGTTGACGGAAGATAGCAATGACAACAAAAACAATGTCTAAACTGAATAAAGAACAAATTATTATTTAAAAACCAGCTTTCTACTCTGAAAGCCATCTCATCTGAAAGGCAATGGATAACACTATCAGCAATCAATTACTCAACCATTTCAATATCTTAAAAGACTGTACTTGATGACTAAAACGACGCCATTTTTAATGAGAATTTAATATGTATTGAAATGTCTATCAAATAATTACTTCCCAGTTTTGTTTCTATGCATATTATACATTATTTGATTCCTAACCATGTATGAAATCACTTGCTACTACTTGTTTGATGAGATCATATCTTTACAATTTTGTATTAGTTTCTTTTTCTACATATTATATTACACTCATTATTTAGCCGCAATTAAATTGGTCAGTTACAAATTATTGTACAAGTGACTAAATCATCACCAAGGGGGCTGCTCTACAGTTATAAATAGTTTGTAGTTTGTGAAGTGAAATCAGTTGATATTGAGGCTCTGAACAAGCAGGACTTGAACTTTCTGATTAAGTAAGAGCGAAGTCAGCTACACTTCAGTAACTACTCTGTTAGTTATCCTGCTTACCGGTGCCAGCTCTCTCTCTAGAGAGAGTTGCTAGCCTAGTACTTGCTCTGAGATAGATAGACTTTGAGTAGTAGTCATCTCCCCTCTAATTGAATGGTCAACTGGAAACGTATGTGCCCAGCCCTCTGGAGAGTTCCGTTAGCCGGACTGCCACTCTGAGACAGATAGATCAATGATTGAAGTTGTCTCCCCTTAGTTATGTAATTAGCGAGTATCACCTGTGTTCAGCTCCTCAGGGAGTGCTACCAGCCAGGTGCATAGATTGAGACTGACAGGTAATCTACCACAGTCACCTCTCTCGATGAAGGGTTGGAATCTCCCATCTATTGTTTGGAGTAGAGTTGTGTATTCTTGTGTGATATGGGGAGACAATTACTTCAAATATTTGTGTGAAAAAAGTTACAACCACTTCATATCTTATTTTTGTGTTAGATTTCAATTTAAAGATATGTTTGTTGAAAACTTTATTTTATATCAAAAAAATTTACATAAAATTTGAAAAAATTGGTGTTGGTTAAAAAATAATTGAGCAGCCAATCACACTCTAGCAAAACAAGAATGTGCAAGAAAATATGATGAACAAACTCTGGTGATAGACTGCACCAAAAGTGATGAAGCTTTCAATAAATTACAGTGTATTGTATTTAGTGTCTGCGGACAATGCTTATTAACTTTTGACCATGATAACTTTTAGTGGCAAAGAAAGTTCCTCCATTTACTAACGTACAAACTGATCACACTAACGTCATATGGAATGTCCCTGACCTTAATGAATATCGCCTCGGTGAATACAGGATGAGCTGTGACCCTGTGTGTGGGATTGAAACTGAAAGGGAACGACTAAGTTCAGATGTAATACTTCCATTAATTTCAGGTTTGTTCACAGAGTATCATCTTAATAAATTTTTTTTGCCTTGATAAGATGTTTTGTATTCATTTTTTGCCTTGGCGGTTAAAAATAATTTATGAAAATATTCGTACATAATCCAAGTTCACCTATCTAAATTGAATAAACTTGTTTCACCGGGAAAAAACCTCCTAAAAACTGTTTTCACACTTTATCAATACCAAGAATGGTTGTAAAAGAAATAATACAAAATTTAAAAACAAGATCATTATTGGGGTTGCCAGCCTCTTATACAAACTTTTACTGTTTATTGTAGAAGATAACTTCACACTGTTAGTAGATCTGAGAGATGTGATAACTCCAAGCTATTTATACAAGGAAATCAATATCTCCGCCCACAATAGTCAACCTATATTAAATGAGGTCGAGGTCACAGTGCGCACCAATTATATGTGGAGCTTAGACGGTATGTGGAGACAATACATTACATAACATGTTAAAACACGCTGCCCAAGCGATTACTCACATTTCAAGGGTATTTTTCCAATACGTAAACAACTGAGAGTGAATTTGAGAAAAATAGTTCTTGCGCAATTAATACGAATAAAAAATTGCTTTTGGAACAACGTAGAATTATTTGGTTGATGGATAATACTAAATCTTTACAATGATTATCCTTCAACAAAATTCTATAACCTTTAGCCACAACTATGTATTGTAACAATAGTTGATATGATTGCTTGATTACGCTTTTGCTGACTCAGGCGATGACAGAGCTTGTATAGTCTGCACTTGCTTTTTCCTACAATTCACTCCCTCCACTCATGCATTGGCCTCTCGACTCATAGCCGGTAGCAGTTGGAACAACAGCCACCTGGCCACCATATCTGAGGTTGAAGAAATGCTCAAGTATGTGGACTTCCCTGGTGGAAATGAGGACACAGTGTGGATCTCATCGAGTGAGTGACTTGATGTCCGTAGCGAGGACAAGTTGTCACAGTAGAAGGAAGTATCTGAAAAATGTCTATATCAGAAATGAGCATCAATGTCATTGCAGCAGTTCTCTCCTACCTTGCAAGTTTTGAAGAGAAAAAACAAACTTATTTAAAAAACTGAGTGTATAACAATAAATAATTATTTTCAAAATAAGAACAAAACTTTTTGACCGTTTGAATCTTATAATAGCTTTGGCTACAAATTTTCGAAAATAAAATTATTTTAACTAAATAGTTTTTATTGGCCACAATTATTTTAGACTCGGGAAGTCCCAAGACCAAGAACACGTACAACTTCACAAGCCGGGTTATGGCGGCTAATGTTGACTCCTCACTCAAATATTTACCATTTGTTATAGCCTCAGATTTCTGTAAGTATAATTTCTAATAATACATAGCCAGGTAGGCTATACCTTGGTTGAATCACACACTAAATACCCATTAATGAAAGTATTGTGCAACCATACCAGAGAATTTAAATTTTTATCAACTTACAAGTTGATTAATTATTTTCCGAGTATAGATTATATCATCTGACTCACTGTTGTAGCTGGCTCGTACCATTCCTGGTCAGGTTGGGCTATTTACAGTCCCCCAAACTCTATCTGCTCGAGACAAAGAACAAGGCAATGCCTAACAGACGGCTTTCTCCAATGTTCTCACAGAGATTTGTGTCCGAGAGAAGCACATTGGTCAGGTTAGTGTAAGTTGATAAAGCCTGCTAGTCGTGCGCTTCTGCTGCCATCTGTCTGCTGTCGTCTGTCTTCTGTCGTCTGTCTGCTGCCGTCTGTCTGCTGCCGTCTGTCTGCTGTCATCTGTCTGCTGTCGTCTGTCTGCTGCCGTCTGTCTGCTGCCATCTGTCTGCTGTTGTCTGTCTGCCGTCGTCTGTCTGCTGCTGTCTGTCTGCTGTTGTCTGTCTGCTGTCATCTGTCTGCTGTCGTCTGTCTGCTGTCGTCTGTCTGCTGTCGTCTGTCTGCTGCCATCTGTCTGTTGCCGTCTGTCTGCTGTTGTCTGTCTGCTGTCGTCTGTCTGCTGTCGTCTGTCTGCTGCCGTCTGTCTGCTGTTGTCTGTCTGCTGTCGTCTGTTTGCTGTCGTCTAACTTTGTATAATAGAATGTCAGCCCATAACTAAAGCTTAAGTTTATCCATTATCGATTTCCATCAGATTTATCCTCACATTGTCACATGTGAAATGTGGAGTTGCCTTCTCATTACAATGATATGAGCAACAGCCAAACTATACTAAAAATATTTATGCTTCAATAGGGTTTTAGATCGTACAGCCGAGCGAATTTTTACAGCCAAACGACTCAAATAAAATAACTATTTCTTTCAACAACAGAAAAGTTTCAAATTTTTAAAAAATTTAACATCTGTGTAATAAAAAACAAATTATAGAGCTTTCAATGTTTATGAACTTTTATTACTGTGAAGTAGTAAATTATAACAACAATCTTTGTGTCGCTACATTAACTAAGTACTTTCTGTTTTGATACTTTGTCAAGCTGGCTGGAAGACAGAGTCTACAATTTGTTTAACAAAACCGACTCAACTTTCCGTCTGACCTAGAGGTATCGCAACTTGTGAGCTGTTTTTGTTATCAAGCAACTATTGAGAAAAATATTTGTAATCTTTGTTGAAGCTTCAACTTTTGCTTGCATCTGCTAAACTTTTGTCATTTATTGATCAACAAATTGACAGCAAAAATCACACAGAAACTACCACAAACAGTTTAAAGTAGAATGAGTCGCGATTTGTTTTGGTATAAAAATTTGATTAGAAATAATCAGTCCACTTCCACCAGTCCTCTAGATATTAGCTATTTAGTTACTGAAAGTTTGCTAAGATACACAACAATACAATAATTCTAGGGTTACCAGAAGTGACTGAGTCGGATGGATACAGTATAACAGAAAAATGCTGCCCGTTCAACTCTAGTCTAGTTCCACAATATGCTGACTTTTATAACTACACCGACAAGCTCTATCCTTTAGGTGGGTGATCTTACTTATCAAAACAGTTAAATTTATTTGCTGACTAATCGTAGATAGTTGTGGAAGTGTGGAATCTGCAATGGTCAAGCAGTTTGGATATAAAAATTGAATTGAAAATCAAAATTTGATACTCTTCATTTTAGATACAAATGTCTAACCATCATCTCTCCACACTCAAACTAAAATAAAATTATTACTGTAAATAAGTTAAACTGAGATTAAATTAAACTTTTTGAAAGTTTTATGTTTTAGTTTTAAAATAAATAATATTTAGTGAGCTATAAATAATTACTTCCCGTTATACTTTGTAGATAACAGCTCAATAGAGTTACAATGTAAAGACGACACTCTAAATGCAGATGGATCTACCTTTGCTCGTTTAAGCTGCTCTGTGTGTGGAGACAGCAGCTGCCTGTTGCTGACACAAGCAGACGTAACAAGTAGCTGTACCGATTGCTACTCAAATCTCTGCAGCATTAGTAAGATATTATATAATCTGGCAGCAGAAATATGTGGCTAGCTCAAAATTAAGAAGTTTTTTTGATTTTAGAAATGTGTCAAGTGACAGACCACATTGTTTCCTGAAAATAGGTTCTAGAATAATTCTTTTTGATGGAACAAGTCGCTCAAGTTTTGTTAAAAAAATATATATGCTAAAAAAAATAATAAAATATTTGCAGAGGTGGAATGTCCAGAGTACACGCCTCGAGTTAGAGGACTTGAGTTGACTGCAGACTACAGAAAAGATCCTCAAGTCCATAGACCAAATGATGTTCTAGAACTTTCTTGTATAAATGGATTCCAGCTCAACAATACAAACCCCTACCACTACTATTTACACTGTCGGGAAGATACAACATGGCGGAGTAGAGTTGATTCTAAGAAGCCATCTTGTATTTATGCGAGTTTAGAGTGCAGACTAAATGTAGTTTCTGAGGTTTTCAAACTTTGAGGCAAAATTGTTTATACCCGCGTATTAAAAATATCTAAAATTTTTAGGTGGAGGAAGGCAATTGGATATACTCCGGTAGGGCTACCCTGTGTCACATTAATCCATTTGTCTACCTAACTTACCTGCAAGCGTCAGCACATTGTGGAAATCTAAACTCAACACTGCAACCGTTGAATAAATCCATCATAGAATCTTTGCTGACAAATGACCTTGACAGCAAACTGAAGCCCTACTATTCCGAGCTTTGGTATAAAAACGCACCTCCCACATGTATGTATGAAATAAATAATTATCAACAATTTTTAAAAACCATTATTTATGCTTATTTTTAGCTAATTACGTTTGTTACTAACAATAAAGCTGTGAATACTTTAGAGATTTTTAACGGGTTCGCTATCTGTATTAACTGTTCCAGAGAAAGAATAGGGCTCTGTACAATGGAGGTTGTTGTAAGATCAAAATTGTTAGCAAGAAATTGCTTTTAGGTTGACTTAAAAAATTTTTTTAACCAACTTGACTCAGACTCAATATCGGCTCAAGTTAAGCTCAGCCTCCAAAATTTCTACCAACCAACCACCAGGTGTGACCAAGGCAACTGGCCAGACAAGCAAGTCAACAGTAAAATTAATCATGGGTTTAGTCTGTTAGAAAGGAACCTACTGACAACAATGATGGTTGTCCCGCTCTTTCCAAAGACAATGCAGTTGCAATAGCGCTTCTGGTTGGTTCATAGCAAGAGGCTGCGTTAGCACCTTGTGTAATCCTTCTAATGCACCTGCTTGTACAAGTCACTTTCGCTACATTTATTCTTATACAAGTAGTCCCAGTGCCATCATTTTATTTGAAGTATGGGAGTTGCACCCACAAGGGGAGACAACCCTAGGTATAACATCTGATAACTTTTTTAAGGGAAAATGATCAAGCTAGGTGGTTGAAACTTCAGGAACACGAGGAGGAAAGGTGGGGATCAGATGGAAAGGGTTTCAAGGGACTGGGTTGGGGAGGGGGACCTGTGAGAGGGGCGGTGTAAGACACTAGCCTATTAAATGTATCAGCTGTTGGGGCAACTTAAGGGAGAGGAAGCGAAAGTTACTGGGCAATTTCTGTAGGTACAAGGTTGTTTGAGAGAGGGGAGAGGGTGACAGGGGTGTAGGACAAGGCTGGAGGGGATAACAGGGGATAGAAAAGATAGTTGACCATTTAACTCTACCATTAAGGGAAGACAGGGTGGGGATAGTTATCGAGTAATTGAGCACCTGAGAGAAGGGTTTGGGCAGAAGTATCTACACCAGAAAAGAAGTGGTAAATGGCCAGGGGTGAATATAGGGGTAGGTGGTTGCTAAGTGGTTCCTTCACAATATCAACAAAACAGTTGTCAAGTTAGTATAAAGAAAAAACACAAAGGTACAATTCTTATTTTAGATTTTCTATTCGAATATATTTCTACCGCGGAGAATAGGTTAACATTTTTGAATAGCATTAATGATGATTTGTTTGTATATAACTTTTATATAGCCATCTCCAACAGTACCTGTTCTGTATGGATAGTATCTGATTGGCTAACTAAGAACATCACAGAAGTAGAGAGAAGTTGTAACAGAGAGGCATTCTTCTTCTGCACTGCAGATATTTACACAGAATATGGTGTGTATATACCTCATCTGGTCTGGGCAAGCAATAATTATTTTCAAAGCCGACAAAACAATGATCATTGCATTATTTTATAAACATAATTATTTTCTGTAATTAGGTGAATGGGCAGCGTGGTCAAATTGGTCGCCATGTCAGCAATTCGGCCCCACTACCTACAGGAAGACCAGAAAACGAGTCTGCGTAAAGCCAGTTTGTGGTAGCGCTGTCTGTAGAGGAAGTGAGGAACAACAGATCCCGTGCTGTCCTCAACCAGGTGCTTTGATCAGCGTATATACTCACTCACTAAAGTTACTGTTACACAATTTAAACAATGTAGCTTAGCGTATGTTTTAGGGGTGGTGGTTCAAGCAGCTCGTACTATAGAGAATGATATTGTTGGATCTAATGCTACTTACAAATGTGACATTGGTTATGAGATGATTGGAGGAGGAATGCTGACATGCACCAGCTCTGGTAGTTGGTCATCGTGGCTTCCATATTGCCAAAGTAAGCATTCGGTTTCAAGCTGTCAATAATGGTTACAACTTCCTCTTTTCTTTCAATAAATGAAGTTTTACCAATAAAAGTTTCAGTTGGAGGTTACATAACTACATTTCCCATAGAAATGGGCACTGCAATTGACTTATTCATTGCAATACACATTGGTTTGTCTAACATAAGTTTTCCTGACATCAATGCACTTTTCTGTGTCACAGGAGTGAAGTGTCCCAACTTGACTGACGGACACTTCAGCAAACATTCGTCATTCGTCACTGTAATAGGAGATAACAAGTACCTGTATGAAGACATCGTCACGTACAACTGTTATGAAGGGTTTTATGTGCCCTACCTTGACAGCGCATCAGTCAGGGTCAGATGCCAAACAAATGGTAAATGGTCCATGCAGACCCCCATCAACTGCAGCCGTAAGTTTTAAGACATCTAAGACTCTCAAAAAATCTTTTAGCAACGAAATAATTATTTTGCCTAGATCAGACGTACTAGATGTAGTTATTTTTATCTGCAGGCGTTTCTTGTCCCTCTCTATTAACCCAGGAGCACACAACTCTAAAAGTATCCCTGTATCAAGCCACTTCCCCTCCGTCTTACTCTAGAGCTCGCTACTCCCATGATTCGCGTGCTAATTATACAGTCTACTTCAGGGATGAGATATCCTACATCTGTAACATGGGATATGAAACTGAAACGCATGAAAATGAATATGCAGCTACCTGCCTCGTAAACGGACAGTTTTCCAGAGAGATTAAAGATCAACTTTGCCTACGTAAGAACTTTTTTAACTTGTTATAATTTAGTTAGTAACCTCGTCTATTTCGCTATTCATGTAAGGAAGATTTGAATCTTCACAAAATTGTTAAAAAAATTCAAGGAGCTGTAACAAAATATTTTGAAAAAACTTTATACATTTTTAATGTAGCAAACAATCCATGGTTTAGGTATCGAGTGCTCAGAAGTACCGCTTCGGTCAAAGAACGCTTACGTCTCACGAGGTCAACTGCCAGCTCCATGGAACTCCTTTGTAGAAATAAAATGCAGTGAAGGGTACGAAACAACCAGACACACCGATAACTTGATTTATACTTGCCAGTCGAACCATAATTGGCTGCCAGAACCGGAAGCATGTCAGCGTAAGTAATGACAAGTTTTTATTTAAACATAACGACTATAAGGTGTGTTATAATCTCTTTTTTGTGACTACCTTCTGTGCTTTCACAATTAATGAGATTTCGCTGTTTTAAAATCTTAGAACTTAGAATTAACTTGTATGAACAAATTTTTCTTTCTAAGTGAATGTAAGTGAGCCATTTATCAAGTATCATTTGTGTATCGCAAAACTGACTATGTACACATAACCAGGTTGCTGTCAATATGTTTGTTTATTACTGTCAGGCTTAATAAATTTTTATTTCTATTTTGAAAACAAGTTAAATTTTCTCAAAATCAACTTGAAAAAAAAACGCTATTGGTAGCTTCCCATTGCTAACTTATATGTTTATGTACTTCTAGTCTCGTAGTTGACTAAAGCAAGAACTGAAATAGTTGAGTGGTATCATGTTAACTCTATGAACATAATAAATTAGAGCCTGAAGTTATGTTCTCTTACATTATTTTTTTTAAAACATGGCAGACATTGTTCACTAAATATAAAAACAAATTGGTGACAAGCATTATCATCTTTGATCGACTGACTTGAAATGTTCTACAGTAGTTGAAATATTTAAATAAAATTTCAGCATTTAAAATTCACGTTAACCGCAATTGATTTGTAAAAGGTATGTTATGTATGATTAACTATCCAAAACTGCTGTTAGTCCCTTAATTTTAGTTTTAACGAAATAAAAAGAAGGAAGTCAGATCCTACTGCAAAGAATTCCCAAATATAAATAATTATTTATTTACAGCTGTTTATTGCGGAGAGCCCGGTAAAGCTGTCAATGCCGATGTGCAAAGTGAAGGATTTTACTACAAAAACCAAATACATTATGTTTGCTATAAAAAGTATCATGATAGCATAACAGCAGAAATAGCTGTCATTCTTACATGTACTGCCAGAGGAGTTTGGAGTCGCCTTCCACCTGTATGTGTTGGTATGTAAGTCATGTGACATGGTGGGATTCTATAAATTATATACATGCAAAGCTAGAACTTGCAATTAAGTGATTTTATTTTGGTTTTAAATCAGATCAAACAAAATCCAAGTTGTTTAACTGTTTGTGATCAATAGAAGCAGTTTTGTTTCAGTGTTTTAATGATTGCTTTATAGATATCTAGCAGTTCAGGCTATGATTTTAAAACCGAAAAAACCATGGTAATTATAGAAATTCTTTGGCTAAAAGTTTAAATTTTTTATTCTATTTTGACACCAAAGTTTTTTTTATAAAATTAGCATGCTTCGAAGTAGACACATTTCTGATACGTTTCTAATATCGATATTGCAGAGATAAACTGTGGAGATCCAGGACCAGGCGCTAATGTCAACAGATATGGTACTTCAACAAAATACCTCAATGAGGTTGGTGAAACATACCCACAACTACATCTCTGTTAATTATTATGACCAGCCATCAAAAGTCTTTATACAAATTTTCTGATTAGTGATAAAAAATAATGCTGTCGATAAAAATCAGTTGAAATGCTGAAATTTAAAAAATCTAAAACCCATTTAAGTAGGCTAGATTAATATACAAGGAAACTTTTTTTTTATTCTTTTAATTTATAAATACTTTTCACTACACGTTTTTTGGCAAACATAAATCTATGCAGAATTTTTGTGTGACATTTAATTTTAGAAAAATGCTTTTACACACTGAATCATATCAATGCCCAGCCAACAGATAGCAAACTGACCGCAACTTACAAAAAGCTAGTTCTATGATGCACCGATAATGAAGATATGCCAGCAGATGGTGACAGACCTACCAACTAAAAAGCCTTGTACACCAAATGTCACTTCAGAGATGTCATTCACTCAAAATTCCAAACTTCAAAATAAAAACATCATTATGAAATAGATTGTGTAGAAAATAAATTTACCGAGTTATAAAATAGAACTGAACTTGCAAAGTTCAAAAGTTGTGGAATGAAACAGTTGCTTAACAGCTATGCCACCTGTACAGTAATACCACCTGTACAGCTATACGACATGCACAGCTATATCACTTGTACAGCTATACCACATGCACAGCTATACCACCTGTACAGCTATACCACTTGTACAGCTATACCACCTGTACAGCTATACCACCTGTACAGCAATACCACCTATACAGCTATACCACATGCACAGCTATACCACCTGTACAGCAATACCACCTGTACAGCTTTACCACCTGTACAGCTTTACCTCCTGTACAGCTATGCCACCTGCACAGCTATGCCACCTGTACAGCTATGCCACCTGCACAGCTATACCACCTGTACAGCTATAGCACCTGCACAGCTATAGCACCTGTACAGCTATGCCACCTGCACAGCTATACCACCTGTACAGCTATGCCACCTGCACAGCTATACCACCTGTACAGCTATAGCACCTGTACAGCTATAGCACCTGTACAGCTATACCACCTGTACAGCTATACCACCTGTACAGCTATACCACCTGTACAGCTATACCACCTGTACAGCTATACCACCTGTACAGCTATACCACCAGTACAGCTATGACACCTGTACGGCTATGCCACCTGTACAACATACCTATAATTGAGTTGACACTTTTAAGGTGGTGTATGTATGTATAGAAGGCTACAAAATCTCCGGCCAGCTGTACAATGGAAAAATCCTAACATCAGGTCGAGCAGTTTGTAAAGACGATGGCATATGGGATGGTCCGACAGATGTCAGATGTTCATTGGCTCAAGCATTTGTGAGTTCTATATAACAATTGAATAAGTTCTTTTATTTTAGCCATTTTTATTTTTTTCATACAAAAATAATCTCATTTCTGTTATTTTTTACTCAAGAACAGAAAATAACAAATGGGATCATTTCAAAATGTTACAAGTATTATAACCAAATATTTTTGCCTACTCTACCAGCACTATAACCATTCTACTACAACCACGTTTTATATTGAATGTAGAAAAGGTTCTATCTCTTGCTAATATGATCTGTACAGAAGCTACCATTGACATTGAAAACCAATCTGTCTGTTATATTTTCTTTGCAGCAAAACCTGCAGGTACTCGTATCAAGTGTCGGCAATGTAACGTTGACATTCATACAAACCGTCGCCTTCAACCACACTCGGGTCACCTACTTTATGAACTTTTACGGCCGCAATGATGTCTACCGAGAGAACATCAACTTCACTCATGTGTATCAACATAACCACGCAGGGAATGTTGCAGTCAATTTGAAGATACCTCCAGACTACAAGTATACACTTGAGGTGAGAGATCTGTGCAGTATTGAGCTCTCTACTAGAATTATTTTCGATTTATCAGTAAAATAAATGTTGCGCAGACCTCAGCAAATCACTCCGCAGAAAATACAAAACACTTACTTGTACTATACACAAAGAATGAACGCTTATCACAAAGTTACCTTCCCTAGGGCACAGAAGCTCGGAGAACTTGTTAAGTATTTGTTTGCAGATGAGATCATTGCACAATGACATCTACCACGAGCTACAAATAGATGGTATAGCCGAGTTTACATTACCCTCTGGACCTCCTCAAATCATAGCTGATTACACTGCCAATGATTCTATTTTATCCCTTTCTAGAAACCAACAATCTTCGTCTACGTAAGCGAAAACGGTCTTCATGGTTTATACATTTGTGTAGAAAAAATACTGAAATATGTAACTGTGTTAGTATTTGTGGTAATGTGTTTTTTTATCCATTTTTCATCTGTGATTGAGTAACTCACTTATATTTGGAGGGCGGTGGATGTGATGGTGCCAATGATATATTCAGAAGAAGCAGGAAAGATCAGAGGCTATTCATTGATTGTTTGCGAGCTAAACCCGTTTGTAACTGACCAATATTATAACTCTAAACTAAATCTTGACCTTTCTTCATACAACGAGGTGAGTTGACAGTCCAACCAAACTTTCTGCATTAGCAATAGTAATATAGGAGCAGATCTCTGTCATGGAGTCTAAGGAGAAGGTTCTCCTGGTTCCAGGTGTACTTAAACTTTCTGCATTAGCTTGCCAATAAAATATATGTGCTAGATATTATATAATGGCTTATGTTATAAAAAACAAAAGTTACTCTTATTGAAATTTTAAACAAAAGAATTTGATTTGGTGAAACTGATCAGTGTATCGAAATGATTCAAAAATTGAATGTGTCCATATCATGTTCATGCAGTAATTTATTTTTAAAGGTACAACGGGATAGAAGGAGCGTGTGGCCACCATATGAAGCCTTAGAACCATGTGACCCAATAAAGTACCCTGATTCATGTACAATAATAGCGAACACTTTTGCTGCCTCAACGACAACTCAGCAGCAACAGCTATCTATTGCCATAGGAGACGACTCCTTAAAAGTAGATGGTGACAGACTCAAGAGACAAGGTAGTCAATCTGATCCAACGTCGACTGTGTTAGGCGGCACCACAAGAGGAGAGGTGAAATATCCAACAGATGTTGTTAGTAACAATGCTACAACAACGAGTAGAGGGAAAGGCTCACTTTTAAAAACTTGGCCGCCAATTCCAACTACCATTGTTCCTGTTAAAAGAATTTGGCTGACAGTTATTGGCGAAAAAACGTAAGTTTAGTTTGTTTGCAGTGTAAATGGTTAGAATTAGCGGTTTTTGTTTTTAAAGCAAATTAATATTTTGCTTTAAACTAATTATTATTTTCTCTAAAAGTATAGCAGTCTTTGTTTATTGCTCATTGCTTATTGCTTATCGCTAACTGCTAACTGCTCAATGCATGCAGTTGATGAGTCAATACCTGTTGTTAGTTGCCTGTTCCTCGTTGTTGGTTGCTCATTGCTTGTTTTGATTAGTCAAGTCTATTATGCCAGGCTTATGCCTGCACCATGACTTTATACCCATGTCCGCTACTAGACTAGTTATTCGTACAGAGAGTCAGAGCACATTATTTTATTAACTTGACTTCACTTGTTTCTGAGACAGTTTTATGATGTTTGTCTCTACACTTGACATATGGGTACCGCACTATGACCTGCTAGTAACTACTAGAAAAGCCGTAGTGAATAAGGTTCTTTTGATTGGTCTTAGTCAATCCGCTTTAGTTGGTCCTGGGTCCGGACCACTGGGTTTGGACCCACAAGACCTAACATAGTATTTGCCAAATCGAAGCTCCAAGAGGAAAAATGACAACCAGTTGACGGACAAGATGGTTGCCATATATAAACTATACCTTATTGCTTCTTATCACCAAGTGCACAGCTTCAGTCTATCGCTGAACTACTCCCAGCTCCTAAGACCTAAAAATGCCAATGAGAAGTCAAACAAAAAACACACAAACTGACAGAGCCACGCATGCATGGGAGCTGACTGCTGCAACAAGGATTATACCCCTCTCTGTTCTACCCTGTCCCGTCCCGTCCCACCCTCCTCGTCCCTCCCCACCCTGCCCTGCTGATTCACCAACAAGTTATTACAATGTCTTGAATGGTTCAGAGAGGAGCAGGCTGTGTAGAACTTCTATTTAGAACAAAGAATCAAATACAGAAGATAATTTCTGGCTCGCACATGTTTCACCTTGTAACAACACAACACTCTTCTTTCAAATGGCTAGTTGAGTACAGAGAATTGATGATCACTGAGAGGCTTGCATTGGAAAAGGTATTGGAGATGGGAATTAGTTCTAGAGATGATAAATGAGTGTGGTGTCTCAAGAGTCAGAGCTGTCACAGGAACGGAAAAATTAATATCTTTTCAAAGACAAGCAACAAACTGCTGCGGAAGATTATAAAAACGGTTTGGTAGAGAATGTAGGGAGAGCGGAGTTTGAAAAGCGCAGAAATCAGAGAAAAAGCAAAAGCTCTAACCAGAGTTTAGTAGGGAAGGTTAGAGTTCAGAAGTTCTTGCCAAAGGAAAGGAAGCCAACAAATATTTCACAATATGGAAAGTTTAATCACGCTAGCGTCTGCTTTATGTTATGCTCAACTTCACCCAGGCGAAGGTGCAATGAGACCCCAAATACCCATTTTCAGTAAATCATATTCGGACACAAACCACAGGGTTTTGGTTGCAATGCAAAAATTTCATTGCTTTTTGCTAATTGCCCATATCTCGTTGCTTATTGCTAATTTACCATTGCTCATTGTTCATTGCGCATTGCTTACTGCTAACTGCTCTTTGTCTATTACTGATTGCTTACGGGTCATTGCTAATTGATCATTGCTCATTGCTCATTATTCATCACCCATTGTGCATTGCTCATTGCGAATTGCTCATTGGCAGTGCAAAGAAATGTACACAAAGTACAAGGAAATGCAATGGAGCCCTTAGACCTGCAAGGTTTTATTGCGTAAAGCTGCGAGTGTATTCAACAGATGACTGGTACGACACAACCTGCTCCAACATCATACAAACTGGTAACTTCAGTTTGCCTATTATTTGTCATATCACAATAAAAAATTGGCGAATGAGTTTTGATGCGTTCATCAAACTTGTTGTAACGGGTTAGAAATGAGACTGAGTGAAGTGTAGAGATGTTAATTTTATGAAAATAGGAGAGCACAACTCCAAAATTATGTATCAACATATCATTTCACCATCACTAGTAGGCTTTCGGAACAAGTAAAAAAGATTATTATGATTTTCATTCAACAAAACACAATTGACAATTTCTGGAATGATGCAATACGTTACTCTAACTTATAGTTTAACGGTGGTTTTAAGCATTTTGTTGGGCACTCATTTCATTTTCTTGTTTTCTGCCCATCACATCAACACAAACACCCAAACATGTCAACTAATCGATGGACTCGACCAGTTTCTTATCTTTGGAATAAAATTTTTCAGTTTCTCAAATAACGATCATTAGCAAACACTGGACTGATGTTGATGAAATGTGTGGCCGTTACAGCTTCTTCATTTGAGTGGACAGAGGAGATGGTACTTCCCTTAGTGCTGTCATTACTGCCTTTTGCTTTCTTTGTGTTTGTCATCACCTATACAGCTTCTAAATACAATGTATTGCACAAACTTCGGATTAGCCTCACCTTTGGATCGTTTAGCAGGGAAGGGGTGAGTTTATATGTATATACTGTATTATATTGGCTTATGAAAGTATACGCTAAAATGTTACTGTGTAACAAAAATGAGGGCAAGTGTGTGCATAGGTCACTTTGTAACACAAATGACGGCAAGTGTGTGCATAGGTCACTTTGTAACACAAATGAGGGCAAGTGTGTGCATAGGTCACTTTGTAACACAAATGAGGGCAAGTGTGTGCATAGGTCACTTTGTAACACAAATGAGGGCAAGTGTGTGCATAGATCACTTTGTAACACAAATGAGGGCAAGTGTGTGCATAGGTCAATCTGTAACACAAATGAGGGCAAGTGTGTGCATAGGTCACTTTGTAACACAAATGAGGGCAAGTGTGTGCACAGGTCACTTTGTAACACTTGCATGTTTGTATATTGAAACAGGGGGGAGTGAAAGGGGGGGGGGGGAGGATCTAGTAGCAGGAATGGGGCCAGAGTCTACTTCGTGAAGCCTTTTTTGACAGTGTCTATCAATTACTTTACAATCTAGTCAAATATTTCGAAATGAAAGAACTTCCAGCATCTCTATACCATACTTATTGTATTTTAATTATCAGAGATCTGTAAAGAAGAGTCAAAGTCATTTTGCTCCAAAAAATCTCATTAGAATCTTGCTGATGTTTACCTTGATTGATGATGTTTTCCTTTGTCAAAAAAATAAAAATTATTGAAAGGTTGTAAAACAAAATAGCCAATGTTTAACGCTGTTTGTTGTGTTATCTCAATGCTCCTGTCTTACTTGGGTATGACAGTGTCATAGAATACCTACTAAAGGTTTTTGTATTTAGTACTAAATTGTCAATAGTAGTCTATCACACGAATAATATCCTCAAACTTCCATACATTCCAGGCTGTCCATGCACTTGTGAGATCAAAAAAGTCTGCCAATATAAAAGAAGGGTAGGTGAACTTAGGCTATTTTCGCTGTTGATCTCAACTTTATTCATTTTGTACCTAAATAACCAAAATTGAAGCTGTGAACTTTGCTTCATTTTGTGAAATTTGACATGTGACATTTAGTACTTGATGTCTAACAATTGAAAATTGACATCTCACACTTTACATAAGAAACATGATTCTTGAAATCAAACATTTCAGATTTTGCATCAATTATTTGGCACATAGTCATTGATATTCAATATTGTTTCTGCAAAAAATGAGTTAAATAGTTTAATAATAGCCTATATTTATTTTAGAAGCAAAGTGAAAACATCGCTGCTGTCAAAAGTTGGTTTGTCAAAACAAAACAGTGCAAATATGCAGTTTTTGCAGCAAACCCAAGGTATGTGTATGGTTGCTGGTAGCAAACCCAAGGTATGTGTATGGTTGCTGGTAGCAAACCCAAGGTATGTGTATGGTTGCTGGTAGCAAACCCAAGGTATGTGTATGGTTGCTGGTAGCGAACCCAAGGTATGTGTATGGTTGCTGGTAGCAAACCCAAGGTATGTGTATGGTTGCTGGTAGCAAACCCAAGGTGTGTGTATGGTTGCTGGTAGCACACCCAAGGTATGTGTATGGTTGCTGGTAGCAAGCCCAAGGTATGTGTATGGTTGCTGGTAGCAAACCCAAGGTATGTGTATGGTTGCTGGTAGCAAACCCAAGGTATGTGTATGGTTGCTGGTAGCAAGCCCAAGGTATGTGTATGGTTGCTGGTAGCAAGCCCAAGGTATGTGTATGGTTGCTGGTAGCACACCCAAGGTATGTGTATGGTTGCTGGTAGCAAGCCCAAGGTATGTGTATGGTTGCTGGTAGCAAGCCCAAGGTATGTGTATGGTTGCTGGTAGCAAGCCCAAGGTATGTGTATGGTTGCTGGTAGCAAGCCCAAGGTATGTGTATGGTTGCTGGTAGCACACCCAAGGTATGCGTATGGTTGCTGGTAGCCTTAACATGTTTGTGAGGTTTGAGATATCCGAAATTAATAAATGATAATATTCATGAATGAAGGCCACCACCAAAATCTTGGTACTTAGACAATTCCAATTAACAGCTTCTCATGAGAAAGAAGCCAATCGCATTGCTCCATAGACCAGGAAGCTGTTTGTACGTGCGGGCCGTAGAAAACTTGTATAGCTCCCTTTAACAGGTGTAACTACCTTCACCAGCTGTCTCTCTAGACTTACCTGCTATCTGTCTTTTGCTCCACTGACTGAGGTCTACTCCTACTTAGCGTTCTCCAGTTGATACCTTTTGATCTGGTCTCTCATTCAATTCTTTCCGGCCAACTCAGGCTTCCAGACTGGTAACTGGCATGATCAACTCTTTCTTCCTTTTTTAATATAAATTTAACCCTCTTGTATTGTGTTCTGGACTCAGACAAACAGTATTGGTATTGGGTTAACAATTTATTCTCTCCGAGATTAGAGCCATACAGCACGACTATCCAACAGCAAAGAAGTCCCATATTTAGGTTATATCCGGCACCATACACACGGCAGTCTTTTTCTTTAAATGGAATAACTCACTTAATTTAGAACAAAGCTAATTCCAACTTAGCGATTATTTAAGCTCACTAAAAATATATAAGAAGACATCAACAAATTGCGCTTAAAGTTTCCACCCATAATCAGCGAAGAAGAGCTTTGGTTCCATATAACGGGTGATATAGCATGGATTCTGGATTCAGTTTATTTTGTTTTTTACATTTCTCCAGGCTACGTGTGAAAAAACTTTGGTAAGGTAAAGTTTGGTAAAGTTTGATTATACAATTTACTCTCAATTGTGGACTGCTGCTAGTATTGAGCTGCTCTACGTTTTATACCAAAGTTTTTAAATCACATGTAGATGTTTTTACTAACTTGGGCTGGTATATTGTGGTAGATTTTTGTGGAGGTTACTAGTAAACAGGCAGTTTACTATCCACCCTTGCGAGATAATGCGCTAGACTTTAACCGACAGCATTTAATCAAATACTGTACAGGTGAAAAATCATACTGTGCCGGTGGCATAGTGTGCAGGGCCGGTAGTGACCCCTTACCGACCCGGTATAGCTATACTGGGCTGGCACAAGATGGCCGGCATAGCCAAGGAACTGCAAAACCATGTAGGAACTCAGTCAAGGCCAGGAACCGGAACTACCTTTCCTCGGATTACCGACTTAGTGGACCGTATTTTAACTATAGCCTGGGAGTCCTGCAGGACCCTTGATTGGACAATAGGAGACAGGACTCCGTCCTTAGCCTCTTGGCACCTTATCTATTTAACTCTTAGTGATTGTATGATTGGTGAGTTATTTATATAATTCATTGCATTGATCAGACAACTTCCTGTGCTCTTATTGTTATATGTTTTATGCTAATTAAGTTCCTGTGCGCTCTCCTATAAAAGGAGAGACTTTTACTCTAATCTTTGCATTCATTCTCTTGTCTTGCCACAAACACCCTAGAGGAATCATTACCCTCTAGGACTTTGTCTTGAGAATATAGCCATTATACAAGCACCACTCTGTGTTGTTTGTGTGAGCCATGGGCTCTAGCTATACCGGGTAATTCAGTTGCCCTGCACAGTTGTCACTGTCAATCAGCACAGTGTTCCCTCTGGAGAGAAGTATAATACTCGAGCCTAGTGGATGTCTGTGGTAACCAGACCGGAATCCATTACAATATGGCCGGTATGAAGTTGGCATAAGTCCAATATGAGGTTGGATGACTTTGCTGCCATTTTTAAAGCCCAGATGTAATAGCTCCGCTGAGGTAGCAGGTAGTGTATGGCTGTTGATTGTTGTCAGTCATTTAATTCTTGTCTAGAAAATGGTCTGCAATGTATTTCAGACAACCGGAGACTTTTTGTGGGATCCGGAGATGGAGTTTGAGAAAAGAGAATGGTGTGACTCACTGAAGTGGGGCTCTTATATAGTATCTAACAGCCATCTACTTTCAGCCCATTCTAGAAATTGTTGAGATACTCTTGGGGTAGGGAAGGCAATAGCTGGGTTAGGATAGTTGGAGCATTTCTTGAAGAAAGGGAAAAGTCTCACCTTGAATATCTAAGTTGGTGATTTGCACTCAGCTGGTGAAGAGACATTTTGCTGGCCTTACCTACCAGGTGGATGGTATAGTTGAAGGGTTGTTGGGTAGAAGAAGGAGGTTTATTGAGGTTATGCCTTAGGGAATGGAGAGGGAGAAGAAAGGGAGGGAGAAAAGACAAGAGGAGGTCTGTGTTCCTTACTGTTTTGTAAAACCAACAAAAATAAGTGTTCAAAATACATCTTCAGCACTCTCTCTCAAATCTAACAAGCAACATCAAACTGCTCAGTCAAGAAATCTATCATAAATATATTTTAAATCTCTAAAATAAAAGATTTTTCCTCTTCCAAAATCAATGCCAATTTTAAACTTAATAAAACAAAATGCTTTTGGTAAATACTTTTTTTATTAGATTTTCTTTGACTCCAATTTCGCAGTGCTACAAAAATTCAGCATCTATCAACAACAACAGTACATTTGAAACTATCTTGTATATCAAACAACCGAAGCTGCAGTTCAGTGAAGTTGTTGGTACATTAAATGAATAGTCTACTGCTAGCAAAGTTGTTTCTATTATGTACTTAGGAGCTAAACCAGATGGGATGTCCAGATTGACAGTTGATGATATCACTCAAGCAAGAATTAGAGATTTTAGAGAAAGTTTTCAATCTACCGTAAGTCACTGAAATTGCTTACAAGAATTTCTTAAAAACCTGACTACCGAATCTTTCTAACGCAGTTCTTTAAGAAAAAATGTAAAAAAATTGTTATAAACTGCTCATAACAGAAATACTTCAGATAATTTTTCGCTCAAAGTTTTTAGATCAAGTAAAGACAGTTTATTTGTTACAGGACTCGAGGAGATACAAAGATAATGTAGACATTGAGAATGGACCTGAAGTACCAAAGGAAGCCAAATCAAAACCGGTAGAGATCATATTGTATATTCCAGCTCTAGAGCAAACTGGCAGCTATAGCCGCATCCCTAGAAGGTCACGATTATCAGCAACTTCCGAAAACTCCCAGGACAAAAGCCAGGTTTGGTGACAATAGAATACAACATTTCACTTCTGTGGTGATAAACCGAAACATTAACATTGCTGATTCTGTATTTGAGCAGTTCCCAAAATGTTCACTCATTCATGCTATATAAAATGTAAAAGAATTTGTTATTTGCTGTGTTCATTTAAAATTAGTTTTAAATTATATAACTTTTTACTCTGGTATACCAAAAACAAATAACAATTGTTAGCGTGCTTGTCTGTTTCATTTGTAAATTTTTTTTCTTCAGTTGGAGACCAGTGTAGAAATACCGACAATAAAAATCACGTATGTATGGAGTTCTCTGTTGACTAACCAAACATTTTGATTTTTAGTTTTTAATGATTTGGTTTATCAAATTATTGTTATTGAAGGAAGTGACACTTTTTTCAAAAGAGTTACAAAAACTGGCCAATCACTTTAGCTAATGTATAAAACATGGCAATACTGGCATGTCATACATGTAACATAATGTGTTACATGTATGATATAGCATGTTACATGTATGATATAACATGATACATGTATGATATAACGTGTTACATGTATGATATAACGTGTTACATGTATGATGTAATGTGATACATGTGTGATATAACATGTTACATGTATGATGTAATGTGATACATGTGTGATATAACGTGTTACATGTATGATGTAACGTGTTACATGCATTAATCAAAAATGCTGTAAGAAACATTAGCTGAATTGTTAACCATCTACATCATGTTTTCTTTCAAGATCACTTGTTCATTTGTTAATTTGTATTGGTTTATCAATTTAACATCTACCATACTTATATACAGATCATGTGTATTTACATGTATATCATATGTACTTACATGAATGTCATGTGTATTTACATGTATGGCAGGTGTACTTACACGTATGTCATGTGTACTCACATGTATGGCACGTGTACTTATAGCTCCGAAAATAATTTCACAAAAAACTGGATTAACCCCAAAAGAGAATAAATCAATCACGGTAAACCAGACGTGTCTTACTGAGTCAGCGGCAGCAATAGAGAGACATACTTTAATATCGTACTTGACACTTGAGTATAAAACATGCTAATATTATCAAGGTCATCGCTATCATGTTGAGCCAAAGCGCTCACTACTTTTTTAGTAAAATGAGAAGTTTTGTTTTATCATTCTACAACACACTATTGCAGGGCCGTGGTACCTAGCTACAACAGGGCTGTGGTACCTAGCTATAGCAGGGCTGTGGTACCTAGCTATAGCAGGGTTGTAGTACCTAGCTACAACAGGGCTGTGGTACCTAGCTACAGCAGGGCTGTGGTCCCTAGCTATAGTAGGGCTGTGGTACCTAGCTATAGCCGGGCTGTAGTACCTAGCTATAGCAGGGCTGTGGTACCTAGCTACAACAGGGCTGTGGTACCTAGCTATAGCAGGGCTGTGGTACCTAGCTACAGCAGGGCTGTGGTACCAAGCTACAGCATGGCTGTGGTACCTAGCTATAGCAGGGTTGTGGTACCTAGCTATAGCAGGGCTGTGGTACCTAGCTACAACAGGGCTGTGGTCCCTAGCTATAGCAGGGCTGTGGTACCTAGCTGCAGCAGGGCTGTAGTACCTAGCTATAGCAGGGCTGTGGTACCTAGCTATAGCAGGGCTGTGGTACCTAGCTATGGCAGGGCTGTGGTACCTAGCTACAGCAGGGCTGTGGTACCTAGCTATAGCAGGGATGTGGTACCTAGCTACAGTAGGGCTGTGGTACCTAGCTGTAGCAGGGCTGTGGTACCTAGCTACAGCGGGGATGTGGCACCTAGCTATAGTAGGGCTGTGGTACCTAGCTATAGCAGGGCTGTGGTACCTAGCTATAGCAGGGCTGTGGTACCTAGCTACAGCAGGCCTGTGGTACCTAGCTACAGCAGGGCTGTGGTACCTAGCTATAGCAGGGCTGTGGTACCTAGCTACAGCAGGGCTGTGGTACCTAGCTATAGCAGAGCTGTGATACCTAGCTATAGCATAGTTGTGGTACCTAGCTACAACAGGGCTGTGGTACCTAACTATAGAAGGGTTGTGGCACCTAGCTATAGCAGGGCCGTGGTACCTAGCTATAGCAGGGCTGTGGTACCTAGCTACAACAGGGCTGTGGTACCTAGCTATAGCAGGGCCGTGGTACCTAGCTATAGCAGGGCTGTGGTACCTAGCTACAACAGGGCTGTGGTACCTAGCTATAGCAGGGCTGTGGTACCTAGCTATAGCAGGGCTGTGGTACCTAGCTATAGTAGGGCTGTGGTACCTAGCTATAGCAGGGCTGTGGTACCTAGCTATAGCAGGGCTGTGGTACCTAGCTATAGTAGGGCTGTGGTACCTAGCTATAGCAGGGCTGTGGTACCTAGCTATAGCAGGGCTGTGGTACCTAGCTATAGCAGAGCTGTGGTACCGAGGCCAATTTCATAACTAGTTATTGAAATTAGGTCAACGACATAGTTGGTTTCTTACAGAACATTTCTTCAAGCCTCTCAGTCTATACCATAAAATCAGCTGCTCTAAGGCTGACTGCGCCAAGTCTGAGTGAATGTAACAAAAGGAATAAATATATAAACCAATATTTTGCCATCAAACATTTCGTGTTCCTTTGCTTAAGAATTCGATAGAGATGTCAAAATGACTAATCTTAAGTTTCATCAAGTTTCTCATGCAACTTATTTGGGTCACAAAACTGGTTGATAATTTGTTCGTTTGTTTTACCTTCAATTTGGTTACACCCAACTTATATTTTGAGAAATGAACCTTTAAAAGTGACCGCATTGCAAACTTTTAAAAAATTGGAATACACGTTCTTGAAATCGACTTGCCACAAATCACTAAGTCTTAAATTCTTGTGGCATCTTCAAACGCAGTTATTTTTTTTTTAATTATATCATTTTCTTTTCAGGTTATTATTGAAAATATAATTGTTTAAATATAATGTGAGAGTAATTTGAGGTTTTCAAAGTTTTAGAAATCCTGCTTATATGTTTTTTTTTCAATTTCGTTGTATTTTAATTTAAATTCACACTAATAGCTACGTATTCTTTCTCAAAACTAGAAGTTATCTGCTCTCTTTTCTGAAATACAATGCTCAATTGAGAGCAATTTTGCAAATACTCCAAGTTCAATCATATTTGCTTGTTTGTATGATTAAATTGACTGCAAAAATTAAAAAAATTGTATTTCGACTGTAGTTTGTTGAGAAAACCAATACCATTCATCATAGCAAAATCTCATCTATTCTTAGAGTGCCGCCTTTGTCAATTCTCCATATTATTTATCACACATGGAGTTGGCAACAACATGCATCAATGAGTTATACTGCTATGCTCCACTGTCATGTGATAAAGCTGATAAATAACAAAACATAATGAGGTGTAACAATTGATGACCGGGACAGAATATTGTCGATAGATAAACACTGATTATGAATTAGTTAATTTACTAGATAGAAATTGTCCGCCCATGGAATGTGAGCTTGTAGATAGAAAGAAGAGCAATGTAAATATTGTGGTAGATTTTGGTGAAAGACAGTGGTAAACTGGTTGTTCTACCCACAGCCATCTTGAAGATGCTGCACTGGTGCAATGCCCAACTGTGCCGGTAGTACAGCATGCAGGGCTGGTATTGACCCCTGCAGGGCCTGTATTGACCCCTTACCAACCCGGTATGGTGACACAGGGCAGGTCTAAGATGGCCGCCATAGTAGAGGATCTGTATAACCACCTAGGATTCTACTCTAGAACAAGAACAGGAAGTACCCCTCCTCGGAATGATGAATACGGTAGCCACAAGCTTGCTATAGCCTTGGAGCTCTGCAGATGTCTATGATTGCACAACTGGAGATAGGACTCCGCCTTTATCCACTTGGCACCAATTACATTTAATCCTTATTCACTGCATAATTCGCCTACTATTTATATATGTATTCTGATTGGTCTAATTACTGCCTGCGCCTTTACCTTTATATATATTTTATGCAAATAACTTCCAGCCAGCTTACCTATAAAACAGCTGGAATTGTATATACTCATTGCATTCATTCATTCATGTCTTGCCAATCACCCTAGTGGATAGTCACCCTAGGACTTTGGTGTTGATGAATAAAACCACTATTCAAACCACGCTCTCTGTAGTTTGTCTGAGCCGTGGGCTTTGTGCTGGCTAACTGATCTGGTAGTAACTGAGCATAGTTGTCACTGTCATACCGGCACAGTGTCCGCTCTGGAGAGAGGTATAATACTTGAGATTAATGGACTTTCGTGGTAACCAGACTGAAATCCATAACAATATCACACTGGTTGTATATTGTTGCAGGAGTCAGTGAGTCAAGCGTAACCAAGCTGAAAAGAGGAGACAACTAACCAAAACACCAAATGTTGCAAATTTATAAAACAACAGCAGAACAATGAAATCGTTGAGACAAGCAATAAGATCTCATTGGTTGAAAGGAGTTGAACTTTTGTTTGTGCGACGAAGGACTCAGTTGTCAGTTTTATGGGCGGCCTGTAGCCTGAGGTGTCTGAGAAGTTAAATATAAAAGCTCCACCCATTCGCCACTTGTGACTTTTGTATCAGTTTTGAAGTAACAATGCTATTGCCTTTTATGGCTTGTATTGTTTAACTCTGAATGGCTGGCTTTGAAAATAATTTAGGTACCCCTTGCCAACGCCCTTATCATCATAACTTGATAGCCGGTGAAGAAAATAAATGTAGCCAATAATTTCAATAACTCCACTTTTAAAAAGCCAGTGCTATCACAACTCACATGGCAAACCAATGGAAAACATTGTCCGAGCCAACTCTTGCGTAATTGCAAAAAATTGTCTACTTTGCTAAATTTTTCTGAAAAACTTTGAAAATATTTCCTTATTTTTTCAATTAGAAACTTTATTGAGCAGTTGATCAGTTTAACATATTTCACGTTGTTGATGCTGATTTTAAAAATCAATATTGCAAATAATTTAAGCATCTATCAGTGCGCAGCAATACCTGCTTGGAATTACAGACATACATGTACATGCGTATGTAACATTGCAAAGTGCTTGTGTAAAGCTGTGTTGCGCACTTAAAGCTGGGCTTTTGTGGCAATTTATAAAGCTGGGAGCTGTTTGTCTGTTATTCATCTGAAGTATTTGCATTCATGCATGAAAAATGATGAATGCGTAGCGTCACATCCTTTTCTGACACGGCTAGTTCATAGTGGAAAGTAGCGAGCAAATCATCTAGTAAATTATGTGACGTGGAGTGACTGAAAGTCTGTTTGGATTGAAGAGTGGTGATAGCCAAAATGTCGCTGAGTGTGGTGATGGGGAGGGTGTGTAGGCGTCACTTCACCAAGATAGTTATAGCTGTGGCAGTCACTTACCTTGTGCTAGCTGTCAAGTTCTTTGGTACCGATGTCAAAGAGAAGGAATCACACCATGATGAAAGGGAAACGACTCTATTACCAGCTGCAGAAAAAGTTTATAATGAACCAAAGCCAGTTAAACCAAGAGCCACACCAAAAGTTGAGACGTTACCAAAGTTTCAAGCCATAGATCCAACAGAAGAACATAGAAAAAAGCGTTTGCAAGTATTAAAAGAGATTTATGAGATGCCTTATCCGTCTGATGAAGACTACAAACTCAACGAGTCACTCAGTAGAACTATTGACTTGGACAGACCTCCTAGCGACCTACGACCAGAGAGTTGTAAAGCTAAAAGGTACGACGTTGACAATTTGCCAACTATTAGTGTAATATTCCCAATATACAACGAAGCTTTAAGCATGTTATTACGAGCTGTACACAGCGTCATCAACAACACACCACAGAAACTTCTAGTGGATATCATACTAGTAGACGACGATAGTAAGAATGAAAATTTAAAGGAGCCATTGGATCGTTACATCGCTTTACTACCAGACAAAGTAAAAGTTTTGCGCAATCCAAAAAGAGAAGGATTGATCAGGGCAAGAATGCGCGGAGCCAAGTTGGCTAAAGGAAAGGTGCTAATGTTTCAAGATGTTCATACAGAAGTATCGCCTGGTTGGGCTGAACCAATACTGAGTTACATCCAGGCACATCCCAACACCATCGTACAACCTCTGGTCGAGGAACTACACGTGAATAAAATTGAGTGGCCAAAACTGTAAGTAGCATTTAATAACTGGCAGTGACACAAAGCTTCATCAATTCTCTGTTTGTCAGGTCAACATTGGCTTTTGTTTGATTAATGATATTCTAGAACCTTCTCTTTATGTTAGATTGTTCTACTACATTGCAGTAAAGTATTAGTAAGACGATGTTATGCATACTCTAATTCTCTGAGAAGATTCAAATCCAGTCTTTAAGATTTAAGAAAAGTCGCTACTTTTGAGAGCATGAACACTCTTTCAGGAATTCACCCAAATTCTTTCTTTTGTCAATAATGCTCTACAGTTTTTGTCAATGACAGCTAATTTATTTCATTTATTGTTTTGATTTACAACACTTTTCTTAGCAGAAATGCTGCATTGTAACTAATGCAGAGGTTTATTACACTTTCATGGGATTTGGAGCATCTGGGAAGACAAAAAGTATAATTACTTTCTGTCACAGTGAGCCTAGAAAGTTGCCCGTTGAAACTACATGCTGGATAGCTTTGATCAAACAGTACATTGAATAGCTTTACATCAATCATATTGTGCCAAATGGTTTCTCCCATTGCTGCTGCTGTCAGGGCTCTCATGAGAGAAAAGAAACATAAATCAATGGAAACATCAAAAAGAAAGATAACATCAGAATATTTTTCAGAGCCGATGTGCGGGATATTGGGATGTGGCGAGGAGTGTTCATGTGGGATATGAGGTTTGCATGGAACAAGATTCCAGACAAGTATTCTAGCTGGCAGCTGACTGACGCTGACCCATGGCCCAACCCAGTGTTGGTTGGATGCTCACTGGCAATCAGCAGGGAATGGTTCGACCATGTTGGTATGTTTTCTTTTCTTCGACCGATTCATTTTACAAGCTTTTCTACATGTTCATCGAAAACTGGTTTGTGTATTTGCATTATCACTTTCTTGCCTTTGTGTTAAGCAGCTCTCCGTGTTTTTTTCCAGGTGGCTTTGACCAAGGTCTAAACATCTGGGGTGGAGAGAACATAGAACTATCGCTCAAAACTTGGATGTGTGGCGGTAGAATGGTGATACATCCTTGTGGTAGGATCGCTCATGTATTTAAACCGTTCTCTTACACGTTTGATGGGGACAAAGAACACATAATAGCTAAAAACAGCATCAGGTAAGATGACTAGCATACCAAATCATATAAGATGACTAGCGTACCAAATCAGGTTTGTTTAATTTGAATGTTGTTGGTCACTTGAAGTTGTTTCACAAACTGTCTGCTGCAGGGTTGTGGAAACTTGGATGGACAACCACAGGCACTACTTCTACGCTACAAACTATGTGTATCCCTATAAAAGGGTTGAGCTTTCTGACGATGAGAAGCAAAGTCTGAAAGAATATAAATCATTCAGGTATTTCTTTTGTTTTCTAATATATTATTTTGTTAGTTTAGTCCACAAGTATTTTGTGCAGAGGTATATCAAATTTCCTACCAGTTAGATACACTTAGAGAGATGGTTACACAAACACAAAATTAGTTTTCAGCAATGAGCCTTTAAATAACATATAACATAAAGTTTCTTTGAAAAAAAACAATTAAATCTTTATTATGCTTGTATTGCAATCATTGGACCAAAGTCTATCGCCATAGTTCATGAAAACAAAAGTAATTATTTCTGAGAAAGGGAGAAAATAATCAGAGATAAGATCTGTTACCATAGCAACAAGCATACAACTTCTAACTATTTATTATATATAATGAAACCGACCAGGAAAGATAATTGTAACAGTTAATAAACGATATTAGCTAGCTGCTACAATGTGGCATGTGACGCAACAACGCTAAACTGATGTATTGACAGGGAGAAGTTGAACTGTAAGTCATTTGATTGGTACCTAGAGAATGTGTTACCTGAAATGAATTTGCCATCAAAAGACATGAAACATTTTGGTGAAGTGCAGAACTTCAAGTCAAAAGCGTGTTGGATGGTAAGTAAGGAATACTAGTAAATGTTATAATTGGATGCGCAATAGATAAAATTTGGAGTCGTCTGCTATGAGTTCAGAGGGGAGATTGATGTCTGTGAATCATTGAGTTAATAACTGATTGGTAACTATTGCGTGTCCAATATCAAAGTTTCAAAAAATTATTTTGAATCTTTTTGTCTCATATGCAAAAGAATGTCACAGTTAGTTGAAGTATTATTGATGTGGTTAACCGGGTAAGCTAAATACTGTTTGAAAGCTCTCGATTAATAAAAAGTTTTCATTGAACCAAAACTAATCTTGTTTCAGAAATGTACGTTTTATGAAATTGAAAGGATCTGACGAGAGATTTTGAAATGAGAGAAACAACTTTCACAGTCATATTGATTTTGTGTTAGCTATATTAATTATAAAGGTTAAATACTGGTATTCAATTAAAGTTAGAAAACTAGCTGATAACGAGATATGTTTGTAGTCTTTACATTGTATCTTGACCACCACCTAATGATTATTTTGAGTTTATGTACACGCTTGAAGCAAAAATTGTTTTTCTGTTGTCTTCTCAAAAGAGGGCAACTCTTTATTTCACAAAAATTAGCACGTGCAGCAAAGTTTAGATATTAATTGTTTTTATTATTACCAATATTTACTGACTGAAACAAAATGGTTTACTTCCACAGGTGCATGCAGATGGGTATGTGTCCACTACGGTAGACTGTTACACGTACTCCAGATTAAAACATGATCAAGAGTTTGGAGTGACCAAGGGCGGACAACTCATGTACTTTGGTAAATGTATATCTGTGACAGACGAGCTGCTCTTTAGGGCTGGTGTGTGTGGTGCTAGCAAACTTGAAAATGGTGAGTGTGTCTTGTAATCAATGTCACAGTTCTTTTTACCTGTGGGTGTTTACACAGGACTACAAGCGTAGCATATAGCCATTGTTTCTGTTGTCGAATAATGATTTATTATTAGTTTCTAATTTTAACCAGCGAAAAAAATTTTATGCAGGATGTGAAAGTTTTCATTGCAATGAGTAAAAATAAATGAACCGCTGATTGATGACTGGCAATTAAATTATTTGGAGAGTTTTCGCAAATTTTTTACGATGCATTTATTTGCTTTATGTTGAGCAAAGCTGAAAGGTTTTAACAAAAGTACTGAGCGATGCTAATAGTAATGTAGGAGCAGTGCTCTCTGCACTGAACAAATTACTTTCGTTTAGCGCGATCGATTACGTATTTGTTACAGTTGTAAACTGCAAACTACAAGGTTGAATGTGTACATTGTGTTCTCATAAGCAAATAAATGCCGAAGCAAACAATGCAGCGCTCTGATGTATGAACAGTCAGTGGTAGCAAAAGCATACAACTCCAACTTTAATTGAGTGATTTTATCAGCTGGCTGTCAATTTGACTGATTTCTTTAGGCCTGTGAGAATGCTAAAATGTGGTTTTACTTTTTAGGTTGGTCTTTTGAAGTAGAAGATAACATGGGAAAGCAAATTGGCACACTGAAATACACATTTGGCGATGGAAGAACCAAGTGTGTACAGCAAGTGACCAACGTAGTAGAGAAACACAGAAATGAACAGATGCCACAGCTGCTCGAGTGTAACAGAAATGAAGATTGGCAGCTGTGGTACATCACATATAACTTGGGCTACCATCTGGTGCCAGATAAACCTGTGTAACAGCATAATATTTCAACTAGTTATATTTCGTTGTAGTTTGTATACGTATCACTGTAAAACATTCAGTTATTCGGATTGAATATAGGTGCTCAAATTAGTTGATACTCAATTCATTAAAATACGGTTCGACTGCTGCAAATAAAGATGTAACACACAACTGTAAAGGAATAGGAGTAAAATAGTAAGAAATAAAATATATGACAGTCAGTTTCATGGTCCTATTTAAAGATAGGACTCCATGGTACCGTCCCGTTTTATGTCTGCAGTCCAGCAATGGAAACCTCCACCTAGGCTGTTGGCAAACCTGATGTCCACCTGTCAATAAGCGTACACAAAATTAATGCATGGGGGAGTTGTCTACTTAGCAGAGGAAACAACCTCTTCATAAGGACAATTTGAGAGCGCATTTTGTTGAAAACGAACTTTTGAACGAGAGTCGTCTTACCTTGACACACTCTATGCCCAAGCTTTCAAACATTTTGATGATGGGCAGCTCATTCTTGTCTACCACCACTCTGTTTGGGTCCAACATCAGTACGTTCATAGATAACCACTTGGAGGACATCCACAAGGGGTGATCTGCAGCAACACAAGAGTTTTTTTTCAGATCATATCAGCAGACTATTGACACTTACAGCAACAAAAAAACAGTCTTGATTCTTATTCCTGGTGCTGAAAACAAGCGTTTGAATTGGCAAATATGTTCTTGTTTGTCAATAAAAAGAAATGAACAACACCAAATGATACAGTTATTGCAAGCCTGAGAACATCAGATATACAATGGAGATTGATGTTTTGAAATGAGTTCTTGTAGTCGAAATGAGTTCTAATAGTCATTTTATGAAATCTCATTTCATCTGCTAATGAACCGACAGGCTACCAAATTCACAAATCCAAGTGCTTACCATCTGGCATGAGAGGTGTGGGTGGGTTAACAACCTTCCATCCAGCCTTCTTAAACATGTCTATTTGTATACAAGGTCTGTCGGGGTTGGATAGCACCAGACCAGGTCCAATGATGTTGAATGTAGCATCGATATGCATGGGGTTCGGGTCTTTAAACTGCAGCGTATGAATCCTAAAGCCTCTTGGCTCAAGATGTCTCCTCATCCAATCAATTCCCTGCAAGTTTGTGACCTACAAAACAAAAACCTTCAATTGATATAAATGTAATGATAAAAACTTGAACAATTTAAAATATTTGTTGTTGTCCCCTCTTTTAGTAAGGAGCATACAACTCCTGATACAATTATGCTTTCTCAAAGTATTTACTTCTTAGGCTATAAAAGTGTTTACAGTGTCACACAACAAAATATAGAACAAATGGTCACCTGACTTCTTTGGGCAAATATATCCCATCCGGCTCTCATAAAGTCAGCGGCATCAAAGCACGGCTCGAACTCGGTTGTAACAAACTTTCCTTGTGCTGCCAGCTCATGTCTCTCATCAACTGTTCTGATTGGATAATCCTGAAAGATACAATATTATGTTCCATCAGAAACTGTGGCAAAATCTATAGATTGAAGCAAATTTACATGTATAGGGACAAAAGCTGGAATGGCTGCCCATATGGACTGACCATGTCATAGAGGTCATCAGTCATCTGAGGCTTCGGTGCTGTCGTCCATCTTGCTCCTCGCTTGAAGTAATCTTTCATGAGGCTACGGTAAGCTCGATACTCAAAGAATCTTGACCTCCAAGCCATCGGAGCTTCTATTATCTCATCACCGACTACGAGAATGATGTCACGAGGCATCGCAGCGTAGAGTCCTGCAACAATAAACAGACGATTCTAATATGCTTTTACACGGTTATGTTGACTCGATGAAACAAATATGTCTACGCATGGTATGTTACCAACCTTTGGAAGAAAAATCAGGAGTTTCATAGACTTTAGACCAATCAACTGGGTCGGGTCTTTTTACAACCACCCCTTCATGCTCAAGAATTCTGCACAGTTCCTCAATCTCCTGATAGGCTTTATTCAAATGTTTCTGAGGAAAAGTGGAGCCCCCATGTTTTTTGTAGAAGCCCCAGTATTTTTCATTGGTGTTTGCCTGCAACATACCTGCATATAGGCCCGGTTTATAGCTAATGGTTACGTCTAACACAATGATGACAAGTGCAGCAATACAAAGCTTCATATGATATCAAATCAAGCAAGCTTGTTCCCAAGTAAAGTGTAGACAACTCCAAAATAATTTGTAGGAATGAAGTACATTTATCAAAGCGTGCATTGCATTGGCTCAAGGAAGAATCTCTCAATGTCAGGCTGTTGTATAATATATTCAGGTCGATAAATAAAACCATTGCATAAGTGTGCCTGGACTGCAGAAATTGTGTAATCGGTCAAACGTCAATGATAAGCTAGATTACGACCCCTATTTACTCGAGGGTTTAGGAAATGTTTGCAGATGCATTGTCTAAAAACTTGATCACACCACTTCTACTGCACTACTAAAGCTAAAACACGTATCCAATATATCCGACATGTGAATCAAAGAGGTTTGACATGTGAAATAATGATTCACAAAACCAGTGTTATAATTTTCCTATTCCTCTGTCATTCGAAATATCAATTTAAATTATTTTGTAAGCTAACCTTGACTTCTACAGTAAAGTCTGGAACAGTAGCTCCTTCCACCCTGCCGACAATGACTTCTTCAAGCCTGTCCCATTCATTGCATGACCACACAGGAGATTTGTGCTGCGTTTCTTCCAGAAACTTTCTCTCCGTCTTTTGCTGTACGACAAATATTTATATTAAGCAATGAAATATTCAGAATAGATAATAAACATTGCTTTGGTTG
Source organism: Cryptosula pallasiana (assembly GCA_945261195.1). Lineage (NCBI taxonomy): Eukaryota > Metazoa > Bryozoa > Gymnolaemata > Cheilostomatida > Cryptosulidae > Cryptosula > Cryptosula pallasiana. The sequence goes on from OX183130.1 coordinate 31,439,126, forward strand.
ACCAGTAATGTAGATTATCTATGGAAGTGGTAAGAGTTGATTGATTGAGTGGGCTGTTGTTATCTGATGTTTATTTGAAAGTATAGACTTTAGCAATGTTTATAAATAAACTAGGGAAGATGAATGGCTGGCATGTCCAATGAAGCCTTATCAGTGTGATGGTCTGACGTCCTATGACCAATGGCTAGCGTTTGTTTGTCTCTGAACATGCGAGGCCAGCATGCTAGTTGTTGCCAACTGATAACAGCAGGACATGCTAGAGAAGCGTGATCACACAGCTGCGTTGTGGCCTTGAACAAGTACACTGTGCAAATAGCAAACTCCAAACATTTCTAATTATGCAATGTGGATAACATGGGAAGCTCAGCCTAAGATCACAAAGTTTGGGACTCAAGCTAATGAGAACTTGATAGGTCAAATCACATTATATCACTGCGGGTCAAATAACATCGAAGTACAACTCAATTGTCGGGTTTGCTATACTTTTATCAAGGCCGCATCAAACATCACATAGAATTAATTTTCATAATTTTATGCAATATTCATTAGAACAAAGCTAAGGTAGCTGCAACTTTTCATTTTTGGAATTGTCTTCTCTAAAGAGCAATGGATCATTTCTTATTCAAGCGCTTGAATCATTTTTTCAAACAAACATGTCCCTAGACACTACCTACTAAAGTGAACAGACCTCATGAACTTGGGCTGTGGTTAAGCTCCGTCCCAAACAACTTCTCTTAGAGTTAAGGCCAGTCTGTCGAAAGACTTGTTTCGTGTTTAACCAAAACTACAAATGGAAGAAAACAATACAAATCACACCCGTGTCTGCATTGCTGGTAAAAATGGCTCAATTTTTTGCTACAATGAAATTATTCTATGTAGAAAATCAAGCATTTTAATGAAGCTAGTAACATAATGGTAATGTAGAAGCAATTGACAGCTGCAACTAGTGCCATTTGTGTAGTTTTAGATATCAGTATTGGCACGAAGCCAATGTGCAGCTGGGGGTGTGTCACCGCAACTGACCAACAGATAATATTATTGCAATGCTTTGCTATCGCAGCACAAAATAATTGGTTACAAGCCAAAACGTGCACATGAAAAATAAGTTTTGCTCTTTCAACTCATCAGGAAATTTTTTTGTCTGAATGAAAGCATTGCTAACAGAATACTGGATCTGAAGAATTTGAATGAAGGAAATATTATAACTAGGTCACAAAAAAATAGGTCAGTAGTACAGTGAGGCAAGGTACTTAGCTGTTATTGCAGTGTTACAAATCTTATTTGCAGTGATGGAAAAGTTAATTAGATTTTATTTAGATGCAAACTGAATTTAAATAATAAAATTAAAAAATAATATGCATTTTTTTGGATTTCATACCATTTTGTGCCAATGAAAATTTTTTCAATTGTTAAAGGCCCGACCATTTTTTAAAATAAGATTTAAAATGCAACAATAAAATTTTACCTCAGAAATAACGGGTAGTCGACCCCGACATCCTCCCAACCTTGTACGAATACCCAACATCGTTTTCTCTTGTCACACATCAACTGCTCAAGAATATAAGAAGATTGAATTTTGTGCTACCTGCCAGCACGCTTACTAGAATAGACCACCCAGCACACCGGTGAAGTTACAAATGACTTGAATAGCTTACAGATAATGTATACATGTCACTTGGATTGCTTACGTGATAGTGTCCATGCTACATGATAGCTAACTACCGGCTTATCCACATGGGTGGGCTAGCTATTGCATGAATGGCTTTATGGTCATCATTACATTGGGGTCAGTTTTAAGTAGCTTACGTGAGGCAAAGGGGTAGAGCTTTAAAAACCTTATCAAATGTTCCATATTTATTTTTCAGAATGAAATGTTTTTTTTTAGTTTTTTTTTTAACATGCTTTGACAAAATTACTCACAGTTTGCGTGTAGCTCAAGTTTCGTAGATTCCCTCTCATCCAAAGAATGTTGGTGGTTACTGATATTCAGTTCGTGCAGAACCTGGTGCTAAACTATACGAGGCTTTATAGAAGATTGTCAATTTCTTGATAACTCTAGATTTCCTTTCAAACTGTTTGAGTTATTCATTCAGAAAAAAATATAGTTGTCATTGGTATAGCGATATTTTTTGCTGCGGCTAGTTCAAAGAGCCCTACTCGTACTTTGTTTTAGTGCGTTTCTCAGACAGACCACTCTTGTACAAAAATCCATGTCATATAATATTGTAATGGACTTATTTAGCAACTCATTACTCTTCTTGTGTTTACCGTTTTCTTCACTGACCCCAATTCTGGCAATGCGCCAACGATGTATTTTCATACCTTCCTTTTCCTTTTTTTATCCTGTTCACCTTTGCACACTCTTTTTTCCTTCTAACCCCCCCCCCCAACTCTATTTATGCCTCCACTTTTTCTCAAAAAGTTGAATTCACTTTCAAAAGCACCTGCAGGCGGTGCTTTTGTTTAACAGCTGCTAGTTGAATTCTTTCAAAATTGCCTACCTTTGGATAGTTAACCAACTGTCAGAGAAATTTCTGACCTCCTTTGTTCTAGCCCTGCTACATTACTCCACATACAAACACTACTTGAAGTTAAGTATCGTCCTCTCCTCTCCCTGTTGAAAGAGTTTTCGACTTGGAATACCTATACCTATAGCTGAAAAAATTAGTTAAAATTTTTGGTGACGGTTGTGGCTTTACTTCAAAGTTTCAGCTAAAACTTTAAACACGCACCCATGGATGAAATATACCAGGATTGCCAAAAATCCGAACGGGGTGTAGCCAATTTTGGCCAATGGGAAGTCAACCATGGCGCCCTTATTGAATTGGTTGTTCAAAGCGGAAACATAAAGTACTATAGCAGCTCGCAAAATAATCGTAACTATTTTTATCAAGGCGATGTTCTGATTTTTTAGCTTCGGAGCGGAAGCTGCGTAAAATCAATAAATTGAACAAGTTTGCCACATACCAAAGATTACATATGTGTTATCGTTGACATATACAATTTTGTTCTCGGAGCGGATATGGTATTGTAAATAACAATACTTGAATCGTCAAAACTAACACAGTAGGCCCACGGCGTGAAATGAATGTGTAAAAATTAATAAGAAAACGATATTGATTACGAGATCCAAGTGGTCTTAAAAATTTAGGAGCAGTATGGCAGTTCCCGCAAACGGCTACATTTGGCTCGTCACAAAATTTCTATTACGCAGCTGCAGCTGGCAATCCTGGTATATTTCATCCATGCACGCAGCAGTCTTCCCTTTATTAAAATTCTATTGAAGCAGAATTTGAATACTTTAACTAAATTTAAAAGTCTTTACCAAAAATCTGTGGTAAACAAAAAGAACGGAGTAGCCGAGTCTTCTGATTAGACAATTATTAAGCTGACAGAATAGTGCAGATGAATGAGCAAGCTGGCCCAACAGAAAGTACAAGTGTCAGCTTGCTGGAAATTATGTGTGTACCAATATGATCATGTGCTTTGGTTGACCTAGTTCAACCAAAATTTTACTTTATATGTACATACATGTATACAGTAGCAATTGATAGATTTGTTAGTGATTAATTTGATATTGGATAGAACACGTCGAGTATTCCATGAACCGTGGAAGTACAGATGATCTAATGACTGTTATTTGGTGCTAAATACAGTGAGTTATGCCTAGCTGGTCTCTTGAGTGGTTGTTTGATGGCTTGTTAGAAGACAGAAAAGTGAAGAGAGTGGTGTCAACACAGTAAAATGGTAATTTGACCAGTGAAGGTCAATGGAGTTGACTAGATAGTGTAGAGAGCTGTCGAGGAGTTCAAGCTAAGAAGTAACCATGCTGTTGAAGATAGTGACTACTATTAACTCCGCCCGTAGTCTGCACCTGCTATCGCCTAAACAGGTAACTTCTAGCACACCTAGTTGCGGCCTTCATAAAAATTGGCGAAACCCAGTACAATGCTGGAATGACCAATCACACTTTTTGGGTGATAGCAACGGTATTTTTTGAAATAAAAAATAAAGCCCTTAGCTGTATAACCATGGTAAATGTTATACATTTATTTTTTATTGCCATAGCTGTATGTCTATAGAATAACACCTGCTTTCCATCGTGTGTATTCATCTGACCCTTTATTTTCTGCTACACCCATTAGGAAGACATTAAATTATTAGGAGTTGTCTATCTCCGGCAAGCCCCTACTATCTTTTAGTAATTGCCATCCAGTGGAAGTATGCTCACTGCTAGAGATGTGCTCAGGTAGCCTATCCCCAGGAGGTGATGAAGTGACAAGATTTTGGAGTTGCTTGCCCCCAACAACAACTTGACATTTTTCTGGAGTTGCCTGCCCCCTAAGAGAGCTTGGCTCTTTTCGGGAGTTGTCCGCCCTAAAATAAAACATAATTTTTCTGGCATTTTCTCATCTTTGTACCAAGCTCTTAGTGAGTAGACCAGATCTGTCTCCGCTCTTGGTATGCTGGAACCTTTTCGATAGCCCTAAATTAATTTGGATCACCTTGACAATAAATATGAGAAAAATCAGTAGCATATATCAGGGATTTGATTTTTTTTGTCTTTTTGGCAACTTAGTAATGCTTTTACTGCTATTAAAAATTTACATTACTTTTCTGGAATAGCTTGTTGTCTTATTCACAAATCACCAAAATGCCATTCTACCACTTCTATCGCTAGATAGGATTGTCCTGTAAGATATAAGTATTTCCAGGGGAGAGAACAGAATTATGTCTGCAACACCTTCTGTTAGAAATAGCAAAAACTAAACACCGCTGTTCCTCAGCAAACCTAGTAACAAACACCTTCTTCTCCTCAACCCCTCTAGCAATTGACCGTGAGGACCTTCTATCTGTTATCAAACTCCATGTGCTCACAGAATCATCTGGTAATTTTAAAAGAATATTCTAAAACTTGCTGCATTCTAACAATCAATACCAGCCAGAGGAGAAATGATCAACACAGATTTTTGAGACCGTTGGTGCCTGGCTTACTGCATCCACCATTTGCCTCCTTGTCTGCACCACCACTTCATTCCCTCTCCTTTTACTCCTGACCCCCACCTTTGCCAAAGTGCTGCACATACATAGAAAAGCCACTCCACTCACCTGAAGTAGCTGTACCAACCCCTGCAGTGTTGATTGATACACAAAACTGTAAGCTTTGGCACCCCCCCCCCCCTTTCAGCCTCTAACCCCTCCCTCCTCCCGCCCCAACCCTCTCAACCTAGTCTCAAAATAGTCTTTACCCTTGTTGTGGGGTACCAGCCCCTGCTGTAACCAGACCTAACTGTATTACACTGTGAAGGGAATCCACAATGACTAGCTTTAAGGTCAGAGTTGTCCTTTCCTCCCCATGTTTTCAAAAATTGGTTTAAATATATGTATCTTGCATCTAAAATCTGAATTTCTAATGAAAATTTTACAAATGAGTGTCTCTAGTTGGACTGATGCCAATAAAATCAGAATTTGGGTTATCCTTTCATAAATGGAGATATCGGCAGACTATCATCATCATCGGAACGATAACTCCCAATAACAACATTAGCAGTGGTAAAAGATACTGGAAAGAAAAATTCCGAAACATTGGAAAGCTTACAAGTTGTTAACTTACCACCAGCACAGGTGACAACTTACCACCAGCACAGATGACCAACTTACCATCAGCACAGGTGACCAACTTACCACCAGCACAGATGACCAACTTACCACCAGCACAGATGACCAACTTACCACCAGCACAGGTGACCAACTTACCACCAGCACAGGTGACCAACTTATCACCAGCACAGGTGACCAACTTACCACCAGCACAGGTGACCAACTTACTACCAGCACAGATGACCAACTTACCACCAGCACAGATGACCAACTTACCACCAGCACAGGTGACCAACTTACCACCAGCACAGGTGACCAACTTACCACCAGCACAGGTGACCAACTTACTACCAGCACAGATGACCAACTTACCACCAGCACAGATGACCAACTTACCACCAGCACAGGTGACCAACTTACCACCAGCACAGGTGACCAACTTACCACCAGCACAGGTGACCAACTTACCACCAGCACAGGTGACCAACTTACTACCAGCACAGATGACCAACTTACCACCAGCACAGATGACCAACTTACCACCAGCACAGGTGACCAACTTACCACCAGCACAGGTGACCAACTTACCACCAGCACAGGTGACCAACTTACTACCAGCACAGATGACCAACTTACCACCAGCACAGATGACCAACTTACCACCAGCACAGGTGACCAACTTACCACCAGCACTGGTGACCAACTTACCACCAGCACAGGTGACCAACTTACTACCAGCACAGATGACCAGGCTTAGATTCAATTTTGTAACTGCTATATTTGTCATGATTGTATTGGCGAATTCGGGCCACTTTAAAAGATTTGGTGACAGTCACGTTTTGACATATTTCGAACAGTGCATTTGAATAAAGAACTTCAATTGTATGTTTTGCTGATGTAGTATAATGAAGGACTTATACTCTGAAAAAATTGAGTTATTTGTTGGGCTAATCGCCATTTTTATATCATTGGTAGTTGAACAGAGTTGATTATTGGAGATCACAGTCAGCAGAGACTCTGAAGTAGAAAGGCCATAAAAGCACTTCTGAGGATATCAGAGTGAGACTCTAAATAAAATATTGCAGTTAGCTGTTGGGTAAAGATAGAGAATGCTGATATTAATAGAGAGACTCCAGCTACCCCAACCGACCGTCACTAGTATAGTAGTGGAAGATAACTGACTCTACTAGTGCAGTATCTCCCACCTCAGTCAAACCGAACAGCTTGGCAACATCCTTTGAAACTAAAACTCAATTCCAAATTTTTCCAGTCATTCATAACAAGCACTGAAAAAATCACATAAGGTGATGGATGAGAGGTTAGTAGTCGAGATAGAATGATATAAAAAAATTCAGGGGTTCACAACGGAATTAATAGAAATCTAAAGATCAAATCCAGACACCATCCTTCCACCGTACTGCATTTCATGGAATTTCGCAGCATCAAAAATATGACACACATTCATCACACCTTACTGGAAACATTTGGCTGTAGACGGAGGTTGTAAGATTTTAGATTTTGAGTTGTCCTCTCGGACTGTTGGCTAGAAGCTCGAGACAACTCACATTTCATTTGTACTGACATCATGCTGAAAAATCTCACAAAATTGTCATCTTCTTTTTGACCATTCACCCACTGGCAGTTGGGATTTCGGGTTTTTAAATTGAGCAGACAATCCCAATAAGCATAAATATTGGGCGAAAAGCACTAGTATATAGTAGAGTGAACGCAATAACCCTTGAGTGTACTAGCCTCAGACACTTCATTGGTGCTCTGAGTGGTGAGTCTTCAAAAGTTTGGATAACTAAGATAAAACATTTCATTTGCGTTGAGCCGTCTAATAAATAAACATAATGTCACACATTTTGTCTGCATAGTGCAATATCTGAATGCGCGGCATAACGACTAAAAAGTTTACAGCTTTAAAAATGAAGAAAGCAAAACTTGCTACATATTTGTGGTTGTTACTCGTCTGCAGAGTTTTAGGAGAAGATGAATGCAATGGAAATGAACTTTCATGTAAGTAAACACAATCATTTTAGCACATAATTACCTTTATTTTCAATATATCAAGGCTTTTTTATACGTTTTTTAAAGACGGAACAGTTGTTATTACAATAATAATAATTAATGAATGCCAAGATTGGAATTTTTACCATAAGGCAGTAAATATGCAATGGAGCTTTTCCTCGTTCAAGAGATGCTTTTGAGACGGAAAGTGTTGGAATACGAAAACTTTTTCAATAAATGATTGAAAAACAGTTTTTCAGCAATTTTTTAATAGATCATCATAATAATTTGGTAAAGTAGCTGGAGTTGTCATTTCATTGTTGAGGTAACAACTCCACAATACAACTTGTCTTGGGACATGACCTTGTTGCATAAATAATTATAATCTGTAGGAGTCTGTTATTAAAACCCAATGATACATAAAACAATAAAATATTTCTAATAGAGTAGTTAGGATGAAAACTAATTGCTAATTAAAAAGATTAAAGTGTATAAGGTTGAATGTTGACAGCTTGTCCCAGTGGACTCGAATCATTAGGATGTATGGATGGCTGTGATTGCTCAGCCACAGTACTTACATGTACTAAAGGCTATCCTCTGTGTATTGGGACAATGATACTAAGCCCCTACTTGGGACCAAATATCACAACTATACCTTCACAGGTAATAATAAATAGATATAACTAACTGCTATAAGTAATTTGAGTAATCATTAAAAGTGAATAAATGAAAGTTCTCTTGCTGATGACAAAAATTGCTGATTTGGCTATGACTTAGGCTTTGAAAGGAATTTGCCTCAAAAATATCCACGAGATGGTCATCAGAAACTTCATCAGCTTAAAAAAAATTGAGCCGATGTTTTTCAACCCGATATCTTTCATGTTGGAGCAGATATTTATACGCAACAATGGAGAGTTGGATATGTTGGAACCTAGCCTATTTCAAGGTATTGAAAATGTATATTTCACTGGAAAAAAACTTCTTTTGGAGTTTATTATTTCAAATAACGTCAAATTTGTGCTGTTGTTGCAGGAAATTTCAGCAGGCTGCGCTTGTTGGCCATTGAGTACCAACCAAACATAACAAACTTTACTTTCATACGCACAGCAGACCTTGGTAATGTGACCGAGCTCTACTTGGCTTCTAATGGTATCAAGTGAGTTACAGTGTGTTAACTAGAGATTGGATTAGGTAACAGTGTGTTAACTAGAGATGGGATTAGGTAACAGTGTGTTAACTAGAGATAGGATTAAGTAACAGTGTGTTAACTAGAGATAGGATTACGTAACAGTGTGTTAACTAGAGATGGGATTAGGTAACAGTGTGTTAACTAGAGATGGGATTAAGTAACAGTGTGTTAACTAGAGATGGGATTAAGTAACAGTGTGTTAACTAGAGATGGGATTAGGTAACAGTGTGTTAACTAGAGATGGGATTAGGTTACAGTGTGTTAACTAGAGATGGGATTAGGTTACAGTGTGTTAACTAGAGATGGGATTAGGTAACAGTGTGTTAACTAGAGATGGGATTAAGTAACAGTGTGTTAACTAGAGATGGGATTAAGTAACAGTGTGTTAACTAGAGATAGGATTAGGTAACAGTGTGCTAACTAGAGATAGGATTAGGTAACAGTGTGTTAACTAGAGATGGGATTAAGTAACAGTGTGTTAACTAGAGATGGGATTAAGTAACAGTGTGTTAACTAGAGATAGGATTAAGTAACAGTGTGTTAACTAGAGATAGGATTAGGTAACAGTGTGCTAACTAGAGATAGGATTAGGTAACAGTGTGTTAACTAGAGATGGGATTAAGTAACAGTGTGTTAACTAGAGATGGGATTAAGTAACAGTGTGTTAACTAGAGATGGGATTAAGTAACAGTGTGTTAACTAGTGTAGAAGCAAGATAACAATGTGTTAACTAGTGTAGAAGCAAGATAACAATGCGTTAACTAGTGTAGAAGCAAGATAACAATGTGTTAACTATAGATAGGACTTGGTAACAGTGAGCTAACTAGAGATGAGATCCTGATTACAACTGATTCTAGAAAGTACTTTCAGTCATCCCTAATTATTGTAGAGAAATACCATGCGGCCTGTTTGATTACCTGGTGAAATTAAAAAGAATAGATCTGCAAGGAAACCAAATAGTTTCAATAGACGAATGTCAGTTTGGCCCACTGCCAAGAGTAAGACCTTTCTTACAAGTTATCTTGAGAGACAATCCTTTTTATTGCACCTGTTCAATGCTACGTAAGTATTAGCAATTATGTAAGTGTGAGATGTTATGTAAGTATTAGATGTTATGTAAGTATTAGATGTTATGTAAGTGTCAGGTGTTATGTAAATATTGGATGTTATGTAACTATTGCATGTTATGTGAGTGTTAGATGTTATGTAAGTATTGGATGTTATGTAAGTGTCAGGTGTTATGTAAGTATTGGAGGTTATGGAGGTATTAGATGTTATGTAAGTATCGCATGTTATGTGAGTGTTAGATGTTATGTAAGTATTGGATGTTATGTAAGTATTAGTATTATGTAAGTGTTAGGTGTTATGTAAGCATTAGATGTTATGTAAGTAATAGATGTTATGTAAGTATTAGTAATTATGTAAGTGTTACATGTTATGTAAGTATTAGTAATTATGTAAGTGTTAGATGTTGTGTAAGTGTTAGGTGTTATGTAAGTATTAGATGTTATGTAAGTAATAGATGTTATGTAAGTAGCTATTTACGTATGCGATGGTAACTTAATAATAAACATAAAACACTATCAAAATTATTTTTTGCCCCTTTCGTCAACTAAACTGGCAACTGCTACATAAACAAGGTTTAATCTTGCGGACACCTATTGACTCGATTAACCTTTTGACCTTCCATTATCCATATCAAAGAGCCCTATTTCTACCAATTACCTGATTCTTCCATTTTCTCTAAAGGTAAATTAATTGCAAAAGATCCCCCAGCTCGACTATAAAAACCAACTATTTTTAGCATTGTAATATTGTAACAACAGAGAAAGTGACAAAAACCTTTCTAATAAATTTAGTGCTGTCAATAACAGGCATTGGAGTATTGTAGTAGATTTTGGTCTTGTTCACAGAATGCTACTATTCTCTAGTGCTCTATCTCTCTCCAGAGGGGACGCTAGTGCAGGTCCCTTGGCTCGGACACAATAGCCTGGTTGCTTGAATACAAATACATTTACTGCTCTAGTGAGGCTGTCTTTTAGAGTGAAGAGGCAAGAGTAAGAGCAGTCAAACAAATGCAATGATTTTGAAAAAATCCCGCCTTTTATAGGCTGCCATACAGGAAACTATTGGCCTAGTTAGCGATGTAGCCAATAGCGCAGACAGGAAGTAACATAAGCGAATAAACATACATAGCTATAAATAGTAGCGAATGAGAGAATAATTGCAAAGAGTTAAAAATCTTGAGCTCCCAGGTTTAAAGGGGCGGAGCTAATGTTATGTCTTATTGTCTTATTGTCTGTGGGTGTACTGTCCCATCTCCTACTAGATTCCTGGGCTTTCCATAGCCTAACATTCACTGCTCTTGGGGTCAGGAGGTAACTGAGTCCTGGACTTGTCCTTCTGAGGTACTACAGCTGTCTTTTAGGCCCCTGAGCTAAGGTGTTCTCCTTGTACAGCCGCAGGGTCACTTACCCTGACCCAGTGATTTTACCCTGGATCAGCAGGGGTCCATAACTGGCTCTGGGATAGCTATCCCGGATCTGTAGGAGTCCATGACCCTGCCAAGTAATTACTAATGTGCTGGCAATACTCACTGTTGTAGCATTGATAGCAAGCACTGTTAGTGGTCTTGCTTAGGCAAGAGGGTCCCTCTGAACCACAGAGACATTTTCTAGTCACGCGGGTGCCTGTAAAGCTTTGCTATTTACAGGGGTGATGCACAAAACTCTACTTCAGTATTGCATCAAGTTAACTAATCTACCTTAGAGTGCATACTTTCTCTCTGTACTCGAAATTTAATAAACAACACAAATTAGTATGGTTCTGTGAAAAAATGTTCTATTCATTGTTACACTATTATACTTATGAGCTGGACTCAACAAAAAACTCTGTCATCGATGAACATTGTAGATCTTTTTTGGTCAGGTAAATAAGGATTGCTTTCAGTTTATTAAGCACAAAAACTCAAAGCCAATAAACCCAAGACCAGTAGACAAAAATAACAAAGTTTTCCTTGAAAAAGATAGAATCGTCAATTTGAAGGAGCCTTTCTGAATTGAGTAATTGTATCGAAAGTGTTACAAAATTATTTTCTGGCCTCACAATGTCAATGTTTGATTTAATAGTGAGAAGCAAAGATACTTCAAGCAAAATAAGTATATTGTCATGTAGCAACGTATAGTGTCTTTTGGCCTTTAGATCTTTCAAGTTTCAATAATTATTTACACGACTGCTACTCTAACTCCACATTGCCTGATTAAGCTGACCATTTGCCGATTACTTATTTTTGCTGGTGTGCTGAACGCTGAGTTGGTAAATATTCTGTCTGTATTTGAGTGATATAGTAGTGTGGGTGTCTGGTCTGTACATGAGACATTGGTGATGTATTGGTGTGAGTGTATGGTTTGTACATGAGACATTGGTGATGTATTGGTGTGGATGTATGGTTAGTACATGAGACATTGGTGATGTATTGGTGTGGATGTCTGGTTTGTACATGAGACATTGGTGGTGTATTGGTGTGAATGTCTGGTTTGTACATGAGTCATTGGTGATGTATTGGTGTGGATGTATGGTTAGTACATGAGACATTGGTGATGTATTGGTGTGGGTGTCTGGTTTGTACATGAGACATTGGTGATGTATTGGTGTGGGTGTCTGGTTTGTACATGAGACATTGGTGATGTATTGGTGTGGGTGTCTGGTTTGTACATGAGACATTGGTGATGTATTGGTGTGGGTGTCTGGTTTGTACATGAGAGATTGGTGGTGTATTGGTGTGGATGTATGGTTAGTACATGAGACATTGGTGTAGTGGATGTGTGATTACAAACATGGTCTCAGGTTTGAGTCCGAAACTTTAAACTATGTTTTTGTTTAATTGATGGTCTAATTTTTACTTAAATACTTTTGTATTTATATGAAACAACCAAAATTTTTATTTTCGACTTTTTTTCCACTAATTTAGGGAGTTTAATTTGTTAACAAACTAGCTTTGACAGCACTTCACTTCTTTTATTTTCTTCCATGGTTTTCTTAGTTTTTTCTGGCTGAATCAGAAACCAAAGCACAATTGATATATTGTGGGGGAATTTGCTGGCGAGCCGAGCTCAATAAATGAGACAGTTGTAGCTGACCATAATCGCTAGTGAAGAATTATACAAAGGTTATCAGTTGTCTCCCCCAAACAGTACCAAGAGTAGACAACTCTAGACAATTTGAACAATGATATCAAAGGGTCAAAAGACGGACAGGAGTCCGCCCCTATTCTTGTTAAAGACCAATGAGACCGTGAATAAGCGCTATGCTTAAGTGATTTACTATTTGTTTCATTATTATCATGTAACCTGATTGGTTCTGTATTGTATTGTATATACCATACTTTTGTATAAATATGAGGGACTGAGCCAGAGAGCTCAGTTTTGTTATTGCAATAAAGCTCAAACTTCAAGACTAGTCTTGTTGGTGCCCTATATAGGGAGTTGCAGAATAATAAATAGACAAGCAGATTAGCAGTTGTGGCCAAGTAGCAGCGAAAAGCACTACAATATTTCCTAATTTACTTGCAGCCTTACTCGATGGAAAAGCAGCCAAGTTTGATTTACTTAAAGATGAGGTGACCTGTAAGTTGAATGCAACTACCTCTTTGGGTATTGTGACTTACAACATGGTCGTTGCCAATGCAATGGGCATTATCGCTCGCAATGAAACAGGGGGCAAAGGCTGCAGTAAAAATGTGACAGAGGAGTCCAGACATTCTTCCAGATGTGCTTGTGAAGACCATGTTGAGCCAGGTAAGTAAGAGCCAGGTATGGGAGAGGTGTGAGTCAGATACGAGGAGGTATGGGGCAGGTATGATACAGGTAAAAAAATGGTTGGGACAGCTATGAGAGAGGTGTGAGCCAGGTATGAGGCAGATATGAGAGAGGTGTGATACAGGTATGAGCCAAATATGGGACAGGTTTGAGACAAGTATGATACATGTGTAAGTCATATTAAAAAAGTTATATGAGTCAGGTATGAAACCATCGTGTGATAGGTATGAGACACTTGCGAGACCGGTATGATACAGGTATGAGACAAGATTACCATTCTAACAGATGAAGTTATAGTTAAGTGTTATGATGGTTTTTATATTCTATGATCTCAGCTCTAAAATTGTAGTATTATGTGTATCTGGTAGAGTAGTATAGAAAACTGATAGCATTACAAAGCACTGTTTGCTGGAGAATCTATTTGATTATGTGCCAGAAATACCTTTCTGCTCACAGAAACCTGTAAACCAGATTGCTGGTGGTGGAAAGAACGTCCCCCATGCAACCATAAAGCTGATGACCGCTGGTTTTTGAACTGGGAAGGATGTGCGTGCAGAAGTGCAGTTACCTATTGGGAAACCAAGTTTGGTTCTGGCGAATCAGTTTGCAACAAAAGAGGTAAATAAGAATTGGTAACTGGAATGATTCCAATTTCCCGCAGACTTCATATATCTGTAGTTGATTTTCTAAAGTTTTTAGGCATCTTCTTATTCTCAAACAAATGGATGGATAACATTAAAATATACAAATTGGTTATTAAATTTTGCAGGACAACTGGCTCATCATTTATCGACAAGATCGTGGCAAATTTGGATGGGATTTTCAGGCGCAGTTTTACTTCTCGGGGTCATTCCTTTGTTAATCAACTTAAACAAATACTATAAGGAACAGCAACGAGGGGGAAAGGGATCTGCTGATGACGATGACAGCATCGATGAAGATTTCCTTGAGTATTTACTAGTATGTATTGTCTATTGCCTATCTAGTATCTATAGGAAAAAAGATTTTCCTGAAGTGTCAGTTTGAAAATTTTGTGAAGCTAATTGTTTCATAGCGAAATTTTACGAAGATATTATTTAGATAGTTAACTTGACTTTAGAAATAACATTTAAAGTTATTCATTTTTAGCTAGTTAAACAGGAAAACCTAAGAACGCATGCTATACTGAACAATGACTATAGTAACCAGAAAAAAATTATCGTAGCTGTATATATATTGCTTTAAAATCATATTTTACATTTTCTTTAGGTCGCCACAAAAAATGAGGCTAAAACGGTGGATTTGAAAAGTTTCAGGAAATGGATTTACAACCAATTTTTCCATTCTTCCTACGTTGGAATATCTGCTGCATGTAAAAACGGTGATTTTCTGATGTCGCAGAAACTACTCACGCCTGGTTGTCTATGAAAAATGGTCCTTACAACAAATCTATCCTCATATAACAAAATTGGGCAGCAAAAATATTAACTTACATAAGAACCTTGAAAACTAGAGAATTTTTTTTGACAATTCAGCTGATTGCCTACAACAGTAAGCATAAAGGTCAAGGTCTAGGTCAAGATTGTTCTCTCTTGTAGTACCCAGAGAACTCCAAATATAAACCTAAAAAAAAGACGTTGACAGACAAGAAGGTGAGTAGCAAAGAGAAGAAGCCGGTATCAAAAAAACCGAACAAATCAGATCCAGTAAGCATTGAGTTTAACGAAGTTTTGAAGAAAAGTAAAGCAAATGTCAATGAAACCAGCGCAGACAACCAAACCTCTTCCACTGCTCCAACATCCAACCAAAATGCACTCGTTGTCAATAACAACCACAATAACAGCTGGCAAGTTCCAAATAAATCAGCAGAATTTGGCGAATCAACAGAAGAGAAGGAAGGAATCCTGATTGGTGTGGATGGACATGATAGATCTATTGATAGAGGACATGATAGATCTATTGATAGAGGACGTGATAGATCTGTTGAAAGAGGACGTGATAGATCTATCGATAGAGGAAAGAATGTGCAAAGAAAAAGGCCTTCAATTGATGATAAAAGAAAAGGGCAACAGAATAAAAGAAAAGTCACCGGTAAAAAGTTATAAACTTCAGTAAAATAAGATACTTGGGAAAAGAAGTTGAGTCAAAGGGTTCACAACTTGGCCCTTTAAATGTGACAAAATTAACAATAATACAAGTAGATTGCAACTTTGAAAAGCACTTCAACAATTGCGTCTTTTTCTGGCCTGATCAAAGTATTGTACAGCTCATTGGGAAAACAATACTTTTCATGAGTAATGTATGTGGAACTCTCTATTCATTTGTAGAGTAGTCAGAAGTTGTGCATGTATGAATTGGTCTTTGGTGATAGCTTACTGTTGTATCTAAATATAAACTTCTATGATACAGAAAAATTGATAATTGATTAAGAATCCCATTTTGTGGTGACCAAGTAAAATGCTGGACTTACTCTGTACTTGGCATTTATCTAACGAACTCAACAATAAACTCAAATATGACCAAAAACTTTGACCAGTCTGACTGGAAGTAGCCGCTATACCCAGTGGTGACGGTGAAGCTGTTCGGGGCGGTACTGTATTTGTTGGACTACTATCTTACACTTGAAGGATTTGCGGAAGGAGGTAAACCCCCAAATGAAACAAATCTTAGCCATAGGTAATCGGAGAACTTCAAGAAGTTTCAGATGTTTTTGAGTGGCTGAAAGTTCAGCTATATTAACACTTTCACAAGGCAAAATATTATGATAAATTAATTATATTTATTTCAGAAATACTCAATATGACGTGATGTTTAACAAGTAGACAGTATAGGGACATCAAACCTTCACTAATTGTCTGCTGCATTTTCTTCTAAACTAAGCCTGTAGAAACTTGTCTACAGGCGCTAACTTGAATAGAAGCTTTCTCTGGAGCTCAGAGACACCCTCTTGTGCTGAATGACACAACCAGCAGGTGACTGTTTGTCCTTGTTACCAGTGCTGTAGTGACCGGTGTTGCCACTTTGGTAGAAGACACCATGCGCGGCCGGTATTGACCATTGCAAGGCCGAATCAACCCGAACAGAGCTGGTGTCGAGTCATACTCTGTCGGCATAAGATGACTGCCTAGCTTGAGGAGCAAATCCTTAGCCTGAGGGATTATCATGACCGTACCCACTGCTGTATTACTCCAAGGAGTGAATATATGCAGACCACCCGCTATGGAAAGCCAGAGATCTTAACAAGCGGTGGAGAGGCACCTCAGGGCTTTCTCTACCCATTGACTCCACCTCTCATTATCAGGCTCCCCTGTTATTTAAATATATGTGTATTATATGTTATTGACTGGTATTTTGAACTCTATTGCATTATTCGTTGAAGCACTTCCTTTCTACCTAATTGGTTGCATTGTATATTCTAGCCATCTGATTGGGTATGACTATAATTATTTCCTGCGCTACAGCCTATAAAAGGCTGGACTTTTTATATAAACGTTGCACTAGCTCCTGCCAACTCTAGCCCTATTGGATTATCGCCCTGACGCTGTACATCAACCAATTATATGATGTTGTACGCTGAAACCTTGGCTGATCTATCTGAGCCACAGGACCTGCATTGATAGATAAAGCCATTGCACAAGTTGCGCAGTGCTATACTGTCAAAGTCCACTCCGGAGAAATGTACAATACTTGAGACTAATAGCGTTTTGTGATTAACAAGACGAGAATCTACTACAATACTGCTGATAGTACAGTCCAGTAAACTGAAAGTCACTTGGCTTCTTTACTGGCAAGACCAAAGTCTACTACAACAGTACATTCATAATTTAGTCAAAATTTATTGTATAAATGAAATAACATTGGTGTGAAATCCAAATCAATATTGTAATTTGTAACCTTAAGAAAATCAGAAAGAAACACATGAGTCAAGGTAATTAGACACAAGGTGGTGTGACCAATATACAGTACAAAATGACTAATGAAACCCCATTGCCTTTGGTCCAGAGCCTCATGATTAGTGAGTGGAGCTCATGCTATGAACAGCCAACTTTTGTAACAACCATCTATAATGGTTCACATCGGTTGCGTTACTGACTGTACTTGTTTATTTATTTATCAGGTAATATAAAGTTGCATTTCGTCACTTGTGCATCTTTAGCTCAAACCAACTCTTTTTGGAGTCATGAAACGTAAAATATATCTAGCAATACGTGATACTGTAGTACATGTTGGGGGCGTAAAGTCATTAGCTGAAGTCGGTAGCAATCCGACGGTATGCTGCCACCAGTTGTCTTTATCGTCGAGACAACAACAGGTCAGTACTACACCGAAAGAAGTGTCGAGGAGTATCCTCAACTCCACGACTAGTAAAAAGCCCTTGGCTCAGACGCATAACTCAGTGCAAGTAAGTAAACACGCATTTACCCCATCAGAATACGAGTAAGTAAAAGCCCAATACAAACTGATTTGCTATAACAAAAGTTTTGCCTTTTATAAACAGTTTACAGGAAGTAACAGGAAGTAATATGAGTAATCAACCAATAGTATAAGAGTAACATAGAATGCACAAATGATCAAAAAGATATAAATAGTCAACGAATCAAGGAGGCTATATAGGGCTTAAAGAGATATGGCGCCCATAAGTAGCAGGCAGAGTCACAAGTCTGTGGACCAATCATGCGCCTTTCCACTTCCTGCTGTTGGTCTTTGATCTTTCTAACCTCTGTTCCTTGGCTTCCATTAGGGTTACAGGTGATTACTTCCTGGATAAGATTTTTGGCTTCCCTTGGGCTATGTTCTGGCTCTCAGGCTATGTTGACTCACTTCCTGCCGGCCCTGTATGGTGTATACAAGGTCGGCACTGACTCACACAGGGTCGGTATTAACTTATACAGGGTCGGTACTGAGCGGGACGAACGAGGGTAGTGAAATATAGTTTTATAGAACGATGGGCAGCACTCTGGTTGATATCAGCTTACCCATACCTTACCAGCACATATGCACTAATACAGGTACCCCTTATGGCCACTAAAAATTAGTCATGCCTGAGCAAAACATGGGCTGACAGGAAGATGGCTGCCATAGCAAGAGGATAACAGAGTAGCTGAGAAACCATAATCCACCACTTTACCATCATCAGAAGTGAAGATTTCTGGAACTAGGCCCACAAAGACTAAAAACTCGTCACCCCTTTCGTGTTGGTTGTAAGATCATTGGCTCTGCCATTTACTTCTGGGTCCGTGCTCAGTATGAGTTATTTATAAGCTTCTAGCTCAGTAGCTTACCTGCGGATGTGATTGGTCTACTTGCTATATTTACCAACAAATTCCTGTAACTCAGCCTATAGAGCTTCAACTCATTACATTTGTTTTGCATTCGTTCATACCTACTTGTGCACATTGCTGCTGTTTGTTCGATTGTTCGTAATGGCTTCCATTACCATGAATAAACAGCATAAACTCAAAACCAAGCAGAGTTCTATGTCTGACCCAAGGCCTCAATATAGTTGTGGTGGAGGTAACTTATTTGCAGTACTCTTTACTGCCACACTGGCACAGGATCCTCTCTGGAAGAGGTTATGGCTGGTAGTTAGGCCTTTGAAGGCTGTCAGTGTTGCTATGCTGGCAGAAAGGAGGTTTTCCTGCTTAAGGCTGACTAGTGGATAGGGAGTGAGACAGGAAAACCCACTACAGCACAACCAGTTAGGGTTTAGAAGGTTGTAGAGTGTTTTAAATATATTTTACTTGAAATAAGCTATAAATGAAGTAGTTGTGAGCTTCCAACTGTTACATTAGAGAAAACTTGAGACATAAAGGTACATAATCTACAGGGTTAGATAACCACCCTGCTTAATAGCCAACCTGCCAATCTCTTATGGTTCCAGGGATTGAGGGCATCACCTGAACAAACAACCTGCATTTGTTTTGGCTGTTGAACAGTAGGAGACAGCGCTACAACCTCTAACTAACTGAATGGTCATCTGATCAAAGAAAAATGCAAGTTCGTCTGTACCATCACGTCTGCTGCTGATCACTCTTGACGCTTTCTGTGATCTTCTCTTGCTTCTGTCGTGTGACGTTCTCTTAGTAGCTGATGCATTGACCTCTGCTTGACCTCCAGCTCATCTTTGATGGACGTAAGAGTGCACACAAATACTTCTACCTCATTGGTCAGTTTAGTTTGCTGTTCGTTGTCACTGTTACCCAGCAACAGAACATAATAATGCAACATACACCATATTGATAAGAGAAAATATTTTGGATAATTTAAAAAAATCAGGTGAAATAAAAGTGAAGTGGTGAGCAAGGAAACACTCAGCTGTGTAAAGTTGTTAAAGAGACAGTTACTTTTGTCAGCTAAAATCAATAAGCCAACATTGTCACAGTGGTTGATTGATTCTTCAATCACATATCTTTAGAGCCAAAAAGAAAAGTCAAATCTAATTAAATTACAAATAAAAACTTCAAAAAAGTTTTTCAAAAGTAATTACTAAAAACTATCATTTTTTCAATTTATTCTGTTAAGGCACAATCACAAGATTACAATAAAAAAAGTATTGAAAAGTTTTTACATTTTTATCCCCATACTAACTACAGAGTTTTCTAATTTTATACAGGTATAGCATTCATTTCACTGTCCAACTTCAACCAGACTTCTCTCTCCAGTTTACAGATTTGTGTAACTTTGTCAGACGACAACTTCAACATTTCATCAGACTCTTTCAATACTAGTCTCTGTATGCTTACCAAGGAGGTCATAGCATGAGTTCTGATGTTGTTGGAAAGTCCATCTACAATAAGCCATGCATTCCAACATATCAAACTAAAATGACTCAAAATATTTGAGATCATGATATGGAAACATAATAATTCACTGTTTCCATATCATGACAAATTATCGCCAAATCTCTGTGGTTTGCTACCACTAATAATTGGCAACAACAACATGTATTTCCACAACAAAAAGTTTATCTCCGTTGGTTAAACCACGCACACATAGACAGTTGCAGTCAACGCGTTGTTAAAGTATCCCAGCATTGAACATTATTTTGTTGAATTTTTGAATATTCAAGTCTTAAGCAGCAGATTGATGTATTGAACAACCCTCTCGGCCTACTCAGGGTGGATTTACAAGCCTGTAAAATACCCCTCTTCCAGAAATGCTCACCAATTTTTACACCGCTTAAAATTGACGCCATCTTTGGATCGGAAGTATATTTATCTCTTTGCCGTACAGCACTTATTTGGCCAATCAGATCCCACTATTTATTTTTATTTTATTTATCATTATTCCACATTCTCACTACTGTCTATTCTTGTATGAATACCATTTATTGTTCCATAGCTCACCAAAACAAGCACAGTTTTTTTCTGTCCTGCTGATATGTTGCAAATCTTCAGTTTATCTAAACACATACACCAAAGCATATACAAGCATATACAAGCGTATACAAGCATATACAAGCATATACAAGCGTATACAAGCATATACAAGCATATACAAGCGTATAAGTAAGAAGATACCATTGGCACCAGACAGTACAAATTCTTCCTATTACCTAATCCCCCTCTAATCCCACAACCAGAATATGAAGAGATTGGATAAGCACTTGGGTTGATTGACACCAATTCGTACTAGCGATTGGTAGTAAATCAAATACCCAATCTCAATCCCAAACTCATCGTATTAAATATATATAGCTTAATCCGTACTGAACCACCTCTCCTGTAACAACGATATAGGCATTCTATGATTGGGAGCTGACAGAAGCAGATGTGAGGAAGGAAGCTGCCAGACTAGAACATCATCGCAAATAACTACAAGGTGAGAATAGCTGTTTACAAATACAGTTGATATATTCGGATATAACATTGACCTTAATTGCTGGTGAAAATTATTATTCAATATTTGAACATATCATTTGGTGGAGGTGCCGGGTTTATGTAGTCTCTCGCTTGAGTGTTAGACATATTTTTGTCCTGGTAGAACGCCCCCTTGCGCGTTAAGTCATTAATCAATTTTTTACACGCCAGTGAAGTCATTTTTGTTTGTGAGTGTGGGCACTCATCTATTGCGAGGGTGACTCACAGCTTGCAGAAATAACAAAAATTATTCAAATTGATAGATTTTCACATTTTATTTGGTAAACCGGTAAATGCCAGTAAAGAGAAGTTGAGTTGCTACAATTATCAGTTTTGGACAAGATTACAGTGAAAATTAACTGCCTCTGAAACGCTATTTAGCCAGGAGAATTTCGCAACTTTAAAATTACTCTCTGAAATGCTACTGAGCCAGGAGATTTCAAATTCATAAACTTCTGAAACACCATTAAGCTAGGAGAATTATGTCAGATCAAAAATTAACTATCTCTGAAATGCTAATTAGCCAGAAAAATTGTTTTCACAACTGAATGTTAACCAACAAATGTAATATGATAGGAGCAGATCTATTAAGTAATATAATAGGAGCAGATCTGATGAGTAGTATAATAGGAGCAAACTAGATATACAAGCTGACTTGATTGTCTTTCATCACCAAACACTAGAGTGCTCAAACCGTAAGGCAAGCTTTGCATATATATATATATATTGGTTGAGCACTCTCGCAGGGGCACCAAACACTGTTCGCCTTGTGCAAAGCTCGCCTTACGGTTTGAGCACTCTAGTGTTTGGTGACGGCAATCCTTTAAACATGCTTTGATGCAATTATTTGTATCATTGCGAGGGTTGTCACCCCTGCTAACCTCTGTACTGCGCTGATGAGGCAACAAATGCCGAAACAGCCGCTGTCCACAGTTTGAGTATATATATGTATATATATATATACATACACACTGCATATACCGTAGGCGAGTGTTGTCTAGACCTGAGAACAATGTTGTTAATTAATTCAACCAGTTGGTGGAAAATATGATAATTAAATCTATGACATAAAATCAAAAAAATCATCAATTCTCAAATCATTGAAAAGAACTGAAAATAAAAATAAAACAACTATGGGAGTGGTTGGGTAGTATGATGGCAAGTCACTCAATGAACGGTCAATCATATCAGGCTGTCAGTACCTAGCCTTCGTCCACAACCACCACCATTACCAATACTGTAGTTGCTATCAGTACTGCAACGATGAGCACCAATGGAGATGGGTTGTACCCAAGCCTCCAAGGTACACCTACCAATGCCCCGAGGACCAGTGTTGATAGACAAGTCTCAGATCAATCAGCTCCACTGCCTCTAACTTGTTTTCAAGGTGATGCTGAGAGAGGGCAAACAACACAAAAAATCATGAGTCAGGCCCCTACGGGACTAGTACCAACTCAGACAACAACAGAGGAGGTATTGGCCAGAAGCCGGAAGCGCTTGGAGGAATTACAAAGGCGAGCAGAGGAGGTGGGCAGACCACCACAATTTTCCTACATGCCAACTCCAGTATATGTTATCCCACAACAGCCTCCGTCCCAAGTTCCTCTACAACCAGACGTAAAACCAACGATCGTAGAGGTTTCCCAAAACCCTTTGTTCCAGTCCCATGGGCCACCACTAAATGGGACTATTCAGTGTCCAGTGGCACAGCCACTTCTAAGTAAATACCCACCTCAGTATGCTCAACTGGGTCCACCAGAGACTCAATAGATATTGGGAACAATGACTCGAGAGGAGCAGGCTACTGCCATCTAGGAATCAATCCCAACCGATTTACATCAAATGATTTTAAGTGGATTCAGACCTGAATACCAACCCCCAGTAGCAACTGCATTTTCTACAGTTACTTTCCAGAACCAGGTCGCACATCCTATGGTACCACCAAACCCTGCTGTTTACTGGCAGCCACAACAAGCAACAAGCTTCGTGTCTCAGCCTAGTCCCCAGCTCCGGCCAAAAACAGCCCCAGTTATCCTCCCAAATTTTGAAACTCAGACTACCTTCACTGACGAACCTCTTGAGAGCTGTATTGGGTTCATTGAAAAGTGGGAAATAGACATGATGACTTTTGGGCTGGATGAGAGCCAGTTGGCTCAATGCCTACTCAAGTCATTGAGGGGTTCAGCTTATCAGGGCAGGAGCCTGTTCACACTAACACAAGGTAGCAAATCTGTGCGACAGTTCGTCACAGCTGACAGGTCAGCCTATACATGTGTGCCAGAGCAACATAAGGCTGAATTTGTACGAGATGCCTTCGTAAACAGTCTACGAGACAAATCTCATGAGAAAATACTGGTTTCAGGAGAAGTAGGGATAGAAAAAGCACTCAACATAGCTGAAACTATGGAATATAATGGTAGGGCACAGAAGGTAGTCTCTCCAAAGAACCATACAGTAAACCAAGTGCAAGAAAAACCCAAAAAAATAAGGTGTCAGAGCTGGAAAAGCAGGTAAAGGCCTTGTCAGAGTTGGTCAAAAACCAAGATGCTCCAAAACCAGGCCTGAAGACTCGAGGCAACTGGTCAAAAACCACAAATGACAACAAAACCCAAAAACATAACCCAGCGACAAATAAGCCCACGTTTAACAACCCGAGACCTCAGGGAGGGCAACAACAACCTAACAGGACCGGTAATGCTCAAAGGGTCTCACAGAGTAACCAAAGATTTCAACAATGAAATGGAAATCAGTTCTCTCAAGGACCGAGACGTGGTTACCAGCCTAATAGCTGGCAAATGCCGGCAACTGACTTTAGAACTTACCAGCAGCCCAGGAGGAAAAGAAGAAAGAGAAGAAGCACCTCCTCTATCACCTCCCCCAGCACCTCCTTCAACACCTCCTCCAGCACCTCCTCCAGCACCTCCTTCAACACCTCCTCCAGCACCTCCACCAGCACCTACTCCAGCACCTCCTCTAGTACTTCCTCCATCACGTCCTCCAGCAACTCCTCCATCACCTTTGCCAGCACCCTCTCCTGCATCTCCCTAGCACATCTTTCTTTAGTTGACTACATGCTAATCGGCATAATAGTAGTCATTTAGCACAAAGTTGTTAATTTTATTATAACATAAAAATGTTTCAGTCAAACAGGAAATGAAAAAAATTTGGTAACGCTAACCTACAAAACTCTCTGCAGTTTTAATATTAGAAAGTAGACTTTTAATATTGATATTTCAGTATAGCAGCTCAGAGTTGAAAACAACTTTTTCAAAAACCTTTTTTACTGAACACTTTTTAAATATTGTTAATGACCTGAAAAGTGCTACTACGGTAAACAAAAGTTCATTGCAAAAATCGTGTTATTCTTATTCCTCCATTTTACCAAAGTCACTTATGCTTTTTCAGCAAAAATATCGGTATTTCCTACTTTCATCAAAAATATGTTTGTTTTTAGTATCCGCAAACTTATAGCCATTTTTCTTCTGTTAAATTTCTTACTTCGTTAAACAAAACAGCATGTATAAGTACTAGTATCTCATTTACATATACTATTATTCTCTCATCTGGTTTAAAATCGTTTACATTTTATGCATAAAGAAATATTAATTTATGTCGATAATAGTTTTTTTTTATTAACTTAGCTTGCCATGCTCCAGTCAGCATTTGATATTTTTGAAGTCACCCTTCAATGTAGAACAAATATCTATATTGTAAAACCTGCGTAGTTCAAGGTTAAAATGGTGAAGAAATCGCATTGAATTATGGATAGTATTGAATTATACAAACTCAGTTCAGGAGATTTTGACCCAGATAAATATCTAGCAGATACCATCAAAAGTTCAATAAATTGGATTCAAGTAAACGGTTTCCTTCCAGATCTCAATTTATTAATACTTAAGCTACATCTTTATTAATAAGAGTTATAAGTTGTCTCCTCTTTGCTCCTGTAACAAGCTATCACAACAGATTACAGTTATTTCCCTTGTCCGCAGTTAATGATGTTGTGATTTCCATTTTCTTTACAACCCAAACAGCAGAAGATTAAAATTGTGCAGATTTATTTATTTTTCTTTTTTCTTAGATACATTTGCAAGCGCTTCACGGACTACAACAGTGTGTCAGATTTCTGCTCATTAATATATTTGGTTTAGCACTGAAAATCTTGGAAACCTAACGAGTTAGTTCTTTTGAGGATTCTTATCATCACTTGAGAGCTTTTGTTGTGGATTCTAATGCTATCTAAGTCTGCGCGCACACTGTATCACATTCTGGCATTCTTGCATTAGCCATTAGATGGCCAGAATGACCGAAAGCTGTCATACCGAAATGACCGAACTTATGTATAAAGCTGTACTGACCCTGTATGGAGCAGTACCTACCCTGTATGGAGCTATACCAACCCTGTATGGAGCAGTAGCGACCCTGTACGGAGCAGTACCTACCCTGTATGGAGCAATACCGACCCTGTATGGAGCAGTACCGACCCTGTATGGAGCAGTACCGACCCTGTATGGAGCAGTACCTACCCTGTATGGAGCAATACCTACCCTGTATGGAGCAGTACCGACCCCACCGAGCCGGCAGAAAGTTTGTCACTATAGCCTATGGACCAGAAAGTAGCCTGAGGGAAGCGGAGAGCCATCGACCAGAGATAACCGCCCCTAAACCTAAGGAAAGAGGCTAGAACGGCTGAGGACTAAAGACAGGAAACAGATATGACTGTGATTGGTGCACTAACATACCACTACAGGGGGCCATTTGCCTTTAGCCCCAATACCTTATCTCATTCGTTATCCATATATATATCTGTATTCATTCGTTCTTTGTGTAATCTTGTTATGTGATTGGATAAAGTGCCTAATCACTTCCTGTGAATCGCCTATAAAAGGCGGAACTTTGCTCTAGCAAGTCAGTTGTAATGTGCCTTTTGCTACTCGTTTTATTCTGGATGAATAAATGCATAGATACTCAACAGCACTGAGTTATGCATCTGAGCCGAGGGCTCCTTGTAGAGTTGGAGTTGCTCTATCACACATCTTTTCGGTACTAAACTGACCTGTTGTTGTAACGGTTAAACTAACAACTGGTGGCAGCTCGCTGCCAACCTTAGCTAGTGGGTTTCAGCCTCCAAAATCCACTACACTTTTATACAAATGCAATATAACACTGTGACTTTTAAATTAAGCATAATCCAAAACATTTACACCCAAACAGTCATCAGCATATTTTAATAGAAAAACTGCAAACTCATACATTGAATTGGAGATAGCTATATTGAATTGTGTAAAGCCATTTTCAATGGTTGATAATTCGACCCTTGATTGTTACATCGAATTGACCAAATTGTAATGTAAGATTGCGTTAAGAAATTCTCACCAAAGTTGCTTAGTTTTTAGTAATAATTATAAGTTTAAAACCAGCAGCAACCTTGGAACATTGCCGAAAGTGATACAGCTGGGCAAGAGTTAAAAAAAAACTTGCTGGCTCATCTACGACAACGCATCCGTTATTTTAAATTCTTTGATGGGCGAAAGACAGACTCTAAGTATTGAGTGAATTAAATCGTTCCACGATGAGTTAATACTGAGCAAACTGATATAAGTTGTCTTCCCTTTGGTGAGATTATTCCTATAGATATTCTTACTGCAAGCATCGACATGGCTATTTTTTAAAAAAAGTGTAAAGATTGCATAAAATAATACCAGTCTTTCAACTTTAGATTATGGTGGCTCATAACGTTAGATGCTTTCGCTTCCAATGCTAATGAACGGTTTTGAAATAGACTAGACGGTTTGTATGTAAAGGGTCTTTTACATTGAAAATTATTGGGTAGTTGTAATAAAAATGAACTAATAATATATATTTAAAAGTGTCTGGTTGATTATAATAAGTAAATTGTTTGCCTTAGCAGTTGTGGGACTTCATGCAATAAAACTGTATTTTCTGAACAACAGCAGTAAATTTTGCAAAGCGTATTGTTGTTTTGCAAATAATTCAGACGGCTTAGAAGATAATAAACTGTATGAACGCTTTAGAAAGAGTATGAACTATTAACAAATCGTATAAACTATTTTGAAATAATCAGAACTGTTTAAAAAAGATAATCTAAACTACTTTGAAATGGTTGGAAAGGTTTGCAAAGTACATGGCTTTCGAGCCAAAAGCGATTGCCGTCATTTTCTTTACAGCCTCAATGCAATTTTACCAACACAGACGTAGATCAATAGGCATAGAGCAAATTAATTGACTCTATAAAGTATTATTGAATATAGTCTCTAAAATTAATCTTTCACAAATATAATTAGATTGTATATATTATTTAAATTAATATAAACAAAAAGTATTTTTTTAATAAAAACAATTTATTAGCTATAAAAAAACTTAACTGTTTGGTGTTTAATAAAAACATTACTAATCGTAAATATACTGGAGAATATGGTCACTAGAGCAAAGTGAAATAGAACAAACCAACATATTAGCTCGGAATTTCAAAGCATATGAACAATCTCGCAAAGCGTTCAGAAGATTTGCAAAACTTTATATTATTTCAAAAGCATTCAATCGGTTTGGAATTGGTTCAGACGTTTTAAAATACAAAACGCAAAATGTTTTAAGCCACCATATTAGATAATCTGTCACACCTTTATTCGTGGAAAAATGAGATCCCATCAAGTTGATAATTTTTATATTACTCTTCGGTATTGCGTTGCACTGAGTTCTGTGTACTTACCCCATGCGCTGTTTACATGAGAGTTATAAGCTAAATACATGTATTAACTTTAAAGCTCAGAGTCGTGTTTGAGCCGAGAGCTCGTTCTATAGTTGTGTGCCATACCGGTACAAGATCACCTCTTGGAGAGAGCTAGTTGTTGACGGAGAGGCTATCGATCGCTGATGATTTAACTGCGTCAGCAACATGGAGTTTGGCTGGTGACAGTGCAGTGGCGGATAAGTAGTACTGTATGCAACCATGCAGCTAGTCAACCATATGGAATGTAACATAAGGTGATAAGACTAGCCAAGACTTGTGCAAGGATAATATCCATCAAAATACACTAAAATAACAAAGCTTTAATTATACTAAAAATCGTACCATACATGTATACGTAAGCGCTTTACTTTAAAAACATAACCTATGATCTAAGGATCCTTGAGAAACTTGTGTGTAACAATACCAACTATCTATTGCATTCATTATACTCTTTTTTCATTATTAGTATTTTAGAGAATCTAAAATACTATTGTTCTGCCTGGTTTTATTATTTTTTTTTTTTTTCTTCTTTCGCAGCGAACCTGACCGAACTGTAGCCACTTTTTCTCAAGAACCGTGATAGATAGAGCAAAACTGTTTTTTGCGACCAAATGGATAGGCATCGGGACAAAAAATAAATGGGTTTACAAAGTGACAGAACATTCCAGAACATCACAATTCAGGCGCGAAAACATGTAAAAAATCGTTTTCAAAAGCATCAAAGTGGCTGACAAAACGTAGACTCGATTGATGAAAAGATACCAATTTTTGAAATATGGTGCATTTCGCTCACCTTCTGATTCGACATCATGACACGTCATTAAAAAATCGCTCGGAAGCGGCCATCTTGGATTTTTGTAAAATTCACAGTTTTTAGCATAAAACAGCTTCCCGTTAAAAAACCAACAGGCCGAATTAGCTGAAATTTGCAACAAACATGTGCCATAGTGTATCAATGTACCATTTTGAACTTCAAAGCGATCGCACAAAACCGTTTCAAGTTTTTACATTTTCAAATTTGAAAATCTAAACAGAAACAGCACTTTTCAAGGCTTTCCGAGACCAGAATGGAACTAGTCAGCGAGAAGTAACTTCTTACGCAGCATAGCCCAATGCTTAAACTTTCTAAAGTTAGAGACTTCAAGTTTTTTGCAATACCGGCGGCACAGCTATTCCATTTTTAAAACAGGTCTTCCAAACGGAAAAATGACCATAACTCGGGAACGGTTACTCCGATTTGCATAAATTTTGCGTGGTTGCGATCGCATTGTAACCGTCTTTCAGATCAACAATCGTCAAATTTGTGATCTTTGGTGAAAGAGTCAAAGCCCACACGGTTTTCAATGTGTGACAAAAAGGTTTGTTGTTTACCGTTTTCACCGCAGAAAAATTTTTCTCCTCCAAAACTTTGGCGCAAACAGTATTCAGGTGACAAATTGAACAAATGTGAAAAAAATTGAAAATATTCGATAAGTATTTAGCGATGTTCGAAACCAAAATATTTTTTTGTATGTAGGCCATACCACCTTCTTTTTATCTTAGGCTGTTTATGATTCACATTCAACATTGCTAGATGGCTAATTGGTTAACATTGTGACCTTCTGTTGACAGGGTTCAGGTTCGATTCCCAGATAGGGATTTGTTTTTTGCTTAAAAAAACTATTGTGAAACAGAGGGGCCAAGTTAGCATGAGTATATGTAGTAACAGGAGTGCATGTTTTATTGGCAGTTGTGAAATGTGTGGTTGTCTGGACATAGCACAAAAAAGCATCTGGGCACTTGAAAAAGCTGTTTTTTGTAAAAATAAAGCTATCGCAGAACAATTGGCACATTGGACTAAACTAAAGTGTGCATCAACAACTTGTCTCTATAGCTCGATGGCTAAGTTTGGCACCTGTTGTTTCAAGAGTCCAGGTACGATTCCCAGTGGTGGAAGTTTTTTTCATGTAAAAAGTCTTTGCAAGTACAATTTTACTACTAACTATAATGTTTAAGAATATTGACTGTGTTAATATTAACCTGTTCCAGTGAGTGGTTGATGGAGTAGTTGGTGGAGTGTGTGATTCAATGCAGATAGGTCAGGTGTTCAAATCCACTTGACATCAATTTCAATTTTTTATTCTCTAAAATACTCTTGTCTTCACTCGTGAATTACAATTTCATCTAGTTTTATTTGTTACTTCATTCGTTTTAAAATAAAGGTTTTCAAATATCTAAAGCCTGGTTCTTTCTTCTGTCACATATAGCATCTCTAGGGGCCTATCACCACCGCCCCATATCTTCTAATCTCTTCCAACATCAATGAAATAAATAATCAGAGTTTTACGCTGGTAGATAATTTGCACAAGCCGTAGAGTTATTGCCTCTTGTAGAACCCTAACCTAAGGTGATTGGCAACACAAGGCAAATGGTTTTTATGTAGTCTATATAGTAAAAGAGTGTATTGGTAAAATGGAGTTCACACCTCTATTGTAATTGATTTTACAGTACAAATCACGTTAGTAAAACATAGTCTCATAAGCCTTTTCAAAACTGCTAAAAATCACCAAAAGCTACTACTGGGTAGCATTTCAGAAAATGATATATTTCTATAGTATACTGATGACACACAGGCTAGGTAGTGTCTAGCTGTAATACAACAACATACATTGTGTTATTTTTGACCCCATCCGTTAGGCTTATCTTTATTATGAACTACCTTATCTCTAGTGCATGTGTCGTATTGTCACTCCCACCAGAGTCACTCAGTGGCTAGTTAGTATCAGGTTGTACTACATCTCCAAGCATCCTTCTTCATCGAGGACTGACAACAAGGTAACTACTTTTGTGCTGTTATGCAATGTATATAAATATTTGTTATTTTGTATCCGGCGATGTGATATGTTTTGTCAGTTCACTCTACTCAATGGCGCTGAATTGCTCAAATTTTTGCATCGAATATTTTTTGTTAATAGCCTGTGACTGATGATTTCAGTCTTGTCCAAAGACTTCAAATAGTATTGCAGTAACTTCCTTAAACCATAAACTCAGTTAAAATTGTGTCTTTTATCAGACAGCTGATGTTAATAGGTTGAAGTTAATCAACTAACACCTTTCTATATGCACTATTTGTGGTCTCAACAGTATAACCATGGCAGCATCTCAGAGTCACAATGTATTTAACCAGCTAATAATATTTTAGTAACTTTGTGCTTTTCAATTAGACTTCATTCACATTACATCACAGATGACTGCAAGTCAACTTTAGCTCATGCTCACTATTTCATCAGTTAAAAAGTTTTGAGGTTGTTTTCATACATCAAAATAAAAAATGAGTAACTTTGTGAATCTCTAGAGATGATTGTCACGAGTGAATCAACAAAAATAACAAATGTGGCCCAATTAGCACATTTTGTTGTGACCAAAAGCCTCCAATGGTATATATAGTAATTTAGCTGGTTACACCAATCACTACTCCCTATTTGCTTTTGTTTACATTTTAAGCTATCAGAAGTTTTCGGATGCTCTGTAATTATGAGTTGTCTTCTCTGGCAGTGATTATTGTCTTTGGTGAACAGTATGTGGTTCAGCAAAAATAAAATTATTCATTTAAAGTCATCAGGTGTCTTTGCATGTACAATCTCTTTATAGCTTTGCAGGTGGACCTGATCTTGTACTAGCCAGGTCCACCATAATGTCCATCATCTGCAAACTACAAACAGCACTCGGTGCTCTCGTGCTGTTGGCAGTGGGAGCACTTCTACTGATGATGACTTCTAGCGCACCCTATCTAGTAACTGTACAAGATTGCCGTCAACTTGATTCACTTCGTACATCAACCAGCAACCTTAGCATAGAATCTAACAAAAGAGAGGAAGTCAACCCTAATACGACGGTATGTTTGCTGCCAGTATAATTAAAAAACAACAAATTTTATGTACAGTTTTCATCTGGCACCAGAAAGAATTGTAATCATGAAGTTCTTAGATGCAACTAGAAGAAACTGTTGAAGCTTTTTTTATTTACGTTAATGTGAAAAACCTTTATCTGTATGCCTGTTCGTTTGTCGGTTCACATGTCCGTCCATTCGTATGTCTGTATGTATGTCTGTCTGTATGTCTGTATGTTTGTGCGTATGTATGTCATTCCAGGGTTATGGATGCTTAAACCGCTACACTGAGAGGACAAAACTGCCGTACAAACATTCCATTGGTTGAATCTAATGTATGGCAAGGGTTAAAATATATCGCTTTTTCTAGAAATATTTGTTGATTTAATGTTTTCAATAATGTAGGTGGAGACAAATCACAAATAGTTCCATTTTGCTTATATGCGGTGCTTGGAGTGTCAATCAAACAGTTCTGTGTTGGTTTATGGCTCACATTACTGTCTTTCAGTAGCATATTTTACAACAATCTTGCACAGCATCGTTTTTTGCAAGTTAGTTGTCTCAGTAATGCATGCAGTGTGAGAGCACAAGGCAAACCTGTGAGATATTTAGAATTGAATGGAGGAAAAGAGCGAGGAAAGGAGGGATAGAGAGAGAGTTGGGTGGAGCAGGGTTGCAGTAGAATAGGGCAGGCAAAAGGGGAGGTTGGGGGAGGGGGGGGGGGGAGAAGAGCGGGATGAGAAAAGAGCTCATTAGTGAAGGTTTGTCCAGCAGGCTTATGTATCCCTGTATCGCTGTGCTGAGGGAGGTAAAAGATTCCATATAAACAGCGTATTGGACAATTCATATGTAGGATCGTGGTTTGAGTTTTCTTTTTTCAAATCAAACCCTCTGGTGTTTCTTTTTATTTTCCAAAATTTATTGAAAGATAAATCACAAAAAAACGATAAAATGCTTGTACCCGATGGTTTGTGTGCTGAATAAGCAATTCAACATTGGTCTATGACTCATGTTATAATCCTCCAATATGCTCAGATTGCAACATTCTTGCTCATAAAAATACATAGTCAGGAGTCGCTAGTGTTTCCGGGACCAACTGTCTAAACTTGTGGAGTTGTTTCCTCAAAAACAGACAACGCAATCAAGATACTTAAAAAGCCGTACTTATAAAATTCTGCCTTTTCAGGTAAAAAATATCAACGACTTTGTGAGGACTTCTACAACTGTAAAAAGATAATTTTTCCCATAAAAAAGTTTTTGTGTCGACATTTTGAGATGAATAATTTAACTTTGGTTAAATAATTTATCAAACTGGTTTATTGACAAACATTATTTTATTTCAATAAAACGAAATCAACTCTTCATGTATATTTCATACCGCTACCGTGGTCTGCTCAACGTTTTGAGAACCAAATAAATTTTTGGAAAGACCGTCTCGGTCCCCATTGTCTTAATATTGACTGCAATATAGTAGTGAATTCGCGCGTGGTATCACATATTCCCACTAAGCTCAAGTACTCTTCCTCTCTTCAGAGGGGACACCGCCAGAATGGCCGGTGTCACTTGTTCAAACAATTCTAGCAACTAGTAAAGAGAGCCTGCTGCTCAGACAGACTAGTCAGATTGCTCTGGTATGAATATATGTATTGTACTAATACAGCTCTAGGGAAGCAATCCTCTAGAGTGAAGTGGCAAGAGTAGATATCACATACAAGTGCAAAGAGTATAGGCAAGCTCCAGCCTTATATAGGCTGGAGCACAGGAAGCTAACATTGTCATAAACCAATTATGTGCATAGTAGCCAATTAGGTGCAGGAAGTGATTCCAATGAATGGTAAGACAAGGTTAAAAATAGTAACAAATGAAACGGTAATAGCAATTAATTAAATAGAACAAGCACCCAGAGATAAAGGGGCGGAGTTAATGAGTGAATGTCTGCTGATGTACACTCCCGTCTCCTAATAGGTCCCCGGGCTGACTTATAGGCTAGCGTGCCTCTTTTCTGTCTTTCAGAAGTAAATATAGTACAGGCTCATCCTTTTGTAGCTTCTCGGCTATACTAAAGTTCTCAGGCTATGTCCTTCTTTTGACCCCGGCATGGTAAGGTTACTATCGGCCAGTAAGGGTCACTACCACCCCAGTAAATGTACCCACCAACCCAGTCAGAGTACTACCAGCTCTGTCACATCTGTAGTACAGGGAAGGCAGCACTGCTCGCCCTACTACTGGCAACAGGGATGACCAGCCTCCTGTTGCTTGTGCCAACGCAACACTAAAGGGGTGTCTCTGTCCCACAAAGGCAGCCTCTAGCAGGTAAGAGTCTGTGAAGGTCAATGTTCACAGACTTGGTGCACAAGAATCTACCACAATATGCTGGCCTATTGTGATGGATTTTGATCTTGTCCCACAAAACGCTACAATCCTCAAGTATTCTACCTCTCCCAAAAGGAGACGCTGTGCCAGTATGGACAACGATGTCTTATCAATTGCTACTGAATTTCACAAAAATTAAGAACCCTTGGCTCAGTCAAATCAGGTAGAGCTCAAGTATAATCGTAGCATTTACTTGCATAAATCATTTTCTAGGGAGGCAATGGCCTTGAGGCTGTCAAGAATATGTAGCAGTACACCAACAAATAATTTACGGATCAACACAAACCCCACCTTTATGTAGGCTGGTAGAAACAGTTTGACCTAACAGATGATCTAAGACAACAATAACCACACAACGTAACATGTAACCAATGCAAACAAGAGCACAAATAGTAAACCAATCATACAATGCAAAATAGAGTTAAATGGATGATTGGCTAAAGGCTATGGCTAAAGGCTGGTTCCCATAGGCTTTAAGGGATCCCAGACAAGTTGCAGATAGTTTAAGATAACAGATCTGAGACAATCTGAGACAATCTTAAACAGTCTCAGACTCTTGGTTCCCATAGAAAAAATTTCTTAGGATATCTTAAGATAAGATGTCCTAAGACAGTCTGGGACTATCTAAGACACATGGTTCACATTCACATACAGTCTTAGACTATCTTAGACAATCATCAGAGGTGGCCAATGAAATTGCAACTTTTGTGAATTTTAAAAATATACCATTTGTTTTATGATATTTATTTGTGTATTATACATAAAGTGGACAACGAAGCGACTCACAATAACATTAGCACTAAAAGTTTGGAACTGAATTATAAATTTTTTCAAACTAAAAAACCTAGCAGATGTAGTTAAAGTCTCTGTGTTAGTGTCTCGGTGTTTCATCCAGAGTTGTTACTGGCTTCCCAGCTTGCAGCCAACTTCCTCAGGATACTGATCATCATAATTTGCTAAAAAATAAACAAATAATTTATGTCCATTGTAATTTGTTCGCTTTACTACATGCATACACTATTCATGATAAATATACATACATACAACAAATAATATGTATTATATTATTATAATTATTATTGCTTTATCATCAAAACAATTCAACATTCTTATAATTATTATTATTAACGATGATTCACTAATGCAAAATAATAAATGAGTGAATAATAATTATTAGAAGAAAAATATATATACATATTACATTTATTATATGTATGTACAGTACATATATTATTATTTTTATATATATTATATATGCGTGTCAATTCATTTACTTATCTTATGAATGACAGTTGTTTATCAACATCAATCCACAGTGAGCCATGTATGATTGATAACAAACAGGAATTCCTGTTTGTTACCAATAATAATAATAATAATCAGACTGTTGTTAAATAATAATTTGAAAGCCTTAATTTTTACTATTACCCCAACTATTATTATGATTGTTCTAAACGAAGGTTATAGAAACTATTGCTACTTACACTGACTGGCACTTGATGCATTGACTAGGATAGCGGTAGATAATCAAAGAGAGTATTTCACACTTCAAAATACCAATAAAAAAAGAAACCACTGCTTGTTCGTTGCCAGGTGGAAATAAAGCGGAACGAGCAAGTGCATTGTGGTTACACTATCTGATGCAATCGCACGACTGGTTCACATAGACTTGTTGCATAACTATCGTAGTCGTAAGGTCGTAAACTAGTCGTAAAAGTTTGGCTTGTTCAAACTTTCCCGATTTGATCTTACGACCTTACGATTGTTGTAACACATCGTAGTGAATCGTAAGCTGATTACAATTGTGGTTCACATAGACTTGTTGCTGCGATCTTACGACCAGTCGCCGTCTTTTCTACGACTGTTACGACTCTATGGGAACCAGCCTTAAGAGGCGGATTCATAAGCTTGTTATCCAATGGCGGGGCTTTGATTTATTTCGTGGCAGTCCCAGGACTACATTTGACCTGGGATCAATGATATGATAAATCTTTGGTAGGGTGTTTTCAGTTGGTAATATCTTTAGGTTGTCTTTGATTTTCTCAGCTAACACAGCGGTCCTGAACTGGCCCAATAGGTTGTCTACCGGCCCAGTAGGGATCACTACCAGCCCTATCTGGCTTCCTCTATGTCAACCCTAAAATATCTTTTGTGCCAGGATTGCAATTATGGGAGTTCGTGCACTTATTACTGACAATGATGTGACTTCCATTACCATTAATCTGGTGTCAGCTTTTTGGTAGTTCTGCTTGGTGCTCAACCGTAGCCAATAGTGCCTCTAAAGCCAAGTGCAGGGTACTAGTTTTTAGCGACGTATTGCACCAGAATCTATTAGAACATTGCCGCCTTGCTTGTCTTCTTATTTCTTCAGCCAAAATGAGTGTGTGTGGAGAGAGATAGAGAGGGAGGGAGAGGTGGAGAGGGTAAAGCGGAGAAGAAGTGAAACAGGATGTAAGCAGAGCAAGGAAAATGGTGGAAAGTAGAGCGTGGCGGGTCGGGGATAAAGTGTGTTGGTATATCTGAATATGATGGGCTATATTGCTAGTTAATAATGAACTATATAGTCAACAAAAGTTCAATGATTATTTTAGAATATTTCATTCCTGATAAAAACCCAAACAACTAGCAGAGATTATTGTAATAGATTATGGTTTTGGAACCACAGAATACTATTAAGCTCAAGTGTTCTTCCTCTCTCCAGAGGGGACACCAGCGTTTAGGTGAGTGTGTAATACACTTTAACAACTACATAGAGCCTGTGGATCAGACATACTAGTCAGGATAGCTTGGTATAACAAGACTTGTTTATTGCTATCTGCTCGAGGAGGTATACAATGGCTAAGCACTGGAATGAAATGCTGAGCCAAGGCAATTAACAAATGGCAAATAGCAATGAGTATGACGAGAGTTCTGCCTTTTATAGGCAAAGTTGCGAGAAGTGATTGGTCGATATGGTGGCCAATCACAAGTATGGTAATTAAATTCATCAGAACATAACAAGGCTAGACATACTGGCAATTAACAAGAGAATACGTAAGTTTAAACGGTATAGCGGCAAGTAGGTGGAGTTGATACTCAAGGGCCTTCTCACAGGCTAGGTTCCATATATCTTGAGGTTGGAAGATGAATATGTCCTGGATACATCCTTCTGAAGGGCTTAGGCTAAGGCGTTCCTCGGTGCTCGAAATGCCCAATCCTGAATACGCTACTCAGAATCGGTAGAGAATCTGCATGAGTCAATCCCGGATCTACAGTGGCCAAACCTGGACCTGCAGTGGCCTAACCTGGATCTGCAGTGGTCGTGACTGAGTCTGCATTAATCATGACTGTCCCTGTCATTTTATGCAGACTCCCCACACCTTATAGTCGCTATTTTATGGCAAGCAGTTCACAGCCAGTAGCTGGCTGCTGGTGCAATTATGGGTTAGAGGAGTCACTGTGACTCAGAGATGGTCTCTCTTAACAGTGTAGAGCAAGTTTCTACATAGTTTGTATGGGAAAATCTACCACATTATAACATGTCTCTTTAGATAAATTGCTATTGAGAAACTCAGTCAAGTTACTAATATTTGTGCGGAAACAAATGCGACAGATTGGAAAATTGTTTATATTTTTTATCTCCTTCAGCATGAAAATCCATAAAAAAGTTTAGCCTAAAAAATGATCAACCAAATGGTAGCGCTGTTTGAGTTGGCACATAGAAATTTAGGTTCATCCAAAACTAAAAATTTCTTGTTTTTGTTCCCTAGGTCAATGGCTCGTTTGATACAACAACAGTGGAACAATTGATTCCAGCAAAGTTTGGTAAAAATGTTCCGAAACACGTAGCCGAGGCAATGTCTACACTGTACAGGAAGTTGCAGGCAAATGGCTCTATTATAAACGATCTATTGTCAACAGAGTATCCAATCATACCTAATGTCTATCACTATGTAAGGTAAGGCAATGCTAGCTTTATATGTGCATAAATGAATGTGTGCAAGCGTGCGCGTGTTCATGTGTGAGAGTGTGCTTGTGAGTGACCGTGTATATAATGGTATGATTATCCAATCAGGCTCTAATATCTGCACTGGTCAATGCCAGGTCTATCATCGCCAGTGCAGAAGCCTCTCACTCAAAGAGCAGACCCGACTTGTGTTTTTAATGAACCTAAAATGTTTCAGATCTTCCAGCTTAACTTTTTTGTGTTTTTTCTTGAGCTACCGAAAACCATTTTATGTTTAACAGCCAGTCTTCCAGGTCAAGGCTTGCAGAAAATGTTGGAGTATATACCAGATGCCATCTTATCTTGTTTTATGTTCAATCTTTCTATTGTTGGGGTGAACAATAAAAACAGCGAAAGGAAAGGTCTTTTATGGAAGTAATTGCAAGGAAGTGTGTAGTCAAAAGTGGCAAGATAAAAAGGGAAGTTCTTGAGGAAAGAGCAACTAAAAGTTTTTGTACTTCCAGCTGATGTAAGTAACCAGCTGCCTTCAGAAGTCTAGGTTTGAGTTTGGAGTGGTGGTGTGGGGGTAGGTGAATTCTTCAGGGATGTAAAGAAGTAGGCAAGGAGTTTATTTACATTATTTTATACATTCAACCATGGCTGAAGCCCTCTGAAAATAGTAGCTTCAGGAGCTACTCATTAACAAAACATTATGAGTTTGTGGCTCCACTTTTCTGATAGAACTAATGATTTTATTTTGCTCATATAACTTGCATAACGCATGAAAACATAATTGAATGCTCTGTAATAACATTTGTTTGGTTGAGTTCAAATGAAATAAGCTTCTGTGTAAGCCATTACAGGTGCAAGCCATTACTGGTGCAAGCCATTACTGGTGCAAGCCATTACAGGTGCAAGCCATTACTGGTGCAAGCCATTACTGGTTCAAGCCATTACTGGTGCAAGCCATTATTGGTGCAAGCCATTACTGGTGCAAGCCATTACTTGTGCAAGCCATTACTGATGTAAGGCATTACTGGTGTAACCCATTACTGGTGCTCATTAGATCTTTTTTCACAGCTAGTAAGAATCTGGACTGAAGCCGGAGCTTCTGACGAGCAAAAGAAGTAGTGCAGCCGAGCAGGTTCGATAGGTGCCAGTTTAATACCAAAGAGGTAGTCGTACTCTGATTTTGGTTCGGAGCTCCAGTGATGTCTGGAGATTAGATTGGTTTAAATGTAGGCGGTACGGTCCATGAGAATATGTGTAGGTGGTGTGGACTTTCCTGACTGCTTCTTTCAACTATTTGACTAGCTTTGGAACAAAGAAATGTACCACAACATCTTTTAATAGATCATAAAATGCGCAGTACTTGTCTAAATAATCAATCAAATGGAGCCCAGTGGTTAGTAAAAATCTGCTCTGAAATGCCAAAATATTGAAAAACTCTTTCCATTGTTTCACTGTCATTATTGAGGCAGTGGCATTTGGAAAAGACAATGAGTGGTTACAGTTGGTTTCTGGCCAAAAGACCAAATGGCCAACTTGTACGATGGCTATTGTGGGCATCCACACATTCTCCAGCTGCTGCAAGTCTAGTGGATTTTTTCTCTGCATGCTGGCAAGCTTTACAACTGTTAGTGATCACCCTCATCTGAAAACAGGGTACTCCTTGCTATGCTAGACAGTGTGGGGTATTAGACTAGCAGCGCACATCTGTAAAAGGTCATAAGGTCTTGCAGCTCTCGGATGGCTGTACCTGTTGAAGCTGCAACAGTCTTCCGCATAACTGGAAATTTTAGGTGGCAGAGTTTTTAAAATTTGGTTCGTGGTGCAGACTTTAAAGTGAGCACTGGCCCTTGAGCTGACATTGTTTTTCTGCAAGGCACTTTTTAACAAAGCAACCGTGAAATCGACTTGGATTGGGAGAGGCATGCATGGGGTATGGGGCATTACAGGCAAGTGAAAGAGTAAGTAGTATTATAAAATTGATTCTTGTTAATGGAAGACTAAAAGGGAGGTCCAGCGTAGATGAAAATAAGTAATGAGAGATGTTGTACCAGGAAAGCTTTGTCACACAGTGAGCATTGCGTATAAGAATTTCCCTCTGGTACGGCCAATGGATGGCGTTTGCAAGTGCATACAGGATCGCTCTGTTCATAGACAGGACTGGTAGATCACCCAAATAGAAAAGTGCCTATTTATTTTTCCAAATAAGTTGGCATGTGCTTGTTTGGTCGAGTTGATTGTACGTTCAAGGAGAGTAAGATGAGTTTTGCCTATTCTAGATGTCAACTCATGTCACGCTCTTTTGGATGCAAGCACTTTCTGGATATCCTGGGTTTTCTATTGCGGAGGGCATCGAAATAATAACTCTGCCGTAGGTATTGAAGGACTGCATAGTATATCCAATCACTAGTTTCAGGGACTTTCAGAAGACTGGTGATAAGATACTTGGCAACCCATTCACTATGTTCCCATGCTGCGAATTCATTCGGGTTTGAACTCATAAATCGTCCATTCGGGTCATGGGAATTCTGACTCGTACGAGTTGGTTCGGATTCATTCGTGTTGGCTCAGTGCGGTTCCTCAAACCGAATTCGTTCGGGTTGAGCATTGATTAGGATCATGGGAATCGTTCGTGTTGATGAATTCGAATTCGTTTGGGTTGCTCTTTTGTGAAAAAGGCATTGAACTGGCAATTTGGCAGTAAATCAGTTTTTGCGTATTTTCCAACTGCAGCATTCATATAATAATAATAATCCTCAGCAAATTTAACAACAGGTAAGTTATAAATTATTCACTATTTGCTCGGGAAACAGAATCATAGCTCTGTTTCATAAATGGGCAAACTAAATTATTATTATTTTTATACTTGCCAAAAAGTTATTTATTTATTGTTTGGAAATAATTTATTTATTATTATTATTAATTATTTATCATTTCTTATAGCTATCATTATATTTATTAATAATCATCTATAATTATTACAAATTGTTGATTTTGTTATTATTCATCTACTTACTAGTTTATGCTGTGAACATTCCACAAATTTGACTCATATTACTACTTAGTAATACGAGCGCGGTTGCTTATCAACTCACTACAATCAAGTAATTATTGCGCTCGCTACTCACTGTAAAGAAGGACAACTCCCGCAACTTATTTCAATTCGAATTATCATAGGAACGGATTGGAATGCCAACCCGAATGAATGCTAACCAACTCGAATGGACGCCCGATCCGAACGAATTCGCAGCATGGGAACATGGTGATTGGGTGATGAACTCTTACACAGCCTGTTTGAATACTTATTGCTCCAGGATGTTGGGATAGCCATAACATGTCAAAGGAAAGTAGATGGGGGTAAAATATCCGTAGGTTCCAGGTTGCACAAGATACGACTCAATATCTTTTACAATTTATTTCAGTCAACGTTCTGTCAGACAACTTGTCGATTTAATAAAGGAGTTTGGTGCTGCATAACTTTTAGAGGAAATTAATTTTATCGTTAGTTTTGAAATTTCCATTAGTGAGCTTTCCTGAACTGGTGTTTATTCAGCTACTTTCTAATTCCTTTTCTATTTTTTTTTAATCGGGTTGTGTGGTACGACCAAGGAAGGAAAAGGGGTCATGGGAGAGGCAATGGTGGGAGGACGCTAAGGAACTGGCAACTTCACTTAGTAGTAATTCAAGCCAGAGTAGAGTAATCGTTGAGTCACTGATTGCTTGAGAACACGGTGAAGACTGAAGGTGGTTGCCTGTTGGTTGTTCGT
Organism: Cryptosula pallasiana; assembly: GCA_945261195.1. Classification (NCBI taxonomy): domain Eukaryota; kingdom Metazoa; phylum Bryozoa; class Gymnolaemata; order Cheilostomatida; family Cryptosulidae; genus Cryptosula; species Cryptosula pallasiana. The sequence continues at coordinate 31,481,274 of OX183130.1, forward strand.
GCATTGACAATATTAGCATTACTAGCACTGATTGGACTTGAAAAGCTCTTGCCGCGGTTACGAACTTGTTTTTGCTTGGTATGTTGTATGTAAGCTTTGTATATCACCTCAAGAGATCTACGTTGTGCAGCAGTTTGGGTTAGTGAATTTTACCCTTTCTTTGAAAAAAAAGTTTTAAATTTTTAGCAAAACTTTTAATGGATATTTATTTTACATTTTTAGATTTTGCTGCCATTAGATTTGGCTGGGCATACCAACTACATTTTTAGTGTTACTTTTGATGCCATTATATGTTGTACTTTTAGTAAAAATGGTGTTGAGATGACGTTTATCCTTCCTGAAAGTTTTAGGAAATCCTGAAGATTTCCTTCGTAGACTTGGTGGTGTTACTTAGCATATTTACTTTCAAAAGTTGAAAAAAATAAAATTTAATGTTTTTTAGTTATTAAATTATTAAATTTAATTAAGTTTATGCAAGAATTGTTTAAAGACAATATTGAAACCTTAAGTATTTCTCAGGACTTCAAGACCAATAGATGTCATCCCAGCACCACGCCAACAGATTTAGAAATATAGAGACACAGTCGTTAGACAGAAACGATAGAGACAAAAAAGTTGACCACAAGGTCAAATACATATTGTTGGCTAAGTCAAAGATTTGACAGCTGTTGACTTTTACATTACAGCGAGTAGTCGGCATGTTTACCGAGGCCTTAAAACTAGCAAAACAAGAGTCATTTATGGAAAATCTATATAATAGCAAATAAAGCTTGCCTCCATTACATCATTGCTATTACAAATTACATATTATTGGTCTACAGGTTCAACCAATCAAATATGAGGTTTCATGAGATGCTGTCCATACAGTCAGCAATCACAGTAGGAGAGGCAGACATGATTTATATACACGCTAATGTACCACCAGAGGGAAAGTACTGGGATATGATTAAAGATAATGACAGGTAAGTACTGTGGTAGATTTTGGTGAATAATAATAGTAAACTGGGAGTTTGCTACACTATATCCACACCGAATGCGCTAAAGCTTGACCCACAGCCATCGGTAAGATGCTGTGCCGGTAGCAAAGCTTTACTGTGCCGGTGGCACAGTATGCAGGGCCGGTAGAGACCCCTGCAGGGCCAGTATTGACCCCTGCCAACCCGGTATGGTGACTCAGGGCCAGTCAAAGATGGCTGCCATAGCAGAGGACTTCTAAAACCAGTCAAGATCCTGCACTAAGTCAAGAACAGAAGATACCCTTCCATGTATCCGATGTAGCCAAAACCACAAGCTAACCAGAGCCTTGTGACCCTGTAGGACACTCTGATTGGACAATGGGAGATAGGACTCCGCCTCTAGTCACTTGGCGCTTGTTCTATTTAACTTTGTTTGTCGCATGATTGGTTGCTTATTTATATATGTAATCGCATTGGTCTAATCACTTCCTGTGCCTTTACTGTTATATGATTTTATGCTAATTATAAAAGTGCTGGCTTTGTTCAGATTCCTTGCATACATTCTCATGTCTTGCCAATAACCGTAGTAGATTGCCACCCTAGGACTTTGCCTATTGAGAATAAAGCCAGTATTCAAACTGCACTCTGTGTTGTTTGTGTGAGCCATGGGCTCTGACTATACCGGATAATTCGGTTGCATTACACAGTTGTCACTGTGGAGCAGCACAGTGTCCCCTCTGGAGAAAGGTACAATACTTGAGCGTAGTGGATATCCGTGGAAACCAGACCGGAATCCATTACAGTACTAAAGTTTAAAAAATTGTGTTCTCCACTGATGACTAGGTATGATTTAGCTTTGTACAGTGTCACCATGTAATTTCAATGCTATAACATGTAGACAGTAGCTACATGATTTATAAGTTTTTTTGCTCATCGCTTTTGCTAAAGATGAATTCGCAGCTTTGCAATTTGTAAAAAAAACTTTATTTAATAAAGTGTAGCAGATTTTAGCTACTTCTCCACTAATTTTGTCACCAGGCAAACTGCTGTCCGCCAACACAACAAGACAGTCAGCCTCTCAAGGCCTCACAATAAACAGTCAATCTCTCCCCAGAGGTGACCCTGTGCCAGGATGGTACTTGCAACTAGTTGTAAAGGAGAACCCTCAACTTTAACACCTGTAGTGAGCCCTCGGCTCAGACATACACTCAGTACTTTTGACTGGTACATGTATAAACATTCATTCCTATCAAGAATAAAAAGTGGCACACATTAGTAGCATGTGATGAACTGCTGTAATGTACTGCAATGTAACACATAATTTGTAATGCAATGAGCTGAACAAAAGCTCTGCCTTTTATAGCCAGAGTTACAGGAAGTGACAAGCTTAGTTTTCCGAACACTCCAATCACACATAGGAATCACCAGAGTTGACCAGTAACAATATGTATAAAAATACTGGCCAATAGTAGATAAGTTAAAAGAAACTGGTGCCCAGAAGGAAGGGTTGGAGTCTATGGGCATTCCAGCCAGTAATACCTTGGTATTCCTCTCTCCTATGGTTCTAGGTCTTTTATGGCCTTTGATCCTGCTTTCTCAACTTTTGATGGTAAGCTCCTGGATTCGGGTCCTGGAGGTTCTTAGTCTACATGTGTTTTCTCAGGCTATGTCAGCCATTTTGTGGCCGGCCCGGGATAGCTACCCAGGGCCGGGGGTAGCAATTACAATGTGCTGGTATGGTTAGATATTTCTTTATTGCCTATTTAAAGCAATGGAGTGACTGTAATAGAAACGGGACATGTTCTATTATTTATTTAAGAGGCAAGCCTGTTGGTAGCAACCATCAGGGGACAAAGTAGTGGTCACTTATGGTGACTGGTGAAATCCACTACAAAGTGTGGAAGAAAGTTCCTCAACCACTTAACCAGAGCAGATGGAACTCCCAAATAATAGTTGAACTGTGATTTGGTTCATTCTGGCTGCAAACAAAACAAGCCTAATATATATATACTTTTATAGGGTGAAACTGGTTACAATAGTGCCACCCACTTCCATATTTGGGAAACCATTTGGCTGGGTTCAGCATGCATCAGATCTGGCAAGGATTCAGGTTAGTGTTGACTTCGCCGAAAACTACTTCCAAAAATTAATTTTCTTGTGAATCACCAATTAATGTACCACATTATTCCTCGCTGGTCCTGAGACAATGGTAAAAGTACAGAAACTATCACATTGTCATACTAATTTATTTGGTGACCAGATGTAAGACTCTGAAATTCGGTGTCCTTCATTCAGTCGAGTCAAAAGTCAGTTTGTAAATGGCTTATGAGGAAAATATATTTCTTTTCACTCAAGTAAGTAACTTTTTTTGAGGTTGTGAAGTATTTGGAAATGCTTTGCAGTTTAAAATTAAACTGTCAGGTTCATTTTGAATTGTCACACCTTTTACCTTCTTAAAAAAAATATTCAACTCATGAATGACAAATTATTTTCGCCCAAGAGTATAAAAAGACATGACTCAAACTTTAAATGGTTTGATTCTACCAAAAATGAATTGCTCTATTGCAAGAAGTTGTCTCCTCTTCTTGAATAATATCTATCGAGTGGATGTCGACACGCGTCTTTTGATTTGTCAATTTTGATTCTGCTAATATTGAATGTATACACTCATTAGTCCTAATACGTGGCGAAAATAAAACAATCTTTGGAAGCGTAGTTGATTTCGGATTTCATTGCCTGCTGTATTTCAAACTCATCAATGACTATTTCAGTCATCAAATGCACCTTTCTGCTGCGTGTTTCGAGCCATACTAGCCCAAACCACTAGGCTACAAGTTTGAGATTTTCTAGGCTCACACACACAATGGCTAGGTCAGTCCAGTGTTTAGCGTGTAATGGCTATTTAAACATCGTATTACGTGATTAACCCACAGTTATATCAACTAAAAATATATATGTATGCACTACCATGTGGATACACAAGTGTGTCTATTAGTGGTATCTACCTATAGGTTTGTAGGAATGAGGGTGCTGGGATGACATCTATCGGTCCCAAAGTTTTCTGGGAAACCTTGAAGAAATGCCGAGGATTTATTTTTTAGAACTTGCACTATTATTTATCGCATTCATTTTAAAATTTTAAAACAATTGAGATTTTATGATTATTTAACTACTATTTAGAGTTAATTAAAGATAATTAGGAAACCTTAAGGATTTCTGAGGACTTCAAGACTGATAGAGGTCATCGAGCACTGGAGTGAGTGTTCATCTGCTATTGTTACGTCAGTGGCTTCAGCGATTAATCTTGTCGTAGATTATCTTTCAGTTATGTTGTGGTTTAGTCACTAGAGTGCCTTCAAGGCTATGTCTATTGTAGTAGGGGTTGCATTGAATGGCAAATATTTGAATAGCCAACTAAATGAAAGTTCTTACTCTCGGCAAGTGTATTTTGTTGTTGTCAGTTGTACGGTTAGTAATGGAGAGTCATACAGTACAGGATGAGTTGTTAGATGTGGTGGCAAGGGGTAGGCAACACTGTTCAGGTCTTAAGCCAGTTTTCTGCAGGTCGTTTGATTGTCTCAAGCAGGTCTTCTGCATGCTTTGCAGACGTCTTGTGCAGGTATTACGCAGTTTTGGTGCAATTTTTACGCAGGTATTGGATAGGGGTATTTTTGATCAAAGTTATTTTACACAAGTATAGTTTTGAAAAGACTTTGGTTCAAGTTTCACCACAGATGAATAGTCTATAGTTAAAAACCTTGGTTTGTATCAGTTGTTGATAGAAATTTCTTGGATGAAGAAAATTTAGGTTTTTTTTATACCATCATGCGTCTGTATTTCTAGAAAAAAAAGTTTACTATTGACACTGCCAACAGTATGCTTGCTTTAAATGCTCCCTAGTCATGTAGAAATGCTGCCTTGCAAATTTCAATCAACTAGCAAAAAAACCACCATTTATAATCTCGGCTTTATGAGAAAATTAGACTTTGGTGGCCTTGAAAGTCTAAAACGTTTTGGAATATACATTTCATGTGAAACATGCCAAACAAACGCAATATTTATTTTATACGTAAACATTTTTTGTAGATCCTGAGAGAATATGGAGGGATATACATAGACAATGATTGTATTGTAATAAACAACATCCGAAGGTTGAGAAAACATCATTGCGTGGTATCTAAATCTTCAGATGAGAAAAATATGGGTGGGTATGGATATAGCCTGCATTTATTCCTTCCCTTTACTAACAGTAACCCAATGATTGCCAATAGCAGCTATAGATGTGCAAATCTAATTAGAAATTCTGCTGGTAAGTGCAGACAACTACAAGAAAAACTACAAGCCTAGATGTGCATGCTGTAGGTAACATGATTATGATGTCTACAACTGACTGTGTATTCATGCAAATGTATGAAGAGCTATATAAGTTAGACTACAGGAGAGATCTATGGTATTACAATGGGGGAGAGTTACCACAGATGGCTATATTAGATCCCTATCCAGGAATTGCTTTAATGGCTGATGAAGGAGTACAACAACGTAAGTAGGCAGTTTATTGGCAGGTCAACGCTTGCAGCTTTGTTTATTGTATATATATATGTATTGTAGTGGATTTCACCGACCACTACTGGACATAACTACTACCTGACTGACTACCGGCTGTACAAGGTCTTAGCCCCTGCCCTGTACCGTATCCCGTCAGTAGTAATATATGAGCAGATCTCCCTACCAAGTGTTTTTTTGTGGGGTTAATATCTGGGGTTATGCAATGGGTTACGGCGTTGGATGAATTCGCCGAGTTTATATTGTATTTTATTTGAAGGGCATTTGAGTGGCATTTGAGTGGCATTTAAGTGGTATTTGAGTTTTGATTATTTTTTTACTTAATTTGAACTTATAGCATATAGATTTTGAATGTATGGCATTCAAGTTTTTGTAATTTGAACTCATATGTTATCTTGGGAGAGAGGAGAGAGGAGTTATATCTACATTAAATAAATACATTGATTGAAAATGAAACAATATATGATTATATACATTTATTGTATAATAAGTAAGAATATTTTACATAACTCGAACTCATATGATATTTTGAGAGAGAGAGGAGAGAAGAATGAGGAGATATAACTACATTGAATCAATATATGATTATATACATTTATTACATAATAAGTAGGAAAATACTCTTGTATAATATAGGTAGAGTTAGTAAATACTAAGTAATACAAAGCACTACAACTTGTAATGAGAGAGGGGAGAGGAGAGATGAGAGAGGAGAGAAGAGAGAGGAGAGAGAGAGAGGAGAGAGAGGAGAGAGACTTTTTAGTTTGCTATACATTCATGTATATATGGATAATTATGTACATATTTATGGCTATATTTACATTTACATTGCATAATATACATTTATTACATAATAAGTATATTAAATGCTATAAAATATGTTGGAAAATCACCAAATTAGTCCTCTAGATGGGTAAAATCTACAGTATTTGGGAAATAACTGCAAGAGAGGAGAGAGGAGTATTTGGTAGAGGAGAGAGTATCTTGAGAGAAAGAGAGGAGAGATGAAAAGAGGAGAGAGGAGATATATCTACATTGAATAAATACAGTGATTAAAAATGAAATAATATGTGAATATATGCATTTATTGTGTAATAAGTAGGGAAAATGTCATATAATATAGCTAGAGTCGGTAAATATTAAATAATACAAAACATTACAACTTGTAATGACAATCAATGCATATACATTTATTACATAATAAGTATATTAAATGCTATAAAATATGTTGGAAAATCACCAAATTAGACCTCTAGATGGTTAAAATCTACAGTATTTGGGAAATAACTGCAAGAGAGGAGAGAGGAGTATTTGGTAGAGGAGAGAGTATCTTGAGAGAGAGAGGAGAGATGAAAAGAGGAGAGAGGAGAGAGGGGAGAGGAGAGATGAGAGAGGAGAGAAGAGAGAGGAGAGAGAGAGGAGAGAGAGGAGAGAGACTTTTTAGTTTTCTATACATTCATGTATATATGGATAATTATGTACATATTTATGGCTATATTTACATTTACATTGCATAATATACATTTATTACATAATAAGTATATTAAATGCTATAAAATATGTTGGAAAATCACCAAATTAGTCCTCTAGATGGGTAAAATCTACAGTATTTGGGAAATAACTGCAAGAGAGGAGAGAGGAGTATTTGGTAGAGGAGAGAGTATCTTGAGAGAAAGAGGGGAGAGATGAAAAGAGGAGAGAGAAGAGAGAAGATATATCTACATTGAATAAATACAGTGATTAAAAATGAAATAATATGTGAATATATACATTTATTGTGTAATAAGTAGGGAAAATGTCATATAATATAGCTAGAGTCGGTAAATATTAAATAATACAAAACATTACAACTTGTAATGACAATCAATGCATACGCTTTTACTAAAAAAAAAAAATATCTTGAAGATAATTTTTTTACATAACTATATACATACTTGAGAGAAAGAAAGAGATAGAGGAGAGAGAGGGAGGAGAGAGGGAGAGAGAGAGGAGAGAGAGATTTTTTAGTTTTCTATACATTCATGTATATATGGTTAATTATGTACGTATTTATGGGTATATTTATATCTACATAGAGAGAGGAGATATATCTACATTGAATAAATATATTGTTCAAAAATGAAACATTATATGATTATATACCTGATTACATAATAAGTAGGGAAAATCTTCCTATATAATATAGCTAGAGTCAGTAAATACTAAGTTATACAAAGCAATACAACTTGTAATGACAATCAATGCATTCATACATACATACATATGGTATCTTGAGATAGAGAAAGAGAGAGAGGAGAGAGAAATCTTTTAGTTTTCTAGCAATTAATGTATATATGGTCAATTATGTGCATATTTATGGGTATATTTATATCTACATAAAGAGAGAGAAGAGAGGAGATATATCTAAATTGAATAAATACATTGATTAAAAATGAATCATTATATGATTATATACATTTATTACATAATAAGTAAGGAAAATCTCCCCATATAATATAGCTAGAGTCAGTAAATACTAAGTAATACAAAGCACTACAACTTGTAATAAATACAAAGTAATAACAGTTAATGCATAGTTTGTTCCTTTACAACGATGTCTTTGATGTAGTGATGTTATATCTTAGGAAGGAAGACTTCTGTTCTATGTGCTTTTAATTTCGTAATGAACTAAAATAAAAAAAGTTATGTATTAGTATAGAATGATTAAGTAAAAATGTAAAATAATTACATGAATTTGAATTATAGTTCTAGTTACATTGGATAGTTTACATTATTAGAAAAGGGAAATAACTCACCAAGTTACATTGTTCAACTTGTTCTTTCTTGAGCATTATTTTCACCAAGTGTTTTTGATTCTCTTTCATCTATCTAAAACAAAACAAAAAATACTTGCTTTATAAATATGTTGTAAAAAATACACTAATTAGACCGAAAAAGTGCTTTTTTTTTACCTGAAAAAATGTATATGTTCAACATTTTGTTGTAAAAACTACACTAATTACACCCAAAAAGTCCTTTTCTTTACCATGAAAATGTATATATTCAGCATTTTGTTGTAAAAAATACACTAATTACATCAAAAAAGTCCTTTTTTCACCTAGAAAATGTATATGTTCAGCATTTTGTTGTCAAAAAATACACTATTTACACCAAAAAAGTCCTTTTTTTCCCCTGGAAAATGTATATATTCAGCATTTTGTTGTAAAAAATACACTAATTTCACCAAAAAAGTCCTTATTTTCACTTGTAAAATGTATATATTCAGCATTTTGTTTAATTTATGGTAAAAATTAGTAAAACTCACCTATAGTGATATGATAGCCTTGAGTTATAGATTAGCTTCTTGAGCTCTTGTTCTGGACAGTTTTCTTTTTCAGCATCATCGAAGTAGAATCCATGTAGTTTGAGTCTTCATTGGTTTGGTATCATCTAAGCAGGAGAGAAAGTAATGTTGTGTAACATTGAGTCTTCATTGGTTTGCTATCATCTTATCTTCAAAATCCATGTAATTTGAGTCTTCATTGGTTTGCCATCATCTAAGTAGGTGGTAGATCTTGAAAGGAATTTTTGCTGTGTTGGAGAAGTATGCTGTCTTCAAAACTCATGTAGTTTGAGTCTTCATTGGTTTGGTATCATCTAAGTAGGTGGTAGATCTTGAAAGGAATTCTTGCTGTGTTGGAGAAGTATGCTGTCTTCAAAATTCATGTAGTTTGAGTCTTCATTGGTTTGGTATCATCTAAGTAGGTGGTAGATCTTGAAAGGAATTCTTGCTGTGTTGGAGAAGTGTGCTGTCTTCAAAATTCATGTAGTTTGAGTCTTCATTGATTTGGTATCATCTAATTAAGTCGTAGATCTTGAAAGGAATTCTTGCTGTGTTGGAGAAGTATGCTGTCTTCAAAATTCATGTAGTTTGAGTCTTCATTGGTTTGGTATCATCTAAGTAGGTGGTAGATCTTGAAATGAATTCTTGCTGTGTTGGAGAAGTATGCTGTCTTCAAAATTCATGTAGTTTGAGTCTTCATTGGTTTGATATCATCTAAGTAGGCGGTAGATGTTGAAAGGAATTCTTGCTGTGTTGGAGAAGTGTGCTGTCTTCAAAATTGATGTAGTTTGAGTCTTCATTGGTTTGGCATCATCTAAGTAGGTGGTAGATCTTGAAAGGAATTCTTGTTGTGTTGGAGAAGTGTGCTGTCTTCAAAATCCATGTAGTTTGAGTCTTCATTGATTTGGTATCATCTAATTAAGTCGTAGATCTTGAAATGAATTCTTGCTGTGTTGGAGAAGTATGCTGTCTTCAAAATTCATGTAGTTTGAGTCTTCATTGGTTTGGTATCATCTAAGTAGGTGGTAGATCTTGAAATGAATTCTTGCTGTGTTGGAGAAGTATGCTGTCTTCAAAATCCATGTAGTTTGAGTCTTCATTGGTTTGGTATCATCTAAGTAAGTGGTAGATCTTGAAAGGAATTCTCGCTGTGTTGGAGAAGTATGCTGTCTTCAAAATCCATGTAGTTTGAGTCTTCATTGGTTTGGTATCATCTAAGTAGGTGGTAGATCTTGAAAGAAATTCTTGCTGTGTTGGAGAAGTGTGCTGTTGGTAGATCTTAACCAGATGTTTTATAGTCTTTGCTACTGATGCATTTCGTCTCAAACAAGAGTCCAAAGTACACATTGTGTCTACAAAATACAAAAAATTGATTGTTACAATTGATTCATTTATTTTCATTGGCTTTATATACATATACATAAAGTAGCGAAGAAACAGTTTGTGTGAGTATGAAACTATCTAGTAGAGATAAATTTATATCTAGGTTCAACTAGCATTAATAATTATTACTATTTTGTTAATAATAAATAATTAGTCAGTTACTTTACTAGCGCTCAGACAAACACACAATTTTGTTAATGTCAAAGTCTGTGATCTTACAATGAAATAGCTTAGATATTAATAGCATAAAAGTATCTAGTAAAGATAAATTACCTAGGAGTAAATTCTAGTTGAGGTTCGACTTTTTTAATAATAAATAATTAAACCCGCTTGGACAAACAGACAGATTTTGTCAATGACACAGCTTGCGATCTTGCGAGCGAATAGCTTAGGCACTGTGCGTATAAAATTATCTAGTAAAGTTAAATATATGTCTAGAGACGAAAATGGAGGACAACTCCGTATCGCAACTAGTTGAGCTTTTCAACTAGTGTTAAATACTCATTTATTATTTATTTTAAAAATAAATAATTAGAGCTTTCTACTAGTGTTAAATAATTAGTGATAATTTTTTACCTTATCACCACTTAGAGCCAGATGATTTAATTAACTAAAGACAAATAATTATTTTAGCATTTCTTACCTTGATGCTGGATAGTCTCCTAGTAGCTGTAGTAGATGATACTTCTCCGCTTGTTGTTGAAGAACTGGATGCTTTCTGTGTGAAAACAGTGGCTCTTAAATAGCTAAAGTTGCACTGATTAAACCCTATGAATCAGCAATTTTCCCAATGCTTTCGCGGGAATAAATAAATTATTTTCACGCGAATGGAAACCGTTGCTTTCGCGGGAATAAATAATTTATTTTCACGCGAATACAAACCGTTTCTTTCGCGGGAATAAATAATTTATTTTCACGCGAATAGAAACTGTTGCTTTCGCGGGAATAGATAGTTTATTTTCACGCGAATAGAAACTGTTGCTTTCGCAGGAATAGATAGTTCATTTTCACGCGAATAGCAACCGTTGCTTTTGCGGGAATAAATAATTTATTTTCACGCGAATAGAAACTGTTGCTTTCGCGGGAATAGATAGTTTATTTTCATGCGAATAGCAACTGTTGCTTTCGCGGGAATAAATAATTTATTTTCACGCGAATGGAAACTGTTGCTTTCGCGGGAATAGATAGTTTATTTTCACGCGAATAGCAATCGTTGCTTTCGCGGGAATAAATAATTTATTTTCACGCGAATAGAAACTGTTGCTTTCGCGGGAATAGCTAGTTTATTTTCACGCGAATAGCAACCGTTGCTTTTGCGGGAATAAATAATTTATTTTCACGCGAATGGAAACTGTTGCTTTCGCGGGAATAGATAGTTTATTTTCACGCGAATAGCAATCGTTGCTTTCGCGGGAATAAATAATTTATTTTCACGCGAATAGAAACTGTTGCTTTCGCGGGAATAGCTAGTTTATTTTCACGCGAATAGCAACCGTTGCTTTCGCGGGAATAAATAATTTATTTTCACGCGAATAGAAACTGTTGCTTTCGCGGGAATAAACAGTTTTTATTCCCGCGAAAGCATTGGAAAAAATGCTGATTCATAGGGTTTAATCAGTGCAACTTTAGCTATTTAAGAGCCACTGTTTTCACACAGAAAGCATCCAGTTCTTCAACAGCAAGCGGAGAAGCATCATCTACTACAGCCACTAGGAGACCAACCATCCAGCATCAAGGTAAGAAATGCTAAAATAATTATTTGTCTTTAGTTAATTAAATCATCTGGCTCTAAGTGGTGATAAGGTAAAAAATTATCACTAATTATTTAACACTAGTAGAAAGCTCTAATTATTTATTTTTTAAAATAAATAATTGTTGTCTGTCTCCACACCCCAATAGTTTACTAAGCACATTCTCAATCTATTATAACTCTATGGTCTTAACTGCTTTTGTCATAAATACACACATATATATATATAAGATACTCTAGCTTTTGTCATAAGTTCATATATACATATATAAGATACTCTAACTAATAAATACACTCTTAGCCACTCATGCAAATATTACCCTTTTATTTTTAGAGTGTTATGGATGATCTTTCTGAAGAGCTCCTTTGTACAGATCTATATCCAACAGAAAATCGAATTAAAAACAGCAAAACAACTCCTAAGAGAAAGAAAACTGCTCCAAAACCGATAGCTCATTTAACAGTTGAATATCTCAACAAAAGGAGAGCTAGGGAATTAGAAAAGTCTAAAGGTTCTCAAGTGATTGACTCACCAAAAGTTCCGATTTGCAAAACATTTGAAGATCTTCCTATCCCAAGCATTATATGAGTGACTGCTGTGATACATCCATCAAGTAAGGAGAAGTGTAGATATTCTCAAGTTTGCTACCATGATCTTTCAGATATAAATGAACTCGAGCCTAAAGTACTTTTTTGTCCAGTTGAAATAGCTAAAAGCTTCAGCTGTGATAATTACCCCCCTCCGTTTAACGTTGTATATTTGGGTAGAAAGGGAAAACCGAAAGATAAAAGTGTTCTTTGGTATGATGTCAGACGTGTTACCAAACCTAGATTGAGGATTTTTTAAGATGCACCAAATACCTGGTTTTTTTTGTAAATTTGTACAAATATATGAAATTTAATCATTTAGAGAGAAAATTTAATGAAATGAAAGAATATTTTACCAAATAGTCTGGTCTTTTGTAAATTTGTACAATTATATGAAATTTAACCATTTAGAGAATGATTTCTTTTAGAGAATGATTTCTTTTTGCAAAAAAATTAATGAAAATTGAATGAAATGAAAGAATATTTCACCAAATACCTCTTTTTTTGTAGATGTATACAAATAGATGAATATCTAACTTCATCCATTTTTTCCATTTGGAATCGTATCTGAAGGTTTTTCAAGATATTTTTTTTTAAGTAAAAGCGTATGCATTGATTGTCATTACAAGTTGTAATGTTTTGTATTATTTAATATTTACCGACTCTAGCTATATTATATGACATTTTCCCTACTTATTACACAATAAATGTATATATTCACATATTATTTCATTTTTAATCACTGTATTTATTCAATGTAGATATATCTCCTCTCTCCTCTTTTCATCTCTCCTCTCTTTCTCTCAAGATACTCTGTCCTCTACCAAATACTCCTCTCTCCTCTCTTGCAGTTATTTCCCAAATACTGTAGATTTTACCCATCTAGAGGACTAATTTGGTGATTTTCCAACATATTTTATAGCATTTAATATACTTATTATGTAATAAATGTATATTATGCAATGTAAATGTAAATATAGCCATAAATATGTACATAATTATCCATATATACATGAATGTATAGAAAACTAAAAAGTCTCTCTCCTCTCTCTCCTCTCTCTCTCCTCTCTCTCCTCTCCTCTCTCATCTCTCCTCTCCCCTCTCTCCTCTCTCCTCTTTTCATCTCTCCTCTCTCTCTCAAGATACTGTACAGGATTTCGTGTCTGGGTGGTAGCCACCTGTACACTCTCCCGATATGCTCTGTTCGACCCTAAGTCAGTGCTTCAATAATATGCTTATTATTGTTTACAGTGCGTACATTGACTGGTGCAGTTTGGCGTGCGGCCGAATCTGGGGTGGAGTGATTGCAATAATTACCTATAATTATTGCTGTGCCCGAACCCTTACAAGGTCCGACAATAATTGTGAATTATTGTCTAGTTTATAGTTTGTTTCGAACTGTGCTCTGGCATTAATTCCTCAGGAATTACTTGCCTAGTTTATAGTTTGTTTCGAACTGTGCTCTGATAATAATTATGCTGAAGTTTTGTAGCCGAATCTGGGCTCAGCCGAGATCGACAATAACTTCCTGCAATTATTATTTGGCTAGCTTGCTGGATTCCCCGAATCCGAATTTGGTATGTCGAACTATTAGGGCACTAGGCTTTGCGTTGTAATCCTTGCCTCAGGCAAGGGTATACACAGTGATAGGGCGAACCGTTCTCACTTTCCACTTAGCTTCGTACTTGCTAACAGTCGACCAGGTCAGCGCTTGTAGTTTTGTTGCTCCTAGTAGTGCTTGCTTCAAGAGAAAGAGATTCTTCTGAGAGTCAGGCTAACTCTAATTTTATTAATGCAAACATCCATTTAAATACAGGGAAGGCGGGTACACATTACTAACCACGCCTGAGTAAAAATACTGGTGCAAGCCACGCCTTGCCCTTACATCAACACCCACTTGGTAATAATTAAAACGTGGAAAAAGATATAATAAATTGTAGTAAATAATTATTTGGTACAAGGTAGAACGCACTAAATAGTATCGTAGGCACAGGTAAACAATAGACTCTCGCATAGACATAGACAGTGTAATGAGTAGACATAATTGCAGACAGTGAGTTATTTCGGAGATAAAGGCTTAACTCGTGGACAAAGGAATAGAACAATGAGACGTAGGCTTAGACGGTAATTGTGAGAACGTATCTTACTAAGTAGAAAATATCCATAGAGTATGAGATTGTACTGGCGTCCCTCACACACTCCCCTCCATTGACAACTATAAGGTCAATAAAAATAAAAAAGGGACGCAATAGTGTGTAAGAAAGATGTAATGTCCACTTGCCCAGTATGTCTCTTAATATTGTCCTCGTTCTTTCTGGATGGCCGTCTTTATTTCTTCCACTCTTTGTAATTGTTTATATGCCTCACGGGTGGCCTGGTATAACTCTTCCTCTAAACGTTGGATGCGTCTATACTTATCCTCTCTCTTTCCTTCCTCTATCCTTTCTCTATGTCTCCTTCTTTCTCTTTCGGTACTTGGTGTTCGGGGTATGTTCTCTTGCTGAGCAAGGTGTCGTCGGTATGCTGCCTCTTTTCCCCCCATTGGCATCCGTGGTGTTTTCTTGTCAGCGTAGTGATCGGCTATGTCGATCCTGGCTATTTTGGTAGGAGTGTCGTTAGTTCTATCGCCAAGTCTTTTTTGTATTGGCAACTTCTCTACTTCTTTGATTGGAGTTGGCGTGCCGAAGGGGGCTGGTTTCTTCCATTTCATGGTCCTACAGAATTCGGGGTAGGATGGCTCATCTACTTCGTACAGGGGTCGAGTCTCTCCACCATGTGCAGCTGCTCCTCCTTGGTCCCTGATATGTTTTAATATCGTGTCACGTGAGCTGCTTTTCTTGCCGCAGGCACAGAAAAAGTAGGTGTAGTGTTGATGTATATGATACATTATTCTCTTCTTATTTAGCTGGAGGCTACATACTTTGCAGCCCCATGTGTCTCCTTGCACTTGGTAGATGGCTTTTTTAATAGCCTGCGATGTCTCATCCGACTTCCAGGTCTCTCTAGTGTGTGATATCGGTAGAGAGGTTGTGGCTGGTGTTGGAGTTCGGCATCTAGCTGCACCGTCGTAGGCTAGTGTAATGTTATTTACCTTAGTAGGTGCCGAATTGTTTCTTTTTCTAGGTCGACTAGTGTGTGCTTGAGCTAGCAGTGCTGCAGCAAAGGTCGGGTCCTCCTCTGTAGATATTGATCCGTCGTTCTCCATCTTTGCTAGTAGCTTGGTAATGTTCTGCAGGCACTGGGTTCTGTAGTGTGTTGAATTTAGGAACTGTTTGTTGTTTTTATTTACACAGCGTGCCTGGTGAGACATACCTTCTTTCGTTGTTAACGCCGCCTCCTCTATTGTTCTGTCTGGCCACGTGTTCCGGTGGGTGTAGTTTCCCAGTGAGGGGGCGTTTTCGGACATAGATTGGTTGGGAGTTTTCTCCTCTGTTCGAGTACGTGGTTTTCCCAGCGATATGTCTACTTCGGAGTTATCTTCCCTTGTTAATTTTAATGTTTTTCTAGTTTCTCTTTCGTTTTGCCACGGCGGGTGAGCTATTCCTTCGATTCTTTTTGTTTTTTCACTGTCCTCATTCCCTCCTGTTGCTTCTTGTGTCCTATAGCACTGATAATCAGTGAATTTTGCTGGTTTTCTCGGCTCTCTTCTGGGTCTGTCATAGGTAGTGGTGGTTTCTGGTCTGGGTGGTAGGGGTGGCCACTCATTGTTGTCCAGCCCCTGTCTCCCTGTGTTTGGTACTAGGGGTGGATTCTCTGGAGGTACCTGGGCCCTGTGTTCGGGTGTAGGTGGCCCTGCTGTTGGCTCTGTGTGTGTTGGTGTGTCATTAGTTGGTTCCTCGAGAGGTGTAGGTGGTGAGGGGGGGTTCACCTCTCTCGGTTCCTCCTCGGCCCTCCTAGGGGGGTCGGGGGTTGGTTCATCCTCTCCTATATTATCTCTTGTTACTGGACGTCTCAGATAGGCTCCTCGCATATTTGGCCGGACGGCCTGCTCTCTGCTTGGGGGTGCCCTACCGATCGCCTCTTGACACGATCTATAGTGTTTCAATCGCCGACTGTTTTGTATAAACCCCTGTCCGTCCTTCTCCAGGCGGTAGGTGTGGTTGGGGTATGCCTGCGTGATGGTGTATGGTCCGACATAGCTCGGTTGGAGTTTTGGGTTGCTCCCCTTGGTGCGGCGTTTATTTTCTATGACGACTAGGTCACCCTCGGCAAACCTTAGAGGCTCGTCCCCCTCTTCTTGGCGCACCTGGTGTTGCAAGTCTCTCACGTACTCGTGGGCTATAGCCAGGTTTTCCTGCGTGCGTAGTGTGTGTTCAGTGACTGTGGCTTTGTCTAGCGTGGGGGCGTGTCCTGAGAGCTGATCCGGAAGTCGCACCTCTCTACCCATCATTAGGAGGTTGGGTGTCTCTCCGGTGGTGGAGTTGGGGGTTGCCCGGCAGGCCCTCATTATCTGGGGCAGCAAGCCGTCCCATTCGTCCTGTCCCCTGGTGAGTATCAAGGACCGTAGCGCATCGCCCAGCGTTCTATTCTGGCGCTCTACCATTCCGTTTCCCTGGGGGTGGTACGGTGTAGTGCGCGTCTTCTTTACACTCCACAGGGTGCACAGCTCTTCCAACAATGTCGACTCGAACTGCGCGCCCTGGTCCGTGTGGAGTTGTTCTGGTAGTCCCCAATAGCTGAAGATTCTTTCATCCAGGGTGGCGGCCACGGTGGGTGCTGTGGCGTCTGGTATGGCGATGGCGTCCTGCCAACGGGTGAAATGATCCGTGAGGACGAGGATCCACCGGTTCTTTTGACGAGTGGGGGGCAGGGGTCCAACCAAATCCACAGCTAGCTTCTGGAAGGGTCTCCCAGCGTAGAGCCGCTGGCCTTCGGGGGCACCAGGGTGTCGGCTCTTCTTCGCCACTTGGCATACCTCGCAGTTTCTTACGAGGCGGCGTACCATGGCGGACATGCCCGGCCAGTACCAGTCGAGCATCACGCGGTTCCTAGTCCTGTTGAAGCCGGCATGGGCCAGCTTGTGGGTCTCCCATATTGTGTTCTCACGCCATGAAGGGGGGCAGACGGTGCAGTGCTTGGTCCTTCCTTGGTGTTCCAAGTGGAGGGTGAGCACTCCGTCGGGCCTTATACGCAGGCGCTCCCTTCGGTCGTGTAGAACTCGCAGCTCTGTGCTGCCTTCTTCCAGCTCCTGTCGCGAGATGGACTCTTGATCCTTGATTGCTCGGTACAGGCGGGCCACAGGGTGGTTGCCTTCTTGTTGAGCTTGAACCAGCTCTTGGGTGCTGCGGGTGGGGTCCGTCACTGTTAGGCGGACTAGAGGTGGTTTCCCTTCGCCGACGAGGTCGGCATGGGTGGGTCCCCCATCGCGCCGTTCGATGGCGTTACATTGTTTACAGTCTACACACTGATCTTGTCTGCTGAGTCCGTCTGCGTTGGCATGGTTGGTTCCGGCCCGATGCTCGAGTTGGTAGGTGAACTCGGCCAATATTTCTAACCAGCGGGCAATCTGGTGTGAAGGTTCCTTTTGGCGGCACAACCAACGGAGGGAGGCGTGGTCTGTTCTGAGTCGGAACTCCCTGCCGTATAGGTACGGCCGGAAATGTTTTACGGCCTTTACCACCGCGAGGAGTTCTCTCCTGGTCACACAGTAGTTCCGTTCCGCTGGCGCCAAGGTCTTGCTATAGTACGCAATCACTCGCTCCTTGCCGTCTTGTTCTTGGGAGAGTACTGCGCCCAGTCCCACGGCACTAGCATCCGTGTCTAAGATGTAAGTGACAGAGGGGTCGGGGTAGCCCAGGATCGGGGCCCGACTTAGTCTTGACTTGAGGTCCTGGAAGGCTTGGCGCTCCTCTTCTTCCCACCTCCAGCTGGCTCCTTTGCCAGTTAGCACGGTCAGTGGCTTGGCGATCGTGGCGTACTCTGGGATATATTGGCAATAGTAGCCAGCGGTGCCGAGGAAAGCCTGGAGGGCCTTCACGTCTCGGGGGTCTTCCCACTTCTGGACAGCTTCCACCTTCCCGGGATCTGTGGCTATGCCCTCGGCGCTTACTATGTGGCCCAAGTAGCGTACTCTCTGGCTCAGCAGTTCGCACTTTGATGGCTTGACTTTCAGATCGGTTTGTTGGAGCCGGTCCAGCACCTCCCCGAGTCTGTGTAAGTGAGTCTGGAAATCAGGTGCGATTATGATTACATCATCTAAGTATAGTAGGAGCGTTTTCCAGTGTAAGCCTTTTAATACTCGCTCCATCAACCGTTGGAATGTGGCGGGTGCCGAGGTAAGTCCGAAGGGAAGGACTTTCCACCTCCACAACCCGCTCCTGGTGATGAAGGCGGACTTTTGCTGAGCGTCTGCATCGAGCGGCACCTGCCAATATCCGCTGGTGAGATCTAAGGTGGAGAAGTAGCGGCTGCCGGCCAGGGCATCTAGTGAATCATCTATCCGGGGGATAGGGTATGCGTCTTGGCGGGTGACGTCATTTAGTTTGCGGTAATCTACGCAAAATCTCCAGGATGAGTCCTTTTTTCGTACTAGGACGACGGGCGAACTCCACGCGCTGTCTGCTGGCTCGATCAAGTCCTTTTCGAGGAGCTCCTTGACTTGGCGTTCCGCCTCCGCCTCCTTTTCTGCTCCTAGGCGGTGTGGTGGGCAGCGTATGGGTCTCGTTCCTGTGGCCACAGGAATGGAGTGTTCTGCCCATTGGGTGCGTCCGATGTCTCCATCGTTCTTGCTAAACACCGTTTGGTATTTGACCAGTAGCTCGTGGAGTCGTCGTTCCTCCTAGACGGTTTGACAGCCTTGTCTCGCCTGAGAATATAGGTCCTGTAAGTGGGGAGGCAGTTCCTGGCCTTCCTGGGGTCGTGTAGCCGGGGTAGCTGGAGCGGGCTGGATCTCTTCGGGGCCTACTCCAGTGAAGGTCCCGATCACCTCTCCGGCTGGGACACGGACGCTCTCGGGGGAGGGGTTAAGGCACCTTACGAGGACCCTCCCTTGGTGGTCTGGGGTGTTTACGCTAGTGGCTAGGAGTAGTCCACCCTCGATACTTTCTATGATTCCTTGTGGACATGGCTCTTTACTGGTGAGGTGACATAGGATGGTGGTTTCGGTTTGTGGTGGCAAGTAGGTGTCTTTTTGCACCTGTACTTTGGACACCAAATCTCGGCCGTGTCGATCTGTACAGGTGAGCTCCTTGCCATGGACTGTCAGGATTGGTTGGGTGAATCCCATTTGGCAGCTCTGATTTGCAAGGAATGGCATGCCGAGGATCACATCCTCATTAATTTGGCTAACCACGAAGGTCTCTTCGTATCGGATGTGACGAATGCGCCCCGAGAGGGTGAGCAATCCGTAGAATGGTAGGCGTGTTCCATCTGCCATCAGTCCGTGTGAGTCGTACTGTTGCAGACACTGCTGGATGCGGGGGGAGAGTTGATCGTATACCCTTTTGGCCAATAAATTCGTATTACACCCCGTGTCAATGAGGTAGGTGACTGTTCGACCTTCCACCTTTCCGGGCAGATAGTAGCTGGATTTATACGGCCTTTCAATCTGGTTAAGGTGAATTGTCTGGGGGTGGCTCGTTTCTGGTTGGCTCCGCGAGGGTGTCTTTGGCATTGGAGGACCTTCGATTTCTTCAGGGTCCGTGGACTGTGCCTCTTCGTCTCCTTCTGTGTCGCTTAACGGGGTGAAACGATTGGTCAGGGTGATCGGGGGTGGCTCTATCGGCTGTAGAGTTCTTTGGCTGCGATCACTGGTATATAGAGTTCTATGCTGGTAGGTTGCCCTTGTGCAGTGAGTAGGTGACCCTACTACTGCGGGCCGAGCCCGTTTCCCTGTCGGGCAGTCCAGGGGGCAGTTTTGCATTGACTGCGGAGGTGTCCGGTTCGCTGACAGCCCCAGCAGCGCTTGGGGGGTCCTCCCTGTGGTTTTTGTTTCAGGTCGGCTATCTCCTTACTGAGGGCCTCTACTGTCTTCAGCAGTTTGGCCAGGGGGTCTTCCACTTCTTGGCAAGAGATCTCGCCGGTGGGTGGATCCATGGCGTGTTCAGGGTGCCTCTCGTGGATGGTTCGCACATTAGAGTGTGGAAGCGGGTTGTGTTGAATCTGTAGGTAGTCGTTACCTGCTCTTATGGCCTCTTCCAGGTTGGTGGGTCGGACGGCCAGTAGGTGTCGTTGCAGGTATGCGTGGCCCAATGTAGTTTGGAACGTCTGGAGAGTTAACTCGGTTCGGTTCCCTTGGGGTAACTCCTCATAGGCTGCCTCTACCAGCTTTTCTATATTGATAGCATGTTCCCGTAGCGTATCTCTCGGGTGTTTTCGGTACCCCCGTTAGCTTGTTCTGGGCCTCCGTCCTGGTGAGCCCGAAGCTGGCTCTTAAGGCTTCTATTATGGCAGGTTGTGTGGGGCCGCGCCCACATTGTTCTGCCTTGCCGGTCAGAGCGTGACGGAGGTGGACTGTAGCTTCTTCTGGGGTCCATCGGTTCATTCCAGCCACTTCCTCGAAGCGCTGTATGAAGTAGTGTACGTCACCTTCTCCATCGAAGCAGGGCACCTTGAATTTGCCCCTTGCGGTGGACGTTGTCATCCTTTCCAAAATGTCGGTGAGTGTCCCCATGATCTGCATGGAGGAGCCCTCACGGTCGGAGCTGACTGCCCTTCGTCTGTATGTCATCTTTGGCTACTTGGGTCGACTGTCGGGAGGTCGAGATCTTGTGGGTATACACAATCCCACCGCTGCCACCAATGTACAGGATTTCGTGTCTGGGTGGTAGCCACCTGTACACTCTCCCGATATGCTCTGTTCGACCCTAAGTCAGTGCTTCAATAATATGCTTATTATTGTTTACAGTGCGTACATTGACTGGTGCAGTTTGGCGTGCGGCCGAATCTGGGGTGGAGTGATTGCAATAATTACCTATAATTATTGCTGTGCCCGAACCCTTACAAGGTCCGACAATAATTGTGAATTATTGTCTAGTTTATAGTTTGTTTCGAACTGTGCTCTGGCATTAATTCCTCAGGAATTACTTGCCTAGTTTATAGTTTGTTTCGAACTGTGCTCTGATAATAATTATGCTGAAGTTTTGTAGCCGAATCTGGGCTCAGCCGAGATCGACAATAACTTCCTGCAATTATTATTTGGCTAGCTTGCTGGATTCCCCGAATCCGAATTTGGTATGTCGAACTATTAGGGCACTAGGCTTTGCGTTGTAATCCTTGCCTCAGGCAAGGGTATACACAGTGATAGGGCGAACCGTTCTCACTTTCCACTTAGCTTCGTACTTGCTAACAGTCGACCAGGTCAGCGCTTGTAGTTTTGTTGCTCCTAGTAGTGCTTGCTTCAAGAGAAAGAGATTCTTCTGAGAGTCAGGCTAACTCTAATTTTATTAATGCAAACATCCATTTAAATACAGGGAAGGCGGGTACACATTACTAACCACGCCTGAGTAAAAATACTGGTGCAAGCCACGCCTTGCCCTTACATCAACACCCACTTGGTAATAATTAAAACGTGGAAAAAGATATAATAAATTGTAGTAAATAATTATTTGGTACAAGGTAGAACGCACTAAATAGTATCGTAGGCACAGGTAAACAATAGACTCTCGCATAGACATAGACAGTGTAATGAGTAGACATAATTGCAGACAGTGAGTTATTTCGGAGATAAAGGCTTAACTCGTGGACAAAGGAATAGAACAATGAGACGTAGGCTTAGACGGTAATTGTGAGAACGTATCTTACTAAGTAGAAAATATCCATAGAGTATGAGATTGTACTGGCGTCCCTCACAATACTCTCTCCTCTACCAAATACTCCTCTCTCCTCTCTTGCAGTTATTTCCCAACTACTGTAGATTTTAACCATCTAGAGGTCTAATTTGGTGATTTTCCAACATATTTTATAGTATTTAATATACTTATTATGTAATAAATGTATATGCATTGATTGTCATTACAAGTTGTAATGTTTTGTATTATTTAATATTTACCGACTCTAGCTATATTATATGACATTTTCCCTACTTATTACACAATAAATGTATATATTCACATATTATTTCATTTTTAATCACTGTATTTATTCAATGTAGATATATCTCCTCTCTCCTCTTTTCATCCCTCCTCTCTTTCTCTCAAGATACTCTCTCCTCTACCAAATACTCCTCTCTCCTCTCTTGCAGTTATTTCCCAAATACTGTAGATTTTACCCATCTAGAGGACTAATTTGGTGATTTTCCAACATATTTTATAACATTTAATATACTTATTATGTAATAAATGTATATTATGCAATGTAAATGTAAATATAGCCATAAATATGTACATAATTATCCATATATACATGAATGTATAGAAAACTAAAAAGTCTCTCTCCTCTATCTCCTCTCTCTTCTCTCCTCTCTCTTCTCTCCTCTCTCTTCTCTCCTCTCTCATCTCTCCTCTCCCCTCTCTCATTACAAGTTGTAGTGCTTTGTATTACTTAATATTTACTAACTCTACCTATCTTATACAAGAATATTTTCCTACTTATTATGTAATAAATGTATGTAATCATATATTGATTCAATGTAGTTATATCTCCTCATTCTTCTCTCCTCTCTCTCTCAAAATATCATATGAGTTCGAGTTATGTAAAATAATTATCAAAACTTGAATGCCATACATTCAAAATCTATATGCTATAAGTTCAAATCAAGTAAAAAAATAATCAAAACTCAAATACCACTTAAATGCCACTCAAATGCCACTCAAATGCCACTCAAATGAAATACAATATAAACTCGGCGAATTCATCCAACGTCGTAACCCATTGCCTCAACCCCAAGGTGTAATCCACAAAAAAACACTTGGTAGGGAGATCTGCTCATATATTACTACTCCCGTCGTCTACCCAGTCAACACTGGTGTAGCAGGGTACATATGCTCTTGAAGTCCTGACAGGTATGCAAGCCTGCCTGCAACCACTGCAACTCCAGAATAATCCAAGTAAATAGAGAGAGATGTTTACAAGTATAAGGTTTATTTACAACTGAACTATCTGGCTCAAACATCACAATTTATAAGATAGACAACATGATCACTCAAGCATCCATGTAACTAGCCACTTCCATTTCTAGACTAATTTACTGTCCAATCAAATAAGATCAAGGTAGTTGTGGGCAAGCCTTTGTCATCTCCTAGAAATAGTCTCTGCTAACAACAGTCTGTACTTGTCTAGGCTTGTCTAAACATCCAGTAAGGGTGCACAACTGCTACAGTCCACTGCAAAGCTATCAGGGGCTGATAACTGCCAAATTCCCGCAGTATTTTACTGTAGGAAAATTTAAAATATTACTTCAACATTAGACATTTTGAACTGAATATCAGAACAAATTGCTACAAGTCACATAAAACAAATGTGGACACTTCCTAGTCAACATTCACTCCAAATCTATTGCCTTCCATTTTAGGTGTCCGCGTGGTCTCCCGGTTTGTATGCATTCATTCTGGTGGACATTCATTTTTGTCAATGTTCAGTTCTGTCAGACTCTTTTCCTTCTAGGTTCATTCCTGTACGAGCTCGCTCCGTTATTCCATTCAACTTTGTCCAAAGTCGACATATTTACTTAGATGAAAAACATTAGATATGTTATTGTTAGTTGCTAGGAGAGTGACTGTTAAATTCAAAAGTGAACGTGAAAAAAATCCATTAGAGTAACTTTTATGAAAAAAATATTAGCATAAACCGGTCGTTGTTAATGGCAAACAGCTCAGCTTAGTGAAGTATGTTCTAATACTAGGGTTTTTTTTAAAGTACTGAACTGGAAGGAGGCTCGGCAACAAATAAAAAAATAGTTCAAGAGAGATGAAGGTACAAAAACAGGTAATAGACATTTTCACATTCTTGAACAGCGAATGAAGGGTGTCGCCTATCCACACAACTGCATTATTATCAGTACCGGCAGTATCAATCCCGTTGTCTTGGACAACAGTGGCTTTGATTTACCAAACCGAGTTGTAAAGATTCGTGTAATACTCGTTACTACCGGCCATGGTCAACTCGACCCAGCCATAAGAATCCAATCTGACGGGTCTGATGATGATGTATTCGGATCTCTCTACAGAAAAGTTTTTAGGCTCCCTCGCAAACACGTCCAACGGGGGAATATATTGTAGGGAGATTCCTCCAGCTTGTTACCCGTCGTATTATTTAAACTTTCCATCTTTTTCGAGTGATGATTGTCTCGTCGCCCGCTATACACTCCGATTTCATTCCCAGCTTGCATTTTGTAGCACTCCTCAAAAAGTTTTTTCGAGTCTCTGGGGATGCATCGAACCATACTCATTGCGTCTTTCTTTCTCTAAAGTGAACCGTCAGAATGACCTTCCCTCCGTCACATGGTATTCGCCTACCATCGTTGCTTGTCATAAGCACTTGGACCAGATTGCTATTCAGCACCGGCACCACTCTCAGCAAAGGCACATCCGTACTGCCTACCATTTTATTGTCGACAATGTTGGAACAGACATATAAAGAGGTTAGGCCGTAATTTATGTCGTGTGGTGTGACACTGACATATCTACCTCGTGATACATAGTTTTTTTCACTTGGTTTAAATCCAAAGATGCAGACTATGTCTTTGGAAAAACGCAACGCCATATCGAGATCGCTGTTTGTCAGTAAGCTCGTGTTGGTCACTTTGTTGTAGGAAAAGGCAAAATTGTTATCCAAACTCACTTCACAACTTCTCTTTGCATAATCTCCTCCAACTTTTCTACACTATCGTATCTGCCATTGCCAATTAGGATAAATGATTTGTTGCTTTTGCCAGAGACGGCCATTTTTTCCAGATCAATTTTACCCTCAGTAACATTTTTCCAACTGTTGCAATACAATATGTCCAGCAAAGCCACCTCCCATCTAGCGACTATAATATTCAGATATTTGTACAGTCTCACAGTAAAGTCAGAGTTGGTATTGTCCAGAAAGTCGGCACCGTTAAAGTTCGAGAGTAAGGTCGCCGGCATCGACATTTCGTCAGCGTCTGATTGTAAAAGCTAGCGATCACTGTTTTTAAATTATTCCTCCACCCACTCGTTGAACTTGACCCAACCACTTGACCAGTATTTTGTCTCTTGCCACCTTGTGTTCCTCTTTGCAAGAGTTTTTTCGATTTTGTAAATTGTTGACTTTTTTACTTTTTGCAATTCTTTTTCGTAAAAAAAAACCCGATCCTTTCATCAGCAACATCTTTCACCTCATATGCGATAGGTCTTTTGGAGGTCAGCACGTCGGTGATTATAGAGGCCTTGATGGTCTGATTCAGAGTGTAACCTCTCTCAAAAGCTCTTCTTGCCTTGAAATTTCTCACATAATCTCCAACTTTCAGCTTTGGCTCCTTCCTACACTTGATTCCACGCGCTTTCTTGGTTTAGAAAACTTACATCGTTCGATCTCATACTTATAGCTGTGTGTACAGTGTTATTGTATGGGCTGACCATCAGAGGTAAAATGTTGACTTATCTGTCGTCATCTTTAAATGAGAAGATTCACCAATATCTGACGTATAAAGTCCTGTTGAAACGTTCCACCATCAAGGCCTTTATCGTCTCATTTTTTGCCGTGAAACGCTTGATCTTCTTCTCAGCCAACAGTGACGTGTCAATTACAATGCAACAGTTTGTTCTCAGCCAATCAACACGTTTGTTCTTCTTTTCTTGGCTTACAGTATACATGTATATGTAGATGAATTCCAGGAAATTAGGATGTGATTTTCCAATTTTGCTTTGACAGATGTTGCAAACTTGTGAGTCTGATTTCATGTGGGTAGTTTAAACTCAAATTTTAACAAAAAACTTCGTTGTTTGTCAAAAAATCTATTTTTATTTGGATCTGCCTTTCCTCCTAATTAGAGTAGGGACTGGAGTTTTACTGCAAGGAAAATTTTACTTCTTACTCTTACACGTGGGTGCGGATTTTTACATCAATAAAAGAGTACAGAATATAGCAACCACGAATGACAAAGCTGCTGTAAAACGGAACCAACTCTAAACTTCATGACGCAGCTTGTTCCTCATAGCTTCCCAGCAATTTTTAAAGAAAACCCCAATTTGTAACACTTGCATAAAAACAGTCAACCGATACAAAATTATCTACAAAAAATAAGTACATACCATTTCCGTCTAGTCATGAGAACATGGCTGAGTTTATAATTCGCATAGCTCGAGTTTCTTGAGTAATTATTTATGCCTTATATTGTAAGTTGAACTCAGAGCACTTGAAAGCCAACCTGAGGCTTTGGTTCAGGAGTTTTGAGCATTTTTCAGTTCCTGGGGCAGTCAGGTGTCCCAGAGCTGGGTGTAAGCTTCTATAAATCATATATAACACCAACTCTAACTGTTTGCCAGCAACGCTGTGTGACTCAAACATTGTATGAACACTGGACATACAAGTTAACACTTCAACTTATAGAAATGATAAAGTACTAATGACTGTGTAAAACTAATAAGCAGAAGAGTTATAATAAAAAGGTTTGTGACAAGCTGAGATAGATGGCTTAAAAACTATCTTACATGTTGGATAATACAAGTGAATAGTAATGTACATTCAGTCAGATACTTGATACTTGATACTTGATACTTGAATTTTCTTATCCATAACACAAACAGTATGTTGATAGATCATGGTTTAAGGTACTACTAGAAACAGTGACTTGACCCTACTTAACTTCGAAGGTGCCAACAAACATGTGCACAAGAGGAACTAATCTGCTATCTCAGCACAAAACATAGTGCCGGGCTGGCACGGAAGCCTACAGGTTCAGTAATTAATGATCTCTACTGTGACAGAAGACATCCTACTTATCCGATGCAGATGACTGCTATAGTTGAGAAACTTGAAGATAGCCTGAAGACATCTGTTGACTCGTAACAAGGAGTTACCTATCCAGAGGCGTGTCCAACGATGAGTCAGTACCGACCCTGTAGGAGCCATACCGGGCCGGTAGGAAGTGACTCATCCTAGCCTGAGACCGGAAAGTAGCTGGAGAGGAACAGAGGACCATATTTAGTAGGTATCCACCTTTATATCTGGAGAAAGCCAAGGACCAGAGCTTGGAAATACTGATGTACCAATAGCAGGAATTAGAAATGCCTAGGATTGGCCAGCTAGCCTATGACTCCGCCTACCACTTCACTCACACTTATTCAATCTTATATACTGTATCTTATTTGTCAGTATTTATATCTGCCTCCCTATTTGTTACATTATGTCTCACTTCTGTGTTATTGGCCATTGCAATGAATCACTACCTGTGCTCTGCGTATAAAAGGCACAACTTTGCTATGATAATCAGTTTGTATTGGGACTTGTACTTACTCGTATTCTTTTGTAAGAATAAATGCATATTACTCTCAAGCTCTGAGTTATGCATCTGAGCCGAGGGCTCTATACTAGTTGTGAAATAGAGAACATTCTCTCACTTCCAATTCGGTGTAGTACTGGCCTGTGGTTACCTCTAGGTGAAAGGTAACTGGTGGTAGCATACCATCGGAATGCTACCGACTTCCCTGTGTCAGAGAACTAAGAGTTTGGCTGGTCACAGCACTCAGTTGGTGGATTTAAGCCCCCAAAATTCGCTACAATATTTACCTGTGACTCCATCTCTCAGCCACTTATCTATTTAAACCTTGATTGCATTGTTTGATTGGCTAGTTATATATATTTACTTTTGGAGGTTACATAACTTCCTACATACTTTTTTCCTATTATCAATCTTATATAAAGGCTGAATGTTCCATTGATCTTTGCATTTGTTAACTTGGTGTATTGTTATGTACCCTAGCTACTCTCGACGCTATTGTCTCCCTAGAGCTGAATTTATACGAATAAATGCTGTTATTAAACTAGCACTCTGCCTAGTTGGTCTGAACCGAGAGTTCAGTTTATACTAGGAGATTTGGTAATAACTTACAAGCTCTCACTCTCTGTACCGACACAGTGGCTGTGATTGAAAGAGATAAAATACTAGAGATTATCGATATTTTGTGGACATCAGACTGAAATCCACTACAATATTGGTGATAATTTCAGTGTTATAATCACATGGGTTAACACATGGGCCGCCTAGACTCCTTTTGTTTGTCCGTTTTAGAGCAGAGAAGTGCCTACTTCTGTCACGGCCTCTTAGCTTGAGATTTATATAGTTTTAAAACATCCTTTGCAATGCCGTAATAGACTGTGCACTACTGCTAGATTCATGTTATGTAAGCTACTATCAACAAACAGAGTTCAGAAATTTAGCTACCTTCTGCTGGGGTAAACCACCTGTTTGTTGTTAAACTGATAACAGCTGATGCTGCCTACAAGCTCTGTCACAATATACCGATGTAGTAGCAAATATGTGATGATCGTAGACATGGAAAGTCTGTTTGTGTTTTTGTAGCAATGCTGGTTTGGTTATGGATGGCCAATTACCCAGTGGAATTTCTACAGAAGCAATGGAACATAATACATCTATTCTATGGACACAAAAGTTATATAGCCAAAGACACGACAGAATACGATGAACAGAATATTCACACCATAAACAACACATTTACAGCAGTTGCACGGTGGATATTGGCTTACTAGTAACTGCTCAATGTCACATTGGGAGTTGCTTAACCTGAAGTGTACGTTGAGTTCACGACTCCTTGTTTAATTGATTTAGTATTTCATGACGGGCAAGTGTCTTTTGTCCAATCTTTTATAATCAAAATACAAACCTAATAGTGAGCATAAACTGCATCAGTGATTCAGTGTGATGAGTATGAATGCGGGCAAAGACACATTGAAACAATGTTGAAACTATGTTGAATGCGACGAAGAAACTACGAGAAATTGGGGCTAAATGTGAAACGAGATTCAACGTTGAAAATTGGCATGTGAAAAGATGTTGATTTGAGGGAGAAACGATGTTGAATCGACGTTGAAAGAGGCTAGAATTTTTGGTGATATATGATAGAAGACATTACGTTGATTTGATGGAGAAACACTGTTGAATCAACTCCGGCAAAGCAGAGATATAACGTTGATATTTGGTTAATGAACAGACATTGATTCAAAGAAGAAACAGCAATGAATCAGCACCCAAAAAGTAAAGAAAATTTGGTGATACATGGTTAAATAACGTTCACTGATCATAGGTGGAAACAATGTTTATTCACTACGAATAAAGCAGAGAAGTCACATTGATGTATGGTTGAACAACAGGTGTGGATTCAATAGCAAAACAATGTTGATTCCACACCAAAAATACAGATATGTTACGTTGAATGAGGTTCGGAAAACAACAACATTAGAACGTAGACACAAAGTTGAATTTTGCACAGAATAAACAGAGAAATCGTAGTCAATAATGGTGGAACAAGAGCTGTTGATAATATGTACCATGAATGTTGAATCAATGCCAGAAAAGTATAAATAATACATTGAACTTAGTTTATTCAACCCAGAATCATTTACAGTATATTTCAACTTTATCATTTCCAACATTCTGGTTGAACTAACATAGGATGAGTTGCAGATTTTAAGCAGTTAAAATGTTGCATTGGCGTATTGTCTCATAAAAATCTACACGACAATTTTTTTTCAATTCATAATTCCCTGTTGTTAATTCATATTTGCTATTGTGTAGTAGATTGCTATCCCTGAATATGAAAAGTTTTTATTCTAGGTAATTGAAATAAGACTGTATAAATAGAATTTAAAATGAATGTAGAAAACTAGATATGTAAATAGAATGAATTGCCAGTGGTTGTGAAAGAAATTGTGATCAGTCCAAAGTTCAGTTGCTGAAGCATCTGTCAGATATGTTGGTTCTGGTTGATATTTTTCGTTTGAACCTGTCAAAAAAAGAATAAAAGTAATTGTAGTTTAAATAGTGAATAATTTTACTTTTAGAGGCACTTTACAATGACCACAATCCATGGCTCTCCATGGTTGTTTGTTGGTATCTAGTAGAGAAATGAACTATTAATTGATTGTAAACTGTAGATAGCGTAGGTATAAATATACATAATACAAAACTGATAGTTGGTTTTTGAGTATCCTTTTCAAGTAAAAACAACCAAGCTACTTGGCGCCTGTTTTGTTTGGATTGCATACTGATTGCATACATTCAATAGAGCCTGAAAAACAAAACTTTTTAACACAATATTTCTAATTTCCCAAAATTTTAGACGCTTGTGCTCGCAAGACATTGTTACTTGCCATTGTATGGTATTGGAATTTGTGTAGAATCAAGTTCACTTCTTCTGAAACTGGAATTTTGCGCAGCATCTACAATTAAAACATAACATACTGTCATTCGATTCTATCTTGGAGGAGATGAGAAACCAGCAATAAAGTCTTTGACACCAGAAATGAATATTAGCAATCACATATTTTCTCACTCATTATTGTTATTGTACAAACAAATGTTCTGAATAGCACCTATATAAATATTTTGATTATCTACATTTTGGTCACCATCAATGGCGTGCTGGTGTGCCGGCATCACTAATGAACCAACCATGATTGGTGGTGCAGGCATCACTAATGAACCAACCAAGATTGGTGTTGTAGGAATGAGTTGGCTCACGCTGCCTATAGATTTGGCCATTCTACAGTCGATGGTTTCTTTACTGTCATCAAAGACGATAACACAAATGGCTTTCTTGATCTAAGGCTACATTTTAGTAACAACGAAATCATTTACAATGGAGGTAATTTATCATAATGAGCGTATCTTATCAAACATGTTTAGAGTTATAGAATAGTTAAATTGAGCTGGTTTTGTAGGGTTTGAGCAATGTTTGAAAGGTCTAATGCCCTGGTCACACGAGACCGATAAACGAAACTATAACGAAACTATTTTAGAAAATCGCCGAGGTGCGACGATAATAGTTTCGTTGTGCTGGTCACACGAGAACTATAATTAGTTTGTTACGCCTAGCGATCACTAGCTTCATCCAATGACAGAAGATTGCGTTTTGTGCGCGGGCCTACTCATACTTTACTGCGTGATGTAAAAGCATGGAAGAATGAAGCAAGGTTTGGAATAGATTATTTTAATAAATAGCTAAGTTTGACCAGCCAGTACTATTCCAATTGTTTGATTATAATTTATTATTATTATTATCTTTCATTTATTTAAAACTCATTATGAATATAATATAATAAATAATTATTTATTCAAAAAACAAATGTGCTACTACTATGGAAACCATGCGTTCGTTGTGAATGACCCTGACATTGGAGACCAGCCAATAACAGAACATGGAAAATAAACCTGATAATGAGCTTATCTGGTCCAATGGTCCAATCACATGCAAGCATCGCAACCGAAGATTTTCCCAAACCTAGCATTGCTTGATCACGAAGAAACTGAAATATTCGCTCGGTTTGCTCAGCAACGAATTCGCTGGGCTTGAAAAAATAGTTTCGTTGACAGTTTCGTCAGAGATTCGGTCTCGTGTGACCAGGGCTTTAAGGTTGATAAACCTTGGATTGTAGATCAACACTTTCCAACTCAGGTTTGTGTAGACTTGATTCTTTGTGCGTGTTGACGAAGTTATAAAAAGCTTTGTGTGCTTTTGTAGTAAAAAGGAGCAGAATATTACATTAGTCAACACAGTTGCTGATGGTAGTACAAGTTGTGTAACACAATTGCTACCCAGTACATTTCTCTGTATTTTTCTGTGATCTTGTATTTGATTTTAATCTAAGTTTTCATAAAAACATTTTTTTTTATTCCTATGCAAAATTTTATTGTTTGGAAAGATTCATGCTCACTTAAGCATTTCCATAAGTGCAGAAAATAAAACCCTGACTGGGTTTCAAACTGGAGACCGTAAAGCTTCACCATTTAATTGTATAAATCAACACTTTAATCATTACACCAAAATCTATGATTCTGTTACATCGATGAGGGACTTCCTCTTCGATGAAGGCAAAGATATCGTTGCATTAAATATAAACAGAGGGAGAGATCATGGTCTCTCTTCATACGTAGACTACAGTGCTAACACGTTTGATATCGTACCAAGCAGTGTTTGGATTTTTAGGTTTTTCCACCTCACCCGAGTACAGAGCGTTACAAGGTAATGGATAATTGGAAAGACTCAAGTTTTCAACTATTCTACTTGGACAAATCACTCTCTGAAAATCTTTTACACCCGAATTACCAAAGTAGGTGATAACGTAGTAATCACCGTATACACAAGTATTCCGATCGATAGAAGCAACTTGCAAACGGTTGGGACAGCGAGTGTTGTTAGCATTTGAAAAGTTCCAATCTTTTGCAATTCACTCGCCTTTCATCCTTTGAGAGACTTAGTCATCTTTCGAGCTTTATCCGCATTGGAGAGTGTTTCCTTTTTATCTTGCTCCTCAATGAGTTGTGCTGTAGGTAAAATCAATTTAGGGAGAGTTCGATTTTTTGTTGCTGTTTCTTTTGCAACAGGAAGTTTTCTCTTAGGAGTTGTTTTGGGTGTTTTGAGCCTGTTTTTCAATGGTTTTGAATTAATGGAGATGCGAGATTAAGAAATTTCATTCGTAGTAATCTAAAAAATAAAGAGCAATATTTATAATAATGTAAATAAATAAAACAACGAGTTTAATTTTATAAAAAATTGAACTTTTCAAGCACAAATAAAGATAAATAACTAAAACTCAATTGTTAACTATCTGATACTTTACAACATAACCAGTTGACTAATTCCAACTGTTGGTAAGTAATAATAATAATAAAAATTTATTAAAATTTACCTTAATGCTGAGAGTCATCCTAGTGTTAGGGACGCCATACGAACAATCGTAACTATGTACACCGCTTGCCAATTCTGTAGTTCTATGCTCACACTCTAGTACGATTTACTCTATGCACTAATTATTATTTTTCCAGTAACATACAAACTTATATGTTGGACATGTGCAATCATTCATGCGATACTCTAACTACCACCCATATTGTTCTATTGGCCCACTCTGACCAATTATTTGTGTGAGGTGTGGCATCTATTATGTACTACTTTTTATTATATAATCATGCATATAAATATGGCTGTCATCGATAATAAAGTCAGAGCAACTGTGAGCCTCAAATGATTGTTTACTACTACACAGACTTTAGTCAGTAGCACAAACAATAAGCACAGGATACAGACTACAGCTTGCACTACCGACTATCAGTGTAGTAAGGAACCTTGGTAGAAAGCAATCAATCAACTCGATCCTTGCTGCGTATTCCCGCTTGTCGGTGTACGGTGCCAAGCAGTTCTACTCACCCGATATTTCGGCACAGACAAGTCGACCTTTGTTGCACTGACTGACTACGAAAACGGCCGAACAGCCATTTCTAGTTACATTAACATTCGGCACAAACAAGTCGACCCTTGCATGCACTGATTGATAACAGAAAGAGCCAAACAGACACTGTCAATTGCATTTGTGATCGTGGGGAGTTGTGCAGGTGTGCCAACTACCATAGCAACCCAAAATCCTGTACAGTGGTGGCAGCAGTGGGATTCCGACAGTTCCCAGAGAAGATAACTCCCACACCAGCACACAAAAAGGCAATAAAGTGACAGAGAGATGGCCAACCGACGACGGGCAGTCAGCACAGACAGAGAGGGAGCATCCATGCACATTATGGGCACCCTAACCGACATTCTGGATAGAATGACGGTCACCAACAACAAGGACAAATTCCAGGCTCCAAAATTCAATGGAGAAGGCGATGTCAACTACTTTTTACAGCGCTTCCAAGAAGTAGTCGGAGCCAACAGATGGACAGAGGATGAAGCGATCATACACCTCCGACAGTCGCTGCTAGGCAAAGCAGAACAGTGTGGGCGTAGCCTGACACTACAGGCTATCATGCACGCCTTACAAGCCAGCTTCGGACTCACCCGAACCGAAGCCCAGAACAAGCTTATGCACTACCGGAAGCCTCAAAGAGACACCTTAAGGGAGCACGCTCTTACAGTGGAACAACTAATAGAGGCGGCGTATCAAGACCTCCCACAACAGAATAGGACAGAGCTGACGTTACAAACATTCCAAAGCACGCTAGGTCACACCTACCTACAGAGGCACCTACTGGCCATCCGGCCGACTACCGTAGAAGAAGCCATACAAGCAGGCAATGAATTTTTGCAAATCCAACACCAGCCGCTGACACACACCAACATACGGGTAGTACACGAAGACCAACAAGAAGAGGTACCGCCGACCGCTTGCAAGGAGGTAGAGGATCCTCTGGGAAAGCTGATAGCAAGCATAGCCGAGCTGAGCCGCGAGGTGGCAGAAATAAAAGGCAAAAACAAGGACCCCCCACTCAAAAGATGCTGGGGATGTCAAAGGACAGGGCACCTGAGAAAGGAATGCAGGACGGCTCCCTGGACCAGCGCCCAGGGAAACGGGTACGGCCCGCAACAGTAGGGCCACCTACTCGTTGCAGCAGGGCACCGGATCAAACCCAAAAACGCCAACATCACCGAACAGAGGCTCAAGCAAGCACCAGGCGCCCCACATACACGCCTACGCCACCCGCCCCGGTTCCGCTAACCAATAGGTATACACCCCTAACAGATGAAGACGAGGATACAGATGAAGAAGACGAGGAACTCACAGAACCCCCCACAAAGATGAGGCGGACACGACACAAAGCTAGTCAGACACCGCCACCGCCGGGAGATCCAGAGGTCGGCCGACAACCTATGACCGTTCACCTCAACCAAATTGAGCGCCCCTACAAATCCAGTTATTACTTGCCGGGACGGATAGAGGGACGAGCCGTGTCCTACTTGATAGACACGGGCTGTAATACAAATCTACTGTCGAAGCGAATATTCGACCAGCTGCCGAACGGAGTGAAAGGACACCTACAAGACTACGACTCACACGGACTAATGGCAGATGGAACCCGCTTGCCGTTCTATGGACTCATCACCCTGACGGGCCGCATTCGCCAAGTCAAGTACAAAGAGACGTTCGTCGTCAGTCAAGTGAACGAAGACATCATATTAGGTATGCCCTTCCTAACTAACCACCACTGCCAAATGGGATTCGACAGACCCGTCCTAAGAATCCAGGAGCAAGAACTGACTTGCACGGACAGGCATGGGAGAAACTTGATCTCCAAAGTTCAGGTACGCCAGAACACGAGCATACCCCCTCAAGCCGAAGCTACCGTCTCCTGTCACCTCACTGACAGAGATCCCTGCGAACAAGGGATAATCGAGAGCATAGAGGGTGGACTACTGCTCGCTGCCAGCGTAAACACACCGGACAACCGAGGACGAGTGCTAGTACGGTGTATCAACCCCACACAGGACGCCCTCCACATACCGGCCGGCGAAGTAATAGGAACATACACTGGCATCAAACGAGAGGAGGTACAATCCCTTCCCTCCAGGGAACCCCAAGCCGGACCCATACATGGTGATCTTCCCGACCACCTACAGGCCCTGTTCCAACAGGCACGACAAGGGTGTAAGAACACCAGAGAGGAGAGCCAACTACGGACACTCCTGTTGACATACCAAGACGTGTTCAGCCGGAGCGACAGCGACATTGGACGGACACACCTCGCCGAGCACTCCATCCCAACAGAGCCCGGAACCCGACCCATCCGCTGTCCACCACACCGGTTAGGACCAGAAAAAGAGGCAGAGGCGGAACGCCAGGTGAAAGAACTTCTAGCTAAGGACTTG
This sequence comes from Cryptosula pallasiana, assembly GCA_945261195.1. Lineage (NCBI taxonomy): Eukaryota > Metazoa > Bryozoa > Gymnolaemata > Cheilostomatida > Cryptosulidae > Cryptosula > Cryptosula pallasiana. The sequence continues at coordinate 31,517,553 of OX183130.1, forward strand.
ATAGAACCAGCAGACGGGGCATGGAGCTCACCCGTCGTGCTTGTCCGGAAGAAGGACGACTCATGGAGGTTCTGCGTGGACTATAGAAGATTAAATGACGTCACGAGGCAGGACGCCTACCCGATCCCCCGAATAGATGACTCCTTAGATGCACTAGCCGGAAGTAAATACTTCTCCACCCTCGACCTCACCAGCGGCTATTGGCAAGTCCCACTAGACCAAGATGCCCAGCACAAATCAGCCTTCATCACCCGTAGCGGCCTCTGGAAGTGGAAGGTGCTACCATTTGGCCTCACTTCAGCCCCCGCTACGTTCCAGCGATTGATGGAAAGGGTCCTGAAGGGACTACATTGGAAAACCTTACTCCTGTATCTCGATGACGTGATCATCATAGCCCCAGATTTCTCCACACACCTAGAGCGACTAGGAGAGGTACTCTCCCGCCTCCAACGAGCAGACCTCAAGGTAAAGCCCTCGAAATGCGAGATTCTGAGCCAACGAGTCAGGTACCTGGGCCACGTAGTTAGTGCAGAAGGAGTAGCCACAGATCCAGACAAGGTCGCAGCGGTAGAGAGATGGCCGGAACCCAAGGACGTCCGTGCTTTACAAGCATTCCTGGGGACCGCCGGATACTACCGACAGTACCTGCCGGACTACGCCACGACGGCAAAACCCCTAACCGTACTCACCGGAGGAGGTATCCCCTGGACATGGGGGGAAGAGGAACAGCGGGCATTCAACCAACTAAAGGTCGGCCTCAGCCAAGCTCCAGTGTTGGGGTACCCTGACCCCACACTCCAGTACATTCTAGACACGGACGCTAGCGCCGTAGGACTAGGAGCCGTGTTATCACAGGTGCAAGACGGAAAGGAAAGGGTAATTGCGTATTACAGCAAGACGCTGTCGCCAGCTGAACGCAATTACTGCGTGACCCGCAGAGAACTCCTGGCAGTGGTAAAGGCCGTCAAACACTTCCGTCCCTATCTATACGGACAGGAGTTCAAGCTAAGAACGGATCACGCCTCTCTCCGTTGGCTGTGTAGACGCAAGGAGCCGTCGAACCAGATAGCCAGGTGGCTAGAAATACTGGCGGAATTTAAATACAAGCTAGAACACCGGGCTGGATCCCATCACGGGAACGCCGACGGGCTCAGCAGGAAGGAACAGTGCCTCGATTGCAAACAGTGCAACGCAGTCGAGCAAAGAGACGGTGGCCCTACTCACACAGAGTTACAACAAAGTACACCACCCGGACAAGTCAACCTCATGATTACCAACCCCACTACTGGCGGGAAGGAGTTGGCTCAAGCACAGAAGGACGGGAGTCACCCCGTAGCCAGGCTGTACGCAGAAGTACAGACACCAGGAACCTTGACCCGGCGAGAGCTCGACGAAGGCAGTTCTGAACTCAGGATCCTGTACGACAGGAAGGAAGCTATGAGCATCCGTGCCGACAAAGTCTTGGTCATGAGGTTCGACCAACAGGGCAGGACTAAGTTCTGTGCAGTCTGTCCCCCATCCTGGAGACAGAAGACCGTGTGGGAAACACACCGACTGGCTCATGCCGGGATACACCGGACCCGAGCACGCTTGATGCTGGACTGGTACTGGCCCGGCATGTCCGCTCTGACCCGCAGGCTGGTAAACAGCTGCGAGATATGTCAGGTTGCTAAGAAGAGCAAGAAACCCACCCCACCAGAAGGCCAGAGGCTCTACGCGGGGAGACCCTTCCAGAAACTGGCGGTGGACCTAGTGGGCCCCCTTCCTCTTACAAAGAGAGGGAACAGATGGATAATGGTACTGACGGACCATTTCACCAGGTGGCAAGATGCAATTGCCATACCAGATGCCACAGCACCTACAGTGGCCAGCACACTAGACGAGCGCGTCTTCAGCTACTGGGGACTGCCCGAACAGGTGCACACAGACCAGGGTGCACAATTCGAATCTGTCATACTAGCAGAGTTGTGCACACTCTGGGGAATACAAAAGACCAGGACCACGCCTTACCACCCACAAGGGAATGGCATGGTTGAACGTCAAAACCGGACGCTGGGAGACGCCCTTAGAACCCTCATATTAACAAAAGGGCAAGACGAATGGGACCAGTTGCTTCCCCAGATCATGCGTGCCTGCAGAGGCACCCCCAACTCAACAACAAAAGAAACGCCAAACATGATGATGCTTGGTAGAGAGGTTCGACTCCCGGACCAGCTGACCGGTTCCCCTCCCACATTAGACAGTCATGGACTGACAGAACATACCCGACACGTCCAAGAGAACCTACAAATGGCACATGACTATGTCCGGCAACAACAGCACCAGATCCGGCAGGAGGAGACGGGAGAGCCACCACGGTTCGAAGAAGGAGACCTGGTGGTAATAGAGAACCGCCGAAGAACAAAGGGTAGCAACCCGAAATTACAGCCCAGCTACATAGGGCCATACACAATTACACACGCCTACCTTAACCATACGTATCGATTGGAAAAGGACGGCCAAGGTTTCGTGCAGAACGGCCGACGGCTGAAGTTATACAGGACATGTGGAGGGACTGTCGGCCGAGCACCCACCAGCAGGGAACAGGCGGTGCGACCTAACATGCGTGGCGCTTACAGACAAAGACAACCAACCCAGAGAGAGGGGAGACAACCCCTCAGGGAGCCGACACCCCCTAGGCCGGGACCCCCGACAGCGGCAGAGGCTCGCAACCCCCTGGACACAACACACCAAAGGGCCGAATTACCAGTAGCAATGCCACCAGAACCTGAACTAGCACCAGTACCAGCAGAAATAGTAGAAGAAACAGCAGAGGAAAGGGCAGAGGTCACGAGGCCAGCAACTCCCAGGGAGAGCGAGGTGGCCCCAGAACAGGTAGCTGAGAGAACAAGTCAGCTAGATGAGGAAAGCTGGCCGGCACTACCTAGTCAAGCCAACCCCACCCCAGAGAGACCACAAAGAAACAGAAGGCAGCCAGTGAAATTCACTGACTACCACTGTTATCATGCTAGAGGGAAAGAAAGCAACTCTAAACCACCACCAGGTGAAAGAGTAGAAAAAACTACCCCTAAACCGTGGACAGATAGCCAAGACACCAAAAATCGGCTAGGAATAAAAACATCGACAAAACAACCATTCGTTGTCGGTGGGGGTACCAAAACAGGGGTGCAAACTCAAATAAAAGACGAAAAGGGTAAAGGACAGACAACTCCCCAACAGAGAAGCATAGAATTACGTCCACAACATAGACGCAACCATAGCGACGCCCCCCAGCCCCTACGTCATACCACGTGGGATCCAGAAACAAAAGAAGGGGAGGAGAAATTGACCAATGACAGAGTTGATAACAACGAACGCTGCGGGAAAAAAGAATCACTCTCGCCAGCGACAGCACCACAGATAGACAACGATCTCCAGAAGATAATTGCTGCAATTAATTTATTTAAAGAGAAAATGGCTGAGAAAAACGACGGCTACCTATCGATTGAAGAGGATGCCGACGTAGCAGCAAGAATAATAGCAAGGGAAGAGAGACAGAGCAGAAGTCGGGTGCCTCAGAAGGAGATGTTTAATGCCGTATCTCCAACTAGAGTAAGAAGAGTGGTAGTACCAGAGCAGGGAGCAGCCAGATGTAGGGAGAGAGAGGAGAAAGTGGCGATACCCCCACCACCGACAGCCAAGCCAACAGAGGTATGGATCACCGACGCCACAAGAGAGGCTATCAAACGAGCCGCCAAACAGATCGCCACCACCGACGAGTGGGAGTGTACAGTCTGCCGACTACGGCTGCCAAGGAAAAGAATAATCTACCACACTCGACAACATTATGTATTTTACTTCTGTCAATGCGGCAAGAAAAGCAGCTCACGAGACAGCATATTGAGACACATTAGACAACAAGACGGTGACCTTGCCCACGGCGGAGACTCCCGACCTCTCTATGAAGTCGACGCAGCATCCTATGATGACTTTTGCCGATACGTACGATGGAGAAAGCCAGTGGCATTTGGCACACCCATTCCCACGAAAGATAGTGTACCGAACAGCAACATCAAGCACAGACTGGGACCACGTACCGACGAGCCACCTTCCAAGATTATGAAGTTAGAACTGCCAAAGGCCAGTAACACAACCAAAGAAAGCACCCCATGCCCAAAGGCTGACAGGCAGCACTCAATAGTGAAACAGAGATCCCCCAGGAGAGAGGAAGAGCGGAGAGAGGAGAAACGACAACGTATTAAAAGGTATGAAGATGAAATGTACCAAATCACTAAGGAAGCGTATCGACGACTACACCGAGTCGAGGAGCTCAAGGAGAAGATAAAAAAGGAAAAGAGTACAATGTAAGAGACTAATCCCCGTAACGTTGTTCTATGTCTACCCCAGTTTTTATTGGCGTAATGTTGCCAATGGGGGGAAGTGTGTTAGGGACGCCATACGAACAATCGTAACTATGTACACCGCTTGCCAATTCTGTAGTTCTATGCTCACACTCTAGTACGATTTACTCTATGCACTAATTATTATTTTTCCAGTAACATACAAACTTATATGTTGGACATGTGCAATCATTCATGCGATACTCTAACTACCACCCATATTGTTCTATTGGCCCACTCTGACCAATTATTTGTGTGAGGTGTGGCATCTATTATGTACTACTTTTTATTATATAATCATGCATATAAATATGGCTGTCATCGATAATAAAGTCAGAGCAACTGTGAGCCTCAAATGATTGTTTACTACTACACAGACTTTAGTCAGTAGCACAAACAATAAGCACAGGATACAGACTACAGCTTGCACTACCGACTATCAGTGTAGTAAGGAACCTTGGTAGAAAGCAATCGATCAACTCGATCCTTGCTGCGTATTCCCGCTTGTCGGTGTACGGTGCCAAGCAGTTCTACTCACCCGATATTTCGGCACAGACAAGTCGACCTTTGTTGCACCGACTGACTACGAAAACGGCCGAACAGCCATTTCTAGTTACATTAACATTCGGCACAAACAAGTCGACCCTTGCATGCACTGATTGATAACAGAAAGAGCCAAACAGACACTGTCAATTGCATTTGTGATCGTGGGGAGTTGTGCAGGTGTGCCAACTACCATAGCAACCCAAAATCCTGTACACTAGTATTTACTGATAAACCTTCTAGTACTAGTAGTAGATGCTGTAGTAGATGCTGTTTCTTCGAACGTTGTTGCTGAAGTGGATGATTACTGTGTGAAAGCAATGCTTCTTAAATAGTCAAAGTTGCACTGATTGAACTGTTGTTACAAGCAACCTTCATGTGAAAATCGATGTACTATGTAAAAGTTATTTGCATGAAAACCCTTTATAATATATATCAGTTTTTTGTGCGGGAAAAAGAAACTTAATATAATACAAAGATCTTTTCGCACCAAAACAACATTATTCGCGTGAATAAAACAACATTATCTGTCTGAACAAAACGTCATTTCTCAAGCGGAAAAATAACCTTTTTTGCGCGAAAACCCTTATAGAGTTTTCGCACAAGAAAAAGGTTTATTTTTGTGCAAATGAAACAACAATTTCTGGCTAAAAAAACAACATTTCCTGTCTGAAAACGTATTTTTTCGCGTGGAAAAAAAAACACATTTTTTGCGCGAATGAAACAACATTATCTGCCTGAAAAAACATCAATTCTCGCGCAAAAAAATAACATTCTTCGTGCAAAAAACCCTTACGGAGTTTTCGCACGAGAAAAAAGTTTACTTTCGCGAGAATAAAACATCAATTTCTGACTAAAAAACAACAGTTTCTGTCTGAAAAACGTATTCTTCCGCGCGAAAAAAACACAATTTTCACAAGCAAAAAACTTTCCAGCATATACAGTTTTCCGCTTGAAAAACAACTTGTTTCATACCATTCACCAACATGTGCTCAGGTCAGTTAGTGCAACTCTAGCTATTTAAGAGCAACTGTTTTCAAACAGAAAGCATCCAAACCATCCAATCCATCCGAACCAGCAACATCTACTACGACTACTAGGAGAACTCTCTGCAATAAGGTAAGTAATAATAATTAACTATTTAATACTAGTTGAAGTACTCAACTAGTAGCGCTGACAAAATGGTAAAAAATAATAAATAGTTATTTAACATTAATTGGAGTACGTAACTAGTAGCAATGAAAAATGTTAGGAAATACTTATTATTTATTTAATACTAGTTGAAGCACTCAAGTAGTAGCACTGAAGCATGTTATTTTAGAGCTAGTGAGTTACTCTCAGTACTATGTGTTTTAAAAACAGACTTTTATTTTAAAAAAAATAATGTTTTTGTTATTTTAGCAGGAAGTATGGAGATGGAGGAAGATATTGATGTAAAAATACAGGAGGACTGGGATTGGCTAATGAAAAATCATAATGTTATCAGACTTCCGGATGTCGATGATGAATGTAAAGATGATGAATACATAGATGATAAATACGTAGATGAAATGAAGATTGAACTTGAAAATACTTGTAAAGAAAAATCATCTGCTGTTCAAGTTTCACCATCTGTCGAAAATACTATATCCCTTAGTAATCAGTAAGTTTTTAAAATAATAAAATAATAGTATTAGTGTAACTTTTTGGTTACATTTTGTACAGACTACATGATTCAGAGTAGAAATGATGTGATATCATCTCTATTGTAGACAAGAGCCAGAATGTCAGGAGATAAATGTAAAAGAGAGAGTTGGGATTCAAACTCGTAGCAAACAGTGAGTTTTTACACTAATTAATAATAATGCTCGAGTAATTTTTTTGTTCCACTTTGTACAGAGTACATGTTGTAGAGCAGAACTATTATGTGTTAACATCTCTATTGTAGACAAGAAATGAATTATCAGGGGATAAATGTAGAAGAGAGTTTGGGGATTTGTCCTAATTGGAAATGGCTCGAAGAAAATCTCATTTGTTTTTGATTACCGGATGAAACAGTTAATCAGATAGGATTTGGTGTTGAAGGATCAGCACCAGATACTAGCTGGATAGTGGAAGATGTGGAACCGATTGTGGAAGATGTACTTGAAGAAAATGCGAATGCTCCAAAGATGGAAAATGAAGATGATAGGGTATTGAGAAGTGAAGAAGAAGAAAAAGAAGAAGGAGGGGGAAGGGGGAGCGGAAGCGGGAGCAAGAGGGGGAGGGGAGGAGAGGGGGAGGAGAGCAGAGGGGAGGGGGAGAGGGAAGGGGAGGGGAGGGAGAGGGAAGGGGAGGAGAGGGGAGGGGGAGGAGGGAGGGGAGGGGAGGTGGAGGTGGAGGAGAAGGAGAAGGAGAAGAAGAAGGAGGAGGAGGAGGAGGAGGAGGAAAAGGAGAAGAAGAAGAAGAAGAAGAAGAAGAAGAAGAAGAAAAGAACAGGGACAAGAAATGAATGATTCAACTTTTGAAAGATCTACTCGACCATCAACTCTAGGTATTGCTGATAATAGCGCACCTCCAACTTTTCATGATGAAGAATGGGATGATCTGATAGCCAGATATTGGGGTGCTATGAAAACCAAACTCAGAGCGGGAAGAGTCATAAAACTTTTAAACGTGAGACTTTTGGGATCGAATTCCAAGAGACCAAGCTGATATCTATCAAAATGACTATCATGGATCAGGAGCGTTGGAGTTGTTGAAAAAAGTTTTGAGGCAATTGAGCTCAAGAGCAAAAGCCAACTGTAGCGTAGGTTGCATACTGGAAAATAAAAATGATGGTGAACTCTGATACTTTCACTCATCATCCAACAATGCTATTGTATGTCCGAGAGCTGAATTGATCGAAACCGAAGGACAGCTCAATGACTTTTTTATTGATGTTGCAGAGACTAATCATCGTAATAATAGCTTGAGACGAAGACCAAATACAGCTTGGAGACTGATGCTGATCACAAACGTTACGTTTAATTTTTACAAGTTGATTGGAATGGGGAAAATCAGCTCACCACCAATGTATTCACCCTCTCACATCTTCAATAACAGACAAATATGCACCATATTAAAAGCCCAGGATGGGACACGAATCACTGACAATCTTTGTTTTTTTCATATGTTTAGCGTTGCACAAAGAAATGCAAAAAAACAATAACTTTACGAAAGATCCAACAGACTGTTATACGATTTTTTACCTAGAGAAATATCAGAGACTCATCGGTGGTGACAGTGGTAAAAAGCTGACAGCATTAAGATGTAGGAAAAAACGATAGGGAAAAAGGAGTAACAGAGTCCGACTTACTGCTTTTGGAAAAAGCGTTTCAACTGAAGATACGGTGTTTTCTCTAAATGAAGATATGACTCCAACAGTTATTTGGAATTCAAATGCCAGTTACAAAAAAATCTATATCTGGATCTTTATGTCAATCACTTCAGTCTCATCACAAGCTTGGAAGGATGTGCCACAGCCTACAAATGTCTAACGTGTTCTACTTTTTTTGACAAATTGGGTAATCTGAAAAGACACAGGTGGTCAACCTCAGAGGCAACAACCGTGGAGTTTTTTGGAGGTGAATACAAACCTAGCGATACAACTTTTGATAAACTAAAGTCTCAATTCGGGATGAATATCAGCATGAATGATCCTTTGACATACTATCCGTATTTTGCCACATACGACATTGAGTGCTTGTTACCTGATTGCAAAAGGAATAGAGATACGGATGCTACCTTTTACACCAGCGAACATAAACTCTTGAGCATTTCAATTTCTTCAAACGTACCGGGTTTTGAGTTCCCTCGATGTATTATCAATAACGGTGATAATGAAGAATGCGTTGGAAAATTCATTCAATATTTGGAAGACATCAGCGAAAAATCTGATATCCGAGTGAGAAAACATTTTTCGCACATCATAGAACCAGTGGAAGATGAGTTACATCTATTGGAAAAAGCTGAAGAAAAGTTTCGTAATGAACTCGAACAGAAACGATTCAGACAAAGAACAGGAGCCGAGAGAGTCTGGATGATTTGATAAAGTACATGGAAAAGCTTCATATTTTAGGATTCAATTTATAGAGCTATGATATCAATGTGATGAAAGGGAATCTGCTTCAAAAATTGAAAGATGTCTCCAATAAAAATTTTCATTTTTTGTAACAAAAGGAAGCAAGATGCCTGTAATCGGTATAGGATCTTTTTCGTTTTTAGATTGTACAAACTTTATTACTCCCGGTTACAGCTAAGAAATGTATCTCAAAGTATACAAATGCAAATCTGCAAGAGGGTTTTTCCCTTACGAATGGATGAAAGACTTGAGTCAGCTTAACCAAAGCATCTACCTCCGAGAGAAGCTTTTTACAGTAAATTAAAACAAAAAAGCATCAGTGGAGAAAAGTACATGATTTGTCAAAAAGCATGGGAAGATGAAAACATGAATACGATGAGAGATTTTTTAAAGTGGTACAACAACTTGGATGTAAAACCATTCGCTCAAGCTTTGGAATGACAAAGAGCAATCTAGAGAGAACACGGAATTGATACGTTGAAAGACGGTATGTCTTTACCAGGATTGGCGATTCGATGGACGTTTAACAAAGCTCCCCAACCATCTCCTCCACATCTCTCTTCATATTTGGATTTTCATGAGCTCGGTAAATCCTTTTGGCAGACTCTCCCAAATTGTCTGATTGACAAATGCAATGCGGATCTTTATCTTCTGATAAAGAAAACCATAGTTGGTGGACCAAGTTTGGTGATGCACAGATATCATGAAAAGGGTATGACTAAAATTAGAAAAGATTGGCTCAGAAAAGAAGCAAAAATCTGCGATAGAATCTATGGAGTTGTTGCAAATGCTCTCTATTTATGGTGTATGATGCAGTCAATGCCTACTGGTTATCCTCGAAGAAGAAAAATGGAGAATTCGTTTGTCGCTGATCCAGTAAAAATTAGTAAGACAGCGCATAGTTGGTTACAATACCAAATGTTTGCAAAAAAATCAACATCAGACATCAACTCAATGGAGGAGAAGTCTCTCTCGGACAACGAGGACTATCGGTTGATAGATTTTGTGGTGAAAACCGACTCGTTTTTCAGTTCCATGGGTGTTTTTGGCACAAGGACAACTGCTCTTATAGCCACGCTAGACGGCAAGAGCTTCAACCTACTGGACAAAAATCAATGGCAGAACTGTATAGAGCTACGATGGAAAATGAAGAGTATCTCCGAGCACTAGGTTATACCGTCATCTCGATTTGGGAGTGTGAGTGGATGAATTGTGTAAAAACTCATACAAATCTACAAAAACTTGTCAACACGTTTTACAGTTCTTTCTATTCTAAGATACTTGAAAAAAACAAAATCAAGAAGAAGTGTTGGAGAGAGTTTAATCAGAAGATTTCTTTGGATTCATTCAATGAGACATTGAAGTTTGTGAGGCAATGAAAGAGAAATTTTCCGAAATGCCTCCGATTTTTAAAAACACGATGTTGAACAAAAATCACTTGAGTGAAGAGATGAAAGTCTTTGCTGAAACCGCTAGTTGGAAGTATGTTTGGAGAAAAGATATTGCTAATGAGTCCATTGTTGAAGTGGTACTTGAAACAGGGATTGAAAATCACCAAAGTCTATTAGCTGATAAGAATATATACCTAGAAAAGCTTTTGAAGCTTTTGGACCAACAGTTTCAGATGTTAGGAGAATGGGAGATATTGACCCTAGTCAAGAATTACTCACTACTACTAGCAAGTTGGTAGGAAATGCTGCTTATGGAAAAACAATTACCGATAAAGAAAAGCGTACAGATATCAAGTTCATCGAGGGTGCCAGAAAAGCTTCATTTCGTATTAGAGGGAGCAAATTCATTTCTATGGAAGAGATAGCGGAGGATTTCTACGAAATCATAACTGCTAAACGATAGGTAGATTTTAAAACTAATTATAGACAGTACAAAAATTACATTCTTAAAGTTTATCCTGTTAATCATTATATTCATCCTTTCAGCTGACTATGAATGTTCCAGTGCACTTGGGTTTCTCCGTACTACAGCATGCCAAGCTGAGAATGCTGCAGTTTCACTACAATTTTATGGATAAGTAAGTAAAACCTAATTTTCCGCTATTAACCTCTAGTTAACTTAAACAGTAGACATAGCTGTAAATAATACAAACGCTCTTTTTATTTATAGATAAATCAATAGAAGCGATTTCCAGTACGTCAAAATGGATACAGATAGCGCATACATAGCTTTGAGCGGAACATTAGAAACACTGGTAAAACCAAGTATGGAAAGAGAGTTTTATAATGATTACACTAATTGGTTTCCACAGCCATACTGTGACAAACATAGGGATGAGTTTTTAAAGATCAAAACAATGGATTCAGAATGGAACATGCGTGATTGTTGTGAAAAAGTGCTAAAACATGGAAAAAGAACACCTGGGTTGTTCAAAGAGCAGTTTACCGGAGATGGAATTGTTGCGCTCAACTCAAAATCCTACTACTGTTGCGGAGAAAGAGGAAACAAGATTAGTTCCAAAGGTTTAAACAAACGAATTAATCACTTGAACAAAAACAGTTATCTGAATTTATTGAATACGAAAAAGTCATTTACAGGAAGAAATCCTGGATTCATAGTGAAAGATAAAAAAATGTTAACGTACAGTCAAATAAAACAAGGGCTCACATATTTTTCCGCTAAAAGACTAATGTGTTCCGATGGAGTATCAACTGAACCTATTACCATTTAATAAAAACTTTCATTATAAACTTTAACCTTTTTACAACAGTTACTATCTCTCTATCTATCTATATACATAAATGAACATGGGAATGTACATAAATGAACATGGGAATGTACATAAATGAACATGGGAATGTACATAAATGAATATGAAGATGTTCATGATTATGTAAAAAATCATGAATGAAAACAGTTCTATCTTCTTGTAATAAAACTATAACAATATTTATACAATATCTATACAATATCTATACAATATCTATACAATATCTATACAATATCTATACAATATCTATACAATATCTATACAATATCTATACAATATATATACAATATCTATACAATATCTATACAATATCTATACAATATCTATACAATATCTATACAATATCTATACAATATCTATACAATATCTATACAATATCTATACAATATCTATACAATATCTATACAATATCTATACAATATCTATACAATATCTATACAATATCTATACAATATCTATACAATATCTATACAATATCTATACAATATCTATACAATATCTATACAATATCTATACAATATCTATACAATATCTATACAATATCTATACAATATCTATACAATATCTATACAATATCTATACAATATCTATACAATATCTATACAATATCTATACAATATCTATACAATATCTATACAATATCTATACAATATCTATACAATATTCCAACAATCAAACCTATAATTATTCTTATATAATACAACACTTCATTTCTATACAATACTCAAACCTCCCAATCTAACATCATCATACAAACCCATGTCTAAATCAACATACCAAAACATTCAAAACACCTGGTGCACCCAAAAAGGCACCAACAGGGAGAACTCGATAAATAATCAACAACACACACAGAAAAAAGTGGAACATTTGGGATTAAACAGGTGATTAAACACTGTAATGATTAATATAAGTGTATAATCCGGCATCATTAGGGGTGATATCTGGTATTTCAGTAGAAAATTTGGGAGTGTTTGCTGGAAAGAGTAATTAAGGATTAAAATCAGACAATAACTTTGCCAGAAATTGTGGGTAGGTCAATAAATCACTCTCAGGGGATTAAACTCTGGTTTTAATCAGCTAGTAAGAACTTTACTCCTCAAGCGATTACAATGTGGTTCTACAGTGTTGTTATTCTACAAGTCCTTAATTGTTAGCTTTACTGACCCAGTAACAACTTTAATCCCGAAATGATTGAACTCTGGCTCTTATCTTCAAGTTGGATTTTACTCCTGATATGATTAAAATGGAGAAAAGCCTTGGCATTTATAGTATGATTACCTAATAGCAAGTGGGGGTATCAATGATCGCCTAAGCATACAGTCTTATTGTCCCTGAATAGGCTATTATTTTCCCGCTTCAATCACTAACAAAGAGAGCACACGAGGATGATGAAGGCTTACACAGTTGTCTCAAAACTCTAAGTTCATGATGAGACAGAAGCAGGTAAATAAGATATACTATGAATACACAATTGTTTGTGTATTGATTAGTAACTAAGTTAAAATACTAAACTGAACAACTGATGTTGAATGTTGTTTAGTAACTAATTGATTGTTTTCTTTTTTGTCACATTCAAAACTTTTGAACTTGAAGTGGCTGCAAATAAAAGTTGCTACTATATCATAATTCTGCATTTTAGAACAGTCACCAACTAGAGATGTCCTTCTTGAAACGAAAATTGAATATAAAGGAAGTCAAGAGCTCACGTGTGATGAACAAACAGCTGTGATGTTGCCCAATCTTCATTTTCAACTTCTGAAGGTTGGTTGGATTCGGTTTATTTTTTTATTTTGGGATACCTTCTTATTGTAAAATGTGCCTAATGATGTCACTCTTATTTTAGGAGCTTGAAGATCAAAATCAGCCATCATCTCTCGGTTTCAACTTGGAATCTATTGCATGTACGCGGAGTGTACCCCAGTGGATCTATGTCCTAATAGACTATACTATACTAATCATCATTCAATCGAGCCAGTTATTTTTATCGATTTATTTTCTATCTTCTTAGTTGGTTTTATGTTGTAATCGCTGTAGTTCCTTTTTAATGGTGTTGTACTGATCTCAGTTTCCTTGTTCGATACAAGTTGCCATTACATTCTGAAATAAGCTTTGTCATTTTCTACCAGCTAGATTCAATACAAAAGAATTACCTCCAATTCAAATCGCTTCCAATATTTAATCGCTCTCAAAGAAAAACCGTACAGACATAGCACTCAAGGAAGATTAATATTGATCCTTACTTTAATCAATGACTGGACTAGCAATGCTCCAAATACAATCATCATGCGATTAACAATATGCATATACAGTGATCAGAAATGCTCTTGTTTTTAATCCTTGGGAGACTAACTCAATCCAAATTTTAATCTTAAAGTGATTGAATACGGACCATTAACCAGTGCATTGGCTGTGGTAATAAATCACTCCCTGTTTAATCACACTTCAATCGCTCAGGTGATTACGTTCGTGGATAGTAAGAATTGATTGAAATAGGATTAAAAATCCTCCACGTTTTTCTGTGTGTACCACACCAATAAATACTGCATACATTCTAAACACCTGGTGCACACCAAAAGGTGCCCAATGGACCAGGAGAACCTCCAGGAGAACCTCCAGAACCTCCAGGAGAACCTCCAGGAGAACCTCCCCAGAACCTCAAACCAATGTATAAATCGACATTCCACACTATAAAATTACATACTTTCTAAACAACTGGTGCACACAAAAAGGTACCTCACAGGTTCTCATGGTAACTGGTACATACTTCAAGTACCTGGAACCAGGCGAACTTTCTCCTTAGACTCCATGACAGAGATCTGCTCCCGTATTATTACTAACAGGATTGGGTCTAGAACTGGGACTTGGGCAAGCTCTGGGACTGAGACTGTGGCTAGGACTGGAACTAGAATTGGGTTTAGGACTAAGTTTTCGGCCTAGAGCAATAATTAAGATGATATCTGACCCAAAATTAGTGTAAGTGTCGGAGACTTGCGCAAATGTGATGGCCAACGCGGCTGGTAGCTAGGACTAAAGCACCCAAGCAGCAGAAGTTTCCATGCAACATATTGTGAGGGATTTTGGCAGTATCTTATAGTTTACTCCTTCCCTCTTGGCTATGCCCCTGTCCCTTGACCTCCTCCCCCTGTTACCAACCACCACTTGGTTCCCCACCCCAGTCCCTCACTCGCCTTTTATGATCCGTTTCATTGATTCCCCATAAATACGAGTTGTCTTCCCTTGGCGATTATAGTTCACAGAAGGCATGGTGGCATGGTGGTCCCTGTAGATACTCATAATGGAGCTATACTGGTGTTATACAGTATATAGCAGTTATACCAGCCTTCTATAGCTACCCCATTACACAGATAATGTGGAGGGAAGTAATAAAGCATGCCAGCCCTATCCATACCGATTAACTAGATGAAGCTGCCAGCCCTAGGAATTTATACTGAGGAGCCCCAGTTACCTTATAAAGAGATAAAGCTTCCTATGGTTGTGAAAGGATGAAGTTGGAGCAAAAACAACTGTACCTTGAGTGTGTTTGATGATTGGACCATTGTATTTATGTTATTGGTGTATTGCTTCCATTTATTGATATGGTTGGTTCACCCTAATAAGAGAGTGATAGTTTCTTCCACTTCTATATAGAATGATCAACTTGATTATATTTAATCAGAATTTATTTGGATTCTGTATGAATTACTGTGGTGCTAAATACGTTTTACATATTGCACATTCATTTATTCTGAAGCTCTGTTTGTTTGGCCTGAGTCTTGGAATCTGCAGTGGTTGGTTAGGGTAGTGGTGGAATCTGAAGAGGAGTAGATCTCATGGAGAGAGTTATGGAATGAACCCCATGGAAAGGAGAGGAGTACTTGGTTTTTGGTGCACTTTTATGTCCGTAGTTGGGGTGGCAAAAGTCCACAAAGTTATTCGGATTAAACTGCATGCGACAAACTGTCTTTTTTACAATGAAATTATTTGTTGGGTGTTATTTTACTATTAAAGGGATAGTCTACAGAGAAAACTAAATTTCGATGCAAGCTTTGAATAGCAGTAACAATAAATATGGGAGTATCTTTGTTGTTTATAACATTTTAGTTTGTGAGCTTCAAGGGAAAATGCGAAATCGCATTTTGGATATCGGCAATACATTTTTTGGTTCGTCACCGGGATTGGCGAACACCCCAAACGCGTTCATTTCCTTATACGATTGAATTGTCATAATTGTCAAGCTATCATTTTCCAGTGTTATTACACCCTTAGTTCCCCAATTCATGTATTTTTGCTTTGTGAACTACTAAAAAAACATTGAAATATTAAATATTTTTAGTTATTAGGGGCCATTCATTGCTGAAACCGTAATAATTTTTTTGCCAGTTATTTTTTATAAAATTATAATTAATAATAATATTTAGTATTTTAGTAGTATTATTCTTATAATAATACTAAATAAAAAAATGCTGATAATATTTTTGATAATTTTATTTCATAATCAAAACAACATCATACATAATACCAATAGATATGCAATAATAGCGCTTATTATTATTAATAATGATCGATGATAGGAGAAGCTGTCCGTGATAATTATTGTCATCATTGTTGTGTCGGTGGTGTAAATAAAGAAAGAAAAAACACTACAATACATAGAATGATGTAGCAGCACTTCTATAGAATGATCATATTTTGATAAAATTGCAAGATATTTTTAAAAGGATTGATTAAGCCATCTACGTGTAACATATTTGTTTTGTTCTCAATGAATGCCCTTTTTCAAGTTTCTAATTAAGCTGCTATAAGACATCAATAGGTGGGTACATATTGTAGTAGATTTTTTTGATCACGTTGTCTGTGCTGAGGTCCCCCTGACAGCTGTAGAGTGTCAGGCATGCCTTAATTGAGCCTGGCATCGCTAGAAACCTTGTAGGTAGGAAGATATCAACCCTACCAGCCCTCCAGCAGTCACTACCGGCCCTGAAGTAACATTATCGGCCCTGCAGCTACTACTGCCGGCCTTGCAGCCATCACCACAGGCCCTGCAGTGACACTATTGGCCCAGCAGCTACTTTATATCGGATGGGTGAGGAAAAAATGGATGAAGCCTGAGAGACCAGACTAGCTTTAAAAGATGCAGAAGTCCAAGTTTGCAACTTCACCATCATCAGATTTGCCAGAATCATGGACCACAAGCTATGACAGCCCAGGAACTCTAACTATATTACACCATCACTTCCTGGACTGTGACTTAGCAGAATTACACTTGAAGCTCTGCCCTCCACTTCTGGGTGCCGTGTTTGTTTAACTACGTTTTAGCCAATCTCACACCTGTAGTGGATTATACTGGACACCAACAGTGACCACTACTTTGCAGAGGTCCCCCTGATGGTTGTTACCACAGGCATGCCTCCCTTAGATACAATAGAATAAGACCGGGCTCTATTACAGTGAATATATTGCTTTAGTTAAGAAATAGTGTTAATAATTAACCATACCGACACAGGGTATTTACAACCCCGGCCCTGGGTAGCTATCCCGGGCCGGCATCAAGATGGCTGCCATAACCTGAGGGAGCAGATATAGCTAAAGAGCCTCTAGGAACCGACTAACCTCAGAAGTTGGAAAAGTTGAACCAAAGGCTCGTAAAGACCAAGAACCATGACAAGAGAAGATACCAACCTATTACTGGATAAATAGCTATAGACTCCGCCCCTCACTTCTGGGCATCAGTTCTTTTCAATATACTTAATCATATCTCATTGGACAATATTGTTGTCTGCATTTGTATTGGTTAGCTATCACACTGCATATGCATGATGGAAATGTTTTGAGCTTTTCCTGTTATTTCCTGCAACTCTGCCTATAAAAGGCAGAGCTTTCTCTTACTTCATTGCATTACCTGCTATGGCAATACCTGACAGCCTTGCATTGGATTGTCACCTTGTATTCGGCTATGAATTAAGGTTATGTATCACTCAAAAGCGCCGAGTATATATGTTTGAGCCGAGGGCTCACCACAGATGGTAAAGCAGATTACTCTCTTTTCAATCAGTTGTTTGTGCCATCCCGGCACGGGGTCACCTCTGGGGAGAGGTTGACTGTTCTTTGTTGGGCCTAGTAAGGCTGACCGTTTAATTGTGCCGGCAGACAAGCAGTTTGTGCCTTGCAGCGCCTAGTGGAAAGTAGTGTAACGTAAAAATCCGCTACATACCTTACTAATTATAACTTGTCTCTTGATTTGTATATTTACTTCCTGCTGATTGTGATTTGTTATGTCTGTAACTTGGTCAGTGACTTCCTGTACCTCTGCCTATAAAAGGCAGAGTTCTACTTACACTCCTTGCACTTGTATCAGGATGCTGCTTGTGATTGCACCAAGTAACAAGATGCTTTGTCACTATTATTTTACACTGGTTTGTTGTGAAATAATAAAATGGTCATTGCTCTGACGCATTGGGTATGAGTCTTAGCCGTGGGCTCTGTTACAGTTGTGGAGTTTGAGATACTCCACTGTTGAAGTTGATAGACCGATAACCTCTGTGGAAGAGTGGTTTTGTTGGTGGCATTTTGGCAGGCCTCCCAAAATCCACTATAGTTTGTATGATTAGCAAGCTACACATTTTGCTATTTTTCTCTACTAGTTATATGTGGCTCATGTTACAACTAGCTAGGTGCGGAGGATTGGTTGGTCTGATAGCCATTTATTGTATGCACACAAATACTTCAGACGTTGAAGTGCTAGTGTACATCAGCTCAAATTAGAGGCTATTGAAATTCAAAAGATTATTGTAAACACTTGAACACTACACTAACAGCTGCGGGTAATATTCCACTCTTATTAGTCATAAAACGATCAGTAAATGGTACTTGGTTACTGTTTTATTCATAAAAAGTCAATATCATCACCAGAACTTAACGGTGTGCTAACACGTTAGTAGTAATATATGAGCAGATCTCCCTACCAAGTGTTTTTTTGTGGATTTGATCTTGGGGGGGGGGGGGGTTATGCAATGGGTTACGGCGTTGGATGAATTCGCCGAGTTTATATTGTATTTTATTTGAGGGGCATTTGAGTGGCATTTGAGTGGCATTTAAGTGGCATTTGAGTTTTGATTATTTTTTTACTTAATTTGAACTCATAAGGCAGCTAGATTTTGAATGTATGGCATTTAAGTTTTGATAATTTTTTCACATAATTCGAACTCATATGGCATCTTGAGAGAGAGGAGAGAGAAGAGAGAGAGAGGAGAGAGAGAGAGGAGAGAGGAGTTTTATCTACATTAAATAAATATATTGATCAAAAATGAAACATTATATGATTATATACATTGATTACATAATAAGTAGGGAAAATCTTCCTATATAATATAGCTAGAGTCAGTAAATACTAAGTAATACAAAGCACTACAACTTGTAATGACAATCAATGCATACATACATATGGTATCTTGAGAGAAAGAAAGAGAGAGAGAGGAGAGAGGGAGAAAGAGGAGAGAGGGAGAGAGAGAGGAGAGAGATTTTTTAGTTTTCTATACATTCATGTATATATGGTTAATTATGTACATATTTATGGGTATATTTATATCTACATAGAGAGAGGAGAGAAGAGATATATCTACATTGAATAAATATATTGATCAAAAATTAATCATTATATGATTATATACATTTATTACATAATAAGTAGGGAAAATCTTCCTATATAATATAGCTAGAGTCAGTAAATACTAAGTAATACAAAGCACTACAACTTCGCGTATTATCAGCATTCGAGATCGAGTCTACATATAAAAATAACTGTGTTTGTATATATCTAGAGAGAGTTTAGAGGAGAGAGAGAGAGGGGAGACTTGAGCATAAATATTTCTTTTAGTTATATATATTTACAGTTAATATGTTTACCATACATGTAATCACCATTAATTTTTGATTTTGTTTAAAAATCATTATTATTTCTGGTAAAAAAAACTACATTAGTTAAGTTTTAAAATCATATGAATAAAACTTGTGTCAATTTAGTATCTACTGTATTATATATTTACAATATTATTTGTAATTATTAGTGAAAGAAATTATGAAATACTGGCGAGTAATTAAGTAATTCAGTAAGGAAATTGGTTGGAAACGTAGTAATATTATTTAAATACAGCATTGCTTTGCAACAACGATTAATAAAAGCAATTATGGATGTTGATGAGTAATTAAGTAATCTAGTAAGGAAAACTGATTGAAATCACGGTAATATTTGTTAAAAGATACTTGCAACATGTTTTATCAACGAAAAAATCAAACAATTTTCAAATGTTTACAAGTAACTAAGCGATTTAGTAGGAAAAACCAACTGAAACACGCAATATCCGTTTTTGAAATATTTACGATAAACATAATTGGGATATTGCTGTTATCAAAGAAATCAAGCGAGTATCAAATGTTTACGAGTAACTAAGTGTTCAGTAGGCAAAAATCGATTGAGATCACGTGACATCCGTTACAAAATATTTTACGTTAAGTTAGCAACGAGAAAATAAAATATTTCTTACAATATCCGTTATAGCAAGTTACGATAATTTTGTACTCACCCTAAAGGTTTTCAGTCCATTTTCGGTCAGATCAAAATTTATGCGAGACGTTTTAGGTATTATTTCAGTCGACGTAATGTTACCAGTTCATTTTCACAAGTTTTAAAAAGTAATTAATTATAATACAACGCAAGTGTCACTTCACTAATAAACTCATTCCAGAAAAGCCATTAATCATCATCTCTAGCCTAATCCTATATGTTTTGATCTTTTTAATGTTATGTGTTATAAAGCCGCTCGAGAAAAGTCATTAATTACACCTAAGCACTATTTATTATCATGTTGTTTCTATTTAAAACAAAACAACGAACATCCATAGATGATGGAATTATAGGTTGAATTTAACCTAAAAAGGAAGAGAACTTGATTGCATTTATCTCCTGTTTTTTATTGTTTGATTACATATTAGTTAATACAGCTACAACCTTTCACCAAAACGGATTTGTGGTTTACCTCTAATTCTAGTTATCTCCGATAACATCTAAAAAAACATGAACAAAGCATGACTTTATCCACTTTTTTGTTAGTTAGACTGTTACTTTTCTTAAAATATCTCATTGTTTTTTGTGTGAAATACAAACAATGTATCAACATACATGGTGTATTTTCTATTTTTAGGAAGCTGTTTTGTCTAATAAAACAAGAGTTATATGTTACATATACATATTTAAATGCTATCAGATATCTTTAAAGTGTTTATTACATTCCTAACTCATACTTAATGTTGTAAACTATAATTTAAGCTCTCACATTTTAATTTACTGTCTGATGATATAAAGATGGAACTACACTACATCATCAATGTTTTGCTGTTGATGTGTCTATATGCAATGAACTGCAATTGAACTAGTTAATCACACATCATATTTTTGCTATAAAAATATGTTTGAAGGAAGTGAGTTGTCATTCAAAATGAAATGTAAGTTTGGTCCTAGCTAGATGTATCTTAAAAGAGTATCAATCTAGGGCTTGTAAAATTTGTTTATCCAATGCTTTACATTCAAAAATTTTAGCTAGGTAGAAAGAAAGTTTACAGGAGTGTATGTATAGCTTAAGCTTATTAATCTATCTAATCTCTATCTTTCTATTTTTTTAACCAACTTCCCAATTGACTTCCACTTTTTCAAAAAATAATATCATTTATCATAGTAATCATCAGAAAATCAGTCTACGAATTAATCTTGATAAATGACTTCAATGTTTTGTATATAAGGGAAAGTATTTTTTCTAAGCAGTATCAGTTTTCATTTGCACTAAGTAAAATTTCAAGTATTAGTCCACGAAACTACGAAAAATGGCTAGCAATATCCCTACAACAAATGAGTAAGTTATATTATACTATCTTTTACAATTTTGTAGCAGTTACATTCAAAAATTTATACAAATGTATATATATATATTACTTGTAGGTCTACAGCCTCAAATGACGAGCTTCTAAATGTAGACGAAATAGATTTCAGTGCTATGTAAGTATATTATTGAAACTTTATTATTCAACTGTATTATATAGAGTTTTTAATTAATCACAATCTTGATTCATTGTTTTATTAAGCTCTACGGATGATGAAACGTTGAGATGGATTGAAGAATGCTTTGGTGAAGAAAAGAAGGTAAAAAAGACCAGGGCTACCACGCACGTTGCTATGAGTAAGTATTTTTTTATGTTTTATGAAAAATGTAAATTTTTCTGTAGGTAAAATAATAACGACTCTACATTTACTACGTTATTTTTGTAGAAAAAACATCTACACGTTTTATTGCGAGTAGACAATGTATAGGGAAGGATGAATCCTTTCTCTCCTACGATCGCCACACATTTGAATGTGAGTATGATGAAAATATTACTTACTACATACTCATTCAATTTATAAAAATTTTTTCAAATTTTTTCAAAAAATAGCATAACTACATTCGTATTTTCTATTTTAGTTCAAGCAGAGAATCCCAACTAAAAAAATATAGAAAGATAAGTCTTTTAGATGGGGATATAAAAGAAGACAGAGAGTGTTTTAAGTGTAAGTGATATGTACTATCTTTATATACATATACCATGCTTAAGAAAGTTATCTATATATGATGAAAATTTGTTTATTTTGTTTGTAGATATTGATAACAAAAGCCCTAGGTATTTTCTTTCAGTGCTTACATTGTTGTTGATAGCCTATGGTACAAAGACGCTGAGTGAAGCACTGAAAGAAAACAAAAACAACATTTCGTGTATATTTTGTGGTAAGAAGTTTAAATTAGGGGGGTTGTATGAGCCTGGCCGAGTTCTTTCAAGACATTTTTGTGCTCACTTGTTTATTTTTTATTGTTTATGTGGAAAATCGCATACAACTTTGAGAGATCTCCAGCAACATAGTTGTATTTTAAAAACTAAAATGTTTTTTATTGTTGATATTGCTAGTTACAATAATTTTGTTTTATTTATTAATAAAAAATATTCTGAATTACTTATAGATATTACTTTTCCAAAAAATATTGCGTTAGTGTATCTCTATCCAATAGAAGGTTATTTTTCTGAAAACATTGTTTTAGATTTTGAATTAGGGAGTAAATGGTTGGCGATAGCTAAAAAACCTGCTGCTGGAGATCGAAAGCTTTTGATTGAAAACCAGTGTAAAAAAATGAGAGCACTTATATCTTCAGATTCTGATCTTTCAGAAACTGAAGAAAGTAATAATGACTTATTTTCTGTCGCTAGTTCACAGTGCAGTCCAAAAACCAGTGTTTTAGAATCTAATACTATAACAGTTAAAAGTAGTAATATATGAGCAGATCTCCCTACCAAGTGTTTTTTGTGGATTTGATCTGGGGGTTGAGGCAATGGGTTACGACGTTGGATGAAATAGCCGAGTTTATATTGTATTTTACTTGAGGGGCATTTGAGTGGCATTTGAATGGCATTTAAGTGGCATTTGAGTTTTGATTATTTTTTTACTTAATTTGAACTCATATGGCAGCTAGATTTTGAATGTGTGGCATTCAAGTTTTGATAATTATTTTACATAACTCGAACTCATATGATATTTTGAGAGAGAGAGAGGAGAGAAGAATGAGGAGATATAACTACATTGAATCAATATATGATTATATACATTTATTACATAATAAGTAGGAAAATATTCTTGTATAATATAGCTAGAGGTAGGAAATACTAAGTAGTACAGAGCACTACAACTTGTAATGACAATCATGAATCAATATATGATTATATACATTTATTACATAATAAGTAGGAAAATATTCTTGTATAATATAGCTAGAGTTAGTAAATACTAAGTAGTACAGAGCACTACAACTTGTAATGACAATCAATATATAGTATTTTTCTTTACAATGTAGTCATACAGAGCACTACAGCTTGTAATGACAATCAATGCATAGTCTTTGGAGAGAGGGGAGAGGGGAGAGGAGAGATGAGAGAGGAGAGAAGAGAGAGGAGAGAGAGAGAGGAGAGAGACTTTTTAGTTTTCTATACATTCATGTATATATGGATAATTATGTACATATTTATGGATATATTTACATTTACATTGAATAATATACATTTATTACGTAATAAGTATATTAAATGCTATAAAATATGTTGGAAAATCACCAAATTAGACCTCTAGATGGTTAAAATTTACAGTATTTGGGAAATAACTGCAAGAGAGGAGAGAGGAGTATTTGGTAGAGGAGAGAGTATGTTGAGAGAGAGAGGAGAGATAAAAAGAGGAGAGAGGAGAGAGGAGATATATCTACATTGAATAAATACAGTGATTAAAAATGAAACAATATGTGAATATATACATTTATTGTGTAATAAGTAGGGAAAATCTCATACAATATAGCTAGAGTCAGTAAATATTAAATAATACAAAACACTACAACTTGTAATGACAATCAATGCATAAGCTTTTTTTTAAATTTTGAGAAAATCATCAAATTAACCCTTTAGATGATTAAAATTTTACAGTAAATTTTGCATAATACAAAGCACTATAGTTCGTTTTATCTGCTTGAGACTACATGTTGTCAGCATTCGATATTGAGTTTACATACCATCAACACCAAGCTGTTCATCAAAATCTTGTAATTCATTTTCTAGGAATTCCTTAAGAACTTCATCCTCATTTTTTGTTGTTGTTAGCTCCTTATTGGAATTTGTTTGTGTGCAATATTGCTCCCAATCACTAGCGTTGGTTGAAGAAATGAAGACAACATTGTGGTATGGAATAGGATTTCCATTCTTACTTTGTTTTTTCCCTTTGTAAATCATCACACCAGGTGCACATCTTTTAGCTTCCTCGTTGTATCTGACTGGTAGTAAAAGTGTTCTCGTCTCTCTTTTTCCATCTTTTTCAGTGACATAACGAATGCAATTTACGATGGATTCTTCTCCATTGAATCGGAAAGGAATGAATCTTTCTACAACTTCGATGTAAGCAAAAATTGAACATTCTTTGAAATTGCTGAGATACTCAATGTCGTAAGCGAGTTTGAGTTCTTCTTCACTCATTTTTCTCAGTTTTTCAGCTTCAGCGGTAGCTTCCATTGTGGTTAAGCGTTTTGTGCTGATACGTTTGACATTGTAGTAAGTGGTCTCTGGTTTTTTTGAGTTTTCCATCTCACCCAAGTACAAAATGTTGAAAGGTAATGGGTAGTTATCAACATTGAAGCTTTCAACTACTCTACTAGGGCAAACGACTTTCTGAAAATTCGTTCCAGATGAATTATCAAGATAGGTGAGAATGTAGTAATTTCCGTATGTGCCGGTATTCTGTTCAATAGAAACTATCTGCAAAACTGATGGAGCGGGAAGTGATGCTAGCGTAAGAAACCCTCCAATCTTTTTCAAATCACATGCCTTCCATTTTTTGAGAGATTTGGCCATCTTGAGAGCCCTTTCAGCATCAGTGAGCAATTCTTTTTGTTCCATAGTGTTTGATGTTGAGGGTAAAACCAGTTTTGGAAGAGCTCGTCTCTTTATTGTTGTTTCTTTTGTAACAGAGTTAGAGTTTTTTCTTTTGGTGGATGTTTTGAGTGTTTTTTGTTTGTTTTCGATTGGTTTTAAATTCATGTAAGAAGCAGAAAAGTCCTCCATAGTATTCTAAAAAAGGAAGAAATAATGTATAATTAAGCTTTTCATGTAGGACAAAGATTATTTATTTTATACTTTACATTATAGTTAAACTAATCTTGATTTTTGCTAGATAGAGAATTACAAATTTTTTTAAATTTTATCTTTTATAAAGAGAAAGCTCCTAGTAGTTGCAATGGAAGGTGTAGTAGATGTTGCTTCTCCGATCGCTGTTGTAGAACTGGATGCTTTCTGTGTGAAAACAGCGGCTCTTAAATAGCTAAAGTTGCACTGGTTGAACTCTATGAATACCAATCTTCTTTATAATATAACTATGAACCAGCAATTCTTCCACGCGAAAACCAATGCTTTCGCGGGAATAAACATCTTATTTTCACGCGAATGGAAACCGTTGCTTTCGCGGGAATGAATATTTTATTTTCACGCGAATGGAAACGATTGCTTTCGCGGGAATAGAAACTTTATTTTCACTTGAATACAAACCATTGCTTTCGCGGGAATAAATATTTTATTTTCACGCGAATGGAAACCGTTGCTTTCGCGGGAATGAATGTTTTATTTTCACGCGAATGGAAACCATTGTTTTCGCGGGAACAGAAATTTTATTTTCACTTGAATACAAACCATTGCTTTCGCGGGAATAAATAATTTATTTTCACACGAATGGAAACCGTTGCTTTCGCGGGAATGAATATTTTATTTTCACGCGAATGGAAACCATTGTTTTCGTGGGAACAGAAATTTTATTTTCACTTGAATACAAACCATTGCTTTCGCGGGAATAAATAATTTATTTTCACGCGAATAGAAACCGTTGCTTTCGCGGGAATGAATATTTTATTTTCACGCGAATGGAAACCATTGTCTTTGCGGGAACAGAAATTTTATTTTCACTTGAATACAAACCATTGCTTTCGCGGGAATAAATAATTTATTTTCACACGAATGGAAACCGTTGCTTTCGCGGGAATACAAATTTTATTTTCACACGAATACAAACATGAATTCCCGCGAAAGCAATGGTTTCCATTCGCGTGAAAAATAAATGATTTATTCCCGCGAAAGCAACGGTTTCCATTCGCGTGAAAATAAAATATTCATTCCCGCGAAAGCAACGATTTCCATTCGCGTGAAAATAAAATATTTATTCCCGCGAAAGCAATGGTTTCCATTCGCGTGAAAATAAAATATTCATTCCCGCGAAAGCAACGGTTTCCATTCGCATGAAAATAAATTATTTATTCCCGCGAAAACAACGATTTGTATTCGTGTGAAAATAAAATTTCTATTCCCGCGAAAACAATGGTTTCCATTCGCGTGAAAATAAAACATTCATTCCCGCGAAAGCAACGGTTTCCATTCGCGTGAAAATAAAATATTTATTCCCGCGAAAGCAATGGTTTGTATTCAAGTGAAAATACAATTTCTATTCCCGCGAAAGCAATCGTTTCCATTCGCGTGAAAATAAAATATTCATTCCCGCGAAAGCAACGGTTTCGATTCGCGTGAAAATAAGATGTTTATTCCCGCGAAAGCATTGGTTTTCGCGTGGAAGAATTGCTGGTTCATAGTTATATTATAAAGAAGATTGGTATTCATAGAGTTCAATCAGTGCAACTTTAGCTATTTAAGAGCCACTGTTTTCACACAGAAAGCATCCAGTTCTACAACAGCGATCGGAGGAGCAACATCTACTACTACATCCACTAACTATTAAAAGTTTTTCTGAGTGAATTTGAAAGTTTTCATTGAATTTAAGACTTAATTATCTGACTTAATTATCTCACTTAATTATTTGTTTACTTAAATCACTCGTTCTAACAACAGTAACTGAAGACTCGACATCTACTATATAATATACCAACTGACTACTAGGAGTTTTATTCACAAGGTAAAATTTATTAGCTGAGACATTTAACTTACCTTTTTATGTGCTATTGTTACTTCTATTAAAAGTAATGATTTTATTGTTATTATAGTACTATGGAAACAGAAGAGGAGGATGCTGATGTAGACATACATAAGGAATGGGAATGGCTCATGAAAAATCAAAATGATATCAGTTTTTCAAATGCTGATAATGAATACATGAATGATGAATGTAACGCTGAATATGAAAATAAAATGGAGATGGAACTTGAAAATGCTTTTCAAGACACACCTTCAACTTCTCAAGTTTCAGCAACTACTGAAAATACGATAGTCTTTGATATGCAGTAAGTTTTTAAAATCATAAATTAATAATGTTAGTAGAATAATTCTTTTTGCTGGTTTTTTAGAGTTATCTCATGAATCAGCAAAAAAAATGCGTTATCTCTTTATTGTAGACAGGACTCAGAATATCAGAGAATGAATGTAAAAGAGGGAGTTGAGAATTCATCTCATAGTACACAGTAAGTTTTTTAAAAACCTAACTAATAATAATGTTTGAGACATTTTTTCCCAATTCCATTTTAAAAATTAATTGATAATAGTGTTTAAGTCATTTTTTCTTGTGTTACATTTCATACAAAATGTATGTGAATGTTTTATAGAACAACTATTATGTGTTAACATTTTCTATTGTAGACAAAGTTTAAATTATCGGGAGGAGAATGTAGAAGAAAATACCCCTGAAATTTCTCCTAATTGGAAATGGTTAGAAGAAAATCTCATTTGTTTTCGTTTACCTGATGAAACAATCAATCAAACAGGGTTTGGTACTGAACCTTCATCATCAAAGACTAACATAATAGCTCAAGATATAGAGCCAGTTGCGAAGGAGATAGTTGAAGAAAATGAGAATGATCCAATGATAGAAAATGAAGAAGAAGAAGAAGAAGAAGAAGAAGAAGAGGAAGAAGAAGAGGAAGAGGAAGAAGAAGAAGAAGAGGAAGAAGAGGAAGAGGAGGAGGAGGAGGAGGAGGAGGAGGAGGAGGAGGAGGAGGAAGAGGAGGAAGAGGAGGAAGAAGCACAAGAGGAAGAACAAGAAGAACAAGAAATGGAAGATTTAAATTTTGAAAGACCTACCCGACTATCAACCCTAGGTATTGTTGATGATAGCATAGCTCCAACTTTTCAAGATGAAGAATGGGATGATTTGATAGCTAGATATTGGGGAGCTATGAAAACGAAACATAGAGCTGGAAAAGTCATAGAACTTTTAAATGTAAGACTTTGGGATGGGATTCCAAGAGACCAAGCTGATACCTACCAAAATGACTATCATGATTCAAGAGTGTTAGAATTGCTAAAAAAAGTTTGGAGACAATTGAGCTCAAGAGCGAAAGTCAACTGTAGCGTAGGTTGTATACTAGAAAATAAAAATGATGGTGAAATCCGATACTTTCACTCATCATCAAACAATGCTACTGTATATCCAAAAGCTAAACTGATTGAAACTGAAGGAGATCTTGATGACTTTTTTGTTGATGTTATGGAGACTGATCATCGTACAAATAGTTTGAGACGGAGACCAAATACAACTTGGAGATTGATGTTAATCACAAACATTTCGTTTTATTTCTACAAACTACTTGGAATGGGAAAAGTTGGATCACCACCAGAGCATTTACCCTCTCACCTCATTAACAACAGACACATACGAACCATGTTAAAAAACACAAAAGGAATACGAATTACCGACAATCTTTGTTTCTTTAGATGTCTAGCTTTACACAAAAAACTACAAAAAAACGCTGGATTTGCAAAAGATCCGATAATTAAGGAGGTGAAGGAGTACCAACAACAATATCATAGTTTCATCTATGGCGATAGTGCTAAAAAGTGTGATGGAAAAGGAGTAACAGAAGCTGATTTATTGCTTTTGGAGCAAGCATTTCAACTGAAGATAACAGTGTTTTCTTTAAATGATGATGCGACTTCAACAGTTATTTGGAATTCAAACTCCAGTTATAAGGAGAATCTATATTTGGATCTTTATATCGATCACTTCAGTCTTATTACAAACTTGGATGGATATGTCAAAGCCTACAGATGTCCAACGTGTTCTACTTGTTATGACAGATTGGGGAATCTGAAAAGACACAGATGTTCAATCTCAGAGGCAACAAATCTGGAGTTTTCTGCAGGGCAATACAAACCTACCCCTACAATATTCGACAAACTGAAGATTCAATTTGGGATAGATATCGGGTCAGATGATTCCTTGAGATACTTTCCGTTTTTTGCAACATTCGATATAGAGTGTTTGTTACCTAATTGCGAAAAAGATCGAGATACAGACATAACCATTTACACTAACGAGCATCAACTTTTAAGTATTTCGATTTGTTCAAATGTACCAGGCTTCAACAACCCACGTTGTATTGTCAATAACGGGGATGATGATGAATGTGTTGAAAAGTTCATTGAATACTTGGAAGATATTAGTGAAGAATCATATAGCCGATTGGAAAAACAATTTTCACAAATCATAAAACAGATAGAAGGTGAATTATAACGACTGGAAAAAGCTGAAGAAAAGTTTCGTACTGATTATGAACAAAATCGTTTCAGACGGAGAACAGGAGCTGAAAAAGTTCTGGATGATTTGTATAGCTATATGAAAAAACTTCCTATTCTAGGATTCAATTCACAGACTTATGATGTCAATGTGATGAAAGGAAAACTGCTTCAAAAATTGAAAGATGTCTCCGGCAAAGATTTTGATTTTGTTATAAAAAAAGGAAACAAGATGCCTGTTATCGGAATAGGATCTTTTTTGTTCTTAGATTGTACAAACTTCATCGCTCCTGGATATAGCTATGAAATGTATCTCAAAGCATACAAATGTGAAGCCGGAAAAGGATTTTTTCCTTATGAATGGATGAAAGACTTGGAACAACTTAATCAAGAACATCTACCTCCAAGAGAAGCTTTTTACAGTTCTTTAAAACAAAAAAACATCAGTGAAGAAGAGTACATGATTTGTCAAGAAGCATGGAAAGATAACGCCATGAGGACAATGAGGGATTTTTTAAAATGGTACAACAACTTGGATGTAAAACCATTTGTTCAAGCGTTGGAAAGACAAAGATCGATCTACAGAGAGCATGGGATTGATATGTTAAAAGACGGTATATCTTTACCAGGATTAGCGATTCGATGGATGTTCAACAAAGCTCCTCAACCACCTCCTCCATACCTCTCTACACACTTGGATTTTCATGAACTTGGTAACTCGTTTCGACAGACTCTCCCAATTTGTCTGATTGACAACAGCAATGCAGAACTTTATCCTCTAATAAAGAAAAACATAGTTGGTGGACCAAGTCTAGTGATGCATAGATATCACGAAAAAGGTATAACTAAAATTAGAGAAAATTGGTTGGGAAAAGAAGCAAAAGTTTGTGATAGAATCTATGGAGTTGATGCAAATGCGCTCTACTTATGGTGTATGATGCAATCAATGCCTACTGGTTATCATCGAAGAAGAAAAATCGAAAACTCTTTTGTTGCCGAACCAGTAAAATTTAGCAAGGTAGCTCATAGTTGGTTACAGTTCCAAATGTTTTCAAAAAAAATTAATATCAAGCATCAGCTCAATGGAGGAGAAGTTGCTCTTGGACAGCGAGGATTACCAGTTGATGGATTCTGTGTTGAAAATCGTCATGTCTTTCAATTCCACGGGTGTTTTTGGCATGGACACAACTGCTCTTATAACAATGCTAAAGAACAAGAGCTTCAAGCTAGTGGAAGAAAATCAAAAGCAAATCTGTTTAAAACTACGATGGAAAATGAAGAATATCTTCGAGCGCTAGGTTACACTGTAATCTCGATTTGGGAGTGTGAGTGGATGAAACGTGTAAAAACTCATACAAATTTACAAAAATTTGTCAACACGTTTTACAATTCTTTCTACCCTAAAATACTTGAAAAAAAACTAAATCAAGAAGAAGTGTTGTCGAGAGTTCAATCAGAGGAATTCTTCGGATTTGTTGAATGTGACATCGAAGTTCCTGAGGAAGAGGAAGAAAAGTTCTCCGAAATGCCCCCGATTTTTAAAAATACGATGTTAACCAGAGAACACTTGAGCGAAGAAATGAAAGTCTTTGCTGAAGCCGAAGGGTTTTTAAAGACTCCTCAACGCTCATTAGTTGGAAGTATGTACGGAGATAAGATATTGCTAATGAGTCCTTTGTTAAAATGGTACTTGAAACAAGGATTGAAAGTCACCAAAGTTTAACAGCTAATAGAATATATTCCTAGAAAAGCTTTTGAAGCTTTTGGAACATCGGTTTCAGACGCTAGGCGAATGGGAGATGTAGATCCTAATCAAGAATTACTCGCTACTACTAGCAAGTTGGTAGGAAATGCTGCTTATGGAAAAACAATCACTGATAAAGAAAAACACACCACCATCAAGTTCATCGAAGGTGCGAGAAAAGCTTCATTTCGTATCAGAGGGAACAAATTCATCTCCATGGAAGAGATAGCAGATGATTTTTATGAAATCGTAACCTGTAAACGACTAGTAAGTTTTAAAAACAATTATTTTGCAATTCAAAATTTATATTCTCCAAGTTTACTTTGCTAATCAGTATCACCATCATTTCAGCTAACTATGAACGTTCCAGTACACTTGGGCTTTTCCGTGCTACAGTATGCTAAACTGAGAATGCTACAGTTTTACTACGACTTTATGGATAAGTAAGTAAAACCTAATTCCCTACAGTTATTATGTATAAGTAAGTAAAAACTTCCAAATAATTGAAATCGAAACAATCTTTTTATTTATAGATATATTGACAGAAGTGATTTCCAATATGTTGAAATGGATACAGATAGCGCATACATGGCGTTGAGCGGAACATTAGAAGCACTGGTAAAACCAAGTATGAAAAAAGAGTTTTACAATGAATATGGTGATTGGTTTCCACGGCCATACTGTGACAAACATAGGGATGAGTTTTTAAGAACCAAAACAATGGGTTTAGAATGGTGCGTGCAAGACTGTTGTGAAAAAATACTAAAACACGGAAAAAGAACACCTGGGTTGTTTAAAGAGGAATTTACCGGAGATGGAATTGTTGCACTTAACTCTAAATCCTATTACTGCTGGGGAGAAAAAGGAAACAAGTTTAGCTCAAAAGGTTTGAACAAACGAATTAATCAATTGAACAAAGACAGTTATCTAAATGTATTGAACACAAAAAAGTCGTTTATGGGTAAAAATCGAGGATTTATAGAAAAGGATCAAAAAATGTTGACATACAGCCAAATAAAGCGAGGGCTCACATATTTTTATGCTAAAAGACGAGTGTGTTCTGATGGAGTATCTACCGAACCTACTTTGGCTTAAATAAAAACCTTCATAATAGACTTCTATAACTATAACTATATATATATATATATAATACAAAAAATCATTCATCATCCTTATAAATATCGATAACGAATAGATGAATATTTAACTTCATCATCCAATATATTTTATAACATTCAATGTATATATGAGTTCGAATCATGTATCTAGCTATATTATATGAGGAGATTTTGCCCCTACTTATTATGTAATAAACGTATATAATCATACATTGATTCACTTTTAATCAATGTATTTATTCAAGGTAGATACATCTCCTCTCTCCTCTCTCTCAAGATGCTATATGAGCTCGAGTTATGTAAAGAAATTATCAAAACTTAAATGCCATACATTCAAAATCTATATGTCATATAAGTTCAAGTTAAGTAACAAAAATAATCAAAACTCAAATGCCACTTAAATGCCACTCAAATGCCACTCAAATGCCCCTCAAGTAAAATACAATATAAACTCGGCGAATCCATCCAACGTCGTAACCCATTGCATAACCCCCTAGCACTCATCCACAAAAAAACACTTGGTAGGGAGATCTGCTCATATATTACTACTGTTAAACCTCAAACTCAAGTAGATTTAAAAGAAAGCCAAAAGATTGATGATAAGAAAATTGATTTAACTTCACTTAAATTAATTTTGAATATAAAAGATGGACTGAAAAAAAAGGGTTTTCATGATTGTGTTAAATTGAAATTAGCGTCTATTAGACAAAAAATGCAAAAAAACTCGGACTTTTTTCAAGAAGAAGTTCTTGTACTAACTGCACTCTTAGGTGAGTTTTAAAATTTTTATTTCACTATATTTTTTAATATTATCATGGCTCTGAAATAGGCTTTATGCAACTACCCCATTTTATAATTTCTTACCACAAAATATATAGTAAATAAGATGTTTTTTTATAAATACTCTATATATATATTATATATACAGACAATAGTCTGTGTTTTTATGAATACATTTCATGTAAAAAATGTTCTGTCATTAGTTTACCTAATGCATTATTTTATTTTGTTTTGTGGTTGAGAATTTCATATGCTTCATTCTTACTGTATTACACTTCATTCTTACTGTATTACTTTACATAATATTACAAAATAAATATTGCACTAACTGCCTTCATACCACATCCAAGTTATGAAGCAGTAAGGTTCACATCTGTATTACTGAATCTATAACATTGTTATGAAAAAGACTATAATTACTTAATTATCGTGTCATATCATGACAAACTATCAACACCCAATTCACAAAACTGTAAATCCTAAAGTATAATGCTTGCAGTTGTAAAAAGTCTTCTACTGTCTTGGTTTCTCAAACAAATTATAAAACATTTTCACAATTTTTTGTGTAAATGCGGAGTTGTCTTACCATTTTGACAAAATGTGCCGACAACTTTTACATAGTTTTCAAAAATGAAGCCTAGAAATTATAAATGGGAGTTGTCTTAACAATTTTGAAAATGTGACGATAACTTGAAATATTTATTTTTGTGTCGGAACATTGAAATTTTGTAATATTTTTAGAGTTGTAACCCCGAAGGTTTTACAAAATGACTAAATTAATAATGTTAAATATAACTAAAAATACTTTATTGCGCTAAATATATACAAATTATTCCACAATACAAATAATATATAATTTAATGTTCATGAGTTGTTGCTGATAGATTTTGGCGAGTCATCAGTCATTCACTTGTACACGTATTCTATCTAAAAAAGCATACATAGACGTCATTATAACAACTACATCGTACTATGGTTAATAATACGGTTATTAGTAGTTACTTATTACTAGTGAACATTTACATACCTTAATCAAATTTCCGATATCAAAATCCTGCTAGCTTCACTTGAAATGTGATTGTTATCTTCATTGCTTTTCTCACCATCATTGTTGACGACTTCATCTTCCTCAAAGTTTTTGTTTTCAGAGTCATCATCCGTCATATTATCATCTTCTTCGTCATCAGTATAAGCATCAATGTTATCATCATCATCATCGTCATGACTTTTCATCCGCTCAGCATCATCAAATAGGGAAAATCTGAAAGCTATTCCTTCTTTTTCACTTGAAGTAGATAAGAGCATTAAAGCTTCTTCAACACCCAGAATCGTGAGAATGTGTTTCTTTGTACCACTTTGAGTTGACATCGTACTTTTATAGTGAATCATGATTTTTGATCTTCAAAACGTTCTCAGGAGGGACAACAATCTTCCCAGTCATCAAAGTTCCATCATTCGTCATGTATCTGTAAGTGACAGTGTGAGTGATACGTAGAGGTGCTGTATCTTGTTTTCGTTTTTGCTGCTTCAACTTCAAATTTTTCCAAACTGAGAGTCTAGTGAATGTTAGAAGAGTGTTGACAGGAATATTATTGAAAGTGATGATATCAAAGTATGCTTGCAACTGTTGCAATGATTTCTTTCTCAAGATTTTGGCTATAACACGTTTTTCTAGCCCTTGATGATGATTACCTCCTACAATACGCAGATCGGGTTGATTTTCTTCTAGTTTTCCCATGTACACTAGGATATGTGAAGAGCAGGGACCGAGTTCCTGTAGCTCCACCGTAAGTTTTTTGTCAATCAGCGACTTGACTCGAATTCGATGATTGTTTGTTAAAACATATTCGTAATCCAATATACCATAATCTTCAACGTAATTGACATCGAAAACCTCCAATATCGTAGGAATTGGTAAATCCGACAAACTCACAAAATTTCCGATTTCCAACATCCCTTTCTGCATAGCTCCTGTCATTATTCCAGCCATCTCAAGCAATTCGAACTCTTTAAGTTTGTTTACGGTATTATTCTTAGTGTTGCTGAGTAGAAAGGAAATTGAAGCTCGAGATAATGTCACTGTTGGTTTTTTGTTATCCTCTGTTCGGTTGACTTCACTGTTCTCATGCAGATATGTGTAGTCCGGTGTAGGGCTCAAAGGAGAGTCAGCTGAAACTACATGACATTTCATTGCTATATCAGCAAGAGTGTTGATGTTTGAGCGAGAAGATGTATCATTAAAAGTGTTAGGATTGAGGCTTCTATCATCAATGTGAATGCCATTGGTGGTGGAATTGAAGGTTGTAGTGGAGATATTGTCAGTGTTGTCGGTAGCTGTAGTTGGTTCAATATGGAGTTTAGGGAGTGCTTTGGAGTGTGATGTCATCATACCTGCAAAAAGTAAAAGAACTTAGTTTAATGATGTAAATATACTGAAATTATTGTTTTATTAAAAGATTGTTTTTAAAAACTAAGATTCAAAAACCTAGATGATTCAAATAATTAAAGACAAATAATTATTTTAGCAGTTCTTACCTTGATGCTCTCCTAATAGCTGTAGTAGATGTTGCTTCTCTGATAGCCGTTGTAGAACTGGATGCTTTCTGTGTGAAAACTATGGGTCTTATATAGCTAAAGTTGTACTGATTAAACCCTATAAACACCATCTCGTGTCAATCTCTATGAATCAACATTTGTTCACGCGAAGGAAAGTCAATGCTTTCGCGGGAATAAATAAATTATTTTCACGCGAATACAAACCAATGCTTTCGCGGGAATAAAACTGTTATTTTCACGCGAATACAAACCGTTGCTTTCGCGGGAATAAATAATTTATTTTCACGCGAATAGAAACCAATGCTTTCGCGGGAATAAATGATTTAATTTCCCGCGAATGGAAACCGTTGCTTTCGCGGGAATAAATAATTTATTTTCACGCGAATAGAAACCAATGCTTTTGCGGGAATAAATAATTTGTTTTCACGCGAATGGAAACCGTTGCTTTCGCGGGAATAAATAAATTATTTTCACGCGAATAAAAACCGTTGCTTTCGCGGGAATAAATAATTTATTTTCACGCGAATGGAAACCGTTGCTTTCGCGGGAATAAATAGTTTATTTTCACGAGAATAGAAACCATTGCCTTCGCGGGAATAAATGATTTAATTTCCCGAGAATAGAAAGCAATGTTTTCGCGGGAATAAATATTTTATTTTCACGCGAATACAAACCGTTGGTTTCAAAATTAAATTTTCATTCCCGCGAAAGCAACGGTTTCTATTCGCGTGAAAATAAATTATTTATTCCCGCGAAAGCAACAGTCTCTATTCGCGTGAAAAAAGTATTTATTCCCGCGAAAGCAACGGTTTGTATTCGCGTGAAAACAAAGTATTCATTCCCGCGAAAGCATTGACTTTCCTTCGCGTGAAAAAATGCTGATTCATAGAGATTGACACGAGATGGTGTTCATAGGGTTTAATCAGTGCAACTTTAGCTATATAAGAACCATCGTTTTCACACAGAAAGCATCCAGTTCTACAACGGCTAACAGAGAAGCAACATCTACTACAGCTATTAGGAGAGCATCAAGGTAAAAACTTAATACATTACAGTTTTTACTCATACATTATTTATTATACTAAAACAACTGAAAAAAATTAATCATCTGTATTTTTTTTAGATTCAATCACAAAAATTGGAAATAGTTAACAACACAGAATCAGAAACTCAGCCTAAACCTTTGACTCAAGAGGACTTGATACTTCTACAAAACATATGCAATAAAAAACTTGAAGAGAGAGTGCGAATTATCTCAAACAATTGTAAATTCGTACAGAAAGACTTGATAGAACAGCTAAATAGCTTTCGAACTGAATCTTTTCTAACATTAAAGCTCTTAGGGAATGATGTTACATCAGACATTCAGAGGTTACATTATGTATTACAACAACGGCAATATCAACTAGAACAGGTAAACACACCAATTTCTATCGAGCATGCTCATAAAGAACTTGCTCTAAAAAGAAGAAACATGAAGCGACAGTCCGTTCAAAGACAAGCTAGAAGGGTAAGGACTCAACAACGTAAGGCACAACGAGCTACAAAGACATCTGATTAACAGTCAACTTTTGATGATAAGGTAATAATTAATAAAAAAAAGACTATTTAGTAAGAGTTTGTAGTTGTTTTAAATTTCTGTTTATCCATTCTATACTAATACATAACTTTCATTTTTGTTTAATTATCCTATACTAATACATAACTTTTTATTTTAGTTCATTATGGAATCAAAAGTATATAGAACAGAAGTCTTCCTTCCTAAGATATAACATCAGTACATCAATGACATCATTGTAAAAAAGACTATGCATTGATTGTCATTACAAGTTGTAGTGCTTTGTATTGACATGAATATGGACATGTACGTATTCATATCAATTTATGCACATGTACATGAATATGGACATGTGCGTATTTACTGACTCTAGCTATATTATATAGGAAGATTTTCCCTACTTATTATGTAATAAATGTATATAATCATACATTGATTCATTTTTGATCAATATATTTATTCAATGTAGATATATCTCCTCTCTCCTCTCTCTATGTAGATATAAATATAGCCATAAATATGTACATAATTAACCATATATACATGAATGTATAGAAAACTAAAAAAATCTCTCTCCTCTCTCTCTCCTCTCTCTCTTTCTCTCAAGATACCATATGTATGTATGTATGCATTGATTGTCATTACAAGTTGTAGTGCTTTGTATTACTTAGTATTTACTGACTCTAGCTATATTATATAGGAAGATTTTCCCTACTTATTATGTAATCAATGTATATAATCATATAATGTTTCATTTTTGATCAATATATTTATTCAATGTAGATAAAACTCCTCTCTCCTCATACCTCTCTCTCTTCTCTCTCCTCTCTCTCTCAAGATGCCATATGAGTTCGAATTATGTAAAAAAATAATCAAAACTCAAATGCCACTTAAATGCCACTCAAATGCCACTCAAATGCCCCTCAAATGAAATACAATATAAACTCGGCGAATTCATTCAACGCCGTAACCCATTGCCTCAACTCCAAGATTTAATCCACAAAAAAACACTTGGTAGGGAGATCTGCTCATATATTACTACTCACGTTGTGTACAATGTCTTGTGTAAAACATCAAATGCAGTTTCTTCCTATGACAATATGATGCTCTTGAGAAGGCTAATTATCAGTCCTTTATGCAAGTTACTAACCTATTGTCTTAATTGGTTGTCTTATATCTCTTACATATATCTCTTACTGGGAAACCATCAATGGAATGCATAATTACAGTTCTACTCTTGTAAAATGCATTGCTTGAAGTTATTGTGGTAGATTTTAGTGCACACTAGTAGTAAACAGGTCGTTTACGCTAGAAACCTTGCGAGACGATGCGCTAGACTTTTACCCTTAGCGTTTGGCTAATAACTGTTGGGTAGAAAGTCCTACTGTGCCGGTGGCATAGTGAGCAGGGCCGGTATTGACCCCTGCAGGGTCGGTATTGACCCCCTACCAACCCGGTACAGCTGTACTGGGCCAGCACAAGATGGCGGCCTTAGAGGAGGATCCTCAAAAGTGTCTAAGAACTTAGTCAAGGTCGAGAACAGGAAGTACTCACCCTTAAACTACCAACTCCATGGACCCAACTCTACGTACAGCCTGGGAACCCTGTAGGAACACTCATTGGACAATCAGGAGAAAGGACTCTGCCCTTAGCCACTTGGCACCTCCCTATATTATTCACATTGCATTGTTGATTGGTTTATTATTTATATAGTTAATGTAATTGGTTAATCTACTTCCTGTGTATTGACTGTTATATGTTTTGTGCTTGTCAGCTCTCCTATAAAAGGAGAGCACACACTGTTAATCTGTGCATTCATTTCAATGTTGCCATGGCATATACTCTTATATTGCTAAACCCTAGAGGAATAATTACCCTCAGGACTGCTTAGAGAATAAAGCCATTATAACAAACACTACTCGGTACTGTTTGTCTGAGCCATGCCCAGCAAACGCAAAAGGTTTTTAAAACGTTAAAAAAACGTTTAAAAAGGTTTCCTGAAAAGTTAGAAAAACGTTTCCGAAGTAGGGTTTGAAAAGATCTTTTCTGTGGACACCTTTTTTCAGTTTCTAAAACGTTTTCATAAAACGTTTGTTCATGACCATAAACGTTTATTTGACTATATAAAAACGTTTTTCTTTCACGTTTTCTTAACGTTTTTAAGACGTTTCAAATAATGATTTTTCTTGGTTTTTTATCTAGGTTCTATAAACGTTCTGTTACTTTCCATGTCTCTGTCCTCTTGCTTATCTTTTTAAAAACGTTTTCTTGAAACGTTTATTTCACTTCTTCTTACGCCCATCTCAAAACGTTTCTCATGGGTTGGTTTCAAACGTTAATAAAACATTTTGCTTTCATGTTAATAAAACATCAGTGAGTAATGTTTCGTTGCTGTTTAACGCCCAAATAACAGCATCTCTATAACGTTTTCTTCACGTTGTTTCCTTGCTTTTTAACGTTTCAGAAACGTTTTCATAGAACGTTTTTATTACGGTGAAAGTCAACATTAGATTTCTGTTTCATTTTGATGTGTTTTAGAAGTTTATTTGTGTACTAATACTTCTCTAACTTATGAATAGAAAGCACTACAGAAATGTCACAAAAAACCTCTAGCAAATACAGCTTTTTTATAAGAATACAAATAATTTGGATTTGTTTCCAGTCTAGATTCCAGACAGTATACAAAACATATTCATGGCGACTATACAGTGAAACGGATATAAAAAAAAGTTGATTAAAAACATAATGAACAAGGTTTTCAGTTTTGGTTAAAAGCCTAAAATAGAAGTTGTCATTTCCTGTGAATTTTGCACTAAGACTCATTTTTGCCAACGAATTGCATATCTTGTTGTACAATTCATAGAAAACAAAATAAACAAAAAATTTACATTCATTAAGCGGCAATGCTAGTGCACAAAACTACTTGCAATAACTTTTTCCTGAAACTACACAATTTAATCGCAGAAAACTAAACAAAATTGAAAAGACGACTCCGAATATTACAAGTATAATTGACCATAAGTTTGAATTTGAGCTCCATAGAAAATTTCGCCTCAAAAAAGGAACTGAAACATGAGGAAAGTTTCATTTGAAGAAAATACAGAGCATCATCTAACGCAATTCTGAAAGAACTTTTTTGTTAAACCAGAACTCATTTCCGTAAATAAAAACCACAAATCGAAAAGTCTTTGGAAGTAGAATAATGCACTGGGCTTTGATGTAGAGACAGCTGTTGTAATCACTTGTCCTATCAGCCATCTACTTTAGGAACGCATATGTCAGAAGTCCACAGAATCCCTAGCGGAAGGATTTCATCGGCTTCCGTTGAACATAATCTTCATTCTAATCTCTGAAAATTGAAATGTCAACATGATAACTTTCAACTCATGAACATACAACATATTAAAAACTTCTCTGGAGTTTATAAACCAAAATATGATTCGCAATGAAAATGCAATGAAAAAGTTTTTGCGTACTGATCTTTTCAACTTGAACTCAAACAAAAAACTAAACAAAATGCTGGCGAATTGGAACTTCTTAGTTTGGTGCTTTTTCGTATGAACAAAATATAGCAAAATTCATTATCATTGCAAAAAATGGAGGCACAAAATTACAGTTAGTGGTCAGCTTCATTCAAACAACTAGAAACTTGATGTGGTACACTATAAAAAGAACACAACTCCTGAATTAATTTAGTACTCCAAGAGCTCAGAGACGCATGTATAAACTAATTATAAAAAAAAAGTGTCTGCCTGTGTTCTTTGACCGACAAGGAGTTGTCACCTCTTTCATTATTTTTTAGCCACTAGATCATCCTAAATGATCGGCTTTAAACCTACTGTCAGTGTTCAGTTGAAATTACTTGCATTTTGTTTCATAACAATAACAACTATTTAGTTACAATGCTGAAATCACTTATCAATAGTTTTTTTTTCATAACAATAAAAATAATTATATATTAAGAGAATTCATTTCACAAAGCCTACTGAAAACTAAAGCTGTCATTATTACAATTACACTTATAAATGCTCAATAATAGATGCTGCCTGGTCATTGGTGAATGATGTTGATTGATATCATATTTATCTGGTTCATGTACATTGCTATGCTATGGACGAGCATGTTTGGATTCTACATACAGACCATGCACACAGTACACACAAAGTATAAGTCTGTATCTACAAGCAAGGTCTTTCATATGTAACACTATCCAATATTAATCCAAACTTTGTTCAGTGATAATAACAAGCTTACTTATTTAAAAGTAATGCTTTTTAAGGTTTTATTGTGAATCGTTCAAGAATGAAGTTGCCCTTCATTTTTGCATTCAGTTTGCGCAAATTAAATTGACCTTTAGGGCAAAGAACAGTGCGTAGACTGTAAGCATGAAAGGTTATGGATCAATTGTATTTTTTTTTAAATCGGCAGTATAGAAAGCAAAGAAACAATTTTTAAATAATATTTTTACAAAAATGGTAGGAGCTCACCTTCATCACAAAATAATTCACTCCTGGCTCAAGTCTTGTGTCAGCAAGTCAAGGTTGTCTCGGTCAAAGGAGACCATAGTGACCATAAACTCACAATCTAAAAAAATAAATCATAGTTAAGTTGGCCATCATAAGTACTGCAGTGGAACATTCATTCCATGTATACACAGAGCAGCTGACTTACAGTACAATGTGCATTGTGCACTTTTCTAACAAACGCCAAGGAACAAAAGAGTAATTATACATGATATATACTATACTATGTGTCTGAGAAAATACCCATAAGCCAAAAGGTGCATAACATGTGGTTTTCAAACAATATTGGCTCAAAGCGTAAAATATGTATTCAACATCTCAGACTTGTGAGATTGATAGTATGACAACTAATTTTAATGGTAGGAGTTGATAAAAAGATGCATGAACAGGGCTATTGAAGTTTTTAAAACAATTTGGGATATGGATATATGGAATTGGAAATATATTTCTACAATATGGACCGAAATAACTTTTGCCAGCAACTCAAAGATTTCAATAAGTTAAAAGAAGACAACTTCTATTTACAATGACATCAGACAAAAGAAAAATAAAGTTCACATGACAGAACAGCTAAGAGAATTCTTGTGTGAGCAACAGGAAACGATATACCTAGAAATTATCCACGCAAAATTTTATTCTGATTGGCCTGAGTTTCTTTCAATAGATAAAAATTGTTTTAATCCTATTCAATTCCGGACACTTTTTGCCTCAGCGCATGCCATTGTCTCAGACTTTTTGGAGAAAAATTATTAACTTTCAATGAATTTTTTAAATTCAACCGTTAGTGTTATCGAGCTAAAGAAAACACCACAGGGTTCACCAAGATCTATAACATGGGCAGATATTTTGATAAAGCCAACTCTGTACCGATGAATAGGGAAAAATAATTTTTCAATGATACACCTTTTTTACACTTTTCAAAAATTGACCGTTATACATAGAAAAAATCACTAAAAGTAAACCTCTAAACAAACAACTAACGGTGCAGATGGAAAAAGAACTAGTTTTTTATATATGTACATTTTTTAGGACTAATAGGCATCAAAATTGAACAGGACAATGAAAATTGACAACTGTATTGAGAAAATCTCGGAATATCTTTCTCAGAATAATATTGATTATTTTCTCAATAATTAAGGTACAGATATATTTTTTACACCGATAAATAGGGAATTTCAAGCGCTATCTTCTGATATAAAGAACCATATAATAAGCAATTTGGAAAAAAAATGAGAATGGCTAAAAGTTACTAGTTAACATTATTGTTGTTATCCAAATGAGGAATTTATAGCTTACTTTCATTTTCACTTCTATATAATTCCAGCCAGCATGCTCAAATAAATATAGTTTTTTCATTCACGTATGAAAACAAATCTCTTTCGCAGAGCTTCTTTGCCAAAAAAACGTTTCAACATAATTCAGCAAGAAAAAATTATCTCTTCCCCAAAAATGAACATGGTGCGGTTGTTATTAGGCACTCTCCACTTAGACGGACAAATTTTTTCAAATAAAAACCAGAAAATAGAAAATAGTCTGCTCTACACGATGGAGTAAAACTTATATTACTGTGGGACTAACAGAAACATTAGGAAATTGTACGGAAAATTGGCGCAGAAACGGTAATCAAGAAGACTTGAAGATGGGACAACTCCTATGAGAATGGCTGTCAATGAAAGCTGGAAAGTTTTATATAATGAGATAGACAGTAGTGCATTATTTGGCACATTTAATAGTGAATAATCAATGTATGTTGGTATTAACAATTTATCCAGGGAATTGAAGTTAAACTCGATAATATGGCACACAAAAATGGTGCATACATGAAAAATCAATTTTGGAGCAACTTGTCAAGTTTGACCAACAACAAATTTTCACAGAAATTTGCAAACATCCTTTATTTTCTGGCTGCTTGCGTCAGCCAACTATAACAGATAAAATTACTCACGGCAAAGGCAGGTAGCTTTAAAGATTAAAAAGTAAAACTTAAATGTCTGAAATACCGGCAAAGATTGTCTCTCTACTCTTATGTGTGTCATTGTAACATTATTGAAAACCATATAACAACAGCCAATGCGAGGAAA
Organism: Cryptosula pallasiana; assembly: GCA_945261195.1. Taxonomy (NCBI): domain Eukaryota; kingdom Metazoa; phylum Bryozoa; class Gymnolaemata; order Cheilostomatida; family Cryptosulidae; genus Cryptosula; species Cryptosula pallasiana. The sequence continues at coordinate 31,561,749 of OX183130.1, forward strand.
ATAACTGTGTTCATAGACATGGAATATAAAAAAAATAGAAAAAAGCAGCAAAATTAACCACCAATTGAGTATTTAAGAAGCTAAAACTCCAATAAATACAATTAAAATATTGCTCAATAGCAGTAAATGCCTTTTACCAATTTATGTGATTGGCAGCAAGAATAACTTGAAATATCACAAAGTTCAAAGTCAAGAGATGCTTGAGTACTTCAAGTATTTTAAATAGATTTATTATCCCCCCCCCCCCCCAAAAAAAAAGTTCTTGATAAATGATAGCAATTAAAAATATCAACTTCCACAACAAACATTTACACGCAACCACAAGTTTCAAGCTTTCAGTTCAAGTAATCAGCTTGATAATAATGACCAGTTTCCAAAATAATTGAGTGTTTATTATTTCTTTGATCAATCAAAAAAAATAAACAGTTGAAAAAGCAAAACATATGCATTTTAGATAGCAAAGTGAGTGTCAAAATCACCATTAGGGGGTTTGTTTCACAATGATCAGTGCTTATATGACTTAAAATATTTTTGTAACCAAAATTCCACTACAAATAAGGACTATTGATAAAACCACATAAAACTTGCTGGTTTCTGTTTAAACTTATTATAATTTCAACGTTGCGAAATTAAAACACATATCATGAAAGATAAATTGGCAAAAATTCTCAGCTCACATTAAAAAACATCTTTGAGACTCACCTCCGCTTCTGGCTACCTTGCTTTCGACTGCGTTTGAGGATAACGGAAAATATTGATACTTCTATTGTTGCTAGACATCGTTCTTTTGGACAATGAGTTCATCATCCTGGAATATAAGCCTATTTTATTTTATTATTTTATTATTCATACACAAATGGTTGGTTAGGCTTATCAATTTACACTGCAGTTGGCATTTAGGAAGCAGTTTGTCGAAACAACTCTCAATAAACAAACAATGAACAAATAATTTAGATTCATTTCCGTATTTAGGTTTTCTGATACAGACTGAAATACATTATGTAAATGTACTGAATGAAAATGATTCTCTGTAACCAATTTTAATTTGAAGGTATTATACAAATTAGATAAGCATTACCATTAAAAAAGAGAACAACTTCCAAATATATCACAGAGAAGTGTGACGAGATGACTTCAAGTTAGCGCAGCCTGTTGATACACTTTGGCGATGACAATCAAAATTTTCAATTATGACCAAATAAAATGTTCATAGACTTTATTGTTGTCTTCAGAGTTTGACAATGTCTCATGTTTATCAGGACAAGTCTTCAAAAATTACTGGTTCAGATTTGTGCACTGATAAACACATTTGATGGTACGAAATAGGTTCTGTAGTTTAACACATTTTTTATAGATTAAATTGTTACCAGACCCAAAAATGCACAATTTTTTTAAAAATGGTCTCTCCAAATAGATCGAGCAAAGTCAAACCTAGCTCATGGCCATGCAGGTTGTTGAATTATTAATAAAATGAGCGAATTTTGCTTCATTGAAAGATACAAAATTAAAAAAAATTGTTTCTTCTCACAAAAACAGGGAGTAAGGGAAAGACAACTATCAGTATAAGGACCAAGAAAACAGCACCGATAAATATTTTAAATGAAACATGTAAATTATCCAGGCCAGGCAAACAGTTTTCTGATGAATTAAAGGCTGGCGGCAAATGTTAGCAACTGATAGAGCTTACCGTAAGGAACTGAAATCGGTTAGTAAGCGTTTCCACAGCCGATATAATCTAGATCAACTTAGTCAAAGCTCTATATTGCCAACTTCATAGAATCTCATCTGAAGTTATCATTAAAGCAGCACTCACAACCTGCAATTCCAAACAGATTCGAATACCTATCAAGAACAAGCTTCATGTGGGAAAATCTTTGAGATACATATTGAAATCTAAATTGAAACTAGTCAAGCAGGTACATGCATTCATCAGAATTTTTATACGAATAAAAATACGTAGTACTGCACAAAGTTCAGTGGTTTTTATTAAGTTTAGTAATTTGATTGTTTTAAAACCATGACTAATTAACTCACGAAAAGGCTCATAATACTCATTAAATATTGAAAATTGTATTATACCACAGCTTTAGTTTCATCTCCATTGCACGTCAACCCAATCAGTGGCAACAACTCATTTTCCACAAACACTCAAGAATAAAAAACACTTGAGTGTCATTCCGTGGAACTGAAATGTATTTTGTAAAATAAAGTGGTAAGAATTCTAAGTGCCTAATAAAAAAAAATGTTGAGACTCACCTTTGCTTCTGACTAACTGTTCTCTGGACCTGAACTTGAGAAAAACGGAAGACAATAATATCTTTACTTTGCCTAGCCAATGTTCTTTTGGAGAAGAAGCTCCCATCTTGGGAAATTAATATATTGTTCAATATATTTGGTAACAGTCATGCACAATTCATAAGTCGAGGTTCTGAATTTACTTGGCAAATAAAATTTAGCAAGTCGTTTGTCAAAAGACTTTTCCATCAACTAAAAAAGACGAATCAGAATTTGTTCTGTACCTACGTTTCCTGATGCAAGCGCAAATGTAATGAGTGATAATGAGTGCGAGCTGCTGGGTCATCAATTGTATTGGACTCTCTGTTCAAATGCTGCAAGAAACTGTGTGCTTGGAGACCACTACAACATAAAAGCGTGGAAAAAATATTAACGTACACATCATTATTAAAAAGTTTTTTTTAAAGAAACTAGTTAAAAATAACCAATAAAAAGAGGACAACTTCGAACTATATCAGAAAAAATACCATGGGACTACTTCGAATTAAGCCGTGGCTACACGCACCTACGTTCCGTAGGAATGTGACAAAAAATGTTTTGTATCGCCGCTCTGGTGGCTACACACGCAGATGATTGATCGCCGCAACGCTACAGAGTGTCCAGTGAGGCAAATAGACATGATCATTGAAAATATTCATTATGATTACTCTCATAAATATAAATTATCACAACTAATTGATTATGATGTTTTTGTATAATACCAAATAAATAATTTAATATCTATAATAAATAACTAACGTTTATTAATAATAATTAGTTGTTTATAAATTAAAAATAACCGTCTTTGATAGAAGTAACGAATGGTCTGTTGGCCAATCAGTAGGGCTGTCAAATAATTGCGTTATTTTAAAGATTAACCAGATTAATTGATTTTTAAGATCAAAAAGATTAACCTTTTTATGACTCAGTTAATCGGATAATAAGAAACCTCAGTTACGTCTTTATAACACTGTTTATTATGCTAAACACGTCTATCAGTTTGTCTACACAAAGAGGGAGATGCCTTTTTGAGTGTTTCGTGACATAAGCTCACCTTTGTCACTAAATTTCAATGTGTTATTCTGAAGAAAAATCATGAAAATGTCCATCTTGTCACTTCGAACAAGTCGATTTAACTGGAAGTGAATCAACAAGTTTTTAGGTGAGTGTTGTTGCGAAACGAGTAAACTATCACTAGCTCTCAGGCTATTATTTTTGTGTTGGTTGGAGTGCAATGGAGAAACCCTGAATGTTGTTATGATTCTAAACTAGGTTAGTTTTGGGATCTATTTTAGTGATCCAGATTGTCATCATTACTTAGGTACACATTTTGCTACGATAAATCTCATTATCCTCCATCCAATGGAAAGTTTTATGATCAGAAATGCTTATAAAACACCTGGAGTGTAATAAATAAATAATAATTAAAACTTCTTGATAAAATTATGATTGTATTGTTAGTAAAAATAATAAAAAAAACCTTTAATAATTAAATAATAATATATAAATAATAATAATAAATATTATGTAAACCACTTACATATTACTATTTTATTATAATTTTTTTATTATTTTTACCAACAATACATGTTTTTATTATATAAGAATATATTACGATAATTATTTTTGTTGGTCACTGTTGTCATTATTATTGGTCACATTCAAATGTGACCAATAATAATAATAATTATCATATTAATGTCTCCTTATTATTTAATAAAAACATGTAATATGATGTAATATGATTTATACTTTAAAACAATTTTCATATTACTGTCTTTATTCAATTTAATAATAAACAATCATATTTTTTTTATAAATTGTTGTTTATTATTATTATTCAGCACAAACATATTATGTTATAATTATTATTTAAAAAAATTGAAACTTACCAGGCATATCAATTTTTTTAGTGCAGTGTCTATTAGTTATAACAATAAAATTGAAAAACAACAATAAGCAATTATTGTCACTTGATTTCGCGGGTTTTATTTATTATCTTAATCAAAGCTATTTATTTATATAAAATAAACTATTGAGCTGCACCGCCAAAATATATCACGATCAATTAACCAGGTTATCAAAAATACCTAAAGAAAATTCGTTTGTGACGTTTTTATGATTTACCCTGGTATACCCAAAAGATTTCCTCTTCTTTCCCCATTGTGATTTTGAAGAGTAGCAGTTTTGTGAGAAAATAAAAAAATATTACATTATTGTGATCATATTATATATGTTATTTGTTCTTGGACTGATAGATCCAAATTGAGGTTTGCTAATCTCATTCTATAAGCATGCAGGTAGATGGATGATGAATTTACTGCCCCATCATTGCATTTGTGTCACATGAATACATAAGATTAAAAAATAAGATTAATTTAAGATTAATGGAAAAGATTAAGATTAAAAATTTTTAATCGTTGACAGCCCTACCAATCAGTAATGATCAGGTCAAGGTTGAATTATAAAAAATTCATTGAATTCGTCAAATTTCGTCCCTATATTTTATCCAATTGAGAGTCGTTGCTTAATAGTAAAATGTCCAATCTACGAAATTGAGCATATTTTTGTAAAATGACGCGTTTTCACTGCATACCGACAAAACGTGGCAAACTTGGCAAAACACTTTGGCTATATAAACAAAATACCTCATCTATGACTTGGCAACGAAATATAAATGTTGGAATTTATCTATGTCTTCAGAGTTTGACAGTAAAATAATGTGACTTTTACCCAGTCAAATATTCAAAATATACTGGTTGTGAGTTGTGTACTCATTAGCACAGTTGATAATAAAAAACTAAATTCTCATTTTCAATATATTATATAGAACATCGTTAGTTGCTGCTAGAATGCACAAACTTGGTTATCTTTCTAAAGATATTAGACATTTTGGTGCGCTCCACGTTTACATTTAACCCTTAACAGTTTTTTGTTAAGGGATTACCAGTCAAACTACAATCACAAAGAGACTTGAATATTCGTCAAGAACAAGTTATTAATAAAATAATTTTTAAAAATTCTGTTGTTCACATAACTCCATGTAGGCCTGAGTAAGGGGTGGCTACACATAGCTACGTTTTGTCGGTATGCGGTAATAACGCGTCTTTTTTCTATGCAAGCAACGCTTTTTTTTTTCAAAAAGATGCACAATTTTGTAGATCAACATCTTGGTCTACGAAATTGTTTTTTGTCTGAAGCTGCGGTGATTGGACAATTTACTATTAAGCGACTCTCAATTGGATAAAATATAGGGATGAAATTTGACGACTTTAATGAATTTTTTATAATTCAACCTTGACCTGGTCATTACTGATTGGCCAACAGACCATTTGTAACTTCTATCAAAAACGGTTCTTATTAATTTATAAACAACTAATTATTATTAATAAACGTTAGCTATTTATTATAGATAATAAACTATTTATTTAGTATTATACAAAAACATCTTAATTAAATAGTTATGATAATTTATATTTATGAGAGTTATCATAATGAATATTTTCAATAATTCACTCTGTAGCGTTGCAGCGATCAATCATCTGTGTGTGTAGCCACCAGAACGACACTATAAAACGTATTTTGCATCATATTCCTACAAAATGTAGGTGTGTGTAGCCACGGCTTAAGCACTAGTTGTTTCCAAGTTTGGAAAAACTGTTTTTATTAAAAGTTAAAACGATTAAATTAGAATTTTCAGGTTAAAACTGGGTTTTATGGTTTAAATAGTTTGAGTGAACAATAAAATTAGCTAAAATAAAAAATATATACAAGAAAACTGCAATAAATATAACAGCTTCACCATAGTAGGACTCAACGCCATTCGTATTCTTGATGCATTAAGCATTGGATGAGCACATCCGGGTTTTTGAGCGCCAAACGGATTTCAATATTTTGAGTGTCCCATCTGAAACGTGAAGCTGCATCAAGTATAAATGTGGCTCATATTTTCCAATAAAAAATCTTCTAATTCCCTATTTTAGTAACTACTTGAAACTGAGCTGAAAAGTTGTTTCATTTGGGTAAAAATGGAAATAAAAGTACAGCATGAGTGAACGTTATGAAGAATAATGGATCGCAAGTTGAGCGTTGACAAATTTTGAAATAATCGATGAAAAAAACCATAATAACCACTGAAATATGAGAGGCTTGAACCTGGTATAAATGGAGCCAACCCCGGTTGTTGTTGAGTTTCAAGGTTTGTTCCAAGCAAAGTTGAGGTGATTATAAAATATGGTTTCCAAATTTAATGATATTTTAATATGCGCTAGTAAGATTATTTGAAAACGCAACAGGTTGAATAGCAATAAATGTGCGCATTAGCTAATGAAAGGAATGTGAGAAAACCATTACTAGGCACCTTGTCCCATGATCATCTGTGTGTTTACGTTTCTCAACAATTTTCATGATGAAATCCCCCTAAAAATAAGAAGTTTTAACTATAATGAATAAAACTTACTGATTGCAGTGTCCAAGTATCATTTTTGATATTTTGTTTATTTTGGTGCTAAACAAATCTAAGCAAATGTTTTTTCGGCAATAGTGAAATTACCAGCTCTTACTGGACAGGCTGACAATCAATTTTATAAAAAAGCCAAATTTTGAAAAACCTATTTGTACTAGCTATATTTGATTGTCACATCATTTTAATATTAAAAAAATCTCAAATCACTGATTTAACAGTCTCAAATTGTAAAACATAGATAGTTGAAAAAAAATTTCAAATTGTTCTGAAAATTTTTTAAATAATTTTAATGGGTGGAAAAATATGTTTTGGATACAATGAGACCAAATTTACTATTGTTACCTTGATAGTTAACTGTTAAAACAAGTTTTACCAAATGTACTTTTAAGTATAAAAAATGCATGGTAAATGTTCTTTTTTCCCGGCAATTAGTGTTGACGCACGCATGGAGCGTGTGATATATTTATATATAGAGATATCATGCGTACGCCTCAATAATTATACAATGCATATGTAGCAAATATAAATGCTTTGCATTGGTTGTATAACATTATTTTGTAGAAGTAGCTGGACTACACAAAAAATAACAAGTTCTGTATCTCAGTTGATATAGACAGGTGTCATCATCAAAAATCTTGTAATTAATGTAATAATCATAATTTATAAATAAATTTAATATAAAATTTTAGTGATAATTAATTAATAAATAATTATTAAAACTAATGGTGGTTATTGATGACATTGCATTTTGCTGTATCATATTTACTACCACTAGCTGTTATCATTCAATGATGTTCTTTTGGATAACCAGATATAATATCAGATTAATTATAAACTGGAATAAATTAAAACTAAATCAATAATGATGACAAATAAATAGCCGCGACACTAATGTACTAATCATCTTTAACCGTAGCGTTTGCGGCAAACCCAGTATTTCATTAAAACACGCGGAGCACGTGGTAAGCCCACAATGCATTTGCAATGATAGTGGTTAGGCTAATTTATATTTGGCTGCTATGAAAAATAATTTTAGTCGGGGCGTTTTTGAAAAGCCTTCCTATTATCAAAATACATTGAATACACTACAATAATTATACACCATTCAAATCCTAACTCCACAGTCTATTATATTGTCCTATAACAATATGTCGATGCCCCTCAGGGACTTGGTAGATTTTAAATAAAATGTCGAAATTATAAAGGCATTTTCTCAAGTCTATGAGTGAAATGAAAAAATGTTCATAGTCACATCCACGTGCGGTAGACTTATCTAGCTATAGCAATTGGATTTGTGTCTTTGTGAGCTTTAGTTTGAAAGATATGAAAAAAACATGATTTTTTGGACTTGAAAAAAATCACGAATTTTCCGGGACAATTTTTTATCACAATGCTTTTGCTCATATCATGTAGCGACCGCAAGGTTTTTCAACTATCTAAAACATATTATTTTGAAATTATTATAGAAAATTGAAATCATAGATGAAACATTTTTACTACACATTTGGTTGTTTTATTGATTGAAGGTTAAAATACACCACTGCATTTTGGAGTGACAAAAAAACTGTTATGCTCTTTAAATCAGGATAGTCACAACAGTATTATTTTTCTTATAAGTCGTCATCATACTTATTTGGCCAATAGGAAAACAACCAAGATTCACTGTGAATGTCGCAATTTGGGCTCAAACTTGTAAAACTTCATCAAAAATCTGTCAAGTCCTGAAATGCCATCCAGCAATATAAATGTCATTAAGTTATTAAAAAATATGTTTTCTACGGGTTGGTTCATTACTTTTGGTAATTGGTTGACTGATGTTTACATTCTGACAGTTTTTTTCAGAAAACAACCAAAAATTTATTTTCGATCGTCAATAGGCTACAGCGCGATATTCTGTATCACAATGTAGTAAAACAGTGCGGGCGCCGGAACTCCCTCTCTAATGATTATATAAAATAAAAAACTCTGGCTACATTATTATAGTTGCTGGGTTCATCATGGCTGATCTGAGCCATGATCTGAGCATCTACTTCTCATGTGTTTTGTTTTCATTTGTAGTTTTTAATAAAACCATTTTGGTTAATTACACTTTTTCTAACCATCTTTGAATTTGAATATTATTATTTATTAATATAGTAAACAATATGAAGTGTTTTTTTCTTCATTTTCTTTCTTCTTGTCTTATCCGTGCATAATAATAATTTTAGTCAAAGAAATGTGAAACAAAAAACTGTAGCTAATAAATAATGATAGTTGACAGTCTGCTTATAGTATTGTTATAACAATTATTATTTGTGAATTATTATTATCATCATTAGTAGATTGTTGTAATATGTATAATAATAAGCGTTTATATGTATCCATATATGATACAGCGAACCGTGCTGTGCGTAACGAACATTTTTGCAGTTTGCGGTCGAGACAGGAATGCAATATTTTTTTAGGTAAGAGTACATTTTTTTAAAAAATAATTCAAAATTCCAAAATAATAGCTATGGGAACAAACTTTGTATCAATAGAATCAGCCAAAAATCTGCTTTAATTTGATATTACTTTCAATAGTGTACACATTTTTTGAGTGATTTTTTTGCACTTGCTGCATAATTGTTGTTTGTTGTTGTTTAGATAATAATAATAATAACGATAACGATAACGATAACGATAATAATAATAATAATAATAATAATAATAATAATAATAATAATAATAATAATAATAATAATAATAATAATAATAATAATAATAATAATAATAATAATAATAATAATAATAATAATAATAATAATAATAATAATAATAATAATAATAATAATAATAATAATAATAATAATAATAATAATAATAATAATAATAATAATAATAATAATAATAATAATAATAATAATAATAAAATAATAATACTAGATGAATTGATTTGAACATTATTATTATATATTGCTTTTAAAACAATACAACAATAATAAAGACAACAACAACAATAATAATGTTTATTTACTCTGATAAGTAAATCATCAAGGTGATAAAAACATTCATTACCATTGTTTGTCCATATGTAATATCAAATAATAAATAATATAATAAATACCAAGGAAATTTAAATTAATTATTGATAAATAAATAAAAATAACATTTGTAAAAAATATTATATGATTTTTTATAATAATATAATAATATTATAATAATAATTATTATATATATGTATGTGATAGTAGATAATAGATGCATGTAAAAATTAACAAATAATATTATTATTATTATTAGTTAGTAGGTAGTAGTAGTAATACTTACTATACCATATCAGTGCATAATATATCACTTCGATACGCTTGCTCAAAAAACAATATAGCTGAATGATAATATTTATAGAAATCAAAGTACTGAATAGCTTGGTAAATACACTTTATAGATACTTAGACATTGCATTGGTAAGTTTGAGTTATTTAATGAAAGTAGAGCTTACTTAAAATGGCCGCCATCAGAGGTTCATGCAGCTATATCTCATTGGTCAAACCTCGAGGTCACGTGACCTCTGTATAACCAACAACGTTTAGATAAGCTGGTGATATCAATAATAGTGCATTGTGCTCAGCTCGGCAGTACAGAGCAATGAATGAATAGTCATGTAGATAACTCAGTTAATGAGCCTTGAAAGTACAGGCTAAGCTATCAATAGAAAGGCTTCCATGTGTTTCCTTAAAAAAGAACCTCACCTTACCATATTCATGCAATAGAATTTGTTATTAGTTCTAAGGAAGCATGCAGACTTTAAGCTGTCAACTGCTACCGTGGACTCAGATACTGCATTAGCCTAGCTAGTTACTACACACATGAGCCCTCACCATCTTCAGCTTTGTGTTTGGTTTTTTCTTCTTTTTTTGCTAGCCTCTGATAGACTCAAATAGAAACAGAGCTTTGCAATGTTACAACCAAAACAAAAACAGTGAACAAGTGGAACATAAATTTTCCTAAAATACTCTAACTACAATGGCAATAATTCAAACTTCCTCTGGCCTGTAAATATATCTAATCAAGCGCTTGCGCTCACAGCGTTATTTAATAGTAACTAGCAATAACAGCCGAAATCAGATTTGAAACGGAACTGATGCCATTAAATTGATTTGTACGAAGGCTGTTATTCTTTAAATCGAAAAAAATCTGTTTGCTGACTAAAAAGTAACTTGCATCAACAAACTTGGCTGAGAAAATAAAAAGTGTACACTATAGTTTTCTTTGCTATTCTCAGTGCCAATTTTCAAATGGCCCCAACTTGCTCCAATGTCAACTCTCATTGCTGCTACTGCATTGCTGAGTGTAATTTCTCCACTGTCAGGTATCTTGCTAGCTATCATAAAGCATTGGATGTCACTGGAATCATTAGTTATGTAATTCTCTGAAGCATGTGTCTGCAATTACCCTAATGTCAGTTCCCTGGTTGCTTTAGCTGTAATAAAGACCGGACTAACTTACTAACACCAGCTATAGTGTTATATAAGAGGAAAACCACAAAATAACTCTTAAGAGATAGCTGATGAAATAGCTCAGATTTATTACATCAAAGTTATTTGCTTGCACTCTCACTCTAGTTAGCTTTTAACCCAAAGTAGCAAATACAGCTCGCCAAAGTGTTTCAGTAGTGAAAATTATCGTATGGACTTTGCCATAATACAAAAACTAGAAACGTTCTAGATCTATTGTTGTTGCGTCGTTGGTCTACCCCTGGACTTGCTTTTCTCTAGCTGTTTCCCAAATGTAACTAAGCTTCATCAGCTAGAGAGCATTTTGCACTAGTTGACACCAATATCCATTGTGGTCAACATTCATACAAAGTTTTCTAAATTTTTGTTTCAAAGAAAAGTTTCATTGCTTAAATAAACTTTATTGAAAAATCATTTGCTACAGAATTTGGTTTTGCACCAATGCATATACTTGTGCTAACTGTAGAATAGATAATATCTAACAGTTTTTTTAATGGCAGTAGAAATTTCTCTCAATCAAAAGTTTTAGTTCAGGCAAAATAGATTTCTAGTTAGACAAACATGGCAGTTAGAAGTAATAGCAGCGGCCATCACTTTGGTGAGATTTGGAAAAAAATTGTATTAGTTGTTTGATTGTTTACTATATATGGTAGCGCATTCAACTGCAAAGTAACATTACGCTGGTAGTAGGAATGAGACTATTAATATTGTAGCTACACCAATAGTATCAGCTGCCCAAAAAATTGCTTAGTTCACTTTTAGGGCCTTCACTACATTCATAAATGTGTAATGGCAGAAAAGAGTTGGTATAGAACATTTCTTCAACAACTAGTCAGTGGTTAGCAAAATTTATTCATGATAATTTCGTTTCACAATAGAACAAACAAATATTTTGTAACGTGACCTACAGAAGAAGAGGGGCAGTAAAGTTGCTACCAAACAATTGAATCTACTTTGCAGTTTAGTTTGTCGGGCCCAGCTTTCACGCCTCCTTTTAATTAATCACTCGTTCTCAGATGATACTTCTAGTGACAGGGTGTTATCCTGCGAAAAATGTGAATCATGCAATAAACTGTAAGATAGCATTATAAGTCATAGAAACCTGTGGATTATGTAACAGCAAAGGGCACAATCATACAACACCCCATATAGTGGTACTTGCTGACAGTTTATCTTAGGATCAGCAGCGCATGTTGCCATGAAAACAATTGGTTTTTAATTTTTTCTACAAGGTTTCTCCGTGCTCTTAAACTATTGAACCTCTGACGTTCATATCTTGTAAAATAATTTTTCGAAGTGTCAGCAAGCTTCTTCAAACAGGGTTTTCTTTTTGTTCAATATATTTTAGGTCATACCTCTTGTGTTCGATCTAGGGTGAGAGGCCTGCTGCTAAACACTGGTGTGGATTTTAGATAGTTCATTATAGCCTGGTCAATTTCTATTTGTGTACCACTCCCATGCATTTTGTAAGCAGCCTCTACAAATAACAGTATTGGACGAATTTACGAAAATCTAAAACTTTTTCCAGACGTTCTTTTGCAATGCATTTGAAGAATGATGAGTATCTTTATTATTCAGAACTAGTACGTATAAAGATCTAAATTAAGGCCACATAAAAACAGTCACCTAGTCGAATACGTTTTAATAGACTAAACATATCAAGCATAAAGGAAATAAATGTTTATTCACATTGAGACACAGTCGGTGACACTGTGATGCTTGAATGTAAGTCACTACTTTCCAAGGTTTGAACAAGAAATGTTAAAAGAATAATAAAGATCTCAATAGGCTACCAAATGACAAGAATGCAGAGCAGTAAGTGAATTTTTTAATTCTTCCATTTGAACAATGTTGTAACTTGGTATGCCTTACTAGAAATTAGCCGGTATATAAGGGAAGTTGTACAAACGCATCCTTTCCCTTCTGTCCTTTCAAAGAAAACCTCGACCAAAGTTTTGGCACTCCAATTGCTTTCAACATCTCCCTGACAGAGTGTGCAATGTTTTTTCCTTTTCTTCTATAGAGGCTAGAAAGCTACAATGATGTGAAACAATAAGTTGTTACTTTTGTTAGAAACAAAAAACTGAGCTCAAATGTTTCAAAGACAGTAAATTATTAGATTGGAACCTGTATTTGCTATTTTCTATCCTGCTGGTCTAAAAACTTATGCTAAATTTTTGTTGATCTCAAAGCAAGCTCAGAGTACCTTACATCCAAAGAAAGGATGACACAAATACAACACTTGTATCTTTTTGAGTGTAAAAACTGCAAAAAAATTACAAGTGAATAATAATTTTCATTTTCCTGAAAAGAACCCAACTAGCAATGATATCGGTGGATGGATCTGGTTTGATAAGAGCTTTGCAGCGGAATGGGATATATATTTAATGTAAAGCACAAACAGTTGTTTTACATTAAAGTTAGCCAGACATTGGTTTCAATTACTGAGTATTTCTCAAAAACTATAGGTGGAATAAAGTGAACGGCAACATCCAATACCCTTCAAAATATCACGACTATCAAATAGCACTATTCATTGTAGAGCTACGATAAACAGAGAAGAAAAAGTTGCAATGACCAAGATACGATATTCAATAAAAATTCATTCAGATGAAATTAAGTGGCCAACTTGATTGCCAGTAATTACCCTAACAAAACCAGTAAGATACTAAAGCAAATGAAATTCATTGCAGCAAAAGTTGTAGCATTTTTGGAAAAGAATGAAGTAGTAGATTGGGTTGAGAGAGTTTTAAACTTAGAAGTTGAAATTAAGTTATTTAATTAGATGGAACTGCAGCAAAAAAGTTGCTTTCTCAAAGGAATTGTAATGGCAATAAACCAAATTCTTCAACTTTGGCCAGAGAGTTCAAGAAAATTCAAGATATTTTTCAATCAACTGTTTTGTCATTGACATAAACACCGTCGACAGAGGATGCTAAAGAGTTACATTATTGTGAAGCAATTCAATGCATGAAATGACAAATGAATGTTTGTCCAAAAGCCTGATAACTTGCCCATGAAGCAAAAAATATATTTCACAAAAGCCATATAAATTGATAAGACCGCAATCCAGGAAGCTTCCAGTAATAGTTATCTCAAGTTTCGCTAATTGTTGGTTGTACACAAACTTTTTAAGCTGTTCTTAACTGGTCTTATAATTAGATTTGTAAAGCAGCACGATGAGAAGGAGTGCTCAATAGAAATCAGGAGAAAACAATGATTGTCTTACATAAAACTGGCAGCTCAGGTGGAGTTGTCGCCCTTTTAATATTTTAATTGCACACGTTTGACGCATCTCAAGGCATAGCACTAACAAGGAATTCTCAGTGTGCTAAGACTAAACTTTGCGGTTTAGCATTTTACTTGCATCTGATTATGTTATGATTTCCAAGGCAAGATTTTAATTAATATTTTAGATTTAAATTTTTTAGGAACATATTCAATAATGTAATAAAAATATATTTTATATTTACTAAAAACTCCCTAAAGCGAAAGTGCTTCTTGAAAACGGAGTGAGTGACGGCTTTAGTATCAATAAAACTGCTGTAATTTTTTAAAATTTTGAGATGAAAATGAGCATTGGGATAGTTTTGCATGATGAAATAATAACAACACACCTGCATTGTATTCAACCTATGCTTGACTAAGAGAGGCTCATTATGGAGTTTTTACAATGACGTTAAATACATACAATCTTGTTTCTCTCCTCCTTGCTACTCATTGCCAGCTGGCCAAGCTCTTCAATTGTGTTGAATGGCTCAGGAAAACTGTCCACCAAGTCAAGTTGCTCGTTCTGGTGGTTTTCATCAATTTTTTTTTCCAATACTTCAATTCTGTTGAGAATTTGTTGCGTGGTGTCTAAGAAGCATTGCTTCAGCGTAAGTAACTCTGCAAATACAGATAATATTAAATATTGCTTGGTACAATGAATTTAAAACCAGCTAAAACATGCTAGATTTTTTCAAGAATTTTTATTCTTTATATTTGAAAGTACTAATATCGCATCCTACCTCTCACAATTCTCTCTTGGCCACTTCCTTAAAAGCTCTCTGCAATACAAAAATTCCATATAGCTTATTTTGTAAAGCACAGCTCCTTAGAAAGTTAGCTAAAAAATGTCAACATGGACTATCGTGCCTCAAAAGGAGTAGCATCAACACAAAATTTCACCTCTATTATTATTAGCTTTTGACGTTTTGGGGTGGCGCCATCATCAATGCAAACCACATCTCCCCGTGTTGCTTTCCGTACACGTCTTTTGGCTTGACTGTAATCACCTGAACATGGGGTACACACAATTGTTTTGTATTTTTTAATAGCACATATATGATGATGGTAGTCAGTGAACAAGCTTTGTTTTAAACACTGGCAACATAGCAACATGCAAAGTGGTAACTAATAACAAACAATTTGAATCAAAAACGTTGAAAAACTTGCTTTAGAATTTTGGTTGTTTTATCGCAACAGATCAGTTCAACATAACTTTGTAAATTGATACTTAATGCTGAGTTTTAGGTTGTACACTCATAAACGCATAGCGAACAGTTCAAAACTACAGCTGATAACCATAATCGCAATCACTACTTGTTATAAAAATAGTTATAACTTCGGACTTTTTCATGCATATGTACAAAAATGTACTTTGTATATGCACGCGATATATATTCTGTTTGTTGAGATATTGCAATTCGAAAAATTCCAAACCTTATAAAAGAAACTGACTATGGTACGATAAACTCGACATGAGGTAGACAATGACTGACGTGCAGCTGAAGCCGTAGCTGTTGCAATAGAATATTACTACTCAAAATGGAATTTCACACAGTTACATGTATGCGCTCATACCTGTTTTGGAAATGATAGCAACATCAAACAACTGCCATTCAGGATCTGGCAATTTGTGACGCTTCACTTTGTTTGTGATAGTGTTGGTGTTATTGGGCCAATAGCTCAAAAGCTTTCCCTGAAATAATAAGCGACAGTGTGATATATCAAACAGGTAAATAGGCAGGTATCTGCTCAAATAAACATGTATAACTAAACTGTCAAGCGTTCTCATTATAAAATTTTGTAACAAAAAAGTACACACAACAACAAAAAATAACACAAAAATTTATAATTTTGCATGAATAGTTTATCGGCATACAATTTCACGTTGGTAATGAAACAAATATTGATTATTTCCAACAACTTGCTACAGGCACTAAACAGAAACATTACACATGAAGAGAAATGCCTTCCCTTGCGACAATACTTTTTTTAATAGCAAACATCTAGTACCAACAACTGTTTGATAAAAAATTTTGGAACAATTCTTTTAACCACACATGTAGTTCCAAAGTTTATGCAGTAAACAGTATTGTTGAGAACTATCCCTGAAGCATTTTTAAACTACTTGAAAACAAATTCTGTTAAGCTATAGTTCTCACCTCTCTTCGAACTAGCCACTGGCTAGTAATTATTTCTACAGTTTTATCACCTAAAAACTCTACAACGACAAATTCCAGAGATGTCATTGCCATTGCTTGCTTTAGTAGGAAAGGCTAACTTGAAATGATGTTTATTGCTTTTATACATTACTCACTTGAGACTACATAAGAGAAGAATGAGATAATTATAACCGATTCACTCATTTTCTGATGGGATTAAATATCTCACTCTCCATTGTTTAATGTAAGCTCCAGTTTGGCTAAAATTCAGGAGTGCACTCTCTAAACAGATCTCCAGCTGTGAAGAGCTCAGTGTAATTACCATTTAATAGTGCAGTTCAGTCTCTGAAGTTGAAAGTTCATAGCTTTGTCTTATGTGAGATGATAACTTTTTCAAATGATCTATTCATGTATAACAACTAGCTTACCAATGAGCTGTGAAAACTGAAGTTCTGTTGGTGTTAAGTAGGAAAAGTTGATGAAATAAATTATTTACCTAACATGGGCTTTTACTGGGTCAGATAAAAATATAAAAGTTGGTTTTCAGAACATGAGCTCATAATTCTTGTACTAATATTTTCTGGTTTGCACTGTAGCAACAGAATATCTACTCACTTCTACAGAGAGATTACAAGAACTTATTTTTAATTTAAAATCTATTATTCCTACCTTTTCTGTCAAGCTGAAAAAGCATATTCCCGCAGCCGTGTGTTAGATTGTACTGATTTGCTTGTAATGCCATTAAAAAAATAAAACTACAACCTTTTTAATGAAAATAATTGCAGTCAGCTAAAATTATTTACTAATACGATTGCCATTGTAACCATTTGAAATAATGGAAATAACTCACCAGGACAGTTTGCAAGGTGACTTTGCTTGAGAGTAGAGCTGTAAACAAAATTAAAACTTCTTTGTACAGAATAATGGCAATGTTCAGCAGCAATTTATAGAAAGTGAACACCATGAATTCATTCTCAGTTCTAGGTGGTTTGATTTATTGTTTGAATTTCTGAGCTTTAACAAATACAAGTACAAAGTTATTATTCGTGCATTTGTACTTTAAATCTTCTGTTTATGGATTGTGATTTTCCTTTACATATTGTTCTATGAATTGGGATAATTAGCTATTAAATTTCTGATAATTTCTAATACTAAGTGCTCTATGTAAGTTCATTGTTCAAAAGTTTGAATAGAGGCAAGTTCAAATAATTTTAATCCTTTGGCTGTTGCAAAGCTTTGTATATTCTGGTAGCATGCATATTGTTGTAGTTGCCTTCATGGCTGTTTCATACAATTTTCTCTGTCAGCAAAATGCATACTTTGTCACTGTATTATGTAACATTTGAATGTCTGGGATAGCAAGGTTAGCATACGCTACATGTTTCTCCAGTGAGTAATATAACCTATGCATACGTGAAGAGGGAGAAGAGTCTCAATTGTTTGAAATGTAGTTGTGGAGGAGTTGTTTTCTCGTGTGATGTTTATTGCTCTGTGCAATCTACCCAGTAAGCTACTGGTAGGGGGTTAATCTTGATGTCAACCTGTTCTTTTAGAATATGTTTATGGTGAAAAGTGAATGGATAAAACTTTAATTGTAGTGAAAGAAAGAATAGACTTACATAGTAAAATATCATAATATTTTTAGTAAAAAAAGGTTGAAGTTCCTTAGAATGTGTCACAATGAAAGAACAGTTTGAATTATTACTTTTTTTGCAATTTCTGTCAAGACCAATATCATTGCTCAAAAGTGCTTTTCTTGAGAGATTCTGTTTGGCAAAAGTAGTTTGCTTTTAAATAGTCTGATGCTATTAATAATTTGTTACATTTCATTTCAGTTGCTTGTTTGATGAGACATCGATGCAAGAGAAAGTGTGTCAAACTAAATGATTTGTCGTAACAACTGAAACTAGAAGTATCCTCAGCAAAGACAATTTTGGCCGTTGCTTGCAATAGACAAATAATTTTTCGGAGCTATTTTCTATGTACCTAATATACCCATTGCTATATTGGGAATTGTCTTACTTTAATAAGACAATGTTGGCAATGCAATGAGCTGGTTCACAACAATCTAATGCAACTCCTCTTACTTAGAATCTTCAATTACCGATACAATCCTAAAACATGAATAATTTAAACTATGTTGAAATAGAAGCAAATGAACAGAGGTTTAGAAAACAAATCAACGTAACAGTAAAGTTTCAGAAATATTAGAAAAAAAACTAATCACAGCAATGCGCATTTGCACAAAAAAGTTTATTGACATTTTTTAAACAAAGGTGATGTCGTATAAAAGTAATTGATTGAAAGATCGTTTAATTGGTTGTCTGAAATACGTATTCCGGAATTGTTTTCAGGTGATTACTGCAAAATGAAATCTGTTTTATGGGAAAGTCATCGAAAGGTGACTGACTACAAGTTTTTGATGCTTCTATCAAAATTGTTTCCTGTTTGATGATTTAGAAATGTCAGAAAAGGGCTTTAAACTTCTACAATAGCCAGCAGGCTACCTTTAGAAGCTTTAAAAATTGTTATTAAGCGATTCACTTTGACCGACACCTTCATCTTACACTCTAGAGTATGTTAACAAACTTTGCGATGGCATTTTCAGTACCATCTTTTGCAGGAATAGCCAAAAAAATGTCTTAGAAACATTTAGGCATTCAAGTATTTGTAATGTGATGCAAAAACCGTTTTTTATCCATTTTTATGATCACCTTTCATAGACTAACCAAATAAAAACGTTTAAAAGATGTTTTGGCATTGAAGTATTTGAAATGTGTTGCAAAAGCGATTTTTTATACATTTTTACAAACACCTTTCCTAGCCTAACCAAATAAAAACGTTTAAAAGATGTTCCGATTTTCAAGTATTTGAAATGTGTTGCAAAAGCCATTTTTTATACATTTTTACAAACACCTTTTCTAGACTAACCAAATAAAAACGTTTAAAAGACGTTTCGATTTTCAAGTATTTGAAATGTGTTGCAAAGCAGTTTTTTATACATTTTTACAAACACCTTTCCTAGACTAACCAAATAAAAACGTTTAAAAGACGTTTCGATTTTCAAGTATTTGAAATGTGTTGCAAAAGCCGTTTTTTATACATTTCTACAATAACCTTTCCTAGACTAACCAAAGAAAAACGTTTAAAAGACGTTTCGATTTCCAAGTAGTTGAAACGTGTTGCAAAAGCAGTTTTTTATACATTTTTACAAACACCTTTCCTAGACTAACCAAATAAAAACGTTTAAAAGACGTTTCGATTTTCAAGTATTTGAAATGTGTTGAAAAAGCCGTTTTTTATACATTTCTACAATAACCTTTCCTAGACTAACCAAATAAAAACGTTTAAAAGGCGTTTCGATTTCCAAGTAGTTGAAACGTGTTGCAAAAGCAGTTTTTTATACATTTTTACAAACACCTTTCCTAGACTAACCAAATAAAAACGTTTAAAAGACGTTTCGATTTTCAAGTATTTGAAATGTGTTGAAAAAGCCGTTTTTTATACATTTCTACAATAACCTTTCCTAGACTAACCAAATAAAAACGTTTAAAAGACGTTTCGATTTCCAAGTAGTTGAAACGTGTTGCAAAAGCAGTTTTTTATACATTTTTACAAACACCTTTCCTAGACTAACCAAATAAAAACGTTTAAAAGACGTTTCGATCTTCAAGTATTTGAAATGTGTTGCAAAAGCCGTTTTTTATACATTTTTACAAACACCTTTTTTAGACTAACCAAATAAAAACGTTTAGAAGATGTTTTGATTTTCAAGTAGTTGAAATGTGTTGCAAAAGCAGTTTTCTAAACATTTTTACAATCACCTTTCCTAGACTAACCAAATAAAGAAGTTATAAAAACGTTTTTGTTTGCAAATAATTAAAACATTATAAAAAAAACGTTTATTTTGCGTTTTTTGCAAAAGTTTTGACTTTGAATGACGTTTTATTTGCATTTTCATAAAACGCTAACTGACTTTAACCAAAAAGAAACGTCAAATAAACGTTACAGGTGCAAAATCACTAAATGGGCTTACGAAAAACGTTTCCTGAAGGTTTATTCACTAACGTTTATAAAACAGAGTTTGAGAAACATCAAAAAGACAGCTTTATATATGGAAGTCGTAGAAAAGTGACCGATTACACATTTTTAATACATTTCTATACAACTGAATTTGTACTCAACCACAAAAAAACGTTATAAAAATGTTTTTAATTTTCCAGGACACGAAAAGGCATTTTTGTGACGTTTTAAAAACGTTTTTTAAATGTTTCACTGCAACCAACCATTTATTTACCATTAAAAAACGTTTTGAAAAAGACATGCGTTTGCTGGGATGGGCTCCTGCCTTACCAGGTAATTCGGTTGCCCTATACAGTTGTCACTGTCGGTTAGCACAGTGTCCCCTCTGGAGAGAGGTAGAATACTTGAGACTAGTGGATGTCCGTGGTAACAGACCGGAATCCATTGCAATATTAATGAGACATAGGCTAGGCTCTATCAACTCACTGTAGATGGAGATTACAGGAGCGGATGCTATGTCACCTCCTACTTCATTGAGTATTCTATTTCAGTTATGGACTTGCTTCTCTAATACATTTGTGAGTACGTAGTTATAGTTGTCAAGTTGGTTTGGCGTTGCACAAGCAACTGATCCAGGGTATTGTTTTTCATTATTAGCTCTGATTTAGGGAAGTGATCTAAGGTTAATGTGAATTATTGATTTCCTTAATGTTCTTGGAAGGTGACATCTTGATGGGGAAGATTTATTTATTAATCAGGTGTTTTTCCGAAAATATATCTTTGTTGATGTAATATGATATAACATTAGCTGTTAGCCTTGCGTATGCTGATAACAATGTCACTCCCACCAGAGTCACTCAGTGACTCACAGGCAGGTTGGGTCAGTTCCAATTCCAATTCCAATAAGTAACAGCAAGCATATTATTGAAATTCTGACGCATGAATAAAGCAATGTAAAATATAATATCACTTCACAAAGTAACATACTTTGCTTGGCAAGCTTTATTACAAAAAGACTCCGGACTCGAAGTTTCTCTCCAGCATTACCGGAATGTGATAATATAGACCATTTGAGATTCTGAATACACTATGCTAACTCATTAGATACATTGGTTCCTGGGCTTGTATTTAATTTTTTTGTAACAATAGAAAAATGATATATTCCATCTGTCAAGTTTGTGTTTTTATAGCCATGCAGTCTTATAATGATAAGTTTTCTATTCCATGGAACATGAAAGAAATGAGTCATTTGATTAGCTTCTATGAGGTGATTTTAGTTATTTGTCATATCGAAAAGTTTCAAAATCACTTAAACACAGCTAACTAGCCGCCTCAGATGAAAAATTTCCAAATATGGTGATAAGGATAAAATATCTAAGTTTGCATTCTGTTGACTGTAGTGGGATATAATGACTCACACTTGAAGCTAGGGGATTACATAACAAGCCCTAAGCCTGGAGCTGAGAACAAAACATTTGTAGTGCTACTAGCCACAGCTACTAAACAATGAAGTAGTTGGGACTGAGACCTCACTCATTAGTTGTTAGTGGCATTGCAGTAAACTTGGCTATCACAGCTTGCGGTTATTTGTGTTAAGTGGACTGGCTCAACCATAGAATGTGGAAAAGTAACCATTTACATGATATTGTAAAGGACCGGCGCCATCTTGCCGAACAATCTATGGTATTCCTTACGAACCTTACAAACACTTATCTAATTCTATGCATACTACGTGTGTTAGTTCTTACCTTCTTACCTAGTTCTATGCCTACTACATGTGTTAGTTCTATGCCCGCGCTTTAGGGCAGATCAATCTATGTACCTATTCTTATAATTATTTTTACATGCAATGTTATACGTGTGCCATGTGCATTCAGTCAAGCATTCATTCTAGTTCCACCCTTTGTGTATTATTCGCCCACTCTAGCCAATTGCTGTGTTAGGTGTGGCTATCTTTTGTCTATCAATTTTGTCAGTCCATCAGTTATGTAACCATGTACATAAATACGAATGTTTTGAATAATAAAATCAGAGTCAGCTTGGACACTCTCAGAAGTTTCTTTGTTCTCTAACAATAACTTCACTGCGCTAAGTACATGCACGTACAACAGGAGCACAATTACTCGAGTAGTAATACATAAGCGGATCAGCCTGAACCTCTGCTGGCCGAACCTAGCTTTGACTAGTTCGCCTTCAAAGTTCGGCCTCTGCCTTGCATCGAACAGATCAGCCGAACCTCTGCTGGCCGAATCTAGCTTGACTAGTTCGCCCTTCAAAGTTTGGCCTCTGCTTCACACACTGATACAGCTAACGCAACCGGCAGTGAGATAGTAAACTAGGATGGTCATCCACCATTCCTCAGGATACTAGTCGACCTGTGGGCGGGTTGTATTGCTAGAGCATTAGACACAGTTTGCCATCACAGTTCGGGAGGTTGTGCAGGTAGGCCGAGCTACCAACTCACACCCCCACAGTGAAATCCTGCACAATATTTTACTTGATCACAAATAATGCTGATTTTAAAGGAACTATAAAGCTATCTTCAGGTAAGCAGAAGATGTAGAGTCAACTATAGACCGGTTAGTTGCAAATTTTGAAAAATCATCTTGCGGCAATTGCATTTCAAAAGTCGCGACTAAACATTGCTAGAGAAACCAGAAGAAAAATTGTCTGGTCCAATTTTGATCACTTCTAGCACTGTAGATAGTTTCACTTTATTGTGCAATGCTTTTGTAACATTTGAGCAGATCTCCCTACCAAGTGTTTTTTTTTTGTGTGGGATAACTCTGGGGTTTATGCAATGGGTTACGGCGTTGATTAGAGCAGCCGAGTTAATACTTTATGGCATTTAATTTTTGATAATTTCTTACATAATTTTATCTTTTATGGCATCTTGAGCGTAAATAATTTTTTCAGTTTTTAGACATTCATGTATATATGTATAACTATGTACATATTTATAACTGTATTTATTATATAACAAGTATATTGAATGCTAATACTATAAAATATCTTGGAAAACTTCCAACATGATCTCAAATGAAAAAAATAGATGAAGTTAGGCATTCATCTATTTGTATATATCCACTCATGTATATATGTATAACTATGTACATATTTATGGCTGTATTTATGTTTACATTGAATAAAGATGAATCGATGTATGACTATATACATTTATTACATAATAAGTATACTGAATGCTATAAAATATCTTGGAAAACTTGTAACATAATTTCAAACATTAAAAATAAATGAAGCTAAGTATTCATCTATTTGTTATCAATATTTATAAGAACGATGAATGATTTTTGTAATATATATAGATATAAATATGTTTAATATATATATATACATAGTTATAGTAACTGTTGTCAAAAAATGCTTTTAACCTTTTTAAAATAATCATTTATAAATACAGTTCTCATTATTTTTTTAAAAAACCATCAAAAATCACCAAATTAGTCCTCTAGATGGTTAAACTTTACAGTATTTGGGAAATAATTGCAATAGAAAACATTATATCTAGTTTATGGACATTCTTAAAACTGTTTCACAGTAAATTTTGCGTAATACAAAGTACTATAGCTTGTAATGTCAATTGATACATCGCTCTTTTCCTGGACAATATCTTCTTTGATGTGCTGATGATATATCTCAGGGAGGAAGTCCTTTATTCTGTGTACTTTTTGATTCCATAATGAACTAAAATACAAAAAGTATTTAGTATATAAATAATTTTATAAAATTTGAATTATACTCTTAGTTACATTGGATAGTTTACATTATATAGAAAAGGTAAATAACTCACCAAGTTACATTGTTCAGCTTGTTCTTTTTTGAGCATAATTTTCACCAAGTACTTTTGATTCTCTCTCATGTATCTAAAACAAACAAAAATTACTTGCTATATAAATAATTTTATCTAATTGGAAGTATTAGTTACATCAGTTAGTTGACATTAAATAGAAAAGAAAAAAAATCACTCACCAAGTTGTATTGTCCGACTTGCTCTTTTTGAGTGTAGTTTTTACCCGGGGGGTTGTGGTTCTCTCAAAGTCGTAGAAGATACATTTCCGACTCCTATTGAAAGCAATAAGACCTTGTTTTCGACAACCTCATTTGTAGTAAAGTATTTCATCTGGTTGGAATCATCAAGTTTGTCGGATGGGTTTTGAGCTGTTTTTATTGCTTGCAATGCTGTGAATGTGATTATATCATGTCGATGATGACCGAATTTACTAACTTCTCGATTTCATAAAAGCATGACTCCTGTTCCAATCCGTTTGACCTCGCTAGCATGTTTCTCAGGTATATATAGAACTCCCATCATCAAACCATCGTATTGCAAACGTCTGTAGTTCAACAGTAGCGCATTCATCACCACCTCTCCGTTAGGTAATGTTAACTGAGTTGATATTTGAGGAGATTCAAAACTGATTACGCTTCCAACAGGAAATTGAGAGAGTGTTGCGATACGAACCATGCTGATCAACTGACTAGCTGTTTTCCATTTTATTAATCTGGTTAGCTGTTTAGCTTGCTCAAGGGAAATATTAGATATGAAGCTGATTGGGTGAAAGATTGGTTGTTTTTCTGAATCGAATCCCATAAAAACCACCAGCTTTGGAACATCCGGCTTTGTTGGAGCTAATTTGTTGTAATCTTCATTTCTCACCATGGACCTCACTTGTCGTTTGTTGCCAAATGTTTTGACATTGTAGTGGAAAATACATAAGTTTTTATAGACATCCTCAGCTGGTCTTTCGATGGAGATTATCTCGAGAAGCGATGGTGTTGGATTTAAGTGGAGTGGTTGAAGCCTCCCAATCATTACTCTTTCATTGATATGGCAAGATTTGAGCATACTAGCAGCATTTTTTGACAAGCAGGAAAGATTTGAATCAGATGGTTCTCTCAGAGTCCAAGCATAGTCAATCGTTTTATTTCTATCTAAATCCCATGGCTTTGGTCGAATTGTTCTCAGTTTCCTCCTCATTATAGGTGAATCAGGAGGAATATTTTCTTTATTGTCTGAGTATGGTTCGAATGTTGAGAGGTATGAGGTATTGTGGTCTTCATCCATATTCAAAGTATTCAGTGAGAAGCTGAACTGGAAACAAAATAAAAAACTAGGTAACAGATGGTTAACTTTAAAAAATATTTGAAAAGAATAAACTAACTAGATATTCATAAAAAAACACATAATTAAAACCTAAATAACTTTTCTGATACGTTATAATAAAACTAGTTGATATTTTACTAATAAGAACAAATGATTAAAACATAAAATTAACTTTCTGATGCATTATAGCAAAACTAGTTGATCTTTTTTCCAATACGCATCGAATAATTATTTGGTAGTTCTCACCTTATTGACTGGAAGTCTTTCTATGGTTTCAAGTAGATGTGGTAGTTGCCATGTAGATGTAGTAGATGTTGCTTCTTCGCTCTCTGTTGTTGAAGTGGATGCTTTCTGTATGAAACGCTCGGCTCTTAAATAGTGGAAACTGCACCAATTGACATCTTCTAATCCCGTATTTTTTATGAGAAATATTGCTCTATTCACGCGGAAAACAATTAGCAATGCTTTCGCGGGAATAAAATAATTATTTTCATGCGAATAAAACATGAAAAACAATCCAATTTTTCACTCGAATAACAGTCAATAAAAGTCTCTTTTTTCACGCGAATGCAACAATTTTTCACGAGGATCGAACAAAAGTATTTTAATGCTAAAAAACATGTTTTTTACCCGAAAAGAAAAACAATGCTTTCAAGAGAATAAAATAATTATTTTTACGCAAATAAAACATGAAAAATAAACAGAAATTCCCGCGAATAATGATGAATAAAAGTCTTTTATTTCACGTCAAGAAAAATAAGTCTCCGCGAGAAATAACAAATTTTTTCACGCGAAAAAAAAACAAATGCTTTCGCGACAATAAAATAATTATCTTCACGTGAATAAAACATGAAAAATAAACAGAAATTTTCCACGAATATGATGAATAAAAATCTTTTTTTCACGTGAAAAACAATAAGTCTCCGAGTGGAATAAACAATTTTTTCACCCGAATAAATCAGTTTATTCAGTTTGCTATATGAAAGCTTTTCGCGTGAGAATTTTCATCAGTTTCATAACCGGTTAATCGGTGCAGCTTTTACTATTTAAGAACCAGTGCTGTTACACAGAGACCATCCATTTCAACATCAGCATCTGAAGAAAGAGCATCTACTACAGTATTTACTACAACATCCAATAGAATTACTACTAGCACTCTCTGTAAAAAGGTAAGAAATATTAAAAAAAATAACTAGTGTTGCTGAAAAACTTTATTCTGGTTGAATGTAAATTTTAGTTATATAGTTTATTATTATCATTTCAGGATTTTAAAATGGAAAAGTGCTCCTTCTTCATCCGAATTCTATAGGAAACAGCTTAAGTTCAAACAACTATGTATATCATTCATCTAATTCAAAGAAAAAACAAGTCTTCATTTGTGATGTAAGTATTTACATTTTGTTTCAATTGTAATCAATTCAAATGCAGATGCATATTGAAAAAAAAATTGCAGTCAAAGTCTTTTTTTACTTTTTATTTTTTGCTACGAAGCATTATTATTTTTATTTTAGAATAACAATGAACTAGGTCAGAGGGGAAGAACTTTTCAACAAAAGCTTCAGCTCGATTAATAACTGAAGCTACTACTTATATTGTATATAAATAATGTGTCGAGCATCAAACAACAGATATGTAGTGAATACTATTTATAATGAAGAAAAAGAGATGAAAGAAAACCAGAATGGTTTTGAAAATACTGAAGACTCTATCGGATGGATAGATGATAGTTTACTCGTTACTACCCTGTTGTTTTTACAGCGAACTTTTCCTGATACTACTGCAATAACTTATGTCGTCGCAAATTATCCGGATAATCACTATAGTCTTTTGTCATTAAAATTACAAAAAACTATTGCGGAACTTTCCCCAAAGGACTTTTTCAAGTTCATTTACAATGAACTCTCTTTTTATGAAAGAGAGACTTTGATGCTTGATGAAAGTTATCGAAGAAAATCATTTCTTACAAACTGGAGACGAGTGGGTAGACATAATGGTGAAAAAATGGCTGGAGCTGGTTTTTACAACCTTGAAAAGTACAACGCTGTTCGATGTGTTTTTTTCCAAGGGATATTACTAAGCTGGAAGGATGGAGATGAACATCCAACAAAATAACACGCTAAAAGTTTTCCGTTTTGTTGATTTGTTAGAGGATTTAACACCCACAACCGTGTGTATAGACCCAGGAAATTACTTGCAGAAGAAATGAAAAACATCTCCATTGTCAAAAATTATACGATGGAAGAACAAAAAACTAGAAGAGGAGATTCAACTGCAGAAGTGTTACCTCTAGGTATCTCGATTGATCGTGCTGGTACACCTCATTTTGCTACTGAAACAGCAAGAGAAGACAGTTTCAAACAATGGAAGGGTAAAGTTTTCATGAAACTCCTTTCCGCCGCAGGTTTTTACTATACTAAATTCGGAGAGAGTGTAAAATGCTTCTTTTGCTCGGGTGAACTTAAAGAATGGGAAGAGAGTGATCTACCATGGGAGGAACACTGTCGATGGTTTCCAGACTGTCCTTTTTTTACTCGGGAGTTAAGGTGAAGAATATGTTGAGGATGTTTACGTACAAACGGAAAAAGACAAAAGGTGTGAGCATCGGATTGAAAAATATCGAGAAAAAATGAAACGAATAAAACAAAGTGATGAAACCGAAGAAACGAAACTTATCTGCAAAAAACTAGAATACAGTCAAAACGATATCGAACAAGTCTTAGTGTTAAATGGAAAACCTTTTGAGCGAATAGGTTTTATGATTGAAGCCTTACACACTTTTGAAAATAATTCTACCTCTGTTGAGAATTCGAAAACAGAGTTAAAAGATGAAGCTAAATCAATTGAATCGTTAAAAAAAGATAAAGATCAGACAAAGCAAAGCAAACTCACTCAATGTGTGTCTGAGGCACATGAAAAACAAGTATTCGTAAATCATATCTCTCTTCCGTGTGGTCATCTCATTTACTGTAGTGAGTGTAAGGAAAAATCACTAACTAAATGCTCATCAGAATTAAAACATTGTCCGATCGATGGTTGTTGGGTTGAGATTAAAGGGTTTATGAAGATCTACATGGGTTAGCACAATAATTAACCTCAAAAAAGAGAAAAAAAAGTGATGAATTGTTAAAATGATTGAGGATTAAATAGGTATTTCAATTTGAAAACGAATCATTAACTTTTTTCAATTCAACGGAATAACAAAAAATGTGATGTATGTTGAAGACTTTGCTCACCAAGAAGCTTCCAATGCTATAGGACCTAATACCTTTTTGGCTGAGGTTTCTGATGAAATGTTGAGGATTTATTTTACGGAAGAATGTGTATACTGTGCACTAGAAGGAAGTTTTTACAAGCAAGCAACCAATCTATCACTACTAAACTGTCACTGTTCACACATTGATCACCAATGTAGCACTTGTGACAGATATGCTGAAATGGTTGAAGGTGCTGCACATACCAAACAAGAACTGGCTGATGCTATCGACTGGGTTGATAAAAGACAAGTTTTGAAAAATGCTAAAATGGGTTTTTTGGTGCATGATGAATGGATTAACGCTTTTTTGAATCTTTCCTCCAATGATTTGAAGTCTCCGTTTATGTTAACAAATTTGCGAGCACGATTAAATCCCTACCTATTACCTGTTAGTCAGAGAAAACTATCTTATCAACGTCTAAAAGATAGATTGCTCGTAATAGCAGAAGGATATCCATATGCTCATACTCCTGATGAAGAAGAAAACTCAGTCGATGAAGAAGAAAACTCAGTCGACTCGATAAGAACTATTGATTTGACAAATACATCCGAAGACTCATAAAAGAAGCGCTACAAAAAAACTGCTTTATTTATCTCTGAACTACAGAAGAAACATGAGTGGAAAAACTCAAGGATTCAAGTCAATTGCTACATTGGCTGATTTTGTTCCTAAGTTCATAAGGAGTCACTTTGAACACATTCCTTTAGAGCATTTGAATCCTCTTTTTGTTCAACACATTACCGAAGAAGTATTTTATTTCGTGTTAGGATTCAATCTACCTCATAAATCGATACAAAGCACGTTTTTGAGCTGTAATTGTATTTCAAGAGCGAATCCTTTTGAATGCTTAAACTGTTCTAGGAGCTTTGATCCAAAAGTCTGCTGTCCACAAGACAACTTGATAGATTTTGAGGATCTCAAAAAAGCGATCGAACTGATTGATATGAAGCAATGTTTGGAAGATGCTGAACTAGGTGATTTGATAGATATTTCGATTTTAAAAGGATTGACTTCATTTCGTTGAACAGGATTACATGTTCTTTTGTCTCAGTGTCGATTGGAGCCGTACTTAAATTTCGGCAATCACTTTGATGGAATTGTTTCACATCTCCAAAAACAGCTGAGAGAGCTGAGTAAGCCACTAGTTGCTTACGTATAAATGGCAAGAACATCAACAAAAAAAGTATTTAGCTCCCAACATTGAAAGCAAAAACATTTTGAAAAATAAGCTGCGCATTTATCTTGTTATTGACACTAACATTTTTCAATGTTAGTGGAGCATTTTAT
This sequence comes from Cryptosula pallasiana, assembly GCA_945261195.1. NCBI lineage: Eukaryota > Metazoa > Bryozoa > Gymnolaemata > Cheilostomatida > Cryptosulidae > Cryptosula > Cryptosula pallasiana. The sequence goes on from OX183130.1 coordinate 31,592,081, forward strand.
ACCAACAAAATTGATGAATGTATAGCTGGAGCTATGGAAAAAAAATGATGTCTTATTTTTTTCACCTTTTGAAAGGAGTATACGATATAAAGATGAAAATGGAAAAAACTGTGTGAGACTCTACCCTTCCGACTATTTATATTGCGATTTTTTCATCCTTCGAAACGCTTTTTGGATCTGCAAGAGCAAAACTTCTACAGATACCCTGTCTTGTAATACTCCAACAAAATACACTCTGAATGCGGAGGAATGTGTAATAGGAGTTAAAAATAATACGAAAGGACTTACTCAAAATACAAAACTATTTTGTAATGGGGAATTATGCGCATTTGAATACAACACCTCACGTTTGATCTGTCCACTAACAAATGAGTTTGAGACATTCAACTTTGCATGCGCGCGATGCAATCGCTTCATCAACAAGGAACCAAAACCAGCTACTATCATCACTAACGTCGATGGTATCAAAGGTGTAAATTTGTCATTTTCCAGTTATGAAAGTCTGAAGTCTGTTCAAAACAAGATTATTATCAGTATCACATGTCAAGGGGATAGCAAAGACGGATGTGATCCCAAGGTTATATATATTGAACTTTAGTTGAAGCATATTAACCAAAGACCACTGAAATTCAAGACAGTTAACTCTAGATGATGAAAGCATAAACTAGGTTAAAAAGCCTCTCTGAATAAAAATGGAATACCGAATCTATCTTCTATTATTCCCTATCCTAATCAGTTATTGTCTTGCGACAGAGACACATCCATTCAATTTATCTCATCCAGTTTCCGGATGTCATCACGAGATTCTTAATATGGAAGAAGTTCATTCAGCAACTCGTATTTCAAGGCAAAACTTAAATATCGTATGTATAGACTCACATGTCTCATGGAAACTGCCAACCAACGCAGAAGCTGTGACAGACGCGATATGTGGCCTCAACACTACTTTGTTTGCAAAACCGATGAAGCTTTAAATTACATCCGTTTATACCATGAGGGATTATTAACTACAACTCGCAGAACAACTTCAACGACGACAACCACACCCCCGATGACAACCACCACAACTCCACAGACAACGGCGACAACAACCCCAACGACAACCACCACAACTCCAACGACGACGACAACTCCAGAAACTACAACAACAACAGCTTCAACAATGACAAAACTACAAACAAGCCAGTAGTTCCATTAGATCGAGTTCCATTAGAGCGACGAGCACTTGTCGATTTCGCTTTGAATTCACAAATGACAACAATAGCTATACCAACTTCATCACCATCAATTCCATCTGTTATACAACCTCTGGCTTACGTTGATTTAATTTTGGAACGTCCAAGTCCTACAGACTCTACTATACACTATTATGAAGAAACCGAAGCTACTACTGATTGCGTGTGTGATAGACACATCATATGCAAAAACAATTCAGTAGCAATTACAACTCCACCACCACCAGTTTATAGAGTTTTTAGTTATAATGATTTGGAGGATTTTTCAGGACTTTCTGTCTGTATCGGAAGATAGTAAACTTAAACTTGAAAAAAATCTTCTCATCATTGAACCTGAATGCGATGATATTTCTTGTAAAGTCATTAAATACTTTACAAATTAAAAGGTTTTTATAGACTTAATCACTATATGTTCAACCTATTAAACTTTATTATATATTTTATTTCATCTACCATTAACCAAATAATGTAATACTTCTTATGTAATAATAAAACTAGAACAACAACTATAACAATGTAGATAGTACTGATTGCAAGTGTGATAGATATAACATATACGAAAACAATTCAGTAGCAATTACAACTCCATCACCATCAGAATAATACAAAGAGAGGAAGAATTTTATACTCATAAGAGATAAAATTATGTAAAAAATTATCAAAGATTAAATGCCATAAAATATTAACTTGGCTGCTCTAATCAACGCCGTAACCCATTGCATTCACACCAGGATTCAATCCCACAAAAAACACTGGGTAGGGAGATCTGCTCATATATTACTACTCACGGTTGCTGAAGAAAATTGAGCATTAAATCTTGCAGCAAAAATAAGTTGGTTCTTTTCTTGGTACCACAACTTTCTGTGCTTGTTTTTACGATTCAAGCACGCTTTCCGGTTAGGTTTTATTGAATTATTTATGTTAGATAGAATGTGACTGTAGTTTATTTTTACTTAAGGTTGCACCATATAACTGTTACAGCAAGTATCAACTGGTGAATAAAGGCCACAAAACCACATAATACCATCAATATGTGAAAAATATGGTTTGATCTGCTTTACCGATCTAAAAAAGCTTATCCACACTTTGTATTTCAGGAGTTGTTCATTGGCCTTTGTGTCAACTAACTCCAGAGATGACTAATGGTGGTAGAGTCAACCGGATCCGGTGTAAAAGCTTTAGCACCTAAATTTTTATACAGCAAACGGTGGGCTGTTTTTGGTAAGTTCAATCCTCTATGAATAAACTTGAGAAATTTGCAGCTAATTATTTTGTAAGTTCTGCATCCTCAATCAAACTGGTAGCGGATTATGAAATGATAATTAAGTGTTTGACAAGTTTGTGTAAAGCAAATTTGGCAAATGTGATCAGTTATTCTAATTCTCATACACAGACTGATTTCCTTGTCAGCTGATAACGTTGAAGTGTTGCTAAGACTGCTCCAAGTAACAAAGTTTCTCAAACTCACTTTATAACAGTTACTACGAAAACTGCTCGAGCAGCAAGAGTGGGTTAATCCTTTGATTTCTTGGTGCACAGCCAAACTCTCACTGCCGTTTTATGGAAAGTATTTTACTATTATTTTCTTATGTTAAAAGTGGTGTGTGCAAAAGCTGATGCCGAAAAGCACACAATTACGTAAATTACAAATAATATCTACGGCTAGTTGTTCCACAGAGCATTGATAATCATTTTACCCCCTTTAAACGGCAAACTGAAAACAACTATTTTCATATTCCTACCAACTTTAATTTTTGCTCTGTGCAACTCGAGCCATTGTAACTACTATTTTTTTCAGTTTTGCGCATTTATACTACTTGTCTCGCAGAGAGGAGTGAAACGAATTAGGAATGATTACAAAGCACACCATGCCAGGATGTGTGCATGTCAGAACAGACATGACTTACTAGTGCTATAGCATGACGATATCTCCTGCATTTTTTGAAGTCAAATTGTGAGTTGCTCACCCAGTGTTATTTGTTAGCATACCATCACACATGCTCATCCATAAACATGTTACAAACACTACCATACATTATGCATAAGCTTGAGATAAATCTGACCATGCAATGTAAGTGATGCATAGACAAATATCAATCAGCAAATCGAAATTTATTTCATTCTGACACGTATGTCGCTTGTTTCAGGGTAATGATACAATTGTTGCAGCTACTATCTATTTCTTTATGACCAAATGGGAAGTTGGATTATGAGTGACGGTGGCTATTTCTGATCACCAATCCCATGAAAACTGTAAGCTTTCTTGATCTTAGTCATTACATTTTTTTATTGTCTCAGTTTGATTTACTTATTGCAGGTCCTTGAATTTTTTGCTAGGTAGAAGAAGCTGATTTTCTTATGCAATAGCTGCTCCCGAGGTTTCTGGCTGCTTTAACTTTGGAGTTGTCACCTATTGAAAGTATTTTGCAGATCTAGAGCAGAATAGTATCACTTTGAGTTTGGTTTATTTGGTTAACAAATTGTATAAAAGATAATTGTGTGTAGCAGTCAAGTTTTCACAGCAGACAAAGTTTACCTTATTTGCAACCTATCTCCTTTGAGAAAAAATAGCAAATGTTATAAATTGAAAGCAAAATCATTAAGAGTATTCGCGACCTCTGTTCGCCGAACGAATTGCAATAAAAATAATCAGACCGGCAATAAATTTAATCAAAAAATATTAATTTTGTTCAGAACTCGTGGGTCCACAAAAAGTAACTCACTGAATTAAAAAAAATCAGCAAATATTTATTTATATTGTTTGTAGGTCGCGAATGAAACTGAACACTAAATAAATTAAAATGAGCGAGTTGATTTTTTTCATTTCCATAAACTGGTTTTATACTCTTGAAAAATAATTCAAAATAATGGCAAACTTTCAAATTTACTAAAGCAAGGGGCAGCTTGACAAACTAATCCAGTTTATAGCATTCAAACTTTATTACTTTCTCGATTATTTTGAAAATTGGGAGTTATCTTCTTTATGATTTGTTCGGTAAACTATTACATTTCATTGAATATTATGTTGTTCTAAAACTAATGTTCCGTTGCATACGCGACATAGTGAATTACGAACACCTATTATTTTTTGTGTTTGGTTCGACAAATAGGTCGCAAATACTCTTATTGTCTTTAAAAAAACCTTTCAGTCGAAAGTCTGTAGCTCAGAACATATAGTGTATTACAAACACAGCTCTGGTAATGTTCATGGTGATAATCTGCATAACACACTTATTCAATCTTTTTGATGGCTACCAACCTGAATGTCTATCGACTCAAGCAAAGTTTTATTCTTCTCAAAATGGTGATTTTTAATATCACTTGATCACCAGTTATTAGGCAATAACTTGGAAATTTTGGGTTATTGGTTATTTGGAAATTTGATAGGCATGTGCCTGATAGCTAAGGTGTTATGTGTAGCTTATTGTGATCTTAATATTCACATATTGATGTCCAAAAGAAATTGATATTAAAATATTCCAAGTCTATTCAGTTGCTATAGACAATAAGATAATAATAGAACGTAAAGGAAAGCATTTGCTTGTCACTTCTGAGGGAATTTTTCTTTTGTTTTTCCACGAATATTACTTGATCTCTACATATTCCCCTGTTTCAGGAGATAGTCCTTTTGGTGTTATGAAGAGAAGAACAGCAACTACATGTTTTGTCCGATGTCAATTATTTTCAGCAGAAAGGCAGGCACTCTGGTAAGTGTTTTTTCCTTTGTGTTGCTACAAAGAATAGGGTAGTGTGTGGGTGGTGCACTGATTTGGTTACAGCTTCATGATCACATTCGTTTCACCTCTTATAAGAAGGTACCCATAAATAAGTTTGGTTATACCTCTCTATTTTACCGATAAACCATTGTCACATCTTCCAGTTCAGTTGGAACCACAACAACACGACTTGGTCTGTTCAAATTAATATAGAGCAAGAGAATGCAATTCCGCTATTCTAGTCTGTTTCTTTTGATATAGTGACAAACCCTTTATTGAAAATGATAATTCTTTTATTTTGATGTTTTGTACTTCAACAAAAATTTGTCTTCAACAATAGTGATAAACTTTTTTTTGTTTTAAACGAAACTTTTAATGTTTTTGGTGTTAATGAATATTACAACTGCTTGCACTTATTCTGTAGCTGCTCTTGCTCAAACTCAAGGAAATCTGCATCTCCGGTAATATTAGATGTAGGTCAGCATGTGGCATTGCATCCAAAACATCTGGACAAGGTTTAAGAGGTACGTTCAGTCTAGGGTAAATTGATCTACTTTAAATGGATGGGACTATGGTTCTTATATTTTTATTTATTTTCAAAACTCTCATGAACAATACGGATCAAATTTGGCCAATTTATTACTGTTTAGATTTTAAGTCGACAACTCCAAAATATTGCGAGCCAAGACTTTGGAATTTCAAGTTCAAATTGTTGAAGGATTTTTAGCTTTGTATAATATTGAAGTAACAATCATCATCCGGCAAGCAGTGAGTGGGTGCAATCAAATAAATAGATACAACAGCATTTTCAAGAACTCCGGTTCCCAATATGAAAATGTATCTATCTTTTCTTAAATGTAATGTCGAGTTGAAAAATTATAAGATCTTACATTTTGGAATTATTTAATTGAGTAGAACTCGCTTCCATTTGCTACAATCAGTTAACTGTTGAAAAATTTTGAAAGCATCAATTTATGTTCCTAGTGATCACCGTCGTAAAAATGTTGGCGGGGGAGTTTACAGTGAAACCCGCATAACTTGATTCCGAGAAAATCTGAAAACTTATTTTATTCATGCCCCAGTTTGAAGTCCCGACATTTACTAAGTCAATACTGTCATCTCTAGGTTGACCTATAATTTTTTTTAACTTCTTGACTAGTTTGACTCCATGACCAGCTTTTCACGGGAGCTCTGTGAAAAACCTTAAATAAAGCATGTTGTTTAAAATCGAAATTATTTCCGTTCAATTGACAAGCAGAAATTTTATTAATTGTAAATCTAGATGGTATGTTATCAAAATTATATAATCAGAGAGTTATCTCCCTTGTGAATGACAGAAATTTTTTAAATGCATTTCCAACCGTGCCTGGGCAACTTCAACTCGTGAGTTTTTTATTCCTGAACTTTCTTCAATTCGGAATGTAACAAAGACCAAATGCAATATCTCAACTACCACCCATGGTTGATAAAAAATTAAAGCTGTCTAAACATATTTGTTCAGATAGATGAAAAAACAGTTGATCAATGAGTTAGTATTTATTATTGGAAATTTTTTTGAATAATCGTTGTCATTCACTGATGAAAAATTAAACCAATGATAATGGTTTTAAAAATTAAACCAAGCAAACTTATTACTTTTTATTAGTCATTTATTATTTGGTTAGCATCCAAATAATAATAGATTACCAATTTACTAATAATTATCTTAATTAATGAGCAAATATGAAGTTCTCATTATTATTAAAATTGATTCACAATGTGAAAAAATCTATGAAATTTATAGGACTATTACATTGTTAGTTGCAATATAACTTATTATTACTATTATATCTATATGTATAGCCTCTGAAAGTATATTTGAGCAGTTCAATATCATCCCTAATTAGATGGTTTATTTGTGGCTCTTCAATGTCGAATTATGCAAGTTGCACTGTATTTTTTTTTACATGGGATTGTTTCATGATTGAATAACTTGACAACTATAAAAGAGTCTGTCTAGTAACAATTTTTAATAATTTTTGTATTTATTGCGAGGCTTTTAAAAAAAATTGATTCACTTCTGTTTTTGCTTTAATTTCATAATTTTTTTGGAAATCCTAGATATTTTTAAACTTTTTTATGTCATAAGAGTTTGCGAAGACAATTTGTTCATGTTTCAGATTATCCGCTGTTTTAGACTTGTGTACAAACTTTTGAAGTAATCAAACTGTCTACATATGCTGGTAATTGACTTCGATTCATGTTGATTTTTGATACTAACCACACTACTTCAAAAAAGATGATTTTTACAGTTTGCAAGTTTTGCATGAGTAAAAATTAGTTTGTTTTGTTTTCAGAAGTTAAATATTACAAACATTTCTTGGCTACCAATGACCAAAACTAGTTTTACCCCTTGCATTTATATCTCCGTCAAACGGAGACTTCTTCGTCTATGACACGAAAAAGTGACTTTTGATGATAGACATCTAACTTGTTGCACACTCGAGCAGATGAAATACTGTAAAGGATTTTGTCACACCTTCACCGAACAGCTACTAGAGAAGTGTACTTGGTTAGCAATGTAACAATAATTGCTAATGAGCGCTACTGGTTTAGTAGTAATGGCTCTGTTTACTAATGAGCTATGTATCACTTAGCTCCGTGCTCTGCCGTGTGCAGATATACTAACAATACTTGGCTACCTGCCAAACTGAATACACCGGGTTATAGCAATGAATACTTTATTCACTCCAAGAAACAAAAGCTTACTCAGAGGTGTCCTCTCAGCAAGCGCACAATCAACTCTAATCAACACTGCCCACTGGGCCATACTTATGCACTAAAATATGTAAACAAGCACTTCAAATATAACATAATATGATTGGTTATAAGAATATCAGGTCATACAAAACTAAGCAAACAAACAGGCGCAATAAAAACATATACATACAGTAAGCAATGAACAACAACGCGCCAGTTAATTTCTTTAGTAAGGCGGGAATCCCCTGCTTCAGTTCATAGTCTTCTAAACAGGCACAGCGGCACGCATGTATATCTGTGCTGAGGGCAGTCAGGCGTAGCTAAGCCTATTCTCCTATGCGTGCGGCTAATTGTATTGAGCAAACATAAATTGGCTAGCATAGCATTAATCAATGAGTGGCCACCTATGTTAAAATCCATTACTACACAATAACTTTTCTAGGACCATGAAAAGTGCTTTGTTGTCAGTAGCTTTATCTCAGTACTATATAACGAAATGACTGAGAGTAGTATGTGATTTACCAGTTCTGCCCCAGTTTTTTCGCCCTCGGATATTTGATCATAAAAAGTCCTAATTATTTGTGAAAACCTAAAAAAGTTACAGTTTTTTCCAAAGCGTAAACTGTGGAAAATGCAGAAACAGAACACATTGGGGTTTGGTGTATACGGCTGTCATATGACACGGGACTACAGGACAATGTGCTGGTCACACTTGCTTGTTGTAAAACACCGCTCCTTTATTATATACAACAAATTCTTTAAGTATCAATCGGGGTCAAAAGGTAGGACATCGAGATTGACAGATAGTTAAAGAGTTTGTATAATATATTGTATAATAAATGCAGAAACAAAACATTGATCAAACGCTGAAAAGTGTTAGAGGTCTCTTTCGAGAGCCAAAACATACCGAGACAGATCCGTCTCAGGTAAGAAACTTATTTGGGGAAGGGAACACGAGCTGGCTTCGACAAGATGCCAAGCGAAAGGGAATGCGCGGGTACAGCAAGATGAGTAGAGCCGAACTCCAACATCGTATGACTGGTGACAAATCAAATATCATCGGTCGCACCACCACTGGCAGACCTATAATGGTCACCGGAACTCACAAACTCAAACCATCCGATCCAGTAGACAGCGTGAGAAATCTATACGAACCATCAACAGCTTGGATGCGTCAAGACGCTAAGCGACGAGGTTTTGGAAATTATGCAAAACTCACTAAATCCGAGCTTCAAGATATAACTCGAGGAAACCGACGTCTCACACTATCAGATCGGAGTATGAAAGAATTAAAATCATTGGCTAGAAGTAGAGGTGTGCCATTTAGATATAATACGAGAAAATCTGACTTGGTAGATCGACTACGCGGCGATGCTGATAATACACCACGTGTAGAGATAATACCCACTTTTACTAATAATTTGGTTGAAAAATCTACGGTGGAGGTTTCCAGTTATCGGTCTGCGGACATTGAATTTTTGTGGAATCAAGCCACACCTGATATGATTAGTAGAATTCAAAACACATTTGGTGGTACTAAAAAGATATGTGTGAGTGCCGAGTGTATATTTGTCCATAAAGAGCGCGAGGATTTAACGACTAGATTTTGGTGTAATCCAAGAGGTGGTCCGGTAGAAATTATGCCATCCACTGATTTCGATAAAGTGTTTGAAAGACAGTTATCGCATATAATAGTCAAGATTGATGAGTTTACTCAAAATGGATCTTCATGGAATTTGATGCTTGTGCCAAGGTTTTATCTGGAGATATACCGATGGGAGCCATTAAGAGGTGGTACCTATGTGCCAACACCCAGCTAGTAAAAAAGCTGTCATCAATGTCGGCAACAGCGGCGCTAAGACTATGACTGAAATGAAAGAGATTGCCAAGTCGTTGGAGATAAAATTTAATAGCAACACGAAAAAATCTGAGCTATCGGAGGAAATACAAAGGGTGAATCCTGATGTGTTGGAAGACAACAAATGCTTTTTGTGGTCTGTACTGTCATGTCTATTTCCACCGAATGACCATGCAGAAAGAGTGACAAAATACAGACATTTAGAAAACAAGCTGCACACTAAGATGCTAAAGTACCCGGTGAGAATAGATCAGATCCAAAGGTTTGCTAACAAGAACGACCTGCTGGTAAATGTATTTGAATAGAAGGGCGAAAAAACTAAACTAGATATTCTTCACACAGACGATCGATTGTACAAAGAGGATCTACCGGAAGTGAACCTGCTTTTATATAAAACCCACTACATGTGGATAAAGAACATATCAGCATTAATGAATACGCAGTCTGCGGATGGACATAAAATGTACAAGTGTCTCCGATGCTTTCATAATTCTACGTGCGAGCGAACTTTTCGAGATCACATTGAAAAGTGTTTGACGGTCCATGATGGTACATGCGTGGTAAAAATGCCAGAGCCGGGAGCAGTCACGAAATTTAGGAATATCAAAAATATGGAAAAAGCGCCGTACACGGTCTATGCCGACTTTGAATCAATCATAGACAAAGAGACCAAGGTACACATAGCGTGTGGGTACGGTGTACACCTTGTAAATGGCTTGGGTGAGTCACTACATTTTGAGATTTATAGAGGTGAAGATTGCATAAAGCGCTTTTTTGAGGAACTAGATGAGGTAGAAGAGTTGGTCGACAGCATCCCAATAGCCAAAATGATCATCACTGTGGAGCAAGAGCGAGAGTTTAAAGCTGCAACTAAGTGTTACATGTGTGGTCGTGAGCCTACACCCAAAGTCTGGTTAGTAAAAGACTACGACCATTAGTCAGGATATTATAGAGGACCAGCGCATAACATTTGCAACCTCAAGCATAGGCAGACAAAAAGGATCAAGGTGATTTTTCACAACCTCCGAGGGTATGATTCTCACCTCATTGTGAAAGCCTATGAAGGATTTGTAGATGAGAAAACCGGTCAGTATGAAGGGGGAATAGATGTTATTGCCAACACGGATGAAAAGTACATGTCTATGCGGATGGGTCGCTTTGAGATTATGGGCAGCATGCAGCATCTTAACAGCTCGCTAGCCAAGTTAGTGGAGTTAGATTCACTTGAAACACGAATTTCCCGAGTACACCAACATACTAGCTCGAAAAGGAGTGTATCCGTGCAAATACGTGGACTCTCATGATAGATTCCGGGAAGCGAGGCTACCGAAACAAAAAGACTTTGCTTCATCACTTGACAATTATGCGGGTATAAGCGATGCTGACTACAAACACGCTCACAATGTATGGAAGGAAACTAGGTTGTAAGACCATGGGTGACTATCACGATCTATACCTGAAAACGGATGTGCTGCTTTTGACCGATGTTTTTGAGAACCACAGAACAATGTGCATGAAAGAATATGCACTCGATCCGTGTCACTACATCTCGATACCATCTTTTTCATGGGATGCTCTGCTCAAGATGACAGGGCAAGAATTGGAGCTCATCACCGACATGGATATGCACAATTTTATAGAGAGAGGTATCAGAGGTGGTGTGTCTACTTGTGGAGGTCTGCGATATGCCAAAGCCAACAATCCGTACATCAAGGGATATGATCCAAAAAAGAAGACCACCTATATCATGTACGTGGATATGGGCAACTTGTACGGACACTCAATGTCACAAAAATTGCCGATCAGTGGATGTAAATGGGAAAAAGAAGATATGACATTGGATGACATTAACCTCGATGAGGATGAGGAATACATTGCAGAAGTAGACTTGGAATATCCGGAAGAGCTGCATGATGAACACAATGACTACCCCCTAGCACCCGAATCCATCAAACCGGATCAGTGGTCAGAGTACATGCGCTCGGTGGGAGAACTCTGTCCGAAGACGGGAGAACCTCGATACAGCAAAGTCCCCAAGCTGGTGCCCAACCTAAGAAACAAGCAAAAGTACATAGTTCACCACCAGATTTTGAAGTACTACCTAAAGAAGGGACTGCGTCTGACCAAAGTACATTGAGTCCTAAAGTTTAAAGAGAAAGCCTGGATGGAGTCGTGGGTCCGACTAAATACCGAGCTAAGAAAGAGGGCCAAGACGGAATGTGGAAAGAACCTTCCCGAGCTTATGGTCAACGGTAACTTTGGCAAGTCGATGGAAAATGTTCGCAATCGGATAGATATTGAATTAACCGTAGATGAGAGGCAGAAGCAGAAACTTATAAACAACTATCGGTTCAAATCAACCAAGGAGTTTAATGAGAAGTTGACGGCCGTGCTCAAAAATAAGTCGAAAGTAGAACTAAACAAACCAATATACGTTGGCCAGGCCATCTTGAACTTGTCTAAAAAGCACATGTACGAGTATTTTTATGATGACATCCGAAAACAGTATCCCAGCGCCAGGATGATGTACACGGACACTGATAGTTTTGTAGTGCTCATCGAGACGGCAGATTTTTACAAGGAGATGCCATTAGACAAGTATGACACCAGTAATTACCCCGAGGACCACCCGTGTTATAGCGATAAAAATAAAAAGGTGGTTGGCTTGCCCAAGGACGAAGGTGGTGGTCAGCCGATATCAGAATTTGTAGCTCTGCGAGCCAAGTCGTACTGTGTAGAAGGTGTGGGGTTTGGAATGAAAAAGTGCAAAGGAGTTAAAAAGTGTGTTACCAAAAAACTAACTTTTGAAACGTACAAGCAATGTCTGGATACCGGAGTTCCAACATCAAAGGCGTGGATGTCAGCGCTCCAATCGAGAAAACATGTGATTGTGACTCGCTCTTTTGAGAAGAAGACCCTATCAGCCTTTGATGACAAAAGGTATTACCTAAACTCTATAGACAGTCTGGCACACGCAGATTATAAAATCAAAGAGTGTAAGTAAGTAAATGGCTAAAGAAATACCCAAGCATTTATTAGAATTGTTTGATCGTGTAAGCCCTCTAGCTTTGGTGTCGGTGCTGTCTGTACAACTAGCTTTGGAGCAGGCGCTGCCACAGTTACCACAGGAGAAGGTGTCGGTGCTGGGTGTACAACTGGCTTTGGAGGAGGAGGTTTAGGTGATGGTTTAATGCCTATTGTATCAAAACTCTTGGCTACCCTGATCTCATCGTTGAAACCTTTTACGCTTTTTCCTAGCTTGTTTAGATTCATGTCAGAGGGAATCATGTACAATCCCTTGGCAATGTTATAATCAATGATGCCCTGAGTCTTACTTAGAGCAGCTTCAAAGTTTTTGATAGACTCTTCTAAAGACTGTTTTTTGGCAATCAGATCGTTGACCAAGGCTAAAAACTGCTGTTGACTTTCTAGAGAAGAGCCCGCCTGTCTGGCTTGTACCTGAGCACCGAGTAGACAGTATACGTATCCCCTGATAGATTCATTTAGTCGTACTATGCCGGGGTTTGTAAAGCTTTTAGAGTGATCCATAACGAGTCGATTAAAGTCAAAAGGTTCTTGGTTTACGGCGATCATCTTTACGCCGACATTTTTGTTCCAAGGTTTAAACTGGTAGTAAGTACCCCAATCACCGCCCTTGGGTTTAATGTCCATGTAGGCATTTGGTTTTCCGGTGGCGGGGAAGGTCGGTAGTTTCCTACCGAGATCTTTGGCTATCGAAGTCATTTTCAAAATTCCAATAGACCTCTGTATGTAACCCAATCCGCCGGCCGGTTGATCTATGATGGGTATACCCATCGGAACGACGCCAAATTAATTTAAGAGTTTTTGATATTCAGTCTTGTTGTAAGGATTGTTGTGCGGATTAAAATCTTGATCGTTAGGATTTCTAACCTCCATTTGAGCCAAAATCTTCTTAGTCTGGAATAGCACGTGAAAATTCATTATGGATCTCGTAAGTGGTAGACCTCTGGTGAGATGATCTTTACTCACTCCACAAAGCGTTGACGCGCAGTACAGGGCAAACTTGTACTGTTCGTTGTAATAACTGATTCTCTCGTTATACCACCTATCTACATCGTCAAAGTTATCGACGGACAATGGTTTTGGTGTAATGTCTACAAACATTTTACTAAATCCGTATTTGGTTTTGTTTTCTCGACCTACGGAAACTACAATGTCTAATCCGTAAAAGTCAATAGGATAAGCGCTATATAACTTTGCCATTTATTAATAAATGACAACACATACTATAACAAAAACTGGAAGGATTGAGCTCGATGCTCCGGTATACGCAACCGCTATCAGCCTACAGTCTATGTCATTTTACATGAATATGTATAATTTGACAGAGAAAACCATCTACCAAGAACGTGGCCACCCACTCGTTGAACTCCCTCCGGGGTATTATACCTATGACGATATCACCCGAAAACTACCAAGGGCAATAACAGTCGAGCCAAATACATTGAAAGTGGAATTGGGGAAAGGAACCATTCATGGCGGGTTGAGTAAGGTGATCAAAAACGGATATCTGTACCTGACCCCACTGTGTCTGTACATACACGCCCATGGTATTGACACATCAAAAAACTTTTTGAATGGAAAACGCAGCGGCTTGTTGGCAGCGATTCACGTAGACAATACGGATGTTGGCGATGTAGTACATTACCAGCCGATAAACAATTGCAAGCGCATGCATAACGGCGAGATTAACGAGTTGCTAGTAACGATACAAAATGATAGGGGTAATGATTACCCAGGGGAATTTGTGGCTGAATTTTCGATACAATAAATGTTTGGAGTAAAATCGTATCATCGTCAACGAAGGATACACAATGTAAAAGCGAGTGTGTCTAGCAAGCCTTCGCCGACAGAGTTAATGTTTACGTTTTCATTGCCCAGCAACTCTGTGATCCAAGAAATCAAATGCTACTCACCTGATAATGTGGATAACGAACGAATCGAGTTTACTATCGATGGAGTTGTATTTTCATATGGAAATGTGTCGTCGCACCAAGCCAATTCTATAGATTTAGTTATAGACCGAGGAGGGGTAATCTTATGCAAAGTGTCTGGTATCACGTGCCGTCAGATTTTAGTGTATTACGAATCATAGAATAAATGTTTGGTAGAAAAAGTTTTCAGAGAACAGTGCACACGATCAAAGTAGAACGACTACCCGCAGACTTGCCAACGGATAACTGCGTGTTTGCCCCAGTATTTCCCACCAACTCGCGTATAAGGGACATCATGATTTACAAACTGTACATACCGGGTAGAAATCTCACGATAAAGTTTTACAATGATGAATCAGTGGTCATACTGACAAAAACAGGACTCGCAATCAACAAGCTGCATTCAATAGATTTGTCTGTCACCGGAATGGTGCCAATCGAGGTTGAGTCTACCAGTGCACCTCACTTGGTCATAGTTTACGACACTTAATAAATGGCAACTATAGCGATGATGGTAGCAGGGGCAGTAGTAAATGCCGTGGCTTTCACGGGAGGCAATTACTTGTTTTCCATGATTGATAAAAACGGAGCAAAGTCCGAGGTTCAGCGGCACAACGCGACGATGGAAAAACTCAGTCAGGAGCAAGCTGACTACAACACGAAACGAGCCAAAAATCAAGACTGGCTGCAAACTCAGCTATCTAGAAAACAAGATGCAACCAATGAGTTGTATTCGGTCAACTCGGGTTTTGATATCTATAAAAACCTGTTCGGGCAAGACCCACATCCCAATTTGAGAGAACCGACTCTCGAGTATACACCCAGCGATGAGCAGAAAAAAATACGAAAATATATTCGTGGGAGCCGGAATGTTGGCTAGTGTTGGTGCTATAGCATACTTTAATTAATTTAATAACTTTAATTTAATAGGACTGGTTGTATTAAATTACTTTTTGTTATATTCGTATATAGCCAGTGCTATTAAAGGAGCAATCATTATCCATATGTTATCTTCTAAAAACTCGACGGTGTTTTCCATCATATGCCAAAACGCTTTGGTAGCACCTGTGGAATTTACAGCCATGTCGCGAAAATACGCTGCTAGTTCTTCCAATTTCTTCTTGACGATCTTTCCTATACCGCTGCCAGCAATGTCAGCTGGACTAGTCGATTTCGGAATCAAGTCTTTGGCACCTTCTGAACCCAGAGCGTTTGCGACGGCCTCAAATATAGCAGCTAAAATACCCCCGACTGTGGTCACACCGGCAATACCCAATATGATATTTCGCTGTTTGCGCATCTTTTCAACCTCTTCTCCATAATCCCCCTTCAGGCTTTTTAAAACCTCATTGTGAGCATCAAGCTCGTCACGTAATCGTTGCAACTGTAATAGGTCACCTTCCGTCTTGTCTTCTTTAGCATCCAAGATGCTTATTTTTTCCATCGTATCAGCTGCTTTTGATGCTGCTACTTGAATCTGTCCTTCGAGAGTTTGAAATCGCTGGTCTATAGCCACCAGTTCACGTTCTAGCAATCTACCCTCTTGCGTATCAAGTGCTGTCATTTCCAAATTTTCTCCCACATCGCGATAGTTGAACTCTGCTGATGCCCTACTAATTTTGAGTCGATCAACGAAGCCACTTACAGTGTTTTTTACTCCTGTACTTCGTGAAGACAGCCAGTCTTTAAAACTAGATAATGGACTTTGAGCAACATTAAGATCCCTATCGGCAGGTTCGACTACTTCCTGGTTGTTTTTTGCAAGCCTGCGTTGAAACTCTTCTTTATCAATACCAAAGAGACTTTGATACTCACCCTTGGGAATACGTGGTTCTCGCAAAAACAATTTTGGATTTGAAACCTGAGTCAACCTCCGTCTACCTTCGCTGGTTTGGACAGCCAGATTGTTGTCCAAGAAAACAAATTTGCTGTGGTCAAACCCTGTGTATATGTCTAGACGGGATAAAACTACACCAATCTTGTTTTGGGTGTGTTGATCGACACCAGGTGTATCACTGGATGTCTCGGGTGCTTGATGAATGTCGTTTATCACGTCTCTAGAAAGAAAGTTTTCTTTGACGTACTTGTCATAGTCACCACCATTCTTAGCATAATCTACAGTTCCCTTTATCACGCCGTTTAATTCAGTTTCACTTGCGGGTTTTTTATCTGCTATTGTAGCTGCCAACAACTTCTTAAACTCCACGGTTGTTTCACCCATAACCTTTGTACTAATAATTGTGTCAATGTCGGGCAATCCTCTTTCTAGGAGAATGCTATTGGCATTACTGATGGGATCATTATGAACATTGATTGACTGCTGTATGGAAGGGTCAACCCCTCCTGAAGCTTGTTCGATGAAACTTGTCTCATCTACGTCAGCATTAGTAGCGCTATCATTGCCGTGACCGAAATCTTTTCCTTCGACTTCCATTTTATTAGTATATAATAAATGGCTTATAACGGAGAACTAAATCACACCTTGTCGAAGAGATATCGACAGGGTCTCAAAGAGAATAAGGTGCACGCTAGAGTTAATCACAACCCACCTGATGCCAGTCCAGGTGATGAGCTGGTGGTCAAGATGCCAAAATTGGCTCCTACTACGGTGCTGTACCCGAATTCCCTAAACCTCACTTATAACTACAAACTAAATTCTGGAAAGGACGTGAGCGACATCCCTGATCACCTGACTTCGGCTATCGTAGAGAGTTTCAAGATGACCATCAAGGGCACTACTGTGTTTGACATTAACAACTATAAGCACCTGGCAATTTTTCGAGAGTTGTGGCACTCCAAGTACAAGTACGAGAAGGAGCTGACTCACAGAGGCATCCAATCCGAAGCTACAAAGAAAAAGAGGCATGGTATAACTGGTGCAGCTGACGATGTCCTGGCTTCAATACACAAAGAGAGGTACTCTTTTTACTTGGGATCTTTCCTGACGGAAGCCGCATTTACTCCTCAGGCCTTACACAACACCGTCGAGTTTCACATCAAACTGTCCAGCGGAGAGTACACTCTCAAAAACATCTGCCTTGAGTATGACTACGTGCAAGAACCGACGATCGCCAGCAGCATCTCTCAAAAGTACTCCAATCACGTTCACCTCATCAACGACTACAAGGCCCACACCACAAAAGAGGTGTCGGCTGCAGAGTCCGACTTTGAGATAAACATCAACGCCACTTATGAGAGCCTGCGTTCCATCTTGGTCTTATTTAAGGCTGACAACAAGGCCAGTATCGAATACAAGTTTCCAAACATCACCAACGTCAAAGTAGACATTGACGGTGCCACCAATCAGCTGTTTACATCTGACTACCTGCCGGTGTACTCTTACACGGATGCCAAAAAATACTTTCAGATCGAGTCGATGGGAGAGTCGAACATGAATCAAGAGACTTTTTATACAGACAAGTACTGTCTGAATATCGACCTGAGAACGATCGACGATGAAATGTCTAGCGGCGTGGGCAGAGAGATTAAAGATTACATCAAGCTCAAAATCAGCAAGGGAGCTTCTGACGCTTGCAAGGCTTTTGTGTTTTTGGTCAGTGACAAAGCCGTATCATTTTTAAACAATGAACTTGGAACTATAGAACAATAAATGGACGATTTACTACCAAAACACCCCCACAACGCCCTAATATGTGGGCGTACAAACTCGGGCAAGACATATCACACGCTAAACATTATAGACAGGTATTACTCGGGACGCTTTGATCATGTGTTTATAATCTGCCCAACATTTCACGACAATAAGACTTACGACGACATCAAACACCCTTTTTCAAAAACATGTCATGTATACTCCAACGGAGACTTGGTGAACACGCTCAATCATCTCATTAAAATGCACTCCAAGGGAGGTAAACTGTCCGGTAAAAATTCGCTAATCATTATTGACGACGGCAGCGCCGAAAAAGATCTAAACAAACATCGAACGTCGCTGAGCAAGATCACTTTTAGTGGTCGACACTCGAACCTCACAACCTGGTTCATAACGCAGAAATACATATCGGCTCCCAAAGATTTTAGAGAAAATGTACACTGGGTACTGATTACTAAAAATACGTGCAAAAAATCTTTCGAGACTCTCACTAGCGAAAACGACATTATACCTTCCGAGAATCACTACGAGATAAAAAAAGGGTTGGTAAATACATTTATGCTGTTTGTCAACACCGACAAGGGGGAATTTCTGATATTGAAAAAATGATTGAACAAATATTCTACTTTACCGGATCGGTCTTCTTCTTTCTGTGCTGCATAATAATCCTCAAGTGTTACTTGACAACGCGGAGGTTTTTGAGGTATAATAAAATGGAGTCGATTATTGCAATTCCGAAACAGTCCGATGGTAATGTCAGTACGTATCGCGAGAGGTTGGTCAAGGCCCGGGTAAATACGGAGGAAGACATTAGTAAAATGTCAGACGACCAAGTCAAAAAAATATACCTAAAACACGAGCAGGGGATAGTGGATGGTGTGGGTGATCAAGTTTGCAAGTTTTTCGCCAAGGGGTGGGTAAAGGCGATTGCTAGGTTTGCACCACTTACCAACGAGGAAGAGTTTGAAAAAACAATAGGTAATGACGTTTTTGTGAAAGCCGCTATTAAAAATTATTTCCCCTCCATATATTATGATTGGGGCGGTTACCTAGCTCCGTTGTCGATATTGGCTACTACTGTGACCAGCATAGATTATGGTACAATAAATGTCAGATCCAAAGATAACCAAGAACCCGAAGAGGACGAAAGTTGCAACAACTCAGGAGGTGGAAGCGAAACCACTCAGTAAGGGTCTCGAAGAAAATTTCAGCGATGAACTAACTCAAACACCAGAGATGCCTAAACAGCAGCTGGTAAAAAAGAATGTAGAAAAAAAATCAGGTATTTGGAAGTACATGCTCGGAGGGAGCTTTGTTCTCGGTATCGTGTACCTGGTTACAAAAAGGTCAGATCCTAAGATCACGAGAATACCTGCACCCGCACGGCAGTCACAAGCGCAACCACAGCCGCAGCTGCAACAATTACCACAGGCAAATTCCAACAAAAAAAATAGAAAATTTTAGTATAATATATATATATAGAATACTTTATTGGCATCAATATCATTTTATAAAAATGTTTTTCATAAAGTGCCATAGCTAAAAGAAAAACAAAAAATCAAAAAAGAAAATAAAATGAACACAGAAAAAAAGAAGTCTACTCAAACACAGTTTGTTTAAAATAATTCTCCATCGGTATTTAAAAGATATTTGAATAAATTTGATTTGAAAACAGACAGGGTTCGTGAGATTCTCAGAGAAGTAGGCAGTTGGTTGAATGTGGCAGATATATGTGTTTCTATTGCAGTTGGTGTGTTGGCATAAAGTTTCTTGCAGTTACGAAAATTAAAATTGCAGTTACGACTGGTGGTAAAATCAACAGAAATAAAGCTAGGAAAAATATTATTAAAAATTTTAAAACCAGTGATTGCCGTAAAATATTGAGCCAATTTTGGTAATGGTAACAGTTGAATTGAAGTGGCGATGTCATTTGTTCTAATTAACGAAAGAGGAATGGTATGAACATTTGCTATCAATCGAAAAGCTCTTTTCTGTAATGAAAATAACGATTTTGACAGGTATTTAGGAGATAGATTGTGATAAATAATTATACCATAAACCAGGTGACAGAATATAAAGTGATAGTAAAAAGCTTTCACTGATTTGTTAGTAAGATAGTTTCGTGATAGCTGCAGGAGGTTTATGTTTTTACGAAGTTTGGCTTCTGTTACTAAGATATGGTCATCCCAAGTGAGCCTATCATTTATCATAAAACCCAAAAGTTTCGTTTTGTTTTTTCGCATCAAGTTTTTACCTTCAAAAGTGACAAGGAAACTATGCAAACTATTATGATAATTAAGCAAAAGAAAATGCGATTTGTCAGTATTGATAATCATTCTATTTTCAACACACCATTTTGAGATTTTTGTCAAATCGTAATTGCAATTATAGTTTAATGTGGAGATGTTACTGTGTGATGATAAAAATATAGTGTCATCAGCATACGCTAAAGGTTTAGATGTTAAAGATAATTTGAGTAAATCGTTTATATATAAAACAAAAAATGTTGGTGCTAAAATTGATCCCTGAGGGACACCAATATGGACAGGTAGGGTTTGGGAAACATCATCTCCTATTTTCACCAGTTGATATCGTTCATTTAAAAATGATTTAATGATAGAAAATGCTTCTCCATTTATACCACAATGAGTAAGTTTTAGAAGAAGAGTCCCATGGTCTATACAATCAAAAGCTTTTTTAAAATCCAAAAACAGTAAAAGAGCAATCTCATTTTTCAGTTTGATTTTTTGGCATTCTGCAACTATTTTGTGAACTGTATCAACACATGAAACTCCCTCCCGGAAAACAGTTTGTAAATTGTGCAACAAATTGTTATGATTCAAATGGTATTTGAGACATCTGTTTATGTGCTTTTCAAAAATTTTGGACAAAACTGGTAAAATGGAAATTGGACGGTAGTTAGATGGATTAGCTATATCACCATTCTTAAAAATTGGAATAACTCTCGCGGTTTTCCAAGTTATTGGGAAGGTACCGTCAATCAGAATTCTGTTAAACATATCAGTTAAAATCGAAATTGTGAATGGGATGGTTTGCTTAATCATTCTAACAGATATTCCATCTAAACCGGTGGATTTTGAAGATGGTATGCTTTTTAGATACAACACAATATCAGCAGGAGTGAATTGGGTAACTGAAGTCATATGTTTTGTGTTTGACATTTGGGTGACAGGGGTAAAAGAGTTGCCACGTAAATGGTTTGTAAGCCGACTAGCAGCTGTAGTAAAGTGATGGTTAAGAACATTGGAAGATAATCCCTGGGGTAAGCCAGATGGTGATGAGTTACGATGTTTAATATTGAGAGCATCCCACAAAGATTTGGTATTCCCATTTTTAGAGGTATTAATCATATTTTCGATTACCAATTTTTTCTTTCTTTTTATCAAATTTGTCACAAAGTTTCTTTGTTTTTTGTATTCATCCCAGGAGCCACGTTTCTTGATAGAATTACGTAATCTAATATGTCCTTGAACCTCCTTATCCAACCAATGTGGTAAAGTACTGGATTTGACAAAACGGGTTTTAGATTGTACGATTTTAGATATTTTACTTAAAAACAACTTGTTAAAAGAACTGATCATGTTTTCAGTATTTTCTTCAAGCAAAACAACATCCCAATTCACACCAGAAAATTAATGTTTTCATTAGTAAAATTAGAATAGTCCAAAAAGTGCAGTTTTCTTTTTTGACTTTGTGTAAGCTTTTTTCTGTTGTAAACAGCATAAATCAGGTCATGATCACTGAAAGAACATGGCATAACTTGAGAGTATATAATATTACTAGGAAAGTTTGTATAAATATGATCAATCAAGGTCGATGATACACTAGTTGATCGAGTCGGGGATGTGATCAGTTGTACCAAAGAAAGTTGATCACATACTTCGCTCTTCCACTTATTTTCAATCTTTTTGTCAAATAAATCTACATTGAAATCACCCATAATTATTATTTCATCAGAAATACCGTAACAAGAGTTTACAAAATCAACAAACGCTTTATTCCAACAAACTGGAGTTCCAGGCGGTCGGTAAAGAAAAGACACGAGAAATGGTTTTGCTAAACCTAACTTAAATTTCAAAGTTAAAGATTCTTTCAACATGTTATCAAAGGAATTTATAGTTTCAAACTGACAAGAATTTGCAATGTAGCACACTAAACCTCCTCCACAATCACTAAGCCTGTCCTTCCGCACAAAAGTGTAACCTGGTATCGAATAAAACCTATCAGCATTTCTATCTCCCAAAAATGTCTCCGCTACGCAAAGTAAATCAAAATGGTGGTTAAAAAGCAAAAATTTGATTTCGTCAATTTTGGAGGTTAAGCCTCGAACATTTAAATACGCAATTTTTATGCCACAATTCAAATTATCCATTTATCGGCTCACAATGACACATAATATGCTGTGAAGGTAATAGAATCCCATCTTCAACTGCTTTTTCAAACTGCTGCTTGTTTGCAAACTTGACCTTAAAGGTGCGAAGTCTCTTTCCGTCTTTCAAAAGTCGTGAAGCTGATGAACCATGAAAAATGTTGCCAATGTCCTGCTGGATGTTGTTGTCATCAGCATCAATCGGTACTCCCTTCAGCATAACGGTGTTTTCATTGATAGTCTTAGGGTTGATAGTATGTCTAGCAGTTGATCCGTTGAACAGGTCACTTTTCCAGGCTGAGATGAGGTTGATGGCAGATTCAACATTCGCCATTTGAAGAGTAAGTTTTGGATGGTCAGAATTGTAGTGATATGGTTTAATTTGTTCTATGATTACTGGTCCATATGATTTGTTAATAATTCTTCTTATGTTGTCTTGATCAAACTTATTACTTGTTGCATATGTTTGGCTGGTGTTTATTACAACAGATTGGTCAGGTTTAAATGGTGGGATAGATTTGTTTTTATCAGATGAACGCAGATCAACTGGGGGAGGGCTAATGTTGTCTTTCAAAATAGGTCGCTGTACTTTTGAATTAACAATGGATTTCACTTGATCAGAGTAAAGGACTGTATTGGTATGTGTGGTATTTGGCTGTTCTAATTGTTGATGAAGTGAATTGAACCTGCTGTCAAGGTGGCTAGCAGTCTTGGTTAATTCTTATTGGACTTTTAGCTGATTATTTTCCATGTTCCTGATTAGTTGGCTTTGATTTTCCGCAAGCTTTTCCAGTTTTTCAACTTTTTGAAGGAGAGCCTGTATGGACGTGAATTGTGTCCTACATAAAACGCATCCTTCAGTTGTTGTATTGGCACTGATAGCAGGCTGTTGTGATGCATGAGAATACTCTAATTCTTTACTGGTCCTAGAAGTAGAGCTGGGATTGGGGGCAATAATATCAATGTTATCTGTGTCATTCATAGTTGGTTCGTATTGGGAAGAGAGGGTAGAATTAATAGATGGTTGAATGTTTTCATTTAACTGGCTGATTACTGATAGTGGTATGCTCTCTATTAGTGATTGGTAGTGGCTAATAAATGTGTCCACCAGTGAAATTCTGTTGATTAATAGCTTCGAGGTTGTATTATAAAAATTTACTGTATAGATGACATTACTGTTTTTCTTTTCCTTGACTGTAAGTACAAAGGAAACAACATACTTCGCCTTGTCTTTGGTGACTTTTTTTGATACGTTAAAACCTAGATTGCGCACGTGGCTTTCATACCGTTGTTTTAAGATCTCGTATGTAATAATATATAATCTCGTATATAATAAATGGCAAGCGCTAATATAAAAGATATCGGTAACGCGCTGTACAACGGCGCTCTGATGGCAGTGGGAGTAATCGCCACTAGAATGGGACTAAAGGCGATGGGTTTCAAGGATAGACCTATAGATATGAAACCAGCTAGCATTGGCATGCTAGCCGGGGAGATTGGTGTTGCAAACTACGCCGTGCAAAAATTGAAAGACGCCAAAGTCTTGCCGTCCACCATCTTTACATAATTTTATACATCTAGATGTATAAAATTACATCTTGTCATACTCCGCCAGTTTCTGTCTGATTTTATTGTATTCATCTACAATTTCATCAAACTCGTCCTCATCAATAAAATTATCCGCTAAATGGCGAGATAGTTTTCGGTCTATCTCACTCATACCAACGCGCAATATCGTGTGTTTCTTGATGTGTTTCAACTTTTTCTTGTTGTAGTGTTTGGTAATTGGGATAAGAATTATGGATATCAGTCCAGACACCGCCCCTAAAACAGTCAACACGGTACCTATTGGCATACCTACGACTGTAAAAGTAGTCACTACTCCAGTTGTCGATTGTATCACAGCTAGCGATGAAAATACCGTCGACACGTTTTGTAAATTGCTCACAGCCTTGCCATATTTTCTACAATATTCTTTTCTCTTCACAATTAATGATGAAATATCAGTTCTCATGTCTTTTACCCTCTTATATCTTTGCGCACCACCATCGGGTGGGGTTGGAGGATCTTTTTCCATTTATTGTAGTTTTAAACCTTCCGTATCCAGTGGTACTACCTGAAGCTGCTCCTTCGTAAACGTTCTCTCCTCAATACCCTGAAGCGTGTACAGAGAAAGTTGATTCTCCCACGAATGTATCTCGTCAATGTCATACACATCTACCGACCAAATCGCATCAGTCGCTCTGTATCGGGTGTCATTATGCTCTTCTCCAGGCTTGTACAGATAGCGTACCAAAGTATCTATAGGGTAAGGCTCAGATACATCACTGTACTCTGGCTGTTTGACGCTTTCGAGTTTTATTGCCTCCGCGGGCTTTATACCAATCATTTTTGTTTCTTCGCCATTTATCGCGGTCACAACGCCAGACAATCTGCTCACCCATTCGCGGTTGGTCTTTTTATCTTTAATCTCTTTATCGTACTGATGCGCAAACAAACGCTCCGCCAACGTTTTATTAAAACGTTCGACAAACGCTACCTTTTGCTTATTTAGAGATCTTACAATTTTTACATCATGCTTTTTCATCAACTCTGTAAACACACCCATAAATTCACGACCCTTGTCACTGATTATCTCTTTGGGATAGTCAAGTGGTGACCTCTCGTATATATGTTGGATGGCATTGGCAGTGTCAACAGCAGTTTTACTTTTTAATGGCTCAGCCTCTTTATACCTAGAAGCAATGTCTACCACAGTCAACGCATACTTGTATTTGCTATCGACCGGCAGGCTTAAAAGATCGATCTGGTGCGTGTGGTTGGGCTGGTCTTGAGTGTAGTGAGGAAATTTTATGCGTTTAGGTTTTGGTTTATAAATCTGGTAAACTGGTTGACGATCAAGCCAATGTTGAATTTCTTGTTTGGTAAGCTCAGAAACTTTCTTTTTTAATTTTCCAGCAGCCATTGTACCCCTCTGGTAACCAGCTGGAGAATAGTATATTTCCTTTAGTTTATCCATTTATTATAATGACGGATTTTTTATTTGGTCGACGGATTATTTATTTAGTTAACGGATTTTTTATTTGGTCTACGGATTTTTTATTTGGTTAACTGATTTTCTATTTCGTTAACTGATTTTATAACCAATTTTTTGGTTATAAAATATAATGTCAGTTAGGCCCATTTAACATCGTGGTAGGAATGTCCACTACCATCAGTCTTTTTTACGAGTCCGCAGTAAATAAACTGTTTGCCTTGTACTGCACATTCAAACACGTACTTGGGAAGGTAAACCTTACATTCTTCATCAGTATTCTCATTAACAACAGTAGCTACAAAGCTTCCATATCTAGTAGGCTTTGGATCTGAGGTTTTGTACATGTGTGGCACTAGCTGTGGCAATTCGCTTAGTTTTTGCACAGCTGCGGGTTGAGCTGCTCCAAAAGTGATTCCATTGATTGTGTGTGGCATTATTTATTATACAAACCTTTAAGCCTCCAACAAAGTCATTAGCTTGGCTGTCATATCACAAAATCTTTCAAGCGTAATAAAAATGTGAAACCGGCATCGGTCCTCCCAAATTTGTAATTTTATCGTACATAGCAATCTAGGGGTAAGCTATGACCGCTATAGGGGTAATCTATGGCCACTTTTTGCGTCCTCTATGACCACTTTTTGCGTCCTCTATGACCACTTTTTGCGTCCTCTATGGCCGCTTTCTTATGACCACTTTTTGCGTCCTCTATGGCCGCTTTCTTATGGCCACTTTTTGCGTCCTCTATGACCACTCTTTGCGTCCTCAATGTCCTACTTTTTGACACCGATTGATACTTAAAGAATTTGTTGTATATAATAAAGGAGCGGTGTTTTACAACAAGCAAGCGTGACCAGCACATTGTCCTGTCGTCCCGTGTCATATGACAGCCGTATACACCAAACCCCAATGTGTTCTGTTTCTTCATTATCATTTTCATACTCCGATCTGATAGTGTGAGACGTCGGTTTCCTCGAGTTATATCTTGAAGCTCGGATTTAGTGAGTTTTGCATAATTTCCAAAACCTCGTCGCTTAGCGTCTTGACGCATCCAAGCTGTTGATGGTTCGTATAGATTTCTCACGCTGTCTACTGGATCGGATGGTTTGAGTTTGTGAGTTCCGGTGACCATTATAGGTCTGCCAGTGGTGGTGCGACCGATGATATTTGATTTGTCACCAGTCATTTGATGTTGGAGTTCGGCTCTACTCATCTTGCTGTACCCGCGCATTCCCTTTCGCTTGGCATCTTGTCGAAGCCAGCTCGTGTTCCCTTCCCCAAATAAGTTTCTTACCTGAGACGGATCCGTCTCGGTATGTTTTGGCTCTCGAAAGAGACCTCTAACACTTTTCAGCGTTTGATCAATGTTTTGTTTCTGCATTTATTATACAATATATTATACAAACTCTTTAACTATCTGTCAATCTCGATGTCCTACTTTTTGACACCGATTGATACTCAAAGAATTTGTTGTATATAATAAAGGAGCGGTGTTTTACAACAAGCAAGCGTGACCAGCACATTGTCCTGTAGTCCCGTGTCATATGACAGCCGTATACACCAAACCCCAATGTGTTCTGTTTCTGCATTTTCCACAGTTTACTCTTTGGAAAAAACTGTAACTTTTTTAGGTTTTCACAAATAATTAGGACTTTTTATGATCAAATATCCGAGGGCGAAAAAACTGGGGCAGAACTGGTAAATCACATACTACTACTGAGTTTTTTATGAAGCTTCTAGTTCCAAACTATTATCTAAAAAAAATTGTTGATCATTTAGTGATTTTCACTTATTCTCAAGGAACTATATGGTACTCAAGATTTAATTAAGAAATGTTCTTGGGAAAAAAACACCGTCACAATTATGACTCGGGTAACATTTATTTCCAATCTCTTAGTATTATCAAAATTATACTGATCTTATTGTTTAATAAATTTCCAAGTTGAAAGTTATTACTGTAAGGATGAGTATACTTGGGTTGTTGCACTTTCAACCACAAAAATTGCTCAGGTTACGGCCAGTGTACACATTAACTACTCTGCCCAAAATGAGAGAAGTGCTGATTTAGAAATTGAGCTTCAAAATGATTGAAGCTCACTGCAATCTCTTTTTTGCCATTACACTTATCATCCTACAATGCTGATATATGTAATTTAGCCGAATCTTCAAAAACTCATTTTAAAGCTTTATACATTTTGATAAGTCATTTGGGAAAAAATTACACCTGGGTCAGCACTGATTGTGCCAAAAGTGATAATCTTGATGTTTGACATTACATTACCTGTGTTAAATAGTCTTTTCCATGATCAGCCTCCTTACGCGATGAGACAATTGCTTTGGACTAATTATTTAGTTGCAAGAGCTGTAAAAGTACTATTTATATATATAATATATCAATTAATGATAGTTACTTGGATTTTTAGAGCCACATTTGGATCATTACAAAATGATATTGATAATAAAGATCACAATTGTGAAAATATTCAACCCAAAACAATTAAAAAAATTTTTGAACAAATAAAGAAGTAATTTGTTTATCGGAGTTGAAATCCAAATTATCAGACAGAAGTAATTTGAATAATTTGAATTTTTTTATAAGTTGGAAAAGTCGTGAGTTTTTTCAACCCTGCTTGTTAGACTTCAATCACCTCCTAAGAATCAATTTAAACATGATCAGTTGACTTCTTGACTTGAGATTAGAAGTTGTTTGCCCCTGTATTTTTTCAGTTTGGGAGAAAACTTTCAATTTTATGAAAACAAAGGACTAGGGATGACTTTCAGCGCTGGTTTTACAATGGCTTCAAGTATATTCGAACATGTATGTGTATTATTCACTCACACAAAATGATTAAATATTTTTGTTTCTAACTATAAAATTAGCTAACATCTCCCCTGCTGATGATGAATTAACTTTGCAAACCAATGATGATGAGTTTTTTTGTTTGTGTTAACATTCCTGAAGCTCAATATAAGATTTCATAAAGGACACTGTTAACTGATGAAATGTTTTGTATTTAATTTCACTCAATTTGTACATTTGTTTATTTCAGATTCGAACTCTGGTTGCTTCATTGGTGCTGCTTCCAATTCATGCCAGCTGACGACATTTGAGTTCAACTTTCTCTTTGGTTGCTTTATGAATATTATTCTTATGTTTGCATGAAAAATAACGTGCTCTATGATGTATTGTAGAGATTTTATGACTAAATTGGCGCAACATGTTTATGTGAATGGCTTTTAATTATTTTAAAACAACTTTGGTGAAATCTGATTCGGGAGTATTTTCGATAAATCTCTTACAGATATTGGTGTAGCATGTTTTATGAACGTTTTGTAAACTTTTTATACCTACATTAATGTAACATTTTCAGCAAATGTTTTGTAAGCATTCTATCACGACATTGGTGTAACCTCTTTAAGGAATTTTTTGTAAAAAGTCTATTACAACATTGCTGTGACATGTCTAATGAATGTTTTGTAAACATTTCGTAGCGACACCGGTGTAATATTTTTAATGAACATTGTGTACACATTTTATAACGACATTGGTGTAACCTCTTTAATGAACGTTTTGTAAACATTTTATCACGACATCGACGTAACATGTTCAATAAATGTTTTGTGGACATTTTGAGATGACGGATAGTGAAAACATTCAAAAAACATCGGTAGGATGATTCGGGAACACAATGGGTGTAACATTGCAACAACATTGAAAGGTGTATACAAAAAGTCATGAAATAAACATTTGCATACAATGTCCCGAGAACATTAGTTGACATCAAGGCAACGTCGATGCAACATTATGATATACCATTGCCTCAGCATTGTACGAATGTTTGTGGGTAATATTGGGAATAACATTGTATTAAGGTTTGAGGGTGTCTAAAGAAATTTGTGAAATAAACGTTCTGCGCACAATGTTTAGGGAATGTTGGTGGACACCCAGACAACACTAATACAACATTTTGAGTTATCATTACATAAACATTGTGTAAATGTTTGTCCACAACATTGGGAAAAACGTTTAAATAACGTTCAAAGGTGTCTACAGAAAGTAGTGAAGTAAACGCGCTGCGCAAAACGTTCAGGGGACCTTCACCGACATCCAGACAACGTTTGTACAACATTCACTTG
Organism: Cryptosula pallasiana; assembly: GCA_945261195.1. Taxonomy (NCBI): domain Eukaryota; kingdom Metazoa; phylum Bryozoa; class Gymnolaemata; order Cheilostomatida; family Cryptosulidae; genus Cryptosula; species Cryptosula pallasiana. The sequence continues at coordinate 31,621,779 of OX183130.1, forward strand.
CTTGTTGGGTGATAGTAGCGGGTTATACTACATCTCCAAGCATCTTTCTTCATCAAGGACTGACGACAAGGTAACTGCTCTTGTGTTGTTATGCAATGTACAGTATATAACTGCTGCTGTACAAGCTAAACAACAGTATTGTGATATTGTAAAGGATTTTGCCGCACCTTTACCAAACAGCTACTAGAGAAGTGTACTTGTTTAGCAATGTAACAGCAATTGCTAATGAGAGCTACTTGTTTACTAGTAGTGGCTCTATTTGTAGATGAGCTATGAGTCAATAAGCTCCGTGTTGTGCCGTGTGCAAGTATCCTAATACTTTTTGGCCAACTGCCAAGTGAACACACCGGGTTACAATAGCTAACACTTTATTGCTTCAAGAGACAAAAGCTTACTCAGAGTACCTCTCTTTGTAAGCGCACAATCTAATCTGCCCACTGGGCCATATGTTGACAAATTTATGCAGTTCAATATGCTAATGAACAGTTGAAATATAACACTAAATGATTGGGCAATAACATTAATATAGGTCAACAAAATAGCATAAACAAGCAGGCGCAATGAAAACATATATACAGTCAATAAACATAACAATAATGCGCCAGCCAACTTCTTTAGTAAGGCGGGAAATCCCTTGCTTGAATTCTTGACTCATCCGTCTCTGCGGCAGGCACGCATCCACTTCTATACTGAGTCAATCAGGCGGAGCTGAGTCTAGTATGACTAACTAGTGTTTATACACTGCATACTGGCTAGCATAGCATCAATGATAGAGGCCACCTATGCTAAATTCCATTACATAGGCCGCTTCAACTATTAGTATCGCCGTACTCATAGTTAACCAGTCATGAGGTGGCCGCTCCAAGAGAGGAGAGAGGTCTACGCTTACAGCGCAACCCTTTGCACAAGTCCATGTGCGTCTACAGTGGGGGAATCACACCCTGCCTAGTGCACAGAGGGAGTGAAGGGGGCCCACAACCAGTGGGCTAATAAAAGGGGGTGGGAAGGATAACACATCACCCGGTGGTTAATACGGTAGAAGGTACACACAACCAGTGTGACCGACTGAGAGAGGTGCACACAACCAGTGTGACTAACGGAGGGAGGGTTGCACACAACCCGTGTGACTACCGAAGGGAGCGGAGGAATACCTTTCCTAGAACAGCTGGCCTCGCACTGTCTGTGCGGCTTGCTTTAGTTCGACTATCTCTCCCTTCAGGAGTTCTGCTTGCGCCTTTAGCCTGGCGACTTCTATCTCTGAGAGGGTGCCCGTGACCACCTTCATCCGAAGGCCCTGCAACTGAGAGTCCAGTTCAGCGGCACCCTGCTCTATCGCAGCAGCCCATCGCGCCCTGTTCTGCATAAACCGTACTGGCAGATCTACCTCAAAGACTGGAGGGTCTGCTGGTGGGAGCACGGGGGGAACACCGGGTTCGAAGGTCCGGCCTACTGCAAGGGGAGCAGGGGGTGGAGAGGGAGGGGGCCCAGGGGAGACAATCATGGCCTCAGGACTTGGTACAACCACCGTGTGCGGCTTCTTTGGTATCTTATACCCGGTTAGGGGTATAGCCATCAGCGGCACAACGCCAGGTGGTGTAGGGGAGGGTCCTGGGAGGGGAGCCATGACTGCATCACACCTCGAAGGTGCTGGGGGAGGAGACTGGATCTTTCCAGTCTGGGTAGGTTGGCAGGTACCGAATGGCGCTGGATTGATCCATTCCTGGTACCTGCAGAAAGCCGAGTAACTCTCTCGGTCTACAGCATAAATATAGCCAAGGCGTTGGCGGTGATCAGTATCTTCTGAACCTCCACGCGCCCTCTGGTGGCTGTATATGCTGTCTCTGCTGCTACTCGAGTATCTACAGCGACAAAAGTAGCGTACGTGGTGCTGGTGGACATGCACCGACAGTTGCCTCATGTTCTTTGCTACGAACTTACAACTTGGGCAGGTACTGCGCCGTGCCCTCTTCAAATCTCTCTGGATGGCTTTCTCCGTCTTGGGGGCAACCCACTGCAAGAGTCGCCGGGCAATAGGAGGTTTCTGGCCTACCAGGTGAGGAGCTACCACCTCTTCCTCCACGGTTGGTGAGGAAGGGCAGGAGGCAGCAATGTCAACTAACTTGACTACAGGCGTAGACACCGAAAGAGGCGGTTCATCTACTGGCAAAGGGGAGGTGGTTACAGGTGCTGGGGGCACAGCAGGAGTCCTCGCCTTCCTCCGTGTGGGGATCAGGTCGAGGAGCGGGATCTGTCCACTGGTCGCCGTGCAGCCAGGCAAGGTGGCAATGGCTCGCACGGCCAGTGGAGGAGAACCTAGTGTAGAGGAGGGGGTGGCTGTAAGGGGGGAGTTACCCCGCTTAGAAGGTCCAGCCAAGAGCTCTGCTCCTCTCCTCTTACTAGGGATGATCTTCCCCAGCGTCTGCATACGCTCCCTGGTGACCGCGTGAGGCAGTCTAGTACCTATAGGTGGCTTTTCCTGTACCACTACTGTACTTAGACTCAGCCCCGGGTCCTCCCGGGTCGGGGGAGAACTGGCAGAAAGCTTCGCAACACTCTGGCTACCAGGGAGAGTGTTCGCTGCCGGCACCATGGGTACACTGGAGGGTGTGGGGGCAGCTGGGAGTGGTGGAGACTCCGTGGACTGCCACTGAAGAGGAGGTGTCTGCTGGAGTGCCAAGGGGTCACGGGAGGAGCTATGGCGGCGAACCCAATTATCCCTCAACTCACTCTGACTAGTGACTCCTAAGAGCTCGTTCTCTCTCTCTTTCTCTTTCTTCATTCCCTCTGCGCAGGGTACCCAGTGGGTAGCAGCAATCAGCTGTGCAGGGGGTGAGGGTGTCTTGGCTACTGGGGGAGACAACTCCTGCACGTTTTGGCCATTTCTAGCTGAACCGCTCGTCCGATCTTCACCAGATTTGCTGTCAACAACTGGGGGAGTGGCAGGCCTTCTTGCAACTGGCCGCTCCAAATTTGACACTCTCTTTTCTGGTGGAAGAGGCAATTCAGTCTTCAATGGTGGTGGTTCCAGCAGAGGGGACGCAGGTAGGGGAGACAGGGGTGGAGAAGATTGAGCAGGAGGGGTGGAGGCAGGCATGGCAACCGCCTCGGTCGGCTCAACCTCTCCAGGGCCCACTCCTCTGTAGTGGTCTCTCGTGCTTCCCGCCTTCAGTTCTACTGGCTGAGCAGTCGGGTTCACACACCTCACTACTTCATGTCCTTTGCTATCTGGTTTGTTCAGACTAGCAGCAATTGGAGAGCCTCCGTGTCGGGGCTCTACTAACCCAAGGGGTAGACAACTCTGTGTGGTGTCCTTACACAGGATGGTAGACTCCTCTCCTGGAGGTAGCTGCGTGGTACGTAGGACCTGAACACTGTTCATTAGCAGTGTACCGTTCTTGTCCGTACAGCGAATCTCTTTTCCTGCTACGACAATGGCACACTCGTTGAACCTCATTCGGCAATCATGGTCGGTGAGGAAAGGCATCCCCAAAATAGCGTCTTCGTTTATGCGACTGACGACAAATGTGGCTTCAGTTTTCACACCACGGAGACAAAGGGTAGCTTTCACCGTGCCATAGAAGGGGATCTGAGTACCGTCGGCTAGGATACCATGTGGCTCACTCTCCTGTACTGACTGTCTTACTGACTCAGGTAACTGGTTAAAGACGTGCTTGGATAGGAGATTTGTGGTGCAGCCGGTATCGACTAGAAGGGTAACTGACTTGCCTTCAAGCTTCCCTGGGAGGAAGTAGCTTGCCCGGTATGGCCGTTCTATCTCAGTGTTAGACAAGCAGTTAGGTTGAACCTTTGCAGCTCGGGAGGGGGGAGGCGACGCTCTATTTCTAGGGCGTGAAGGGCACTCCACTGACGGGCTGGCTGGTGCAACTACTGGTTGGTGTCTCTGAGCGGGGGCAGGCTGGTCGTTCCCCGACACGGGTTTTGCTCTGCTTACGGTGGTTGTCTTAGGTTTAGACGGACAGCCTCTACTGTAGTGGCCTGTCTGTCCACAGCCCCAACACTGAGGGGGAACCAACTGCGCCGTAGCAGGCTGTGACACCGTGTGTGGAGAGATCTGTTCCATGACAGGGATGGCAGGTGTAGCCGGTGAAAGGTTTGGCACCACATTAGGAGTGTAGTGGGGAACACGGGCAGGAGCTTGCATCGCTGCAGGAGCAGGGTACACGCCAACAGGGGGTGTATGCATACCCGGCTGCGGCCACTGTCTCATTTGTTGCAACTCTAATGCCATGTTCTGCACTGTCTGGAGTAGATGAGTCATCACACCTTCCGACGCCGGCGCTGGCTGCTGGGGTGGAGGGGAGTAGCTCACTGTGGGGTAGTTGTTAGTAACCCGACATGGGTGAGCCATCCCTCCTGGAGCCTGCGACACCATGGCAGAAGTCTGATAATGATGGAATGGTTTCATGGAAGGCTTACTGGGTTCTTCTTCTTCTTCATCACTTTCTACAACTCGTACCCTGTATGGTTTCGAGTCAGGAACTGCCTTGATCTGGAGGAACTCGCTTCCAGCACGAACTGCGTCTTCCAGGCTCTGTGGGTCCACTGCTAACAAATGGCGTTGCAGAAATGGGTTACCCAGGGTGGAGGAAAACGTCTCTAGTATCATGCGTTCCACGTGTCTGTCTGGCAAATCTTCATAGGCTATTCGAACTAGTCTTTCCACCTCGCTTGCATGTTCTTGGAGGGAAGTCTTCGATGCCTTCTTCAAGTGTGCTACACTCTGTAGCGCCTCACGGCGTGTAAGGCCAAAGCGAGCACGGAGTGCTGTGAACACTGCTTGCAGGGTGTTGGGTTTACCACAATCCAGTGCTTTATCACGAAGTGCCTCTCTCACATGGAGCAGGGTTTGGCGAGCATTCCACTCATTGGCTTCAGCGACTTCTAGAAACCGTGTGATGAAGTACTCTACATCACCTTGTCCATTGAACTTAGGAGGTTTGAAGTCCCGTGTAGGAGCAGGGGGTGGTGCAGGGCGTTGCAACACTCCTCGCAGGGTCTGTGTGAGTCTGTCTAATGCCTCAGCTTCAGCCGTGCCCACTGGCAACCGCCCAGTGCTTCTGGCTCTCTGTGTGGTCATCAACGTGGAGTATAGTCTTCACAATCAGCAGGGTTTGTCAGCACGGGAGGAGACAACTCCGTGTACCAGATGAACAGTGGAAGACTGACAGCACACTGCGTCAATGCCGTGTCAACACTAGGTTAGAAACTCTGGCCGTATATAGGCAGGACAGTTTCTAAATCACTCGGTACAGCGTATGCAGGGTACACTGCAGAGCTGAGAGGGGTACCCTGCAGAGCTGAGAGGGGTACCCTGCAGAACTGAGAGGGGTACCCAGGGTTTGAAAGAGATGCCTGTACGTTCTCGCGTGAGCAGTACAGCGACTACCGAGTTCACCGAGCAGGGTGACTGTAGTTCTCTTATCAAACACAGCAAGGAGAGGGGGGTGTTCTGCCGGGTGGGGGGTACCACCGGGTCAGAGCAAGGGGCGTAACAGTGTCCTTGGGTGGTAGTTTGGCTGCTACCAGGCAACTATTACGGTATAGCAAACACCAATACTCGGGGAATGAGTAGGGGTGGTGTTTGGCAGTGTACAGCTTCTCTAGTAGTGTCTAACGTTCACTAGTATCCCACTGCTGCCACCAATGTAAAGGATTTTGCCGCACCTTTACCAAACAGCTACTAGAGAAGTGTACTTGTTTAGCAATGTAACAGCAATTGCTAATGAGAGCTACTTGTTTACTAGTAGTGGCTCTATTTGTAGATGAGCTATGAGTCAATAAGCTCCGTGTTGTGCCGTGTGCAAGTATCCTAATACTTTTTGGCCAACTGCCAAGTGAACACACCGGGTTACAATAGCTAACACTTTATTGCTTCAAGAGACAAAAGCTTACTCAGAGTACCTCTCTTTGTAAGCGCACAATCTAATCTGCCCACTGGGCCATATGTTGACAAATTTATGCAGTTCAATATGCTAATGAACAGTTGAAATATAACACTAAATGATTGGGCAATAACATTAATATAGGTCAACAAAATAGCATAAACAAGCAGGCGCAATGAAAACATATATACAGTCAATAAACATAACAATAATGCGCCAGCCAACTTCTTTAGTAAGGCGGGAAATCCCTTGCTTGAATTCTTGACTCATCCGTCTCTGCGGCAGGCACGCATCCACTTCTATACTGAGTCAATCAGGCGGAGCTGAGTCTAGTATGACTAACTAGTGTTTATACACTGCATACTGGCTAGCATAGCATCAATGATAGAGGCCACCTATGCTAAATTCCATTACAATATATAAATTGTATATAGTTTTCTTTTTTGTTGTTGATATCTTTTAATTCTAACTAAACAGTTGAATTCCTAGATTGACAAAAGCTATGCATTGTTTGTAGTATTCATTTTTACCGAAGGCTTTGTGCTATTTAGTACTCTTCGATCGGTTGCAGCAGTCAATATTCTTTTGTGATGACATTTACATTGTGCTCTTTCATTACAGGGTAGTTTTGTGAGTGCAATCATCAGTAGGCACTCCCTCCGCTTGATTACTACCAGTTGTATTGTCAGCGGCAATCGCTCCGTGTTGTCTATAGCACACAATACACATGCAATTTGAAACTGAAAGTAAAAACTTCATCGAAATTTCTATAGCCTCAACTTTGTCAACACAATCCAAGCGCAATAGTTCGTTAGTTGATAGACGGAGCTGATCTGGGACTAACTAGTCGTCTAGTTATGTCCATCACCTGTAAGCTACAAACTGCACTCGGTGCTCTCGTACTTTTGGCAGTCGGAGCACTTCTGCTGATCATGATGACTTCCGGCACACCCTATCATCTAGTAACTGTGCAAGATTGGCGTCAGTTTGATTCTATTCATACATTGTCCCACAATCTCAGTATAGGATCTAATACAAGAAAGGAAGTCAAAGCTACTGCCACGGTATGTTTGCTACCAGTATTGTTATAGCTGTTTTCTCATATGTAGCTGACATCAATGCAATAGAAATTATCACCGGAGTTGTACATCGAAAATGGAATAAATAATTATGGTTGCAAGTTGATTGTTTGTATAAATAAAATCTACTCAAGGTGTAGAATTTAAGGTTTAAAGTCAAGCACGTTCTAATTAATACACAATATAATTATTAAAAACCTTCTTTAAACCAGTTTCTACCAAGAAAGTCTGTTCGAAATATTCATTCTCTGAATTAATATTTAACTAAACAACTGTAAAGGACTTTGCTGACCTTGACCTGTCACGCAACTAGCCTGCCTAATGCCAACCCCTTACCGCGCTAATGCTCAGTAACCACAGCTAGCCAAAGCTGTCACTATTATCAACAAAATGGCTACCGTTGTTCCATAACTCCTCGACGAGTATCTTCACGCTCTTAAATCCAGTCTTTCTTACAGTATCTGGCCCAGCAGAGCTCTTCTCCCCTTTCTACAAGCGTGTACAGGGTCGGATCTCCACACTCTGAGTCCTCAAAAGCCAACAGGCAATTTTGTAGTTATACACACCCAACCAGATGAACAACAAAGTGTACGACACAGAGTAGCAATTTTTTAGGCTATCGGTACACTAGGGTTTATAGCAAAGCCGGTGAGTTCTGTCAAAAACCAAGTCATCTACAGTCAATGCTAGCAGCTGAAGTTACATATATAAGTATAAATAAAATATGTAAATAAGGCAACTGAAAAGTATTTGAAACAGGTCAATCCAAATACAGGATAAACATGTTATAAGAATCATGTTGTTCAATAAGCCGATGATTACACTTTTTGTGGGGCCAGCTTGCTGGCTCTTTTGTGATATATTCTGTCAGCTTATTAGTTGTCCATTCTGGAAGCTCATCTTTTGTGTCATCAGTTTCATCGCAGGTTTGGGGAACACCTCTGGATTTGATTGAGACATTAAAATTCTACTTTAATAAGGTTTGAAGAGAAGGAAGGCTGAAGCCTTTCATGTTATATTCTTGAATTGATTGAGAGATTGAGAGGTTACTAAAACTTTTGGTTTCTACCTTCCTGGCAGAAACTAAATATTCTCCAGCTAGAACTTTTATAAAGCGAGGTTCGGAACAGAAAACTTTCAACTTCGAGTGTTGCTTTTATCTGCAGGTTTGTGTATGATGATTGGTAACAAAGCGTTGGGTTATGGTTGAGGGAGAAGGGTGAGGTTTCGTTTGAGATGATTTGGGAGTGTAAGGGGATGTAGCGGGTGAGGAGAATTCCCAAAGATAAACAACTCCAAAGTACTTCATTTGTTGTCTCTATAAAGGCAACTACAAGTTGGGTATATGTTTTTGTCTGTGCATGTCACTCTGGGGAAGAAAAGAGGTGTGAAGGAGGATTTAGGTTGGTTTGATAAGGTGTGGAGTGTTTGTTGGAACAGGAGAAGGATTGGCAGGGGAGAAGATAGGGTACATGTTGGCACAGGGGAGGGATTGGTATGTGATTGGATACAATAGAACGGGAACAGCTGGTCTGATAAAGAGGTAGAGCCAGGGTAAAAATTGGTGAGCAGAAAATGTGATGAATTGCTAGACATATCTGTCACCAAATAACACAACAGATTAAATTAATTGCAAGATGATTAAGCTAATTTCAACACTTTTTTGCATTTTATGCTAGGTCCACAGTATAAACAAAACAACAACAATGGAGCCGCTGAGACCAGAGAAGTTTGATAAAAAAGTACCAAAACACGTAGCCAATTCGATCTCTAAACTGTACAGGAAGTTGCAGGCAAATGGATCTATTATAAACGATTTATTGTCGACAGAGCGTGAAATTATACCGAATGTCTACCACTTTGTAAGGTAAGGTAATAGTAGTTATCATGTGACTCCTTGGAGTACATGTATATATAGTATTAGATCATGCTGGCGATTTTGCTTAGTGAAAGGGGAAATTGCACAATTTTTTTACTACTACCCACTCTTCAGCGATTCCAGTCAACCTCGCCGTTAGAAAGTATAGCCTACAATCTATTATATGATCGTTGGTAGATCGGAGCGCTGCAGATGATGAGATACTATTGGAAATAAGGGTGAAGCATTTGTGCGCTGTAATTGGTTGATCAAGGAATCAGCCAGCAATTTTTTGATCTGGATCAAAACCTGGCGATAACCTCCGAGAAAATGCTAGCGATTGCTTTGCGAATTTTCCAAAATCAGAGGTTGCAAAATCGCTCAATCGTTTAGCTAAGCGCTGAGCGATTGTTATATGTACATGCGGTTTCAGTCTCCTGTCTCACACACTACTCTAGTATAGGGTACCGACATTCAAAAGAGTGTTTTCTCATAAACTATTGTTACCATTCATTCTATTCATCAACTTTGCTTTGCCCATTCTGTTTTTTGATTTTTAAATTAACACTGCATAATGGTGATAGCGACAATAAGAGTACAGGCACAACGGGGTCGCATGAGTTTAAGACAGTTGATTCTATTGGTTGAAAATATAAATGAACTAATGTAGCGGATTTTGATGTCCTACTACTTTCCACTAGGCGTTGCCAGGCACAAACTGCTTGTCTGCCGGCACAATTAAACGGTCAGCCTTACTAGGCCCGACAAAGAACAGTCAACCTCTCTCCAGAGGTGACCCCGTGCCGGGATGGCACAAACAACTGATTGAAAAGAGAGTAATCTGCTTTACCATCTGTGGTGAGCCCTCGGCTCAAACATATGTACTCCATGCTTTTGAGTGATATATAACCTTTATTCATAGAAGAATACAAGGTGGCAATCCAATACAAGGCTGTCAGGTAATGCAAAGAAGTATGACAATGCTCTGCCTTTTATAGGTAGAGTCACAGGAAGTGTTTGGCTTAGTTTGCCAAACACTCCAATCACACATAGAAATTAAAATAGTTTGCCAATGATAATAGGTATACTAATATTGTCCAATCATATATGAGTAAATATGTTAAAGAGAACTGGTGCCCAGAAGTGAGGGACGGAATCTATAGGTATTTTGATCAGTAACAGTTAAGTATTTCTCCTTGTAGTAGTTCCTAGTCTTTTAGAGCCTTTGGTTCAACTTTCACGACTTCTGAGGATAGTAAGCTCCTGGATGTGGGTCCTATAGTTCTTAGGCTATCTTTTCTCCCTCAGGCTATGGTAGCCATCTTGGTTTAGGCCAGGGTAGTAAATACCCTGTGCCGGTAGAGAATGATGCAGGGCTGGTATAGCAATAAATGTCTATTCCATCGCTATTAATGCAACTGCAATCAATCCCGGCTTGTTTGATTGCTCAATTAGGCTTGTCTGCAGACTATCAGGGGGACTTTTGCTAAGTAGTGATCACATGTGGTGACTGGTAAAATCCACTACAATAATACTGTCCAATTATATATGAAAACATATGTTAAAAGGAACTGGATCCCAAAAGTGAGGGGCGGAGTCTATAGCTGTATTGACCAGTAGCAGGTTGGTATTCCTTCTCGTAATAGTCCTTAGTCTTTGAGAGCCTTTGGTCCAACTTTTCCGACTTCTGAGGATGGTAAGTTTCTGGATATGGGTCCTAGAGGTTCTTGGGCTATCTTTGCTCCCTCAGGCTATGGCAGCCATCTTGATGCCTCCCCGGGATAGCTACCCAAGGCCTGGGTAACAAGTACCCTGTGCCGGTATGGTTATGACTTTATTGCTTATCCAAAGCAATTTGGTAACTGTAATAAAATCCGGACTTGTATATACTTGTATATACTGTATATATACTACTGTATATATAAAAGGCATGCATGCTGGTAGCAACCATCAGGGGGAGTTCTGCAAGGTAGTGGTCACTGTTGGTGTTCAGTAAAATCCACTACACTGATAACTTTCAGCTTTTTTAAGTGAGATTCATCAAACAAAAACTACCAAATTAGGTGCAAGAGACAATCTTCTAGCCCTTTGGTAACTTTTGTTTAAAGATGACAGGGAGGGTGGTTAATCTAAACTGCTGTCTTTGGCATTGATGTTACAGTCATACAATTATTGATAGTTTTCAAAGTCTGTGGTCACGGTATATATGGAAGAATTCGTTTTTGTTTTTTAAAACTGCAAAATTTGTGGCCACTTCTGTATCAGTCCAAATTAATAATCTAAACCTCTTCAGCAGATTTCCTTTTTAATTTCTACTTGGAAATTAATATATTTTCTTTCTCCTGAACACATTTTAAAACACATAAACAGAGATATAAGAACAAATTAAATGGCAAATCTGAAACATACATTTGAATATAACTCAATTTGGTGATAAGCTGTTTCTGGTAATTGAACCAAACAAAAAACGGGGTCGCTATTCCCATTGGTTTATATTGAGCCCTGTGTGATCACATGGTTAGCTTTTTAAGGCAATCGTGATTAGATTTTCAATAAATGGCGATGTTTTAGTCAACTAAAACTTGATGCTAATGAAACATTACTTATTTGTGAGTATAATAATCAAAACAAAAAGCATTTCTTTCTAACTAAAACAATTGCAACAAGTTTAATATTACGTTTGTTTGTAAAGCTTCATCGTATTGGCTTACAGATTCAACCAATCACATATGAGGTTTCATGAGATGCTGTCTATAAAGTCAGCAATTAAAGTAGCAGAGGCAGACAAGGTTTATATACATGCCAATGTACCACCAGAGGGAAAGTACTGGGACATGATTAAAGATAATAAAAAGTAAGTACCAATATTAACACCATTGTATATTTGTACTCTGAACGTATTATGATAGATTATTGTACGGGCTTAACATAGAATTGAATCCTTTTGTGTTAGAATCACTAGGTATGGTACGTCTAGTAGCTCATAATGTTAGATGCTTTTGCTTTCAAAAACGTATGAACGCTTTTGAATTAGTCTAGACAGCTTTCAAAGCCTCTTTTACATCGAAAATAGTTGGGTTAATGTAGTAAACAGCCACAGAAATAGAATAGTAACTGAAATAAATAAATTTTTGGCCTTGACAGTTGCGGGAATTCATGCTGCAAAACCACAACCATCAAAATTGTATAGTTGTTTTGCAAATAGTCCAGATGATTTTGAAATGATTCATACGATTTAAAAAAGTACAGACCAATCGCTTAAAAATAGTCTGAACTATTTTGAAAAAACTTATGGGTTTGCAAAGCACATGGCTTTCGAATAAAAAACTATCATCATCAATTTCTTTATACCCTCTAAAGCCTGGTTCACATACATCGTAGATGGCTCGCAAGTGATCGCGGATCCCTCGTGCGACGGATCCGCGATACATGTTCACATAAACTTGACCAACCCACGATCGCAAGAAGTATAATCACTCTCTTGACTGGGAGGTAATAAAATCTCGAAACATGTCTTCACTGACCAACGACTATATACATACTAAATGAATTATCGTTGTTCAATTTACACCAAATAATTTATTATTTTTAACAGTTATAAAAAATTTTTACATTTTTGCTGATATTATCATTAAATATTATTCCATATTTTTTAATTAAATTTTTAACTGTTGTTCAATGGTGCATTATCATTTTATTACCATCTCTTAATATAAAATTTTGAATCTCAATTTATAATAATATGCTAATTATGCTATTATATAAAAATTTAAAGAAAATTTATATATTTATACATTTAAATCAACTATCACAATATTTCACTCAGAAAATTAATAATAAATAGTGAGCAATATTTATAATTAAACAATAATAATTTTATTATTTATTATAATTCTTTGATGGCAGTCATTTTTACATGAGTAACCTTGACCTGAATGTGGTTTTTGAAAAAGAAAGTAAGAAAATTTACTCTCTATCGTACGACGGTCGCACGAAAGTTTGTTCAGCTGAACTTTTCTACGAGCCTCTACGACGTCGTACGAGCCACAGGAAATCCAGGTTCACATACATCGCAGATGGCTCGCAAGTGATCGCGGATCCCTCGTGCGAGCCATCTACGATGTATGTGAACCAGGCTTAAGACAGTTATCCAACATAGACATAGATCAACATAGACATAGATCAATAGACATAGATCAATAGACGTAGATCAATAGACGTAGATCAATAGACGTAAATCAATAGACGTAGAACAATAGACGTAGATCAATAGACATAGATCAATAGACAAATCAATAGACTAGATCAATAGACGTAGATCAATAGACGTAGATCAATAGACGTAGATCAATAGACATAGATCAATAGACAGGTCAATAGACGTAGATCAATAGACATAGATCAATAGACATAGATCAATAGACAGATCAATAGACAGATCAATAGACAGATCAATAGACTAGATCAATAGACAGATCAATAGACAGATCAATAGACAGATCAATAGACTAGATCAATAGACAGATCAATAGACAGATCAATAGACAGATCAATAGACAGATCAATAAACAGATCAATAGACTAGATCAATAGACATAGATCAATAGACGTAGATCAATAGACGTAGATCAATAGACATAGATCAATAGACAGGTCAATAGACGTAGATCAATAGACATAGATCAATAGACATAGATCAATAGACAGATCAATAGACAGATCAATAGACAGATCAATAGACTAGATCAATAGACAGATCAAGAGACAGATCAATAGACAGATCAATAGACTAGATCAATAGACAGATCAATAGACAGATCAATAGACAGATCAATAGACAGATCAATAAACAGATCAATAGACTAGATCAATAGACATAGATCAATAGACGTAGATCAATAGACTAGATCAATAGACATAGATCAATAGACTAGATCAATAGACGTAGATCAATAGACGTAGATCAATAGACGTAGATCAATAGACGTAGATCAATAGACGTAGATCAATAGACGTAGATCAATAGACGTAGATCAATAGACGTAGATCAATAGACGTAGATCAATAGACGTAGATCAATAGACGTAGATCAATAGACGTAGATCAATAGACGTAGATCAATAGACGTAGATCAATAGACGTAGATCAATAGACAGATCAATAGACAGATCAATAGACAGATCAATAGACTAGATCAATAGACAGATCAATAGACAGATCAATAGACAGATCAATAGACTAGATCAATAGACAGATCAATGGACTAGATCAATAGACAGATCAATAGACAGATCAATAGACAGATCAATAGACAGATCAATAGACAGATCAATAAACAGATCAATAGACTAGATCAATAGACATAGATCAATAGACGTAGATCAATAGACTAGATCAATAGACGTAGATCAATAGACGTAGATCAATAGACGTAGATCAATAGACGTAGATCAATAGACGTAGATCAATAGACGTAGATCAATAGACGTAGATCAATAGACGTAGATCAATAGACGTAGATCAATAGACGTAGATCAATAGACGTAGATCAATAGACAGATCAATAGACAGATCAATAGACAGATCAATAGACTAGATCAATAGACAGATCAATAGACAGATCAATAGACAGATCAATAGACTAGATCAATAGACAGATCAATAGACTAGATCAATAGACAGATCAATAGACAGATCAATAGACAGATCAATAGACAGATCAATAGACAGATCAATAAACAGATCAATAGACTAGATCAATAGACATAGATCAATAGACGTAGATCAATAGACTAGATCAATAGACATAGATCAATAGACTAGATCAATAGACATAGATCAATAGACGTAGATCAATAGACGTAGATCAATAGACGTAGATCAATAGACATAGATCAATAGACGTAGATCAATAGACGTAGATCAATAGACGTAGATCAATAGACGTAGATCAATAGACGTAGATCAATAGACGTAGATCAATAGACGTAGATCAATAGACGTAGATCAATAGACGTAGATCAATAGACGTAGATCAATAGACAGATCAATAGACAGATCAATAGACAGATCAATAGACTAGATCAATAGACAGATCAATAGACAGATCAATAGACAGATCAATAGAGTAGATCAATAGACAGATCAATAGACTAGATCAATAGACAGATCAATAGACAGATCAATAGACAGATCAATAGACAGATCAATAGACAGATCAATAAACAGATCAATAGACTAGATCAATAGACATAGATCAATAGACGTAGATCAATAGACTAGATCAATAGACATAGATCAATAGACGTAGATCAATAGACTAGATCAATAGACATAGATCAATAGACTAGATCAATAGACGTAGATCAATAGACGTAGATCAATAGACGTAGATCAATAGACGTAGATCAATAGACGTAGATCAATAGACGTAGATCAATAGACGTAGATCAATAGACGTAGATCAATAGACGTAGATCAATAGACGTAGATCAATAGACGTAGATCAATAGACGTAGATCAATAGACATAGATCAATAGACGTAGATCAATAGACGTAGATCAATAGACGTAGATCAATAGACGTAGATCAATAGACGTAGATCAATAGACAGATCAATAGACAGATCAATAGACAGATCAATAGACTAGATCAATAGACAGATCAATAGACAGATCAATAGACAGATCAATAGACTAGATCAATAGACAGATCAATAGACTAGATCAATAGACAGATCAATAGACAGATCAATAGACAGATCAATAGACAGATCAATAGACAGATCAATAAACAGATCAATAGACTAGATCAATAGACATAGATCAATAGACGTAGATCAATAGACTAGATCAATAGACATAGATCAATAGACTAGATCAATAGACATAGATCAATAGACGTAGATAAATAGACGTAGATCAATAGACGTAGATCAATAGACATAGATCAATAGACGTAGATCAATAGACGTAGATCAATAAACGTAAATCAATAGACGTAGATCAATAGACGTAGATCAATAGACGTAGATCAATAGACGTAGATCAATAGACGTAGATCAATAGACAGATCAATAGACATAGATCAATAGACGTAGATCAATAGACGTAGCACAGATTAATTAACTATATAAACTATTTATTAATATAGACTCTTAAGTTAATTTTATTTTAAATCACAAATAAATTTGATGTATTATTTATATTAATGTGAATTGAATAATACGTTTTTTGTTTGTTTATTCATTTCAATGAAGTTCAACTGTTCTAAAGAAATATCAGTCATAAGCGGACTGAAGATCTATTATCCATAGAGCAAACCAGCAAACTGGCCCGGGCATTAAAAGTGTACGACCAGTTTTACAAAAGGTTTGGAACATTTAAGGAGCCTTCAGCTGTAGATGTCACCTATATTTAGCAAATCACGGCAATAAAGCTATTACTAGCAAAATCGTTTCAGTAATTCTTTCATGACTCTCTGCAGTTGATGCATAGCAAAACGGTCATTGGTAAGAATAACCCAAGCTACAACATATATGTCTGGGCCTATCAAAGATCATTTTTGACTCTGCATGTAGTTTATTATTAATTATTGTATACTTAAATGGCAGATAACTTATTTAATATCAACATTTACTTTCCTAGAGTGACTGTTGTGACAAGAAAAGCACCCACTTCCATATTTGGGAAATCATTTGGCTGGGTTCAGCATGCTTCAGATCTGGCAAGGATTCAGGTTAGTGTGAAGGTCCAAATCAACCAGCAGTAAAACAGGTTGCTGCCGAGTTTATATGAAAAAACGTTGGTCTTTGGTAGCATTGTACTAAGCAATGATGACCTCATAATTTTTTTACAGCAATGAAGAGTTGGCTTTTAACTCAAACTTATATGTCAAGGTGCGATATCAACCATTTGGTCAGCAAACTATTTAAAGTAATACAATTTTTTTAAATTTAAAATAGAAATAATGTAATCAGGTTATATAACAAATCTGGCTGAAAGGACAAAAACATCCGGTTAGGTAAAATCGCCTATCATTCTGCCTCTACTACACCCGCCCACTTCTCCTTCCACCTTCCCCTTTCCGAAAATGCCATAATAATAATGACATGATGTTATAATTTTCATTTAGCAAAAAATTGTTTCTTATCATTTTCATAGTTATAGTTAAAAAGGCAGTTTAATGATTCATTTGCCCTTATATGATTTGAGTGCGTCAAAAGCTTTACATCAATATTATAAATGCATTTGTAAACACCAGAAAAAGTAATAATAATTTTCATTCCAACCACTCATATTTTTTAGGAGGCTATCTGGGCTCTCGAAGGCCAAACTCAAAAAATGCCATCTACTTTTTTAGAAACTGGCTGTAGTATTGCAAGGTACTGTGGCTCAATATAAATGATAAAAACTTGTTTGAGAATTGTAAGGAAGGTAACACTAGGGATGGGCAGAATATTTTTGGTCTTGTATAGAAGGTAAATGATGAAACCATCATAGCCATATCTCATCACAAAACTCACTGACTACTTATACTTGGACATTGAGTGTATAGTTGCGAATCTTCAGCGACACCGAAAAAGTAAACGGTTGTAAAAAAAAGCTATCAGCAAGTTTCGAAATATTCATATTACTGTAATAGATTCTGGTCCGGTTAACCACAAAATACTATTAATCTTACATACGCTACCTCTCTCTAAAGGGGACACCGCCGGTATGGCAGGTGCCACTTGGTCAATGGACTCTAACCACTAGTGTGGAGCATGGCTTAGACCAACCAGTCTGCTGGTGGTGTACAGTATCATTTATTAGCATTCTGTACAGCTCTAAGGTGGTAAACCGCTAGAGTATAATGGCAAGTCAAGGACAAGTGCAAGAGTAAATGCAAGGCGTATATACAAGATCCAACCTTTGATAGGCGAGAGCACAGGACACTATTGGCCTAATTAGCAATGTGACCAATAGTGAATACAGGAAGTAAAGCAAGCGAATAAGAACACATGTTTATAAATATAAACAAATTCAATTGTGATTGCAAAGTGTTAACGGTAATGACCCACCAGAATAAAGGAGCAGACTTAATGGTTAGATTGTCTGCTGGTACGCTGTCCCATCCCTTACTAGGTTCTTGGCTTTCCATAGGTCCAAAAGTAGGTAAGTCCTGGATTTGGCCTTCTGCAGTCCTTTGGCTACTTTTAGGATCTTAGGCTGAGTCAGCCATTTTGTGCCGGCCCTGGGTCACTTATACCTGCTCTGTAAGGGTCAACCCCGGGCTTGCAAGGGTCTATCCCGGCCCTGTGATCTACTCAAGGCTGTTGATCATTTCAGTACTTTTAACATGGACAGCCGGTATCCTGTTGGTGGCTTTGCTCAGCGCAGGAGGATGCCTCTGGGCAGCAAAGACAGCCTCTAGTCACACAGATGCTTGTAGGTCTTAGTTTCTACAGGTGCTGTGCATAAAATTCTACCACATTACTTCAACCTTGAGGGGTGAAATAGGTACAAAAATTGAATGAAGAGCTTTCGTAACTAAAAAATATAGGTCTAGCTGACCAGCAAGGTCATAGTCAGGTGGCACCCCAAGATCTACAAAAGGTAATATATTCACAACATTCAGTTCTTAGTCAGCCCTTTTTTATATAGTATTTTGAAACCTCTAAGCCAGATGCACAGATATATGGGACTCTACAAACAGTTTTTTAATGAAAAAGAGAAGCATGCAAAAATAATATTTTAAGTTTTTAGAAGATTATCAGAAAGATATTTCATTTAAAAGTTCATACTTATGCAACAAAAGTTCAATGAATAAATTGATAAATCACCAAATAAATCTTTTGTTATTCTGATCGGCTTTTTTCAGATAATGATAATTGTAAAAAGAGGCTGGGTTTTATTATTAAATTTTTGGGACATTTTTTGGCGAATCACCTGAATGTTAAAAACCACGCAAACTTGGCGTTGGTAGGAAAATTTTTTGCAATTTATTGCCAGATAGTTTACTCTTTGAAAACTTATCAAACAAGTCCATGTGTTATATCCCTATTTGTTAATGCAAGGTGAAGGTTAAGCACATTTATATTTATATCCAGTAAACAATCATTTGGTCGGATAACTCATTCCACATCTATTCATTACTTTGCCTATCATAGATCTTTTACAAAGAGCTGATAAAGTGATTAAGTGTAGCTGGTTTTGATTTTTAAAGATTTCTCTATTCAAACCTTCAAATCTGTGTGAAATAGATCAAAGAATTTTAAAGCAGTTCAGACCGTTTTAAGATAATTACTTCAATGTTGATGTAGTTCGAACCATTTCTAAAGCTTTCATAACGTTTCTAATAGACCAATCCATATGAATAATTTTAAAAGCGTTTGTATAATTTGCAAAACAGCAGTCAGTGATAAAACTTATATGCTAGTTAGATAAGAAATAACAGTATTATTGCATGGAACTGTGTAACTAGCGAGGCCAATATAAAGTCCTTAAAACCACATTTGAGATAAAGCTTATTACGTTACATTCGAATCATCTAAACTACTTCAAAACTGTACAGATGTTTTTGTTGAAGCAAAAGTGCCTACATGATGTGCCACCAAACTTTTCCCTTTAACTGTGAGCTCTGCAGAAGTCATTCTCACCCAACCCAGAATTGTGCCTTTGGTTACCTTTGTCTGAAAGGTTGAGTAAGATTCATCTACAGTAAAAAATAAAAGTACAATAATCGGAAAATTTCTCTCTTTTTCAGTAGGGAGCACACTCAAATTTGTTTCTTATCAATTCTAACAATATTGTGTTGAACTAAAAACCAGTTCTTAGATTACAGACTGTTCTTTTTATCCTTTTCTCAAGTAAACATATAACTTTGATATGTGAAAGAACAAACATAGAATGTAGTAGATAGTTATGGTAATGTGGGAGATTTTTGTGAAAAAAGATGCTCCAGACCCTTGCCCTCCCCCCTCCCTCCACCTTTCCCCTACCTTAGATTTCCCCTACACCCCTTCACCTATCCCCTAACAACAGTTTTAAGTGGACCCGGGATCCTCCCTTTGTAATATGTAAGAGCTATCCCAGGTTAAGGATACCAGGTATTCCGGATCCACTACATGTCTGTGCTAACCCTGTATCCTACATATATAGTATAGAGAGCCTACCTCGGGTTACCCCGGGCTAGTATATTAGCCCAGCAAGCAAATATGGCTAAAAAGTATTGCCCAGGGTTCAAAAAGATGATTGCCCACCATTAAAGGATGAAAGCAAGAAGTCAAGTACTATGGAGTTGAGGACAAGAAAGCAAGAACACCAAATAAGGATCAGGAATTTCCACCACCATTAAAAAGGGCGAGAAAGCACCCCAGAGCTGCTTTGCCATGTGCTTACCTCTTTCATTGGGTTGAATTGTTTTGTACTTTGTAATTAATCTTTTTATTTTCTATGTGTTTTGTGTTGTGGTGTGCCATTGGCTCATCCCTAATAAGGGGGCGAGTGTTCCTCCTTTGCTCCTATAAAAGGAGCTCTTGTATTGTATTAGAGCGGAAGACTTGTGGATTGCACTTAGATAACTTTTATATTGCTAAACATAATCAGTTAATAAACTATTTACTAGTGTAACTCTGGTGTAGTCTGTCTGGGTAGTGGACCCCGTGGAGTTGCTAACGCCTATTCGGGGTAGAACCCCAAGTGTTGGAGTGAGAGAGGAGGTGTACAAGGAGTGTACACGGAGTGGATGCCATTGTGTCAGTTGTACTAGGACAGAAATCTACTACAGTAATCCAAACTAAAAACAGTTTAGCAGTAATGGATAACCTATCTGATTATATAAGTATATGGGAAGCCAATTTCATGTTGAATATACTAAAACAATTATAATTTCTGACTTTTTCTCATGGTAGCAGGTGCAATACAGGCTGTATCAGGTTATCAAAAATAAAATTCCACTAACATCGCTGCTGTGAGCTCAGCTGTTGAAACAAAACTTTTATGCTACACTGACTAAGAACAATTACGACTCATATGTCAACTTCCAATTGTATAAACACGATGGAAATGTGATTTTATAAAAACTGGTTGATAAATGCACAGATAGCCAGAGTGCATGCAGATACTTAGACAGGCAGATGTAGTAACATTGTAATAGATTTTCAGGACTTTCTAATCCACTAGCTGAACACTGCCGCCAGCCGAACTCCTCGTTCGCTGGCACAGTCAGGTCGGTAGCATCCGATGGCCTGCTGCCACCAATTACCTCTCTCCAAGAGGCAATTCTAGGTCTGTATAATACCGAGTCCGAAGTGAAGGAGTGATCTCAACTCCACAACCAGTAGAGCCCTCAGCTCAGACCCATTACTCGGAGCTTTAGAGTGAAATACATTTATTCTTATAAAAAAATATGGGCAGGGTTGGGAACCGCTGATTGCTATACTAAGGATTAAATCGCTTTCGCTAATGTTGTTACAAATTAGGGAACAGCGCTTTCCGCTGGTGTCCATGCTAAGTTACTTCAAACTAGGGGATACCATCATTTCCGCTGATGAAACCGCTGGTAGGGCGCTGGTAACATTTTCAAGTTTTTGATAACTTTGCATATAATCTTATAACGATGAAAAGTTCTATAAACACATACCATGTTTTATTACACAGCAAACAGGGTATGAAAAATTGGCTAGAAACATATAAACTTTTTATTACAGGTTAATAATGGCAAGGTAGATTGAGTCAACAGCGGTCAATCTATTTTTTAAGATGTGAGTGATGCAGCCAGCTACAGTAATGCTTCAACGTTATATGCATAGACATATGCCTCTATTATGATATAATAAACTAGCAGGCTAATGCAACGCTTCCAAGATGACTAAAATCTTTGCATGCATGAGTGACTTGGGCATTGTTGGCAGATAAATCAGTGATTTGCTTCAGCGATTACCAGTACTTTAGGAATTAGGCTTTTCGCTGAATCTTAAATCAGACTAGGGGATGTGCTACAGTCGCTGATGCATGACTAGCGATTAGCACCAGTGTTTAGTGTCTACAAACCGCCATTCCCAACCCTGAATACAGGTAAGTATTTGATCCAATACAGTACTGAACATTCATGGCAAGAGTCTGTCTTTTATAGGCAGAGCACAGGAATTAAAACAGTCCGACAACCAATCATACATAAGTAGAAAATAAAGTGGGAAATAAGCATGCAGATATAAATACAGACGAATGAAATAATGTGGGAGATTTTCATTACACAAGACATCTAGACCCCTGCTCCCACCCTCCTTCTACCTTAAATTGCCCTTCCACCCCCTCCCCTACCTTTTAGTGCCAGTTTTATGTGGACTCAGGGTTACCCCTTTATAACATATAAGAGTTATCCCGGTTTAAGGATACCCGCTATCCCTGGTCTACTACAAGTCAGTCTCGACCTTGCACCTGATATATATGTAATAGATGACCTACCCCGGGTTATCCCAGGCCAGTATACCAGTCCAGTCATTAAATATGGCTGAAAAGAGTAGCCTGGGACCCTAGTAGTTGCACGCCCTCCACTAGAAGATCATTCGCGTTGTTGCAGTTTATAGGAACAGAGATCAAGAAAGTAAAGGACCTTATCAAGAGTGGAAAGTTTCCGCTACCCACAAAAGTTGTTACGTCATGTGCTCGCTCTTTTTATTGGATTGTTTTGTTTATGCCTGTTGTATTGCGTATGATGGTTTGCCATGTACTTGCATTGTTATTTGTAATTGGCTCACCCCTTATAAGGGGATGAGAGTTCCTGGCAACATCCTATAAAAGAAATTGCTGGGCATTGAATTTGTCAGAAGTCTTGTAATTGCGCTAAAGTATCACTTATGTATTGCTAAACAGAACCAGTAAATAAACTATTAATTTATGTAAACTCTGGTGTAGTGTGTCTGGGTTGTGGACTCCTTAGAGGTTGCTAATGTCTATTCGGGGTGGATATCAAATTGTTAGAGAGTAGAGGAGGTGTACAGGAGATGCACAGGGAGTGGATGCCGTTGTGTCGGTGGTAGAAAACACAAATCTACTACAATAAGGTATATAAGGTTAAATGTATATGGTGCCCAGAAGTGGTGGGCGGAATCATGGGCTGACTGGACGATCCTAAGCTCTTCTGCTTCCTGTGGTAGGTATATCAGGCTTTCTAGGCTTTGGTCCTTAGCTTCCTTGAGTATATGGGTATATATCTTGCATATCTTCGCTTCTAGGTCCTCTAAGGCTATTTTGATCTCTCAGGCTACAGAGGCCATTTTGCTACCAGCCCGGTATAGCTCTCACAGGGTCAGTAATGACTTATACAGGGTTGGTACTTGAGCGATGCAGAGTCGATCATTCCGGTGTTGATTGTGATCACTGTTCTTACCATCCAATTGCTCAATGACTGATGTCAGAACTGTTTGTATGCAAGTGTCCACATGTGGGTGCTATAAAAATCCTTCACAATATGTGGATATCTAAATATTGCAATGGATTCCGGTCTGTTTACCACGGACATCCACTAGTCTCGAGTATTATGCCTCTCTCCAGAGGGGACACTGTGCTAATTGACAGTGACAACTGTGTTCAGGTAACCGAATTACCCGGTATAGCTAGAGCCCATAGCTCAGACAAACAATACAGCGTAGTGCTTGTGTGAGTGGCTATATTCTCAAGACAAAGTCCTAAAGGGTGTTTACTCTTCTATGGTATTTGTGGCAAGACATGAGAATGAATGCAAAAAGTAAGGCAAAAGTCCCTCCTTTTATAGGAGAGCTCACAGGAACTAATTAGTATAAAGTATATAACAACAAGAGCACAGGAAGTAATCAGTCCAATGCAATCAATTATATAAATAGTAATCCAATCAGGTAAGACAAATGAACTAAATGATAAGGGCGCCAAGTGGCTAAGGGTGGAGTCCTATCTCCTACTGTCCAATCAGCGGTCCTGCAGGGCTCCCAGGCTATAGATAGAGTATGGTCCACTAAGTCGGTAATCCAAGAAAGGGTAGTTCCGGTTCCTGGCCTTGACTAAGTTCCTAGATGGTTTTGCAATTCCTTGGCTATGTCGGCCATCTTGTGCCCGCCCAGTACAGCTATACCGGGTTGGTAAGGGGTCAATACCGGCCCTGCACACTATGCCACCGGCACAGTAAGACTTTCCACTCAAACAACTGTTGACCGAACTCTGTGGGTTGAAGTCTATAGCATTGTCTTGCAAGGGTGGATAATAAACTACCTGTTTACTAGCAACTTCCACCGAAAGCTACCACAATATTGTGTGATAAGTTAGATGATTTCTGTTGACTAAAGTTAGTCAGCTGAAGTTTATATCTAAACACCAAACAAATATACTGTAACTTACAAAGTTAGTTTGAAATGACAGAGCAGTTTAAACATTGAAGACCATGATTCTAACATTTTAATACGCTTTGGATAAATAATAACTTTGTATGAATGTATGTGTTTTGTACTATACAGGTGTATGATTGTAGATTTTGAGAGAATATGGAGGGATATACTTAGACAATGATTGTATTGTAATAAACAGTTTCAAAAGGTTGAGAAAACATCATTGCGTGGTATCCAAGTCTTCAGAAGAAAAGAATATGGGTGGGTATTGGTATAACCAGAGCCGTCTTTGGGCCCTGGGTAAAACCCGCTATTGTTGCACTTCTACTACTCATGTTACCCGCAGCCATCTCTTTCACTCTACCTTTACTCGAATAAACTGAAATCACTGATTCCTAAGTCAATTTCGTTGTTGAAATATTTGCGACAGTACAACATCAAATTTCTTGATAATGTCAGTGACTCCGATCCCATACCACCCCCCCCCCCACATACACACTATCTCACAGCATTATCTTATGAGTAAAATAGTCACGTCGATTGCTAGATGTTTTTCAAACTCCGTGTAAAAACTGTGTTGGCAAATTATTGTGATAACAAATAAGTATCCAGAAATGTAATCGATTGATTGTTTACTAGTGTATACTCAATGTCTGTATGCTCAATGTCTGTATGCTCAATGTCTGTATGCTCAATGCCTGTATGCTCAAGGTCTGTTTGCTCAAGGTCTGTATGCTCAATGCCTGTATGCTCAATGTCTGTATGCTCAATGTCTGTATGCTCAAGGTCTGTATGCTCAATGTCTGTATGCTCAATGTCTGTATGCTCAAGGTCTGTATGCTCAATGTCTGTATGCTCGAGGTCTGTATGCTCAATGTCTGTATGCTCAAGGTCTGTATGCTCAATGTCTGTATGCTCCAGGTCTGTATGCTCAATGTGTGTATGCTCAATGTCTGTATGCTCAAGGTCTGTATGCTCGAGGTCTGTATGCACAATGTCTGTATGCTCAAGGTCTGTATGCTCAAGGTCTGTATGCTCAAGGTCTGTATGCTCAATGTCTGTATGCTCAGTGTATGTATGCTCAATGTATGTATGCTCAATGTCTGTATGCTCAAGGTCTGTATGCTCAATGTCTGTATGCTCAATGTCTGTATGCTCAATGTCTGTATGCTCATTGTCTGTAAGCTCAATGTCTGTATGCTCAAGGTCTGTATGCTCAAGGTCTGAATGCTCAAGGTCTGTATGCTCAATGTCTGTATGCTCAATGTCTGTATGCTCAAGGTCTGTATGCTCAATGTCTGTATGCTCGAGGTCTGTATGCTCAATGTCTGTATGCTCAAGGTCTGTATGCTCAATGTCTGTATGCTCCAGGTCTGTATGCTCAATGTGTGTATGCTCAATGTCTGTATGCTCAAGGTCTGTATGCTCGAGGTCTGTATGCACAATGTCTGTATGCTCAAGGTCTGTATGCTCAAGGTCTGTATGCTCGAGGTCTGTATGCACAATGTCTGTATGCTCAAGGTCTGTATGCTCGAGGTCTGTATGCACAATGTCTGTATGCTCAAGGTCTGTATGCTCAAGGTCTGTATGCTCAAGGTCTGTATGCTCAATGTCTGTATGCTCAGTGTATGTATGCTCAATGTATGTATGCTCAATGTCTGTATGCTCAAGGTCTGTATGCTCAATGTCTGTATGCTCAATGTCTGTATGCTCAATGTCTGTATGCTCATTGTCTGTAAGCTCAATGTCTGTATGCTCAAGGTCTGTATGCTCAAGGTCTGAATGCTCAAGGTCTGTATGCTCAATGTCTGTATGCTCAATGTCTGTATGCTCAAGGTCTGTATGCTCAATGTCTGTATGCTCGAGGTCTGTATGCTCAATGTCTGTATGCTCAAGGTCTGTATGCTCAATGTCTGTATGCTCCAGGTCTGTATGCTCAATGTCTGTATGCTCAATGTCTGTATGCTCAATGTCTGTATGCTCATTGTCTGTAAGCTCAATGTCTGTATGCTCAAGGTCTGTATGCTCAAGGTCTGAATGCTCGAGGTCTGTATGCACAAGGTCTGTTTATAATTGAGAAAATAATTTATTAAAATTGAAGGCAATGCGATGAAAAAATTCAAATAAAACACACTTGTATAAACTCTTATAAAAACTTTTGTTTACATACATATTAGTAGTACAATAGGCGCAGATGTGCTCCAGTTATACTACCCATATTAGTAGTACAATAGGTGCAGATGTGCTCCCGTTATACTACCCATATTAGTAGTACAATAGGTGCAGATGTGCTCCAGTTATACTACCCATATTAGTAGTACAATAGGTGCAGATGTGCTCCAGTTATACTACCCATATTAGTAGTACAATAGGTGCAGATGTGCTCCAGTTATACTACCCATATTAGTAGTACAATAGGTGCAGATGTGCTCCTGTTATGCTACCCATATTAGTAGTACAATAGGTGCAGATGTGCTCCTGTTATACTACCCATATTAGTAGTACAATAGGTGCAGATGTGCTCCTGTTATACTACCCATATTAGTAGTACAATAGGTGCAGATGTGCTCCAGTTATACTACCCATATTAGTAGTACAACAGGTGCAGATGTGCTCCAGTTATACTACCCATATTAGTAGTACAACAGGTGCAGATGTGCTCCTGTTATACTATCCATATTAGTAGTACAATAGGTGCAGATGTGCTCCAGTTATACTACCCATATTAGTAGTACAACAGGTGCAGATGTGCTCCTGTTATGCTACCCATATTAGTAGTACAATAGGTGCAGATGTGCTCCAGTTATACTACCCATATTAGTAGTACAATAGGTGCAGATGTGCTCCTGTTATACTACCCATATTAGTAGTACAACAGGTGCAGATGTGCTCCTGTTATACTACCCATATTAGTAGTACAATAGGTGCAGATGTGCTCCAGTTATACTACCCATATTAGTAGTACAACAGGTGCAGATGTGCTCCTGTTATACTACCCATATTAGTAGTACAATAGGTGCAGATGTGCTCCTGTTATACTACACATATTAGTACTACAATAGGTGCAGATGTGCTCCAGTTATACTAGCCATATTAGTAGTACAATAGGTGCAGATGTGCTCCAGTTATACTACCCATATTAGTAGTACAATAGGTGCAGATGTGCTCCAGTTATACTACCCATATTAGTAGTACAATAGGTGCAGATGTGCTCCAGTTATACTACCCATATTAGTAGTACAATAGGTGCAGATGTGCTCCCGTTATGCTACCCATATTAGTAGTACAATAGGTGCAGATGTGCTCCTGTTATACTACCCATATTAGTAGTACAATAGGTGCAGATGTGCTCCTGTTATACTACCCATATTAGTAGTACAATAGGTGCAGATGTGCTCCAGTTATACTACCCATATTAGTAGTACAACAGGTGCAGATGTGCTCCTGTTATACTATCCATATTAGTAGTACAACAGGTGCAGATGTGCTCCTGTTATGCTACCCATATTAGTAGTACAATAGGTGCAGATGTGCTCCAGTTATACTACCCATATTAGTAGTACAATAGGTGCAGATGTGCTCCTGTTATACTACCCATATTAGTAGTACAACAGGTGCAGATGTGCTCCTGTTATACTACCCATATTAGTAGTACAATAGGTGCAGATGTGCTCCAGTTATACTACCCATATTAGTAGTACAACAGGTGCAGATGTGCTCCTGTTATACTACCCATATTAGTAGTACAATAGGTGCAGATGTGCTCCTGTTATACTACACATATTAGTACTACAATAGGTGCAGATGTGCTCCAGTTATACTAGCCATATTAGTACTACAACAGGTGCAGATGTGCTACTGTTATACTACCCATATTAGTAGTACAATAGGTGCAGATGTGCTCCTGTTATACTACCCATATTAGTAGTACAATAGATGCAGATGTGCTCCTGTTATACTATCCATATTAGTAGTGCAATAGATGCAGATGTACTCCTGTTATACTACACATATTAGTAGTACTGTGGTAGATTTCAGTGCACACTAGTAGTAAACAGGTAGTTTACACTAGAAACCTTGCGAAGCAATGCGCTAGACTTCTGCCCACAGCATTTGGTTAATAGCTGTTGGGTAGGAAGTCCTACTGTGCCGGTAGCATAGTAAGCAGGGCCGGTATTGACCCCTGCAGGGTCGGTAGTGACCTCTACCGACCCGGTACAGCTGTACTGGGCCGGCACAAGATGGCCGCCTTAGACGAGGATCTGCAAAGATGTCAGAGAACTTAGTCAAGGTCGTAAACAGGAAGTGCTTACCCCTAAATCACCAACTTCATGGACCTAATTCTATGTACAGCCTGGGAACCCTGTAGGAGCATTCATTGGACAATTAGGAGAAAGGACTCCGCCCTTAGCCACTTGGCACCTCCCTTTATTATCTTGCATTGCATTGTGATTGGTTGATTATTTATATAGTTAGTGTAATTGGTCTATTTACTTCCTGTGCATTGACTGTTATATGTTTTGTGTTTGTTAGCTCTCCTATAAAAGGAGAGCTCCCACTGTTAATCTGTGCATTCATTACAATTTTGCCATGGCATATACTCTTATATTGCTAAACCCTAGAGGAATAATTACCCTCAGGACAGCTTAAGAATAAAGCCATTATAACAGACACTACTCGGTACTGTTTGTCTGAGCCATGGGCTCTTGTCTTACCGGGTAATTCGGTTGCCCTATACAGTTGTCACTGTCGGTCAGTACAGTGTCCCCTCTGGAGAGAGGTAGAATACTTGAGACTAGTGGATGTCCGTGGTAACAGACCGGAATCCATTACATTGGTGGCAGCGGTGGGATAAACGGTACCTTCCCACGCTGTGCTCTTTCACGCTACCCTCTGGCCCTGCGAATGCACTGCAGGCCAGCTACCACTGAAGAAGGAGAAGTGATCTACCGGGTGTAGATCTGGAGAGAGAAGAAGAAATTGATCTACCGAAGTAGTAGATCTGAAGAAGCAATTGACACAAGATACTACCGGATTTCTCTGCAGGTTCGTTTGAGTGCGCTCCGAACTGCAGCAGCTATACCGGCACAGTATCCACTACTAAAGGCTGTCTGCATCAACCGTAGAGCTTGCTCCGTTTGCAGCAGTCCAGTACAGACGCTACCGTATCTTCTACAGGCTAGTAGAGTTCGCTCCGACCTGGACATAGAGATACCGGCACTGTGCGAAAAGAAGAGAGAGTCGTGTATCAGCTATACAGACTCAGCTACCAGAGGTTACTCAGCTTGGAGTGTTACTCAGCTGGTAACAGTGACCCCGGCACTGTATCCATTTACAGTGTCCAGACACTACTGTCTGTAGGCCCGTAGAGCTTCGCTCCGCCCTGCAGCAGTACAAGAAGTTTCGTAACGGTTGTTACAAGCGACGGAGTGCCAGATACTGCCACAGTATCCATTGGACCAACCCCTAGATCTGCTAGAGCCACTGGAAACACAGCTACCGACCCGGATCTCACCTATACCGGCCCGGGATCCAGTTGTACTGACCATTTCTTAGATTTGAGTTGAGATCACTCCTCTATCTGCAAAGAATGGCCACCCAGAGAGCACGCAGCGCTGGTCGAGCACCCGCTGGCAACCCAGAAGCTACAGCCATTGATAGATTGACCGAAGCATTGATGGCTATGATGAGGCCCAACCAAGACAATGCACCAGCTAGGCTAAAGGCTCCGAAGTTCGACGGCGAAGGAGACGTCGAGTACTTCATCAGTAGATTCGTTGAGGTAGCCGAAATGAATGAGTGGCCAGAGAATACGGCCATGTTGTACCTGAGAGATGCATTACGAGGTAAAGCATTGGACTGTGGAAAGCCTCCACATCTACAGGGTATCTTTGCTGCACTGCGAGCACGTTTTGGGCTAACACCCAGGGAAGCTATGTCCCGGCTGACCAGCCTACGCCGCCAACACAAGACGTCGCTCCAAGAGCATGCAAGTGAAGTAGAGCGCCTAGTGCGCGTTGCTTACGCAGATCTACCTCACCGACCTATGCAGAGGATGATGCTGGATATCTTCAGCACCACAGTCGGCAATGCTTACCTGCAAAGACACTTGTTGGCCATGCAGCCCGTTGATGTAGCTGAAGCAGTCAGGGCCGGCAACGAGTATATGCAAATAAAGACGCCGTTTGAAGAGCGCCAGGCTCATGTACGGATGTTGGAAGAGGATGCCGACGAGGAGGAAGAGGAATGGATGAGGACGGTTGCCAAGGGCCCGTCTCAACGTGTCTCCACCGCTACTGCCGTACAGCAGACACACCACACCCCTACACCTGCCATACCGGATCCTATGACAACAGTCATGGACAGCCTAAAGCTATTGACAGAAGAGCTACGGTCGCTGAGAGCGGCCAGACAAGCAGCTCCCTCTCCACAGCTGGAGACGGCACCTGCAACGCGCTGTTGGGGCTGCGGGCAACCAGGCCACATGATGGGTACCTGCCCCCGAACTCAGCGCGCAGTTCACTTTGCAAACAACCCCCGACAGACGGGAAACGGCCGGCGCCGCCACCGGCAGCTGACTGCAGCTGGGCAAGCCGGACCACACCCACAACCCCTTATAGTCCTGGAACTCTAGGAGAGAGTGGACAACCCCCCAAGACAATACAGACAACAGCTAACCACCGCTGGCAAAGCCAAACAACTCCTGATGCCCCGTACAGTCCTGTAACTCTAGGAAAGAGTGGACAACCCCCCAAGAGAGCATCAACACCCGCTGACTGCAGCTGGACAACTCCTGATACCCTGTACAGTCCTGGAACTCTAAGAGAGAGTGGACAAACCCCCAAGAGAGCATCAATACCCACTGACTGCAGCTGGACAACTCCTGACACCCAATACAGTCCTGGAACTCTAGGAAAGAGTGGACAACCCCCCAAGAGAGCACAGACGCCCGCTGAGGACAGCCGGACAGCTCGACAACCCCCTTTTAGTCCTGTAACTCTAGGAAAGAGTGGACAACCCCCCAGGAGAACACAGACTGACAGTAGCCGGATTGCTCACCAACCCCCTTATCGTCCTGTAACTCTAAGAAAGAGTGGACAACCCCCCAGGAGAACACAGACTGACAGTAGCCGAAAAGCTCGTCAACCCCCTTACAGTCCTGCAACTCTAGGAGAGAGTGGACAACCCCCCAGGAGAACACAAATGGCAGCGCCACCGCTGGAGCGACCTTACCAGGCAAGCTACTTCCTGGCTGGAAGGTTAGCCGGTAGACCAGCCTCCCTGTTGATTGACACAGGCTGCACCACCAACTTGCTGTCGAAGCATCTGTATCAGCAATTGCCACAGTCAGTGAAGGACATGCTGCAACGCAGCGAGGCACATGGACTCATGGCTGACGGGTCTAGGATTCCCTTTTACGGTACCCTGCAAGTAAACTTGCAGCTTCGTAAGCTGAGGACGAGTGTCAACTTCGTCATTAGTGACATCAATGAAGATGCCATAATTGGCATGCCGTTCCTCACCATACACGAGAGTGCCCTACGGTTTCCAGACTCCCATGTCATCATTGACGGACATGTGCTACCTTGCACAGACAAGCACGGGCGGCCACTTAGTGATAGTGTCCGTCTAGCGCAAGCAGAGCTGACAGAGGACCCCCTTACACCCCTGAAGAAGAGGCGGTACCCGTACAACCACCCGCTGTAGAGAGAACTACAGGCGAAAGGTACCAGGCTGTGGAGAGCCCACCGTCACAAGCAGATGGCAAAAAGATTGAACCGGATCGGGCAACAACTGTAGGCGCTAGAGGCGAAACAGTGTTCTCCCCCCCGTTGGCTACACCCATGCGATGGAGAGAGGAGACCCCCACCGCTGGAAAGAGGAAGCCATCCTTCAGTCATCCAACCCCTACAAAGAAAAGTAGACTACCCCGAGGAGCTCCCCGACAACCTCCAGTGAACAGAATCACTGTAGCAGACCGTCTAAAGATGTTAGAGAAGTGGCCAAAACCTCCCAGTACCCAAACCCTTCCTGTTAAGCCGGGCAGAGTGAGACAAAGTTGTAAACAACTCTGCAGCACAGACCAGCCACTCGTACCTAGCAGTGACAGTGACAGGACCATCCCCCAACTAGCCATGGCAGCTGACCAATGCATAGAGCTTGAGGACCAAAAGGCAGATTTGCTGCAGGATGCAGGCCTTGATAATTGTCCATCAGCCAACTGCGCAGACAGAGAAGTACTGGTGATGCCCACAGCTGAGTTAGGTGAAGAGCCCGTCCTCTCCCAAGGTGTAGTTGATGAAGAAACCGCCTCGACCAGTACAAGTACCGAGGAAACACAGTCCCAGGAGACTGCAAGCGCACGCGGTGGCTGTCATCCTTTCAGAGAGTACCGTCAGAGAAAGCCTGTGGTGGCGACTAAGGGTGAAAGTCCCACGACCTCTTCACCACCAACCTTAGTGCCACACAGCACAGTGCACCACACCCCGGCACGGGATGTTGCTTGCACCCCCACGGTACAGTGGGAAGAGGAGAGAAGGCGCTGGCTTTCCTTAGAGAAGGAACGGCGGTCTCCTAAAGTTGAGATAAGGAAGGTTCTGCCAGCACTAGAACTTCCAGGGCCACTGCTCGCACCCATACATGACGCTATGGTACAGCAAGCCCCGCTGCACTATAGGCGGCCCATTGACATGGTGTATAAAACTGGTAATGCACGTGTTGCTGTAGACTCACGCTCACAAATGAACGTGACGCCCAAGCTTACCATACGATTGGTACAAGCATCGAGGACTCCCGTGGAGGAGGAAAAGGAGCTGATCACTAGCTTCCCCTATGATCCAGGCGGAGTTGAGTTATGGGAGGTCACCTGCAAGGGCGACCTTCTCTAGAGAGAGGTGCTATGTCATCTCCTGGCATAGCACTCGAATATATATATAATCAAATATATACTCTGGGTACGGGTGTTACCCCCACACATATCTGCTCTTGATATTTTATTATTAAAGCCAGGCTATGACTTTAATGGAGAGAGGTATGTGGTAGATTTCAGTGCACACTAGTAGTAAACAGGTAGTTTACACTAGAAACCTTGCGAAGCAATGCGCTAGACTTCTGCCCACAGCATTTGGTTAATAGCTGTTGGGTAGGAAGTCCTACTGTGCCGGTAGCATAGTAAGCAGGGCCGGTATTGACCCCTGCAGGGTCGGTAGTGACCTCTACCGACCCGGTACAGCTGTACTGGGCCGGCACAAGATGGCCGCCTTAGACGAGGATCTGCAAAGATGTCAGAGAACTTAGTCAAGGTCGTAAACAGGAAGTGCTTACCCCTAAATCACCAACTTCATGGACCTAATTCTATGTACAGCCTGGGAACCCTGTAGGAGCATTCATTGGACAATTAGGAGAAAGGACTCCGCCCTTAGCCACTTGGCACCTCCCTTTATTATCTTGCATTGCATTGTGATTGGTTGATTATTTATATAGTTAGTGTAATTGGTCTATTTACTTCCTGTGCATTGACTGCTATATGTTTTGTGCTTGTCAGCTCTCCTATAAAAGGAGAGCTCCCACTGTTAATCTGTGCATTCATTACAATGAGCCATGGCATATACTCTTATATTGCTAAACCCTAGAGGAATAATTACCCTCAGGACAGCTTAAGAATAAAGCCATTATAACAGACACTACTCGGTACTGTTTGTCTGAGCCATGGGCTCTTGTCTTACCGGGTAATTCGGTTGCCCTATACAGTTGTCACTGTCGGTCAGTACAGTGTCCCCTCTGGAGAGAGGTAGAATACTTGAGACTAGTGGATGTCCGTGGTAACAGACCGGAATCCATTACAGTACAATAGGTGCAGATGTGCTCCTGTTATACTACCCATTTTCATTTAATGTTTAAAATGCTCTACATCGACACAAATAGTTCAAACAAGCAGGCTGTATGATCGGTTGACTTCTGACATGAGTTAGTAAATGGGTACGTTGTATCTAAGAGAACTCAAATTAATGATGTTTGCTCCAACCACAAATAAGTCTATGAGCCAAACTCATACTGCTGGTTACCAATAGCAATGTGTGGTATCAGTAACCAGTAGATATGAGTTTTGTCTTCAAGTGCAGACAACTACAACAAAAACCACAAGCCTGGATGTATATGCTGTAGGTAACATGATTATGATGTCTACAACTGACTGTGTATTCATGCAAATGTATGAAGAGCTATATAAATTAGACTACAGGAGAGATATATGGTATTACAATGGGGGAGAGTTACCACAGATGGCTATATTAGATCCCTATCCAGGAATTGCTTTAATGGCTGATGAAGGAGTACAACAACGTAAGTAGGCAGTTTATTGGTAGGTCAACGCTTGCAGCTTTGTTTATTGTATATATATGTATTATACAACAATATACCTTATATATACTGTATATCCTACAATATACCATATATATACTGTATTATACTACAATATACCATATATATACTGTATATCCTACAATATACCATATATATACTGTATATCCTACAATATACCATATATATACTGTATATCCTACAATATACCATATATATACTGTATATCCTACAATATACCATATATATACTGTATATCCTACAATATACCATATATATACTGTATATCCTACAATATACCATATATATACTGTATATACTACAATATACCATATATATACTGTATATCCTACAATATACCATATATATACTGTATATACTACAATATACCATATATATACTGTATATACTACAATATACCATATATATACTGTATATCCTACAATATACCATATATATACTGTATATCCTACAATATACCATATATATACTGTATATCCTACAGTATACCATATATATACTGTATATCCTACAATATACCATATATATACTGTATATCCTACAGTATACCATATATATACTGTATATCCTACAATATACCATATATATACTGTATATACTACAATATACCATATATATACTGTATATCCTACAATATACCATATATATACTGTATTATACTACGATATACTGATGTGGATTTTCATAGCATACACTCCTGCGCACCTTATCATTATCAAGCCTACTAATGACTAGGCTCAGAAGCAATCATATCGGTCAGCACCGAACTGACCGACTCTGCATGGTAGGACTATACCGACCCTGTATAGGACCATACCGACCCTGTATAGGACTATGCCGACCTCACCGAGTCGGCAGGAAGTGAATCATCATAGCCTGAGGACCATAAAATATCCTAAAAGCCTCAGGAGGATGGATCCAGGACTTAACTACCCCTAAACCAGAGGAGGAGCAGATACAAAGGCTGCAAAGGTGGGACAGGAAGTGGATAAGCCGTTGATTGGACAATTGCCTTATAATCCCTCGTACATTTGATGGGACCATATCTATCTTAGTCTTGTGATTCGGTGTTTATTATTATAAGCTTTTGTATTGGTTAATCAAGTATTATTATCTTGTGATTGGTGGTGACAAAGATCACTTCCTGTCACTTCCTGTGAGATGCCTATAAAAGGCGGAACACTTACCATTATTCTTTGGTTAGTATTAGTGCATTGTATTGTTTGTACCTTTTGACTAGACTCGTATTTATTCTGGATGAATAAATGGCTTATTACTCGATAGCACTGTAGTAATGCGTTTGAGCCGAG
Source organism: Cryptosula pallasiana (assembly GCA_945261195.1). Classification (NCBI taxonomy): domain Eukaryota; kingdom Metazoa; phylum Bryozoa; class Gymnolaemata; order Cheilostomatida; family Cryptosulidae; genus Cryptosula; species Cryptosula pallasiana. The sequence continues at coordinate 31,657,650 of OX183130.1, forward strand.
GGCTCTGTTTTGGTTGTAGAGTTGAGACTCTATCTTGGTGGCATACCGACCCTGCTGTTGTAGCAGGTGTAATATAACAACTGGTGGCAGCAAGCTAGCGACCTCAGCTAGTGGGTTTCAGCCCCCAAAATCCACTACATTGGTGCCAGCGGTGGGATCAACTGCACACCCTACTCAGCTACGCTTACCCTGGCTCTGCTCTAAACAGAACCAGCCATCCCGATCCTGTATTCACTGTACAGGACAAAACGGACACTCCTGCGAAAGTCGTTGACTTCTTCCGACTGCAGCAGTGCTCCCCTACCACGTGAGCAATACAACTTTGCGAAAGGCGTCGACTCTCTTTCGCCTGCAACAGTTCTGCCACAGCAATCGACGTCGAGCCTAGACTTTGTCCTGCGAATTCACACACATTATATTTTGAGACTACACGGACAATTTATTGACAGACCGACCCTGCATACTCTTGGTACCGACCCTGCATCAGTCACTACCGACCCTGCACTGTCTATACCGACCCTGTATATTATCTATACAGGCCCTGCATCGTTCACTACTAACCCTGCGGCAGCTAAGACCGGCGCAGCAACCTGTTTTACAGCCCCACTTGTAGGCTATCGAGTTGATATTTCCTCTAGTCGAAACAATGGCGGCCAACAGAGCACGTAGTGCGGGAAGAGCTCCTGCTGTCAACCCTGAGATGAACGCTATGGATCGTCTGACTGAAGCTTTGCAAGCTGTCATGCGACAAGGCAATGCTAATACACAACCTAGGTTCAAGGCACCTAGATACGAAGGTGAAAACGACATTGAGTATTTTATCGCACCCTTCACTGAGGTGGCCGAAGTAAACGAGTGGACAGAACAAACTGCCATGCTGCACCTGCGCGCATCTTTGAGGGGCAGTGCACTAGAGTGTGGAAAGCCTCCACACGTCGATGGGATATTCACAGCGTTACGAGCACGCTTTGGTGTTACTCCCAGGGAGGCGATGTCAAAGCTGACTAACCTTCATAGGTCCTACAAGACCTCGCTGCAAGAGCACGCCTACGAGGTGGAGCGTCTGATTCGTTTGGCATTTGAAGACCTCCCACCTAGAGCGGTGCGACGCATAACACTGGACACTTTTAGCTCCACAATTGGTAACGCCTACCTGCAAAGGCACCTGTTGGCTATACAACCAGCAGATCTGGCAGAGGCGGTGAGAGCAGGCAGTGAGTACCTGCAAATAAAGACCGCACACGATGAGCGCTCTGCTCATGTGCGAGCGGTAGGAGACAAGACGGACTCAGAGGATGAGTACGGAGGCGTTGCCCCTCCGTCACCCTCCACTCCAGCTCCACCTAACTCACCTGTTCAACAAGTCAGTAGCACTGAGCAGAACCCTCTCCAATTAGTTATGGAGACCCTACAAGCACTGGCAAAGGAGATTAAATCGCTGAGGGAAGACAACTCCCCGGCTACCACTCCACCTCTAGAAGCAACGCCCACACTGCGCTGTTGGGGTTGCGGTGAAGTTGGACACGTGCAGAGAGACTGTACGCACAAATCTTGGGCAGCAATAGCTAGCCAGCCACGGAAAAAGGGAAACGGATACCGGCCGCAGTAGACCAGACGGCGTTTAGCTGCAACAGGGCCAACCGTAAACCCCCTACTCGAGGTCAGCAGGCGAGCTACGCCCCTGCAAATGAACCTCCACCAAGACAGGCAACGGAGATTGCCAGAACTAATCTGAAGCGCCCGTACACGGCCAGTTACTTTCTGTCCGGCAAGATGGATGGACGATTGATGTCCATTCTTGTAGATACAGGGTGCACTACTAACCTCTTGTCGCGGCATGCGTTCCGTAGACTACCACAGTGGGTACAGGACACTCTACAAGATAGTGAGCCACACGGTCTAATGGCAGACGGCTCAAAAATCCAATTCTATGGAACTATACAAGTGTCACTGCAGCTCCGTCGCTTACTGACAGATGTCAACTTTGTCATCAGCGATATACATGAGGACGCTATTGTGGGAATGCCGTTCCTCACCGCACATGAGTGCATGATGCGGTTCGCAGACTCTACCATCATTATTGATGGCCATGAACTTCCATGCAGAGATAAGCATGGACAGCTGTTGAAAGACAGTGTTAGATTGCTAGACACAGGTTCAGCAAAAGCCAGCCGTTTTGGGGATAAAAACGCGCTGTTCCCCCTTTGTAGGGATGGATTTCCCCCTACAAAAACGCTCCTAGCAGGACGAACTGCAAGGACGCCTACCCATACTCTGGAGAGAGGGGAGGAGTACCTCTCCAACAAATTTCAGCCGAATCCGACAATAACTGAGGAAGTTATAGGCAAAACGGTGAAATTTACCCCCGCGCCCCTGTTGGCTACACCCCTTGCGGCTAAGGGAATCCCCAGCAGTCAAGAGCAGTGGAGAAAGCCCTGCGATCAACAGGAAGCAATAGCAAGCGAGGCAGGATGCTATTTTAAGCAAGCCACAGGAAGGAGAGGAGAGGTCACCTGTGATGCGGTAGATGGAAAGTTTGGGAAAGACTTTCAAATGGCTGTATCTGCCAAACCGCTCACACTAGAAAGGTCGTGTTTGGTGTCAGAGGAACCTCCACGAGCCCTCTCTCTTAATACCTGTAAGCTCCAGCTGTGCAGCAAGCCTGACAGCCACCAGGAGGCAGCAAAAATTGCTCCTAGTACCTGCACTCCAGTTGCACTTCCTGTGACTGCAGGCAGAATGAGTCACACAGATGAGAGAAAGTTTAGCAAAAACAAATTGCTCATTCTTTCAAACGACAGTGACAACAGCAGACCACCTGAAATATCACTCCCACTCAACAGAATGGCGGAAGCTAGCTCACATTTCCTGGATTTAGAGGAAGATGATGAGCATCTGTTACTTGAAGCTGGACTAGCTGAGTACAAGCCACCAGCTACACAGACAGAGGAAGACCTGTTGGCTATGCCAACAGCAGAGCTGCTGCAACCAGCAATCAAGAAGAAAGCCACAGACACGTCGCCTGCTAGAAAGGATGGTGAGTTTTTTTAATCTCAAATGGCGAAATGGATTTTCGAAAATGGTTCTAGAACTGATCCTTTGGCGCTACGTTGTGGCAGTCCCAAATTATTTCAGCCCCAAACCAAAGGGCCCCTGTCAAGTAACACTGACAGGTTAACTTCCCCAGTAAAAGCGAAGGCAGTTTTGGCCGCTAAACCGGTAGTGGTAGTGAAGTCTTGTAACAAGAAGTTTATTGTTAGACAAGGTAACTCTATGCCGGCTCGGCAGTCGCTGATACCGACTCGGCAGCACTCTATGCTGACCCAGGGTCACCCTGCAGTAAGCAGCAAGTCGAAGAAACTTGCCGAAGGCGTTGAAAACCCTTCGCGGCCCCCTCAAGTGAAAGAGGGAAATGCCACTGCACAGAGGGCAGGCACTAAGTGTACTGAAGGGGTGGGGAACACCCTTGTGCTGCCTGTACCTACCACACCGACCCGTGGTGGCAGAAAAGGTCTCTCAAAAACGAGACAGGAGAACCGAAGGCTCCGGTACCCTCCACTAGAAGGCGTTGTTCCTTCAATAGCTTCGTTGGGCGATCACCCAACGACCCTCAAGGACGTTGTAAGGGCATCAACCCCACAACCAGTCCCCCTTGCTTCCCCCTGCGATGTATCAATCTCAGTTCATAAATCATGTATTGATGAACATATTGATGTTGCAGTTGCAGACTCTCGCTCAGAGATCCAGCCGAAGTTGACGGTACGACTGGTGCAGGTCACCCCCCCCCCCCCCTACCAACCTAGAGGAGGGGAGCTACCAGTAGAAAAGCTCACATTGGAAGATGAGCCGACAACTTCCTACACCTAAGATGGGAAAAGGAACCCGACGCGTTGGCGTATGTTACGATGGGTAACAAAAGCAACAGACGATCAAATCAACGCACTAATGGGAAGTGCCGTTGACTATGAGTGCCCGAAGTGCCACTTCGGGGCACGCAACTCCAGACAGCTCAGAGTGCATATAACTCAGCACTACCTACGGCATTACTGCCGCTGTCGCTATGGAAGCGAGAGTAGAGACACAGTCTACTCCCACCAGGCCAAGTACGACGCGCCTGGCGACCCTGTACACCACAGGAAAGCCGGTATTGTTTATACCGTGGACAGGGCCAGCTACAATAGGTTTTGTCAATTCGTACAGTGGAAGGACCCGGCGAAGTTCCGGAAATGCCGACCTACGCAGCAGGGCAAAACAATGAAGCGAGGTCGCTCGCCAGAGGAGGCAGCCAGCACCTCCAACGCTCAGTCAGGGACACCCCTGCCGCTGCAGGGTTATAAAATACCCAAGTTGGGAAAAAGGTGCGCCCAGACAGCGCCACCTGCTCCACCGACCAAGGTCGTGGAATTGCCAGAACTCCAAGTGGAGCCCGTGGTACCCAGGCCCACGCTGATGTTCTCACATCACAGTAACAGATTGGCGGAAGCCATCGACGAACATGTGGTTAGCCTAGGGTGAACTCTGCAAGAGCTACGACGGATGATCGTAGGACAACTCCTTACTGCGGAGGACACTCTACTAGCCAAAGCAGAGGCTAGGGCAGTAACCGAGGAAGTAGTGCGACTACGCACCCACGCCACCAACCTGCGTGGCGATTTGTTTTAAAAAGAGACTATGTATTCTCTTGTGTACATACATATTGTTATTCGCATGTATAACCGTTCTATGGACTCAGACTCCATAGACCCCTCTGTATTTTATTCTATTTTGTGACGAAGGTTTCACAAATATATATATTAATCTGAGTACGGATGCTACTCCCAGCTACTTATTCTCTTGTTCTAAATATGTAATATTAAAGACAAGAGAATGTCTTTAATGGAGAGAGGTGTGTTGTGGATTTTCATAGCATACACTCCTGCGCACCTTATCATTATCAAGCCTACTAATGACTAGGCTCAGAAGCAATCATATCGGTCAGTACCTAACTGACCGACCCTGCATGGTAGGACTATACCGACCCTGTATAGAGCTATGCCGACCCTGTATAGGACTATGCCGACCTCACCGAGTCGGCAGGAAGTGAATCATCATAGCCTGAGGACCATAAAATATCCTAAAAGCCTCAGGAAGATGGATCCAGAACTTAACTACCCCTAAACCAGAGGAGGAGCAGATACAAAGGCTGCAAAGGCGGGACAGGAGGTAGATAAGCCGTTGATTGGACAATTGCCTTATAATCCCTCCTACATTTGATGGGACCATATCTATCTTAGTCTTGTGATTCGTTGTTTATTATTATAAGCTTTTGTATTGGTTAATCAAGTATTATTATCTTGTGATTGGTGGTGACAAAGATCACTTCCTGTGAGATGCGTATAAAAAGCGGAACACTTACCATTATTCTTTGGTTAGTATTAGTGCATTGTATTGTTTGTACCTTTTGACTAGACTCGTATTTATTCTGGATGAATAAATGGCTTATTACTCGATAGCACTGTAGTAATGCGTTTGAGCCAAGGGCTCTGTTTTGGTTGTAGAGTTGAGACTCTATCTCGGTGGCATACCGACTCTGCTGTTGTAGCAGGTGAAATACAACAACTGGTGGCAGCAAGCTACCGACCTCAGCTAGTGGGTTTCAGCCCACAAAATCCACTACAATACCATATATACTGTATATCCTACAATATACCATATATATACTGTATTATACTACAACATACCATATATATACTGTATATACTACAATATACCATATATATACTGTATACCCTACAATATACCATATATATACTGTATATCCTACAATATACCATATATATACTGTATATACTACAATATACCATATATATACTGTAAATCCTACAATATACCATATATATACTGTATATCCTACAATATACCGTCTTTATACTGTGTATCCTACAATATACCATATATATACTGTATATCCTACAATATACCATATATATACTGTATATCCTACAATATACCATATATATAATGTGTATCCTACAATATACCATATACATACTGTATATACTACAATATACTATATATATACTGTATATCCTACAATATACCATATACATACTGTTTATACTACAATATATCATATATATACTGTATATCCTACAATATACCATATATAAACTGTATATCCTACAATATACCATATTGTGGGAGATTGTGTGAAATTGATGACCCCAGCCCCTTCCCTTCAACCCCCCTACCCTGCACCCCTCGCCACCCCTGAAAGAGTGCAATAGAATCCCTTCCCTTTGTCTAGAAGTATCCTTAAAATACCTGAGTTGTGCAACTACTATAACTTATCATGTATGCCCAGCCACCCACTATGCTGATGAGTCATTCGGAGATTACTCGGTCATATATGGCCACCATTCGGAGATTAACCGGTCATAAATGGCCACTAATGGATAAGCTTGAGTGCACAAGAAAGCATGACAGCCTATTGAAGTCATACAAGAGAAAGAGCATTGAAGTGGGACCCAAGCTTAAGGAGGAGGAGCCTTGGAGCTAGTAAACAATGTGCCATGTGTGCACTGTTCTATTTGATTGTCTTTGTTTATTTTATGTATTGATTGTGATGGTTTGTTGATAATTTATAAGGATCTGTTATATCGGTTCACCCTAATAAGGGAGTGTGCCTTCCTGGTCTCTCCTATAAAACGAATTGTTGGAGACCAGGGAGGCAGAAGTTATTGTGGATTACTGTGGAGTTATTATGCATGGCTTGCAGTAATAGTGGAGTAATCATTGTACTTGTATCTTGCTAAATAAAATGTTAATAATAAAGTATTATTATTAACAAGGAACACTCGTATCGATTGTCTGGACATTATTAGTATTAACAAGGAATACATGGAAGCCGTTGTGTCGGTGGTGTAAATAAAGATAGAAAAACACTACATTGGTGGCAGCGGTGGGATCTATGAACGAGAGAGACACAACGGATAGGAAGAGAAGAAGGTAGGAAGAGAAGAGGTTAGAAAGAGAAGAAGGTAGGAAGAACTAGGAGCTATACCAAGCCTGTATCACTTGCATATTACCTTCCCCCTCTTCAGAAGCTACTTTGTGTCAGTATCCCTCTGTATACTACCTACCCCGAAGCTATACCGAGCCTGTATAGCCATATACTACCTACCCCGAAGCTATACCAAGCCTGTATACCCTGTATACCACCCTCCCCCCTCCCCAGAAGTCACACCGAGCCTGTATAGCCATATACTACCTACCCCGAAGCTATACCGAGCCTGTATACCCTGTATACCACCTTCCCCCCCCCCCCTCTCCCCAGAAGTCACACCGAGCCTGTATAGCCATATACTACCTACCCCGAAGCTATACCGAGCCTGTATACCCTGTATACCACCTTCCCCCTCCCCAGAAGTCACACCGAGCCTGTATCCTTGGTATACTACCTACCCCGAAGCTATACCAAGCCTGTGTACCCTGTATACCACCTTCCCCCCTTCCCAGAAATCACACCGAGCCAGTATCATCTTGATACTACCCCCCCCCCCTTTTTACCCCAGAAGCTACCCCGACCCGGGATACCCTGTATACCAGCTTACTCTTGCCAAAAACAGTCATTCAACCCCCCCCCCCCCCCTAGCTTGCCATTGTATCTAACATGGCCACCCAAAGAGCTAGGAGTGCCGGTAGAAACCCTGTCGGAGCACAACCTACCGTAGCGCTGGAGCAACTCACCGAAGCTCTGCAGATGTTGGTACAGCCTCCCCGAGGACCAATACAGACACCCTTCAGGGCCCCAAAGTACGACGGGACGGGAGACATCGAGTATTTTGTCACTCGGTTCCTCGAGGTCGCAGATGCCAATGACTGGGGCCAAGCTACAGCCCTGATGCATCTCCGAGCGGCACTGAAGGACAAGGCACTAGAGTGTGGACGCCCCCCTCACGTAGAAGGTATCTTTGCCGCCCTCCCACCCTTTCCCTACATCCGCCCCCCTCCAGTGTTGGGGATGTGGCACTATCGGCCATTTACAAAGGAGCTGCCCGGTCAAACCTTGGTCATCTACCCCGCCCCCCCCCCCCCCCCTAACCAGCAGTCAAAAAACGGACGCCGTCCGCAGTAGGGAAATCGGCCCCTCACTGCCCCCGGGCACCCCGGCGTTATCAAAGAAAGTTGGCTAGAGTAGAACAGTACAACCCCGTACTAGAGATTCCCCATGGCAGAGAGAGAGACGGCGTGTAGTACCCACCTCAGAACACTGGCAACTACCCACCACCAACCGGTATACCCCCCTCCAAGATATAGGAGACGAAGAGCCCTACTCCCCGGTACCCAGTGAAGCAAAGTCGGACTACTAACCTACTGACCTGTATACCCAACCCACCCCTTCTCATAGACAAAGTCTTGCTGACCACGGTCACCTGGTGTGCCACCCTACACAGCACACCGAGCCACACCAACCTCGTCAGTCTTTGGCTAAGAAACTACTCCCCCCTCAACCCCGTTGACCACTGAGCGACCCTCTCGTACTCGACATAGACGCTCCCCTACCCCCAACCCTCAGCAGTTAAACCCGCTGACCTCACTTACCCCCCATCAGAGCGCCCTTACAAGGCAAGCTACTTCTTACCCGGTCGAGTAGAGGGAAAACCGGTGTCGGTACTCATCGATACTGGATGCACCACCAACCTCTTATCACAACACCTGTTCAATCGACTGGCCCCAACTACTAAGAGCTCCCTGCAAGAAGGTGATTCACACGGTGTGTTAGCCGACGGATCTCACATCCCCTTCTTTGGTACCATCCGCCTACCCATTCGGCTGCGAGATGTCAAAACGGAAGCCACTTTTGTCGTAGGCCAAATAAATGAGGACGCCATTCTGGGCATGCCATTTCTCACTTCTCATCAGTGTCGCATGAAGTTCGACCTGTCAGTGATAGAAGTTAATGGCCAAGAACTGCTGTGTACAGACCAGCAAGGCAGGGTACTGGCTACTGGAGTCCAGGTGGTTAGAGACACTCAGATTCCCCCCCCCCCCCCCCCCCCCCCCCACACCGAAGCAACCATACTGTGCCGAACTACCCACTCCATACATCTTCCCCTCGGTATCGTAGAAAGCATCCCCAACTCCCCCCCCCCCCCTAGCTGCCAGTCTTAATACCCCGAATGACCGGCATCAGCTATTGGTGAGGTGTCTCAACCCCACCAACCAACCGCTGGACTTGAAAGCTGGCAAAACGATAGGAAGGTACACTGGAGTACACAACGGTGATGTAGGATCACCAGTAAAAGAAGATGAGCCCACTTCCCCCCCCCTCCACCGCCATTCCTCCCCCCGTCCCCGAACATCTACAAGAGTTGTATGTCCAAGCACTAGGCAACTGTCACACCCCCCAGGAGGCGTTCAAATTGGCACAACTCTTGCACTCGTATGAGGAAGTATTCAGTAAAGGTGACCACGACGTCGGCCTTACCAACCTAGTAGCCTACAGCATTCCCCTGAGACCTGGCGCACAACCCATCCGTCAACATCCCCACAGGCTAGGGCCTCATAAAGAGAGAGAGGCTGAAGAACAAGTAGCCAAGCTGCTCGAACGGGGTTTGATAGAACCCAGCACTGGCACTTGGAGTTCCCCCGTAGTATTGGTGAAGAAGAAGGATGGCACCTGGCGCTTCTGTATTGATTACCGGCATCTAAATGCGGTAACCCAACAGGATGCCTACCCCCTCCCTCGGATAGATGAGAGCCTAGATGCGCTGTCTGGAAGCCGGTATTTTAGTACCCTTGACCTAGTGAGCGGGTATTGGCAAGTGCCCCTCGATGCAGACGCCAGCGACAAATCTGCCTTTTCAACTCGATGAGGCCTATACAAGTGGAAAGTCCTCCCATTCGGTCTCACCTCTGCCCCAGCCACCTTCCAAAGACTCCTGGAACGAGTACTACACGGACTTCACTGGAAGTCACTCTTCCTATACCTAGATGACATTATCGTCATCAGTCCCGATTTCCCCACCCACCTACACCGGCTGGCAGAAGTGCTACAGCGGCTCAAAGCAGCAGGACTTAAGTTGAAGCCCAGCAAATGCGAACTGCTACAGTCACAAGTCCGCTATCTTGGACACCTCGTCAGTGAGCATGGTGTTTCCACGGATCCCGAAAAAATCGCAGTAGTCCGTGACTGGCCCATCCCCACCTGCCTTAAAGAACTCCAAGCATTCCTCGGTACAGTCGGGTATTACCGACAATACCTCCCCTGCTGCTCCACTATGGCCAAGCCCCTGACCAAGTTAACCTGCAAGGACGTTCCATGGGAATGAACAACCCCTCAGAGAGAAGCTTTTGTACAGCTTAAAGCTGGACTGCTGTCTGCCCCCATTCTCGGCTACCCAGATGCCGATAGCCCGGATATATTGGACACCAATGCAAGCGATGACGGTGTTGGAGCTGTCCTCTCCCAACTACAGAATGGGGAAGAAAGAGTGATAGCGTATTATAGCAAAACACTGAGCCCACCTGAACGCAACTATTGTGTCACTCGCAGAGAACTACTGGCCGTAGTCAAAGCCACAAAACATTTCAGACCCTACCTCTACAGTCGACCCTTTCGGGTAAGAACAGACCACGCCTCCCTCATGTGGCTATGTAAGCGTAAAGAGCCGTCCAGCCAAGTAGCCAGGTGGCTCGAAACTCTGTCGGAGTTCCAGTTTACCATCGAACACCGGAGTGGACACTTGCATGGAAATGCTGACGGCCTTAGTAGACGGTGTCCCTCCGATTGTAAGCAATGTAATCACATTGAAGCCAGAGACAGCGGACCCACGAAGAAAGAAATATTACAAACCTTGCCCCACCCCTTCTCCCCTTCCCCGTCCACCCCAACTGACCCCATCCCGTCACACCCCTGAGTGGTAGCTATCACTCGCCCCCCACCCCCCGACACCGACCTGATGGACGCTCAGAAGACAGGCCACCACCCGGTAGCCATCATCTACGAGGCGGTAAAGAACCATACCCCTATTCCCCCACAGCAGTTGGAACTCGGAAGTAATGAGCTCCGACAGCTGGAGAAACGCCAACACTCTATGCAGATGCGCCCAGACGGTATTCTGGAAGTACACCAAGCCGGACAAAATAGAGCCCACTGGTGTGCTGTGTGCCCCCCTAGCCTGAGAAGCAAAGTAGTGTGGGAGACACACGTCTTGGCCCACCAAGGCATACAACAGACATTAAAGAGAGTAGGCCTCACATGGTACTGGCCAGGTATGACCGCGGATATACGGAGAGCCATTAACAGCTGTGAAACCTGTCAGCGGGCTAAACATGGCAGTACAAAACCCAACCCCACACGGCAGCGAATGTATGCCGGCCGCCCTTGGCAAAAGTTGGCCGTAGACCTGGTGGGCCCCCTCCCTGAGACCGATAGAGGAAACAAGTGGATACTCGTCTTAACAGACCACTTTACCCGTTGGCAAGATGCACTCCCCCTCCCTGATGCCACTGCCCCTGTTGTTGCCACTGCCCTCGACGAACACGTGTTCTGCTACTTCGGACTACCCGAGCAGATGCACACCGATCAGGGTGCCCAGTTTGAGTCGAGTCTCATGCACAAACTCTGTACTCTCTGGCGGGTAAAAAAGACTCGGACCACTCCCTACCACCCCCAATCCAACGGTTTAGTAGAGCGCAATAATAGGGTATTAGGAGATGCCCTACGCTCTCTCCTATTGAAGAGACAACCCGGAGAATGGGACTTGATTCTCCCCCAAATAATGAGAGCGTTCCGTGCCACCCCCCATTCTACTACAGGCAAAACACCAAACTTCCTGATGATGGGAAGGGAATTACGGCTCCCCGACCAACTAACTTATCACCCCCCCCCCCTTGGTTGAGTGTGTGCCCGTACACGAATATGCCCGAGCCCTACAGGAAAGACTTGAAGAGGTTCATGAGACTCTCCGAATGGAGCAGCAACAGATAAGAGGGGACGAAGGAGAGGAGCCGTCTCTATTCAAAACGGGAGATGAAGTATGGTTGGAGAACCGGAGGAGAAGAAAGGGAGAGAACCCCAAACTCCAACCCAAGTTTGTGGGCCCCTATATAATAGAGGAAGCCTACAGTAACCACACATACCTGATCAATCGACACGGCCAACAGTCAGTGCAAAACGGCAGTCGCCTGAAACCATATAGGGCATGCCTGGAGCCGTACGGACAGGCCCCTGCAGCCTTAGAACCCGTCCGCCGCCCCAACATGCATGGCGCTGCTCCCCGCAGGAGAACACAACCCCCTCCCTTTACAAGAAATACCCTTTCCACTCCTGGACCTCCCAATGCCTTCCCCTTATATGGTGCCCCCTCCCCTCCAATCTCTCCCCCTGTAGAGAGGCCAGCACCCAGAGCAAGTCAACCTGTAGAGAGAGCAGTACTCAGAGCACCTCAACCTGTAGAAGAGTGCTCACCTAATCTCTCCAGCGAAAATCAATCCAATCGGACGAGAACTGGCCGAGCTGTAGGTCATACGGTAAACGAGAAGTTGTCCCCCCGCCAGTTGCACGCCCCCCTCCCTTAGCCCCAGCACCTACAGGCCGCCCTAGACGAAATTTAGGACCACCCCAACGATATGGCCAACCTTGGTGTCACCAAGTCACTGCAAGAAGTTATACACTACAGGAAGAAAGAACCAAGTTATTGGCTACAGTTAGAGCATTAACCACTAAGCCTGAGGACCACAACCCCCCTTGCCTAGTCTAAAAAGAATTGCTAGGGTCTCCTCTACCCCCCCCCCCTCCAAAATTCAGCTGGCTCTCTCCATTCAACCCCCCTGCAGGAGCCCCCAAAGATACCCCTCTTTTTCCCCTCTGTCATGAGTCATACCCCCCCCCCAAGTGGCAGAGCAAACCGGTTTGCAGCTGGATAGTCAAGAAAATATTGCCCTTTTGTCTGCTAACCTGCTTACTGAGCAGTCCACTTCGTTGCTGCAGCTTCTCCAAAATTATTTACAAGAAGTGACTACTGGAACTCCGAGCATCTGCTTACAGCTAGAGGATGGTGATGATAACCTCCTTTTAGAAGCCAACCTAGCTGAGTATCAGCCACCCTTCAGTCACCGCGAGGATCAGCTGCTAGAGATTGCAGGAGAGCTACTACCTACTACACCACCAACCGCTATGTCAGAAAGTCAGTCTGGTGAGATGAAAGATGCCTATGACCAGTGGATGCTCGAGAACCCTATGGCCAGTGACCCCTCCACTCTCGCCACCCTTGAGTCTTCTCCCCCCCCCCCCCCCACCCAACCTAGATGAGTTCCCCCCCCCCTTTCCCCACCCAAGACACTCCCGACTACCCTTCCCTTGGTATCCACCTTAACCATTCCCCCAACGACTACCACGATTAGTTACAGCCAATGTCTCAAAAACCCCCCCGAGCCATTACCACCGTCAGCCAGTGACCCCGACTCCACCCCGGCTCAGGATGGATGGATTACTCTCAAGAGAACCCCATATCAAGTCGTAGAGCCTGAGGCTGCACCACCCGGTCCCTTAGCTATAGAAGTTAGAAGACAAAAGATCGGTGTGCAGACAATTAGCTGCCCACCAATCAGTTGTCCAAAATATATTATGCCCGGTGAGGTACACCACAAATCTCTGTTGTAAATAAATTAATTAGAGACGGTGTCACTAATGGAGCGGAGTATGTTGGAGATTTGTGTAAAATCAGTGACCCCAGTCCCTTCCCTTCAACCCCCCTACCCTGCACCCCTTGCCACCCCTGAAAGAGTGCAATAGAATCCCTTCCCTTTGTCTAGAAGTATCCTTAAAATACCTGAGTTGTGCAACTACTATAACTTATCATGTATGCCCAGCCACCCACTATACTGATGAGTCATTCGGAGATTACTCGGTCATATATGGCCACCATTCGGAGATTAACCAGTCATAAATGGCCACTAATGGATAAGCTTGAGTACACAAGAAAGCATGACAGCCTATTGAAGTCATACAAGAGAAAGAGCATTGAAGTGGGACCCAAGCTTAAGGAGGAGGAGCCTTGGAGCTAGTAAACAATGTGCCATGTGTGCACTGTTCTATTTGATTGTCTTTGTTTATTTTATGTATTGATTGTGACGATTTGTTGATAATTTATAAGGATCTGTTATATCGGTTTACCCTAATAAGGGAGTGTGCCTTCCTGGTCTCTCCTATAAAAGGAATTGTTGGAGACCAGGGAGGCAGAAGTTATTGTGGATTACTGTGGAGTTATTATGCATGGCTTGCAGTAATAGTGGAGTAATCATTGTACTTGTATCTTGCTAAATAGAATGTTAATAATAAAGTATTATTATTAACAAGGAACACTCGTATCGATTGTCTGGACATTATTAGTATTAACAAGGAATACATGGAAGCCGTTGTGTCGGTGGTGTAAATAAAGATAGAAAAACACTACAATAAATACTGTATATCCTACAATATACCATATACATACTGTATATCCTACAATATACCATATACATACATGTACATTGTCTATCCTACAACCAGATATCCATATTGCAGGGATGTTGAGTGTGTTATGGAAAAGTAACCAGCGAGTGGAAGCTCTACAAAAACAATGGAACATAATACATTTATTCTATGGACACAAAGATTATATAGCTAATGATAAAACAGAATACAGTGAAGAGAATATTTACACCATAAAAAACACATTTACAGCAATAGCGAGGTGGATACTGGCCGACTCAAAGTGACATTAGGAGTTGTTTGTTCTTTACTTGATGCATTGTTCATAGTTCATTTTATTATTTGGGGTCCAAGGCTTTGCATTTTCTTGTAATGCAAAGTATTTTTATTTCTTTGAGTTTAATTTTCACATAATGTTCCATATAAAAACTCAAATAAAGCATAGCCTGTGGCTATACAAGCGGAGTAAAGTTGCAAAGAATGTATTGTAGTTTGTGAAACTATCAACAATAACAAGTCTCATCACCCTCTTCAGTTCATACAAATGACTAGCAATCTTACCTGTCATATTCAATTACGCTATCCCGCTCCATTTTTGCCCCTATCTTTCCCCTTCACTTAGCTTGCCTCACTCTTTCTCCTTCACTTAGCTTGCCCCACTCTTTCTCCTTCACTTAGCTTGCCCCACTCTTTCTCCTTCACTTAGCTTGCCCCACTCTTTCTCCTTCACTTAGCTTGCCCCACTCTTTCTCCTTCACTTAGCTTGCCCCACTCTTTCTCCTTCACTTAGCTTGCCCCACTCTTTCTCCTTCACTTAGCTTGCCACACTCTTTCTCCTTCACTTAGCTTGCCCCACTCTTTCTCCTTCACTTAGCTTGCCCCACTCTTTCTCCTTCACTTAGCTTGCCCCACTCTTTCTCCTTCACTTAGCTTGCCCCACTCTTTCTCCTTCACTTAGCTTGCCCCACTCTTTCTCCTTCACTTAGCTTGCCCCACTCTTTCTCCTTCACTTAGCTTGCCCCACTCTTTCTCATTCACTTAGCTTGCCCCTCTCTTTCTCCTTCACTTAACTTGCCCCACTCTTTCTCCTTCACTTAGCTCGCCCCTCTCTTTCTCCTTCACTTAGCTTGCCCCTCTCTTTCTCCTTCACTTAGCTTGCCCCACTCTTTCTCCTTCACTTAACTTGCCCCACTCCTTCTCCTTCACTTAGCTTGCCCCACTCTTTCTCCTTCACTTAGCTTGCCCCACTCTTTCTCATTCACTTAGCTTGCCCCACTCTTTCTCTTTCTTTTTGCTTGCCTCAATCTACTCTTCACCCTCAACCTTGCTATATCCGCGCCCTGTTCAATCTAGCCACCCTCCACCCTCTCCATCTCTCCATTCGTCTCTCCCCATTCCGCATGAGAGGTGGCTCAGGAAGGTAGAGCGCTAGCATATTGGGGTCACTGCTGAGACAACCAACTTGTAAGAACAATATTATAAAAAAATATTGCAATTTATGCATACCGGGAGAAAATAATATGAGCCATAAACCAGCATTGGATCGAAATTTCATCCACTGGATATCAAAGTTTAATGTTTTGTGATAAGTCTCCACCTACATTACAAAGATCTCCTGTTTGAAAACAAGTGTTAAATTTACACCCGGCATACATGTAATTAGTTCATTAGAATGTTTCTACAGCAGTTTTTATTTCTCTCAGCGCCTTAGGCGTATATTTTTGCAGTTTAGGCATGTATGATGGTAGAAGAACACAAATACACTGATAGACAGGGAGATGGACAGACAAACGTTGATCTCATATATATATCTAGAATATAAACTGCATCAGCTTTACACGAATGTTAACTGAATACAGCTGACAGTTTTTTTACTGGTAATAGAAAGGGTTGGGTAATCGCTGAGGCACACATGTAAGAGTGTGTTGATATTAAGAGTATCCGCGACCTCTGTTCGTCGAGCACATTGCAATAAAAATAATCAGACCAGCAATAAATTTTTTCAGTGAATAATCATTTTGTTCAGAGCTTGTGGGTCAACAAAAAGTAGCTCACTTAATAAAATAAATAATCAACGAGTATTTATTTATATTGTTCATAGGTCATGAATGAAACTGAACACTAAATAAATAATGACGAGAGAGTTTATTTTTTCATTTTCATGGACCGATTTTATATCCTTGAAAAATAATTCAAAATAATTGCAAGCATTCAAAATTTACTAAGCTGAAAGACAGCTTTACAAACTATTTCAGTTTATAGCAGTTCAAAGTTTATTATTTTCATGATTATTTTGAAAAGTTGAAGTTATCTTCTCTAAGATTTGTTTCGTAAACTATAACATTGCATTGAATATTTATGTTGTTCTAAACTAATGTTCCATTGCATACCCGACGTATTAAATTACGAACACCTATTATTTTCTGTATTTTGTTCAACAAACAGGTTGCAAATACTCTAATTAAATTAAATCGTTAATTGCTTGGTGTCAAGAGCCATTTATAAAATGTTTCCAACAGATTAAAGCATTTATTTCACTGTTTAACGTTGATGCGCTAATATCTAATTTTGTTTATTGAATAATTTACTAACTAAGCTGTAAATAGAGGTATAAGAGATTGGTCATCAGTCTCAACTATTCTACATCTAGATGCACACCTAGCGAACTTTGATTAGAGCACTTCCTGGACTTAAAAACATGTTATTTTTGATTTTTACCCTCTCAGTTGAATCAGCATTAGCTAAAATTTTTCTTCATACTCCAGAGCCAGGCCAATGGCATTTGTGACAAAACTTATAAATTTTGATTACTGTAATGCTTTTCACTGAGCGCAATTTTTCGGTGTCAAAACTTCTTTGCTGATAAATGATTTCATCATTCTTGAGCCACCTCACATCTAAATGATACTTCAAATAAACAATGAGAGATGGTGAGAGATCAACTCATTGGTCAATCACTGAGCAGGTGTTATTGTGAAAGAATCACATGATCAAATAGTTTTGTACTCTTCCTGGATCCGCTCCTATCCGTCTGCATCCACCCCTGACCTATTACTATCTCTTCCAACTCTGATGTAGACACCCTTCCTCATCCTTGACCCAGCATACAGCCAACTGAATAATACTCATTCCCGTTGCCCTCTTCTCTCCCACAAAAGTGTTATATCCTCTCTCTACCAAGCCAACTCCACTCCCACTTCTATGGCAGCCAACTTGATGCCGCCCCGAGATGCTTTCCTAGGGCTGGTATACCAGAAGGTACTGTGCCAGCATTGTCCTTCGTGTATAGTATTAATTTGTAAAACTAATTATTACTACCGGTTCAGAGCTGGGCCTGTGCCAGTGCCAACATCTATGTGTCTGTTGCCACGTGGCAATCAGACACCTCCTCAGTACACTGCTTACAGCAGCAGTCCATTAAAATTCACCACATGAGTTGATAATAAATCTTTTTTTGTGAAAAAAATGAAGTTGATTCGGTTTGTATAACAATACAACAAAGAGCCATTATAGTGAAAAAGTTGTTATGAATATTAAAAACGTCATCAGTCATAAAAATTTGGAGTAAAACACATTTGAGGAACTTTTCACTCAGTAATTAAGTTGAAAAAGCATCTCTGACAAAATGTGAATTTGGAGAAGTTGATTACTATTCAATGCTAAGCATCAAACACATGAATACGCAAACGTACATACAATCGTGAATATCTAACAAATAGGGTATGTTACATATCCTGCAGCACTGAACAGGCAGCTTCAGAGACCAATAAAAAATGAGTTAAATTTCTGGTATAAAATCGTAATATGTATATGTTGGATATTATGGTAGATTTTGATGAAAGGCAGTGGTAAACTGGTTGTTTACCGCTCAAATCTCCACACCAGTGCGCTAAAGTTTCACCCACAGCTATCGGAAAGATGCTGTGTCAGTGGAGAGCTTTATTGTGCCGGTAGCACAGCATGCAGGGCCGGTATTGACCCCTACAGGGCCGGTATTGACCCCTTACTCACTCGGTATGGTGATACTGAGCTGGTCTAAGATGGACGGCATAGTAGAGGACCTGCAAAACTATCTAGGATCCTACTCCAGAGCGAGAACAGGAAGTACCCTTCCTCGGAATGGCGAATACAGTAACCACAAGCTAGCTGGAGCCCTGGAGCCCTGCAGATACCTGTGAATGGACAATAGGAGATAGGACTCCGCCCTTAGCCACTTGGCACCAATTACCTTTAATCCTTATGCACTGTATGATTCGCCTACTATTTATATATGTATTCCAATTGGTCTAATTACTTCCTGTATCTTTACTTTTATATAATATTAAGTTAATAACTTTCTGCCAGCTTACCCATAAAAGGGCTGGAATTGTATATACTCATTGCATTCATTCACTCATGTCTTGCCAATCACCCTAGTGGATAGCCACCCTAAGACTTTGGTATTGAGGAACAAAGCCCCTATTCAAACGACAGTCCGTGTAGTTTGTTTGAGCCGTGGGCTCTGCCTATGCCGAATGGTCCGGCGGTACTAAGCATAGTTGTCACTGTCGTACGGCACAGTGTCACCTCTGGGGAGAGGTATAATACTTGAGATTGTGGACTTTCGTGGTAACCAGACCGAAATCCATTACAATGTCATATGAGCAAATAATTAGATATATTGTAATGGAATTTAGCATAGGTGGCCTCTCTCTCATTGATGCTAAGCTAGCCAGCAGGCAGTGCGTAAACATTCCTTAGCATACTAGACTCAGCTCCGCCTGACTGCCCTCAGTACAGAGATGTATGCGTTGCCTACCGCAAAGATGGATGAGTCAAGAATTCAGCAGGGGATTTCCCGCCTTACTGAGAAGCTGGACTGGCGCTTTATTGTTGTTACCTATTGCTAAGTATATGTTTTCATTGCGCCTGCTTGTTCTTGTTATTGTGTTGACCTATATTATTGTTATGCACCAATCACCTTATGTTATTTTTCAACTGCTTGATTAGCATATCTACTGCATAACTTTGTTGACATGTGGCCCAGTGGGCAGATTAGATTGTGCGCTTATGAAGAGAGGTACTCTGAGTAAGCTTTTGTCTCTTGAAGCAATAAAGTGTTAGCTATTGTAACCCGGTGTGTTCACTTGGCAGTTGGCCAAAAAGTATTAGGATACTTGCACACGGCACAACACGGAGCTTATTGACTCATAGCTCATCTATACATAGAGCCACTACTAGTGAATAAGTAGCTCTCATTAGCAATTGCTGTTACATTGCTAAACAAGTACACTTCTCTAGTAGCTGTTTGGTAAAGGTGCGGCAAAATCCTTTACATTGGTGGCAGCAGTGGGATACTAGTGAACGTTAGACACTACTAGAGAAGCTGTACACAGCCAAACACCACCCCTACTCATTGCCCGAGTATTGGTGTTTCCTATACTGTAATAGTTGCCTGGTAGCAGCCAAACTACCACCCAGGGACACTGTTACACCCCTTGCTCTGACCCGGTGGTACCCCCCACCCGGCAGAACACCCCCCTCCCCTTGTTGTGTTTGATAAGAGAACTACAGTCACCCTGCTCGGTGAACTCGGTAGTCGCTGTACTGCTCACGCGAGATCGTACAGGCATCTCTTTCGAACCCTGGGTACCCCTCTCAGCTGTGCAGGGTACCCCTCTCAGCTATGCAGTGTACCCTGCGTACGCTGTACCGAGTGGTATAGAAGCTGTCCTGCCTATATTAGGCCAGAGTTTCTCACCCAGTGTTGACACGGCATTGACGCAGTGTGCTGTCAGTCTTCCACTGTTCATCTGGTACACAGAGTTGTCTCCTCCCGTGCTGACAGACCCTGCTGATTGTGAAGGCTATACTCCACGTTGATGGCCACACAGAGAGCCAGGAGCACTGGGCGGTCGCCAGTGGGCACAGCTGAAGCTGAGGCTTTAGACAGACTCACACAGACCCTGCGAGGAGTGTTACAACACCCTGCACCACCCCCTGCCCCTACATGGAACTTCAAACCTCCTAAGTTCGATGGGCAAGGTGATGTAGAGTACTTCATCACACGGTTTCTAGAAGTCGCTGAAGCAAATGAGTGGAATGCTCGCCAAACCCTGCTCCATGTGAGAGAGGCACTTCGTGATGAAGCACTGGATTGTGGTAGACCCAACACCCTGCAAGCAGTGTTCACAGCACTTCGTGCTCGCTTTGGCCTTACACGCAGAGAGGCGCTACAGAGTGTTGCACACTTGAAGAAGGCATCGAAGACTTCCCTCCAAGAACATGCTAGCGAGGTGGAAAGACTAGTTCGAATAGCCTATGAAGATTTGCCAGACAGGCACGTAGAACGCGTGATACTAGAGACGTTCTCCTCCACCCTGGGTAACCCAGATCTGCAACGCCATTTGTTAGCAGTGGATCCACAGAGTCTGGAAGACGCAGTTCGTGCTGGAGGCGAGTTCCTCCACATCAAGGCAGTTCCTGACTCGAAACCATCCAGGGTACGAGCTATAGAAAGTGATGAAGAGGAAGAAGAACCCTGTAAGCCTTCCATGAAACCATTCCATCATTCTCAGACTGCTGCCATGATGTCGCAGGCCCCAGGAGGGATGGCTCACCCATGTCGAGTTACTAACAACCCCACAGTGAGCTACCCCCCTCCACCCCAACAGCCAGCGCCCGTGTCGGTAGAAATGATGACTCATCTACTCCAGACAGTACAGAACATGGCTATGGAGTTGCAACAAATGAAGCAGTGGCAACAACCGGTGCATACACCCCCTTCGGTGCCCCCGGGTTCCTTTCCTGTGGGACACACCCCTTCTGTGATGTATGCACCCCCTGTTGGTATGTACCCTGCTCCTGAAGTGACGCAACCTCCTGCCCGGGTACCCCACCACACGCCTAAGGTGGTGCACAACCCTTCACCAGCTACACCTGTCACCCCTGTCATGGGACAGAACTCTCAACACACGGTGTCACAGCCTGCTACGGCGCGGTTGGTTCCCCCTCAGTGTTGGGGCTGTGGACGGACAGGCCATTATAGTAGAGGTTGTCCGTCTAAACCTAAGACAACCACCGTACCCAGAGCAAAGCCCGTGTCGGGAAACGACCAGCGCCCGCAGTAGTCACTCCCTTGACTAGCTGTAACAGGGCGCAAAAGTGGAAGAAAGAACTGGAAAGGATAGAGAAGCACAACCCTGTGTCTCCAAACCCTTCACCCGGGTCCTCTGGACCACCTCACAGAAAGAAGGCACCGCCTTCTCCACCTAAGTGGCAGCTACCAAATGACACAGACGGCACAGAGCCTTATGAAACCTCTGCCGCCGTACACTCCTTACTTGACCTATCTCCTTTGGAGCCTGTAGGTCCCCTGAAGAACCAGCCTGCCCCCGCTCAGAGACCTAAGCCAGTAGTTGCACCAGCCAGCCCGTTAGTGGAGCGCCCCTCACGCTCTAGAAATAGAGCGTCGCCTCCCCCCTCCCGAGCTGCAAAGGTCCAACCTACCCGGCTGTCTAACACTGAGATAGAACGGCCATACCGGGCAAGTTACTTCCTTCCAGGGAAACTTGAAGGCAAGTCAGTCACCCTCCTAGTTGATACCGGCTGCACCACAAATCTCCTATCCAAGCACGTCTTTAACCGTTTACCTGAGTCGGTAAGACAGTCAGTACAGGAGAGTGCGTCACATGGTATCCTTGCCGACGGCACCCAGATCCCTTTCTATGGCACGGTGAGAGCTACCCTCCGTCTCCGTGATGTGAAAACTGAAGCCACATTTGTTATCAGTCACATAAACGAGGACGCTATCTTGGGGATGCCCTTCCTCACCGACCATGATTGCCAAATGAGGTTCAGTGAGTGTGCCATCGTCGTAGCAGGAAAGGAGATGCGCTGTACTAACAAGGACGGTACATTGCTAATGAACAATGTTCAGGTCCTTCGTACCACACAGCTACCTCCAGGCATGGAATCTACCATCCTGTGTAAGGTCACCACGCAGAGTTACCTACCCCTTGGGTTAGTGGAGTCCCGACCCGGAGGTCCTCCAATTGCCGCTAGTCTGAACAAGCCAGATAGCAAGGGACATCTGTTGGTAAGGTGCATGAACCCGACTGCTCAGCCAGTAGAACTGAAGGCGGGAAGCACCGTAGGCCACTACAGAGGAGTGAGCCCTGAAGAGGTCGAGCAAACTGAGGTGGTTGCCATGTCCGCTTCCACCCCTCCTGTTCATTCTTCTCGCTCACCGGTTCCTCCTCACGTCGCTGAGTTGTATTCAGCCGCTCTCCCCCAGTGCCAGAACAGACGCGAAGCGCAGCAAGTAGCTGGGTTGCTACGACAGTATGCTGCCGTGTTCAGTTCGGGAGACCATGATGTTGGCCAAACCACCCTGGTCACGCACAACATCCCTCTCCTCCCTGGTACTCGACCCATCCGCCAACCCCCTCACAGGCTAGGCCCTGAGAAGGAGGCGGAGGCAGAGAGACAGGTGGAACAACTGCTACAGCGTGGGCTCATAGAACCAGCCTCAGGGGCTTGGAGTTCCCCCGTGGTTCTAGTGAGAAAAAAGGACGGTACATGGAGGTTTTGTATTGACTACAGAAGGCTGAACGCTGTCACGCACCAGGACGCCTACCCCCTCCCCCGCATCGATGAGAGTCTAGATGCCTTGTCGGGGAGCAAGTTCTTCAGTACCCTGGACTTGGTTAGTGGGTATTGGCAGGTCCCTCTTGATGAAGAGGCCAGTGAACGCTCTGCGTTTGCAACCCGTACAGGTCTGTGGAAGTGGAAGGTCCTCCCCTTCGGCCTCACTTCAGCTCCGGCCACCTTCCAGCGGTTGATGGAGAAGGTACTCCAAGGTCTACACTGGAAGACCCTCCTGCTCTACCTCGATGACATTATTGTCATCGCTCCTGACTTTTCCACTCACATACAGCGCCTGGCTGAAGTCTTTCAGCGCCTACAGCAGGCCGGTTTGAAGCTCAAACCCAGTAAGTGTGAGTTGCTAAAGCCAGAGGTCCGGTATTTAGGACACGTGGTGAGCAGTGCAGGAGTGGCCACAGACCCGGAGAAGGTTGCTGCTATAGCACACTGGCAGACACCCAAGGAGTTAAAGGGTTTACAAGCCTTTCTAGGTACCGTAGGGTATTACAGGCAGTACATCCCTGACTTCTCTACAGTGGCACGGCCCCTCACCCAGCTCACGAGTAAGCATGCTCTTTGGGAATGGTCTACAGACCAAGAGACCGCATTCCAGCAGCTGAAAGTGGCCATGACCCGTGCCCCTGTCCTGGGTTACCCTGACCCGAAGCTACAGTACACCTTAGACACTGATGCTAGCAATGCAGGTGTAGGTGCTGTGCTTTCGCAGGTGCAGGAAGGTAGTGAGCGAGTGATCGCTTACTACAGTAAGACGCTCAGTCCTCAGGAGCGCAACTATTGTGTCACACGGAGAGAGCTGTTGGCAGTAGTGAAGGCTGTCAAGCACTTCCGTCCCTACCTCTATGGGCAGCACTTCCGTCTTCGGACAGACCATGCCTCCCTGTTGTGGTTGTGTCGCCGCCGGGAACCCACCAGTCAGGTGGCTAGGTGGCTCGAGTCCCTCTCTGAGTTCAAGTACACCATTGAACATAGGAGTGGCCCCCGACACGGCAACGCAGACGGCTTGAGTCGCAGGTGTTCCCCTGAGTGTAGGCAGTGTGGTCACATTCAAGAAAGGGATGGTGGACCCTCTAAGGCTGAAGTTCAGCAAGAGTTGGCCTCCTCCTTTCGGCCCCAGCTCTCCGCTATTTCAGCTCCGACTCGGTTTGAGTCGCGGCCACCACCCCCCAGCACCACCACCTTCTCTGTCCCTCAGGTACCCCCCAATGCCGTTCAGCCCGTCCAACCGGATGTCGACCTTGTCCAGGCTCAAAGTGAAGGTAACCACGCTGTAGCTGTCATTTACCAGGCAGTGTCTACACAGCGTCCCCTCACTAAAGAGCAGTTGGAGCTCGGCAGCCAAGAGTTGAGACGACTGAACAACTGCATTGGGGCTATGAGACTCCGGACAGATGGTGTGCTGGAACTTCAGGTCTCTCCCAACCGTCGCTCCCGTTGGTGTGCGGTCTGTCCAGCAGGTCTCCGTGGTCACACGGTCTGGCAGACCCACTCTCTTGCGCACCAAGGAGTGCACAGGACCCTGAAGCGCCTCCAACTCACGTGGTACTGGCCAGGGATGACGGCAGATGTGCGCCGTCTGGTCAGGAGTTGCGAGGTTTGCCAGAGAGCCAAAAGTGGTGGCACCAAGTCCAGTCCCGGCCGCCAGCGCATGTACGCTGGCCGCCCCTGGCAGAAGTTGGCCGTTGATTTGGTGGGCCCTTTCCCTGAGACAGAGCGTGGCAATGCCTGGATCCTGGTGTTGACTGACCACTTCACCAGGTGGCAAGACGCTCTGGCCCTGCCAAATGCCACGGCCCCAGTGGTAGCAAGCGCTCTGGACGAGCAGGTCTTTTGCTATATGGGCATCCCTGAGCAGATGCACACGGACCAGGGGGCTCAGTTTGAGTCCCACCTGATGCAGGAGTTGTGTGCTCTGTGGGGTATAGAGAAGACCCGTACCACTCCTTACCACCCACAGGCCAATGGGATCGTAGAGAGGAATAACCGGGTCCTCGGTGATTCCCTCCGATCACTGCTCTTGAAGCGCAGTCCAGGTGACTGGGACTTGCTGCTCCCTCAACTGATGAGGGCCTTCAGAGCCACCCCTCATTCCACGACGGGTGAAACGGCCAACTATATGATGCTGGGCAGGGAACTACGACTGCCAGATCAAGTGTCCTACCATCCCCCTCTGACTGATTGCATGCCCGTGCACGAGTACGCCCAGAACCTCAAATTGAGACTGGAGGAAGTACACGAGACGCTACGAGAGCAGCAAATGGAAGTCAGAGCTGAGGAAGGTGAAGAGCCCGGCTTATACACGGTTGGAGACCAAGTGTGGTTAGAGAACCGTCGTAGGCGCCGAGGCGAGAATCCAAAGCTACAGGCCAAATTCATCGGCCCCTTTGAGATCGAGGAGGCGTACAGTAATCACACCTACCTCATAAGTAGGCAAGGCCAGCAGTCCGTGCAAAACGAATGCCGCCTTAAGCCCTACTACCCCAGTGTTGACCCCAGAGGGCGAGCGCCAGCGGCAGTGGAGCCTAGGCGGCGTCCTAACATGCGTGGGACGCGTGCGCGTATAGCACCTCCACCCCTGTCTCCCCTGCCTGCGCCCCCTCTGTTTGAACCACCGCCATTAGAGACTAATTTGCCTCCTCCACCAGAAAGGAGAGTGCCAAATTTGGAGCGACCAGTTGCAAGAAGGCCTGCCACTCCCCCAGTAGCTGAGACACCCTCACCTCCTGCACAGACTGAGAGTCAACCACCACCTGTGTCATCACAACGGCCACGAAGGAACGTCGGCCCACCCATGCGCTATGGACAGCCTCTATGCCATCTCATTGCAACTGCAAAAGGAGTGGATAGAATGTCAGAAATTGCCAAAACACCTGAGGTTCAAACGGCTCTCCCGGGTGAAGTTCTTACAGACACCCCAAACTGGGTGTTGTTAGAGAAAGAACACTCTAGCGAAGGGTCCAGAGAGAGCAAACGTTTAGGAGTTGCTAGTCAGACAGAGTGGATGGACAACTGGGTTGGTCGCCATAGCTCCTCCAGTGACCCCTTGGCGCTCCAGCAGACACCCCCTCTTCAGTGGCTGTCCACGGAGTTTCCACCACTCCCTACTGCCTCCCCACCCTGCAGTGTACCCACTGTGCCGGCATCAAACACTCTCACCTATAGCCAGTGTGTTTCGAAGCTTTCTTCCACCCCTCCCCCGACCCGGGATGACCTGGGGCTGAGTCTGAGTACAGTGGCGGGACAGGAAAAGTCACCTGTGGGTACTAGACCACCCCCCACGGTCACCAGAGAGCGTATGTAGACGCTGGGGAAGATTATCCCTGGTAAGAGGAGAGGAGCGGAGCTCTTGGCTGGACCTTCTAAGCGGGGCCATTCCCCCCTTTACAGCCACCCCCTCCTCTGTACCAGGTTATCCTCCATGAACCGTGAGAACCGTGGCCACCTCATGACTGGTTAACTATGAGTACGGCGATACTAATAGTTGAAGCGGCCTATGTAATGGAATTTAGCATAGGTGGCCTCTCTCTCATTGATGCTAAGCTAGCCAGCAGGCAGTGCGTAAACATTCCTTAGCATACTAGACTCAGCTCCGCCTGACTGCCCTCAGTACAGAGATGTATGCGTTGCCTACCGCAAAGATGGATGAGTCAAGAATTCAGCAGGGGATTTCCCGCCTTACTGAGAAGCTGGACTGGCGCTTTATTGTTGTTACCTATTGCTAAGTATATGTTTTCATTGCGCCTGCTTGTTCTTGTTATTGTGTTGACCTATATTATTGTTATGCACCAATCACCTTATGTTATTTTTCAACTGCTTGATTAGCATATCTACTGCATAACTTTGTTGACATGTGGCCCAGTGGGCAGATTAGATTGTGCGCTTATGAAGAGAGGTACTCTGAGTAAGCTTTTGTCTCTTGAAGCAATAAAGTGTTAGCTATTGTAACCCGGTGTGTTCACTTGGCAGTTGGCCAAAAAGTATTAGGATACTTGCACACGGCACAACACGGAGCTTATTGACTCATAGCTCATCTATACATAGAGCCACTACTAGTGAATAAGTAGCTCTCATTAGCAATTGCTGTTACATTGCTAAACAAGTACACTTCTCTAGTAGCTGTTTGGTAAAGGTGCGGCAAAATCCTTTACAATATTGTCATACAGACTAGTCAGCACAGGATTCACCTCTATGAGAGTATTGAACTGCAATGGAGTAGCGGCAGCATGGTAACTGATGCCATCAAGGTTAGTCAGTCCAGTTTGGCAGAGTCTTTCGAACCAGAATTACCAGTATTGATACAGAAATGCTTCAGCTTGCTGGCAAGAAGTTATCTCCTCTCCACCCAGGCATACGTGGAGGCCTAGTTTTTATTATAACTAAGAAAAATGTCGTTTCACTGAATTCTCATGTTGCAATAGACCAAAAAAAATCAAATATTGTAAAACTTGCAACTCAAACTGTCCGCTGGTAACTAGCACCAAATTTGTTTTTTGTGAAAATGGCAATATTTGAAAGTAACGACAACTTGGTACCCTTTAATGACCATTTAGCACCTGATGAATGCTGTGCGTTTAACTCTATGTACAGCGAATTATTACAACTGCTAGTGACGCATAAGCAATTTCATTAGAAGCAAAGTTAAACCAAAATCTAACGCAAGCTGTAAATCAGTTGATGTACGGCCATTTTGTATCACCATAAATTAAGAGTTTAGTGATATCTCTTTGTAGAGTTAAACATAATGCTGATATATCGATAATAGTTTCCAAAGTTTTATTTTTAGTTCACGTCATAAAACAGTAATTGTGTAAGGAAGTTTACACAATTCATACAGCCTTAATTCGCCGAAATTTATCACAAATCGAACTACACAGTCTGGTAATTTTAAACGTCTTTCAGCATTATGACTTACCAGATGTAACAGGGTCATTGAGTATATGAGGGGACCATCCTTCCATTGTTTGATAATGAGAAACTTGCCCAGACTTATGCTAGATGTCTCTAATCAGATTGAAAGTTTCTGATAAAATAGGGATACTTATATACTCCTTGTCTGATACGATTTATTTTTTACCTGATAAATACTTGCAGTAGGTCATTCTCCGGCATCATTTGTTTCACAGTTGTTGTTTAACCCACAATGCACCACTTCTGCAGTGCATCATGGGTGAATAACTTACACTTCTGTGATGATTTCATGCCGTGTATTCTCACACTTTTACTTCCCATTAAATATTTAAATTTTGTCAGCCCAAGTGGATCTCAAGGGTTCCTATATTATTCATAAGTCTATTGTTATAAATAGGGTGGTTGGAGATTTTATTGATGTTTTTTGTTTGCCCATCATCCATAGATACATTCTACAGCAGATACATTCTACAGCAGGTACATTCTACAGCAGGTACATTATACCAGCCATATGTGCACAAGCTTTTTATGTCTTTGTTTTATATAGTTGTGTAAAATTGTCATTACAGTGGGATATCACTAAATCACGCAATGTGTTTCAGCACCTTCTGATTTCCACCAATGAAGTATTTTCTTTCACTGAAGTAGTAAGTAATTTTACTCTCTGTGATTTGGCTTTCTTGATGGGTGATCTAGTTTTGGTTCATGAGTTTACCTTGGTGGGTGGTCTAGTTTTGGTTTATGAGTTTACCTTGGTGGGTGGTCTAGTTTTGGTTTATGAGTTTACCTTGGTGGATGGTCTAGTTTTGGTTTATGAGTTTACCTTGGTGGGTGGTCTAGTTTTGGTTCATGAGTTTACCTTGGTGGGTGGTCTAGTTTTACTAAGTTATTAGACCACCCAGTGAGTGGTTCAGCTTTGGGTAAGGTGACTCTGTTAGATTGATGAGGGTGTTTTCTCAGTGATAAGAACTAGGCAAAGAGAAAGTTGTGAGCAAAGACTAAATATGAAGTAACGAAAAGTGGAAATACACAAAGATGTGATGGGAGAACATAAAAATTTTTATTGAATGCTAACAGAGTTGATGTGATGGTAGCACAAAAGTTTGTTAAAGGACTCATTGATTTTAATAATAACACTTGACAATTAGAAATGCTAATAGTAAGTGAATAAATTAATAGCTTCTGGACTGCGACGGTCTTTCTCAATACTCATTTGGATTTTGAAATATCGAACAAACAAATTTTGCACTGTTAAATATATATAGATTGTTGACTAGATTGTTGATTAGATTTAAGTAAAAAACAAATAGCAATGTTTGTAAATAAACCAGCTTGATAAGTTACTTAAAGTAAAGTTGAAACATTCTTCTAAAAATCCCAACACCAAAATTTTTATTTTCGGAAAAAATATTATTTCTACAGCCCTAGAAGTAATATTTTTACCGAAAACCGTTATATGTTAAAATTAACGGCGTAATTAATGCTTTGACTAAATTGTCTTTTCCAATGTAAAACTGGGTTGTCTTTGTTGAGGAACAACTGCGAAGGATAGACATCTGGTCCTGGGAACCTCTAGTCACTCCTGGCGTATGTACTCGTATAAGCGCAGTCCTTATTGCATTTGTCTCCAAGTACGTATCAGTTACAATTAGTTAAGTGCCTGCAGAAACCCATGACAACTCGTCTCTCGACCAATGGAGCCAAGGTCAAAGGCTCAAAACTTTTCAGTCAAAGAAGCCCTTGGCAAAAGTACAACAACATCTGGAAGTGATACTGAATTAGAAGATTGCACACAACCAGGTAATACAGCTGTACACCTTGTTATGTGTCTAGACAATGTATCAATGTATCAATGTATCATGTGATGTGTACGGGCATTCACTATGCTTTTGTCTACAGAAACATGCAAAGATGATGACAGCAACAGGTACAGACGTCAGACCCAATCATCCGCTGTCTTAGCCTCCACAATTGCTGTCACACAGAACCATCCTCTTGGAAGATTAGCAGATGTGATAAATGGAAGCCACAACAAATCAGGAAGTTCATCTCTAGAGCTGGCTAACAGACATCTCGGTGAGGAGTCGTCGTTGCCGATCTGCACTTGCTTGCAGGTAAGAAATGTGCTTTTAATTGCAGCTTCTCACTTTTCTCGACTGAAGAATAATCGGTCGACGAAAGTTAAAAACTACAATATTATCATAATCACTCATATTGTAAAAATTATTGAAATATTGTTATTATATAAAATAGTGATCTCTTTTTTTCTGTGACACAGGCTCATCCTCTCATATCCTCTGTTGACTTGAGTTACAACTCACTTGGGGAACGAGGCGGCATTAATATTGCTCTAGGTTTGATTACCAACCCACATGTCAGTCATTTGGTAAGAATGTTCTAGAAAAACCTACAAGTTTCTAAACGTTGTCAGTGTTACACGCTGCAGTCATTACAGATAGCCCGTGTTCCTGTTGCAGGCTTTAGCAGGTAACAAGTTTGGTAAGACAAAAGTGCCGGCCTATCTGATGGTTCTTCTGGCACAGAACCACATCATACAAAGAATAGATCTTTCTAGTAAGTTCCAGCAGAATCTGCTTCACAAGCCATTGTTTTTTGGTAGCTGTGACAAATAATTTAAACAGAAATTTTAAGATTCCTCTTCCTATCTTGTAAAGGTCTAAATCTGTTCTCCATCTGCAGCTAATTTGGGGATCCATAGTTTAAACTAAAACT
Source organism: Cryptosula pallasiana (assembly GCA_945261195.1). NCBI lineage: Eukaryota > Metazoa > Bryozoa > Gymnolaemata > Cheilostomatida > Cryptosulidae > Cryptosula > Cryptosula pallasiana. Next base: position 31,688,392 of record OX183130.1, read on the forward strand.
TGCTTTGTGGTTGGTTCGACTCGCTTGTATGAGTAAGTTTGTAGACTCAGCAAAGATTAGTAAGTAAAAGTGATTTGAACTTAGATTCTAATAAGCTAATTTTAGCATTTTAAGCTGATGGAGTGTTAAACATGCCACTTATTTTGAAGTTTGAATGTCAAACAGTCTAATATTATTAGTTCCTACAAAATCTTTAAACATGGATCGATTCAACAGGTTATATTTTTAAGTAGTGCTTTCCAGAGTCAAAAACTTTATTAGCCTGCACCAGTTGCAGTCTCCAAAATCTTGTATAACTACCAACAATATAGTAACGTCTACTAGTAATGTTGGAGTAACGTCAACTAGTAATGTTGGAGTGACATAAACTAGTAATGTTGGAGTGACGTCAACTAGTAATGTTGGAGTGACGTCAACTAGTAATGTTGGAGTAACGTCAACTAGTAATGTTGGAGTAACGTCAACTAGCAATGTTGGAGTAACGTCAACTAGCAATGTTGGAGTGACGTCAACTAGTAATGTTGGAGTAACGTCAACTAGTAATGTTGGAGTGACATAAACTAGTAATGTTGGAGTAACGTCAACTAGTAATGTTGGAGTAACGTCAACTAGTAATGTTGGAGTAACGTCAACTAGCAATGTTGGTTTATCGTTAAACCTGAAGAAAATACGTTTTGGAATTATTCAAACTCACAAAATACGTATACGTTAGATTAGCAAAGACCTAGCACCCTCAACTACAATTACATAGCTCAACTTGTTGCATATTTTCCGGCTAAATGTACATGTTTTTACAGAAAATGAGTTTGATGACAAAGACATCTACCTTATATCTGGCGGGATCATGGTAAGCATGAGCAAAACTACAGTAACAGTTATCTAGACCTCAATGGTCATCAACAACAGCAAATAGAGATCTTGTTTTGATTAATGAACCAATAAAACTTATATAAAATTTGAGAAACTGTTTTAATAAATAAATCAGAAAATGAAAAAAACACCCCATGTTTATGTTACAGGAAAACGATTATATCGTGGACATAGACCTCAGCCATAATCTTGTCGCTGAAATTGGCGCAGGATATTTGGGTCGAGCGTTAGCTATCAATAACTCCTTGGATAGAGTAAACCTTTCAAATAACTGCATCAGACACTCCGGAGCTGTAAAACTGGGAAAATCCATTATGGTATGTTTGTCTGACTCTTGATAAAACAGTTTAAGAATGGGGTCCCAGTGGTTGTATAGGGGTCCCAGTGGTTTTATAGGGGTCCCAGTGGTTTCATAGGGGTCCCAGTGGTTTCATAGGGGTCCCAGTGGTTTCATAGGGGTCCCAGTGGTTTTATAGGTGAGGTTAGTAGTACAGAGACGAAGTCTGACTGCTACTACGCTACAATGCTACAAATAATAACGAAAGTCAACCCATTTTATGTTTTTTATTTAGATTTATGAAATCTGCCACTAACTATTCATAAGCAGTAAATAGGTATGGGGTGTATATTACTGATGATGCGCAATTCACATAAATCATCTCGGTATATCGCCACTGTGGAAGCAAGGGCGCACTTTCATTAGCTTACGTTGGCAAACTCAATCAAAACCAAAACGTCAAACTATGGTTCTATCCTGTTGTATTTATGTTCATAATATTTAATTAATTTTTCTCAAGTGAATAAACCATAGTACGTTCAAGAAAAAATTTTCAAAGGCTAGATCAGTCCCTTACGCTTTATCAAAGATGATATTTTTGCCATATGAGCTGCTTAAAATATCTCAAATTGAGGTATAGTCAAGCAAGTCAAGATTTCTAGTGATAAGCTATGCAATCGATTATACTACTTTCGGTTGCATCGCTAAAGAGAAACTACTATGCCGGGACCCAAGTGGGTATATCCATAGAATTATCTCCCCTTCTAGAACGCTAACTGTAGGTGGAACATTACATGATCGGATGGTGACAGAGTGGACTATATATAATTGATATAGTACACAGTGAGCGTAAAAATGGCAACATAAAAGGAATCAAATCCTCTATCACAGTCGCCGTTATGATTAGCACATCCCTGTTTAAAAGGACTATTTTTACAACAGAGATAATTTGTTATAAAAACGACAATTATTTGGGGGAATAATAGTGTGGTGCTCCATTTTGCGCTTCCCAAAAGTCACCAGCCGCTATCAACTAGTTAGCGTTCTAGGAGGGGAGGGGAGATAATTCTATGGGTATATTAAACAAGCGTAAACTTAAAAAGTTAATTTTCGGAATTTGCTTCCACATTGCTACCAGTTGTTTTGTTTTATCGTATCTCTTTCTTTCAAATTTAGTATAACTTTGTGCTGACGGAGATTTGTTTGAGAGGAAATGGATTAGCTTACCAAGGAGCGCTGGCTATCAGAGAATGTTTGTTCAAGAATACATACCTCAGAACTTTAGACATCAGTGGAAACAGAATTAATTGGGAAGGAGCTATTGTAAGTTGAGCAGTTTGATCTTCTTTGTGAAAGAAAAGGGGTGAGCAGAGGTGTTTCTTTTACACAATTCAATCTGCAAAAATAATTAATTATTTTATTCTATTTTTTAACTAACTACAAACTAATAAAAATTGAGTAATTTATTTTTTCCAATTATTTATAAGCAATGTTAATTACTAATGTGTGCATTTTACATCACTATAGGTTCTGGCACATGGATTAGAGGCAAACACTACATTGCACACATTTGCAGCAGGAAACAACCCTCTCACTACAACAGGATGTATGGACATTATAGATGCGGTCAGCAGTACATGTAGCCTAATGGTGTTAGACCTGCACGTATGTTCTAGTTACCTGAAATTTGTGTTTGCACGTAATAATAATAATGTTGTTTCTCGATTGAAGAGAATCAAGAATATTAGATGGGAGATATGTTGGTGTAAGATTCTTTATTTCCTATGCTTTACTAAAACATTAATCATAAAGCATTTTCTCATTCTGTCCGAAGAAAATGTTATTTTAAAACTATTGATTCAATTTGCTTTTTCATTTTATGCAACATGATAGAGTATGATCCCATAGTTGCAAATCAAAATCTCACAATTTATGCAGGATGTGAATGTAGTAAAAGAGTTTCGCCAAGTTGTCCAGACAATAAAAGATACTAACCCTGAGTTCAAGGTCATTCGTGGTCAAGTTGTGCGCAGGCATGACATTCTAGGACTCCGCAACAGTAAGTTTGTTGTTCTGGTTTCGTTTCAATAAAAAAATAACTGTTTGACACATTTTATAGTGTAAGTTCCATTAATCTATTGTTAGAGCGAGCCGTCCACCCGATGCACAAGATTGTGACTTACTTGTTGGAGAGAGAAATTCGACCTGTTGAATTACTCAGAATTATGGACAAGACCGTCTCCTTTAGAATTTCTAGTGAAGAGCTCATTGAGAGATGTCACGTAGGTTCCATTGAGGTGTTTCATAGAAACATAGAAATAAAGTTATAGGTGCATAAATCATTTTGGTAATATATTTAGCAACTGGGTATTGACATCAAGTGGTATGAGAAGAAAGAGTTGGTACACTACATCTTGGACACAGATCTCTCTGAAAACCTATCAAATGTTATCATTACTTACAGGTGAGTTATTTAGATGCTAATGAAACATTTTTGAAGTGACAATCGCCTACACAATGTATATGTTTGTATGAGTGAATTTATTTTTTTCAGCATTCTGTTGAGAAGTATAGTGACATTTATAGAGGAAGAGAGGTTGCACAGAATAGCTGAGAGAAGGAGAGTTCAGGCTCTGGTCAAATACCAAAGAGAGCTTTTAGACCAGCTCCTGCCTCAGGTTTCTGTCAGCTCACAAGTCAACGAGATGACCGGAGGTGAATTTCTTAACCATTCTCGAAATGTAAACTATGATTGATTGATGGTGTTCAAATTGCTAATTATTATTACTTTTCTGTCAAAAAGGCTACTCACCATGGAATAGAAATTGTTCTGAAGCTTTAGATTTTTTAAAAGCATTTTGAAGACAGCTTTAGTAATAAAGAAAATCAATTTTTTTACAGATATTTACAACATTTACAGTAATTTAATGAAAAATACTGCTATTTTGTTTGCTTGCTTCAAAATTTTCAAATCAGACACTCACTCAAAAACTTTTTGGCATTTTTAAAATAGTAATTGTTGTAACGATTTTTGAAAGCTCTACAAAATTGTATCACATGAATAAAATGCTTCCAAGCAAGGGATTTATGTGGCAGCAATATTTTTCAAGGTCTGCTGGAGAAACTCTTTGTATGTGATGACAAAGATGAAGTTATAAATAACAGGCTCAAGAAGGCTGTCAAATCTCTCGCTGCAAAAAGGAAGGCTTATACCTTCAATAGAATCCGCTTATGAGTGGTTCGATATATCAAAGTTGACTAATACACCAGATGCGTAGGAGTTGTCTCTACTTTACTGCTGACACATGATCAAATTAAATTCCTTTATTGATTTTATTTGAGTAACCCGGCCTTATTTTGTTTGCTGATTTGTATTTACTAACTAACGTGTCTTAATTTTCATACCTCTGGTAAACTAACTGTCGCTTTTCAAGCACTTTATTTAACACTTTTTCCTAATAATTTTTTCTAATTATTATCAATGATACTTCTGGGTTGGTTCTATCAGATTGAGGAGAAGTGTTGACTTGAATTTCCTAATAAATTTGTTGTTTGCAAAATTTGTACTTCCATAGGGTTTGCTAGTTTTTATACTTTTGAAACGCAATAACGAGAAGAACATAAATTTATTCTAACTTTTGGGAGATATTGCAATGGATTTCAGTTAACGGCGCCATTCCTTGTTCGCTCTCTCCGTTACACCCCTTGCTCCCTTATACTCTCCACTCCTAGTACACTTACCCCACTCCTTACTCCCTTATACTCTCCACTCCTAGTACACTTACCCCACCCCCACCCCCTACTCCCTTATACTCTCCACTCCTAGTACACTTACCCCACCACCACCCCTACTCCCTTATACTCTCCACTCCTAGTACACTTACCTCACCCCCACCCCCTTATACTCTCCACTCCTAGTACACTTACCCCACCCCCTACTCCCTTATACTCTCCACTCCTAGTACACTTACCCCACCCCCTACTCCCTTATACTCTCCACTCCTAGTACACTTACCCCACCCCCTACCCCCTTATACTCTCCACTCCTAGTACACTTACCCCACCCCCTACTCCCTTATACTCTCCACTCCTAGTACACTTACCCCACCCCCTACTCCCTTATACTCTCCACTCCTAGTACACTTGCCCCACCCCCACCCCCTACTCCCTTATACTCTCCACTCCTAGTACACTTACCCCACCCCCTACCCCCTTATACTCTCCACTCCTAGTACACTTACCCCACCCCCTACTCCCTTATACTCTCCACTCCTAGTACACTTACCCCACCACCTACTCCCTTATACTCTCCACTCCTAGTACACTTACCCCACCCCCTACTCCCTTATACTCTCCACTCCTAGTACACTTACCCCACCCCCTACTCCCTTATACTCTCCACTCCTAGTACACTTACTCCAGCCCTTACTCCCTTATACTCTCCAATCCTAGTACACTTACCCCACCCCCACCCCCTACTCCCTTATACTCTCCAATCCTAGTACACTTACCCCACCCCCACCCCCTACTCCCTTATACTCTCCACTCCTAGTACACTTACCCCACCCCCTACTCCCTTATACTCTCCACTCCTAGTACACTTACTCCACCCTCACCCCTTACTCCCTTATACTCTCCAATCCTAGTACACTTACCCCACCCCCACCCCCTACTCCCTTATACTCTCCACTCCTAGTACACTTACCCCACCCCCACCCCCTACTCCCTTATACTCTCCACTCCTAGTACACTTACTCCACCCTCACCCCTTACTCCCTTATACTCTCCAATCCTAGTACACTTACCCCACCCCCACCCCCTACTCCCTTATACTCTCCACTCCTAGTACACTTACCCCACCCCCACCCCTTACTCCCTTATACTCTCCAATCCTAGTACACTTACTCCAGCCCCTACTCCCTTATACTCTCCAATCCTAGTACACTTACCCCACCCCCACCCCTTACTCCCTTATACTCTCCACTCCTAGTACACTTACCCCACCCGCTACTCCCTTATACTCTCCACTCCTAGTACACTTACCCCACCACCACCCCTACTCCCTTATACTCTCCACTCCTAGTACACTTACCCCACCCCCACCCCCTACTCCCTTATACTCTCCACTCCTAGTACACTTACCCCACCCCCACCCCCTACTCCCTTATACTCTCCACTCCTAGTACACTTACCCCACCCCCACCCCCTTATACTCTCCACTCCTAGTACACTTACCCCACCCCCTACTCCCTTATACTCTCCACTCCTAGTACACTTACCCCACCACCTACTACCTTATACTCTCCACTCCTAGTACACTTACCCCACCCCCTACTCCCTTATACTCTCCACTCCTAGTACACTTACTCCACCCCCTACTCCCTTATACTCTCCACTCCTAGTACACTCACCCCACCCCCTACTCCCTTATACTCTCCACTCCTAGTACACTTACCCCACCCCCTACCCCCTTATACTCTCCACTCCTAGTACACTTACCCCACCCCCGCCCCCTACTCCCTTTTACTCTCCACTCCTAGTACACTTACCCCACCCCCTACTCCCTTTACTCTCCACTCCTAGTACACTTACCCCACCACCTACTCCCTTATACTATCCACTCCTAGTACACTTACTCCAGCCCCTACTCCCTTATACTCTCCACTCCTAGTACACTTACCCCACCCCTACCCCCTACTCCCTTATACTCTCCACTCCTAGTACACTTACCCCACCCCCACCACCTACTCCCTTATACTATCCACTCCTAGTACACTTACTCCAGCCCCTACTCCCTTATACTCTCCACTCCTAGTACACTTACCCCACCCCCGCCCCCTACTCCCTTATACTCTCCACTCCTAGTACACTTACCCCACCCCCTACTCCCTTATACTCTCCACTCCTAGTACACTTACTCCACCCCCTACTCCCTTATACTCTCCACTCCTAGTACACTCACCCCACCCCCTACTCCCTTATACTCTCCACTCCTAGTACACTTACCCCACCCCCTACCCCCTTATACTCTCCACTCCTAGTACACTTACCCCACCCCCACCACCTACTCCCTTTACTCTCCACTCCTAGTACACTTACCCCACCACCTACTCCCTTTACTCTCCACTCCTAGTACACTTACCCCACCACCTACTCCCTTATACTATCCACTCCTAGTACACTTACTCCAGCCCCTACTCCCTTATACTCTCCACTCCTAGTACACTTACCCCACCCCTACCCCCTACTCCCTTATACTCTCCACTCCTAGTACACTTACCCCACCCCCACCACCTACTCCCTTATACTATCCACTCCTAGTACACTTACTCCAGCCCCTACTCCCTTATACTCTCCACTCCTAGTACACTTACTCCAGCCCTTACTCCCTTATACTCTCCACTCCTAGTACACTTACCCCACCCCCACCACCTACTCCCTTTACTCTCCACTCCTAGTACACTTACCCCACCCCCTACTCCCTTATACTCTCCACTCCTAGTACACTTACCCCACCCCCGCCCCCTACTCCCTTATACTCTCCACCCCTAGTACACTTACCCCACCACCTACTCCCTTATATTCTCCACTCCTAGTACACTTACTCCACCCCCACCCCCTACTCCCTTATACTCTCCACTCCTAGTACACTTACCCCACCCCCTACTCCCTTATACTCTCCCCTCCTAGTACACTTACCCCACCCCCGCCCCCTACTCCCTTATACTCTCCACTCCTAGTACACTTACCCCACCCCCTACTCCCTTATACTCTCCACTCCTAGTACACTTACCTCATCCCTTACTCCCTTATACTCTCCACTCCTAGTACACTTACCCCACCCCCTACTCCCTTATACTCTCCACTCCTAGTACGCTTACCTCATCCCTTACTCCCTTATACTCTCCACTCCTAGTACACTTACCCCACCCCCTACTCCCTTATACTCTCCACTCCTAGTACACTTACCTCATCCCTTACTCCCTTATACTCTCCACTCCTAGTACACTTACCCCACCCCCACCCCCTACTCCCTTATACTCTCCACTCCTAGTACACTTACCCCACCCCCACCACCTACTCCCTTTACTCTCCACTCCTAGTACACTTACCCCACCCCCTACTCCCTTATACTCTCCACTCCTAGTACACTTACCCCACCCCCACCCCCTACTCCCTTATACTCTCCACTCCTAGTACACTTACCCCACCCCCACCACCTACTCCCTTTACTCTCCACTCCTAGTACACTTACCCCACCCCCTACTCCCTTATACTCTCCACTCCTAGTACACTTACCCCACCCCCTACTCCCTTATACTCTCCACTCCTAGTACACTTACCCCACCCCCTACTCCCTTATACTCTCCACTCCTAGTACACTTACCCCACCCCCTACTCCCTTATACTCTCCACTCCTAGTACACTTACTCCACCCCCACCACCTACTCCCTTTACTCTCCACTCCTAGTACACTTACCCCACCCCCTACTCCCTTATACTCTCCACTCCTAGTACACTTACCCCACCCCCACCACCTACTCCCTTATACTCTCCACTCCTAGTACACTTACCCCACCCCCTACTCCCTTATACTCTCCACTCCTAGTACACTTACCCCACCCCCTACTCCCTTATACTCTCCACTCCTAGTACACTTACCCCACCCCCTACTCCCTTATACTCTCCACTCCTAGTACACTTACCCCACCCCCTACTCCCTTATACTCTCCACTCCTAGTACACTTACCCCACCCCCTACTCCCTTATACTCTCCACTCCTAGTACACTTACCCCACTCCCTACTCCCTTATACTCTCCACTCCTAGTACACTTACCCCACCCCCTACTCCCTTATACTCTCCACTCCTAGTACACTTACCCCACCCCCACCCCTTACTCCCTTATACTCTCCACTCCTAGTACACTTACCCCACCCCCACCCCCTACTCCCTTATACTCTCCACTCCTAGTACACTTACTCCAGCCCTTACTCCCTTATACTCTCCACTCCTAGTACACTTACCCCACTCCTTACTCCCTTATACTCTCCACTCCTAGTACACTTACCCCACCCCCACCCCTTACTCCCTTATACTCTCCACTCCTAGTACACTTACCCCACCCCCTACTCCCTTATACTCTCCACTCCTAGTACACTTACCCCACCCCCACCCCCTACTCCCTTATACTCTCCACTCCTAATACACTTGCCCCACCCCATTTTCATTTTTTACCAGTGCTAGACCGCTTGAATGTTACCCATTTTGTGAAATTTCCCTTTCCTTTCTGTTATACAAGTAGTAGTGATGCCATATCCTCCCTCCCACTACACCCCCCCCCCCTTTACTCCCAAAGTTTCCAAGTTTCTAAGTCTAAACCCTTGCATCATTTCTTTCTTGCTCTGAGAATTTCAATTTTTTGCGTGAATTGATATCTCCCCAGCCCCCATATAAGTTTTAAACTTGTAATAGCTGATATTTGTACAAGTTGCCTTCTCTTTGGACACACAACTCCCTCAAGCTAGGTAATCCTATGAAGCTGGAGTTATCATAACCGAGGAAAACTGTGCTAGAGACAAATGGAATGCAGACAAGTAAGCTGGCACCTCAGAGATAGCTACCAAAAATGGTTTATAATACGCCTGCTTATAGATGACCAATAGGTCACTGTCATTTCAACAGTATTTAACTCTATATGAACATGTAGTACCAAATAATGTTGTAGTCGATCAGCTGGATAAGGGAATGATAATACTTGCTGTTTATTTTAGAAACTTATTACAGTTTGGTTAACTTGTACCGTTGTATAGCAGGTCCGGCTGGTTGCCATGGTTATATCTGGTATTGATTAGTAGTTGAATTCGGTGGTTAGTTGAAGCCATAGTTGAATCTAAGGTTGGGCTGACTCAAACTTTGGTCTAATCGACTTGGAATTCGGTCGAGCCAGTTAAAAATGTGAAATATCTATTCTAAATTGGTCTACCTTGCATTATAAGAGGTGTAAATCAATATACATTGTACAGTACCTTTGTATTTGCCCAACGCAGTTGTACATTAGCTGGAGCACAGGCTGAAATTCTTTACAATATTATAACACTTTGGGAAGATTTTTTTCAAGTTTTCGCATGTACATTTAAGAAAGTTGGTCCCTTAGTCTACAAGTTTTCATGTATACATTTAAGAAAGTTGGTCCCTTAGTCCGCAAACTTACACAAGCACTTATTTTGTGATACTAAACCAAGTTTTATTTTGTTTTTGTTGTGATGCATTTAAAAAGTGACTTACAGCTGCAAGCATATTTACCGAATATTAAAAAAATAGGTTTTAAACAGATTATCACTAACAGCCGGTTTTTGTTTTTTAAATGATAAACATATTTTTGTCTACCAGACTAATGCAACGCAAAATCAAAATTTTAAATTTTAGGCAAAAAACAAGAACATCCAATTTTTACATGATATTTACTAGCTAACCAATGCTAGTGATTGAGTTGTGTTCTCCACTCACTCGATGGCGTTTTAAAGAATTGCTATTGATCCAATATCCACCGAGCTATTGCTGTAAAGGTGTTTTCTATAATGTAAACATTCTGTTCATTATATTCTGTAGTGTCATTGGTTAAATAGTTTTTGTGTTCGTAGAATAAGTGGATGATATTCCATTGCTTCTGTAGAACTTCTACCTCCAGGGCTTCCAGCCATAACAATACAACTATTTCTGCATAAACAAAACATGAATGGAACATTTATATATGATATACTGAAGGGTATATAACATTTATATATGGTATACTGAAGGGTATATAACATTTATATATGATATACTGAAGGGTATACAACATTTATATATGGTATACTGAAGGGTATATAACATTTATATATGGTATACTGAAGGGTATATAACATTTATATATGGTATACTGAAGGGTACACAACATTTATATATGATATACTGAAGGGTATACAACATTTATATATGATATACTGAAGGGTATATAACATTTATATATGGTATACTGAAGGGTATACAACATTTATATATGGTATACTGAAGGGTATATAACATTTATATATGGTATACTGAAGGGTATATAACATTTATATATGATATACTGAAGGGTATACAACATTTATATATGATATACTGAAGGGTATACAACATTTATATATGGTATACTGAAGGGTATACAACATTTATATATGATATACTGAAGGGTATACAACATTTATATATGATATACTGAAGGGTATATAACATTTATATATGATATACTGAAGGGTATACAACATTTATATATGATATACTGAAGGGTATACAACATTTATATATGATATACTGAAGGGTATATAACATTTATATATGATATACTGAAGGGTATATAACATTTATATATGATATACTGAAGGGTATACAACATTTATATATGGTATACTGAAGGGTATATAACATTTATATATGGTATACTGAAGGGTATATAACATTTGTATATGATATACTGAAGGGTATATAACATTTATATATGATATACTGAAGGGTATACAACATTTATATATGATATACTGAAGAATATTGTTGTGTGTCATGTAAAAAAGTATTTTATTGATATATACTGTGTGTATACGGTATATTGCAGTATATACAATATATATGTATATTGTAGAATATACAGTATATATATGGTGTATTGTAGGATATACAGTATATATATGGTATATTGTAGGATATACAGTATATATATGGTATATTGTATGATATACAGTATATATATGGTATATTGTAGGATATACAGTATATATATGGTATATTGTAGGATATACAGTATATATATGGTATATTGTAGGATACACAGTATATATATGGTATATTGTAGGATATACAGTATATATATGGTATATTGTAGGATATACAGTATATATATGGTATATTGTAGGATATACAGTATATATATGGTATATTGTAGGATATACAGTATATATATGGTATATTGTAGGATATACAGTATATATATGGTATATTGTAGGATATACAGTATATATATGGTATAGTGTATGATATACAGTATATATATGGTATACTGTAGGATATACAGTATATATATGGTATATTGTAGGATATACAGTATATATATGGTATATTGTAGGATATACAGTATATATATGGTATATTGTAGGATACACAGTACATATATGGTATATTGTAGGATATACAGTATATATATGGTATATTGTAGGATATACAGTATATATATGGTATATTGTAGGATATACAGTATATATATGGTATATTGTAGGATATACAGTATATATATGGTATATTGTAGGATATACAGTATATATATGGTATAGTGTATGATATACAGTATATATATGGTATACTGTAGGATATACAGTATATATATGGTATATTGTAGGATATACAGTATATATATGGTATATTGTAGGATATACAGTATATATATGGTATATTGTAGGATACACAGTACATATATGGTATATTGTAGGATATACAGTATATATATGGTATATTGTAGGATATACAGTATATATATGGTATATTGTAGGATATACAGTATATATATGGTATATTGTAGGATATACAGTATATATATGGTATATTGTAGGATATACAGTATATATATGGTATATTGTAGGATATACAGTATATATATGGTATATTGTAGGATATACAGTATATATATGGTATATTGTAGGATATACAGTATATATATGGTATATTGTAGGATACACAGTACATATATGGTATATTGTAGGATATACAGTATATATATGGTATATTGTAGGATATACAGTATATATATGGTATATTGTAGGATATACAGTATATATATGGTATATTGTAGGATACACAGTACATATATGGTATATTGTAGGATATACAGTATATATATGGTATATTGTAGGATATACAGTATATATATGGTATATTGTTGTATAATACAGGCATATCCCATAAACAAAGCTGCAAGCGTTGACCTACCTATAAACTGCCTACTTACGTTGTTGTACTCCTTCATCAGCCATTAAAGCAATTCCTGGATAGGGATCTAATATAGCCATCTGTGGTAACTCTCCCCCATTGTAATACCATAGATCTCTCCTGTAGTCTAACTTATATAGCTCTTCATACATTTGCATGAATACACAGTCAGTTGTAGACATCATTACCATATTACCTACAGAATAAATGTTGTAGAGAATTTGTGCTTGCCTCTACCGACAAGATAACAGCTATTCTTTACTGCATCACCAACAGGGACAGTATATTACACTACTACACATTCCACAGTTTAGTTGGGCTAGGGTCACAATGGCAGACTCTTAAACTCAGACAAGATACATGTAATGTCTAAGGCAATAGTAAAGTTATTGTCTTATAACTCAAAATGCATTGCAAATGAACAATTGAGAAAAGACTGAGCTACACTACTGCTCAGCTTTCTATAGTTCTACCGCACATGTAATGTTCAACCAATCATTTTCAGCCGCTACAACAGTATAAAAACAATACGTAAATGCTTACGAGTAATAACCAATGAACATACACCGAAGTTTTAGTCAATATCACAGGAAACGACTGTCCCATATATGGCAAGTCTCCTTCTCATAGTCTCTGTTTCTTTACTAGTGCTTAGTAGAGCAGGCTCTTACATAAGCGGCATGTTCACTGTAGTCTCTTAGTCAACCATCTTGGAGGGTATTACCTTTATACATTTCTCTACACTCAGTGATAACTACCATTTGAGTTCGGCTGCTCCTTAGCTGGGCTCGAGCTAGCAATACTTTCATGGAAGATGGGCACAGACGTGTTGAGTTGCACAGTCAACCAGTAGAGATTATTATGATTGGAAGCCTATCTATCTCTATGCTGATACCAGGCTAGCGGAACCCTCCCTAAGGCTGGACACTGATATATCTAGTTGGCCATACATTTAGACAAGATGACTACAGCTGTAAAGAGCCTGTCTATCTCAGAGCAGGATCACCAGGTTAGCAGATTTTTTCTAGAGCTGGGCACAGGTAATATAAATAACTAGTAAACTAGCTAGTAGAGTAGTTGACTCCACTCTCACTGATTCAGAAATAATCAAGTCCTATATGCTCAGAGTTTCAGCATCAACCGATATGTTTACAAAACTCTTTCAACTCATAAACAGAGCAAAACACGAAAGCTCACAGGTTATTGCATAGCTTACAATTGAATGAAAATTTTGCAAACAAAAAGGAATAAATAGTAAAATGGAAGCTAGATCATTATCTCAATCTCAAGCAATATAACATAGAAGAAATACTTGTCCATACGTATTCCTGAAGGGTACTTCATCGCCTATACGTATGCAAGCACCCTGGTTGGCACTTGTGTTATTTACTACATATTACTCAGCAAAACTTACCAAAAAATCTTGCCATTTGTGAATGAAAAATTATTATTATGTGTTACCATTCTTATTTCAGCATGGTTTACCACTCCACTGATTGATAATCATAGGTTTAGGCTACTTGACAAATAGTTGCAAATTATATGTTACTACTCACCCATATTGGTTTCGTCTGTAGACTTGGATACCACACAATGGTGTTTTCTCAACCTTCTGATGTTGTTTATTACAATACAATCATTGTCTAAGTATATCCCTCCATATTCTCTCAAAATCTACGAACAAGTTCATTCATCAACAAGTTACTGTGGAGGTTTTTTACTTCTTTCATAGACACGGGCACTTTTCGCTATACTTTTGCTGCCAATATCCCCAATGAGAAAAACCTGCCTCTAAATTGAACTGCTCACAGACATTGACATATAACCAATATCACTTTTTAGCTGTTATTTGCTCAGAGTCAAATTGGAAAAGGTAATTAGAAAGGAGTGCAGCTTGAATTGTTCAAATCGTTTCTATCACAGTAACATAGTGAAAAATTAAAACTTGCACTTAATTGAAATTTTCAAGTTTTGTATGTTAGAAAAAAATAAACTTGTTTGTCAGAAGTCCCGAGGTTTGCAAATTACGTTTAATCCCAAGTTCTTGCATGTTGGCAAATCCACTAATTTTGAATATTGGAAGGTCCCAAGTTTTTCATATTGAAAAATTCCAAGATTGGCTGGCATATTGAAAAATCCCAGGTTTTGTGTATTGGAAAATCCCAAGTTTTGTATATTTGAAAAATCTCAACTTTGGTAAGAAGCCCTCTCAACTTTTGTACAAAAACAACGCTCTAACTGTATTACGGAAGGAACTAGTATCTAATATTATATTTCAACCTGTATTCTTGCCAGATCGGAAGCATGTTCTACCCAGCCAAAGGGTTTTCCAAATATAGAAGTGGGTGCTTTTCTCATCATAAGTTTTATTCTAAAAAAGATACATTGACTTTTATGTTTCTGTATAACGAGAAGTAGGTAAATTCAATTTTATTGTTGAACTCAATGAGTCAGTTCCAGTGTTTGAATAAAGGTTTATTCGTAACTTTAGAAAAGACTGATCATTCCAGGCTAAGGCATTTCTTTTATAGTCAATGCTTGTAGCTTTGTCTAGCTTCACATAAAAAGCAAAACAAAAGCAGTGGCATAGCTAAGGGAAAGAAACAAGTAGAAAAAGCCTTTAGTTTAAATAATATTCTGGCTTTACATGAACGTTCATGTGACATCATAACATTTACTTAGCGCCACCTCATCAAACTAGACATTTTGTTGAAAGTTTCAATGTCTCACTTTACACAATTGTTTATTTTTTCTAATTGGTACTGCTTTGATAGAGAACACAGGCTCGGAATAATCAAGTGTGTTTGTTGATAAAAGCATCTTGAAATATAAACTTGTCGACAACCAAGAGGGTTGTTCAAAATTATGATTTCTCATTAACATTGATACTTACTTATCATTATCTTTAATCATGTCCCAGTACTTTCCCTCTGGTGGTACATTGGCATGTATATAAACCTTGTCTGCCTCTGCTACTTTGATTGCTGACTTTATAGACAGCATCTCATAAAACTTCATATTTGATTGGTTGAACCTGTAGATCCATGCAATCAAAGCTAGTAAGGCACTAAATGACCCGTTACCATTTTATGTGACATAATATGCAGTACAAAAGCAGCAATCTCAAAAGTCTTTTTCTACCTTTAATTACCTAATCAATTGTATTAAAAAGCAAGAAGTCAGCAAAACTGCTGGCTTGATTGGAGATTGATATACCACCAACGCACACTTTACTTGTAACATGAAAATGTTAACAGACAATATCAAATTATTAATCAGATGTGAAGACTAGGCTCCTCCTAGATGGCTGTCGCTCATAATGAGGAAAATTCAGACTCATCATTAGTTCAGTTTCTTAGCCTTAGTCAAGAAGTTTTGTTTTGACCCTCTATTAACAAAGGTGAGTGCTCCGCCATTTAACTGACCAACAGCTAACGTATTATCCTTTAAAAATTGGACTCTTTACCCCAAGTACTCGGCATAACATAAATGATATTCAGGGTAGGGGCTATAATAGGTAGGTAGCAATATTCCTTTATATTTGTATTTTAATCAATTAAAAGCATTGAAATACAATAACAGCTGGCATATGGTAAATAAGGGGAACTGATGGGGGCACTCTGATATGGTTGTCAGGTGGGTGAACAGCCGTAATAGCGTATAAGAATAGGTGGTCAGGGAGTATGGGAACCAGGAGAATCTTATCCTTAGACTCCATGGCAGAGATCGGCTCCTATCTTACTACTCATGGGAAAATGACACTTTTGCTACTGATTTTTTCGCACGATATTATGCTTACCTTACATAGTGATAGACATTAGGTATGATCTCATACTCTGTTGACAATAGATCGTTTATAATAGAGCCATTTGCCTGCAACTTCCTGTACAGTGTAGATATTGCCTTGGCTACGTGTTTTGGAACCTATCAACCCATTGTTGTGAATATTTAGTACTTGAAAAATCAGAAAAGAAATAATAAAAAAAGCCACTCTTAGTTTTTTATATATCAATAATAACTTTTTGAATAAAATGCTAATTATTATTTTATTATTATAATTATTGTTATCAGCAAAATAATCTTATCGAAATCTTTGCCCAACTTTATGTCTATATCCATAAATCTCATTAGATGTTTTTGTAAAGTACAAGTTGTGCGCAAAAGTGCTGTTGGACTTGCAAAGACAAGTAAAATCTACTGCACTTCAAAGAAGCCATTATTATTATTAATAATTAGTCAGTAAGTAATGGAATTCTGGTGAAACATCTTACTGCAGGTGAGAACTTTCTGCAGTTCATAGAAGTGTATCCAAATAAATGGTGACATGATTCAGCAGTTAGCATCAGTAGCAGTGCCCCAAACGTCAACAGCACCAGAGCAGCAAATGCTGTTTTTAGTTTAAAGATAAAAGACATCAGAAGAGAGCTAGTCCATCCACATTGTGTGTCTAGCAAAGAGTGCAGCGTTATGTAAGAACTTGCTAACAACGTATTGTTGTGGAACTTGGCAATCACTATTTGGCACCATATTCCATCTCTTTTCATTTGTTTCTTGCTACATTCTCAACTGACATTTAATGTAGAACAGTTTTTTTCCATAACAACTGTTTTGCTGTCTTTTTCCAACTTATTCATCATCTGTTACTGCCACACGCATCTGCCGCACACAGCTGCCGCACACAGCTGCCACTAGAAGTGTGCCATTCAGGGCAGCGAAACTTTCCATTTCCTCATTCTAACTCTTTGGATGAGCCACACTTTCAGCAGTTTCTAAATAAAAGTAATTTTTTCCCTATAAACTTCTGTCAAAAGAAAAATTCATCTCCGCTAAAGATCTAGGCGCAAATGAGCCATGTTTCGATTGGACACTCAACCTCATTAACACTTTTAACTTGCTGCAAAAGTTTGGAATGTCAGCAAATTGCAGCATTGTCTTATCATAGTGACATAGTGATGCAACAACTCAATTGGTTACATTAAGTCAACGATGACTTGAATTTTTGTTGTATTTGATGTAAGTTATGTATTTGAGCGTAGACCAAAAAAAACTAGATGATATTGATACCCGAAATTGTAGTGGATTTTGGACTGTTGACCACAGAAAACTACCAATACCAAGTAGTTTACCTCTCTCCAGAGGGACACCACTGGTACAGCCATTACCACGTGATCAATGGACTCTAACAACTAATGCAGAGCCTGTGGCTTAGACAAATCATTCTAGTTGTAGTGTACAGTAACGTTCGAGAATATTCTGTACAGCTCTGTGGAGGCTAGCCTCTAGAGTTTAATGGCAAGAGCATGTGGCAAGAACAAGTGCACAGAACAATGAGCAGATCCAGAGTTATGTAGGTTGGATCACAGAAAACTATTTTCATAATTAACGATGTAACAAATAATATGCGCATGAAGTGATTTGGACCAATAACAAAGCATGGCTAAAATTAATAGCAGGCACAGCAATGATGTAAACAGTTAATGTAATAGCGCAGGCCCGGTAACAGAGGTGCAAAGTTAATGGGTAGATTGTCTATAGGTATACTGCCCCACCTCCTGCTAAGACCTTGGGCTTTCTATAGCTTGATGTTCGCCTTTCTTTGGGTCTAGCAGTAATTAAGTCTTGGACTTCACCTTTGGAGGCTCATCAGCTAAATTTATGATTCTAGACTAAGGCAGCCATCTTATTCCGACCCGGTGGATCACTATACCAGCCCTGCAGGGGTCAATACCACCACTGTAAGGTGTTCAATAATGAATTGGCATTGCTGACCAATCCGGTGTTGGTAACAGGACTACCAGTCACCTGCCGGTTATTCTGTTCAGCACAGGAGAGTGTCTCTGAACCACAGAGACAACCTTAACTTATATAGGTGCCTGTAAAGGGAGGTTTCTCCAGGATTTATTCGTAAAAATCTACCACAATATCTCAAAGGACCAAACAAAGATATATATATAACTCCTTTGCTCAATCATCCAATAGCAGCTTCTCTGACCAGTTACCTCTTCTTGATCCCAAAGTTTCTTTCCGAGCGCTTTTAACTTCACTCCTTTTCGTTTCCACTGATGCTATTGAGTAGGCAAATACTATTATAGTCCAGTCAAGGTCATTTTGAACAAATCATTGTTTCGGAACTTGAAATAATAAGTTTTGGTTTTTCAAAGGTAGGTACGTATGATTGCTTAAAATTTTCCTAGATGAAATAATACCTGCAAGTAGTGCCAGCTAGTTGAGTAACAAGTACGTGTAAAGGAGGGTCGTGTTAGCCTTGAACCTACATTGTACTTGTGCGATTATGAGGCCACACCCACTCTCCTAGATAGGTATCACAGGCAAGACAAGCAAATAAATGACATCCACTGCAGATCATACATATCTCTTTGATATGTCCTTTACAATAGACTTTTAGATACATGGATGGGTTGATAGAGTACGTATAGATGTCCATTGTTTCTAAATTACAATTATATATTTATTGATGACAAATATGAGAGTTTAAAGAAAATGTAACGTCTTCGAATGTCAAACTTTGTTTAGTAAATCACTAATTCACTTGCAATGTCCGTAACAGGAAACAAAGCGGCTTCGATTGAATGCAAAATGATAGTCTTCATTACTTGCAGCCATCACATAAGAATAAAAATGATGCTCATCAGAATAAGAACTAAAATCTACCAAATAATTATCAGTAAACAATTTAAAATAGCATAGATTTAATGTTGTTTTTTTTTTCATAATGTTCAGATATGTCAATGAGAAATGAAAAGCTAACATCTCAATCAACCTCATTGATACCCTTGGCAATGCCCTAGCAATGGCAATTCGGAGGCAATATAAAATAAATCAACCAATGACCCTTTTGCCTGCTCAGGAGTTGTCATGCATTGAGCTATCAAAAGCTGCAGCGTTCGATAGTTCAAGGCATGACAACTCCTGAGCAGGCATAAGGGTCATTCGTTGATCTAGGGGCAATACACAATTCTGCTTCAAGCGCTTCAAGCATGGATGAAATATATTTCATCCATGGCTTCAAGTTCAACGCCCCCTCAACGCCCCTTTCGAACTATAAATTTAGCCTTTTATTGCTGGTTTCTGCGTGTGAAATTAAACCAAAGCTTGGGACGATAACATAAAGTACCATAGAACTAATGCATGTTTTAAACATGGATGAGGTCAACATTCAAATGGATCTCAGATTATCAAGCGTTATGAGAGAACAACTCCTTCCACATTCATTATAAATCGTTATGGTAGGGGGTAGTTGAGGACTGACGACATGTTTTAAGGAAGTTCAATCGTCACAGGTTAGGTCAAGATCGAAGTTTTTGCGAAATATAAAATCGCTTTTGCAAATTTTTTGTCCAACTTATTTTATTTATTATTATGAATATGTCACCGATCCCTTATGAATTCTCAATTATCGGTGTTACTACAGTAGATGTTATTGTCGCGGAAAACCTTCGTGTGTGGGTGATGCGTAAAACTAAATGAGCAACAATTGAATGCTGCTGACTAATAACTAATAATAAATAATATAAATAAATAATAATAATAATAATATAATAATTATAATTATATAGCTAGCACAAGTGCAATTTTTATTTTGACAATTTTTTCTCAAATAGAGCATCAGCATTTACAAAAATATGTTGTCCATCCAATGGTGCTAAAATTATTTGTGTCACACCAGTGGTTGTCTCAGAAAAGTAATTGAGAAAAAGTACTTTTGCAATGGTTTGTGGTCCCCGTAATTAAGCATTGATGACAATGGTATCGTTGCGGTGATGCAAAATCAGTGACGCATGACCATCCGTCACGCTAATTAGCTAATAATGGTACGTTATATAATTTTTTTTAATTATTTGAATGTGACTCTCCAGTAAATAAATTGTTTTGTCTACATCACGTGATTGCTCCATGATAAATAGTATACCACAGGGTCGGTAAAATAACAGAGAATTTGAATGACATATACTGCAGTCTTAGTGGCCCATGGCGCAATAGGAAATTGCAAATTTATGAAGTACTTTCCACCCGTTATTTTTGAGGTCCACAGCTATGATGACCATGCAATTATTGGCTAAACCTGTGCGGTTTAGTGTGTCCATTTGATAACTTCTTAAATTTTGTTTCTAGCATTTTCTGGCCCCTATTTATTAAAAAATTAGCCACGCAGAAATATTTCAAAAATTAAAAAAACCGTGCGGGACGAATTTACATATAAATCCTTTTGTCTTATATACGCTACGCTCGCATGAGTTCTGCACTAGCTAAATAATAATTAATAAGTAATAAATAATAATAATAATTGTTGTAAATGGTAATAATAGTAAATAATAATAAATGAATTTACCGTCTTATTTTTATTATTATTATTATAGAATAGTAATAAATATGTAGGCCTATATTTGGTATATACTGTAAGGGAAAAACATGGCACGACTTAGCCTATGGCCTAGAAACAAACAATCTAGAACACTTAGATGTAGTATCATCATCATGCTTGCAATCATTATTCCATTTAGTTAACCATAATGATATTGCAAATTATTATAAGCATCTTCTTTATTATTAACCTCAAAACTTTTATGCCTCAATTTTTCCATTGCTATTATATTCGAGACTATGACTTTGGACTGCCCTAAGGGCAAAGGTCAGCCCTTGCATAAATACAGATGTTGAGTCTCTTTCTCCTCAGTGTGTTTTGAGAGGCACAGCTGGTGCATTCTTTGGAATAAACA
Source organism: Cryptosula pallasiana (assembly GCA_945261195.1). NCBI lineage: Eukaryota > Metazoa > Bryozoa > Gymnolaemata > Cheilostomatida > Cryptosulidae > Cryptosula > Cryptosula pallasiana. Next base: position 31,710,276 of record OX183130.1, read on the forward strand.
CAGTTTGCACTTTTATTTTACAAAACAAAATTTTCGATAATGTTACGGGCATGCGTTTTATAGCCTCCCCAAATTGAAAATTGTTAGTTATTTAAACTCTGTAAGCTAAAATAATTTTAGATAACAAAAATAAAAAATATAACCAAAATAAAGGATAATTTTATGGATCATCCATAAATAATTTACCAGAAATTCACAAGGAAGTCTTTATTTGAAACTCTGCGTACACAGAACAAGCATACTCATAGTACAGCTTGACCACTTAGGAATACAACCTGCTCTGGCGACCTGCTAGGTCTGGTAGTGTTGTTATCTGACTAGTGGCAGACTTATCTGACAGACCCTTGCCTGGCAAGGCCTCCCTTCAGGCAGACCATGCTGAAAGGCAGACATTGATGCGGCCTGTTTGACAGTGACCTTGTCTGTAAAGTCTGGCTCGAGTATACGTCTCTGCCTACCTAGAGATAGTGCAGGTGGCTACCAGTGGTAACCCATCACAGTCACAATAAATTTCTGCACAATACTACCTGGAAATGAAAAAACACAATTGATTATGCATACTCTCATCATAATCCTCAGATGCACAAGGTAACTTACATAAAATACCTCGGGATCAAACTTGAAAGCCAACTAAGTTGGAATACATCAGCGGAAGAGCATCCAGCAGGCTTGGTTTTATCAGCAGAACTATTCCATCATCTTTGCCCCAGCTCAGAGAAAAAGCTTACAAGCAACTAGTTTAACCTGCTGTATAATACGCCACTGTTGTGTAGGACAGTAGTCTTATCAGTATCCAGAGCAAGGAGCTCATGTGTATTCAGCAACTAGCTGCTAGATGTGTAAACAACCTGAAGAGGACAGGTAGGACAACAAGTGTGAGTGTTCTCAGAGAGTCCATGCACTGGTCTCAGCTGAGTGATCGCAGGGAGCACAGTCATCTCTGCCTCTTTAGAGCCACGCACTTCAATGAGATTGCAATAAAAATCTCAGACTACCTCACACCTATGACTTCTACCACAGGCTGCATGAAAAGGCACGGGATGCTATACCACAGACCGACACAATATCACATATGGGTAGCTTCTTCATTAAGACTGCCAAACTCTGGAACCCACATCCTCCCAACAGTCCGCTACTCTCACATCCCCTGTGGCAGGTTAGGGTTTGCGCATCATCTGCAGATGTCCTCAGTTGTTGACCCGAAAATGCTAAATGAACCTATGAGATGGTCACATCTCCATAACCATCGTTAGAATTCGGAGATCACTCGACAAATAAGTAAAGTATGTAGTAGTCATCAGTATTGTTATAAATAAATAAACTTTAAGTATTGTATAAACAAAAGATCAATATGTACATTACTTCTTGATTACATATGTGCTTTTGTGTGAGTCTAGCAGCAATAGAAAAAATCACATCCTTTTATTGTGAAGAAGTTCATCTTAGTGATATCTCTAGAGATCACCAGTCATGATTGCCAACCCGCACAACCCTCAAAAAGCCTGTTTGACCCAGCGTGGTTTTATCACCGACATCAGACTCTTGACTCACTGATCAGACTTTGCTCACCGGTAGACTGTCGGAATTGCTAGCTTTGGCCTGACGGCTGGCCAGCTGAGTCTACAGCTAGTTTCTATTGATCCTGTCGGCTATGCTGCCTACCTCTCTTCTGTGTAATTTCCGCTTTGTTATGCTAGTGAATAGCACTTCAAAGTATTCAAGTTTGCCCAAATAGAAAGACTGTGTAAGAGCAGTTTCTTCAACTCATCTTTTCGTTCTTTGGCTCCACTTTTCTGACTACTCTGAGGAAGAAAGTAGTGCAACCAGCTCATATACACAAAATTTTTCGGATTCACTGGCATCACATAATCAATATGATTTATGGGTGCTCACACAAATAGTCCAGAATTACATAATATTAATATAAATATGTTTTATAAGATATATGTTCACACAAGAATGTGTTATCGCTTACAATTTTACAGAACTGATAAATTGTAATTGGGTTGCTGGTTGGCTATCATCGTTTGTTACCAGAAACAGCCTAAAACTAGAATTGTCAAAAGTAGATAGGCTGTTTAGTATTTTTGCTCAATAAACTAGCCATTACTTGTGGCTATCTACTGGGTGACTTATGCACCCATCACCACTGTCTGTTGAAACAAACGATACAAAGTGTCAACTTGCAAGCAAACACGATGACCACAATAATGTTATGTACTATTTACAAGAGTAATTGTACACAAGCAATAAAATGTGTACCAGTATACCCATAGTACCTGCAAGAACAGGCATACCTAATGCATCTATTATTGTTGTATTTGATGCACAACAACCGGATTCTCAACCATTTGTATCTCTCACTGCCAGCCACTAATATCCTACAGTGTTGCTGTTTGAATTCCAAGTACCATGGTTAACTAACAAAGTTGTAAGTTACTGACACATTAAATAAAGTACAACTTACTTTACTGGGAGTTTGAACTGAAATGGATAGTTAGCTGACATCTTGCTCTAAAAATCTGATCTCCTAGTCCACACACAGTTTTCACAGCAAACACAATTTTGTAAAACAGATAAACTAATCTCAGCTATATAACCATGGTGTGTCTCAGAGGTGGATTCAGAAAAACAAAAAAGGGGAGAGCCAACCGGGGTTCGGGGCTCCGCCCCGAAAAAATTTTTGATGGCTCCCCCCTTTGTGTTCTTTGGCACCCCCTCCAAAACCATAATAAATGATGTGGTGTGTTTTTAATATGGTTGTTAGAATGAATAGTATGTATAATTCTTTCTTCAACATCATCAACCATTGGTAATTGTGAAACATACACTCTCAGACACACATACACACATGTACGTTTCATTCAAAGTAGGCGAGCATGTATGTTGCATTGAAAGGGGTTGGTTGAACAATAAGTAATAAATAATAATAATTTTTTAAAAAGTGTAATAATTAATAATAATTCAGTTTTAGTATGTAGTTGTATAGTAGCAGCAGCAGTAGTAAGCAGTGGTAGTAGCAGAAGGAGTAGTAAGTAGTAATAATAAAGTAAGTAATAATAATAAGTTACTTGTTATTTAGAAAAAGAATTGATCATTTTTAGTAGTGTTGTGCACATATATATTCATTCACCAATCCAATAACATGAAGAATAATAATAATAATTGAATTCGTTCAATGATTTTTTATTAATAAATTAGTAGTAGTAATAATAATAATAGTGCATTACTATTGTTGCTATTGCATTGAAGAGAGAGACAAAAAAAAATAGTAGATTAGACAAAAATACATAATAAATTATTATTATTTTAATAATAATTATTTATTTATTTTATTAAATTTATTTATTTACTAGTGTTATCTATCTATCTAGCAATTAATTATTAACACAAAAAAAAACAATTGATAATTATTACTTTGGAGGTGCAATGAGAAAATCTAGAATGCTTGTTGCTGCCTTGCGTTTCTCCATGTCCATACTTAGGTTGATCAAATTCTACAAGGTGTTTTATGATGACGATTATCAATGGCCACTTCACTAATGAATGCGCAATCGAGAGCCGTTGCTATGGGAACAAATAAAAAATGGCGCCAAGCTTAGCAAATTTCTTCACTTATTCTTCTGGAGGGGGCCGCCATGGCTCCCATGGCTACCCCCTGAATCCGCCACTGGTGTGTCTATACCCATTGCGGCACCAAAAAAAACATTATTCTACCACATACTCTCCTTCTAGATGCAGCGCAATGTATATGGGATATCCATCAAAAGTTCATCGAGGTGAAATGATATACACTTTTAACTTGACTGACAAGTATGCAACAAGTTTTTCTTCACATCAGTCATATTCTAAAAACTGGCTATTAACCATTGCCAGTGGTTTAGATACCATTGCCAGTAGTTTAGATACAACCCATAAACTCTTTGCATGATCTGTAGGCAAACATCCTACCCCATTTCTAGGACCTCAAAACTTTCATGCTGCATTTCATCTCCTTTTGTACATACATGCAATGTGAAAAGTCCATTAGTTCTGCCCAAAGGCAACGTCAGTTCTGTTCAGCCAAAGTCATTTGCTGTACCAATATTGTCTGCCAAGCCTGTGTTTGTTTTTGCCAACATTATCTACAATGTGGAGTCTTTTGCTCCAATTTTTTTTTGGTTCTCTTCGTTGATACCTTTGCTAAGCGAAGCTCATGGACTGTAGCTCTTTGCATCTTCATGTTTGCTAGTAGTCATCTTTGCCAGCTTGTTTACTGAGCTTGAAGTTTTTCATGAAAACTTTGTCCATAAAGTCTTGGGGCCCTCAGTGAGGCCACTGTTCTGCCTGGCCGCTAAGTGAAACGAAGAGCAGACAAAAACCAAAAAAGACATTACACCAATCGAACAGAATTAAAAATGTGATTGTCTACAGGCTTTCACTGGCAATGTAGAAACCACTCTCTGTTAGATGTCAGCAAGCCATTTTAACATCAACTTTCAAATGAGTTGTATTCACCGACAGACTTTTTCCATTTCCTGGTGGCCTTAGTTTAGTTTCCTGTATAAAAAAGACATTTTTTACAGAAATAAATTGAGTTACCAATTATGACAACAAAATAATTTTTTTTTCATATCAAGTTTTGATATCCTTCAACAATTTGTCACATCAATAACATTTGTATGCTATATAAGAGTTTTGAATATTGTTGCAAGGCTCTCTCGGTTGTTGGTCTCTTATCAGTTTATCGAGCAAGTCTATTCAAGCAAATTAATTGTTTTTCTTGGGAAAAGAAAATGAGAGATTGTCTCTCTATTGTTGTATTTGGGGTAGTTACCATTCCATTAATAATTACTTGATTCACCAAACACCAATTCTTATGTTCGCAACTTCAAATCGATCATGTTTGCGCAACACTGAATCACTCTTCAACTACCAATGTATATTACAGACGGTGCAGCGTTATGTCTCATTCCACCACTCATAGCTATTCCTATTCCAAGTCGGGTATTAAAAGGTAATCTAATGTTTTTTCTTGTTTTTTTTCACATTTGTGTTATGTCGTAGCTAATCTACAATTTTTATTTAGATTATATTAAAATTCATAGGGTCCAATTTCCGTTTTAGAATTTTGATATTTTATGCTCGTGCATCATATCAGGTAAACTATATTGTAGTTCAGTGATGGTGCTTCCTGCTAGTCATCATAATGGTGACCCTAGATTATGAGAGATTTTGAATAACTTCCTAAATTCTGTTTTATGCATTTGTTAACTGTATAGTTTTATTGTATAGTATCCAGCCACCTTTACCGGATTTATTTGTATAAAATTATAGCCAAGTGACTATTCCTACTTTTCTTGTTCACACTCTATTTTATCAGATGGAGACATTTACTATTACAAATAATTGTGCAAGTTATATAGTTTTTCTGCAGTTTTTATTTAAAAAGAAAATAAGGTGTCTGTAATAGCCAGTCTTGTATCTGATAAGGTACACAACATCTCGAAGGACAATATCTCCATCCTCCTCGGTGGCTGAACTTCTCTCATACGCAGACCAGGAGAAGAGAAATGACGTCTGGTCCAAACAGTTTCATAAGATGAACTTACATAAGTGTACCGGACAGCCTGCACAGCAAGCCAAACATGTATGTGGTTTTATTTAGCATTTATTCGGTTTTTTCCTGAACTGTAATCCAGTTTCTTAAAATAATTGTCGGCTAATTATTCACTTTATTACATTTCTCGTTCACACTTTTCAGAAAAAAAAATTACATCTAAAATAAATTACTGAAAAAATATTCGAATATATGTATTTTTTAAAGTTGGCAGTTGCTGAAAACTGAAGCTAGAAGGTTTGCTGGTACCCACTCTAAGTAACCCGCTATCAAATTCGGAACTTTTTATTGATGTGTTGATGTTGTAGTTGGACAATTTTTTTATATGAGGTGTTTTTTCTACATAGTTTAAGGATGACGGAGAGCTTTTAGTTTACATAAAATCTCTGCTAATCATGGACAGTAACATGAATATACCTTTTGTACGAGGTATAACAGACATGGGTGATGAGATAGAGATTGTGTATGAAGCTCCTAAGGTTAGTAGCTAGTAGTTAGTAGTTGCACTATATCTCATACATGTTATATTTATCATAGGTTCTATCCACTCTATGCATTCACTTTGGCTAATTCACTCCAAAACTGCAACTACAAGAGCCTTTTGAACTTTGAATTATTTTCAATTTTTTCCCCAGTTTTTAAAGTTTTGCAGTTTAATTTTGCTAACAGAAGTTCTATATGTATAGGCGTGTGTGTAGAAATGAATTTGGTTGGTTGCTTTAAGAAATTCATCTGCATTTCCTGTCATAATTTTTATGTCTCACTAGTGTATAGTATATCTTATATGTAGCATTCAGTTTATCACATTTGCTGCCGCAATAATAGCCATGGTCTATTACATGTTTAGCACTCTCTACACGATGTGTTGACCTACAGCCCTGCAGTGTTTCAGGATTCACTGGCTAAACTGCAGTTTGTGATCTATCAGCTGTTACAGTGTCAGCATTTCCTTCACTCTAATGGCACAGTCATGGGTGAGTGCACAACGCGTCAGCTCTTGTGGAACATCTGCAGTTTATTTTGGTGCAGGTCTGGGTGATACACACTGTGCTATCAATTGTATATATTCTATGGTGATTCTGTTTGTCAAAAACCAGCCAAAACTATTTGACTTTTCAAAATAGAGCAAGTGGTCAGAAATATGGTGATGATGTGCGACAAAACCATACGCGGTGCAATGCTCATCTACAGAAGCTTTCTGTCAGCTACAATAAATTATTGCATTACATCTCAAGCTACTTTTGGTCAAATAAAACATCTAATGTAGCTTTTAGTCCTAAATATACAGTGGTGATACAAATAAACGGAACACCCTAATGTTTTATTGTTGGATATGAAAACGTTGTTTTTGTGTATTGCTAGCGACCCTACGCACTACTTCCACATAACAAAATAATCAGAAAAAACCTCTCACTGATGAAAATGTAACTTAAGCATATGTTCAATATCTGTGTAAGGTACATTGCAATGGTATGTCATGTGTCAAGAAATGACAGTTTAATTAGTATTTCTAGGGTAAGCATTAGAGGCTATTTTTCCTCTTCCCTCTCAAATTTTTCTAACGAACACTTAATATGAGTGAGTGGCCCTGAAAAGGGCTGTTGGTGTCTTTGGTTGACATCAATATTTTGTAGGCATGCCTTTGGCTTCGATTGCAGCTTTGCATCTGCGAGGCTTGCAATATGAAACCAGGCCTTGCTTCAATAACTTTCTCCATCAGCTTGACTTCGGTCGAAGGCTTGTTCTCACTGATTATGAGGTTTATTTGATGCCATAAGTTATTTATTCGATTGAGATCTGGTGACTGAGCTGGCCAATCTACTACGGTCACTTTTTGCTGTCTACACCATTCTTTGAGCTTCTTTGCAGCATGGCATGGTGTATTGTCCTGCTGAAATATCCACTCATCATCTGTACCAAACATTTCTTGAACAGATGGCAAAAGCTTGGTCTCCACCACATGAATGTATTTTACTGCATTTATCATTTCTTCACAGATGTTAAGATGGCCATACAGAGAAACAACCCCATATCTATCATCACAGATGTTGGATGTTTTACAGTTTAAAGGAGGCATGCGGCTTTGTACTCCTCTGCTATACTGTAACTGACTTGGGTTTGGCCACAATGATTCTGTGCAGTGGAGTTTGATTCACCACTGTTGAACTGTGCAGAGAACTGTGAGTTATCTTAACTCTCAGTTCTCTGCACAGTTCAACAGTGTTTAAACATCGATTCTGTCGATTGAGCTGCACTAGCTTCGGCTATGCTCTAGTAGCCGTCTTTATTTTTGTTGAGATCTCCTTGCTGTTTGAACCTCTGTATGGTATTGAGAACTGCTGTTCGTTTGCCACTGCAGTATCTTTGGATATCTGTATTTGAGACTTTCCTTGCTGGTGAAGTTGAACGATGATTGCTCTCTTGGTTTTTGATAGATGATGTGGCATGTTGCGTGTATTAACTGGTATGACATTGAGGACTAAGCACCTATTTCTTATAGCCTGTAGGAGACTTTTGTTCCCCTGCTATACACGTAAAGTCAAACACAATGAAGTTGAAAATTTATGGTGTATGTACTGGGGGAGCATTATTGATTGAGCGGGGAAATTCTGGTGGCGCTGATGAGATTATCCAAGTTTTACGGAGATGTTCAATAGCGTCGAAGGTTCCTAAATCTAATATCTTCAGGATTGATGTGATACCATTAGAACCTAGAGGAAACTTACATCAGTTTGATATCTATTGTACTTTATTTAAATGATTTTATGAGCTTCTAACGATGCCCAGGAAATTCGGGATTCAGACCATGTACATAATGCATCAATAGCTGGGGCTTCCGTTTATTTGTAACACCGCTGTGTATCTATGTGATTTCAAAATAATGTTTTTGCAAAAAGTTTAAAACAAAAAAAATTTCTTGCTTCATAAACCATCCAAAACAGTTGATAGTTGTCTGCTTCTTGCATGCATAACTCCTAAATCGTATACTTTTTTCTAAACTGTTTCCTCGTGTTCAACCTATTTGAACTGAGCTACTATTGCAAGGTTGCCGGTAGAGTTCTGTGATAAGGGAATTGATTATCTCCCTTCGTTCTCTAAAAGGAGAACCTGTATCTCATTCGAGATAGCTGTTTTATATCATCATATTTTGAGTTGCCGGTAAAAGAGCCCAGTTGAATGTAGATTTCTATAATATAAGTTTATTAAACAGTTACGTCGATCGATGTGTTTCACTGTCTGATCCCTACACTAGTTTTGTGTACCTGATGCTGAGTTGTCTCCCCTTGTAACTCATACAGGTACAATCACCCTGAAGGACGTGTACGTAGATGAGAACTTGTGGGTATCTGTGTGCCCAAAGTTCAACCACGACTTTCTGTCTACTTCACAGCGCACTTCTACATCTGGTATGTTCTTGTTCATACTCGGTACTGATGCTTTACATCTCCAGAGGTATAAGTGTTCTACCTAATACATAATGTGTCTTAGATGGTGAACAGACATCTAAAGAACAAGAAACTGTGGAGTCTATCGAGTCATCAAACATACAAACAGGTAAATAAGTTCTGCTTGTTTGATATTTTTATCTTTCATCTAACTTTGGCTATCATCTTCACAATAATCGCTCACACTGTTTGCTGAGTTCAATTGTCACGTTGATGTGTGTTACCGGGGTGATTGAAACTAGAAAAACTGGGCTCGCTGTCAGCGGTTTTGCTTGCTCAAAATTTTTCATGCTCAAAATTTTAGATGTTGGCATAAACATTACTATTACAATGTGTCTTCTTTTTCCAAGATTCGGATGAAATGGCGAAAGATGTTCACTTCATGGATAACTATGAAACAATAAATTATAAATAATATAAAAATTACAAGTAATCATAAAACAATTATTTATTTAGAATCAATCACAAACAAATGCTATGCGCTAGTTTGGTGATGAGTTTTTACTTGGCAGGTCGGCTGATAATAGTCACTCGATTTACTTAGTCTTTTTAGGTAAAACAACATGATTTTTGAAGATCTACGATTTTATGGAAAAAAAGTCATGTTCATTACACATTCGACTGTTTATACCTTCCATGAAGTAAGTTTTAGTATTTGATACGAAAAGGAAACATTTACAGCCTAATAGATTATATAATACTGTATTTCATACTTCATGTATCTCCCATGAGCTATATTTTGTTATCACAGTCTAATGAATTATATCTATCTATTTATCTATATATCTATCATGCGCACTATGTTGTTGTTTCATACATCAACTAGTCCTCTTGTTACACCAGTGTCTTATACCTGTGTACTATACCTGTGTACTATACCTGTATACTATACCTGTATACTATACCTGTATACTATACCCGTGTACTATACCTGTATACTATACCTGTGTACTATACCTGTGTACTATACCTGTATACTATACCTGTGTACTATACCTGTGTACTATACCTGTGTACTATACCTGTGTACTATACCTGTATACTATACCTGTGTACTATACCTGTGTACTATACCTGTGTACTATACCCGTGTACTATACCTGTGTACTATACCTGTGTACTATACCTGTGTACTATACCTGTATACTATACCTGTGTACTATACCTGTGTACTATACCTGTGTACTATACCTGTGTACTATACCTGTGTACTATACCTGTGTACTACACCCGTGTACTATACCCGTGTACTATACCAGTGTACTGTACCTGTGTACTATACCCGTGTACTATACCCGTGTACTATACCTGTGTACTATACCCGTGTACTATACCAGTGTACTGTACCTGTGTGCTATACCTGTGTACTATACCTGTGTACTATACCCGTGTACTATACCAGTGTACTATACCTGTGTACTATACCTGTATACTATACCTGTGTACTACACCTGTGTACTATAACTGTGTACTACACCCGTGTACTATACCTGTGTACTATACCTGTGTACTACACCTGTATACTATACCCGTGTACTATACCCGTGTACTATACCAGTGTACTATACCTGTATACTATACCTGTGTACTATACCTGTATACTATACCTGTGTACTATACCTGTGTACTATACCTGTATACTATACCCGTGTGCTATACCTGTATACTATACCTGTGTACTATACCAGTGTACTATACCTGTGTACTATACCTGTGTACTATACCTGTGTACTATGCCTGTGTACTATACCTGTGTACTATACCTGTGTACTATACCTGTGTACTATACCTGTGTACTACACCCGTGTACTATACCCGTGTACTATACCAGTGTACTGTACCTGTGTACTATACCCGTGTACTATACCCGTGTACTATACCTGTGTACTATACCCGTGTACTATACCAGTGTACTGTACCTGTGTGCTATACCTGTGTACTATACCTGTGTACTATACCCGTGTACTATACCAGTGTACTATACCTGTGTACTATACCTGTATACTATACCTGTGTACTACACCTGTGTACTATAACTGTGTACTACACCCGTGTACTATACCTGTGTACTACACCTGTATACTATACCCGTGTACTATACCCGTGTACTATACCAGTGTACTATACCTGTATACTATACCTGTGTACTATACCTGTATACTATACCTGTGTACTATACCTGTGTACTATACCTGTATACTATACCCGTGTGCTATACCTGTGTACTATACCTGTGTACTATACCTGTGTACTATACCTGTGTACTATACCTGTGTACTATACCCGTGTACTATGCCTGTGTACTATACCTGTGTACTATACCTGTGTACTATACCTGTGTACTATACCTGTGTACTACACCCGTGTACTATACCCGTGTACTATACCAGTGTACTGTACCTGTGTACTATACCCGTGTACTATACCCGTGTACTATACCTGTGTACTATACCCGTGTACTATACCAGTGTACTGTACCTGTGTGCTATACCTGTGTACTATACCTGTGTACTATACCTGTGTACTATACCTGTGTACTATACCTGTGTACTATACCCGTGTACTATACCAGTGTACTATACCTGTATACTATACCTGTATACTATACCTGTGTACTATACCCGTGTACTATACCCGTGTACTATACCAGTGTACTATACCAGTGTACTATACCTGTGTACTATACCTGTGTACTACACCTGTGTACTATACCTGTGTACTATACCTGTGTACTATACCTGTGTACTATACCTGTGTACTATACTGTGTACTATACCTGTGTACTATACCTGTGTACTATACCTGTGTACTATACCTGTGTACTATACCTGTATACTATACCTGTGTACTATACCAGTGTACTATACCTGTATACTATACCCGTGTACTATACCCGTGTACTATACCAGTGTACTGTACCTGTGTACTATACCCGTGTACTATACCCGTGTACTATACCTGTGTACTATACCCGTGTACTATACCAGTGTACTGTACCTGTGTGCTGTACCTGTGTACTATACCTGTGTACTATACCCGTGTACTATACCCGTGTACTATACCAGTGTACTATACCTGTGTACTATACCTGTGTACTATACCCGTGTACTATACCAGTGTACTATACCTGTATACTATACCCGTGTACTATACCCGTGTACTACACCCGTATACTATACCTGTGTACTATACCAGTGTACTATACCTGTGTACTATACCTGTGTACTATACCTGTGTACTATACCTGTGTACTACACCTGTATACTATACCTGTATACTATACCTGTGTACTATACCTGTGTACTACACCTGTATACTATACCTGTGTACTATACCAGTGTACTGTACCTGTGTAATATACCCGTGTACTATACCCGTGTACTATACCTGTGTACTATACCTGTGTACTATACCAGTGTACTGTACCTGTGTGCTATACCCGTGTACTATACCCGTGTACTATACCTGTGTACTATACCTGTATACTATACCCGTGTGCTATACCTGTGTACTATACCTGTGTACTATACCTGTATACTATACCCGTGTACTAAACCTGTGTGCTATACCTGTGTACTATACCTGTGTACTATACCCGTGTACTATACCCGTGTACTATACCTGTGTACTATACCTGTGTACTATACCTGTGTACTATACCTGTGTACTATACCCGTGTACTATACCCGTGTACTATACCCGTGTACTATACCAGTGTACTATACCTGTATACTATACCTGTATACTATACCTGTGTACTATACCTGTGTGCTATACCTGTGTGCTATACCTGTGTACTATACCTGTGTACTATACCAGTGTACTATACCAGTGTACTATACCTGTGTACTATACCTGTGTACTATACCAGTGTACTATACCCGTGTACTATACCCGTGTACTATACCCGTGTACTATACCCGTGTACTACACCCGTGTACTATACCCGTGTACTATACCAGTGTACTATACCTGTGTACTATACCTGTGTACTATACCCGTGTTCTATACTTGTGTACTATACCAGTGTACTATACCTGTGTACTATACCTGTATACTATACCTGTGTACTATACCTGTGTACTATACCCGTGTACTATACTTGTGTACTATACCAGTGTACTATACCTGTGTACTATACCTGTATACTATACCTGTGTACTATACCTGTGTACTATACCTGTGTACTATACCCGTGTACTATACTTGTGTACTATACCAGTGTACTATACGTGTGTACTATACATGTATACTATACCTGTGTACTATACCTGTATACTATACCTGTATACTATACCTGTGTACTATACCTGTATACTATACCAGTGTACTATACCTGTATACTATACCTGTGTACTATACCAGTGTACTATACCTGTGTACTATAGTGCTAAATCTGGATCTCTGTTTGTATTCATATCGCTGCATTGCATTTCTCATGATCCCATTTCGTAATTTTGAGTTTAACAAATGAAACTAACAATGTACATAATATGTAATTTAGTTTAACTTCTGACTGGTCCTAATGAGGTGCAGTCGGTTGTAGAAGCATGCATATAACATATAGCGTATAACATATAGCGTATAACATATAGCATATAGCATGTAACATATAGCATATTACATATAGCATATAACATATAGCATGTAATATATAGCATGTAACATATAGCATATAACATATAGCATGTTACATATAGCATATTACATATAAGTGCGAGAAAAGCTGTCTTTTAGTTGAAAAGCATAGAAAAACGGTTATAACTTTATCAGTTAAAGAAAATTGATTCAAATTAAAAAAATTGGTTTAAATAAAAAAAGCGAACAATTTTGATTGCCATGAAAAAATCACAATATTTCCTACCCTGATTAGTAGTGACCTATTGATCTCTTTTTTTTAGTAAGTTTTCATTTCTTTTTGGAACAAAAATTAAATTCTGCAGCAAATATTTACTGCAAAAGGTTTTTGGTTTAGAAAAAAGATGCGAGTAACTAGGGTTGTTAGTAATTGAACGCCTTGAGACGTTATTGGTGCTGTGTTGAGACAGTGCCTTGTAGAGCACCCAACATATACATTTATTTACTACTTGTACCTGCAATGTATATTTTCTGTGTTCAGATGATATATCGGTGGTGACTAACAAATGGGTGCATGGAGATATATCTAACTTTGAGTATCTGATGTACATAAACAAGTGTAGCGGGAGGGTGTCAGGGGACCCCAACCACCACCCTGTACTGCCTTGGATCATGGACTTCTCTCAGCCCCTGGGTGGCTGGCGTGATCTCACTCAGTCAAAGTTCCGGTTGACTAAAGGTTTGTCCCCGCTGCTAGCTGACAGCTATAGATAAGATACTCCTAAAGTTGCTGTAGTAGTAGTCAAACTTCTAGTGACTTGAAAGTTAGGTAGTATCCTGTAAAGTAGTTGTATATAATGTACAGGTGACGATCAGTTAGACCAGACATATGAAGTGGCACAGCAGGTGCTTCTAGAGCAGCAGGGGGAGTATGAAGGGGCTCAGACAGGTCGGTATGCTTAGTGGTGTACTCTGTTTATTCTCTCTCATTGTCGTGTCTTTGTTTGCATTTAATATTTAGCTTAATCTCTATGCTAATAGTTTGTTCATTCACACCATTCTTACTATTTGTTGTTGGTATCAACAGAGACTAGTGAGTCCCTGGGTTACCATTTATTTGGTTTGAATATTTTTCGGAGATCAAATTCTAATTGTTTATGATTTAAAAATGCTCTTTTATCAATTAGTTTTTCATTTCCACATGTCAAGGTATCACATGTCAATGTGTCACATATCAATGCGTCACATGCCGAGGTGTCACATGTCGAGGTGTATATAGTTCAGTGTTTGTTGCAGTGTTTCCACACCACATATCTGCTGTGCTGTCTGACATCACCTACTACACATACAAGGCTCGGCAAACACCAAAGGAAACACTCTGTCAGTTTGTTAGACAAAAATGGGTTCCGCACGAGTACCCGTCATCTATTCGACGTTTGCAGGTGAATTATTGATTACATTCACACAGTACCAATGCTATAGTCACAGTACTAATGTTACAGTCGTAGTACTAATGTTACAGTCACAGTACTAATGCTACAGTCACAGTACTAATGTTACAGTTACAGTACTAATGTTACAGTCACAGTACTAATGTTACAGTCACAGTACTAATGTTACAGTCACAGTACTAATGTTACAGTCACAGTACCAATGTTACAGTTACAGTACTAATGTTACAGTCACAGTACTAATGTTACAGTCACAGTACCAATGTTACATTCACACAGTACTAATGTTACAGTCACAGTACTAATGTTACAGTCACAGTACTAATGTTACAGTCACAGTACTAATGTTACAGTCACAGTACTAATGTTACAGTCACAGTACTAATGTTACAGTCACAGTACTAATGTTACAATCACAGTAATAATGTTACAGTTACAGTACTAATGTTACAGTCACAGTACTAATGTTACAGTCACAGTACTAATGTTACAGTCACAGTACTAATGTTACAGTCACAGTACTAATGTTACAGTCACAGTACTAATGTTACAATCACAGTAATAATGTTACAGTTACAGTACTAATGTTACAGTCACAGTACTAATGTTACAGTCACAGTACTAATGTTACAGTCACAGTACTAATGTTACAATCACAGTAATAATGTTACAGTACTAATGTTACAGTCACAGTACTAATGTTACAGTCACAGTACTAATCTTACAGTCACGGTACTAATGTTACAATTTCTGCTATTGTTGGCAAGTAGATTCTGCTGTAAATATTTGGTAGTTGTTAGCTTAGGTTCTGTTCTAGGAGTGGACACCCGATGAATGTATCCCAGAATTCTTCACTGATCCGTCCTTATTTGTGTCTATACATGATGACCTTGCTGACCTTGAGATTCCCTCTTGGGCTGACTCTGCCGAAGACTTCATTGAGAAGCACCGGTGTGCACTGGAGAGTGATTACGTATCACAGAGTCTTCATCACTGGATAGATCTAACGTTTGGGTGAGATGTGTACTCTTTATAGCTTATAGCTGTCTACCTTTTGTTGTCATTTGTAGGAGACCTCAGTCTAACATATTCTATAACTCTTACTGTAGTCCAGTGATGTTCGTGCAGGTACAAACTGAGTGGAAAGGCTGCAGTAGATGCTAAGAATGTCTGTCTAGAGCTTGTGGACGGACACACCACATTCACTGACCGCGGTATAGTACAGCTCTTCACCAAACCTCACCCAGAAAGAGTTTGTGTGCCCACTAAATATATCTCATCTAAGGCTCCTGATATACTGTACAAACAGCGGGCACCCACACACCCACCCCCACTTAGCAGTACAGATAGCCAGGAATCCGCCACAGATAGCGCAGAGGTAAGTGACACATGCACTAACTTTCCAAACGCAAACTGAGAGCAGCAAAACGTGATGCACATTTCAAGAGCACTGAAAAATAGCCCTTTGTTGAATGAGAATTACAGGAAGACGAAATCAAGCGTGTGTAAACGATCCTATCACGCTTGGATAGTTCCGTCAGTTAATAATTATAATATATGGCGGGTTAGTAAATGACATGATAGAAAATAAATAATTATTATTTATTGACATATGCCGTTCTTTTTTTCTTTTAAACATATTGTATGTACTATACAATTAAATAAGCTGTTTTAATTATTAAAAACTGAATTTGCAAAATTTGAAAAATAGTTTTTTAAAAGGCTCACTCTGTTATCGATCACTGCTAGCTCTACAGGAAATAATTTAATGGTTACCCAGTCAGCCTTTAGTTAACTGAGTTCAGGACATTGAATTGGCTTGTGGATATTCAACGATAATAATCAGTAGCAAGTTGTACGTGATGTTTCGTGGCATCAACTACATAGCATGCTCTATCCAGTTTGATACTTTGCGTTTTAGCATCTCTAAGCTGTGCAGTCATTCAGATTTCTAAGGCTTGATCCGAAGTAGGAATGCGCAGAGCTTTGCAAATTGTCAACCATTTCTATAAGCATATTGGCCAGAAATGCTTATAATTTTATATGGAAACGTGGTGATGGCCCAAAAATGCTTATAATTTCCATATACAAACGTGGTGATGGTGTATCGCAGACGTTGATGTTAGCTCAGATCTGCTTGTGACATTGTACTCTATCTCTACACAGTTTGATAATCTAGTCAAGTCTATGGAGGGTTTGATGTCTGAGCCTATACATCTACCTCCAGACTTCGATCCTACACAACTATTGGATAGAATTGAGAAGGATCCCAACACCCGCCCCGTTACAAAGGTAACAGTAGAACCTTGGTTAAAGCATGCCAGCACTGATCACTTTTTTATTGAGTTTCTGAATATTCAAGTCTTAAGCAGCAGATTGATGTATTGAATAACCCTCTCGGCCTACTCAGTGCTGATCTACAAGCCTGCAAAATACCCCTCTTCCAGAAATGCTCACCAATTTTTACACTGCTTAAAATTGACGTCATCTTCGGATCGGAAGTACACTTATTTCTTTGCCGTACAGTGCTTATTTGGTCAATCAGATCCCGCTATTTTTTTTCATTTATTATTATTCCACATTCTCACTACTGTCTATTCTTGTATGAATACCATTTATTGTTCCATAACTCACCGAAACAAGCACAATTTTTTTCTATTCTATTGATGGAGAGAGTATTAGATGATCCTTGTGATTGTGATCGCATTGGACCATCTGACAAATCCTGCTATCGTCTCTTGTTGCTATTTTGCATATGAAATTTGTGTAATAAACAAGCATTGATTTTGTTTACTACGCGTGTGCACTAATTGCATCCATATTGAGAGAACCCATTAATTCCGATTTTATGTGTGCAGCGTGCAAATTCAAGCCAGATGAAAAATGGCGCGTATTAGTAACGCCCGACATTCGATCTTAGAACCAATTTTTAATGGGGTGTATTCATAAGGATTCTTCATTTCTGTTGCAATGACCCTCAGTAGACCTAAGACTAATGAATTGCTCAATGAGATTTCATTTTAAACGTAGACGATGTAACTTCATTTACAAAAACTTGCTATTATTTATTAGTATTGATTGACCACACCCACAATCCGAAGATGACGTACTCGGCAATCAATGGAAGTTATAGTAAGCTGAATTTCAGCTGATGCGGTGAGCATTTGAGATGAATGGCTTTTGGGCAAGCTTGTAAATCAACACTGAGTAGGCCTAGAGAGTTATTTAATACATCAGTCTGCTGCTTAAGACTTTTTGAAGAGTAATTGGTTTAATTTAAACTTTTTGAGGTTGAAATGTGTTCAGAAAAATTATCTGGAGTTGCCCTCTCATCAGTAAGACAATTCCTATAGGCACAGTCAGCACTCACCAAGATGCAATTTTTTCACAAAGACGCAACAAGTTATACAGAGCTATAGAGCGAGTTTTCAAAAATTTGGCTTGTTTACATAGAAGTAGGGCCTCCTAAATATTGGCATTGTGCAGAGACTCTTTTAATTGCAAAAAAATGATATTGCAACAAATTTTAATTTTTTTGGAGTTGTTTTTTTCAAGTCAGCAATTTGTTCTATCTTTGGTAAGCTGGCTATTATGTATACACTGGCGTTCACGTGATAGTGATCAAAATCAAAAGAATCGATGAAATCTTTTTATCAAAATAACAATTTTCAAGTGAAAAATTAATCAAACAGTAACATTAGTATAATTTTATGATAATGCCAAGTGAAAAACAACATTGCCGAAATGGTGCTTCCCACGTTTTTTTTACAACAACGATGATAATTAAATCTGAAATACCGGCTATCTTTCCAAGAAAAAAATTACAAAGCACTAAATAATAATAATTAAAATTTTTAACAAGTAGTTTGGAACTGAAAAAGTAACAAAAATGGTACTTGCTGGAATATACTATATAATATCATAATGCAGATAGTCCCTTCTGTCTAACGCGTTGTCATAGACCTCCATAGACCTCTACATACCAAATGCACTTTTGTTGCCGCAACTGAGTTTTCTCAATAGTTTTACAATGCTGGATGAGAAAACAACTCTACACACAAAGTGGGTCTTGAAAAGCCCGTCCTAAGCCCTTTAACATCCGACAATTTATGAATGTTTTTCTCTGTAGAATTATATTGCTGTTTTTTAAATGTAGAGCATTATGGAGTAGTAATGCATTTTTAATTGTAGGGGTCATCTTCTCTCTGAACAGAAAATGTTCCAAGAATTGCTGTATAGCCAAAACCAAATCACGATTGAAAATATAACTTGCTTTCATTAAATTTTGAAATTTTTTGTGTATTTTCATTTTTTCTCATGATTTTTAAAAATGTCTAATTTTTTTCAATGTTGTTTTGGCTTTTTGTTAATCAAATACTGAGTAGTAGGGATTTGTCTTCTTTTTACTTCATTATATATTGTATCTATTAATAGCACTTTAAATCTAATTTTTACCATTATTTATTTGAGACTCCATTTGTGTCCAAGTTCTGTTGATATATTCTTCAACCGATGTTTGCCTCAGTGTTTGAGGTATCGGCCTTGCAGCAGCGTATCGGCCTTGCAGCGGCGTATTGACCTTACAGCGCCGTATTGACCTTACAGCAGCGTATTGACCTTACAGCAGCGCATTGGAATGTCAGTCTGTACACAACAGCCGAGTTACAAACGGCAAAACGCAAAATGTTGGCTCAGAGGAAATACCTTAAAAAATTCTGAAGATAATTTTAATCTCATATTTTTAGGATTTTTTCTAAACCCTCTCAACAAAAGCCTCTCTACAATTAAAAATTCTGAAAGGCCCTTTTCCTATTCCAACCGTCCAAACATTCACAGCTCCACTCGATCACTCACCATGAGTCGTTTTGTATTAATTAATCGCTTACAGCTCATCATTTATTGAGTGTACGCTATTGATGTGAATAACTAAAATACTATTTGAGAACAAGTTCTCCGTCATATATTTTCCTGGAAACATCAACGTGAATTCAGTCGAGTATTTGTGGCATAGCGTCTTCGATACTAACCTAGGTCAAGAAAAGTCAAACAATTATCACTGGTTTTACACTATTTACGTATAGAAGGGCTTGGGTGTCTAGTATATTTCTCATCCACTTTTCATCCACTTTTCTCTCTTTGTGTAGAAATGTAGCTGCCACCGTTGTCCATATCACAATGACACTCTCTACCTCGGGTGTCTACTGGCCAAGATGATACTACCTATGCCTACAAGACTCTTGCAAGACTACAAGTCTATGTCTTTAGATGACTATGTCAACAAAATACGCGCTATTGTAGGCAAACATAGACACGCGATTCCTCGGTAAGATTAAGAAGTCTATGTGTTGTATCTTCTTGTCTCTCATTGAATAGCATATAACATCTGTCTGCTGTACCTTTAGGGCTTTGGTACAGGTGCTCTATACAATCCTGGAAATGAAAGACCCCAGGCAGTCAAGGCTCACCTGTAACTACCTGCTACCACCTGTCATTCCTGGATTGCTTTTGGCTCCATCGGTGAGTGCAAGCTTTCTTTCTAACAGTTCCTCAATTCCTCACTTGCGTGTTTTCACCACTTTACTACCATTTTTGTGTCGTGAAAAGTGTCAGAAGTGTTAAAATTCTGACTGAGTTTTTATACTATTCACACCAGCAAGCTGTTACGTGCGAAAGTTTGCGGAAATACCTTTTGTAGAGCTTTTTCTATATGTAGATGTAGTTGTGTTATTTAATAGAACTATTAGCTGTTACCAACAACACAACAATCGTCTACTATAGTTAAAAATTGTTGATCAATCTGGGTCACATACCTATCCAATGAAATGTGCAGCTGGTAGCCAATTGAACTGTTGACTCTTGTTGACAGAAAGTGCCTTTTTATCTGACTGAGGAAATAGCTGCTGGTTAGGGTATGTTGGGTCACTTTTTTTGTTTTTTCGCCAAGTGATCTCATCGAACTGACATTCTGTTAATTGAGATCAGCTAACATAAGGATTAGTGAGATTAGCTCACATAAGGATTAATGAGATTAGCTGACGTAAAGATTATCGTTGTTGAAACTCACTTGCTTTTATTGTGGCCGCACCAAACATAACACTTTTAATGTTTTAAACTGAGGATAAATCAAACGCTTTGCACATAAAGATGAGGTGCTTTCGACTAAGTAAACACGAAGATCTCTACAAATTTTTTAAGTGTTCTCAAAGCTGAAAGCACATGAATCTGGCAGAACAAGTGGCCCATGAAGAAAAATAAATTCATTGAGTTGTCTTCTCTTACAACAAATATATGCCGTAGAAGCTAAGGAACGGAAATTTGAGGAAAATAATAATAAAATAATATTTTTTATTTTACTATAATAAATAGTTATTTCTACTAAAAGAATGCAAAGAAATGAAAATAACTTTTAGCATCGCTGATATATTGATACTGTGACTTGATGAATTATTGTAGTTTTTATGGCCTTGCATCAACGATGGTTGCTTGCATGGTGACAACTCGATTTTTTTTGCTCTATCCAAAAACGGAAATATTGATTGCCATAAAATGGCTGTTTTTAACCAAGGTATGAATACAGAAAAGACAACTCTTAATTTTGCAAACCAGTGTTGACCTTGCAAAGAACTTGGCGCTAAATTTCTTACAAAGCCACAGCGCGAAGAAATGCTATTTTGTGCTCGTCAAAAAAAGAAAATTTCACCTATTCGTCAATATTGTGACTTCGAGTCCGCTTGGCCGAAAGTGCCTACCCCAATACCAAACCGTCTCGTTTTACCAATAAATCTAACGCCAAAGGCAGCGTCATCAAAAACTTACTAAGGGGAGATTTTTCGGAAAGCTGAGTGAACAACAAAATAAGAACAACTGAGTCATATTTGTGCGTCATTTGACTTTTTTGTTAACTCTTTTGCTTTTGCTTTGAAAAAAATGTTAGCAGAAACTCCAAAAAACTTTGTTAGTAGTTCAAATTTCTTGGTAATCAATGCTGAAAGTCATACGAGGCGTGTGATTGGTCAGTCTGTCCACTACGACGATCTTTGATTGGCTGTTGAATATACAGGCACTACCACTACCTACATACTTCCATCATCTATATGAGCTCATCTCTTATCACCTGCTTACCACTGCCTTGTGTAACAAGACTGCTTTGTCTATGGGTGCCCGGGACCTGCCTGCAGACAACACTGATATGGAGCTGAGGCTGAAGGAAAGAATTAATCTTCACACACAATTCATTGCTGAAGTGAGTCTAAAACATTCTTTAGAATGTGTTTGTCTGCTTGTTGGTTGACAAGGGCTGATCAGAGTATTCTCGGCGTGTTTATCGAATAAATGACAAATTTAATGGGTGTTCACATTGCAACAGGTCGCGTATGGAGTGGAACATTAGTTTGTGACATAGTAGTTAGTTAGTTAGTTAGTTTATATGGGTTGTTCAACAAATCAAAAGGAAGATAATTCCCAATTCACAAATTTCCAAGAAGAAATAAATTGCATAGTAAAGTTGCCCTTCATTGTACCCTAATTTTACTATTATGTATGATGCTTTTGAAGATATAAAACCAGTCTATTGCAAGCAACAAATCAGACTTATTAAATGTAAACGATTTAGTGTTCAGTTTTATTCACCACCTTTGAATAGTAATTAATGCGCATTTGATGCCTATTTCTTCATTCAGTGAGCTACTTTGTGTTGACTCTCAAGTTCCAAACAAAATTATTATTTATTAAATTTAATTTTGTTGCATTTCGCTCTGTAAACAAAAGACACAAATACGTTTATTGCCAGAATTTGCTTTGACTTTTCTGAATTTCTCATGAAACAAAAGATTGAAAATGTTGCTAGGTTTAAAAATTTTAATAGGCTCGTTGTTATGCAGTTGTGCTTTGGTAAATGTTTTTTAGTTTTCAGCAAAAACTATTTAACAATAGCATATCTCTCACAAGGTAGACATACTGTTTGTACTGTTTGTTTTGTTACTGACCACACCTTGTATAATACAACAGTTTGGTACCGTGCTGCAATCAGAAGGACTCCCCCTATATCTACCCTATGTGAAGGAGCTACTAACGACGGATGACGGAGACCATTGTGTGCAGGCCTCCTGGTATCTGTTTGGTCAGCTCTCTCAGATCCTTGGCAAGTCCCTCACCAGGTCCCACTTCTCGTCTCTCATACTTGATCTCTTCTCTAGAGGTTTGTCTACTTTGTACTCATTTATATCAGATGTCAATTTATTGCTGCACAACTCTATTATCTTATACATACAAGGGCGCACAACTCTGCATCATATACATACAAGTGCACACAGCTCTATGTTATTATATACGTACAAGGGCACACAACTCTATATCATATGCGTACAAGTGCACACAACTCTATATTATATGCGTACAAGTGCACACAACTCTATATCATATACATACAAGTGCACACAACTCCATATCATATACATACAAGTGCACACAACTCTATATCATATACGTACAAGTGCACACAACTCTATATTATATATGTACAAGTGCATGCACACAACTCTGCATTACACACATGCTATTTCACACAACTGCATGCGGCGTACATTATTGTTCCGTAGATGACGTCAGTGATGTTAGGAAGGTGAAGTTGTTTCATCAGGCATTCATGCACCTGCTGATCATGCAGCTGGGTGTTGCCCACTTTGTGGAGGAGTATTCACTGCCGCTAGCATCAGCAGTTTGCTGCTCATCAATGGCAGCTGTACAGGCTGATGCCGATTCAATTATAGAGGTAGGTAGTGAAGTCACATTACCGCAGGAGTTGGGGAGTAGTTGATGAGATTTATGCTGTGGTCACATGATATGAGCTTTAACTGGTAAGGCCATTTCCACCTTTGGTTTTTTTTTAGCCAGTTTCAATATTTTGCCATAGGGGTGTTTTGCTTGTTGGCCACAATAATTAGATTTTGTGAAGTAACTTGGCACAAACGAATGATATATTTGTAGATAATATTGATAAATACTGCTTCGACCGTTGTTCGTAGTTGTCTTCTCTTATAAGTTTTAGGGTTCATGGGGTCAGGTGTACTTTTAGGTGTCATTTGCCTATTTAGGAGACAGGGTTGTCTCTAAGTGCAGAAATCAAAGTGTGGTCAGCCGTTTCCAGCGCTATTTTATATAAGGACAACTCCACTGGAGCCAAATTTCACAAATGGTCATATAAGTCATCATTGGCTGAAATAGTTTTTACTCATTTATTCAATATTTGCAGCGTAAAATGAATTTTCTTTTGCAGTAATACCTCGGTGAACATGTTTTGTTTCAATCTAGCAAAAAAAATTATTTTATTCCAGGGAATTTTGGAGTAAAATTTTGTTTAAAACCTTTAACCGTCACTGGAGCCTTCACTGGAGCCAGGAGTCATCTCCCCTTTGGATTAACAACTCTATATCGAGCGGTACCGTACATTGATAAGTTTGCCGATACGTTGACTAATGATTATGTGCCCTATAACGCAAAAACGTTTGTTTTCATCCCAGTGACTTTACGTGACCCTTTGTAATGGTATGCAGGGCGCACAGTCGCGTTATTTACCATCCATATGAGAGACAACTGAAGTGCCACTTGGTTTTGCGGCAAAAACAAAATAATTATAAAACTAGTGGAATGTTTGTTATTTATTTTAACTAATATTTATTATTATTATTCATAAATATCTGAATGAATAACAAAAACTCGTTGTAGACTACTCTAAAGTGAACTATGGACAATGTGAAAAAGTAGTACGCTCATTTTGAAAAAAAATAATTGATTTCATCGGTACCGTAAAAAATGATTATTTTTTTTGGAATATTTATGTTATTATTATTTAAACTACTTTGAGATTCAAATTCTATGAATAAATTTCGGCTATTACTTATAACTAATGTTGTTATTTATTTATTTAAAATTTGATATGAAAGTTGAATGGTATAAGAAAAATAGTTTATAATTCCTATTTTTTAATAATACAAGTGCTAATATAAACACTATATTTCGGCCCTTATTACTTAGCTTACATTAAAATATTTTTGTCTAAAATTCCCAGTGGGCTAGGAGACATCCTGAGCTTTCAGATGAGTGGTTGTTTTAAGCTGTACCTTGTCAATTTGCAGAGTTATTAGCTGTTGAAATAGAGCCTTTTCTCTATAAGTTATAGTGTAATCACTCAAGCATTTGGCTCCAGAGGGTCACGTGACAAGGGGAGTTGGCCACACTTTGATTTCTGCACTTAGGGTTGTCTTACATGCAGTTCATTGATGTTGTTGAGCTACATTGAGAAAGCAATTTCCAGCTCTATTTTGTATCACTACAAGTATTTGGGTTGAGCAATGTATTATACGCAGAGGTTATATCTGACTTTCTGCCTGACTAATAAACAATGTTATTTATGGCTGAACATACATTGAGAATGAGATCGCTACAGGGATGAATATCACCCTTTCCTTAATCTGAATGCATTACCAGGACAATCTCACTTGCTGTTATAATCCACGAGCGGATTAACTACGTGGATTAACTAATTGATCAATTTACTTGCTTGGGAGTTATCATACATTGTACTATCCTATGGTTATCTAACCCAAAATGAAAGTGGATTGATTTGACCTGAAGGTCAAGTGATTTTAGGACCAAAGGATGCTATTTCTTTTACCCGTTAGGCCGTTGCATGTCAACGTGCCCTTCTGGTATCTAAACCCCTCAAATGGTCGAGTCAACACGCCTTTCTCCTATCAACTGGCCCCTGATTACACCATTATAAAGTATAATACAAGGGAAGACAGTTTGTATCAAACCAACTTATACTACATAGATTGCAATGCAGTTTTAATAATACTACAACATATTATGTTTGTTAAATCAAGTGCAGTTGTGTGTAATATATGGCATGGCAGGTATTATAGGGTGTACTCTGCTGTGAGGACACTCTGTTAGAGTGTACCGTGGTATATTGTAGAGAAGCTCTGTGTCTCTAGAAGAAGGTCTCGACTTGTCTACAGTTCTTGTGGATTGTGTCGTTTGGCTCGCTGCCAGATTAGGCCCTTTACTCACCGCAAAACATTTTACGTCGAAGATACTGCTGGCCATGAAAGACTGTTACAGCTGTGCATTGGCCTTCTCTGAGACTAGTGGTGCGTTTTATTGTCCTCCTTCTCTGGCAGTTCTATCATAATGTGTCGGGCTTTTGAAATTGGAAGATTTATGGAGTTGTTTCTCCTTTAAATAAGGTGACAACTCCAATTTTTTTTTCAGTCAAGCTTTCACACGCTGTGATAACTTCATTGAGTTGACAGTTTGGTTGGGTTTCAATCACAGGTCAAAGTGAGGTGAATGATGACCTGACCTCTAAGACAGCATACGGAGATGTGCTCTTGCTGCCTGCTATAAAATGTTTGGAGGAGATTGCTTTCCTGTATGGAGAGCAGTTCATATTACTTCAGTACATTCCAGCGATACGCCGTGTGGTGAGCGACTAGTTTGTGAATTGACTAGATAAACACTGTTTTATCATTGGCATCTTCTAATAGTCAAATCTTTGTTGCAACTTATATACCATCGATGTCTACAGGTTTCATCGTGTGATACCAATGACCTCCAAGCCTCTTCACCCGCAAGCCTGCTGTCCTGTTGTACATTACTTCTTCATCTCATTCCCTGTATTACTGATGGTACACTTCTAGATCTCCTTGAGGTATGTTTGTTTTTTATATGGTTTGTGTCTAGAGCTCATTGTGGTGCGTATAAGCAGCATATATTTTTGTTAATTTTTTGTGATCGATAATAATAGTCTTTAAATTTTTTACTTAGGAATGCCTGATAATGATTATTTTAAGATTAATTGTGGTTAGTTTTGAATACATTTGTCCTCATTGATTTTCAAATAGTTAATTTCTGTTGAATGGAAAATAAAATAATTGCTATGAAAATAAATATTATCTCTTTGAAAATTGCGTACTGTTTATTTTGTTCTCAAATTCATTTCAAGTAAGTGATTTGTAAATATCTGCTAAACCTAATTGATTGGAAGTATTTATTGATTATCTAAGGGTGATTTTGGCATGCTGATGCATCAAGAATTTTCTCATATTCACGTGTGGTTGTTTTAGCAAAAATCATTAATTTTATTCGTCAAAAAAATATTGAAATAAAAATTTCAATATAATATAAATAAAATATTAAGAAAAATACATATGGTGATTTGACAACTCCTCGAATCAGGGTTTGGGGTTTGATTAGTACTAATTGATATAACGTTATATGGCAGTGGTACAAGCACCACATGTTATAGCCCAGATTAGCACAGCGCAGGAAATACAATCCTACAAACCGGATATTGACCTTGACATAATGATGTTTTATATTTGCATAGTGCACATACGCTGACACCCGACGAATAATTAAAACTGCGGTTATAGCGATGTGGTGAAATATTGATATGATTACGCGATTTGATGAAAAGGCGGTTTAACTAAATAATACTGTTGCATCAGCTCGCTGAAATCACCCTCAATGACTAAATCTTTCTAGGACTTCACAAGAATTAATTGCCAAACAAAATGCAATGAAAATACTCAGCTGGGTATAAATATTATTCATGAAATAATTAATCTATGTGTATGTGAAATGTGTGGGTGTCCATGTAGTGGGTGTCCATGTAGTGGGTGTCCATGTAGTGGGTGTCCATGTAGTGGGTGTCCATGCAGTGGGTGTCCATGTAGTGGGTGTCCATGTAGTGGGTGTCCATGTAGTGGGTGTCCATGTAGTGGGTGTCCATGCAGTGGGTGTCCATGTAGTGGGTGTCCATGTAGTGGGTGTCCATGTAGTGGGTGTCCATGTAGTGGGTGTCCATGTAGTGGGTGTCCATGTAGTGGGTGTCCATGTAGTGGGTGTCCATGTAGTGGGTGTCCATGCAGTGGGTGTCCATGCAGTGGGTGTCCATGTAGTGGGTGTCCATGTAGTGGGTGTCCATGTAGTGGGTGTCCATGTAGTGGGTGTCCATGTAGTGGGTGTCCATGTAGTGGGTGTCTGAGCATAATAGAGGTGTTTGTTTATTATTTAGATGTCAATGCTGCGAAGCAGTTAATAAGTATGATGCGTAGTTCCATTTACTCTATGGTTGCTTTCGGTAGTCGTCACATCCAAGTATGCGAGGTTTGTTCAGCAAGCCGTTAGATAATTCAACTTTTGTAGTCAGCTTTCTTGAATAGGAGGATGCGAGAGGTCATTGTATTTTGCAGTCGATGCGAGACAATTATTGAGAGTTATTTTTTTCTCTCTAATCTACTTTAATGAGGCAACGTGTCAACTGGAATGTTCTACTATCGGCAATGTTCATCTATCATGCTGCTGTTTGATTGTTACATAGCTACAATGAAAGTTTCCACCCAATGAAGGTTAATGAGCAAATAGTTGATGATAAGTTGGCCGACAGTATAAATTGTCATTGGCATGTCGCTAAACGCAATCGGTTTATATTTATTAATTATCAATAATTAATTATTATATTATTATGGGGTTTATGTAGCATTAGTAGTTTTTATTCTTTTTTAACAACGTTTATTCTTTGGCTAGCCACATAGAAATGATGTTATCACTTACCAAGAAAGTCATGTAGTAGTGCACAGCTCCAAAAAATTAAGTAACTATTGGTGAACACATTTTATGTTGCTACTGCTCCGACAATAGAAATATTTATTAAAAGACAATAGACTCATCACAGCAGAAGCAAATTAACACAGGAGGATACAAGTCTCAAAAACACGATAGCAACCGAACATAGTAATACACACTATAATATAATGTTTACTTGTTGTTGATAAAAAAAATGCTAGCGGAAATGTGTTGTAAATGGTTAGACTTGATGAGCTTGCGAAAACATTTTGGCAGCTGGCATAGACCAACCTGCTGGTTATGCTCACAAACAATCCCAACAATGAGCTGATGTATTGGTCCCGTCCATCATAAGGCCTTCCGATGGCAAACATTGCCCTCTGTAGCCGCCCCTATAGCCGAGAGCACCCTATGTTTACTGACCGGTTACGCATGACCCGTTACACATGACCGGTTACAGATGACTAGTTACACATTATCAAAATATCAAAAACAATATTGATTTTGTTTCTGTCGCATCTATAGTCCGATACAGTAAAAGAATTCTTTACTGACTCCCCTTCAAATGCAATGATACAGATTCAAATATTTTATGTTTGTTCTAACTGTGTGGAGTTATCTTATCTATAATGTACAAAATTCCACTACATTTATATTTGCTTTGATTGCATCGCTATCCGATGGTTCATTCTGTACAATCATGTAATGACTCACCAACACCCCGCTGTTGAAAGGCGTCGTAGCCTGAGTTCTCACCTATCGCTGCCTACGATGTTGTAGATTAGAGTCATCGGTGAAATACTACTTCCACTTATAACTATCGTGTCTTCTCCCTTCTATACGTTTCCTTCTACCAATACTGCAGAGGACGGCACTTCCTGTCGTAAGCTCCTTGCATTCCGAATCCTTGATCTAATTATCTTGGTCAGCCAGCGTATTGGCTACGACCAGACAAGGCGCTTTCTCAAGCGCACGTTATTAGCATTCTTCAAGTCATTTGATATCGTACACAGTGAGGATGGAACTTGGTGCAGGTATAAGGAAGGTTTGTATCATATGAATTCTATTGGTAGTAATAAGAATACTTGCGAGCTATGTCCAGCACTCAGTAGTCCACAATGAGTGGCTAATTAAATTGGTTGATTTTGATCAACCGATTTTGTATCCTCAAAAACTTCATGTATGATAGCCGATATACTAAAAAAGACTACTTTACTAACTATGTTTACGGATATCATGAAATTACTACGATGCAAAAAGAGATTATGTTACTAATTATGTTTACTTATGATAACAATACATTTTTTATTATTTCTATAATTCATTGTAAATTGGGAGTTATCTTCTTTGTTATTTGTTCTGCAATCTATAGGAACTTATTAAATTGTAATGATGGTTCAACCTAATGTTCCATTCCATGCTCAACCTAATATTATTGTCGTTTGTTGTGCAATCTGATGTCGTTTCAGGCAAGAGCGGGTTAGACATAGAGACATCTAGTGAGTATGTAGATATAAAGCAGTGCTCAACTAATGCTAACGAGTACTATATAGGCACTCCTGTGTCTATTTATAGCACCTCTCCTGGTTCCACACCCTCACTAGGTAATGTACAATACTGCTGGAGTTGTCTGACCTTATTCTGAATTCTACGCTCATTGATATCTAACATGGTATGAGGCATTACAGGTAACTTGGGCAATGAGATATCAAGGTCAGCTGTAGCGAAGGATGTGATGTCAGAGCTGGAGGAGGTATTCACTGCGGAGTTGGCACACAGAGCATACATACAGTGCTGCAGGCTCGCTGGTGGTTACTACATACAGAAGCTTGCTAATGATGACCTCATCAGGAGACTCTGTACGGAGTACGAGCTGCAGAGAGAGCAACAGTGTAGACTGTGAGTTGTATGTGTGTTGTATGTGTGTTGTGTATGTGTTGTATGTGTGTTGTATGTGTGTTGTCTGTGTGTTGTATGTGTGTTGTATGTGTGTTGTGTGTGTGTTGTGTGTGTGTTGCATGTGTGTTGGCTGTGCGTTGTATGTGTGTTGTATGTGTGTTGTATGTGTGTTGTGTGTCGTACGTGTGTTGTATGTGTGTTGTATGTGTGTTGTATGTGTGTTGTATGTGTGTTGTATGTGTGTTGTATGTGTGTCGTATGTGTGTCGTATGTGTGTCGTATGTGTGTCGTATGTGTGTCGTATGTGTGTCGTATGTGTGTCGTATGTGTGTCGTATGTGTGTCGTATGTGTGTTGTATGTGTGTTGTATGTGTGTTGTATGTGTGTTGTAAGGGTGTTGTATGTGTGTTGTATGTGCGCTGATGCGTATAGTTTAGACATCCCCTCTCCTGGTTTCACTAGTTCCTTCTTCTGCAGGCTGAACAAAGATGCTGAAACCGATGATTCAATATTCAGTGATGGCAGCGACGATGCTAAACTACTCGGGGATAAAACAAAGTCTACCAACTGGTTTGTTCCAGGTAATACCGTACTTATAACTTACGTAGGTTCGCTATTTGTACACCCCATCTGTACAACATCCCTGTCAACCAACCAACACTGTATCTTCTCACCCTGCAGTACCTGGTAACCCCTCAGTGTCGGGTGTCCAGTACGAGTCCGTCAGTGGAAACAAGCTAGCCTATGTTCCTCCAGTCACAGAACAAAAGGAGGTGATAACAGACAGCAGCACCCTACTGGCTGACTCTGCTTCTAAATATATGGCTATATCAGGAGAGAAACTGAAGAGGTCAATGCTTGCTATCCTTGTACTACATACTATATACTTGTACTATATACTTGTACTATATACTATATACTTGTACTATATACTATATACTTGTACTATATACTATATACTTGTACTTTATACTATATACTATATACTTGTACTATATACTATATACTATATACTTGTACTATATACTTGTACTATATACTTGTACTATATACTATATACTTGTACTATATACTATATACTTGTACTATATACTTGTACTATATAGTTGTACTATATATTATATACTTGTGCTATATACTATATACTTGTACTATATACTATATACTTGTACTATATACTATATACTTGTACTATATACTATATACTTGTACTATATACTATATACTTGTACTATATACTTGTACTATATACTTGTACTATATACTATATACTATATACTTGTACTATATACTTGTACTATATACTATATACTTGTACTATATACTATATACTTGTACTTTATACGATATACTTGTACTTTATACTATATACTTGTACTATATACTTGTACTATATACTTGTACTATATACTATATACTTGTACTATATACTATATACTTGTACTATATACTATATACTTGTACTATATACTATATACTTGTACTATATACTATATACTTGTACTATATACTATATACTTGTACTATATACTTGTACTATATACTATATACTTGTACTATATACTTGTACTATATACTTGTACTATATACTTGTACTATATACTTGTACTATATACTATATACTATATACTTGTACTATATACTTGTACTATATACTTGTACTATATACTATATACTATATACTTGTACTATATACTTGTACTATATACTTGTACTATATACTTGTACTATATACTTGTACTATATACTATATACTTGTACTATATACTATATACTTGTACTATATACTTGTACTATATACTTGTACTATATACTATATACTTGTACTATATACTATATACTTGTACTATATACTATATACTTGTACTATATACTATATACTTGTACTATATACTTGTACTATATACTTGTACTATATACTTGTACTATATACTATATACTTGTACTATATACTATATACTTGTACTATATACTTGTACTATATACTATATACTTGTACTTTATACTATATACTTGTACTATATACTTGTACTATATACTATATACTTGTACTTTATACTATATACTTGTACTATATACTATATACTTGTACTTTATACTATATACTATATACTTGTACTATATACTATATACTTGTACTATATACTATATACTTGTACTATATACTATATACTTGTACTATATACTATATACTTGTACTATATACCATATACTTGTACTATATACTATATACTTGTACTATATACTATATACTTGTACTATGTACTATATACTTGTACTATATACTATATACTTGTACTATATACTATATACTTGTACTATATACTATATACTTGTACTATATACTATATACTTGTACTATATACTATATACTTGTACTATGTACTATATACTTGTACTATATACTATATACTTGTACTATATACTATATACTTGTACTATATACTATATACTTGTACTATATACTTGTACTATATACTTGTACTATATACTATATACTTGTACTATATACTTGTACTATATACTATATACTTATACTATATACTATATACTTGTACTATATACTCTATTCTTGTACTATATACTATATACTATATACTTGTACTATATACTATATACTTGTACTATATACTATATACTTGTACTATATACTATATACTTGTACTTTATACTATATACTTGTACTATATACTATATACTTGTACTATATACTATATACTTGTACTATATACTTGTACTATATACCATATACTTGTACTATATACTATATACTTGTACTATATACTATATACTTGTACTATGTACTATATACTTGTACTATATACTATATACTTGTACTATATACTATATACTTGTACTATATACTATATACTTGTACTATATACTTGTACTATATACTATATACTTGTACTATATACTTGTACTATATACTATATACTATATACTATATACTTGTACTATATACTATATACTTGTACTATATACTATATACTTGTACTATATACTTGTACTATATACTATATACTTGTACTATATACTATATACTTGTACTATATACTATATACTTGTACTATATACCATATACTTGTACTATATACTATATACTATATACTATATACTATATACTTGTACTATATACTATATACTTGTACTATATACTATATACTTGTACTATATACTATATACTTGTACTATATACTATATACTTGTACTATATACTATATACTTGTACTATATACTTGTACTATATACTATATACTATATACTTGTACTATATACTTGTACTATATACTATATACTTGTACTATATACTATATACTTGTACTATATACTTGTACTATATACTATATACTATATACTATATACTTGTACTATATACTATATACTTGTACTATATACTTGTACTATATACTATATACTTGTACTATATACTATATACTTGTACTATATACTATATACTTGTACTATATACCATATACTTGTACTATATACTATATACTATATACTATATACTATATACTATATACTTGTACTATATACTATATACTTGTACTATATACTATATACTTGTACTATGTACTATATACTTGTACTATATACTATATACTTGTACTATATACTTGTACTATATACTATATACTTGTACTATATACTATATACTTGTACTATATACTATATACTTGTACTATATACTATATACTTGTACTATATACTATATACTTGTACTATATACTATATACTTGTACTATATACTATATACTTGTACTATATACTTGTACTATATACTTGTACTATATACTATATACTTGTACTATATACTATATACTTGTACTATATACTATATACTTGTACTATATACTTGTACTATATACTATATACTTGTACTATATACTATATACTTGTACTATATACTATATACTTGTACTATATACTTGTACTATATACTTGTACTATATACTATATACTTGTACTATATACTATATACTTGTACTATATACTATATACTTGTACTATATACTTGTACTATATACTATATACTTGTACTATATACTATATACTTGTACTATATACTATATACTTGTACTATATACTTGTACTATATACTTATACTATATACTTGTACTTTATACTATATACTTGTACTATATACTTGTACTATATACTTGTACTATATACTATATACTTGTACTATATACTTGTACTATATACTTGTACTATATACTATATACTTGTACTATATACTATATACTTGTACTATATACTTGTACTATATACTATATACTTGTACTATATACTTATACTATATACTTGTACTTTATACTATATACTTGTACTATATACTTGTACTATATACTTGTACTACATACTATATACTTGTACTATATACTATATACTTGTACTATATACTATATACTTGTACTATATACTATATACTTGTACTATGTACTATATACTTGTACTATATACTATATACTTGTACTATATACTATATACTTGTACTATATACTATATACTTGTACTATATACTTGTACTATATACTATATACTTGTACTATATACTTGTACTATATACTATATACTATATACTATATACTTGTACTATATACTATATACTTGTACTATATACTATATACTTGTACTATATACTTGTACTATATACTATATACTTGTACTATATACTATATACTTGTACTATATACTATATACTTGTACTATATACCATATACTTGTACTATATACTATATACTATATACTATATACTATATACTTGTACTATATACTATATACTTGTACTATATACTATATACTTGTACTATATACTATATACTTGTACTATATACTATATACTTGTACTATATACTTGTACTATATACTTGTACTATATACTATATACTTGTACTATATACTATATACTTGTACTATATACTATATACTTGTACTATATACTTGTACTATATACTTGTACTATATACTTGTACTATATACTATATACTTGTACTATATACTATATACTTGTACTATGTACTATATACTTGTACTATATACTATATACTTGTACTATATACTATATACTTGTACTATATACTATATACTTGTACTATATACTATATACTTGTACTATATACTATATACTTGTACTATATACTATATACTTGTACTATATACTATATACTTGTACTATATACTTGTACTATATACTTGTACTATATACTTGTACTATATACTATATACTTGTACTATATACTATATACTTGTACTATATACTTGTACTATATACTTGTACTATATACTTGTACTATATACCATATACTTGTACTATATACTATATACTTGTACTATATACTTGTACTATATACTTGTACTATATACTTGTACTATATACTATATACTATATACTTGTACTATATACTATATACTTGTACTATATACTTGTACTATATACTTGTACTATATACTTGTACTATATACCATATACTTGTACTATATACTATATACTTGTACTATATACTATATACTTGTACTATATACTTGTACTATATACTTGTACTACATACTATATACTTGTACTATATACCATATACTTGTACTATATACTATATACTATATACTATATACTATATACTTGTACTATATACTATATACTTGTACTATATACTATATACTTGTACTATATACTATATACTTGTACTATATACTATATACTTGTACTATATACTTGTACTATATACTTGTACTATATACTATATACTTGTACTATATACTATATACTTGTACTATATACTATATACTTGTACTATATACTTGTACTATATACTTGTACTACATACTATATACTTGTACTATATACTATATACTTGTACTATATACTATATACTTGTACTATATACTATATACTTGTACTATGTACTATATACTTGTACTATATACTATATACTTGTACTATATACTATATACTTGTACTATATACTATATACTTGTACTATATACTTGTACTATATACTATATACTTGTACTATATACTTGTACTATATACTATATACTATATACTATATACTTGTACTATATACTATATACTTGTACTATATACTATATACTTGTACTATATACTTGTACTATATACTATATACTTGTACTATATACTATATACTTGTACTATATACTATATACTTGTACTATATACCATATACTTGTACTATATACTATATACTATATACTATATACTATATACTTGTACTATATACTATATACTTGTACTATATACTATATACTTGTACTATATACTATATACTTGTACTATATACTATATACTTGTACTATATACTTGTACTATATACTTGTACTATATACTATATACTTGTACTATATACTATATACTTGTACTATATACTATATACTTGTACTATATACTTGTACTATATACTTGTACTATATACTTGTACTATATACTATATACTTGTACTATATACTATATACTTGTACTATGTACTATATACTTGTACTATATACTATATACTTGTACTATATACTATATACTTGTACTATATACTATATACTTGTACTATATACTATATACTTGTACTATATACTATATACTTGTACTATATACTATATACTTGTACTATATACTATATACTTGTACTATATACTTGTACTATATACTTGTACTATATACTTGTACTATATACTATATACTATATACTTGTACTATATACTATATACTTGTACTATATACTTGTACTATATACTTGTACTATATACTTGTACTATATACCATATACTTGTACTATATACTATATACTTGTACTATATACTTGTACTATATACTTGTACTATATACTTGTACTATATACTATATACTATATACTTGTACTATATACTATATACTTGTACTATATACTTGTACTATATACTTGTACTATATACTTGTACTATATACCATATACTTGTACTATATACTATATACTTGTACTATATACTATATACTTGTACTATATACTTGTACTATATACTTGTACTATATACTATATACTTGTACTATATACTTGTACTATATACTTGTACTATATACTTGTACTATATACTTGTACTATATACTATATACTTGTACTATATACTATATACTTGTACTATATACTATATACTTGTACTATATACTATATACTTGTACTATATACTATATACTTGTACTATATACTATATACTTGTACTATATACTTGTACTATATACTATATACTTGTACTATATACTTGTACTATATACTATATACTTGTACTATATACTATATACTTGTACTATATACTTGTACTATATACTATATACTTGTACTATATACTTGTACTATATACTATATACTTGTACTATATACTATATACTTGTACTATATACTTGTACTATATACTTGTACTATATACTATATACTTGTACTATATACTATATACTTGTACTATATACTATATACTTGTACTATATACTTGTACTATATACTTGTACTATATACTTGTACTATATACTATATACTTGTACTATATACTTGTACTATATACTTGTACTATATACTTGTACTATATACTTGTACTATATACTATATACTTGTACTATATACTTGTACTATATACTATATACTTGTACTATATACTATATACTTGTACTATATACTATATACTTGTACTATATACTTGTACTATATACTATATACTTGTACTATATACTTGTACTATATACTTGTACTATATACTTGTACTATATACTATATACTTGTACTATATACTTGTACTATATACTTGTACTATATACTTGTACTATATACTTGTACTATATACTATATACTTGTACTATATACTATATACTTGTACTATATACTATATACTTGTACTTTATACTATATACTTGTACTATATACTATATACTTGTACTTTATACTATATACTTGTACTATATACTATATACTTGTACTATATACTATATACTTGTACTATATACTATATACTTGTACTATATACCATATACTTGTACTATATACTATATACTTGTACTATATACTATATACTTGTACTTTATACTATATACTTGTACTATATACTATATACTTGTACTATATACTATATACTATATACTTGTACTATATACTTGTACTATATACTATATACTTGTACTTTATACTATATACTTGTACTATATACTATATACTTGTACTATATACTATATACTTGTACTATATACTATATACTTGTACTATATACTATATACTTGTACTATATACTTGTACTATATACTTGTACTATATACTATACACTTGTACTATATACTATACACTTGTACTATATACTATATACTTGTACTATATACTATATACTATATACTATATACTTGTACTACATACTATATACTTGTACTATATACTTGTACTATATACTATATACTTGTACTATATACTTTCACTCTATACTATACACTTGTACTATATACTATATATTTGTCCTCATTGACTCATATACAATGTACACAGAGCTGAAATGGAGTTACAGACAATGAGACATCTAAAAGGTGATTGGATTGCTTACTGGGAGCACGAGTTAGGTCATGGAGGTCACACCACGAGACCTCTTGACTTGAAACAAATTGGACTTCAAGGCTTTACAGGTACATGTCATTGTTTTTTTGTCCACTACAAATTTGTTTTGTGCTGTAAAGCATTCGTCGGGCAATAAATGTATAATAGTAGTAATAATAGTAATAAGGTGAACGGCGAGGCCAGAACTTTGTAATGGTGCACACGTAGTTTGGGTTACCGCTCTACAATGGAGTAACTCTACTCACGCACACGAAATATTTAGATTTATGCTCATTAGATTTGGGCTATGTAATGTTGTAGAGAAGATGAGTTTTATAATTTTCAGATTAAAAACCATAAATATTTGCCACCTTCAGAACAATAGACTTCAAAATCACTGTCAAGCCAATAAGAGTGGTAGACTTCCTGGACACAGTTGTGTTACCTTCTCAGCTACATCATATAGCCCGAGTCTCATGCGTATACATCTATTGATTTCGTGAGCGTAAGCAGAGTTACTGCATTGTAGAGCAGTAACTCAGTCTGCACATGCACCATTATCTAAGTTGGGGGCTTACCCTATCACTTTATTATTATTATTATTATAGTTATTATTATTGTTATGATTATTATTATTATATTTATTATTATTATTGTCGTGGTTATCATTATTATTATTATACATTTATCGCCTGAACAACAACAGCTTACAGGTTACTCCACTGTACTAAGTTTAACAGTACTTTATATTTATAGTTGGATGTAACAGTGCGTATTTATATATTGGCATGTAACAGCATAATGTATATATATATAGTGGTATGTAACGGCATAATGTATATATATATAGTGGTATGTAACAGCATAATGTATATATATATAGTGGTATGTAACGGCATAATGTATATATTTATAGTGGTATGTAACAGCTTAATGTATATATATATAGTGGTATGTAACGGCATAATGTATATATTTATAGTGGTATGTAACGGCATAATGTATATATATATAGTGGTATGTAACAGCATAATGTATATATATATAGTGGTATGTAACACCATAATGTATATATATATAGTGGTATGTAACGGCATAATGTATATATTTATAGTGGTATGTAACGGCATAATGTATATATATATAGTGGTTTGTAACAGCATAATGTATATATATATAGCGGTATGTAACGGCATAATGTATATATATAGTGGTATGTAACGGCATAATGTATATATATATAGTGGTATGTAACGGCATAATGTATATATATATTGTGGTATGTATGTAACAGCATAATGTATATATATATAGTGGTATGTAACAGCATAATGTATATATATATATAGTGGTATGTAACAGCATAATGTATATATATATAGTGGTATGTAACAGCATAATGTATATATATATAGTGGTATGTAACGGCATAATGTATATATATATAGTGGTATGTAACGGCATAATGTATATATTTATAGTGGTATGTAACAGCATAATGTATATATATATAGTGGTATGTAACGGCATAATGTATATATTTATAGTGGTATGTAACACCATAATGTATATATATATAGTGGTATGTAACGGCATAATGTATATATTTATAGTGGTATGTAACAGCATAATGTATATATATATAGTGGTATGTAACGGCATAATGTATATATTTATTGTGGTATGTAACGGCATAATGTATATATATATAGTGGTATGTAACAGCATAATGTATATATATATAGTGGTATGTAACACTATAATGTATATATATATAGTGGTATGTAACGGCATAATGTATATATTTATAGTGGTATGTAACGGCATAATGTATATATATATAGTGGTATGTAACACCATAATGTATATATATATAGTGGTATGTAACGGCATAATGTATATATATAGTGGTATGTAACGGCATAATGTATATATATATAGTGGTATGTAACGGCATAATGTATATATATATTGTGGTATGTAACAGCATAATGTATATATATATAGTGGTATGTAACAGCATAATGTATATATATATATATAGTGGTATGTAACAGCATAATGTATATATATATAGTGGTATGTAACAGCATAATGTATATATATATATAGTGGTATGTAACAGCATAATGTATATATATATAGTGGTATGTAACAGCATAATGTATATATATATATATATAGTGGTATGTAACAGCATAATGTATATATATGTAGTGGTATGTAACAGCATAATGTATATATATATAGTGGTATGTAACAGCATAATGTATATATATGTAGTGGTATGTAACAGCATAATGTATATTTATATAGTGGTATGTAACACGGGATATAACAACATATGAACAGTGAAACCGGCATAAATCGACCCAGTAGAAATCACTAAATCGGGTTATTCAATGTCACAGTCAAGGTCCCAACTTTTAGCCATTGTAAATGGCTTCATGAAAGTCGATATTCTAGTTCAATCAAGAAATTTTTATATCTTTAGTTTTCATAACTAGGTTTCACGCAAGTGCCGCGAAAAGCTTTAGGCATGGTGTTTGCAAGGGGAAGTAATTCTATTGCAATGAATAGCAGAAATTTTTGTCAACCTCAATCGCATGCTATTAAAATGAAATAACCCAAGAGTTATCTTCTCTTGTGACTGGCCGTGACTGACAGCAATTTTTAGATACATTCACTACAATGTCTGAGCCACTTCAACTCGTGCTTTTTTAATCACTGAAACTTGTTCAGTCTTGGAATGTAACAAAGATCCAAGGCTATCTATCAACTGTGGATAATAACAAGTCAATGCTGTCTAAACACGGTTGTTCAGTTAGAAAAAAAAAATGCTGCTGATTTCGGTTAATTAGTAATTATTGTTGGTACTTTTTTTAATGATCATTGCCATTAATAGATAAAACACCCCAATTGACAGGTTTTAAAAATTAAACAAAGCAAACTCACTTATTTATTTTTGCTATTTAAATATGGTTGGCAGCAAAATAATAAGTTATTAATTAAAATGGCAATTATTATGAATTAATATCGGTAGTTCAAGTTGTCGTTATTATCAAAATTTATTTACAATGTGAGCCAAGTAAAAGAAATGTCTGGAATCTATGTTATTATCATATTGTGCAGGATTTTATGATAACGTTATCAGTTACCCCGGTAGCACACCTGCACTTCCCCCAGGTAGGCAGAGTTGTCTACTCGCTGTGACCAGCTTGCTGACAGGCCGTTGGTATCACTACCTATCCCTCAGCATTGTCTGCTAAGGTAGGCAACGTCTGCCAGGCAGGCTTGTAGTCCGTCTGCCACTCCTAGACAACTTAGGACTTCTAGACCGAAGGGTCGTTAAAACAGTTGTCTCCTGGAGTGGTAGAGCTGTCTAGTCTTGTGTAGTCTGTGAGAAATTCAAGATAATCTTGAGTGAGTGTTAACTGGTTTTATTCTTACGAATAAAAGGCCAGCTGAGCATCCAAAGTAACACTGACTAGTGAGGAGCTCAGACGCTGCATTTATATAAAACGTTGTGTAGGGGTTAGCCTTAATGCAATGTACAAGGCAGGGTGGCTAACAAAGGGTGTCTTAAACACAATCAAAATAGCCTACCAGTCACCGTCGGCCACCTGCACTACCTCATAGGCAAGTAGGGCCAGAACCGTCTGTATCGACAGGCAGCCCTGCTGACAACTTGGTCGTGTCACTGTCCAACCATCAGCATAGTCCGGCTGATGGTAGGGCCAGGATGGCAAGTCGTCAGGCAAGTCTGTCGTTCGGCTGCTACTCGTTCGGACAGCACGAGGCTGTTTTGGCCAAAGGGCCGTACAGCAGTTGTCCTTCGGAGTAGTTGTGTAATTTGTAGCGTATGTAGTGTGTGAGATCAAGTAAGAACTTGAGTGAGTGTTATGAGATTTTATTCAAGAATAAAACCAGCTGTGCCTCTGAGAACACTGACTAAATGAGGGCTTGCAGCTTATATTTATATAAGTGGTTATGGAATACGTTCTTTGTTTACTATGCTAGCCTCAAACAATAACAGTGATTAGATACAAATAATAATTAGAGAGTATATGCACATGTCCTTAGCAACACACAAACAGTTTAGTACTCGCTAATGTGTTTCGCCGTTTTTCCCGTGCAATATTGCGATTTTCCAGCCCAGCACTATTGATGGTCTGAGCTTCCTGTCATACAGTGCGTCCTGACGATTGTGCTTTCAAAGTTTTCCAACTTTTTTTTTAAATATGAAACGCTTAGTAGTCGACTAGTAGTTACTTTCTATCTTTTTTTCTCCACTCTTTTAAAATAAGTGCTCCCCGATTTTGTCTTGTTGAGCACTCTTACTCACCTCAGTTTCGACTGCTGTACCATCCTTTGGGTATAATAATAATTATAATTTATTTAGTT
This sequence comes from Cryptosula pallasiana, assembly GCA_945261195.1. Taxonomy (NCBI): domain Eukaryota; kingdom Metazoa; phylum Bryozoa; class Gymnolaemata; order Cheilostomatida; family Cryptosulidae; genus Cryptosula; species Cryptosula pallasiana. The sequence goes on from OX183130.1 coordinate 31,753,834, forward strand.
GTTTTCATTTTCTATGCATCCCTGCATACTTTCTAATACCCTTCCCAGTCAGACTGTGACATATATTATATATGTTATTTTGATCTTCAGGTCATGTTGGTGCGGTGAAGAGCCTGCACGCTTTAGAAAATGAGAATTCTTTCATTTCTGCTGGCAAAGATAAAACGGTTAAACTCTGGACACTACGGAACACCGGCTCTGGTTCTTCAAGGTGACTACGCATTGCTTTTTATTCTTGTTTACCTCCTCAACAATTATTTGCATCAAACAGTGCCTCTCATTTCGTTAGCTATCAACAAACTTACAAATATGTTTCAAGTCTTAGTCCAAGTCAATACATATCCTCGCTACAAGCTAATCAATGTCACACCAGTAGATGGAGGCTCTATCGTTGCTGCCTGCTGAGGGCTCGCTAAACTGATGCTGTCTCCACCTACTATAACCCTCAGTGAACTCTTCTTTTGTTTAGTAAAATAATCCATTCATGATGAGAGAGAACAGCTCCATACTTGGAGAGTTCATTTGTTGGAGACTTTTTTACATATGTCGATGTATATTGTTGTATTGTATAGTTAGATGTCTATTGTTGTGTTGTATAGTTAGATGTCTATTGTTGTGTTGTATAGTTAGATGTCTATTGTTGTATTGTATAGTTAGATGTCTATTGTTGTGTTGTATAGTTAGATGTCTATTGTTGTATTGTATAGTTAGATGTCCATTGTTGTGTTGTATTGTTAGATGTATATTGCTGTGTTGTATAGTTAGATGTCTATTGTTGTGTTGTATAGTTAGATGTCTATTGTTGTGTAGTATAGTTAGATGTCTATTGTTATGTTGTATTGTTAGATGTCTATTGTTATGTTGTATAGTTAGATGTCTATTGTTATGTAGTATAGTTAGATGTCTATCGTTGTGTTGTATAGTTAGATGTCTATCGTTGTGTTGTATAGTTGGATGTCTATTGTTATGTTGTATAGTTAGATGTCTATTGTTATGTAGTATAGTTAGATGTCTATTGTTGTGTTGTATAGTTAGATGTCTATTGTTGTGTAGTATAGTTAGATGTCTATTGACATATTGTATAGTTAGATGTCTATTGTTATGTAGTGTAGTTAGATGTCTATTTTTGTGTTGTATAGTTAGATGTCTATTGTTGCATTGTATAGTTAGATGTCTATTTTTGTGTTGTATAGTTAGATGTCTATTGTTGTGTAGTATAGTTAGATGTCTATTGTTATGTTGTATAGTTAGATGTCTATTGTTGTGTAGTATAGTCAGATGTCTATTGTTGTGTTGTATAGTTAGATGTCTATTGTTGTGTAGTATAGTTAGATGTCTATTGTTATGTTGTATAGTTAGATGTCTATTGTTGTGTAGTATAGTCAGATGTCTATTGTTGTGTTGTATAGTTAGATGTCTATTGTTGTATTGTATAGTTAGATGTATATTGTTGTGTTGTATAGTTAGATGTCTATTGTTGTGTTGTGTATTTAGATGTCTATTGTTGTATTGTATAGTTAGATGTCTATTGTTATGTGACAGGTTAACTGCACAGCTCAGCTACACAGAACACAAAAGGCCAGTATTTTACTCCGCATACTTGGACTCAGTGAAACAGATAGCCTCCTGCGATGGTACAATACATGTATGTATCTGTGATGGCAGTTGTCTTCACTTTGTTTCTTTCTATAGTCCAAGTTCTTGTATGGGTTATTTTATTGCCTCTGCTAATTCGTGCAGGTGTGGGATCCAATCACTGGCACTCTGTTGTCTCAGTACGAAGCTAGCAAGACTCCAGGTGGGGTGACTGCTGTACAAACCTTAGACAACCCCCTCTCTGATCACTACATTGTAGCAGCTACATCCGAGTCTACTGTCAGGTACCAAGTCTATGCTAAGGTCATGGTCATTGTATGTCCGGTCATTGACAAACAACATGTACACTCATGCATTTATTGAAAGGTTTATCGATGTCCGCTCAGACAAGCTTGCTCACGAGTTCCGTTTGAGTACAATACCTTCGGTGACCTTAGGCTATACATCTGGTATAGCTGTGGGCCCTACCTGGATAGCCGTTGGTTATTCGTCTGGAGTTATCTCTACCCTAGACATTAGAACTGGCTTTTACTTGGCCAGTTGGCAATGCAAAGGGCCTGAAGGAGAGCTGACTAAGGTATCTTTATATATTATCTCTTGAAGCAAGAGTTAACTCTTGGATTGTATTGACTTAGCAGAGAGAGTGGGTAATAAAACGTTATTAAAGCAAGTTTGGTTAATATGGCAGAAACAAGTGTCTCAGATTTGTGATTTAATAGAAAGTTTTTTGTCATCAAGTCCAGATTTTGCGGCTTTGAATTGGGCTGGAATATCAGGGTTGCAGTGGATTAACTCGGCCCTCAACCAATCAGTACCGGCATTTTATTAAAAATCAAACAGGTAAAATTGATATTATTACTCTTCTTTTCAAGCACTGCTAATCAAACTGCTTTGTTATTCTGGTCAAACACATTTTAAAAATACAAGATGGATATACTTGCATAGTTGCATATACTCATCTAAAAGATTTCAATGAAACACTGCAAACCTCATATTTGCCAACTCTCTTTAGTGAGAAAAAAGGATTGTGAGCAAATGAAATGCCTTCAGGTACTAGTAGTACAGCCAGTACTAGTAGTACAGCCAGTACTAGTAGTACAGCCAGTACTAGTAGTACAGCCAGTACTAGTAGTACAGCCAGTACTAGTAGTACAGCCAGTACTAGTAGTACAGCCAGTACTAGTAGTACAGCCAATACTAGTAGTACAGCCAGTACTAGTAGTACAGCCAGTACTAGTAGTACAGCCAGTACTAGTAGTACAGCCAGTACTAGTAGTACAGCCAGTACTAGTGGTACAGTCAGTACTAGTAGTACAGCCAGTACTAGTAGTACAGCCAATACTAGTAGTACAGCCAGTACTAGTAGTACAGCCAGTACTAGTAGTACAGCCAGTACTAGTAGTACAGCCAGTACTAGTAGTACAGCCAGTACTAGTAGTACAGCCAGTACTAGTAGTACAGCCAGTACTAGTAGTAGAGCCAGTACTAGTAGTAGAGCCAGTACTAGTAGTACAGCCAGTACTAGTAGTACAGCCAGCACTAGTAGTACAGCCAGCACTAGTAGTACAGTCAGCACTAGTAGTACAGTCAGACAATTGGTGAAAAATAAAAAAATTAGTGATTTCCAAAGTTGAGTGTGGATTTTGGATGGCAACCCCACAGCAAACTGCTTACATTGCAGGCATAATTAAATCAAGCATGACCCGGACCACTGATGGATTGTTGGTAAATACATATATAAATGCTCTAAATCTTAACAAAAACCAATAATATTATATCATGCCTGCTTTGATAGTGTCACTCTCTCAATTAGGGCAATTCGGGCTATTAGACGAGCTGTTACTAAATAGCAATTGACTCAAAGTATTACCTCATGGACATATAGCGATCGATCGCATGACGATTTTCTCAGCGATTCCAGTCAAACACGCGCTTACAAAGTATAGACTACAGGTTACTATTTGACCGTTGATAGATCGAAGCGCTGCAGGTGACAAGACACCATTGCAAACGAGGATAAAGTATTTGTTCGCTGTGATTGATCGATTAAGGAATCAGCCAGCAATTTTTGGATCCGGATCAAAGCCTGGCAAAAACCTCAAATAAAATGCTAGCGATTACTTGGCAATTTCTCCAGAAACAGAAACTGCAAAATCCTGCAATCACTAAGCTAATCGCCAAGAGATTGCTATGTGTTGTTGCTTAGTATGGAGTCACGTCACACGTATTGTGGTTTTACTGCTGCTTCCAAAATAGTGATACCGCAGTGAATACTGGAAAACGGTGATTTTGAAGTTTGAAATTAAAGCACCCGTTTTGCTGTCACATTAACCAAACTTTCCTTTGCCACCTTTTAAAATCCACTTTTTCTGCTAAGCCAGTACAATCCTACCTCATGCATTCAAGTCTGTTTATACAATACACCCTGTATGTCTCATATTGCAATAGTCTGCCTGACATTTCTTGTGTTTTTTGTAATTTGTCTCCCATGTAGATAATGGGCTATGGACCCAGTGAGTTGGTGACGTCATCTACCGACGGCCAGTTGAGCTTGTGGAGACATGATTCATCTACTGCGCTGTGTCAGACAAAACTAACCAATGAGCTACAAGTATGCTCTATGAGCCTGTTTGACCAATCAGTAGTGACCGCTAGTCCCAGCAACAGAGTGTCTACTCACCTACCCAACATTCCCCAGGTTGGTAAATAGTATGACTGAAGTCAGCAACAGACACTCTCAGGCGGCAGCTCAACAGATTGTCCATCAAGCGTTATTGGAATAATACGTAGCTCTAAAAACTTTTTGTTTTAATGTTTTCTTTTTCATTGAACTTTGAAGTTATCATCTCTCTGAACTTGATATTTTCAGCAACTCGTCATTGTAGTCTATTGTTGCAGGGAAAGATACAGTCAGAAATAGGACATAAATTGAGAGCCGATATATTTAAAGGAAATCTCACAGCGATGGACATTTTACCTTTAAACAGACAGTTTATTCTCGGCTCAGACAATGGAAATATCCATCTCATGGCCTGAACGTACCGTAGCCATTCCAGTCAAGCGTTTTATTCATTTCAATTTTAATCCAATTTTGTATGCGGAGCTTTGTATGCAGTTTACTGGTATGCTCGGGGTCACAACTCTTGATTTGCAGTATTTTAACATCTAGTTGTATTCTTTATTTCCGGAAATGATTGCATACTTCTGTGACATTTTACCAATTGCGCGTTTATTTTTTATAATAAAATTGATTCACTTGACTACCCCCATATTACATAATTTTTATATTGTTTTTATTGGTATTTGCTAAATTTAACAGTTTCATATTGTGAATTTTGTGTAATAGCTCCATCTGCACTAAAGTAGCTACCAGTTCAAACAGTGTTATGTCTGCACCTGCCGTGTATGTGTAGTCTATTCATTGTTTTCAAGTCTTCAGACGTGCATAAACTCTGGGGTATAGACTTTCGCCTCAATGCAACAACAGGTATGTACCAGAACGTATCTACCTGCATGTTACACTAGATCAACGAAAGACCCTTTTGCTTGTTCAGGAATTGTCATGCCTGCGGCTGTTGATAATTTAAGGCATGACAACTCCTGAGCAAGCAAAAGGTTCATTCGTTGATCTAGTGTTACACCCCATTATCCAGCATACACCACACCTCATTTTGTATCCAGCCCTGATATGATACCATTTCTTACATTCCTATGACTAGCAGGTAACTAGTCTGTAAGGGTGTTAGTGTAATAATAACTTGGGAGTTGTTTGCCTTCTCTACTCCTGTACGTATCCTTACCCATAGGTACCCTTCCCATAGGCAACCTTCCCATAGGCACCCTACCCATAGGCACCCTACCCATAGGCACCCTACCCATAGGCAACCTACCCATAGGCACCCTACCCATAGGCGACCTTCCCATAGGCACTCTTCCCATAGGTACCCTACCCATAGGCACCCTTCCCATAGGTACCCTACCCATAGGCACCCTACCCATAGGCACCCTACCCATAGGCAACCTACCCATAGGCACCCTACCCATAGGCGACCTTCCCATAGGCACTCTTCCCATAGGTACCCTACCCATAGGCACCCTTCCCATAGGTACCCTACCCATAGGCACCCTACCCATAGGCACCCTACCCATAGGCAACCTACCCATAGGTACCCTACCCATAGGCACCCTTCCCATAGGCACCCTTCCCATAGGCACCCTTCCCATAGGCGCCCTTCCCATAGGCACCCTTCCCATAGGCACCCTTCCCATAGGCACCCTACCCATAGGCACCCTTCCCATAGGCACTCTTCCCATAGGCACCCTTCCCATAGGCACCCTTCCCATAGGCACCCTACCCATAGGTACCCTACCCATAGGCACCCTTCCCATAGGCACCCTTCCCATAGGCACTCTTCCCATAGGCACCCTTCCCATAGGTACCCTTCCCATAGGCAACCTTCCCATAGGCACCCTTCCCATAGGTACCCTTCCCATAGGCACCCTACCCATAGGTACCCTTCCCATAGGCACCCTTCCCATAGGCACTCTTCCCATAGGCACCCTTCCCATAGGCACCCTTCCCATAGGCACCCTTCCCATAGGCACCCTTCCCATAGGTACCCTTCCCATAGGTACCCTACCCATAGGTACCCTTCCCATAGGCAACCATCCCATAGGCACTCTTCCTATAGGCACCCTTCCCATAGGCACCCTTCCCATAGGCACCCTTCCCATAGGCACCCTTCCCATAGGTACCCTTCCCATAGGCAACCATCCCATAGGCACTCTTCCTATAGGCACCCTTCCCATAGGCACCCTTCCCATAGGCACCCTTCCCACAGGCACCCTTCCCATAGGCACCCTTCCCATAGGCACCCTTCCCATAGGCACTCTTCCCATAGGTACCCTACCCATAGGCACCCTACCCATAGGCACCCTTCCCATAGGCACCCTACCCATAGGCACCCTACCCATAGGTACCCTACCCATAGGCAACCTACCCATAGGCACCCTACCCATAGGTACCCTACCCATAGGCACACTTCCCATAGGCACCCTACCCATAGGCACCCTTCCCATAGGCACCCTTCCCATAGGCACCCTTCCCATAGGCACCCTTCCCATAGGCACCCTTCCCATAGGCACCCTTCCCATAGGCACCCTTCCCATAGGCACCCTTCCCATAGGCACCCTACCCATAGGTACCCTTCCCATAGGCACCCTTCCCATAGGCACCCTTCCCATAGGCACCCTACCCATAGGTACCCTACCCATAGGCACCCTTCCCATAGGCACCCTTCCCATAGGCACCCTACCCATAGGCACCCTTCCCATAGGCACCCTTCCCATAGGTACCCTACCCATAGGCAACCTACCCATAGGCACCCTTCCCATAGGCAACCTACCCATAGGCACCCTACCCATAGGCACCCTACCCATAGGTAACCTACCCATAGGCACCCTACCCATAGGCAACCTACCCATGGGCACCCTACCCATAGGTAACCTACCCATAGGCACCCTACCCATAGGCACCCTTCCCATAGGTACCCTTCCCATAGGCACCCTTCCCATAGGCACTCTTCCCATAGGTACCCTACCCATAGGCACCCTACCCATAGGCACCCTACCCATAGGCACCCTTCCCATAGGTACCCTACCCATAGGCAACCTACCCATAGGCACCCTTCCCATAGGCAACCTACCCATAGGCACCCTACCCATAGGCACCCTACCCATAGGTAACCTACCCATAGGCACCCTACCCATAGGCAACCTACCCATGGGCACCCTACCCATAGGCACCCTACCCATAGGCACCCTTCCCATAGGCACCCTACCCATAGGCACCCTTCCCATAGGCACCCTTCCCATAGGTACCCTTCCCATAGGTACCCTACCCATAGGCACCCTTCCCATAGGCACCCTTCCCATAGGCACCCTTCCCATAGGTACCCTACCCATAGGCACCCTTCCCATAGGCACCCTTCCCATAGGCGCCCTACCCATAGGCACCCTTCCCATAGGCACCCTAACCATAGGCACCCTACCCATAGGTACCCTACCCATAGGCAACCTACCCATAGGCACCCTTCCCATAGGCACACTTCCCATAGGCACTCTACCCATAGGCACCCTTCCCATAGGCACCCTTCCCATAGGCACCCTTCCCATAGGCACCCTTCCCATAGGCAACCTTCCCATAGGCACCCTACCCATAGGCACCCTACCCATAGGTACCCTTCCCATAGGCACCCTTCCCATAGGCACCCTACCCATAGGCACCCTTCCCATAGGCACCCTTCCCATAGGCAACCTACCCATAGGTACCCTACCCATAGGTACCCTACCCATAGGCACCCTACCCACAGGCACCCTTCCCATAGGTACCCTTCCCATAGGTACCCTACCCATAGGTACCCTTCCCATAGGCACCCTACCCATAGGCACCCTACCCATGGGCACCCTACCCATAGGCACCCTACCCATAGGTACCCTTCTCATAGGCACCCTTCCCATAGGCGCCCTACCCATAGGTACCCTTCCCATAGGTACCCTACCCATAGGCACCCTTCCCATAGGCACTCTTCCCATAGGTACCCTACCCATAGGCACCCTACCCATAGGCACCCTACCCATAGGCACCCTTCCCATAGGTACCCTACCCATAGGTACCCTTCCCATAGGTACTCTTCCCATAGGTACCCTACCCATAGGTACCCTTCCCATAGGTACCCTACCCATAGGTACCCTACCCATAGGCACCCTACCCATAGGCACCCTTCCCATAGGTACCCTACCCATAGGCAACAAGAAACCTCCAGATTACAAAGCCTGTAGCTCTTTTGCAGTTACTTCTTTATATATTCGGGAGACAACTCATATTCAAAAACCTGGTCCGTTGAACTGGGTTTGTATGTCAGTTCAAGAACTATTGTTTGTGAGTATGGTAGCTCCAGCTCTAAACAGGTAGCATTGCGTTCAGCATGATTGAGAGTGGGTTACCTGGGTGTTACCTGAAACCAGTTTGGTTCCAATTCTGATAAGGGTTGTCGGCCAGATGATTATTATGCCATGATTGGGTGACTATTATGCCATGATTGACTGACTATTATGCCACAATTAATCTATTGCTAAGTCATGATTGACTGAGCACTGTACCACTATTGATTGTTAACTCGGTCATGATTGGATGATCACTATTCCATGATTGACTGACTACTACACTATGGTCGACTGACTACTCTGGCGTGATTGACTGACTATTATGCCATGTTTGGGTGACTACTATGCCATGCTTATAAACTCTAACTAGCTGATGCGCTGCCAACCATCCTTTAGTTTTTGCAGACTATTTTTATTCATTAGCTGCTTTCAGGCATCAATGTAATCTTCCTTTACATCACAAGAAAATGTAACAAGTTTTTTAGTTTTTTTTTCAGCTCGTTGATACTATTTATTTTTTATAAAATCTATCATTAATTTCTGACTCGTTGCTTCTCATAATAATAAATAAAATAAATTTAAATGTTTGATAAACCATTTTTGAACCTGGCTGATGCTATGAAGACACTTTGTACTGTACTCTATACCCCTCAAGTATCCCAAACTCTTAATGAAATATCCTGGAAAAGAACTTCTCTTTGGTGCTTTAATAGTTATTGAGGTCTTGAGAAAAAGATGAATTACTTGGTTGAACAGTTTAAAAATGTAACATGGTAAATCAAATGAAAATCCGAAGTTCCATCGAGTTAAAAAAATGCCTAAAAGGTTTTAACGTCACTGAAAAAGAGTGAAGTAATCATGAGATGTTAACATGGCCGCTCCAGCATACATCCGTGTCGTCTAAATTAAAAGTAAAATTTATGCATTTTTGGCGAAGTGTTTTTATAACCGATTGTAATTTTTAGTAAGTCATAAATCTTAACTGCATAGACTCATGATCTACATAAGCAACATTATTGTGTTGGGCGTATGAGAGAATGTTTATTTTGGTTTCAATGCTAGAAACCTCCCAAAAGATGGGGCACCATGATTTTATTCATAATACACAAAAGTCTCAATAAATATACATGTAATAGTATCATAGCGTAATTAATGACTTGAAATGATTACATCGACCAGCCATTAATTTGTCTCAGTAAATTGTATCTCGCATTCTTTCTCCACAATTTTAACATGAAATAACTAGAAAAATCAACCAGAATTTTGAAGAAATTTAGAATGAGGAGTTGTGTGCTCAGAGTATAGTTAGAAAAGATGCTATTTAGTTCATAACCACAAATATTGGTACCTGGTTTCCAGATATAGGTATGAGTATCGGATGGATTATGTGTTTTCTCTGCATCTCTGACCAGCCCAGTTAAGTCTCAACAAATTCCTAGTTGGGCAACTGACAAAGTTTAAATAGATCACCTCAGTGTCTACATCGCAAGAAATGCTCGGAGATCCTAACTGTTAGGATTTACCACTCAAGACTCAGTTTTCATATTTCAACAATTCCATCCATTCAGTTTTTTCGGGTTTCCACTCCGTAAATGGGAGCAGCGCTCGCCAATTCGAATAAAAGTACCATACATCGCTTGTAAAATTGAAAACTGACGATGGTTTATGACAAAATAACAGGCGACTTACAATCCTAGCATATTTGGATTTTGGAGATTGCGTTTCCTGTTTTAATTAGTATGCACATAAATTGTTCAAGGTTCCTTTACAAATAGTAGTAATACTAGTGAAATGGTTGCTGTTTGAGAGAGCAGAGTCAGTGCGTTCTATTGGAGTGTGTAGCCACCAAGATACTTCCTTAAATTGCTACTTTTTCAATTCTATATTTTTGCCTTTAATTCTTCGTGTTGTATATGAGAGAAGTATAAAATTGCGGACGAAAGACTTTGAACAATTAACTCTATTCTAGCCTGTTTTAATTAACTGTAGTTTTATTAGATTGGATGTATGATAAGCATTATTAATCGCAAAACGATTATTTTGAAAACTTCAACTTTCTCATATTTGTTTTCTGTGGATGGCATGAAATGCCGGTTGTTGCTATTTAAAAGTGCGCCAGGATTATTATCGCTAGTGACACGTTTTGTTCTACACTCTACATAGAATACAGTCCCATCATTAGAGCAATCACTGTAAGCATTGCTGGCCACGGGGTTCTGTTTGTAGCTGATGATGTCACAGGCTGTTGGGAAAGCCAGTGATTCATTTCGTCTCCTAGAATGTCCAAGGGAACTGCTCCCAGGTCAATGATGGCTTGGTGAAACGCTTTAGGGTCAAAGTCATCTCCTGCCGACATGAAAAGGTCATGATTAATTGACCCAAAGAACTGTATCACTAACTACTCACTCCACACGGTTTAGTATATTCGCAGCTTATTGTCTCCCCACAACTTGTTACATACCAAGTTGTTGCATAGCATTGCTTCTAATTTCTTTTAGCTTGAGCTCTCCTATCTTGTAACTGCATGCTTGACCGGGCCATTTGATGTACCTCTCAATCTGCCCACGGCAAGTTGCCGGGCTAAGAATTGTGTTCTCAATAAGATAGTCAACTGCTTTGTCAAAGGTCCAACTACAAACAAGCACACAGTAAATGGGAGTTGTCACACCAATACAGCTATTTGTAGTTTTCTATTCATCAACAATAAAGACAATAATTATTAATTTACGATTAGGTTGCACCATGGCAGCTGCATCAAAGTTCACAGAGCAGTTTATTACAGAAATTGAAGTTTGCAACCAGCACCAAAACAGCTTGTACGTCCACTAATTTGCTACAAACAAAGGATTATCTCACTTCCTTTTCAGCTAAAAAATTTGGTCTTAGAAACAGTGCGCACACAACAACAGCGCTATTGATAATATATAAAAGTTGACTTCGCTTTATTAAAATAAACGGTAATATTTGTCAACAAACCAACTTGATAAATTATTTTAACTGCAGTTAAATATATTATCACAAAAATTGCGACACCAAATATTTGGTTTCAGGTAAAAAAATTGTGCTTTTACAACCCTAAAAGTCCTACCCAACTTCATAATATTGTTACCAGAAACAGCTATACATTATAATTACGGATATTTTGACTAAGTTGTCTGTTTGCGAGGAGACAACTCCACAAATTAATCCATTCGGTCCTGAAAACCCTAGTGACTCCTGGTGTATGCACTCTTACCCCATTAGCGATATCTCACTTGAGGCTATCGGCAAACAAAAGATTGGTAGACAATTTGGAATGATACCTATCACTCATCATAATGTCACTTTTTTCCAATGAAACTATTTGTTGACCGCAAGAATTCCTGCCAAGATGTTCATCTACAGAAGCCCCTCTAAGCTGTTGCAAAGCATTTTATGCTTACTCGTGACCTTGACACCGTCATTAGAAAGTCATAGCTATATCACATGCAGCGATTCAATTTGGTATTGCGTGAGAATGAAAAGTAGAGAATATAACAAGGAAAACAACCAATAGACACAGCCAATCGGTAAAAGTTGATTTGGAAGAAACTGTTAGATATACGCTCAGACTAATGCATTCAATAAATCATATACATGCAGATGACATACAAAAATCATAGACATCAGCATAGACAAAGACATACTTATAGTAATGAAGTCCAGTATCTACAACGAGTCTAGCTGCTCTCAAACTTTCCATAGAGTACCGACCAAGCATTTGTCTGTCTGTGCTGATGATTCCCATTACTACGCTCATAAACTCTGCATACAATCCCCAACCCTACAGGAAGAAAGGAAAAAGCAATTAGCTACCTGAAATATTACTCTTAGATTGATGGGGAGATAACTACTAAAACACGAATGGTGCATACAACCTCCAAGTATGATCCATGGAAAGGGAAGTTGTATGCCCCTTGTGCGTAGTGACCATACGCTACGTATTTCCTAAAAGCAGGTAAATCAGCAAGCAGGACAGTAGATTCCTGATAATGATGTCCTGGCACAGTTTCATGAGCTAATGTCGGCAGCATGGTTATCTTTAGACTACAACAAACAACAGCAATCTCTCAGCTCTTGATACCATAATAACATTTTTATCGAATATCTATCAGAATACAGAAAAGTTTTTAGTGTTAGTCTGTAATAGCGTCTTACATTTCTTCTGGTTTCCTTCCATCGTAGATAAATTTGCCAGGTTTCCAGGTGTTGTTTACCTTTTTGGGGGAGGAATATCTTCCGATAGAACCATAAGGATCGTCTTCAAATACGACGTCGATGGGAGGTTCGGGGTTAAACTGGTTACTAAGCTTTGGTCTTATCTGGTTATTCAACATGTCTTTATATCCTTGCATGAGTGCTTCCTGTAGGCAAATTAACATTTTGCATAATGAGTACGTCTTTTCCATTTGTGTTTGTAGCAATATTCATTCAGAAATAATGATAACTTTTACACAAGATGCTGTTTGTTTGTGAGATGGCTCGAGGGCAACCTTAGAGATGGGTCATAAGCTAGTAGCTTCCATGTGCCCCAACCTACACCCATACCGATGGTTAACGCAGGTAACTTTACAAAAATGCAGCTACGGATCTTTTACTAGCATGACTCCATTGGTGACATGGAGAGTGCAATCAAACTAGGGACCACGTTATTTTATGCCCATATCCGACCAGGTAGAACATTATATAGAAAAGCAAATAACGTGCAAATACTTTGTTTAACTATGTTGGCATTGAACCTCTAGTCCAGACCATTTTCCATTTCGATATTTTCTCTAGTAAACAAGTGTGACAGCTAGTTTAAGGTGCTCTAACGATTTCACACAGTTGGTAAGAGATTCACTAGCTGCAGTCAAGTCAGTTGTCTCACTTTCTCGTTCAACAGAAGATACAACAAATAGGTTTTCTATTGAAAGTTTGCTAGCACAGCTGGCAGGAAACATATTTTTTGCTGGACTATAAAATTGTGAGTTAGCATTAGTGGCAAAGTCAGCACTATTTGTTTGTGTTACACGATGATCCTCACATAACACATTTTACCACATTCAAATATAATTCAAAGTGATATTATTTAAATAATTTTTTCAATGCAGCTCTGCCAAACATCTTCCCTGCCATCTTGAATGAAAGCAATGCTTCTTTTGCTGTCAACATTTAAACTTATAATCAAATAAGATTATAAAGTAATTATGGCCGTTTAAAAAAGATCTTTCAAAGCTAAAAAGCTATAAAATAACATCACATAGCGGGTTGTAGCAGCTGTTGAGAAACTTAATGTTCTGGTCTCAACTAAATAACACTCAATTACAACTGAGGAAGTTGTGGACAGAATCTCTAGTACGTACAGGAGTATGAAAGTATTCATCTGGGTCAGCATATAAAGTGTCCACAAACTCTCTCACTGTTCCTTCAAATCCTTCGGCAGCGACTATCTGTAAGCATTCAGTGTATGTGAGCCCTGCTGTCTGGCAGCACACTCTTCGCTAACCAATTTCAATTATTCTGCGCTAAAAGTCTACAGTTTTTAATAAGATTAAGAACGCTAAAAAATTGATTTTGGCACTGCCTATTTCGTTTTATCGGTGTAACGAAGCTCGGAATTACTGAGTTAAGCAACCAGTCTTCATATCTTCGGGCAAATGCTTTTTAACAAAGTTGTCTCTCATGGGAGACAACTCTGTGTACAGTAGAGACAGAGAATTCTGTCAGCTAATACAAATTCATCATCTTTATTGAAATAATCTTTCCAGCATTGATTTGGATTTTAAACTTGAACGAATCCAGATAAATTCCAAATAAAAACGAAAGCTAGTTTCACCTTTGTCATCTCATTAGTAATTCTTTCAACTTCATTTAGTCCTATTTGATGGGCTTTTTCAGGTGTCATGTCCTCAGATGTATAGTACCTTAGAGTGGCCTCGTAAAATTTGTCTCCACCTGGAAGGGACGAGACTGAAGTGTGGTTCATATCTCTGCACATTGGAATGTATTCCTACAAACAATAGAGCTGCACTCTTACAAACAATAGAGTTGCATTCCTAAAAATAATAAAGGTGTATTACTACAAACAATAGAATTGTATTACTGTAAAAGTAAAACTTGTCATATGTTGAGGTAACTGGAGAGATTGGAATAATTGGAGTTGGTCCAAAACAGGTTTACCAATCGGAGCTAAAAATAGCTGTGAGGTGGGTGACCACCCACATAGCAAACAGTCCAACTAATACTAGAGTTAAGCACCTCAAGTGAATTACAAGCAGCTTACTATTGTCTCAGATTAATCCAAGATTAACTAAAATTGAAAACATAACTGTAATTCATAAATAAAATTATTGCAAATTTGGGCTGCATTGTAAAACAAGATAGAAGTGTCACACTATATATATGGTGGAGACAATCACTCACTTCCTCCAGTTTGGTTGCAAACTCCTGCATTCTAGTTCTAAGAAGATCGCACGCATCTTTCCCTTCATCATAGAATGTTCTAAAAGTTGATAGTTTGTTAAAATACATGTTACGACGATGACAGCTTTTCTTTAAATATTTTTTTGTGTTACGTAGTGAGTTTCTCAGGCCTTCTCAGTATTTACCTGTTAGCACTCGTAACGTTTAGTTCTTGCCATGGTTTAAAAGCAAAGAAGTTTTCAAGAGAATCTCCCAGAGCACTTTTGTAGCTCTCTAAGTATCCATTCTACAAGAGAAGTAAATACAACCTAAGATACCAGTGGCTTCAAAGTGGGCAGGCATAACTACCCCCTAGTTGTTAGAAGAGATGAGAAAGCTTTTAGAGATATTCTATTTCCTTTGCAAGCTCGGTCGGAGCCTCCTATAGTCGGAGCACTTGTGGGAATATGACAGTCAATTAATATCACATGTCACTTTTGTAAAAATTAATATATTCTTAATAAAAATTTTCACATTTCTTAAAAATTCAACTATTAAGCATTTTTGAACAACGAACGTCTCTGCCAAAACAAGTAAAATTTTAATTTTGGGAGTTTAAAGCCTGTATTTTTTAATAAGTGCTGGTTTTAGCATTCAGGTGTAGTTGACCCTGTGATCCAAATTCATCCATTTGGAAGCTCCTATGAAACTCTTTTGTCAAAACCAAACTCTTCTAGATTAACTGCAATGACAAGAATGATCAGGCCTAATAATAATAATAATTGTCAGTGAAAAGCTCTGAGGGCAATAAATGGTTGTTCTAGCACCTTAAGTTAAAGGTCATAGGTCATAGGCTGCTGATAAATAAAGAGTAGGTGAATTAAAGCCACTTGAGTCACATGTATATTACATAAGAATCACGAGTAATGAAAGTAGAGTTGTTGAGATTGAATGTTTTTTCAGAAAAGTAAATCGTTATTTGTTCAGTGGCAAGCTTGAAGCATTAATTTCAGCAAACAAACAAGTTTATGGAAAATAAGTGATAGGATGCCAGTTGTTTGTAGGAAGAACAATACAAACAAACAAACAAACAATCATGTGTATTTTCAATGAATTCAAACTTTCTATATGCCATGGTTTTTTTTCTCAACTATATTAGGCTTCAATCACTCGGACACATTCATAAATTACACAGTTCAGCATTTCTATCCTAAATATGCAGCTGAGGAAAAGGCGTGAAAACATTCAAACTAAAATTAATACTTTTGGTGAAATTTGTCAAACAGAAGCCCAATATTTAGACGTGAAAAAAATGGTTCTTGAAAAATCGGCAGCAGGTATATTATACTTACGGCAGCGAGTTGAGTCTGAAACAGCTTTAGTTGTAATCCAACATCTAGCAGGTGTCTTTGCTCTATAAACTACAATATGTAATAGTTGTCTACAATCTATGTTTATTTCGGTTGTATTGACAATAAAATTTTGTACAGATGTGAGATAAATGGGATGTTCGGATCAAAACAGGCAAAACTTTTGTCGTTTATCGAGTGCTAAATCTGTTTTTTGCAGTGCAATGCTGAACACAGGTTCTATCGTTCAACGTTTGTTCATCCTACATCATATGGGAGTCGTTCCCTCTATATCATATGGGAGTTGTTCCCTCTATATCATATGGGAGTCGTTCCCTCTATATCATATGGGAGTCGTTCCCTCTATATCATATGGGAGTCGTTCACCCTTTATCATATGGGAGTTGTTGGCTCTATATCACATGGGAGTTGTTCAACCTAGACCATTTGGGAGTTGTTCCCACCAAGCCTATACAGGTTTGAATTCTGATAAAGTTTTAGTCAAAACTGAGCTGTTTTACCTTGACTACAAAAGCAGGAATGCTGAGGCCTCAAAGTTTGATTTTTAATAATTGTAATAACAATAACAATATAAAAAACATAATAATATTAATGTTATTGCTATTCAAATATTACTATTAATGAAATTATCAAATTTTAATTGTTGTTTTTTCCAGTTATTCATTTTATAGTTCAATTGATGAAAAAATAATGATTTAACTGTTATAGGCAATTATTTGCCTGCAACTCCCTGGCTGAGACTTTTCACATTCTTCCATAATATTTGTGTTTTCAGAAAAATTAGGCATCAAAATTGTAAGAAGTTCAAAATCAAGTTAGAACTCTGACCATTCACGCAAAACTAGTCAGTCTAGCTCGATAACATAAAATAACTTTCACTATTTTAGGCACAGGAAAAGAAAATTGAAAAAAGCTTGAAGTTGTCTGCTCAATAATAGTGGTAGATAACTCCAATATTTTAGCCAGCTAGTTGCTAGCAAAAACTGCTATTGGTTGCTTTTGATTCACTTTATCCAAAGAAACTTTATTTCCTACAGATGTTAAAGCACTCTTCGATTTTCTATGAATTCAATTTTCCCAAGTTCTCATTAGTTGTTTAGTTTCCCCGCTAACTTTAAAAAATATGCTTTTAAGAAAATGGCCTGTATTCTCCACAAATCGGTCATTTTTCTACTCAAGCTGATTCAAAAACTTTTGCTTCATTTAAAATGAAACTAAATCTATACAATAAATCTATATTTATGCTTTTACGCAACCGCATGAGTTGTAGATTTGTGCACATGCTGTGTAAGTCTTTTTAAACAGTTTTTATGGAAGTAATATTTGTTTAAAAAACAAATAATAAAATCTTAACCTTTGACTGATTGGTCACATCTTCTAAAACCGCGTCTAATATATCTTGGATCTTGCTACCATGATCTTTTACATTGTCCAATTGTGTAAAACTGAGTTTTTTCATTAACTGGCAGTAATTTTTTACCTTATTACCGTAGTAATATGTTTGTAGAGATTTTTAAAAGAAAATTGATAGTTATTGTTTATGAAATATACGCCCTTAGAACTATCAGCCTTGGTTTCAGCTATCTACAGTGACACTTACAACTTTCTCATAGGCAATCACTTTCTGGTACCAATTCCTCAACTGTTCCATGGTTGTGATTGGATAAAATGTCAAGCCATTTGCGATGTTTGCCAAGTCTCCGTTTAATGTTATCGTGTAGCTGTAACAGAACGGTTTATGTAGTAACAACAGTTTCTTGGTAGGAAAGATATATTTAGCCATGGTCTCTCATGAGCATTGCCTCTACCCGGGCTCTGTCTAAGTAAATCACAGAACTCATTTACTAGCCACATTTTATTGGGTTCAACCCTTTTCTCGACCTTTGACCTCATTACTATCTAACAAGAATAACCAGACTGACCTCAATAAGAGATCATTAAGAGTACTCGCGACCTGTTCGTCAAACAAAATACAAAAAATGATAGCTGTTCATAATTCAATACTTCGCTTATGCATCGGAACACAAGTTTAGAACAACAAAAATATTCAATGAAATGCTATAGTTTACCGAACAAATCATAAAGAAGATAACTCCCAATTTTCAAAATAGTTTAGAAAACGATAAAATTTGAACTGCTACAAACTGAAATAGTTTGTCAAGCTGTCCTTCAATTTAGTTACTTTTAAACGCTAGCGATTTTTTGAATTATTTTTCAAGGAGACAAAACCGGTCTATGAAAATGAAAAAAAATCAACTCCCTCATTATTATTTATTTAGTGTTCAGTTTCATTCGCGACCTACGAACAATATAAATACTGTGGTGGATTTTTGTGACCACTATCTTTGCGCAAGGTCCCCCTGACAACTGCTGGGTGTCAGGCATGCCTAAACTGAGCCTGGCACAGCCAGAACATAAGCAAGTCAGCCGGTAGAAACCCTACCGGCCCTGCGGCATTTACCGCCGGCCCTGCAGCATTCACTGCCGGCCCTGCAGAGGTACCACCGGCCCTGCAGCACACCCTGCCGGCCCTGCAGCATGCACCGGCCCTGCAGTGCCACTACCGAACCTATACTGGGTCAGTGAGGAAAGAACCACTATAGCCTGAGAACCTAAATTGATACCAAAGATGCAGGAGCCCGACTTTGCAACATAGCTGTCCTCAGACAAGACCAAAGCCAAGGACCACAAGCCATAAGGACCAGGAACTAGAGCTACTCATTGCACCATCATGAATCAGTAAGATTGACTGATAAGCTCCGCCCCCTACTTCTGGGCGCCTTGCATGTTTAACCCTATATTAACCAATGACCGTATCACATATTTATATCTCATGTTCTGATTAGTGTAATCACTTCCTGCCACTGCTGATTTGTTGCCCCCTTATTTGGGCATATGTTTTAATCCTGTATAGGCAGAACACGTCACTTCATTCTTTGTATTGTATTGGGATTCTGCTTGTGATTGAGCCAAGTAGCATGATACAATTACCCTTATTGTACATTGCTGGTTATGCTGTATAATAAAGTATGGTTTACTCAACAGGACATTGAGTTGTACGTTTGAGCCGCGGGCTCCGGGAACAGTTGTGGAGTTGGCATACTCCTCTGTTGGAAGTTGACCTCTGGAGTGAGGTGTTGTTGGTGGACGTTTGGTCGGCCCCCCAAAATTCACTACAATACATACTTGCTGATTATTTTTTTTATTCAGTGAGCTACTTTTTGTTGACCCACGAGTTCTGAACGAAATGATTATTTATTGATTAAATTTATTGCCCGTCTGATTATTTTTATTGCAATGTGTTCGGCGAACAGAGGTGGCGAATACTCTAAATGACTCTGCCTTGAGGGAGAGACAGCAACTACCTTATGAGTTACCATACATTTCATATCACCCTGACCTCTGCCCCTATTGCTGTTTCACAATACTAACTAAGCTGACCTCAATAAGAGATCGATGACTCAGCCTTTTTCAAGGCAGCACAAATAATCCCCCCCCCCCCTCTGTGCAGCAAATTTATTGTTTTACTGCATATGTGATTCACTCACTTCAAGAATGCTGACCCTTCCAGAAACTTCTCTAAAGTGAATTTAATCAGTTTCAGGCTGACTAAGTCTTCTCTTTCCTCTACATCTTCGGCTAACAAATCGTTGACTTTGCGCAGGAAATCTGTAGACTTGACCTACATAAAGGTCCATCACAAGTTACTGAAAACTGAAACCTGTCAAGCGTTAGATTTATAGAATTTACTGATTCATTAAAAACTGTCAGATTTGAAGGTTTTGCCAAAAAATTTCTCGATAACTGAGTAAAGTGGCTGAGTACTGGTATAATTGTCATCTACATAGATACAAGCATGAAAACATCTGGGTGCCTGTGCGTCTGTGTGTCTGTGCGTCTGTGTTGTAGTTCCTCTTTGATGTAACAGCCACTGCGTAGTTCTAGTGCTCTCACTGCAGTGCGCTGGATTTGATGATATTACATTATCTAACACCGACCACAACACTTGTGTGTGGATAATGCCACCAAATCCAAGGGCACCCACCGCAATGAAAGCACTAGAACTACCCACTGCGCTGAGAGAAATGATATCAACTGTTAAAGACATTCTACTGGAAATGGAAACGCTTGATGGGGGGGGGGGGGAGGGGGGGGGGTTGGGCTTTAATTTGTCATTTTTTCCCAAACCGGAGATACTTGTAGGTTTCAATAATGTAGGTGGAGATGAATCACAAATAGTTGCGCAATTTACTAATACCAGATGGGTTGAGTGTCAAGTAAACAACTTGATGTTGTTTTCGAACTCCATTACTTTCTTCCAGTACGTATCGGGTTTCACCATTTTTTTACAACACAGTTTCGTAAATCAGTTATCCCAGTGTTATGCCATATGCCAGCATATTCTTATTTTGTCATCTTTAAAACTGAGCGGAGGAGAGGGGGGGGAGCGATAGAAAAAGAGAAATGGAGAGGGTGCTGGGCAGGGGTGGAACAGGGTAGTGATAGAGCAAAATGGAATTAGAGCGGTTTGGTTGAAGGGCTAGGTGGGAGAGAGTGGGGTGGCAATAGAACAGGCCAGCATATTTGAATGTGATTAGTAATACTGCTAGTTGGTTCATATGTAAACATGCATTTTTGATCATGAAGGCCACGCCTCTCAAAACTGATATTTTTTTGAAAACTTCTGTTCAACTAGTTCAAGTTCGTAACAAAATCAATAGAAGGGTTGTTTACTTTATCGCAACTTTAAAAATAATTATTTAACATTTATTATTTTTTAGAGTTTTGGAATTAAAATCAAAATCGTTTCAAGTGACATGGTGCAAGTAACCAAAGTTCCAGCCACAGACAACGATCAATTGGTTTTTTATTAATGTTTTCAGAATAAAGTTTTTTCTCTTGATGATTGTTTTTGTTTTTGCTGCACTTTATGGGTAGTGCAGTAGCAATGGCCTCTAAATGCAAACATACTAGTTACGATCTGAAAACAAAGGAAAGAGGATGATAGGTAATACTGCAAAAGAGAGCAATATTCTGAGCAAACTTAAAATACTCTTTCCACATGGATCGAGTAACCATAGGCATGTGTGAGGAATATTTACATGCAAACAAGAACATCAATAATAATAATTATAATCATGAATAGGATATACCCAAGGACAGATGAATTACGTACAGTATGAGATGAGTTGTCAGCTCTTCAAAAGGACAACTGCTATTATTTTACATGGGAAGAGTATTTGTAGATTCAAAATTTTTTAGTTAAAAAGCTATTAGCACGCTCCCTTAGGTTTCGACATGGAAGGCTTAACTGTATGTACCTCTCTTCTACTGAAGGCAGGATAGTCCCACTCTTCCACTCGGTCCTCATATTTCTCTATTCCATGTGATGCGGCAATGTTTGGGTTTTCTTTGAGTCGAAAATCGAAGTAGTCATCCGAGAGAGTCTTCACTTCTTCAGTGCTCACCTTACGGCATAAAGCCACATCAAAAGCTGTAAAGTGAATAGAGTTAATCTATGTGGGTGGCATTGTATAGTGCTTTTGTCTAGCAGCTCTCTAGACTTGTCATTTCTGTCTCACAGGCAATGACTGTACAATAAATAACTGCAGTTCTGTCATAGAAACATGGCATATTAACGAGTTAGTCTAAATTGAATAACCTTTGGCAAAATATACTACTGCTGCAAAACATTTGCAAACGCTGTCAATACGCAGTTTATGCCATTACATTACACAATCCACCAACTCAGGCAATCTAATGGTCCATCGCCAACACAAATAGAATCAATTAGCTTACTCACCCAGCAAGAGCAACAAAGATGTAACCAGCAACATCGCTGAAAGTCTAATGTACAACTGTACCTCTATAGACTTGTGTATCCAGCACTTTGCCTCACAGCTGTGCAATCAAGGGTGTCTATTCTGAGTATACCAGCTCTTTTGATAGGCTGTGATTGCGCTTAGAAAGAAACATGCATCAGTTAGGGAGGTTTAGGCGTGTCTATAGGAATACAAAAAATTGATTCTTAGATGAAAAAAGCAAATATTAGTATTTGCTAGCCCGTCGAGTGCTTTGATCAAAAAGCCACGACAAATAGGTTGCCAGGGATTACACTGCCCTGGGATGGCAATTGTATTGTGTGACTGTATGCTAGTATTTAGTAACAGCAGTAAAAGATGAAATAGCCCCAATAATTGATAGCAACTGCTCTCTATGTATCTCTATGTATTGTTATATAAGTTGTAACGCCCAGCTTTAGTGCATTCCCTAATGAACAACAGCCATGTGGGATGTTTTGTAAAAGGATTTAGTAGACCTTGCGCTGAGTTCTACAAAATATTTGTATTTACTTATTAAATAATATAACCAAAAAACTGTAGCCAATGACATTTAGGTGCAGAACTGACTGAAATTTAGGTGCAGAATTGATGACACTTGGTGCAGAATTGCCTATTGCTCTGTTCTATCTAACTTTTCCAATATTATAATGAGAAATGGAACCAAATCAGAGGTTTCACCATGTTCCAGTCTCACTCCAAGTTGATGTTCTTTGCATGCTGCTTTATAAGCACTTCCTTGTACTTCTTCCATTTCTTCTGCTTTATGATGTACGTACCGATAAACTCTTGAGATGGGTACGTCACAACCTGCAAACAAGTAAGCTGTTCCACTACCGCTGTGCAAATAAAGTGAACACGAAGCTGTGACTGTAGAAGTGAACACTTGCAAAAGTTATTATGAAGTGAATAACAACAATGGTATGCATATGATTTGACATGTTGACACACTGACACAATAGTATGCATCCGCGGTTAACCAAACAGTTAGCAACAGTCAGAACGAATGTTGCCTCACGTTATATTTCATTCGCTAAGACAAATGCAATAAATTTATGAATGCAGATAGCAAGCTACTGAAAATGGACCATATCTAGGTATTTACTTGGGTAACCAGTATAACTGTGTTCCAGAAGTATGGTAGCGATGTTTTTTATTTCATGACAAAGCAAATTTTCTGGTCACAATTAAGGTTATACTCTTTCCTTACAAATGCCAACACTGAGCAGGTCACTGACGACTCGCAGCAGTTTGGAGTTGTCATATTCTTGAAACAACGTCTGCTTGATAATATTCGACAGAAGCGATACTAACAGATGGCATATTCGTCACAAGTCACCATATAATGAAATGTTTTAACAAAAAGCTTGTGTTTTATTGCGAACTGTTTCATGTTTTGTACAGGCTCGGGTTTTTACTTTATTTTATTACATCATAGAAAGGCCTTGGCCTTCACTTTTGTTTGGTGAGCAGACAAGCTACTAGTTTTTCGAGAAAAAAAATCTGAGTATTTTGGAAGAAAAAAGGTTTTACATTAAGAATGGGGTATACTTCCAGGTTTTTATTTGTTAGCTCTAATTTACTACACCTCTAAAGTAGCCCCTCCCCCTTAGGTTGACCAGTTCTATTTATTGAAATATTGTAAGATTTTTACTTGTTGTTGTTGTTGTTGAACTCTGACCTTTGCAACAATGAGTGACAGGTCCAACGATGTACTTATCATTCAAATAGACATCGCAGCTGTTCTTCAGCACCTTTTACAACAAGCAGTTTGTCCACAACCCTTTTAATGATTGAGGTCACCTATTCAATCGATGCTGTTGTAATGTTTTATTACATGCAGCCTAACCTACATACAGAATAAAAACTTCTATGCCAAAATTCATAAAATTAAGAATCAAAAACTTTAAAAATGTTTAATAAAATGACACTTTAAAGCCCTACATGCTAGAGAGGTGTTGCAGTTTCAGGTATAGATGTGTTGTTAGAGTGTGCTATACAAAGTCTTGTATATTGTGGAACACAATGTGGTAAACAGATAGCTCTATGTAGGGAATTGAGTGTTATAGCTGGCTAGCAAAGGAGGCAGTACATTGCGATATAATTGAATAGAAAGATAGTCAATGGAGCCATTCACCGCTCCTCTTTCAGTCATTTACTCTTCTCTACTGAACTTTACTCATGATTGGCTCTATACCTTTATGTGAGAGTTGCCTGCCCTTGTACTTAGTTGGAAAAACGGGAGATATCCCTTCTTCCCCAGCATTATCCAACCCTTCCTACTATGTGGTACGTCTTAAAACTTCACAACCCTTTTCTCACCCTTGTCCCCTTCTCATAATTCTCTGCATGCTATCAACTGTCTACAAAATGAA
Organism: Cryptosula pallasiana; assembly: GCA_945261195.1. Taxonomy (NCBI): domain Eukaryota; kingdom Metazoa; phylum Bryozoa; class Gymnolaemata; order Cheilostomatida; family Cryptosulidae; genus Cryptosula; species Cryptosula pallasiana. The sequence continues at coordinate 31,778,362 of OX183130.1, forward strand.
ACTTAAACAGGAAACTACGCTTTTCATTACTGAGAAGTTGTCCCCTCCCAATCGACAGACAACTCCCGTTCCAACATGCTGTGTAAAAGCAGAGAGAACAAAGGCGATAAACCATCATTGATAGAGTTAACTAATGAACTCTACATAGAGTGAGTGAAGACCAAGTGTTAGTTAAACTGAGCTAATGGTGCAGGATGATCACATGACGGGAATCTACAGTGATTGACCCAGTTGAAGAGTCACTAAAATGGTTAGTTGAATCTGTTGTAACTGTTCGAATTGGTTTGTTCTTGCAATTTAGTGTGTGTTTATGTAGTAGTGTTATAGGCTGAGTCTTAAACAGAGCAGTGCAGAAAGTCTATTGCTGTTTTTGTTGCTTTTGCTTGAAAGGTTTAATGTGAACGCACGCAAACAGCTTGCAAACGACCCCAGTGACCTCTAATTTAGTGACCAATAAAACTATTGGTCATTGGAAACCTTAGACTATACATTACAAAACTTAGCACAGCTGCCTCTCATTCGACATTTCAGAGCTGGGTAAGGAGCTGTTTCCTTTAAAACCAAGTATTGATCTATAAATACGGGTAGCTCAAGCAATACTTGTTACGTACTTGGTATGTATTTATGTTTGTTCCAGAGTTTTTAGGTCTTCAGGTTAAGCCATGCTTGAAACTTTGAATGTAGAGGCCGTAAACTTTGGTTTCGTCTGAATATTGCAGTAAACTTTAGTGAGGGCAGTGACAAAAAGATCTCACCACCTCATCGGCATTTTCTATATCTACCCTTCAATATGCACCCCTAACAGTTTGACAGGCATTTACTTGCAATACTCTACAGGCTTTCTACAACAATACAGTAGTAAGATGGAAATACCATGCATGCTTGAGTGAGCCCAGTGTCTTTTAGACCAGCCAATGTACATTTTGCCTGATCGGGAATTGTCTCATTTTGCATTATCAAAAAATGCTGCTTTTGATAGTTCAAGGCGTGATAACTCCTGAGCTCTATAGTTGATCAAATGTGTTTCTCACATCTGCCTTTCCCTTACTTGGTATATCTACCTTAACTATCACCTGTCTCTTGACTAGCTAATATAGGAAATTGTCTTCTTTGAGCAAGACCAATTGCCATTGTGAGCATGAACAATATGAATCATGAGTGTTTGGCTGCCCTACTATGTTGAACGATTGTTTCATGTTACTAGCGAGCCAGGTCTTTAGTATGGTATTTTAGTGGAGAATTTGTCGTCTATAAGATTTGGCAAGAAAACAATTTCAACTTATAGAGCACATTTTTATCAAAAATGAAAGATTTTATGAAAAATTGACACTTAGTTGTGATTATCTTTCCGTTGGCTGCCTATAGAAGTTTAAAGTTTGTATGCTTTTGTAGCTCAAGAGGTTTTCTTCGTATTTTGTGATCACTGAAAATTCCACTGCAATGCCATTTTCTTCAGAAAGTTTTTAGTAGGCTCTAAAATTTTCTCCATTGCAGCTTACATAAAAAATAGACTCCGCCCCTTTTTTAGGACCTCAAGTCCATGTTTGTATAAGCCGCATGATTCGCTCATCTGCATGTATATGACTGCGCTCTCTTTCTGACTGACTTTCTTTTCTTCTGCCTGGCACTCGTCGCTGACTGAGCCACTATCAACTTTAACGGAATTACATTATGTCTAATCACCTCAAGGTATTCTTGTTAGGATCTACCACTAAAGACTGAGTTTTCACTTTTTCACCGTTTCTCACTATTTTGACCATGCAGCTTACTAAAAGAAAGGGGAATTGCTTCCATGCTTAGACAGATGGACAAGTTGTCGATGCACCAACAACGACGATAGACTTGTGTTTCAGGTTTTTACAGACTAATAGGTTATGCAGAGCTAGAGCAATACTTATTGTTTATTGCAGAAGCATTAGTGCATATATTTGGTGTGAGTAGCCAACAGAGTGACCTTTAAAGATGAATGGATTTGTGCATTTTTATGTGTTTGTGGAACCAGGGAAACTCATGCAACACTTACTGCAATCAATTTTGAGTACGACGTGGCAGCAACAAACTTGGAATATTCTCGGTGTTAATGTTTTGTTACTTTATTGGATTAAATGCGCGCTAGACATAATAGATTATGATATAACTATTTCAAAACCTTGCATCCCCTCATACTTGCAGATAGCGAGAAGCGCTGAAAGTTTTTATCTGAAGGCAAAAGTGTACCTTGAGTATTATCTATCGGATATATATTTACAAGTAATCGCTAGTGACACGTTTTGTTCTACACTCTAGATAGAATACAGTCCCATCATTAGAGCAATCACTGTAAGCATTGCTGACCACGGCATTCTATTTGTAGCTGATGATGTCACCAGCTGTTGGGAAATCCAGTGATTCATTTCGTCTCCTAAAATCTGTAGTGGAACTGTTCCCAGGTCGATGATGGCTTGGTGAAACGCTTTAGGGTCAAAGTCATCTCCTGTCGATATGAAAAGGTCATAATTAATCGATTCAAAGAACTGTATCATTAACTACTCACTCCACATGGTTTAGTAAATTGATCTACTTGTATATTCGCAGCTTATTGCCTCCCCACAACTTGTTACATACCAAGTTGTTTCATAGCATTGCTTCTAATTTCTTTTAGCTTGAGCTCTCCTATCTTGTAACTGCACGCTTGACCGGGCCATCTGATGTACCTCTCAATCTGCCCACGGCAGGTTGCCGGGCTAAGAATTGTGTTCTCAATAAGATAGTCAACTGCTCTGTCATACGTCCAGCTGCAAACAAAGAGTTGTCATACCAGTAAAACAGTCAGCAATGGCTACCGAAAGATTTTTTTTTAATTTTTATATAACAGTTCATACTCCCAAAAGGAAATAATGAGTGTGTATCACAGATTTTAACAGATTTTGTTCTTTTCAAATATAAGTTATTTATTATTACCATTTGAAGTTATAAAACAATTTTGAGTTCTGTTCAACCAAGGAGTCTAATCAAACACCTTGGTTCATTACAGCGTGACACATGAGTTGTCATCATAGACAGGTCAGTGAGCTATTGCGACATGTTTTACAGCTATATGCATAGAATAAACCAATGCGCTAATATACTGAATAAATCATATACATGCAGATGACACAAAAAGTCATAGACATCAACATAGACAAAGACATACTTATAGTAATGTAGTCCAGTATCTACAACAAGTCTAGCTGCTCTCAAACTTTCCATAGAGTACCGACCAAGCATTTGTCTGTCTGTGCTGATGATTCCCATTACTACGCTCATAAACTCTGTATACAATCCCCAACCCTACAGGAAAAAAACAACTTGCAACAATTGCACTTAAATTGATGGGGAGACAACTACTAAAATACAGATATGCATGCCACCTCCAAATACACTCCGTGATACGGGAAGTTGTATGCCCCTTGTGCGTAGTGGCCATATGCTGTGTATTTTCTAAAATCAGGTAAGTTGGTGAGCAAAACTGAGGCTAACTGATAATGATGTCCTGGCAGCGTTTCATGAACTAATATCGGCAGCATGGTTATCTTCAAACTACAACAAAAACAGCAATCACTAAGCTTCTGGTACCATAACCAATAGTTGATAAGTTTTTAGCTCTTCTGGAGTTTAATGTTTTGTGTCTGCTTACATTTCCTCTGGTTTGCTTCCATCGTAAACAAAGTAGCCAGGTGTCCAGGAGTTGTTCACCCTTGAAGGGGAGACGTATCTTCCCAGAGATCCATACGGGTCGTCTCGTAGCAACACCTTGATGGGAGGCTCAGGGTTGAACTGCTCACTCATCTTTGGTCTTATCTCTTTATTCAACATGTCTTGATATCCTTGCATGAGTGCTTCCTGTTGTAACATTTTGGACGATACAACTTTCGTATCACCAATATGCATTTAGTAATAATATTAATTTTTGAGCAGAGTATTTACATATTTGCAATATTCCTTGTGCATGATAAATTAATATAGCCAAGTTTTAGTCTTCTGGAAAAATATTTTAAGGTTTTATTGAAACTAACCTCGCTTATTGAAAGACTATAAAAAAGCATAATTGACACTACTAGCAACAACAAAATATATTGTATTCTGTAAATGAGCAATAATTAGATGAATTGCACTGACCAACCAAGCAATCTGTTTCACAGATTTATTCGACAGCACGTCTAATCAGTAGATGCCAAAAAGTTAAAGTTTTCAAATATAAATTAGGTCCTTTTCAGCAGTAAATAATGCGTTTTTGGGGGAAGTTTGCTGCACAGTAAGCTCACATACATGTAGAAGGTTTGTTTGTGAAGTTTCATTTAATTTCAAAATAATTAAGGCTTTTTTATGTAAAAGTTTTATCAATAATATGAATGCCTTCATTTTAATCAATAATAATCAAAGTATTTCTGATTTTCACTTATTTTTCAATTCTAAATTACAACTTTGCTCAGCTTTCTCCTTTATTAAATTCAAATTCCTCCAAACATCGAATGATTTTCTTAGAAAGTACGTGTAGCACCAAATGCGAGTTGACAGAAACACTTTATATAGAATGCATAGTAAGTAGTAGTCGTCTACTAACAGAGTTTGTAGTTCCGTTTCACTGGGCCAAATATGAAATATCTACACGTAAAAAACAAATTTCAATTATTTTGTGCTAAGATTCACTAGCTGAAGACAAGCTAGTTGTGTCACTTCCTAGTTCAACAGAAGATACAACAAATAGGTTTTCTATTGAAAGTTTGCTAGTACAGCTGACTGGAAGCATATTTTTTGCTGGACTATAAAATTGTGAGTTAGCATAAGTGACAAAGTCAGCACTATTTGTTTGTGCTACACGATGATCCTCACATAACAAAGTTTACCGCATTCAAATATAATTCAAAGTGATATTATTTAAATAATTTTTTCAATGCAGCTCTGCCAAACATCTTCCCTGCCATCTTGAATAAAAGCAATGTTTCTTTTGCTGTCAACATTTAAACTTATAATCAAATGAGATTACAAAGTAATTATGGCCGTTTAAAAAAGATCTTTCAAAGCTAAAAAGCTATAAAATAACATCACATAGCGGGTGGTAACAGCTGTTAAGAAACTTAATGTTATGGTCTCAACTAAATAACACTCAATTACAACTGAGGAAGTTTTAGACAGAATCTCTAGTACGTACAGGAGTAGGAAAGTATTCATCTGGGTCAGCATATAGAGTGTCCACAAACTCTCTCACTGTTCCTTCAAATCCTTCGGCAGCGACTATCTGTAAGCATTCAGTGTATGTGAAGCCCTGCTGTCTGGCAGCACATCCTGACATGAATTATTTGCTGTTTATTAGTTAGATCAGTACAGTGAATGTATTTTTGGTGCTTCAAAATTAGGAATAGCAATTGCTTAATATAGCTAACATGACCAACAGATTTTATGGAATTTTTACAATATTTGAAATTAGTCGAAACTGGGCTGGAGATCAGAAATTCCCGTTTTTTAGATTTTTTGTTTTTCAATATCATTTAAAGTGTACGAACTAAAGATTTATGTCACTGGTTTGTATGAGCCTTGTAAGTAATGAGGAAATGACAAAATCTCTCCGCAGTGTTCTACCTCCATCAAATTTTCTCGTTTAATTAATCGTACCATCTAACATAATTGATCGGAATTTTAAATTTAAACAAGTTTCCAGTTTAAACTAAAAATGAAAACTAGTTTCACCTTTTTCATCCCGTTAGTAATTCTTTCAACTTCCTCTAGTCCTACTTGATGGGCTTTTTCAGGTGTGACATCATCAGATGTATAGTACCTTAGAGTGGCCTCATAGAATCTATTTCCACCTGGAAGGGACGAGACTGATGTGTGGTTCATATCTCTGCACACTGGAATGTATTCCTACAAACAATAGAGATGTACTCATACAAACAATAGAGATGTACTCCTACAAACAATAGAGATGTACTACTACAAACAATAGAGTTATATTCCTACAAACAATAGAGTTGCATTCCTAAAAAACAATAGAGTTGCATTCCTAAAAACAATAGAGTTGTATTAAAGTGAAGATAAAACTTGTCATATGTTGAGGTAACTGGAGAGAATGGAAGAATTGGAGTTGGTCCAAAGCAGGTTTACTAGTCGGAGTTAGTACTAGTTGTGTGGTGGGTGACCACCCATGTAGCAAACAGTCCAGCTAATACTAGAGTAAAGTACCTCAAGTGAGTCACAAACAGCTTTTGGTTGTCTCAGATTAATTCAAGATTAAATCAGTCTGAAGGTAAGCTCTTCAAATAAATATTACCAATACCATTGTAATTGACTAAATAAGTCCTTCACTATATGCATGGTAGAGACAATCACTCACTTCCTCTAGTTTGGCTGTAAACTCCTGCATTCTACTTCTAAGAAGATCGCACGCTTCTTTCCCTTCATCATAGAATGTTCTAAAAGGGAGAAGTTGATGGTTGGTTAAAATACAACTAACAAACAAATATGACAGAATTTCTTACTTACTTACATGAGTAAGTTGTGCAGAATTATTCATTATTCACCTGTTAGAAGTCATAACGCCCAGGTCTTTCCATGGTTTAAAAGCAAAGAATTCCTCAGAAGAATTTCCAAGAGCTTTTTTGTAATTTGACAAATATTCATTCTACAACGAAGATAAATACATGCGAGAATAAGATCAGCTGACACAAGCTTCAGTGAGATATGCTAGAAGTGTTTTGACCTACATTGACTTGACTGAGATTCTTTACCATTATTTTAATATAAAGAACTTTAAAGTTATGGTGTGTAGGGTTTGGTTTTAAAAAGTGGAGTGAGTGCTCGACTTTTTTGTGCAGCATTTAATAAAGTTACAGCATAGCGTTTTGGCTTCTGATATGGTCCAATTGGAACACACCGATACACGCCAACCAAAAACATATTTTTTCAGCAGCATTTTACACAAAAAAACTTATGGTAAAGCAGCAAGTAGAAAGAAAAAGTTTACTGCTCTTTTTTCTTCCGCTCCAGAGACCCAAAATCTTCATTTTTTGTTCGAATATAGAACCACTGCAAAGAGAGAAAAGATTAGAGATATGAAATGATGGAAAGTAGCAAGTTGGCCCACTGTGTTCTCAATTTTTTTATGGTCATGTTAGTTTTGCAAGACCTTATATTATCTATCCGGGCAGAACATCTGTGGTTTTGAGTTTCATTTAAGGTTTCATCAGGGTTTTTAATCTGTCACATCAACTTGGGGAAGTTTCAGTAACACAGTACTAAATTTTCAGCAAAGTTATCCACATTTCGAAAATTTTTATATGATTCTAAAAATAAAATGTTACGCGGTGAAGGTCTAATATAACATGACAGAGATCTGCTCCTATAATACCACTAAGGTCTAATATGGGTGTTGAGTGTGAAAGACAAGCTCAGAGGGGTAGTAATTGGTTGTTTTAGGCCTCGAGGCCAAATCTGGGCAGTCAATTAATAATAAATATATTACATAATCCAATAAAATAGTAATAAGCTCTCATATGTCACATAGTAGTAGTATAGGAGCAAATCTTTATTGAACATAAAATTTAAAAAAATTTAAAAAAAGCATTTATGGAACATGGAAGATCTCCAGTTGGGCCAGTTTTTCATCCAAACTAAATCAATATAAGATTATTTTCATTAAAATATTGTTTTATTTTTTTGTTGCATATTTGCCAAAACACTGTCTTTTTCAAGAACAGAAAAAATTTGGGGTGTGAGAGGCGGGTAAGTTCGAAACTGCCACAGAGTTTTTAATGATATCTCCAATTGTTTCATTAAATTTGTAAAATATGCATTTTATCATAAGTTGTGCAAAATTGAAAGCTTCAAAATTGATCACCATCATTTTTGGGATTAGACCAACACAAATCCAATAATTGGACCCGGCGAGATTGGTTCAAAGTCCTTAAACGATCGGCAGCAGGTGTTATACTTACGGCAGCGAGCTGAGTCTGAAACAGCCTTAGTTGTAATCCAACATCTAGCAGGTCTTTTTGCTCTATAAACTACAACATGTAATAGTTGTGTACAGTCTATGCTCATCTCTTTTTAATAGTAAAAATTTTGCATGAAAAGTAAACTAGCTTGCTGGCTGACACTGGTGTGCTGCTTCTCAACAAACTTGCTCGTTGTTTGCTAATTCCAATTGAATATTTATTGGTAATTTCAAGGTAACCTTCAATGGCGGCAGCAGAGGTTTGCTTATAACCAAATCAATAAATGTAGTCTGCAATCTGCTGGCAATATTACCTATACTTTATTTAATTTTAAACAACAAAAACTTTTCATACATTGCTAAATTGCTATGATTGGTATATATTGTACCAAACAATCACACAGAATAATTCAGCTTTATTTTGCAACATTACATAATCAGTTTCTGTTGCTTAATGCAGCTGCTGGAAATTACTCTTACAAAAATTAAGGATATTTGAAGTTGCTTGCTCAATAAAACAAGTAGACAACTCCAAATGAAAACTCCTGCCAGCTAGTTACTAACATAAAATGTTTTGCGAACAAAAGCGGTTTATTGGGCAAAAGTGCTAGTTTCTTATGAAGGTAAAGACGGAATCACATTTTTTTTATGCATTAATTCAGCGCTAAGTAAAATAAAATGTTTTTTGAAGTCTTTCTCTACTGACTAACACGGAAAAGGTCTGATGTAACAAAATGGCACGCATGTAGATTCACCAACTTCAAACCAAATAACTCCACATTGCAAGTAGATTAGTAACAAAACTGTGTACTGCAAAAAAATAATTGAAAGAGTTAAAGTTTGCAATCGAAAAGTATGCACCGTATTATATGTGTGGGAGATTTGCATGATGATTGAGTGGTGTCGGACCCCTCCCCACCCTTCCCTACCCTAGAAGCCCCCCTACACCCCTTACACACTCAGTAACAGAGTTTGCGCTACCGTTAGAACTCTCCCCCCCCCCCCTCCTAGGTAGTTACATAATTCCCCTAAAAAGGGATACCGGGTACTCCGGGCCTGTATCAACCCCGTATCCCTCTATATAAACATATAGTAGCTACCCTTGGTCTACCCCGGGCCAGGACCCCGGCCCTGTATCCAAACTGACTGATTCAGGAAGCCTGTGGCCCTAGGAGCCCGAAAGCCTTAACTGAATGGAAAACCGGAGCCTCACCCCTACCAGGAACAGAGACTAGGAAGGGGCACTTCCAAATAAGGAGTGGTAAGATTCCACCACCCAGAAAAGAGCGACAAGCACAGCCCAGTGCTAATTCATCATGTGCATGTATTCTCATTGGCTTGCTTTGTTATTGAATTTTGTACCATGCTTATAACATTTGTGAATCTTTTATATTATGTTATGTTATTGGCTACGCCTAATAAGGTAATGAGTTTATCCCTTATCTCCTATAAAAGGAGCTGCTGTGCATTGTGAGAGTTAGAAGTTGTGTGGATAGTATTAAATACCCTTTTAATTGTGTTATCAAATAAAGTATTTACTTGATAAAATCTCTAGTAGGGTGTTTGGGTCCTGGACCCCGTGCAAAGTTTTTAAAGTCTGTTCGGGATAGACCTCGAAGTGCGAGGAGAAAAGGAGAGGATTCAGTTGTGTCGGTGATAGAGGACAGAAATCTATTACATATCTAACGAACTCCCAATGAACAGTGTAAAAAAATGTATTCAAATGTATTTTAATTGTTGTTTTAATGTTTTTTAATTTGTGTTTTATGCCCCAGGACCAAAAGATCTTGCTCTCGGGGAGTAATATTGTTAAATGCTTCTAATGGTTTAGAAAGCATCAGTGCTGGCATTACAACTGTAACAATGATATTTCTATTAGTAGTAATATAGGAGCAGATCTCCTGCGTGGAGTCTAAGGACAAGGACAATGCCAATGCTATTAAGTGGTCCGACAAATATTCATTTTTCTATCTTGTTTTTTTATTCATGGGATGACATTGTCTGTATGGAAAACTGCTACAGCAATTTAAAATTTAAAAGTGTTAGAACATTTATTCTTTAGTAAATTAAATTTTACTAAGCAGCTTAAATATTGTAATGGATTCCGGTCTGTTTACCACGGACATCCACTATTCTCAAGTATTCTGCTTCTCTCCAGAGGGGACACTGTGCTGTGCGACAGTGACAACTGTGCAGGGTAACCAAAATACCCGGTAAGGCAAGAGCCCATGGCTCACACAAACAACACAGAGTGGTATTTGTATAATGGCTATATTCTCAAGACAAAGTCCTAGACGGTAATGATTCCTCTAGGGTGTTGGTTGGTGGCAAGACATGAGAATGAATGCAAAGATGATGACAAAACGCTCTCCTTTTATAGGAGAGCTCACAGGAACTAATTAGCATATTCTATATAACAATAAGAGCACAGGAAGTTATCTGACTAATGTAGTGAATTATATAAATAACTAACCAATCATACAATCAATAAAGGTTAAATAAATAAGGCGCCAAGTGGCTAAGGGCGGAGTCTTGTCTCTTACTGTCCAATCAGACTGTTCTACAGGGTCCCAAGACTTTGGTTAGCTTGTGGTCCTGGTTACCGCAGATGTTAAAGTAGGTAGCTTCGGTTCCTGGCTTGGTGGAAAGTCCTAGCTGGTTTCGGAAATCCTCAGCTATGGCAACTATCTTATGCCGGCCCTGAGTCATCATATCGGCCCTGCAGAGGTCACTACCGGCCCTGTACCGGCCCTGCAGGGGTCACTACCAGCCCTGTAGAGGTCACTACCAACCCTGTAGAGGTCACTACCGGCCCTGTACCGGCCCTGTATACTGTGCTACCGGCACAGTATGGCTTTGCTACCGGCACAGCATCTCACCGATGGCTGTAGGTGCATTGCCAGCGCACTGAGTGGAGAAATGGTGGAGCAAACTCCCAGTTTACTGTGAACATTCACCAAAATCTACCACAATATTTCACTAAATGAAAACCTGAAACACACAGTTGATCTATCAGCGCATGTTTCAGCTATTTACAGTGACACTTACAACTTTCTCATAGGCAATCACTTTCTGGTACCAATTCCTCAACTGTTCCATGGTTTTGATTGGATGAAATGTCAAGCCATTTGCGATGTTTGCCAAGTCTCCATTTAATGTTACTGTATAGCTGTAAGAAAGTTGGTATAGCAGCCAAGATTTCATGGTAGGAATCCATTACATAACAAAGCCTAGCTAGTTGCTTGTTGTTAGTACACTGGCATAGCAAACACTAACCAAAATAACCCAAAAGCTATTTACTAGTCATGTCTGCATTTTAAAAGGTCTAAGTCCTTTCTAGACCATCCGAATGCTTTTGAAAGTAGATGTATTTGGAGGTTACCCACGGTTAAACCAATGCACAAATGCAAGCATTCACTTTACAACAGTCAATGGTCATTCCCAAACGCTTGCCGCAGATTTATTCATTAAATATTATTATTCCTGATGGTAATAGATCGATGCCAGCTATTCTGTTGGGAGTTGTGGTACCTTTATACAATGTAGTTGGGAAATGCTCATGTCCACTGAATAGATTACGTTAGTAGCAGGAAATTGAAACAGTACCGTAAATATGTACATCGCAAACTCTTAATCAAATGTGTATGTATTTTTCATAACTTACTTCAAGAACAATCCCAGTCCTGTTCATTTAGTTGTGAATGTGATGTCTCTAGACTAGAAATTTTTTGACTAAATGCTAATCAAAGAAATTTTAATAAAATAAATCAGAAAACTGTTTTTGTTGCTTTATTAGTTTTATTATTCCTAATACACAGTTATAAGTACTCGTAGTTATAAGTACTCGTATTCTTAAATGTTAGTTTTAGAGACTATATTTGACAGTTGTTTTCCATCTATTGATCATCATGTCTATGTAAAATATTTTATATAGAGGCTATGCAGAAAATTAGAGTGACCGTTTATTTTTTATTAAAAGCCCATGTGTTTGACAAACCTTTCAAAACGCTATCGCTTAGATAATTTTAAAACATGACTTATTTCAGAATAATTCATACTACCTCTAAAGCGTTCATACTAATTGTACTTTTCTAATCCTTCTGAGTCATTTCAAAATCATGCAGTTTATCTGCAATGCAACTATACGATTCGAAAACTTCATGATTGCTACATAGGAAATATTTTATTTATTTGTCAAAACAATAAGACGTTCAGACCATTTTGAGATGCAGTTTATTGGGCTAATAACTGCATTTACCCAACAAACCTCAATGCAAACCTTCTAGACTATTTCAAAACCATACGCTTATGAAATGAGAAAGACAGTAACTAATTATGAGCTACCATACATTTAATATCACCTGACCTCTGACCTTATTGTTGTTTCACAATACTAACCATGCTGACTTTAATAAGAGATCGATGACTCTGCCTTTTTCAAGGCGGCACAAATAATCCCCCCCCCCCTTTATGCGGCACGTTTATTGTTTCACTGCATATGGGATTCACTCACTTCAAGAATGCTGACCCTTCCAGAAACTTCTCTATAGTGAACTTAATGAGTTTCAGGCTGACTAAGTCTTCTCTTTTCTCCACATCTTCGGCTAACAAATCGTTGACTTTGCGCAGGAAATCTGTAGACTTGACCTACATAAAAGTCCATCACAAGTTACTGAAAACTGAAACCTGTCAAGCATTAAACGTAGAGACTTTATAGATATGTACCTCTCTTCTATTGAAGGCAGGATAGTCCCACTCCTCCACTTGGTCCTCATATTTCTCTATTCCATGTGATACAGCAATGTTTGGGTTTTCTTTGAGTCGAAAATCGAAGTAGTCATCCGAGAGAGTCTTCACTTCTTTGGTGCTCACCTTACGGCATAAAGCCACATCAAAAGCTGTAAAGTGAATAGAGTTAGTCTATGTCGCTGGCATTGTATAGTGCTTTTGTCTAGCAGCTCTCTAGACTTGTCATTTCTGTGTCACAGGCAATGACTGTAGAATAAATAACTGCATTTTTGTCTCCACCCTGTAGATTTATGTCACAGAAATGCGTCACACTGATATGCGGCTGTGAATAAGCGTTTGCAAAAATATTATTTATGCAGAACATCTTAAAGTGCTATAACAAAGTAGTTATTCTCATCTATCATTCTCATTTGGCCTATAATGCAAAACTGCATTAATATACCAAACTCATGCGATCCAACAGTACATCAAACACTTACCTTGCCACTATGTAACTTACTTATAACTTACCCAACAGCACATCAAACACTTACCTTGCCACTATGCAACTTACTTATAACTTACCCAGCAGCACATCAAACACTTACCTTGCCACGATGTAACTTACTTATAACTTACCCAGCAGTACATCAAACACTTACCTTGCCACTATGCAACTTACTTATAACTTACCCAACAGTACATCAAACACTTACCTTGCCACGATGCAACTTACTTATAACTTACCCAGCAGTACATCAAACACTTACCTTGCCACTATGTAACTTACTTATAACTTACCCAACAGTACATCAAACACTTACCTTGCCACTATGTAACGTACTTATAACTTACCCAGCAGTAGTAATAACGATGTACCAAGCAACATGGCGAAGCGTTTCAATACAGACCTGATATGTATCCAGCACCCTATCACACTGCTGATGCAGTCAAGGGTATCTTATCTGATAACAAACCATTTGCGATAGGCTGATCACATTACATGCTTGTGTGGTGGCCTGTTGGCAAATCCTGCATTAGATACGGCATCATGTGCATGCAATCGGCATCATGTGCATGCAATCGGCATCATGTGCATGCAATCGGCATCATGTGCGTGCAATCGCTAACAACTAAAGGCTAATATTTGCTAGCTATTTACTTTGGGAAAGATACATGGGAGGAGTGAGGGGGAATGGCAGGTGTAATGCATGACAGTAAGCCAGGTGAGTAGTTAGTATTTAGTAATAGTATTAAAGAATGACATTTGGTTGGTTGGCTGCATGCATGATGGGAGGTGTCCATCGTTGATAGAACTCGGAGTTTATTTATTTGTGAAATAAGTTTTATGGGACTTCGGCAAAAATATAACTTTGAAGGGGACACAACTCCTTTGTTAGATAAACTTGGTAGCATAGGAACTCATTAATAGCCCCAATAATTGATACCAACTGCTCCCTATGTATCTCTATATATTGTTATATAAGTAAGTTGTAACACCAAGCTTCAGGGCATTCCCTAATGAACAACAGCCATGTGGGATGTTTTGTAAAATTCTCCAAGTTCTACAAAATATTTGTGTTTATAATATATATCAAACAAGCTGTTGAGGATGGCGTCAATGATTTTAGAATGTTTCAGCCTTTGCAATAGTCTCACTCCAAGTTGATGTTCTTTGCATGCTGCTTTATAAGCACTTCCTTGTACTTCTTCCATTTCTTCTGCCTTATGATGTACGTACCGATAAACTCTTGAGATGGGTACGTCACAACCTGCAAACAAGTAAGCTCTTCCACTATTCTTGTGCAAGTAGGTGAAAACATGCAACTGTAGCTTATGCATCAGTATTTATTTATCAAATTAATGAACAATTAATTTGATATAAAATTGTATGTGTACTTTAACCTGAGATTTAGCCATACTACATTAAGTAAATCAATTAGAAAACACCCAAATAGAAGTCTCCAGCCTTATAAACCTTCCAAGCCTAATACACTAGATAGCTGTCAAATGAATTCTACGCAGCTATTTGCTTGATGCTTTAGTTGATTCATGCGATGAATGTTGTTTCTTAGTAACTGCGTACCATCATCTTCTCCAGAGTTGTCACCCCTTACACTATTGAATGCCGCTGTCTGTGCAAGGATTGACAACTCCCGAGCAAGCATAAATGAGCATTAGATGATCTACTGAGCATCATACGCATGAAAAGCAGCGCATTTTATACTACCAGGTTTGTCACAACAAAGCAAGGCTTTTATCACAAAATGACACTGACACTCACCAGGTCACTGACGACTCGCAGCACTTTGGAGTTGGCATGTTCTAGAAACAACTTCTTGGAGACAAACAGACACTCAGCTCCCTCACTGACCAGACTAATGGCAATGTTTGAGTCTTTCTGTAGCAGGGTTTCCAGACCCTGCGAACATAACAAAGTAAGTCTATCCAGGCAAGCCAATTCCAACTAGAAGAAAAGAACAATCTAACATGGTGCCATCAATAAACTTACAAAAACTTTGCCTTCAGTAAACTCTGCCAGCTGTGCGTATCTGGTGTTGACAGCAGATCTTGCTCTTACTTCTGCAGACTGTTAAACAAAGACTATTCTAATGTTTAAATGCACTTTGATGTTAGAAATCAGAAAGCTGGTTCAGGAGAAACTTGTAGGTACCTTGTTGGCCCCTAACATAGCAGCAACCCTTTTCCATGTTCTTACTCCTCCTTGGAGGGTTTTTGGTCGCTGAGCTACAAAACATGTAAAAGTTTACTTTTCAATGATATCACAACATGCATGCTTCTTGTTTCAGTTAAATACCATTCATTGCTTTTATTAGATCTTTATCATAGACTGATTAACATACTTCTAAAACCTTGGGCATTTTAGTCAACCAAGTTAATCACATAAACGAAAAAGGAAAATCTCCAACATACCTTGACTCGGCCTCCTGTTACCTGCGGCCTTTCTAAACCTCACGTCGCTACTTGGTATCACGTCTTTACTTGTCTTCCTTTCAGCAATTGGCTCCATTATTTTGCTTTTTGGTCTCTGAGCACTGAGCTTCTCAGACCAAAACGATGGCAGCAGCTAAAAATTAAGTCCAGCTGGCTGTGACCATTCCTCAAAAATTTGAAATAATTTAGCTAAAAAAAAGGTTTGCCATAAAAGTTACATCATCGTTTGTCCTAGTTTTTACCTGGCCTGACTCCTTCCTTTTTGATTCCATCACGTCATAGAAACCAGTCAGCGAGCTTGACCTTCGTCTCACCTTGGCTTTCTCTGGTGAACCCTGCCAACAATAATTCACTATTCAGTAATGTTTGTGTTTGTCAGCAGTTTATTGCGCTCTCACGTCTCACTCCATGTCTATGTTTAGTGCTTACAATCTCGGGAAATCTCTGGTTGAATTGTTGTACTTTAGCGTCTAGTTTCACTCCACCTTTGGCATGAATGTCAAACTCTAAAGCTGCCGTATTCTCAATATCACTGATGTTTTCTGCAACGGAAGTCAGTCAAATGCATTATAGATAACTTCTATAGCTGTTCAAATTTATCCAAATGTAAAAATGAAATGTGTTTTCAAGCTTTTCACTCGGGTCATACTTCTGAAGACCTCTGCTTTTTCTCTTTTCAGTTTGCTGGAGTAAAGCGGGAATTTTTCTTCTAGCTGCTTCTCCAACTCTGTCTTTTTCTTCTTGATATCTGTTGGCTCAGCGTGGTAGGCCACTACAGCTTGACATTTACCCTACGTATACCAATCTCAGCATACATCCAATATCTGGTTAAAGTAGTTTTTGCTTTATATGGAAATTATTCTTCTCTTCAGAAACATTTTGCTACCAATTAACAAAACAATCGATGATTGATAATTGGGAGTTGTCTACCTTGACATGAGAGGCTTACCGAGAGGACAACTACTAAGTAGTCACTATTGGCTGAGTCAGCTAGAATCAGGACGTTTGATTTGAAATACTGGTAGAAGAAATGCTGTGAATCGTCTACTAGAACTTCACATGGGAAATATTTGAACAGATCCATCTTCTCCACATAATGCACCAGACCATTTCTCTGTTTGGCCAGTGGATTACGAATAATCTGATCAAAATCCTGTAAAACAAGTGGGGACAACTACTTCTTGTTTCATCTGAAATTAATTTTGTTAAGCAGTTATAATTATTAGAATTTTATCATTTCAAAAATTAAATTATGAAACTGTAAGTAAATGATACATTGACAAAATGCAAGCTACGATGACATCACACACAAGCTATGATGACATCACACATACAAGCTATGATGACATCACACACAAGCTATGATGACATCACACACAAGCTATGATGACATCGCATACCTCTTTTTCAATAAGAAGTAGCTCTGCGTCAGTCTTACAAACAATGGTGGCATTTCTTTTGCTGTTTGTAATAAGTCCAACTTCCTGTAACCAAACACGAAGCAGCCACTAACAATAGTTTCATGGTTTTACTAAACGTTTTGTACAAATAGTTTGGTATGCTGCCAGCTTCCAGACACCAATACTTACACCAAAAGCTTCTCCTGAAGTCAGCTGATTGACTGTTCTCATGAACTGTTGCTGACGCTCTGCACTTGTCTCTATGGTGTTTACTAACAAAGTCCCTGATAGAATGAGGTAGAAAATTTTAGACTCATGACCCAGTTTAGTTATGACTCTTCTTGCCTCGTATCTAATAAATAATTTATTATATATAAACTTAGTAATATTTTTGATAAAAAAATTAAAACTTCCAAAATATTGTTCTGTTAACGGAATTGTGATAAATAGTTTTAAAAGTTATGTTCTCCTTCCCTTGTTTAGTGTGTGGGTAGACAACTCTCAACTTGTTCTCAACGGCTGTTTATCAGAAGAGCATAAAAATATTTTTGCTATTTTTCACTTTAATATTTTTATCTACATTTTTATTCTTCATAAATGCTGAGTTGAATTTTTACAATTCTATTCTCCCATTTACAAATAACATTGGGAGCTGATTTGAATACACATATGAAACTGCAAATAATAGTAAGAAATTGGTGAATGGCAACTAGAAATTTACATGTAAAGGCTAAATATTGGAGGTTAAGCCAATCAACGGTTGATGAAAAACTACGATACGAACAGCAGAAGTTTGAAGTCTCAAACAAATTCTTGCCATCATTTATAAGTTATACTATTGCATTGCCAGCGATGGAGAACTAGTGAACAACAAAATAAAATCATATCGCAGAATACCGTTGGTAAATCATCGCTTGACAGAGCTGATCTTGGACATGGTCTGGATAATCTTCGAATGCAGTGTGACCCCTCAACAGTGCTTTTATCTGAAGGAAGACAAAAGACTTTTGTCTACAATTTGATTAATTACAAACGAAAAAAATACGGAGTCAGAAATGAGCATCAGTATTGAATGTTTGCCAGCTTTTAATGCTTTCGTATTACCTAGAAGGTAGTAGAATTTTAAACTATACCAGGTTGTACTTTAGTGAGTAGATCAATTGTGGTTTAGGCTATACTACAACTTGGCAAGTGTCTTTGCATTTTATGCCAATTTTCACATATTTGTTGAGTTGTAGCAACTTCCTCGCATGATTTATTACCATTTTGTGGCCAACTCTGCGTTGGTTGTTGTTTTATCAAATGCGGCAAAACCTGCCAACTAGTTGCGCATGAGGTGAAGGTGAAGGTCAAACTATCAAAATATTTTTATAAGCCGCCAAACTTTTTAAACCAGCTGTTGTGTTATGAATAACAAAATGGTAGTAGAATATTCTAACAGTGAAGTGACAGTGTGTTTTAGGAGTTGGAAAGAGCCAAGATATAATAGACTAAGATCTAAGCAGAGCCTGTCATCCTTCACCCCAGGTGCGACATACTTACCTTGATGTTTCGATGGGAGAGATCTCCAGATGTACATGCTGCTAGTGCTACATGTGCTTATCCCAAGTTTATGTTTGGAGATGAATGCAAAACTTAATTATCTGGATATATGACTAATACGCCAAGTAACTAATACACTACGTAGCTAACACATTATATAAGTAACGTATTATGTAACTGGTGCATTATGTAACTAACACACCATGTAAGTGTAACTAGTATGCTATGATCATTACCGTTCTGATATGCTCATCACTTCTCAGTTTTGGAGGAACAGTTAGCACTGTGGCAAGTCTTCCGTTGTAACTTGGAGTTGTCTACAATATATAATCAGAGTGTATACCTTCCTACACACATAGGCCTCATCACCATATTAAACACTTTACATAAACCTAGCCAAAAGTAGTACCATAATTGTATGTAACATGTACACATGTATAGCATACTTGTGCACCCACCGCTGTCTCTCACCAATGCTTTAACATAAATTGTTTGTCGCAATCACTTTACCATTGAAGTATCTTGTTTTAAACGTGTTTTTGTTTTTATCTAAAACGAACAGATCTACTGGCACATTCAATATTTAGAAATTGTTTGCCTTTCCAAGTTATGCCACATGTACACATCTGGGACACATCTGGGACACGCTCAGGCTGAATCAAATATTTATGTTATACGCTCAGCAGACAGTTAGTGTAAACCTTGCGAACTGATGACAATAAGTTGCCGTTACTCAGACAGCCATTTAATGAGCAATAACCTAAACTCCTGCAGGATAAATAATGTATATGTTATAAGAAACTAAATGTTCGGACTCTTATTGTATTGTCTTCGACTTCACTAATTTTTTAATCAAAGGAAAACATCACCAGCTGACTGAATAATGTCACAAAAATGGCAGACAGCTCACTGGAATTGTGGCAGTACTGCCGACAGCTAAAAATAAGTTGTCTGCTGTTCGTTAACATGACTTTCGTGCTCTCAGTTACACTCGAAACTTTAATTCCAAATACAAATACCTAAGAATCAGAACCTAGACCTACACCAGATTGATAAAACACCGTGTCTAAACTGCTCTACTTGAACCACGTGATCAATATCTCCCACAATGCAATGCTACTGGTGGCACAACGAACAAGAACAAGTTCAACCAAATGTAATTGAATTTATGAGAACAACTCGTTGATGAAGACTAAGTTATGGAAAATTCTGATCGGAAACTTCTCACCACAGCTAGGTAGATTTAGACTAGCCTCCTATAGCAAGTTTTTGTAAGTCAGAATAAGTTATCGACTTCGAGTTTGTCAACGTAACTAATAGAAGTCAAATTTACCTGCAGCTGAGTGGCAACAGATGATGACAAAGGACAGAGAACAAATTATCATATTGATGACAAAACCCACTGTAGTCCCGCACTTGCAATAAGGCAGATAAAGATGACGAGAAACAAAAGCAAGCTCAGTGTCTTTATAGTAGCAGCGCAACCAAAGTTATTTAGCTTTTATTTTTTTTGGTCTAAAAAAAATTTAACAGATTTCTCTTGAAAGGATTAGGCATGAAAAAGCTAGCACCAAAAACACATTTAGCAGATCCAATATTTTACAAAGTAGCACACTTTTTACTGAAATCAGCTCAAGTCACATTTGTGTTATATTGGGCAGAATTATTTCCTCTTAGGATCTGACTCTTGTTTTTTATTTCGTTTGGTTTACAGAGTTGGGAATATTTCTTTTGTATATCTGCCTTACAGAGCTCTTGATATGGCCCTTTCCCTGATTCACTAGTCTGTATGCTATAATCAACAAAAAATGGCTAACAGTTACATTGTAGTGCGTTATTAGCCTCATGCGCAGCAACTCTTGACCTAGTACCAATATTGGTGTGGATTTCGCCAACACTCTGACTTAAAACACAAGATGACTGAGCTGAGTGAGAGGTACTTCACTAGTAGAGTCAATTACTGTCCTACTACTAGTGTACGACAGTCGGGGTAGCTGGAGTCTCTCAAGTACCTCTGAAAACTCAATAACTACGCCTATACTTACTTTGGACTCTCTTATAACTTCCATTTTTTCCAGAGTCTCTGCTGACTCTGTTCTCCAATAATCAAGTCTCTCAAAACAAAAGTGTAAAAATGGCGACCAGCCAAACAGATAACTCTGATTTTTCAATGAGTCCAAATACTTAAATATCTCATGTCAACTAGGAGTACAACATATGTTCTCTATTCAACTGCACAAACCATAGACCTAGTATTATTATCTAATAATAATCCCAGGTCTATGGCACAAACCAACTGAAGCTGAATAATGATTGCTGCCAAAATTATAGAGTTGATACGAGATGCAGCTCAAAGGATCTGATAATACACAAACAAGCAAAACCATTATAAATTCAAATCTGATCCTGACCATCAGTGCTGAAGCTGACAAACCACCAGCTCTCCAGGGTTGTATAATTGTTCTTTCTGGCATCTCTCTGCAGTGCTTTTGGTTTTCATGGGAGTTATCTTCCTTTAATGGCAATCTGTCTATATTATATCTGCTTCTGGGGATAACTCAAAATTTTAGTTTTAATTGGTGTCAATCTGCCAAGGGAAATTTATTTGTGGGATTTCAGGTTAAAAGTAAAACTTCAGTGGCAAGATCCGAGTCTAAAATACAGTGTAGAAGTTATTTAGCATAATAGACAACTACCATTTTTAAGGTTTCATCACTGTAGATTTCCTTGACACATTGCAAGGGAGGGGGGGGGGGGTGGGGGTAAGGGTGGGGAAAAAGGGTGGGGGTAAGTGTGGGGGTTGAGGATATAGTGGTGGAGCAGACAAGTGTTCAAAGGATGCAGGAAAGTATGGAAGCCAATCTTGTTGCGCAATGGGTACTGCAATGTCCGTTTTGTAAAGAAGCTAACTTAGCCAGGGTGGCCCTTGCCCACCATCGTAAACCCTGCCCTTGACAGCTGCCCCGGCTAAAGATAACTCCGCTTTCAATTTGGATTTGTCTTCTTTGGCAGAACTAACTTGGGCTCAAGTCTTTTGATTCAGGAAGTGCGAGTGACTTGACTCCATACGTTTGTACTCTAACCAGCGCTGACCCCATTTACAACAATAATAAAGGACATTGCTTAAAGAGCGACGTCAAATGTTCGAATTTGTAGTTGTGCTCTCTCTAGTCCAATGAAACTAGGATTATGTGATTCTTTGTTCATTTGATTTGAAGTAGATTAAACTTATCATGGTGCAAATGGTGCCAATTCAATGGCGCTGTGGTTACATATGTCAACAATAATTTATTTTCAATTTACAATTTCATCAAGTTTGGTGGTTGTCGCTTGTTTTGATGATGCAATACCTTGGCAGTGTATTATATTTTTGATAACCTGATAACAATACACGATCTCCACTAAAACTCGGATAAATAAGGGTGCTTTCGGATACCCTATGCATAGGGCAGTCGTTGAACACTCGTTGAGGGCTCAACGATGACTGTCGTTTAACGGAAGTTGTTTGAGCATAAACCATAGACATACTTATTTTCATCAACGTCTATGAAAACTGTATAGCTGAAGCGAGCCCACTTTAGTTTCTTTACAAACAAAAAAGAATTACGATGATTTTATCGTCTGATGTATTTTCTAAATACATTATAATGCATTGTCACGACTTGAAATGGGGAGGAACAGTGATTGATAAAAGTTGACTCGTTAAAACTGTTTGTTAGGTGGAGTCAAGGTCAGTCAACGACGCAACCTACCTCGCTTGTCACTTCCATCGTTGAGCCCAAATTGCCCATTGCCGCCAATTTTTTTCTGCCTTCAACGACGGGGTTTCCGAATGGTCTCGTTTAATCCCATCGTTAAGCCCTACGCGAAATGGGGTACGGACCATTCGAAACTGACGGTTCGAAAATGGACACTTCGAAACTCTTTGGGGACGGGGGTTTGTGATTTGGGGTTGGGGGGTTCAGGTTTAAGAGTTTCGAACAATTCATTTTCGAAACGTCAGTTTCGAATCATGGCGGAATCATCCGAAAGCACCCATAATGTGGCATTGGTCAAAATCAAAACAGTTTTATGATTAGGGTACCACTTTTCTTCCTGTTCAACTCATTCTGATATTCATACTGAAAAGAAACTGTTGCATCACTTTCACTCACAATAACGATTACTGAAACTAGGTAGTCACCATAGAGGTAGGGAACTATATTTCTATGGTAGCCACTTAGATAATGCAGAGTATAAAATGCATTGATCGAACTTTGACATTTCTAGCCGTGAAGGCATGATTCACTGAATAAGAACTGGTAGAACAATAGCTCAATTGCTTACTCAATGAATCATAGAAGTTTTCTACTTAACTCTTTTGTGTTTCAAAGAGAAATGTTCTTACAATATTTATCAATGGCGACTACTTATGCAACAAAAAGGTTCAAATTATAAATGCGTTGTTTTGGTTTAATCAGAGAATTACAGTATTTCCGTATGGTTGCGGCTATTATGTTGACAGTAATTTAGACAGACAGTCAGTCACGCGCTAGCTAGCTGCTTCGCTAGTAGTTGTAGTAAACAACTACCTACTATAGAGACAGGGACTAATCTGAAATATATCTCTACTTGCTGAGTGAAAGGTTGGTAAAGTTCTAATAGTCTCTTAGTTGGGTAATTACAAGTAGCTAGAGTTGGTGGAAGAGTCCCAGTGACTGAGTGAGCCATACCAACCATGATTATTATTCTATTCTTCATGATGATGATAATTAATAAATAATAATATTATTATTTATTACCGCTAGTACTACTACTATTACTACTACTACTACTACTGCTACTGCTACTACTACTGCTAACTATTGATGATGATTGTTGTGGTCATAGCAATGTTACAATTAAATTATTCACTACTAGGTATCATTAATTAATAATGCATAAAATCAATATATTATTATAGTAGTAGTAGTTGAATATTATATAATATTCAACTACTACTACTATAATAGGGAGCTAACTTTGTCAGCGACTAACAACAATCATATTATAATAATATGATTGTTGTTAGTCGCTGACAAAGTTAGCTCCATTCAGTCAATCACTCACTCGAGAAGTGCCTCTTATCGATAAAAAAAACTCCCAGGAAACTTTGAATTTGAACTTTTTTGCAATTTCGGAATCACAGCTGAAGCAAAATACATTGCAATCTCCAATTTATTTGACAAAAAATGCTTCATGTACATATCACAGGCGGCTCCAATCTACTGGCCTGGCGGTGGGTGGGTGAGTGGATTCTTCCCCCACCGCCAGGCCAGTAGATTGGAGCCGCCTGTGGTACATATAGCGATCGTGCTAGCGATTTTGCTTAGCGATTGGGGAAGTCCCTCCCCCAAATTGCGCAATTTTTGACTAATGCCAATTCTTCAGCGATTCCGGTCAAGCTCGCTGTTATAAAGCATAGCCTTCAGTTTATTGTCGAATCGTTGATAGATCGGAGCGCTGAACATGACAA
Organism: Cryptosula pallasiana; assembly: GCA_945261195.1. Lineage (NCBI taxonomy): Eukaryota > Metazoa > Bryozoa > Gymnolaemata > Cheilostomatida > Cryptosulidae > Cryptosula > Cryptosula pallasiana. The sequence goes on from OX183130.1 coordinate 31,802,429, forward strand.
GACCATATTGGAAACAAGGGTAAAGTTTTTTTACGTTGTGATTGGCTGATCAAAGAATCCGCTAGCGATTTTTTGATCTCGATCAAAACCTGACGATAACCTCAAATAAAATGCTTGAGATTGCTTAGCGATTTTGTAGGAAACAGAAGTTGCAAAATCACGCAATCGCTAAGGAAATCGCTTAGTAATCGCTATATGTACATGGGGTTTAACTATCCTTGGGCACCCTTGGGACTATTATTATTAAATGATGATTGTTGAGGGAGTTGTCGTACTTGACCACAGATTGTGTATTGCTCTAGTTACTCTACTATACATCCTCCTTGACTCGACGGAGAGTGATGCATTGGTGATTGGTCAAACTAGTAGTAACGCTTTCGTATTGCCAAATTTGTCATACAAAAGCTTATGAGATTCATCTTTGGAATAATACCAAATGTCAATTTTAACAGGGTGTTACATCACGGGGAGTTGGGGAAAACCCGCTATGAAATAACATGATGGGAAATATTCCAAATTATTCCACTACAAAAACTTCAGTATGCTAAGTTAAAATTCATATTTTGTTTAGTTTTGGAATTTCCCAGCTGCCAAGATTTAGATGTTGTGGTGAAGGCAGCGAGTATACAGCAAATGTAAAAGATCCCATAAGCTATCAAAAATAAGTCAAAACATGACAAAAGTTGGCCACTCTTTTGTCATGTCCCACACAATGTTGCATCCGTGGACCAAATATATTTGGATTGCCAGAAAATCGAGCCAGTTTTAGCCGAAATTAGCCATTTGCATTGCATATGCAGGCCCAGGAATCATAGCAACTCTTGCAAATGACTACATTTGAATCGTTATAGTAAAGGACTACCATGGATGATATATAAAACTGTTATAGAAACGCAATATATTGCGACCGTTGTGTGTTGATAAACGGTTGTATATGTTCTATATAATCGTTGGCATAGTCATTTCTGAGTTAGAGGCTAAAAATGGTGTAAAAATAGACTGTGATGCCGACACCCACAATCGGCAACAGTTGAATCATGGTTAAAGTTATATTAAGCTGCCGCAGATGGCAATCCTGTGTTTTGTCCATAGTTGCATCAGACTTACTCATCCAAATGCATCTCCGCAGCATCTGTACGCTTCAGTCATCAATTCATTCTATGTCAAAGACAATAATAATATAGACTGATAAGTTGGGTGCTGCCACAGATAATTATATCAACTACAAGCAATCTGTGTGGCTGCGTTAGTATCAGCAGCATGTCATCATTTAGGCTGTCGGGAATAAACAATGACGAAAAGATCAGCATCAGTGCAAAAGAGCATAAACCAGTGTACCTACCATAGGCATATATGTACCCCACCTAAACCCACTTATAGCCTGTTATCTTATCACATTTCATTTACATCGACCTGCTGTTCATACAGTCACGTCAGTTGGTGTGCAGTTTTGTTTTAGTACAATACAGAACAGTTTATACTTGGCAGTGGACCGTCATGGCAGAGTCAAGTGCGAGGATTCGGTTAGGAGATGTAGAACAGTCAGTCACTTGTGGGATTTGTCTGCAGATGCTAGACGATCCACGAGGGTTACATTGCGGACACACCTACTGTCTGACGTGCCTTAAGGGATTTCAAACTTCTTCATCCCGAAAAGAGTGTCCGATGTGTCGGGCAAATACAGTGCCCGCTAGAGATGACCTTGACCGACTCCCTGTGAATAAGTTGGCGGTCAACTTGGTGAAACTTGTCCATACGTACGACCCATCTACTCAAGGTAGTACCCCACTGTTAGAATAGAAAGTAGTGACATCAATGGCTAAGCCATATCTAATAGCAGTTGCCATCTGGCTCGCTGATCTGTCAAAGTTTCCACTTCCTATTTTACAATTTTTCGCATTTGCTGAAATTTAGTTGGTCAGAACTTACCGGAGGCTGATCTGCTGACATGTTACGGGGCTTGTGTGTATTCTAGGATATCGTACGAGATCTTACAAAGTTCAAAGTTTTAAAAGATGATCGGCCGCACACATTTTGAAAACTTGTCGCAGAAAATATTTATATCATGCTAACATTATTTGTGATCTTCACAAGGGGCAAAAATGTGACATTAATGTTTAGTATCTCTGCCAGTTCGAATAAAAAACTTCATTCTTACTTATTTCTTGCAAACAAGTTATCGTCTTTGAAAAATAGGAAAGTTGTAATTTTTCCTGATCTTTGTAAGAGAAATATTTTTCGTTCACTTCTAATTATAAATCGTATATGATTGATTATACACTGCATTTCACTTTGATACAATTGTTTTGTATCATTGAGAGTGGGCAACTCCAAATACTTGTGAGGCCATTTAGCCTCTTGACTTGTAGGTATCGGCATTGATATTAATCTATTCAGACTTGTCTGATGTTACCCCAAAAGTAAAAAATATTCAAAACATAACCTTATAAATTAATGGTGACATCGGTTTGAGATTTATAAGTGCCATTAACTGCGATCCATTTGTCATACCGGATTGCGTTGTAGAGGCACCAGTGAAATGGGAGCCCAAACCACCTTCACCCGAGAGATCTTTGGTGTCGAGGGCAAGAAGAGATCGTGCCACAGAACTGCGTGCTTTAGCATCTTTATTCAGCAGAATGCACTCCAGGGATGAATCGAGAGATGATTCCAGCGAAAATGTGATACAACATCGAAATATTGTTTGTGATGAATGCAGGACAGAGAATATTAGGGGAAGCCGATATAAATGCGGGTATGAAATATTCACTACAGGAAGTTTGAGTTGTCTGCTAGTTACTAACTAGTAAAGATTTGAAAAGCTTTTTGTTTGTTTTGTATAGCCTTTCTCTACTTGTTGTTTGTAGAATTTGTGAAGATTACGATTTGTGTGAAAAATGTGAAAAGAAACCGCGAGGTGCTGTACACGATGAAGAACATTTATTTGTTAAACTGAAGAAACCCAGAACAAACGTTCCAGCTTTTAGAAGAATCCTTCATGAGGTGAAGGTCTTACAAAAACAACTCGATTTTAATCAAACGAAATATTTTGTGTCTTTCATAGAACATTTGTATGTTACATAACAGGACTCGACTGTGATGGGTATGACCCAAGACACCTCAGAGACTGTTCATAAGTTGAGAGTTGATGAACAGAAAACCATTTCTTACTTCTGTAACAAATGCAAGAAGTCCCCCATAACTGGCACTCGTTACAAGTGTGGGTATGTATGGTTAGTCAATTACTAGCTAGCTGTGAGTCATTTGGCTACTTGCCAGGTTATAATACAATCGGCTGGGGTGTAGCTAGGACTGCTTATGCAATGTTGCTTAGCAACATTACAACGCAGCTCCATTTTATTATTGTTATGACAACATCTATGTGAATGTAGACGCATTTCTTGTTTGGAAGTCTCTCAATACATACATGGGAGCATAACTCCAGGTTTCAACTATTTGTTACATTGCATATTTTTACTAAATTACAATTATTTCAATTGAAAAATTTTTTGTTTAATACTTCAAAAGTATGAATTTTGTGGATCATTTAATTTTTAGAATTTTTAAAGCCAGTAGGTAATATACTGTGCGTGTTTTTAATTTTTGCAGAAATTGTGAAGATTATGACTTGTGCGAGGAATGTGAAAAAACTTCAGAAGGATTCCACGACCCAGATCATATATTTATTGTGCTCAGACACCCGGTAGGATTGCATACCAGAGTTCCACAACTGACATACAATTTTTATAGATAATGGTATAGAATGTATTCCAGTACCTGATTGGACCAATTCTTTTGATTCTGCTTGGTGATTGGTTGATTTCATCGAGCTAAACTGATAGTATCATATGCTAGTAGTACTAGGTACCAATGTACTAGTGATGTAAGCATACAGAAATATCAGTTGTGACTTTTATTTTTTTATTTTTTAGTGATTGAAATGATCTTTGGAAAGATTTTTATATTTTTCAAGTTCTTATTTAGACATTCGGTGTTTGTGCTGAATAGTTGATGGATGCACTGCTATGCTTCCTTATGTTAACTCGCTCATTGTTCGTTGCAATTATGCCTATTTTAGCAATCGCAAAATGAACAGAATTTTAACAGTGTTTGCCTTTACTAAATTGACAATCAACTGTACCATTTACAGGTGCTGTACAACGTCTTAAATTGATTTGCATTTCCTATTACAAAACAAAACTTCATTTATGAATTTTGCACTATTGTTTCTAAACCTCTTAGCTTTAATGTAATACACGGCTATTATGAAGCCTGCAAGCTTGAAAGAGTCTCATAGATTAGCATGTATTGATGTCTTCTGGAAAGCTCCAGTTGTTTCTTGCGAATCGATGGTTTGACAGCTGAACATTAGGCATTTTCGGATCAAGAACGTCCATGCCTTGAAAAAATTGGCACGGGAAAGCGCTTCCGAATGCAATTTTGACGTTCGTTCCTGGCATAAATTCTATGCATGAACGTTCAAAATCAAAAGTTCACTTCATCGGAGTTATCTTCTTCTTTTTTTCTAGTGTCGCAGTGAATAGTAAAAAACGCATCCTGCTGAGGTGACAGCTTTTTGGTTATATATTATAAAAAAGTAAATAATAATTTTGATAATTATTACCAGTTACTTATGTGTTTTACTAATTACTATTTTTCATTTTTAACAATGCTTATTATCAGTTGGTTGGTGATGTTTGGCTATTTGAACAAGTGTTTTTTTTTACTAACTAACTAAAGTATAATAAAATAATTAAAAAAACTATAAGAACTTATAATAATATTAATGATGATATCATTTGAATAACAGTAATATTAATAATGATTATCATACATTTTTCTTATATTATAATTATTTATTACAATTTTATTTTAATTCACCATCCTCAGTAAAATGTGTCCAAAAATAATTTCAACATCAACATGCTTCAAGACTTGTTATTATTTATTTTATTATTATTGTTAGAAATGAAACTTGAGGCCTCATCACTCTTGTCTTGTTATTGTAACTAACGTAAAAGGGCTCATTATTTGCAAAAATATTTATTATAGGAGAACTCTACGCATTCGGATCAAGAACGTCATAGGGTGGACGACCCCCTGAACGGTAAAACCACCGTTCAGCATAGCGTTCCAAAAAACAGGTTTTGTACTCGCCGAAAAACGAAAATTTCGCCCATTTTGGAATGAACGTTCTCGATCCGAAAATGCCTATTGTTCTTTACCCCATCCCAGGTGAGTTATCCAATTTTTTACACTCGATAGCTCGGTTGTTAACATATTATAGGTATGTTTTGATTTACTTTTTTTCAATGATTGACGTTGTACAGCAAGGTTCTAAAATAACAGCAATAGTTTATACAATCACAATAGGAGTGCTTGTGGTAGCTCAAAGCCATAGCGTACATGGTCGAGTGGGTGTGATGTTCGCCTGTCTAGCGAAAGGTCAGTTGTTCAGCAATGGGTTTGCCCAGTCTGAGCTGAATTCTTTTTTAACTCATTAAAAATGACTAGATGACAATCATATATCTTATTAGAATTGTTTGCTTGAGAGATCAAGGAAATAGATGAGATATGACAGATTTGGGTCAAAGTCGACAGCTAGAAGATGTCCGCCAGTTGGTGAAGTGTGGAGTATGTCTAGAACTGCCCTCCAACCCCCGACGTCTCACTTGTGGTCACACTTTTTGCTTCTCGTGTCTGAAAGTTCTACAAGCCACAAAAAAACGATGTCCCATATGCAGAGCTGAAACGATTCCAACGACAGTGGGTTTATTAAATCTGCTACCTTCCAACAAAGTGACAGAAGATTTGGTGAAGTTGATTCATAAACACGACCCATCGACCAGGAGTAAGTGTGTTTTCCCTGAGTTGTGGAGCTGTTGCTAGGTAACGACTCCCTGTCCGCTAGTTCTACACAACTCTAAACTTCAACATTTTTTTACCTGCTCACTTATGCTGATCCTTTGTAGGTCAAACTTTTTAGTCTCTGATCAAAAACTGAGTTTTTTTCTAAATTTGAGACAACTCTGAACTTTGAATGGAAATTTTTGTACGTTGCGGAATAATTTTGACATAATCAATGAAAAATAGAAAAGATCAATTATCTCTTTTCAAACTGGACTTAAATCTAGTGGGGATAGCCCCCATAAGAGTAAATACTCCAAGAGGCGCAGGATTCTGGGCAATTGATTCTATTGGCTGAAAATATAAATAGGCTAAGGATTGATGTCAGTTTTCAAGTGGGACGACCCCAACAAATACTGTCAAACTGGGTGCAAGGGATATCATCTCCGAGCCCATTGGTGGTGTTGATTTTTAAGATGACAGAGAGGGTAGTTTACATAAACTACAGTCTTTGGTGTTGATGCCAGTCATATAGTTACAGATCATTTTAAAAGTCTGTGATCAAGGTATCTGAGGAACTATGCATTGCCGTTTTTAAAAATACAAAAATTGTTGCCACTTTTATATCAGTAAAAACTGTTAGTTTAAACCCTTTGGCAGGTTATTTTTTAGTTTCTGCTTTTAAGTTAATAAGTTTTCTTTCTTTTCAAGTAATTTAAAACGTAAACAATGATATAAAAACAAATTGAACTAGATATTGATTTGTGTTTGCGAGCAAAAACAAGAGTATTTTAGAGAATCAATTATAAAAAAACAATGCTGATTGGACTTGGACACCTGTACTGGCTGTCTTGATTCACCCGCGACACCAGCTACGCCATCAATCTCTCACTGAAACAACACATCTTTAACACCCCCAATAATCCTAAACACTGTTTCCCAGCAAAGATGTACTTGCAAAGAATGGAAACGTGAAAAAAACTTTCCGCTTCTGGGAAGCATACCTGGACCCCTGAATCACCAGGCAACCACCTTAGCCATCAAGCTATAGAGACATGTTGTTGATGTACAATTTAATTTAGTGCAACCTGACAACTGTTTTTCGATAGCTTTATTTTTGCAAAAAAGCGGCCTTTTGAAGCTGCCTTATGCTGGAGCCACACAAACGCACGCTTCAGAATTGCCAATACAACATGCACTCCTGTTACTACATATATTCAGGCTAACTTGGCACCTCCCTTCTGACAATATTTGTTTATGCGAAAAAGAAATGCGTACCTGGGAATCGTACCTGAACCCTGCCAATGGAAAGCCATATTGTTAACCATACAGCCATCTAGCAATGTTGAATGTGGTTCATTAACAGTTTAAGATAAAAAGAAGGTGGTATGGCCTACATACAAAAAAATATTTTGCGTTCAGGCATCGCTAAATATTTATCGAATATTTTCAATTTTTTTTCAGATTTGTTCAATTTGTCACCTGAATACTGTTTGCACTAAAGTTTTGAAGGAGAAAAATTTTTCCGCGGCGAAAACAGCAAATAGCGAACATTTTTGTCACACATTGAAAACCGTGTGGGCTTTGACTCTTTTACCAAAGATTAGAGACTTGATGGATGTTTCTCTGAAAGATGGTTACAATTCGATCGCAACCATGCAAAATTTATGCAAGTCGGAGTAATGATCATTTTTCCGTTTGGAAGACCTCTTTTGAAAATGGGACAGCTGTGTTGGCGGTATTGTGAGAAACTTGTAGTCTCTACTTTTAGAAAGTTCAAGCATAGGGCTATGCTGCCTAATAAGTGACTTGTCGCTGACTAGCTCCATTCTGGTCTCGGAAAGGATTGAAAAGTGCTGTTTCTGCTTAGTGTTTCAAATTTTAAAATGTAAAAACTTGAAACGGTTTTGTGCGATCGCTTTGAAGTTCAAAATGGTAGATCGATACACTGTGGCACATGTTTGTTGCAAATTTCAGCTACTTCGGCCGGTTGGTTCTCCAACGGGAAGCTGTTTTGTGATAAAAACTGAGATTTTCACAAAAATTCAAGATGGCCGCTTCCGAACGTTTTTTTAACGTCGGGTCATAATGTCGAATTAGGAGGTTAGCGGAATGCACCATACTTCAAAATTTTGTATTTTTCCGTCAATCGGGTCTGCGTTTTTTTGGTCACTTTGACGCTTTGACAAACGATTATTCACCTGTTTTCACACTTGAATCGCGGTGTTCTGGAATGTTCTGTGGTTTTTAAAACCAACTTACATTTTGTCCAGATGCCTATAAATTGCGTCGCAAAAAAAATTGTAGCTGTATCTATAACGGTTGTTGAGAAAGAGTGGCACCAGTTCGGTAAAGTTCACCGTAAAATAAGAAGAAGAAAAAAAAAGAAGGCATAACATTAGTATTTTAGATTCTCTAAAATACTAATAACAAATCTGAAACATATCCTTGGTATAAATTAATTTGGCAAGAATCTGTTTCCGGTAATTTAACCAAATGAGAAAGACCGTCGCCATCCCCATTGTTAAAAAATTAGTTAATAAAATGAATCGACAGAGATGAGGTAATATTGGATCAAATTACAGTGGGGGTCATCAAACATTTTCAAGCAATCCTTTTGCATTTATATTTGTGAATAAGCGTAAAATGCGCAGGCTCATGGGGTCCACGCTGACAAGTGTGCATACGCAATCAGTCCCAACTTCGAAGACCAAATGGATAAAACTTCATAGTTGCTTTCTCAAGAGAAAACAACTCCGAACTTATAACAGATTGATATTTCCTGTCAAAACTGACTGATATCATTTAATTATAACAATGAACTGTTTCCAGTAAAGAGACGAAAAGATTGCTTTGAACGCTTTGAAAAATGAGCAGATAATTCCGGCTGACTGACAACTGGCGTTTATATATTATTAGCTTTGATAATAAATGCCAGTTGACAGTCAGCTGAAATTGTCTGCTCATTTTTCAAATCTGAAATTCCCGTTTGCCCTTGTTCCGTACCCATTGGAATGCAGGCAGTACATTTAGATCGTTACATATTGCAATTTATTTAGAGACTGTAATGAAAGAGGAACTGCCAGATTTATCCACACTAGATATCTCTCAGTGTGTCCATGAGAATGTTAGATGTGACCGATGCCACAAAGAGAATTTCATTGGCTGTCGATACAAGTGTGGGTAGGTCACTGCTGTCATTCAAATGTGTTAATTATTTTATAAACTGTATTTATTTAACCGAGTATAAAAAAACTGAAACTTGTAACTATGCTAACTTGTGTTGTGCAGAATTTGTGCTGACTTTGACTTGTGTGAAAAGTGTGAGGCGATACAGAGAGCACATACCAACGAGCATATACTTCTTAAGCTGAAGAAAGCAGCAAACGTTCCCCCAGCATTCACATCAGTTCTCCATCCGGTAATGTTATTGTTTTTCACACAATAGAGAGAAACGCGCGGCCTAAGAAATTTTTCAAACAGCGGGGAAACCCCAATTAATTACAGAGATTTCCAGAATTTGTCCATTGTTTTATATAGGCCCGCAATAATTATTCGCCAGTAATAACTTTTTTGCACAGGTTGCGCGTTTTTCTTTATTATTTTTTTGCGTTTCCCCGGTAATAGATTTTCGCACAGGCGGCGCGTTTTTCTCCTATATAAATCAATGGACAAAATATGGAAATCCCCGAAAATATGGTCTGGCCACCCACACAATTTTTTGTCGGAAACGGCGCTCGGCGCGGTGAATTGTCGAATCAGCAAATCCATGCCACTCGCCGTCCAAGTAAACCGGCGCCGTACCACGCTGTTGAACATGCTCAAGTTTTTTACTTTTCCGACGCCGCGGCTATAATGTGATTGGCTAATCTTTGTCCTCACTGGGTCAAGGTTAATTTAAAAAAGTTTGCCGCCAACAATACTTGTACTAAATCGTTGACATAAACATAACTGTTGCTTATTATTATGATAAATGGTAAAAAAGAGCATGATGATAATCACTATCACAATTGATTGTTTTTATTGTGACTGGTTATTGGTGCAATGAATATAATAATAAGCAAAGTAAAATAATAATTATTATTATTATCCATGAAAAATTTATTAATTTATGAATGATGATTCATAATTAATTAATTATAACTGATATTTACTAAACACTGAGTAGCAAATAAAAAATAGGTAATAATAAAAAATTTCTGTTGTTGAAAATAATTATTATAAATTACTGATCACTATGATTATATTTATGATAATATTATTGTGAATTATTAGTTTTATTATTACTTGTTTTTCTTTGCACCCAAGGTGCCGAAGTCACAATTGCCGTCAGCCAGTGTGGCCTGTAGAAACCGTTTCCTGTGATCAGTTCAGGCGCTGTATCGAGCTATGAGTGTCGCCGGAACAGAAAAAAGTCGTGTGTGTGGCCAGACCATTAATTGGGGTTTCCCACTGTTTGAAAACTTTCTCAGAATGCGCGTTTTTCACTTTTGGCATATTCGATGCAGGAAAATAACCAATGGGCTCCAGGCAGAGTAGTTTCACTTTAGCGATGCAACAGGAAGTAACTTAGTCGACCGTTGAACTTATCATTAGAAGTTACGACTTGCCTGACTATTATTCTAATGTGAGGAAATTTGAGCGAATAATATGACAAAAATGGTGTTGTTGGGAAAGCTCAAAGAATCGATAAAGGCTCTGTATATATTTTTTTGGAAAAAAATTGGTTTATTCAGTTGAAAAGAATAATTAAATATCAAGTTCACGGGTAAAACCATAATTTCGTATTTCGGGTTTAATTGAGCTTGCCAACGTAATTCAATGAAAGCGCGCCCTTGAACGATTACTGTGGTTTGCTTTCACAGTGCTGTTGTAGTTTTACAACTTATGTTGATGGCGCATCGTCAGTATTATATACCCCAAACTAGTCTAAGTGCTCAGACTCCAAAACGGATGGAGTTAGTGGCGCTCACTATCAAACTCCTCTCCTATTCTCCGGAGAATAGGAGAGGAGTTTGATAGTGAGCGCCACTAACTCCATCCGTTTTGGAGTCTGAGCACTTAGACTAACCCCAAACCTATGAGCCGCCGTGAATAAAAAATGTTTCTTCAGTAATTGTTAAAATGAAGTGACTTTCGTTTTAATAGTATTGTTGGTGGAAAGCGGGCTTCCGGTTCTTTAATAATAGCTCCGCACAAAAATCTGCCAGGACCCCATTGGTAATTATTCACTATTCCAAGAAATCTATGCCGTGTTTTGGTTTCTATTTAAAAGGTGCTAAATATTCATCATAAAAACTTGCATAGAAAAATACAACATTGCAAATTTGTAATGTTTACACGCAAAACAGTAAGACCATTAATGGCAGTAGAATAATATTATAATACTTGTGGACGTGTTTTTTTATATATTGGTTAGGAGTCATTGATACTTGGTAAAACTCTGTCAAAACAGCCTGGAGTGCACATGACGTGCTCAGAAGAAGGGGTGAAGGCGATACATTCCTGCGATGAATGCCAAAAACCATTGTTGGGGATAAGATACAAATGTGGGTGAGTTCATTTGGCATGTTTCCAACAACTAGCTGCTGTCTCAGCTAGAACAAATGTTACTGAGCAATGATGAATGTCTCTTTATAAATTTTCAGGGGAAAAATTATGCGTGCTTTTTTTTTAATAAATTGCGCCATTTCTGAAAATTATTGATGTAGCTGTGGAGTAAGTATAACGGCTTCAGAAGAAGTGGGTGCTAGTAATATCTATAAAAGTTACTAACTCATTGCTGTCAGTTTCATACTGTCAAGAATTGGCTTCATTCCAAGACCAACCAGCATCTATGCCGTAGACTCCTTTGCTCAAAATTATTTTTAAACAAAAAAGCATTATTGGGAAAATAGTTTAGAAAAATAAAATGATTATTTTTTTTTCAAAAAAGGTCTTTTTCTCAGAACTGTAGCTGATCATTGTATAGAAGTAGAGGGTAGGATAAGTACAATATGCTTCAGATGTGCTACAAGTGGCAATTGAGAAAAGGGAATTTGGAACGAACGTAGACAGGAATGAATGCAGAAAATGCTAGAATGAACGTAGCCACATCCTGGAATGAACGTAGACAGAGCTGGAACAAATGTCGACTATGCAACAAACGAAGGAACTGCGACTTTCATTCCCAGATGTGTCTACGTTCGTTCTTGGCAATATGTAAAATGTCATTTCGACTTTCATTCCAGGAGTTGTCTACTTTCAGAAAAAAACAATAATTTATTTCATTCCTGGAACGTATGTCGAAATGAAGCTGTATATGTTCCAGGAATGAAATAAATTATTGTTTTTTCTGAAAGTAGACAACTCCTGGAATTAAAGTCGAAATGACATTTTATATATTGCCAAAAACGAACGTAGACACGTCTGGGAATGAAAGTCGAAATTCTCTGGTTTGTTGCATAGTCGACATTCGTTCCAGGTATGTCGACTTTCATTCCAGGATGTGTCTACGTTCATTCCAACTATGTCTGCATTCACTCCTGTCGGCGTTAATTCCTGTCTAAGTTCGTTCCAAATTCCCTTTTCTCAATTGCCACTCGTAGCACATCTGAAGCGTTTCCTACCCTCTACTTCTGATCAGCTACAGCTCTGGAATTGTTTGTCAATAAACATGTGAGCAGTAGAGTATGAGTTATAAATAAATATTGAGGTTAATTTAAATATTTGATTACAGATTAAATTGGGTTCTCTCAAAATCACTGTCAACATCTAAATTGTTACAGAACTTCCTTGTAACCTGTTGCTGTGTATTCTTTTTTAGGTTTTGTTCAAGCTACGATTTATGCGAAAGGTGCGAAAAGCATTCTGAACGAATACATGACCCAAAACATGTATTCATGGTTCTAAGACACCCCGTAACATTTTTTACAACGAGACCACAATTATTGTACAATTTTTACAGATAAGTGACGGAGAGCTTAGACTGCAAACCGTTGGTGTTTATTTGATCTTCCGGCACTTTTTGTTGCACTCAGTTCGATGTATCTGTAAGTATCATATCTAACGATGGGGAAATAAAGATTTTTTTAATAAAACTTGACACTCACCCATCTCTCTACTGGTCTGAAGCTCAAAAGTCTCTCGAAGTAGCTTTCAATATTCAACTTCATCTGCAACAACGACCAGTTTGGATTTGTCTCCTCATTCAAGTATTCTCTGAGGGAATTGTTTAGTCTGATGACCACTCTTATTGCTGTAGCAATCTTGTAGAATCTTTTGGAAGGCTACAATATATATATAAATTATTGTATTGTTTTGAATGTTGTTTTGGTTGGGACTTCGTCCTGCGTGTAATCCGTGAAGTGAAAGTAACAACTTATCGTAATGGGGATAGCCGTCTTCATCAATCGGTTCTATTACCGGAAGCATTTTTTCGCCAACTTGAATTATATAGAACGATTTGTTCCAGATTTGTTATTTAGTTTGTTCTTACACCATAAATTATTTTTTTTAAATGTATTTAGAAGAAAGTAAATTTTTTTTCAAAGTACAAATAAAAAGAAAAAGAACATGGAAAGTAATTAAACTAGCAGTTTTGACTAATACAAAAATTGCAATAATTTTTGTATTTTTAAAAACCGGACACCAATTTTCCCAGATACCGTGATCACAGACTTCCAAAATGGTTATAACATCAGCACCAAAGACGGTAGTTTATATAAATTACCCTCTTGGTTGTCTTAGAAATAAAAGTCACCAATAGGCACGGAAATGACATGCCTTAGACTTAGTTCCATGGTTTGTTTGGGGTGTCGTATTTTAAAACTGACAAGAGGTCCTCCGCCTATTTATGTTTTCAGCCAATAGAATCAATTATCTCAAAGTCCTGTGACTCCTGGCAAATGTGCTCTTATTGGCACCACCCCATTGGAGTTTTTCATGGTTTTATGAAATCGCTAATATATTGATTGGAGCCAGTATAACCAAAGAGGATGAGTAGTCCTAATAAGCTTAGGTGAAAACATTTACCAAACTGTATGTTTGAGAATTTCAAACAATACTCGAGTATCTTTTTATAAAAAGAAATATCTCAGTATTTCGGACAATATCTCTATACAGATATCTAAACCAAGCAAGCGTATGCGCGTTAGTTAGCATTTAAAATAAATTTTCAGGCAAAAAGATGAAAAACACTTCTACAAGCCGTTAAACAAAATAAATAAAAAGAATATTGTTTTTCGGTAGAAATACTAAATCAACAAGGCAGCATTAACTTGAATGAAAAGGCTTCGGATATAAGAGCTTAGTTAGTTAGTCTTTTTCGTTTTTTCAAGCGACGATAAAAACAAACCGATCTTATACATTGTGAGCAATATTAGTGACAGTTGACTGAAAACTAGCTTTCAGTGATCGTCATGAATGATTAACAATTAGCCAGCAGTTGTCTTACCTCACCCATCTGCATTCTGTCGGATGCTCTATTGTTCATTCCAATATCCTTTAATCTCAATCGTCTCCTTCGCAAATCATCTTTACCTAGTACAGTAGATCGTCTGCTTCTCCTAGCCGTCTGCTCACCAACTGCCAGCAGGCTCCCTTCAGATACTTTAGGCAACCCACTCGCAAACGCATCGGATATACGTCTGGCTGTAATTACTTTCTTAATAGTTACACTGGCTGATCTTTTAGCGGGTTTTGCCGTCTGAGCAGGCTTCTCAAAACCTCCGTATTTACGAGTAAGTGAAGAACCCAAATTTATTTTGGGTGCTGATACGTTAAGCGCATTTCCTTGCTGATGTTCTCGAATTGAATGGATCGGAATCATTTTTTTTACTGTAATTAAGTAACTCCACACTAACAACTGTTGTGCGTCGCAGGACGACGTTATCCCTGCAGTGATAGTAATTACAGTTACTAGATAAGGTGTGATATTTACAATGCTCTTCTAGATACTACTGCATGGTAACTGCTTGTATATTTAATGGCTGATAGCGAATTATAGCGAGTGACACTGGTTAATAATCTAAAACATTTTAAATTGTATTTTGTGGTGCCGAGAATTAGTAGAAAAATTTTCTATAACTTTGCTATCACGTCAGGAAACTTCAAGTATCACACTACTAACTGGACACACTACTGACTGGACACACCACTAACTGGACACACTACTGACTGGACACACTACTGACTGGACACACCACAAACTGGACACACTACTGACTGGACACACTACTAACTGGACACACTACTGACTGGACACACTACTGACTGGACACACTACTGACTGGACACACTACTAACTGGACACACTACTGACTGGACACACTATGCTTTATAATCTTCTCTAATCACAAGTTTTAGCTTTAAGTATATATTCCAACCTGCGGGCTTTCTGTTGCTGCTAATGAGATTTGCTAATTTTATTGAAGAGAGGATAACTCCTTTGAAATAAAATGACAAATAAAATTACAAAAAAAACTTCGTTGAGCGCTTTGGTTGACATCAGCGTGCTTTTTAACTAAATAAACTTTATTTTTACAGGCAAAAAGTTTATGAAGTCTGCGAATGCTGAAACTTTTACCGAATAATTACTCCGCTTGTCATTTTCGTTGGATCGCTTGAAATGGTAAGATATTACATGAATAATATATTTTTGGATGTTCAAAACTGATAAAAGCTTTGCAGTGGCATCTAATGAATCTACTGGGTGTGAAGTAAGGTTGAAATTTGTTTTTTTCAATTAGCGCCGTCACTGGTCGAGTCTTTGTGATCAAAAATTCTTCGATATACTTTAAATTGTCCATTGTCGGAGTGTTGGATACTTGCCAAAACTATTGTTTTGTTCTATGTGCATATAGCAATGTTCAGATGGAACAATAATGTATATTTATATGTAACAAGCGGTGAAAAGCAAAGAAAAGAAAAGCAATCAATAGTAGTTACTAGCAGTGTGCGTACAGCTGCAAACACCTTCACTCTTACTGCCCTTGTTTACTTTTGTGATAGCTGATAAAATTAATTAAATATGCAGTTTATTGCTTCTGCATTCATTGGAGACTCGAATGGTATCAAGGTACGTCTGCTCTCTATAATTTATATAATATGTCATCTAGGGCATAGGTGTGGCAGCATTTCCACAAATTGATGAAAAACCAGCCAGAATTGAAAACTTGACTTGCCAGGCGATTACTAAAACTGAGATAAGAGAGCTTTTTGTAACGATGAATGTGATATTCTACTATTTTGAATTATGGTTCTTCAGCAACTAAGTCATTTTATGACAATTGGTTAGAGATTCTTATTCGTATAGTAACTACAGACAGACACACAGTCGGGTGCTTGGTTTACATGTATACTAGAAGCATTACCAGTCATATTAAAATATCACTATACCGGCCCACTCTAATCTTGCCCAGTTCTTCCCTCCACCTCGCCGTTCACCGCAGGCTCTACTTCTCACCCTCTACATTGCTTTTCCCCCACCATGTCCTCCTCTTCCACGCTTAGCCCTCTCCATCTCTTCGTTTTTCCCCAGTAAAATTCAACGATGACCCAGGAGTGTTGTGTCCTGGCCCATTGCAGATACTCGTCAGCTAACAAACTTGCAAAATTGACGCTACGAAAATTTTTGCAATTCTTGTCACTGAAAGGAAGTAATCTGATCCATGAGCCAGTGTATAATTGTTTGATTGACAGTTCAATCACTGCATATTAGCATTAGTATCTGTTTGTGATTCGTCTTCACCTACATTATGAAAAAAAAATATTAATTTCAATGTACAAATATTTCCGGTTTGCATATTTAAACCCTAGCATCAAGTTGGTCCAATACATTGTTAATACAGCTGTTTCATTTCTTTTAGCGGACGGAGTGATTTAGAAGCATTAATCGGTTTAAAGGCTCAAACACACTGGAAGCGAAGCCTGCTCGGCAATTTGACCATCAACGAAGCCCCCCTGACCCTGCGGCGTTAAAGCATACTGTTGAACGCCGCTAGCAATTGCAGTCGGAGTTATCTACTCCCAAAGTGCAGATAATTTTTGCTTTATAAACTAAACACTGCATTCGTTTGTTTTATAATCTGTGTGGATAAATCATGAATGCAAGGTCTTTGGCAAACTTCATTTATTAGCACCTCGATATTACCATTATGAATTAAAGTACGAGTTGTAGCTTCATAATAGTCATTTAGTTTTTTTATAATGAATAATAATAATCTTTATTATTATTGCTTTGGCACAGCTATGACAACTTCTCTACTATTTAAAAACGCAAAAATTAAAAAATTAACTCGGTATTGCGGAAGTACTGACCATCAGCGTGTTTGCCGCAACGAAATATCAAACATGTTTGATATCTTTAGCGTCTATATATTTTTTGACAAACGGAGTACCGGGGCGGATTCGCTAGCGATTTTTGCCCTTGACCCTTCCAGTGTGTTTGAGCTTGAATTATAAAAAAGTTGTTGATTTAACCTACATTAGCATTTTAATTATTGAAAAAAATATTCAAATTTACGAATATCTCCTGTCTGAAAGAAAATGGTAAAATTTAAACCGATCCCCCTCCCCCCACCCCCCACATTAGATTAATCAAATGAAATGTTTTTACTGCAGTTTCTGTTTCTCTCAGTGTAGCAGACAGACACACATACAGACACACAGACAGACAAACAGACAGACACACATACAGACAAACACACAGAGAGACGGACACACAGACAGACGGACACACAGACAGACACACAAACAGACGCACAGACAGACGCACAGACACACGAACAGACAGACGCACAGACAGACGCACAGACAGACGCACAGACAGACGAACAGACAGACGCACAGACAGACACACAGACGGACACACAGACATACAGACAGACACGCAGACATACAGACAGACACATACAGACACACAGACAGACACACAGGCAGACGCACAGACAGACACACATACAGACACACAGACATACATACAGACACACATACACACAGACAGACACACATACAGACACACAGACATACATACAGACACACATACACACAGACAGACGGACAGACAGACATACAGACAGACACATACGTTTATATATATATAGATAACAAATGAATGTTACATTAGTTACCTGAAGTGACATGTAGTGTGTGTACCATAAAAACTTCTAGACTGCGCTCCTGTATAGGAACATGTATTTTCCTTCCAGGAAATGACTGAGGCTAATGACAAGCTACAGTTAGGAGAAGTTCTTCTGCCTGTAGGTAAGCCGCTGATCTTTCTGATCGTTTTTACCAAAACTGTATTATTTGTAAAACTTCACAATGTTTGTGAAAAATGGTAGATTTTATACAAAAGAATAAACTATGACTTTCTGCACTCCCAAAAATTATCAAGTTGTTGATAAACCGAAGCTGAGATTTTTGCAAAATTCATTTTGCGACAATTTTGTTGGAAATTGCTCTTTGATCCATTCAAATGCCGGACCATGTTTTTCGTGGCCCCCAAAATCTAACTAGTGAAAAATTTTGACCCATACTCTAATATGGAAGTGATCCACTGCAATGGAGCACAATTTATTTTACTTGCTAAACAATTGTTGTGTTTTCACCAACAGGATTGCCTTCAGAAAAAATTATTAAAAAAGCCTTTCAAGTTATCTAAAACACTGACTATTGATCGCAAAACAGTGGGTTATTGTGCCTACTTGGTTGAGAAAGATTAACATAAAACATTGCAGCTGCCGCTGACGTACTGCTGCAACGGTTTGCATAATGTGTGAATACATTTTAACCTTTTCAGTTTTTGATGCAACATTTTGACTATACAATGTTTCAATGGACTGTAAATGACAATTTTTGTTCCGAAAGATGCAACGGCAAAGAATTTTTCAACACCATCGATGGTAAATCTGAGAGAAGAAGGCTTGGAGAAGAAGCACAACCACAACGGTGTGAGATGTGATCAGTGCAAGCAACAGATTGTTGGCCCTCGGTTTAAATGTGGGTGAGTCACGTCAACTCTGCATCGGGTATTCATCAACAAGCTGGCCGTTTGTGAAGTTATTAATATGAGTGATTGCTGAACACAAAATGGGTCTTACGCAAATTAGAATAAAATATTTATGTGTAGAATAATATAGTAAGACATGGAGTTGTCCCATAAGTGGGCACACAACTCTCTGATGCTTCTATGATTTAAAAGCTTGAGTACACGGGCAAGCAATCACCATTAAATGTAGAGTTATCACAACTTGACAAGCGAAGTATTAACGAATAATTTGTTACGTTACAGAATATGTGACGACTACGACCTGTGTAGAGAATGCGAGACGCTGACAAGACATTTAATACATGATGTCAACCATTTATTTATTAAATTGAAGAAACCCAGAAGTACTCTACCAATATTTAGACGGTCTCTCCACAAGGTAGATATGTGTAGTATATATTTGGGTGTACTGTTTGGGCTAGTAGTGTGTGGGCTAGCTGTGTTTGGGCTAGTAGTATTTGGGCTAGTAGTGTTTGGGCTAGTAGTGTTTGGGCTAGTAGTGTTTGGGCTAGTAGTGTTTGGGCTAGTAGTGTTTGGGCTAGTAGTGTTTGGGCTAGTAGTGTTTGGGCTAGTAGTGTTTGGGCTAGTAGTGTTTGGGCTAGTAGTGTTTGGGCTAGTTGTACTGTCAGTGCTCTATTGCATGACCTAAAGAAATGTACGCCGCGCTGATATGTAATCAGTGAGATGCCCTTTGAATAGGATTGTACTGTAATGAGAGTGAGCCAAGACCAGCTGAAGCAGGAACATGTATTTGAGAGAGCAGATGCTAATACTGATATAATTTATGGCTGCAAAAACTGTGGTATAAAACCGATAGTTGGGACAAGATATAAATGCGGGTGAGTGTAGATTAATCTTTACCCCTCCCCACCTTTCACTGTAATCTTTACAGGCTATTGTCTCAGAACTCGCAAATTATTCTTTGAAAAGAGACTCCAAAGCAATACGAAAGAGGATAGCTCCAGTTTTTTCAGTGAACATAGTTTGATGCGCTGAAAGATTCAAGTTTTTTAGGGTCTGTTCTGACTATGATTTGTGTGAGGAGTGTGAAAAGACGTCAGAGATAATTCACAACCCCAAACACATATTTATTGTGCTGCGACATCCAGTCAGGTACAACAGCTACACTCCTTTAGTGACGCATGATTTCTATGGCAGCCATGCACCACGTGGTGCTGGCAGAGCTTGTCATGAGGATGTCTGGTGTGATGGGTGTGGGGATAAACCAATCAATGGCTGCCGATACAAGTGCGGGTAAGCATTGTCTGCCAATAACAGAGTGCCACTTATTAATATTTGACTTCCTTTTGTCGAACATTTCAAATATAATGTTGGACTCACCGAAACGTCTAAAATATTATCCACAAGGTTTTCTTTGTTTAAAAATTGAATATTTTGATAAAAATAAGCTTTCTTATAATTGTTTCGAACTCGTATGGGAGTGAATTTTGTTAAATGCATACTGTAGGATGTGCAAAAACTTTGACTTGTGCGAAGGATGCCTACACAAACCTAGAAGTACAGTACACGACGTCTCTCATGTATTTATTAAACTCAAAAGGCAACGCACCTCCCAGCCAGCAAGCAAACCTGTGTTACACAAGGTATGATTTGTTATCAGAGTTTTACCAGCAAGTACCTTTTACTAAACTAATTGCTTATTTGAATCCCAACAATCTAACCCCACTCACCAGATTTAATATAATTATTTAATAGCCATAGCCATATGAACCAATGCCCATTTTTTGATAGGATTCAGCTGCCATGGGTCAAATGCAGAAAGTATCCCAGGAAGTACATGCCACAGTCACTTGTGATAATTGTAAAGCGTGCCCAATAGTGGGAACCTAAGTGCAGAAATCAAAGTGTGGCCAACTCCCATTGTCACGTGACCCTCTGGAGCCAAATGCTTGAGTGATTACCCTATAACTTATAGAAAAAAGGCCCTATTTCAACAGCTAATAACTCTGCTAATTGACAAGGTACAGCTTAAAACAACCACTCATCTGAAAGCTCAGGATGTTTCCTAGCCCACTGGGAATTTTAAACAAAAACATTTCAATGTAAGCTATGTAATAAGGGCCGAAATATAGTGCTTATATTAGCACTTGTATTATTAAAAAACAGGAATTATAAACTATTTTTCTTATACCATTCGACTTTCATATCAAATTTTAAATAAATAACAAATTTAGATATAAGTAATAGCCAAAATTTATTCATATAATTATAATCTCAAAGTAGTTGAAATAATAATAACAAAAAAATAATTATTTTTTACTGTACTGATGAAATCAATTATTTTTTTTCAAAATGAGCATACTACTTTTTCACATTGTTTATAGTTCACTTTAGAGTAGTCTACAACGAGTTTTTGTTATTCAGTCAGATATTTATGAATAATAATAATAATTACTAGTTGAAAATAAATAACAAACATTCCACTAGTTTTATTATTATTTCGTTTTTGCCGCAAAACGGCACTTCGGTTGTCTCTCACATGGATGGTAAATAACGCGACTGTGCGCCCTGCATACCATTACAAAAGGTCACGTAAAGTCACTGGGATGAAAACGAACGTTTTAGCATTATAGGGCACATAATCATTAGTAGACGTATCGGCAAACTTATCAATATACGGTACCGCTCGGTATAGAGTTCTTCATCCGAAGGGGAGATGACTCCTGGCTCCAGTGAAGGCTCCAGTGACGGTTAAAGGTTTTAAACAGAATTTTACTTCAAATACCCACTGAATAAAATAATTTTTTTTGCTATATTGAAACAAAACATGTTCACAGAGGTATTGCTGCAAAAAGAAATTCAGTTTATGCTATAAATATTGAATAAATGAGTAAAAACTATTTCAGCCGATGATGACTTATATGACCATTTGTGAAATTTGGCTCCAGTGGAGTTGTCCTTATATAAAATAGCGCTGGAAACGGCTGACCACACTTTGATTTCTGCACTTAGGTGGGAACCAGGTTTAAATGTGGGTAAGTTTGTTAATTGCTTTGGTTTCCTTTCATTCAATCAATATTGTACAAATAATAATTTTTAGAATGCAATTTCTGGCTAATCAGTTCCTTTTTGTTTGAAAAATGTTAAAATAATAGTTAATTTAGCTAGTAATTTGACCAGTTAACATTCTACAATATATAATCTTTGAGTCTGTTACATTTTGGTTGTAGGAGTTGTCCTAACTATGACTTGTGTGAAAACTGTGAGCAGACGTCAGAAAAGCTGCACAACTCAAAACATATATTTCTTGTCCTCAAAGACCATGTGGACTTTGTTACCAACATTCCTCAAGTTACATACAACTTCTATGACTAGTGAACAGTGAATAGGAAATAGGAAGATGGTTGGCAGTTTTGTCAAGCTGACAGGTGGACATATTGGATGCTAGAAATTGTAGTTCTCCTTCACACATTTGGTTTACATTCTTGTACAACTGCTAGTACGATATTTATAAATGTCACACAATGCAAATTTTTAGTGCTTCTAAAATTAAAAAGAATCATGGAAAATAGCAGCAAATGCTGTGAGTAGCCACAATCTAAATGCCGTACTTCAGTAGGGAACTAACCAATGAATGGCACTGCATGACAGCTGATCTATGAAACATGTTCAAAGCACAGTTTTGGAAGAGTAACAAAGAGCGTTCAAAGTTACCTAATCAAACTGGTAGTTTGAACTGGTGATGAATAAAGTCCAAACAGTTGTTCACAAGATATGTAGAGTTAATTTGGCATCTGTTACATACCGTTGTAAGGAAAAGCTGATTAGCATATTTGAAGCAGAATTGACAGCTTTTAGCCCTAAAGTTGCCCGATATTCTTGTTACAAAAGAATAGATCATATGAAAGTCTGGTTCAACTTCTTTTAACGCAACAAAGCTAGAGAGTCTGGGCTCCACGGCTGGAAAGTCAGGGCTACATTATTGTTGACTTCATTTTGAGGGTTGTTTTCTTTTGCACAAATGAATTGGAGGATGAGTGGTTACGTCGCTCCAAAATGGCCAAAATTTGATGGAAACTTCAATTTTATATGATTACTTCTATGAATGACTTCCTCCCATAGACTTAGTATACATCTACAAGCCCATGACTCTTCCAAGTGATGCGTCTGATAAATCAGTCTACTGTCTTGAATATGTTTTTGTGTCTAGTTTATCTGAGGAAGTTAACTCTTGTTTGATAAATTTTAAAAAATGGTGTAGTTTTTTTACTTTATTTTAAAGTGATACGTAGAAAAATAAATTGCATTGATATAAAAAAAATACATAGGACCTACTTGCAATCCAATAAGCAATCAGTTGCTGGATACTATTGTGTTCTGTGTCCTTGAACATACTATAAAACAACTGGCTTTTTCAAAGATGAAAGTGCGC
Source organism: Cryptosula pallasiana (assembly GCA_945261195.1). NCBI lineage: Eukaryota > Metazoa > Bryozoa > Gymnolaemata > Cheilostomatida > Cryptosulidae > Cryptosula > Cryptosula pallasiana. The sequence goes on from OX183130.1 coordinate 31,825,699, forward strand.
CAAAATCGTAAAGCGACTGTTATGAAAATTTCTATGAATTGTATTTTTATTGCAAAACAGTGTATGGAGAATAAGATTTTTATCGAGAAGACTACTCCACATATCTTCGTTTGCAAGTATTTTTAATTTGGTTGGTCAGAAATTAATAAATTCTGGTTAGTCTCGTCCGTGGAAGAAATATATAAGGATCGCTAACCGCAGCTGCGTAATATAACTTTTGTCACGACCCAAATGTAGTAGTTTATAAGAGTCACCATGCTGCTTCAAAAACTTCAAGAGCACATGTGTCTCATCATCAATATTGTGTTCTTGTACGTGTTTTGTACGCTGAATCCATTGCGGGGGATACTTTAATATATTTTTTTCGGTCTAAATATTGTTACTCGCATTACCATACTCCGAAAATGAAAATGGGAGTGTCAATGATATCTGTAATCTTTTGGCATGAGGCAAAATGCCGTATTTGAATTTCGTTCTTGAACGATAATTCTTTCATTTCACCAACCGCAGATCTTTCCCACTGAGGTCGAAGGTAGCCAGTTGTGAGAGTCATGTGATATCTGGGGCAAAAGTTGAGATACAAGATGGCCAGGTTTAGGCCTCACTAATTCCTGCTTTCTGGCAATCCTGGTCGTTGGTCGTTTTTCAAATCTAACAGTTTTTCACATCATCTTATTTACGTTGCAGAACATAGTCCGCAACCTAGGTTTGTCAAACAAGATTCAATAAAATTGTTCCGGCAATTATTAAATATCACAGAATATTGATTTTGTTTGAAACATCAACAAAAATCGTGATTGTTGTGATTGAATTTAATAATTGCCGGAACAATTTTATTGAATGTTGTTTTGCAAACATAGGTCGCGAGCTATGTTCTGCAAGGTAAATAAGATGATGGGAAAAACTGTTAGATTTGAAAAACTTTTAGATTTTATATCTTCTTCGGAAATGATTTTAAAAATCATCGCTGCACAAACAAAATTCCTGTAATTGATAGGTTTTCCGCAATAAGGGAAAACCTCAAATGTTTCAAATGTATAAATATCTCATTTGTCACACTAAAAAATTCCAAGATTTAGACATTGGAAAATCCCAAGTTGAGAAAGTAAATTGGAAAATCCGAGACTTTCAAGTTTTGGAAAAATACAGATTTTACATCTTGAAAAACCCAAAATTCACCTTTGGAAAGTCCCGGGTTTTGCGTTTTGGGAAATCTCGGACTTGCTATTTTGGAAAATCCAATATTTCACGTTTTGGAAAATCCCAGATTTTACATTTTGGAAAATCCCAAAAATTGGGTGTTGGGAAATCCCAAAAATTGAGTTTTGGAAAATCCCAAAAATTAAGTTTTGGAAAATCTCAAAAGTTGGGTTTTGGAAAATCCCAAAAATGAGTTTTGGAAAATCCCAAAAAAATAAGTTTTGGAAAATCACAAAAATTTGCGTTTTGGAAACCCCAAAATTTGTGTTTTGGAAAATCCCGAAATTTACGTTTTGGAAATTCCCATTTATGTTTTGGAAAACCCAAAATTTACGTTTTGAAAATTCCAAAAATTTACGGTTTGGAAATTCCAAAAATTTGCGTTTTGGAAAATCTCAAGTTTTCCGTTTGAGAAAATATCAAGTTTTCCATTTTGGAAAATCTCAATTTTTCCATCTTGGAAAATCTCAAGTTTTCCATTTTGGAAATTCTCAAGTTTGCCATTTTGGAAATTCTCAACGTTTCCATTTTAAAAAAATCTGAAATTTTCCATTTTAGAATTTCCTGAACCTTACATTTGGAAAATCGGAATTCTTGCAAAATGTGTCCAAATTTTCCAAAAAATTTTTTGGTTTAAACTTATGTGACTTATTTATCATAGGTTTTCCCATGGATGTATAGTAGTACTTCTGGACTAGCGACTTTCTTGCCCGGAAGAAACCGCCATGTTGTATGAGGGAGTATTTGCAGACACCAGTGATTCGCGATGGTTTTTGCATTTGTATATCAAAACAACCGAATAAAATGCCCAGACAAGAGTTTTCACTAGTGGCAGCATCATGAAAATATTTCCTTCATGGTGGTGTTTGCTCAACCGTCAAAGATGATGACGATAATAATTAATGAATAATAATAATAATTATAATAATCATCTTAGTTTTTTAACTTAGTAGTAGATAGATAATAGATAATAATTACCACTACTACTAATTTATTACTAACTAATAAATAATATAATTACCATTATTAAATTGAATAATAAATTATTATTAATTAATAATAGATAATAATATGATGTAATTAGTTAATTAATTATTAATAAATAACATCGATCATGATCATCATTCATGATTTCTACTACTACTACTAATAATAATATTATTATAACAACAACAATTGTTACTACTACAAAAAATAATGATAGATTAATAACAATAATTTATTATTATTATAATTATTATTATATTATTATAATTATTAGTTATAATTATTTATAATAATTAATTAATAACAATAATAATAATAATAATTAATAAATATTAATAATAATAATTATTATTATTTATTAAATCAGTAAGATTACTATTTAATTGTTATTATAGCCAATAATAATAACAATTAATATTAACATTAATCGAAACATTATTATTGTTTTTATCATTCAGATTCATCAATCATCATCAAGATTCATCATCATCAAAAATTGTTGTTGTGTGTAGCAATCATCAATTATTATTATTTTTGTTTGGTCGTTTGACTGTTCGGCGAAGAAAGAGTACCGGTTATTATTTATTATAATTTTTTTCAGAGCAGTTATCTATAGTTGGAGAAAAAACAAAGGGGAATGATGCATCTGTAATTGTTGGTGGTGGTACTGTCGTTGTTGTCAGAGTTGTAGTTGTTGCTGACGGAGTCATCGTCATTGTTGTCATTGCCTGAGTCATAATTCTTGATGGGTTTACATACATTCGGATGTCCATCGTGTCGGTTCTGGAACAGATTAGATGGACTCCGTTAGGAGGCATAGCGAATATCAACAAGCGCATTCAGTATCTTAAAGTTTGATCCAAAAGACTAGCAGCTACTTGAACACCTCTGGGACCAAGAGTTCCGTGGTGAAATTCTGACTCCCATGGATATAAAATAAATGAAAGAGTGTCTGTTGCGAGACAAAGACCGGAAAGGATAGAGAACGATATAAGACAGATACAGTATTTCATTTTTTTGCGAGAGACTTTTCACCCTAGTTTGCATTTCCAATGACTAGGTTTAACTGTCTCAAACGTCGACTGTAATCGAATAATATATCCCAATTAAAGCTCGGTATACAAGATAGTGGGATCGCATTTGTCTTTGCTATCTCCTCGACACTTAATGCTAATGGTGAGCTTGTTTTTAATGGTGTTTTAGACTTTCAAAACTCCAAAACGACCAATCCATGTCTTTGACACTATCGACATCAGTGATGATAGTTGGTTCGGTGTTGCTTGAGTGACTGCATCTTGTGCATGCAAAGTCGAAATTGTCAGGCTGTTGCATCATTGGGCAGATCATACGAGAGGATTTGTAGTCGAATGCTCACAATTTCCCATTCTGAAACAGTTTGTCATTTTTGGTGAGTCCCTCCGTATCATTTTCAACTCCCAGTGTACAATCCTTTTCATTTTGACTGTATTTCAATGGAGTATTACACAATGATACATTTGTTGATTTTCAATTTCCTTTGCGAATCCTAAAGACGTTTTGAGGTTCGAATAATGCGCAATATAAAACGTCGGAGGAGTAAATTCTTGCGCAACTATTGTCATTTGCATCCATGTACCTTATACTCTTTTCAAAAGGTGCAAAGTATAAGACGTCATCTCTTTGCATAGCTACATCGACTAATTCATCAACGTCGTCGGTGTAGAAAATTCCATTGCTGTTGACAAATGAAGTTGTCAATAGCAATACAATTGTACAACTCATCTCCAAAGGGCTTGCGCTTTCGGCATCGGCATTTAATTGTTTTACTTGATGATGAGCGCAAACTTTATACTTAAACAGCTATTGTTTTGTTCATGTCATTTAGCTGTTTTTGGAAGTGTGAGACAATGCCATCAAAGTGGTCAGCGAAATGTAAATATGGCTATATCCGCGACTGAGACAATAGGATATGCGAAGATGTCCACCGAAACACGAAAGTTCTTTTAAAATGGAAATATCCACCAAATCACTGAGCTCAGCGTCAGTTTGGTAGCTCTTTTTAGATTTGCAAAATCTATCGTCTTGTCTTCGGAACCACAGACTTTTGGATCAAAGTTCCTACAGCAGTTTAAGCATTCGAGAAGATACGCTCCTGAAATACGATGGGGTACCAGCAGAGTAGTTTCACTTTAGCGATACAACCAGAAGTAGCTTAGTCGATCGCTGAACTTATCATTAGAAATCACGACTTGCTTGACTATTATTCTGATGTGAGGAAATTTGAGCAAATAATATGACAAAAATGATGTTGTTGGGAAAGCTCAAAGAATCAATAAAGCCTTTGGAAGTTCTTTTTTGAAAAAAAATTGTTTTATTCAGTTAAAAAAAATAATTAAATATGTTCACTGGTAGAACCATAGTTTTGTATTTTGGGTTTATTTGAGCTTGCCAAAGTAAACTAATGAAAGCGCGCCCGTAAACAATTACTGTGGTTTGCTCCCACAGTACCGTTGTGGTTTTACAATTTATGTGGATGGCGCATTGTCAGTATTATATACCCCAAACTTATCAGCCGCCGCGAAAAGAAAAATGTTTCTTTAGTAATTGTTAAAATGAAGTGATTTTCGTTTTTATAGTATTGTAGGTGGAAAGCGGGCTTCCGGTTTCTTTAATAATAGTTTCACACAAAAATCTGCTGGGACCCCATTACAATGTAGAAATCTACTTTGTGTCCATTTGTGAACTAAGTTGAGCCCTAACACAAGGTAGAATACTTCTTTGGTGAAGAGTTTGACGAAAAGAGGATCCAAACGTTCCAAAGAAATGTGCTCAAGGTGGGTCTTCACGAATTTGGGAACAAAATCACCTGGTGTTGCAATTGGCTTGAGACTTTGTTTCCTTCCGCTCATATTCCTTTTAGTTCTCAATGAGAAATGATGTAGATGTTTTTTGTGTTGTTTCTTTTATGAGTCCATCGCATCAATTGAGATCATCACTCATTGAGTCGGTTGAGCCTTCATCGTCAAGACTGGGTGCGTAGGGGTAACCATCGGCTATAGCAAGTAATCCATCTTTCAAACACTGGTAAGATAGTTGGTTTTGAGTTGCGGGTAGTAGATAGGGATTTAATCTTGCGTATAAGTTTTTCAAGATGAAAGGAGTTTTTAAATTGCTTGATGAAAGTTCCAAAAACACCTCTATCCATTCATCATGCACCAACAACCCCATTTTAGCGTGTTTTTTTTATAACTGATCTTCTGTTGATCCTGTCTATCGTGTACAACAGTTCTTGTTTTGTAGGCGCAACACCTTTTGCCATCACCGCGTATTTTTTCACAAACAAAACAATGGATATTGTCGTTCGAACAGTGACAGTCTAGTAACGAAAGATTTGTCGTTTGTAAAAACTATGTCCTAGTATGCGGTATACGCATTCTTTCATAAAAAAATTGTTTAGCACTTCATCGGAAACTTCGGCCAGGAAGGTTTTGACTCCTATGACATTGGAAGCTTCATAGAGAGCAAAGTCTTCAACGCACAACATGTTTGTTTCTATTCCAATGAGCTGTAGAACGCCAACGATGAATCGTTAAACGGGGATATGTATTTAATCTTTAAACTTTTTTTTTAAGATTTTTGTTCCTTTTTGAGGCCAACTGTTGTAACTAATGTTTTTAGCTCAGGTAGAATTTCTTAAAACCTTTTATCTCGACTTGACATCTATATATCGGACAGCATCTCAGCAGCGTTTGGCAGTTGACAAATGTTTTTTTACACTCATCGCAGTAAATGAGGTGACCGCACTGAAGACAGATATGATTGGCAGAGGTTTTTCCTTTCGTGGAACTCTTATACACATTGAGCAAGTTCGCGTTGTTTCGAGTTGTCTTTTTCTTTCGTTTCGTCTCTATTTTTCCTAGCGTCCAACAAAACTTTTACGCTGCACGGCTCGCTATTTCTTTTACTCTCACTCAAAACAGCTGCTTCACCACTGCTCAAATTTTCTTGGGGATTCTCGTCAAAAGATATCACATTTTCCAAAGCGTGTAAGGCCTCAATCATAAATCCTATTCATTCAAAAGACTTTCCGATCAGCAACAAGACTTTTTTATATCGGCTCGACTAGGGCTGGGCTTTGATCGCGTTATTTTCACGATTAACGCGATCAATTTCCCCAAAAGATTAACGCGATTAAAAATAATTATCTAATTAATCTCCATAAGTAGCAATAACATTTTTTCCTTTGTAGTGACTTGTGTGTTTCACTTTTTCATAATTGACAATTGCAATTTTGTTTGAATAATGGCAATTTTTCATTATTATTGTTTGTAATGTGGAAATAAAACACTACTACGTGATTACCGTTACGCTAGGCAATAGTTAGTAATGGCCTGCCCTGCAAGCAGCAGACACGCTTTGTGAGTCAGTAGAAGTTACAAAACAACTGAGCCGTGCACTCAATCATGCATTTGTGACTGCAAGTCTAAAGGGGTGGCTACACACATCTACGTTTGGTAGGTATGCGGTAAAAACGCGTTTTTTTTCTTTGCAAGCAACGTTTATTTTACAAAAAGACGCTCAAATTTGTAGACCAACATGTTGGTCTACGAAAACGTTTTTTGCCTGACGCTTCGGTGATTGGACAATTATTATTAAATAACTACTCTCGATTGGATAAAATATAGGGATGAAATTTGACGACACCAGTGGACTTTTTTATAATTTAACTTCGACCTGGTCATTACTGATTGGCCAACAGTACTTTTATCAAAGAGGTTACTGTTTATTTATAAACAACTAATTATTATTTGTAAACTTTAGTTATTTATCACAGATAATAAATTGTTTATCTAGTATTATAAGGAAATATCATAATTAATTAATTATTATAATTTATATTTATTATACTTGTTACATTGATTATTTTCAATAATTATGTCCTCTTTGCCTCACTGGGCACTCCGTAGCGTTGCGGTGATCAATCATCTGGGTGTGTAGCCACCAGAGCGACGCTACGAAACGTTTTTTCGTCATATTCCTACAAAACGTAGGTGTGTGTAGCCACGGCTTAAGCAAACAGCTCTCATTCACAAGCTCAACCTAATTGAATGGAGTATTCACCATGACTAAGACAGAGACACAGTGTGAGTGAGCCACGCCACTTATGATTGGTAACAGATGATGAGACTGGCTGTGCAATAATAATAATAGAAGTGATAAAAAATTTACAGTAACAATAATATGATAAAGGAAGAGAGTAATTTTATAAGTAACACTGGTAAATGATATAGTACTATTCTATAAGTGATCAATAAAAATGCTAAATTCAGTGATTATGGTAAATAGTAATATTATACTAGTATCAGCAACTAATAATAATAATATGAATCAGAAATAATAATTGATAAGCAGAAACTGAATAAACACAAGTATAAACACATATAGAATTAATGTGCTTTGTTTTCTCTTTCAGGTGTACCTTATCTATGACTGAAAATAAATTCCAATCCGTCATAATGCAATCCCATGCTTATAATTTTTAATAGGTGCGGAAAAATCAGAACTATACTATATATTGGAAAATTAGAGTCAATTATAGATATATCGGAGGAGATTAATTTTGCGATTAATTAAGATCAATAAATTTGACAACAATTGATTAAATTTTTGAACCATGGCACAGCCCTAACTATGACCCATTTTTTTCGCAGATGAGTTTCATCGTTTCTTTTCCAGCCAACTGAGTTTAGCATTTCTTTTTTTCAGTCAGTCTGACTCAATCTCTCGCTCACATTTTTTCGACTCTTCTTTTCGTTCATAGACTTCATCAACATATTTTTTCCTCTTACTCACAAATAAAAAGGAGCAGTCTGGAAACCAACGACAGTGTTCCTCTCACAGTATATTGCCCTCCTTCCAATCCTTGATCTCCCCCGAGCGAAAGAAACATCTTAGGCTATCACCAAAACCTGTGTAATAAAAGCCTGCTTCGCAAATGGATTTCATAGGAACTTTGCCCTTCCACCGTTTGAAAGTTTCTTTTCTCGCTGATTCAGGAGCAAATCTGATTGCGCCGGCATGTTCGATGGAAATACCCGGGGATTCTAAAAGATTACACTATTATCATTCAAGTGTTGGTAAAACTCTATTACAAACAGCAATACTTTGACTAGTAAAATTATACCTGGACTATTCATTAACCAACATTTCATTTAATCAACGCTTATTGATTATTTACTTTTTATTACAAATTTTATCTATTTCAACTATGCTTCTTACGCTATTATCATTCACTTTATTACACTCACAATTGTATCCACCGTTTTAATCAACTAAGCATAACACAGCCCGCTATCAAAACCAACGAGTCAAAAAACAAAGGAATGTGTCAACTGGGATCTAAACTGGTAGGAAAACCTCCAGCATAATCAAATAACAAATCAATAAATATGTTACTGCTCTGTGAAACTGTCAACTATCATTTACATTACCTTTCAAACATAAATATACGTAATTATATAAACATATTGTAACAGGTCTGTACAAAGATTCATACAAAACAAACAACATTGCAATATGTTAACAGTGCTCAAGCAGAGGATAGCATATAGAGCTTTTAGTGCTCAAGGAGAGGATGTCATAACAAAAATCATGTAAAAACTAACAAATGCATATATGACAGGTCTGTAAACTATCCAACAAATTTAACACACATAAATAACTTTAGATATGTTGGCAGGTCCGTGTTTGATGCAGATCTGCTCGTATTACACTACTCATAATCAAAGTGTTTAATACAAAAGAGAATAGTTTGTTTACAGAACAGATATGAGTACATAGATGTAAACAATGGGTTGTTAAGGTAATTGTTACATGTCATATGAGCTTACTTTACAGAGAGTATCTAGTGCCTAGAGTTACCAAGTATGAATCGTTCACTTCCTATGTCTGTGAGTGCTTCCGGGTTTGTTTGTTTGTTTGTTTCAGCTGTGCCTCGTGGGCAACCCTAAAGGCGGGTCTCATAAGCAGAGCTTGTGTGAGCAGCACCCTATACCCATGCCCGCCGTTACACCGGCTACTCTTCCGAAAAGGCAGAGGGGGATCTTTTACTAGCCTGACTCCATAGTTATTATGGAGAGCGCAATCAAACCAGGGACCACGTTATTTTTACGCCCATATCCGACCAGGCAGAGCATATAGGAAGCCAAATATCTCGCTCACAGATAACCGTGTTGGGAATCGAACCCCAGATCCTGGATTGAAGTGCAAGCACTTTAACCACTAGACCACACGTGGAAGTGATCATCATTATTTACTGAAAGTTTACAAGTTATTTTTATCACAATAACAATTTGATGAAATGTGGCTGATTAGAAATAACCAGATATTTTTATGTAGATAGACGTAGTTATTATGCGGTTCTGGAAACTTTCATCATTCGTTTAATCATATTTTTGTTTTATTTTTTGTTATCCATTACCATTAACAAGTCTTGCTATAATTTAAGTGAAATTATGCTCAGTGCACTAGTTGACCCCACAACAGGTCGTACGGAACAGTGCGCACCAGTGGACCGAAAACAGGCCCGGTTGAATAACTGCGAAGGGACCGAAAACAGGCCCGATTGAGTAACAGCAGTTAAACCAACAACAGGCCCGATTGGTTTAGAATACACTCCTATGATAAATTAACTTGCCTTATTACCATTCGCCACCTAGTAATAGTAGTAGTAATACAGGCAGAGATTTAATCAACAATAACTGACTCGCAGTCAATGTAACCAACAACTTGTGCTATCGACGGACTTGCCCGGCTAAACTAGTGCAAATGCAGTAATTACTATGAGACTTGGGTTTTTTAACTGCCACCTAAAAGTCCAATGCAACTAACATGTGAACTCGCCTCGCCCAGCAAAATGGTCTTTTGCTCCAAATGTAACTTTTGCTACGGAGGTCTTTGTGAATTAGCAAACCATGAAAATATGCATAGACGAAGAGGTTGTTAGACTGTGATGTCTATTCTTCTTCCAGGAAAAAGGATCCTGAGCAAAGACGGCAGTTTTGCTCCTGCACTGTTTCCACACAAACGTAACAATCTCAGAGAGAGCTCTAGCCAATAAATCTGTCTTGCCCTTGGGGACAATCGCCCGACTCCAGAGAGAGGGATCGTCAGCAACATTCATTTCATACAGCAATGGATGTGGCACCCTTCGTGGTGTCCAGCCAGCCCCACAACCATTGCAGACGAGTCCACTGCCATCTATTTCATCGAAGATAGTCTCTACCGCAGATCCTGCTGATGGTGAGGTCAACTTGACAGATACCTGTGAACTCTCACCCATTCTGAGTATGGCTTTTATTACCACAACAGCCCTTTTCAGGGCCACCAACTGTTACCTAAGAGTTGAATTCTTTTTTGCTTTGTTTGGTATGAAAATTTCCCTGCAGATTTACATCATAATGATAATTAATAATCACAGTTAAAAATAAACACAATGATATATTTTCTAATAGTCTTGGTTTGCTTGTGCTGGTTACAATATTCTATGTAATATAACTGCTGTTTCAACTATTATTATGATTTGCAATTAGGAAATAATCTCAGTCTTAAACCGAAAATACTCTAAAATTCCTAAAATGTTTTTTACACCCAAAAAAGCTCTTTGCAGCTCCTGACCCATATATCCTCTGTACTCCCTTACAAGCCCACTTTACAGACCAACATCACTAGCACTAGCCTTTGGTTCAACAATGCCCAGTTTTTACCTTTATTTCGCAGTAAATTCCCACCTCTGCTTTTGAACTGTCAAATACATGTAACACTAAAGTAAAATGTTTTGCAAAAAAATTTTTAAACCAACTTCTGAATAACTTTTGGTTGTTAAAATTAAGATTATGTTATGTGAAGACGGCCTCGTGTGCAGGAAGCCCCATTTGGCTCTTTGGTTAATCAGTTAGACCACTGGGAAATTCAGTCATTAAATCATCCAAGCGTTCGGTCATTCACCTATTTCACCATTATGATGCCATTATGATTTATGTGCAAGTCAGTACAGAGAATAACGGTTTTCTTAAGTGTCTATTAATTTATTGTTAGATTTCTAGCTTTGCTCAACTTTTTTGTTTGCATACGTTCTTACATGATTTATTAGTTTCCTGTCACAGTTGTAAAACATAATTAACTTTTTACATGAATGCCAATTTTTATCTCTAAAAAAATGGCTTCTATTTTACATGCATGTACTGTTCTAATGTTTGCAATGCAAAGCCAGTATGTATGCTTGTATTTTTACCTTTTACTAAAAAAAGTAATTACTGCCAAAGTAATACTGATGATAACAGATTGATGAAATAGGAAGCTTATTGGTCAATAACAGAGTCACAATATTGAGACACAAATATCCCTTCATCTACATCTCTGTACTCCTCAGCTCTACAACAACAAGTTTTGTGTTGTATAATAACAACATTGGTACAGATACACTAACTAGACATAGTATACATTATATAATAACAACAGTAGTACGCATACATTAACTAGATATAGTATATATTATATAATAACAACATTAGTACTCATACACTAACTAGATATAGTATATATTATATAATAACAACATTAGTACACATACACTAACTAGATATAGTATATATTATATAATAACAACATTAGTACACATACATTAACTAGATATAGTATATATTATATAATAACAACATTAGTACTAATACATTAACTAGATATAGTATATATTATATAATAACAACATTAGTACACATACACTAACTAGATATAGTATATATTATATAATAACAACATTAGTACACATACACTAACTAGACATAGTATATATTATATAATAACAACATTAGTACACATGCACTAACTAGATATAGTATATATTATATAATAACAACATTAGTACACATGCACTAACTAGATATAGTATATATTATATAATAACAACATTGGTACACATGCACTAACTAGATATAGTATATATTATATAATAACAACATTAGTACTCATACACTAACTAGATATAGTATATATTATATAATAACAACATTAGTACTAATACATTAACTAGATATAGTATATATTATATAATAACAACATTAGTACACATACACTAACTAGATATAGTATATATTATATAATAACAACATTAGTACACATGCACTAACTAGACATAGTATATATTATATAATAACAACATTGGTACACATGCACTAACTAGATATAGTATATATTATATAATAACAACATTAGTACTCATACACTAACTAGATATAGTATATATTATATAATAACAACATTAGTACTAATACATTAACTAGATATAGTATATATTATATAATAACAACATTAGTACACATACATTAACTAGATATAGTATATATTATATAATAACAACATTAGTACACATACAACAACTAGACATAGTATATATTATATAATAACAACATTAGTACACATGCACTAACTAGATATAGTATACATTATATAATAACAACATTAGTACACATACACTAACTAGATATAGTATACATTATATAATAACAACATTAGTACACATACACTAACTAGATATAGTATACATTATATAATAACAACATTAGTACACATACAACAACTAGATATAGTATATATTATATAATAACAACATTAGTACTCATACACTAACTAGATATAGTATATATTATATAATAACAACATTAGTACTAATACATTAACTAGATATAGTATATATTATATAATAACAACATTAGTACACATACACTAACTAGATATAGTATACATTATATAATAACAACATTAGTACTCATACACTAACTAGATATAGTATATATTATATAATAACAACATTAGTACTAATACATTAACTAGATATAGTATATATTATATAATAACAACATTAGTACACATACACTAACTAGATATAGTATATATTATATAATAACAACATTAGTACACATGCACTAACTAGACATAGTATATATTATATAATAACAACATTGGTACACATGCACTAACTAGATATAGTATATATTATATAATAACAACATTAGTACTCATACACTAACTAGATATAGTATATATTATATAATAACAACATTAGTACTAATACATTAACTAGATATAGTATATATTATATAATAACAACATTAGTACACATACAACAACTAGACATAGTATATATTATATAATAACAACATTAGTACACATGCACTAACTAGATATAGTATACATTATATAATAACAACATTAGTACACATACACTAACTAGATATAGTATACATTATATAATAACAACATTAGTACACATACACTAACTAGATATAGTATACATTATATAATAACAACATTAGTACTCATACACTAACTAGATATAGTATATATTATATAATAACAACATTAGTACTAATACATTAACTAGATATAGTATATATTATATAATAACAACATTAGTACACATACAACAACTAGACATAGTATATATTATATAATAACAACATTAGTACACATGCACTAACTAGATATAGTATACATTATATAATAACAACATTAGTACTCATACACTAACTAGATATAGTATATATTATATAATAACAACATTAGTACACATACATTAACTAGATATATGATATATTATATAATAACAACATTAGTACACATGCACTAACTAGATATAGTATATATTATATAATAACAACATTAGTACACATGCACTAACTAGATATAGTATACATTATATAATAACAACATTAGTACACATACATTAACTAGATATAGTATATATTATATAGTAACAACATTAGTACTCATACACTAACTAGATATAGTATATATTATATAATAACAACATTAGTACTAATACATTAACTAGATATAGTATATATTATATAATAACAACATTAGTACACATACACTAACTAGATATAGTATATATTATATAATAACAACATTAGTACTAATACATTAACTAGATATAGTATATATTATATAATAACAACATTAGTACTAATACATTAACTAGATATAGTATATATTATATAATAACAACATTAGTACTCATACATTAACTAGATATAGTATATATTATATAATAACAACATTAGTACTCATACACTAACTAGATATAGTATATATTATATAATAACAACATTAGTACTAATACATTAACTAGATATAGTATATATTATATAATAACAACATTAGTACACATACACTAACTAGATATAGTATATATTATATAATAACAACATTAGTACTAATACATTAACTAGATATAGTATATATTATATAATAACAACATTAGTACTAATACATTAACTAGATATAGTATATATTATATAATAACAACATTAGTACTCATACATTAACTAGATATAGTATATATTATATAATAACAACATTAGTACACATGCACTAACTAGATATAGTATATATTATATAATAACAACATTAGTACACATACATTAACTAGATATAGTATATATTATATAATAACAACATTAGTACACATGCACTAACTAGACATAGTATATATTATATAATAACAACAATAGTACTCATACATTAACTAGATATAGTATATATTATATAATAACAACATTAGTACACATACATTAACTAGATATAGTATATATTATATAATAACAACATTAGTACTCATACATTAACTAGATATAATATATATTGTATAATAACAACATTGGTACACATGCACAACTGTATACAGTTTTATATTATAGGTAAACACACAGTGTACACTTATTTATACGATAAGTGGTAGTACTCGTCGTAATCAATTATCATGATGCCGTCCCACTCTATTCTCACCTCATCTCCCCCTCCCTTGTTTAGGCATACGTATCCATTTAACATTTGGTTTATCTAAATATGATCGTTTCTGCCTGCATTATTATAGAAAAAAGAAGAAACGTCAAATATCTCCAGTTAAAAATGGCAAACTTAAATCCCACCGTACATTAACTTAAATCCCAGCCAGACATTAATTTAAATCCCAGCCATACATTAACTTAAATCTCAGCCATACATTAATTTAAATCCCAGTCATGCATTATTTTAAATCCCACCATACATTAACTTAAATCTCAGCCATACATTAATTTAAATCCCAGCCATACATCAACTTAAATCCCAGCCAGACATTAACTGAAATCCCACCATACATTAATTTAAATCCCACCCATACATTAATTTAAATTCAAGGCATAAATTAATTTAAATCCCAGCCATACATTAATTTAAATCCCAGCCATACATTAATTTAAATCCCAGCCATACATCAACTTAAATCCCAGCCAGACATTAATTTAAATCCCAGTCATGCATTATTTTAAATCCCACCATACATTAACTTAAATCCCAGCCATACATTAATTTAAATCCCAGCCATACATTAATTTAAATCCCAGCCATACATTAATTTAAATCCCAGCCATGCATTAATTTAAATCCCAGCCATACATTAATTTAAATCCCAGCCATGCATTAATTTAAATCCCACCATACATTAACTTAAATCCCAGCCATAAATTAACTTAAATCCCAGCCAGACATTAACTGAAATCTCAGCCATACATTAATTTAAATCCCAGCCATACATTAATTTAAATCCCAGCCATGCATTAATTTAAATCTCACCATACATTAACTTAAATCCCAGCCATAAATTAACTTAAATCCCAGCCAGACATTAACTGAAATCTCAGCCATACATTAACTTAATCCAATGGAGTGGTTTAGGCACAGGTCTACTGCAGAAACTTTGGTGAGTTTCGAACCATTTGTCGGAATTTTATGTTGTGTTTTGTTGTTAGTGTTTGGAAGGTAAGTCATGGTTTGACAAATCGCGCTGGCCTGCTGGCTCAAAAGTAATTTTGGTAGCACTCCACCAAGAAATTACCAAAAATTAAACCTTCTGGGCTGTCAATACTGACCTTTTTTGTTCCTATCAGATGAGTACCTGATAAGCAGCAACAGCATGTTTCCAAAGTTCATGCTTGCAAATGGCCCGTCACGCAAAATCTCATGTGATCACCTGAGTCTCCTAAACTAGCGAATCCTAACCCACGGGGCGACGAAAAGTCCTCATCTC
Source organism: Cryptosula pallasiana (assembly GCA_945261195.1). Lineage (NCBI taxonomy): Eukaryota > Metazoa > Bryozoa > Gymnolaemata > Cheilostomatida > Cryptosulidae > Cryptosula > Cryptosula pallasiana. The sequence goes on from OX183130.1 coordinate 31,841,993, forward strand.
AGCTTTGAAACTGCTGGCACTCGTATTAACCCGTATTAGTGTTTTGAGGCTCCACAAGATATTGCTGCCGAAGAAAATAGAGACGATGGGCCCGGTAATAATTAATTATTTTACCGCTTACCGACTGTTGAACTAGAGAACTCGGTCAGTACAATCGGTAGCTAGGCCAGCACGCAAAGACAGATGTGTCAAATCATGACTTATCTTCCAAACACCAACAACAAAACACAACATAAAATTCCGGAAAACTGGTCCAAACCCCCCAAATTTTTTGCAGTAGACCTGTGGGTTTAGGTGTCTATTCAACTGGTATTACAGAAACAAGCTTACACAGACTCATGAATAGACGTACATATGCGTACACACACATACATACATACTGTCAAACAGTCAATCAGACAAATGTCTTTCTCATTTACAAATGCATGGATAGGTATAACGTGTATCTGTGTATACTACATATAAAGTATACAATATACACTTACCTATACTATATATAAAGTATACAATATACACTTACCTATACTCTATATGAAGTATACAATATACACTTACCTATACTATATATAAAGTATACAATATACACTTACCTATACTATATATAAAGTATACAATATACACTTACCTGTACTCTATATAAAGTATACAATATACACTTACCTGTACTCTATATAAAGTATACAATATACACTTACCTGTACTCTATATAAAGTATACAATACACACTTACCTATACTATATATAAAGTATACAATATACACTTACCTGTACTCTATATAAAGTATACAATATACACTTACCTGTACTCTATATAAAGTATACAATACACACTTACCTATACTATATATAAAGTATACGATATACACTTACCTGTACTCTATATAAAGTATACAATATACACTTACCTGTACTCTATATAAAGTATACAATACACACTTACCTATACTATATATAAAGTATACAATATACACTTACCTGTACTCTATATAAAGTATACAATATACACTTACCTGTACTCTATATAAAGTATACAATATACACTTACCTGTACTCTATATAAAGTATACAATACACACTTACCTATACTATATATAAAGTATACAATATACACTTACCTGTACTCTATATAAAGTATACAATACACACTTACCTATACTATATATAAAGTATACAATATACACTTACCTGTACTCTATATAAAGTATACAATATACACTTACCTATACTATATATAAAGTATACAATATACACTTACCTATACTATATATAAAGTATACAATATACACTTACCTGTACTCTATATAAAGTATACAATATACACTTACCTGTACTCTATATAAAGTATACAATATACACTTACCTATACTATATATAAAGTATACAATACACACTTACCTATACTATATATAAAGTATACACTTACCTATACTATATATAAAGTATACAATATACACTTACCTATACTATATATAAAGTATACAATACACACTTACCTATACTATATATAAAGTATACGATATACACTTACCTATACTATATATAAAGTATACACTTACCTATACTATATATAAAGTATACAATACACACTTACCTGTACTCTATATAAAGTATACACTTACCTGTACTCTATATAAAGTATACAATATACACTTACCTGTACTCTATATAAAGTATACAATACACACTTACCTATACTATATATAAAGTATACAATATACACTTACCTGTACTCTATATAAAGTATACAATATACACTTACCTGTACTCTATATAAAGTATACAATATACACTTACCTGTACTCTATATAAAGTATACAATATTCACTTACCTATACTATACTATATATTAAGTATACAATATACACTTACCTATACTATATATAAAGTATACAATATACACTTACCTGTACTCTATATAAAGTATACACTTACCTGTACTCTATATAAAGTATATCACAAACAGTCCTGGTAAGAAATATTAAAATATGAGCAAGTAGTAATACTATAACATGAGGTAAGTACTCTCTTCTGTGTGGCGTCTCATTGGTCCATATCAGAGCTATAAAGGCCAACCAGAAGCCAGTCATATGAAGAAACTATAAGTAGACACATGACACGTCACATGATACAGACACCACACGTCACATGACACATCATTCAGTTGTTGCATATAATAGAATACCTTGCCTACTGTTTTATCTCATTCATATATAACATTACACCAGTATTTAGTTTTGTAGATTGTATAAACTGGGTAGGTGATTTACTCAAAGGCAATTTATTACTGGAGTTGCGCCCTCAATGAGGAGACAACTATTTTGTTTATATATGTTAGCTTTAAATCACTTGCTGCAAACTCTAGTTCTTGTACACGTTTGACTCGAATTTTTCAAGCTTTCTGATGCCAAGTATACTTTTGGAGATATGTTTTATTTTCTAAGACACTTACGTCTGCTATCAGTCAACTCTGATTAAGTCTTTTGAATTCTTGTACACGCAACAGAGTAGAATCTTCACCGCTTGGTGCATTAAAAAATTTTTATCGAATATTTCAAAATCTGACATCAAACGGGAGATTTTAAAACAAAAGGTTTCCAAGCAAACAGAATAGCTTAATTCAATAAGAAACTTTGAGAAAAACAGACAGATTTTTAAATGTTAACAACTAAACGAGTGAAATTTTCAATATTTGCTACTTTAAAAAAACTTCATGAAGAATATTATTCCTTCAACATATTTATATGATTAATTTAGGGCTAATACATTCATAAATGATACTACTGACGCAACGAGATGACTTACATAGACAACTACGCTGATTTGAGCTGTTGTGTAATGAGTTAACTCAGTCACTTCGTACTGAATGTAGTCGTTAATAATCAATAGAGTTAACAGTACACTCAGTATGAAAGATATCCATGGAAATATTCTCGACCAGTTCTTGGATGTCGTGTAAAAGAAAGAAGAATGAAATCTCTCTACTTTTTCTTCAGCCATGACTATAGTTCGCTAGCTGCTGTCTACAGTTTGTCGTACAAGTGATTGTAATGCTCATATAATTTCATGTAGCTACTCTCAACAATGCTAGTTATGTAATAGCTAGCACTACAATCATCTAGGAGTCCAACTCCATCTATAAATCTACTGAGAGCCTTATCAAGTATTATTTAGTGTATGTCTGACCATTCACATCACTTCTTACTATCCAAAAGTCATTCAAAAACTTTGTTACGAAACTATTTTGTGTGTTTGAATAGAATCATCTATTTTAGCTTGAAGCTTGGTTGTAGTTATATTAGTTGAAATATGTTATTCTATTTAAATTTACTTTTGTAGCTACAGCAGTCTAGTACGTCTATCAAACAACTTTATTCACACATGATGTAGCGTCTACAAATTGATCACTAATTATGACGTCATGCGTCAAAGGCATTGATGTAAATTTTTGTAGCAGCGGGTTTTTTCAGTTTCCAAATTTTCTGGAATTACTAAATTTTCAATAACTTGGGACCACTGGCAGCTAGAAACAAAATTTTAAAAGGGTTTAATGGGATACACTAGTCCGGAGCAGATTAACCAATCACTGCACAGCTTACATAGCTGTGGACTTCAGAAAATTTTTTTTGAAACCACGTGTAAATGAGAAATATCCCAGTGCGCCGGGGGACCCTTTGATTTTAGTTCATGTTATATCACTAGCCTATCAGATTACCGACCTGTTGATATATTATTGTTATAGATCATTTACATCTGGAGGTATCATTGCCAAATAAAAACGTAATTTTTTTTTATATATTACGATGAAGTAATTAGTAACTAACCGCAAATTAATAACGCACGCTTGGTCACGCGTCACCGATTTCACTCTAATGTGTCAATAATGAGGCGTAAAACTATCCGCTGTGCGAACGTAAAACAAAGTAATTTTGGTGCTGAGAGAGTCATTTCTAAAACTCATTTTCTCAGTAACTATCAATGAGAGACATAAAAGTTTACCACTATTGTGACTGCAAGATATGATTCTACGCCATGATATGTTTCTTAACGTCCCAAGATTTAAAAAATCCATTTGTATTGGCTACATGATGATGTATGGTGCTAATTATATCATATTTTATTTCAACAAGGAATTTAGCTGCGAAAACTTCGTATTTCTTCGAGAAAAGTGTTGAGAAATTTTGTGTACATAATATTATCTTTTTCATGAAAATGTTACCCGTTGGTTTCATAATAAATATTAGCCGAAGTCTTAGGCCAACATTTGAGGCATTATGTGTATTTTGCTTGGAATGTGCTGTGCGTTTTTATTGGGAGTTGCATGCCCCCTTGTTATCTTGGCAACTTGTGAATGGAGTTCATTGGATGATCGGTTTAGTGGGCGGGGTTTTTATGTTGGGTTTGTTGGCGTAAGGATGCTTTCGGATACCCTACGCGTAGGGCTCAACGATGGCATTATATGAGACCATTCGGAAACCCCGTCATTGAGGGCAAAAACAGATGGCAGCAATTTGGGCTCAACGATAGAAGTGACAAGCGAGGTAGGTAGCGTCGTTGAGGGCATAGACTTGTCTCCACCTACCCAACAATTTTAACGAGTCAACTTATTAATCACTGTTTCTCCCCGTTTTAAGTTGTGACAATGCATTACAACGTATATAAAAAATACATCAGATGATAACATCATCGTAATTAATTTCTGTTTGTAAAGAAACTAAAGTGGGCTCGCTCCAGCTATACAGTTTTCATAGACGTTGGTGATAATAAATATGTCGGTAGTTTAAGCGCAAACAACTTCCGTTAGGCGACAGTCAACCGACGATAGTATAAAGGAGTGGCTACACAGGCCGATGTTTTGCATCGTAAGGCCTTGCGATGGGCGTTCCTGATGGGCGTGTCCACTTCGGCACATCGTGTGACCTGTTCATGAGCATAACTAACATGTTGGTCTATGCCCGATGCCGAACAAACATCGGCATTCTCTGATTGGTTGAAACCAAATATTTTGTCAAGCTCTTCAAGTTTAACCATTTGCAACGCATTTCCGTTAGAATTTTTGTCAACAACAAGCATCAAAGAGGGCATACCCTCTTTGCAAGCATCCACTGCAAACTCCGAAGGAACTATCCCTTACATCATGTTATAACAATAAAGTTTGAATTGTGAACTAATTTTACATGGCTCATAGAACAGTGTTAATTGACAATTTCAACATTACTGAGTATAAATATAATAAAAATTAAAATAAGTACAACAATGAAATAAAATTCATTATTACATCATTTATTTATTATTATAACTAATGAATAATCACAATAATATCGGGGAGATTTAATAATAAACAGAACCACAAAAAAATGTTTTCATGGTGAACAAGACCAGCCATACATCACGATGAAAAATGGTTATTATACGAGGGAAAAAATAATTCGTTATCGGAAATGAAACAGGCTAGTTCAGTTGCAGCTCAGTGATGCGCTCGAGTACATCGTCACACTACTTCGGCCTGTGTAGCCACCTCCACGTAGCCACGAACCATCGTATAGGCACATCGGTATCAAGCCATCGGTGCAGTGTAGCCAAGCCTTAAGTTTATACTATCATTGAGTCATCGATGAGCCAATGACTGCCCTACACATAGGGTATCCGAAAGCACCATAAGTTATGGATTGCTTCGGCGACCAATGATCGCCGGTGCAAAGATTGTAGCATACATTAACTACCCTCTTTGGCCCATAGCTTGATATATATAAGTTATATAGGATTATGTGTATATGGTGCATAGAAGTGGTGGGCGAAGTCATAGGCTCACTGGCCAATCCTAGGTATTCCTACTTCCTGTTGTTGATATATCAGTCTTTCTAGGCTTTGGTCCTTAGCTTCCTTTAATATACGGGTAGGTATCTCTCAGATCTTGACTTCTGACTCCTCTAAGGCTATTTCCAGTTTCCAGGCTACAAAGGCTATCTTCCTGCCCCTGGTATGGCTCCCACAGGGTCGGCAATGACTCATCAGGGTTGGTATGACTCATGCAGGGTCGATAATGACTCATACGGGGTGGGTACCAGTAATATGCAGGGTCGGTCATTTCGGTATAGTTTATAACTGGTGTTCTGGCCATCTAGTTGCTATATGAGTGATGCCAGAACAGTTTGTAGACGAGTGCGCACATATGAATGCTTTAAAAAATCCACCACATTGTTATAGTTATATAGTTTCAGAAATAAAACTTTGAGAATCAGTCAAGCATGAAATCATTAAAAAAAGTTTATTGTTAAAAAAATTAAATTCTATATCAGTTTTGGCATTCTGTCAAAAAATACAACGGCATTTTTGTAAAATTTTTCGCAAATGGTGATGTGATACTCCTCAAATGGTAATTTTGTGTCTCAATGACCATGACCAACTGTTTCACCAAACACTGAATAATTATTGCTTGCAGATCAAATTTTTGTAGAGTCTCAACAATACGCGTTAAAATTTTTGCTCTTAAAGCGTTTTAACTGTGAAATACTGAGCTATTATTTATAGCTATGGAGAAACAGGATCAGGAGTATAGCAGTGCACTTGTCGCCATCGATACGTTCAATGTAATACAAGAAAATAAAAAACTGAAAATGCGTCATACTTTTTGGCTCCAGCAATATTGCAGCTTATAAGTAGATTTCATAAGCTGTTTACGTGAGTTATTTTGTTTGAACTCTCGATAAATTATAAATGAAGTCAACAGTTGAACTCGCAGCAGCTCGCACTTTTGCTATAAATATTTTATCAACATACATACCGGTGTAAGGACTAAAATAGACTGTTGCTTCATAAGTATTATTGATTTGACTAAGTTCAATGACTCCTGCAAAACTAATGTATCAGCACACCTATACCTGCACACCTATACCAACACACCTATACCTGCACACCTATACCTGCGCACCTTTGTAGTTGCAAAAAGACCATCAAAACTGTAACCTTTCTGGGTTTTTTTTTTTATAATTTTTGATGATTTTTCATCTAAAAATTGCAAACATTGTTTCAATGTCCTTAGGTAAAGCTCAAGGCCAAAACATTGATAAGGAGTTGTTTCTTTTTGGAAAACGCTAGAGATTTTTCTACTTCTATTAAAAATGCTTAATTTTTTCCCAAAACAATTAAAAAACTACCAATGGTAGCGGACGAGACAACTCCTTGTCAACGTGTTGATACCAGATACAAAAACATAAACAGATATTTTTAATTAAATGCATACAACCAACCAAATAATAATTCTTATAGTTTAAAATATGAAATCAAACTACAGCGAGTGCACAACTCCAAGATTGTTAGACAAGTTATTAATCATCTTTAGCTCGTTCATCCAAAATTTTGTATAAAACTTCTTTGAGCAGCATCTTCACTTCCTTCTCCTTCTGCAGTCCCTGCCTGGCTTTCTCAGCGATCTCTTCAGATGGTCCATATCTGCAGAATATTGTCAGCAGTCATCAACATAATTGTTTTTACATAAGATGTTATTGTTTGATATTTAAGATGTTATTGATTGTTATATAAGCTGTTAGTAAAGACTGTTTTTTATCAGTTAGTCAGATTGTTTAATAATCAATGTGGAAATGACATAACTTTAGTGAGGTTTCAATAACACACTTCATGACAACAATAACGGCAGCTAAAAACATTCAATATTTGACTAGCTAGCCTGTGTAAGGGTGATATCATCACTTGGCATTTGAGCCATAATGTCGTGGGCTTATATCCCAGCCAGATAAACTTTGGTTTCCTTCCAAATATCAATAACTTTACACCATATTCTTACTAGCATTGTTTGTTAAGGAAAACTGAGAACTACTTTTTAACTTTATTTATTTGTTTTTAAATGCAAATACTGAAAAAAATTTGTAATAAACAATAAGTAATAATAAATGTAATGTTTTACTTACCTTTTACCAAGAATTGGTGAATATCTCAAGTAGTCAACATTATCTGAAGGAATTCCTCGCCTTTGGTTTTTGGCTGGAGAGTTCATTAACATGTCATTTTCTAAACGAATATGATAAAGTGTCGTAATAATAATAAATGGAATAGCTGGCGGAATAGCAATAACATAGCAATATGTTTTCTGAGATTTATTTTGGATGTATGTATATGAAACAAAAATGAAACTTCAAAAAAACTTGCGCAAAAGTGATCGGACTATAAGAATAGAGAGAGTTGTGAAAACATCTATTTTATGGATTAGTCTTTTAGTTTTTAGAAAAACTGTTTTCAAATTGATTATTTTCAACAGAAACTGGCTGACTAACATACCAACATACAACTGGCTGACTAATATACTATCACATTCTCTCATATGAAACCTAAAAACCAGCAGATGATTTTCTTACCTTCAAACAAAGAGGTTGACGTGGCGCTGATTACCAGGCTTTGTATCACAAGACAAACCAATGCCACTTGTGATAATTGGTCAAAGCGGGCCATTTTATTGATGGATAAGGTTGAAATGCTGACTCTATAGTGCTGCTCACTGAAGCAAACTGACTACACCTTTTCAACCGCTGCCTATATATGCATAAGGACAAGTGAACAGATCGATAAACAACCAGGAATATTAGCCAATCATGTGTGAGATAGCGCTGAGTCTGAAACTCTAAAACCTGACAACAATAATATAAAATAATGCGTATGAAACTATACAGAGGCAGCTGTTTCCTCAATGACTCTTAAATATTCTATTTTTTGTTTTCACCTTAAAAAATTGCATTAGAATTTGAAAACTTTTGTTTGAGAAGTTATAAATAATTGATAAGAATATTGACAAATTTAAAAGATTATGAGTGGATTTTTTCATAATCGATAAAAGCCTCTGGGACTGATAGCATGAAAAACAAAATGATTCATTTAGATTGTTAATTATTAAATAACGGTAATCAGTGACGTTTACTTCTATGAAGCAAAACTTTCCCACTAGTGACCTTACGTACTGACTTTATAATGGAATAACAAAAGTTGCTTTGTGTTTGCCAATATGACGTCAGAGAATTGAGATAAACTGTATAAAAAGCAATGAATCACAATAAATTTTGTTACCAATTAAAACTTTGGTGTTTTAAAAATAGTTTATTATACTTGAATTTTCACACCAACATTCATGAATATCTGGCTGTCGTGGCGTATCAACTCGCTACCATCGATGTTAAACTAAAGTCTTTACAAACTGCTATGAATGGAAACCTTTTTTAACTGATGTGGTATAAATAAATCCTTACATAATTTGTGTTGGCAATAACTGATAGAGCAAGTAAACTTATTCTCGTAGCGTTTAAATTGTATAATTATTAAATCTATTATTATTTGCACAAGTTGTTGGAGCAAACAGCAAAATTTTGGTACTAAATCTTTCTTTAAAAACATTGAATCAAGAGGCTAAAGTTTTTGTTTTAGCTCTCAGCAAATACGAAGCATTATTAGCAAAATTTTGAATTTTCCGTGCTGATTTTGTTTTTGACGTACTGAATATTTTGTGCATAAATTGTGACTAAAGCCAAGTTTTATTTTTTGCTGCGTTTATTCAAGAGTTTGTTCAATCTATTTTAATTAACACTGTGCCTGTGGCTTGTAATTGGATAGCGATTTTATCACAAGCCAAACCCACCTAACTCAGCCACCTTTATTGTGCCAGGGTTGTGCCGTCTAGAGTTCTATAACCTGTGGCTGAGACATTGGATCTGATGTCACGCAATCTCTCTTGTAAGATCATCTGTTGATGTAATTATTCAGTAATTGGATACTGGCTTGTGACACATTGAAGTCGCCATACGGAATAGACTAATTGTCTTTACATCAAATAGTCAAAGTCGCAGGCGGAATCTGAAATATCTGATATACGCATGTATTACTATTGGACCTAGATAACAACTTGTGATTGACCTAGTTCTGAGTTTCGTTCATTCCATTTATTTTGTTTTTTACGTATATTCATTCGTACACCGCTGGATCCACTTGTTTCCTATAATTTGTTGATTTTTGGTGTGACATTCATTTTAATACTATCAGTGTCTATTTTTCCATCTTATATTCTAATTCCAAGTCGTGAATTAATTAATTTAACAAAACTTTTTGGTGTAGGACAGAAAGTTGATGTTTGCCTGTTATTACGTTTGTTAATAATACCAGCTTAATTGTGGATGGATACAATGCTAGAAAATGTATCAAAATATGAGTGATAGTGAAACAAATTTATTGAACTTTTGCATACAAATATATATATATGAACTTCACTTGGACTAGTACTAAAATAATACATTTATTGTGGTAATAAATTGTGCAGCCAGCGATCTATAGTGTCTGGTTGAAAGATAAACCAACAGAGAGCTTACTGAAAAATATAAATAGTTTATTGAAAGTATAGAAAATGTCTAACATAGAGTTAAGAAATAACCAGAAACCAGCAATGGTTTACAAACAGAACCGGAAATGGATGACTACAGATGTTCACACATTAAAACTGCAGTTTGTCAACATTATTATTATATTTTGAAATGACTATGTCAGACTGATACCAGGTAACTTAGTACAACCCCTTTTCATAGAATAACCCCTTGTATTACATAATGTATGTTAATTGTTTTTATTATTATTTCATAATGAAGAAAATAATATTACTGTGTAGCACTCCGTAATTGGCTTTTCATGATATAACACAGCCACTCCTATTGGTTGGATCCTTTTGTGATGACGGGATATCCTCTTCTTTGACTGGAGGAAGGTCACCTTCTGCTTTTTTGGCAGCCTCAGAGTTCTTGGGCTAAAAATATAGAAAAGAACATAAGCAGCTACAAAAACTTGTAGCAATGACAACCAACTCAGTGAATGTTAGAGATCAATTTATGGTATCGGAAGCCACAACTTGTAAACTTGACAAAACAAATATAACAGAATTGCGTAAGAGATAATCGATGTAAGAAATGAATAAATAGAGGTAGAGTGTGCTAATCGCATGCTAAACAATAGCCTTAGAGACCCGCACAGCTATATTTGTAGACCTAGTGATAAGTTGACATGACGGATGACGACATGTTTGCATGATTCAGCAATTTGAAGTGCTTTGAAATTGAAACACTAAAACTGCACATATTATGTATAACGATCGCCTGGCGATTAGCTTAGTGATTGCGCGATTTTGCGTCTTTCATTTCCAGAGAAATCGCAAAGTAATCACTAGCATTTTATTTGAGGTTATGGAAATCGCTAGCGCGATTGCTCCACGTACATGTAGCTTAACCACTAATGCCCTTGTCGGACAAGCCAAAATATCATCTGTGTTCGTTGTTCCGTCACGCAGGATGGTACATCCAGCGACGGATGAAGCAAAACGGACATGATCGATGTGATTGGTTGATTAACCCACTTATTTACTCGATCAAACGATACGCCTATCGCTTCCATTTCCAGTCAGGCCCGTGTGGCATGCTATCCGTTGCCAGACTCTGGCTCTGGCTACGGAAGACAGGCTCGTTTGGCAAGCGCATAAGACACAATGGAAAAATCTGTCTTGAAATGATCTGCGAATTTCACTTAAAATTGCGGCTGCTGAGAAAATATTTATACCTTAAGGATATTCAGCATGCTTGGTGCACCTCTTGTGGGCTGATTCTCAGAGATTAATGCCATTTCTTTGTCATAAAGCCTGGTTCACATTTTCACCGATTGCTACTGCGATAGTGAGAATTGTCCTATCGCCGATAATGTGAACATGCAATACCGTTGTCGCCGCCATAACGCCGTTCTATCGGGAAAGTTTGGCAGTGTCAAACTTTTCTGACATCGGTGACATTACGGCGATGCATTATTGCAATGAGAACCAACGAACGCCATTTGTCAGCGATAGGTCTGAGTTGACCTATAAAAATTTAACCGCTCTAATTGCCATAACCTTCCACTGTTCACCAAACGACGGATAATAAATAAATAATAATCCGCCATTGACTTTTTATTGGTTTGTTTTCAGAAATTATAATATTCAAAAAGAAAGTTAGTTGAGACTCTGAATAAAGATAATATCTACACACCATTGCCGGGGAAGAAATGTCAGATTAGATTAATCTTAATTAAAAAAAAAGTAATAATAAACATAATAAATAAACAAAGTAATAATAATTTATTATTATTATAATTATTACTTGCTGTTGCTGTTTGCCATTTTTTATTTTTTTTGCTGCCAATTTATTTATTGATTGGAATGACTGTAACTGTTATCTGTTTTTTATTATCATCATTCTTGTTAATTATTACTAATTATTATTATAACTACTAATAAAAAATAAAAAAATGAATGATGTAACAATTAATAATTATTATAATAATTAATTATCCTGAGTTGATAAATAACAATTTATAATAATTGCTATCAACTGAGTGCAGCACATAAATGATGATGACACCCAATAGTAAATTTTTTAACATTTAAAATATTGAAATTCACTATGTTTGAAACTTGTTAAGAAATAATGAAAAATTAAGTACAAACAACATTATTATTGTAATAATAAATATTTATTATTAATAAGCTTAACACACACTTCAGTCAATGTTGTAAATTATTATTTTGGTTTTAGGTGGTGAAGAGAATTGGCCTAATCAACGAGTCTATATATCATCATGATGATCTCTGTGCTCCACTTATTAATTCAGCTTTTACCACATTTGCCAGAAATATCTCTGTGACTATCACCAATCACTGTGCGACTTTAAACTAAAATAATTTATCCACATATTTTATTATTGCTGTACCAAATAAGCAATAAATAATATTGAGCTTAAATTGTACTATAGTTTTTTATTATTATTTATAAATATACCAGTTGAAATTGCTGCTATATCACGGTTAATCACTGACTGCTAGTCGCTACCACTAAACTATGTTCTATTGGTTGTTGTGGTTTATAGGTCGAGCTTATTGTGAATGCTGTGTTGTCAGTGATAGCATCACTAACTGCTCCCGAATGTCAGTGGGCTGCATTCGGCGTTGAATTAGGATAATGTGAACATCATTTCTGTGATGCATCAGTGACACTGGTCACTGACAGTCCCTGATGCATCACTGACAATGTGAACCAGGCTTTACTTTATACTTTTCTAAGAAGGTGATGTCTAGACCAGTACACTTACAGGCTCGGCTTTGGTAGCTACGTTGGCAGCAATGTTAAAACACTTGTAGCTGTCAGGGGTCCAGAGAGCGTTGGGCGACGGTAGTGTAAACTGATCAGCTGTTACCAAACCGTATGTTGCCTTTACATCCAGGTCTGGAATTGCTTCTGGAACCTTCTGGTGGTATCTACGTAGAACAGAGTGCATATAGTACTCAGTATTTACAGTACATGGTATATGCTAAGTACATATTTCATACTACATTTGCTAACCATCACATTATAAACATATAACAGTATCCATATATAGAGACAATCTATACCATTATTTGTCATTAATACAATTATCAAAGTTTGAGGTTATATATTGTTGCATACCATAACATACCATAGTATACCCTAATAAACTGTTGTATGTATAGTGTTGTACACAATAAAATAGTGGTGTATACCATAAAATATTTTAGTATACCAATAATACTGCCGTGTACTGTAATATATTTTTATATACCAAAACTCACATAAACCCATTTTCCCGCTCGCACTTTGCTAGAGTATTTTTAACCACTTGACCAATTTTTCTAAAGAAAAGTTGTGTCTCAGGTCGGGCTGTTGTACCAGGCCCCTTAGCTGTTGAGTATTCTTTGGCTAGTGCTCCAGCCTTTTCAAAATCTACAAAAACACAAAATACAAGGCATAGAACACTAACATCTAAGGATATGTACGTGACAGACGATTGAGTAGGCTGACAGATACACTCTAGCAAGCTTATTACCTGCAAACAATCTCACTCAGGCTAGCTAGTTATACCAGGATTACACACAACGTCACGCAATGTTTCTAATTAAACCATTTGTAGACACTGCCAAGTTTGCCGACAACCAATAACACGAGCAGACGATTACTGCCATGTCTCAGATAAAATCATTATCATACAAACGCAACCAAGCTTGTGATATACAGACAAGAGCAGAATATTTGTCACATACAAGTTCGTCGAACAAACTGCAATGGAAATAATCAGATCGGCAATAAATCTAATCAATAGATAATAATTGTGTTCAGAACTCAGGGCCAACAAAAACTAGCTCACTGGATAAAAAAAATAATCCAGTAGCATTTACTTTTATTTTTCGTAGGTCGCGAATGAAACTGAACAATAAATAAATTGTAACGAGTGAGTCTAGTTTGTTCATTTTCATAGAACGCTTTTACACCCTTAAGAAATCAAAATCTACTAAATGAAAAGGGCAATTTCACAAACTATTTTAATTTATAGCGATGCTGTTTTTACTTTTACTTCAATAATTTTCAAATTGGAAGTTATCTTCTATATGATTTGCTCGATAATCTATAAGAATTTATTGAATGAGTATGACGTTCTAAACTAATGTCCGTTCCATACGCGACGTCTCGAATTATGAACACCTATTATTTTTTTTCCTCTGTTTGGCGAACACGTCACGAATACTATTAGTGAGTTTGCGAAAAACCCTGAATTATGAGTAAGCTAATGTAGGATGCGAGCCAAGTGACGAATCGACTACGTTTAGGTAAATGTGCACCGAATAGGTTGCCAAAAAAAATATTTTTTATTTTCATAGTGATTGCATCTTACACTTATTATTATAAACAACAACAATTATAATGATCAATGTGCATTAATTATTAATGTAATAAATAAAACAACCATAAAATAGTAAAAACAATTACTCTTGTATTTTAGTTTTCAATATATAAATAAATAATGCAGATGTAACTTAGTATTATTGCCACTGCATTGAGTGAGAGGAAGGAATTTGATCAAACTTCTTCGTGGGAGCATTCTCGGTAATGAGACGCTTGTGGCACTAAAATTGCCTCCAGTGTAAAAGAGGTGGCTTCATGCATCAAAGACAGACGTCCGTCAATATTGAAAACTGGCATACAAAATCTTACATATACGAGAGCTTTTATGTGTGGTGAGACGGATAATCTCTGATAATCTGGTCATGTGGTACCACATGACTTCTTTCACATAATCGTAAATGGTCTGGTTGCTCTTTCACAAAACTACTAATGGATGTTCGAGAGAATAAAAAAATTGGGAAATTTTTAATAAGGATTTGTTGATTGAATTGCCGTTGGTGTAATAAACAGGATGTAGCCGACAAACGCGTGTTGCAAATAGATGATAACTCCAATTAACCGTTACAACTCAAAAAGAGAACTTGGTGGCTCAAGTAACTAAGAATATAACTATATAAAATAAATTATTGCAGAGAAGTATGCCATTCCCTCACATTTGAGAAATAACAAAAACACGGCCATATACAACATACCAGCGATGCATATCATAAGTATACCACTTCATCACATAGCAAAACTTGGCTCAAGTATATCGCAAACAGGAAACAGATCATTTTCCGACACTTGGAAAGCGAAACAAACAAAGATAAGAGCAGTTTTCCTTCTTGTAGGACACATTCAATGTTAGTGTATTGATTAAACTGCCCACATTGTAAAGGTATAGCCAATGTCTCTCTCATACCGCACACATTGTAAAGGTATAGCCAATGTCTCTCTCATACCGCCCACATTGTAAAGGTATAGCCAATGTCTCTCTCATACTGACAACCACTCAATGAAACTCCTCACTCATAACATGTAATTGGAAAATTAAAAACGACATGGTTGCAGTTGTTAAAAAACAAGATGAGGTAACGAGAACCATCTTTAAATTGAACTAACATCGCGTTAGAAGACGAGAAAGCGAACCAGTGGTAGGGTGAGAGGGTAGGAGGGTGACTGGGGTGGGGGGTAGGAGGGTGACGAGGGTGGGAGGGAGACGGGGGTGGGAGGGATACAGGGGTGGGAGAGTGAAAATCAGTGAGAGGAAAAGGCAAGAGAAAGAAAGATAAGTGGAGAAGGGGAGAGAGAGAGAGAGGCCTTGATATGTGCAGTTTACAATTAACTGGTCCTTTTCAGTTTGCAATAAAATATATTCTCTTTGTTCAGCGAGCTCTTTCTTGACTCGAGTAAAAAATTTAACTATTTTTAAAACAAATTAATCAACCGCCTGATTATTTTTAATGCATTTTCACACCAAAACACGTGAATGCTGCAAATAATAAAGCACTGCATAAGCTGATCAGAGACAGCAACTGGTGTTTAATGTCACCAAATCTTCTATTTAGGAAACTATAGCCAAAGCTACAACTGATAGAAAAGAGGTGCTAGAGATTTTTAGCTGAGTGGGAACAAATTTGTGAGGAGACAACTCCACATGCTTCCTGTAGATAAATGATTACTCACGTTTGACACTCTCTCTGAGGCAACGGATAGCTTCACCACATTTGTCTTGAGCTAGCAGGTGCTCCCCATAGTATGAGAAGGCCTACAAGTATAATGGTTGTATTGTGCAATACTACATTGGTTGTGAGCTGTAAGCCGTGTTCACAGTATGCGATTCTCGTACGGGTGGGTGAAGTCTAAAATCAGCTCGCAAATATAAACAGCACATGCTACGATTACACAATCGGTGGCAGATTTCTTTTTCATCGGGCATTGATGGAGCTCTGTACGATTATCGGCCTGTCTAGCCAATCAGCATCCACATCACTACTTTTCAATTTAATACTTTTCAAGAAACTTGCAGCTGCTTGGTAATTGTTTAAACCCAATTTTCAAATAATTTTTTTATATATTTGGAACTTTGTTTTTAATATTTCCCCAATCAATCGCAAGCCTTTGTTATAAGCAAAGTATTTGAATGAGTAGCCTAATTATTATCAATATAATAAACATAACAACAAGTTCAGTGATTATAACAATAAATAATATTGAAAAAAAATATTATAATTTATCATAATTAAATATACTTGTAATTATCAATTATTTGCAATTTATTTCTTATTATTGATGAGTGAAAAAAAGGTATATTATCTATTGAAACATCTGGTAATATAAGATAAGCTATATTAAATTATCATTATTAGTAGTAATCATTAAACGTTATGTAGTGACCGATGAAATGCGCAGTCTTGGCAACTGTCAAGGCCATACAAATGTAAACTCTTGGAAATAATCGGGAGAGCAACTCCCGATTATGCCCTACAATCACATTGCCGAGAATCGTATAACGTGATTGTAGCTATAAAGTCGTCGGCTACTGTGGAAGAGAACAAGGGCAAACAACTCCACAAACACAATTGGTACGAGTGACTATGAGAGTTGGATAAAGCTCATCACTGCACTAACTGCTACATACTAATCATACTATACAACTATTGAATTCTGGGATATATAACACGCTGAGGGAAGAGACCAGGAGCTACCTACAACTAGCAGGGCTTCTTAGACCAATCAAATCACACCACTTTGATGCACAATCCAATCAGAATATGAGAAGCTGATATTAATCAATCAGAACTCAAAAACCTATTATATTAACCAATCAGAACACAAGAAGATGATAGATTAACCAATCAGAGCACAAGGAGATTATACATTAACCAATCAAAACACAAACACTGATATATAACCAAAAGACAATAGGCGCCTTCGGCTAAGTGAATGCGAAGTCACGATCGTGATGAATGGGCGAGTTCTCTTGTTTCATCGCATACAAAATAGCATTTCTTCACGTGTTGCTTCGCGAAAAATTTAGCGCTAGGGTTTTTGCAAAAAGAATGTTTGTTTGCAAAATTACGAGTTGTCTTTTCTTCATTTATTTGCTATAAAAACAGAACCGTCTTATGGCAATCAACATTTCCGTTTTGGATACAGCAACAGAAACAACAAGTCGTCATCAGGCAAGCAACAATTGTTGATGCAAGGCCATAATAACTATAATAATTTATCATGTCCAATATCTGTGTTTCACAGTACAATACGTTAGCGGTGCCAAAAGTCAATCGTCAATTTTTTAGCATTGCTTTAGCAGAAATAATTATTTATCATAATAAAATGAAACAAAATATTGTTTTATTATTAAATTTTCGCTCCTTAGCTTCTACAACATAAAACTATTGTAAGAGAAGACAACTCAATAAATTTATTTTTCTTCACGGCTACTTGTTCTGCCAGATTCGCATGCACCCACGTTTGAGAACGATTAAAAATCAGCCAAGATCTTCACGTTCACCAATGAGAATACAAAACAGGATACAAGAAAACTTACTGCTGATCTGTAGAAATCACTCTTCAAAGCCAAATATTTTTGCCACTTTCCGACCTCTTTTACATCCAATGACTTGAGGTTTTCCTCTACAGCAGTATATAGGTATTTTGTATGTTATAGCACAATAATTATATAATACGTATAAAACAACACATATGCTTTGTACTTGTACATACGTATAATATAATGTAACAGTATTACACAAAAGTTCTCAACAAATAGAGAACACAACTCCAAGATTTCTATACAAATGTGTCTAAAGATACACCCTATACAGATGGTTGGTGGTTGCTGATTGGTGGGTGCCATTCAGAGCAAGCTTATCACAAACCTTATCACAAAAGATAGAAAATGGCAGAACTATTCTAAAATGAGCCCACTTTACAATTTCAAAATTATATTGATGTCTACTTCACAAATTACATCTGACACAATATCTTGCCACGATTTGACTGGGCAGAGGACTACTAATAATTTGACTCATTAAAATTGCATCCGTCGCTAACGATTCGCACGAAGAGCCAAGGACGGTTGTATTTTCCAACAAATCTACGAGCTCTACTATCACATGGTATCTTTCACTGACAGCCAATTGAGGCCTGGCATTTTGGATTCAACATAAAAATTTCAAATGCTGACAATTAGACCATCATTTGTTGTATCAGTACCGCATTAACCAGCTTTCTCAGTTAAACCTTACCTGTATTTACTAAAGAAAAGCAATTCCCAAAAAAAATAAAGTAACAAATTTGTCTCAAACTGCTGCTGTTACGATTACAAAATCAAAAATACCAACTCAGAGAGAAAACAAATCACTAGCCTAGCAAACAAAGATCACTTATAGCCTAAGTGAATAAAGTAATCAAAGTGTGGCCAACTGCCTTTGTCATCTGATCCTCTGGAACCCAATGCTTGAGCGACTACACTATCTTATAAGAAAATGGCTCATTTTCAACAGCTACTACCGCAGCAAATTGACACAATAAAGCTAAAAGCTCAGAATGTCTCCTGGCTCTCTGGGAATTTTAAACAAAAAAATTTTATTTGAAGAAAAGTAACAAGGGCCGAAATACAGCGCTTATATTACCACTTATATTATAAAAAAAAGTGAATTACAAACTATTTTTCATTCAACTTTCATATCAAATTTTAAATAACAAACAACTTATAAATATAAATACTAATAACAGCCAACAGCTAATCATAGAAAAGTAATCTCGTAATAGTTTAAATAATTACAATAACATAAATATTCGCGAAAATAATTATTTTTTACGGTACCAATGAAATCAATCATTTTTTTCAAAATGAGCATACTATTTATTTGAGATTATTCATAATTCACTTCAGAGTAGCCTATTACGGGTTTTTGTTATTCAGTCAGATTTTTATGAAGAGAAAAAAATAATATTAAATAGTATGTAAAATAAATAAATAACAATGCGGATTAGCCTGTTCCTTCTTCAAATCATGCATTGCTGACTCACATCAGCAGCAGCACCCTAACCACAAACACCAGTTTCAAAGAGTAAATACTGCACTTTAAATAATATTAGTTACCAGTATCTCAGTAGAATTGTTCCAGTTATTTTATTATTATTTTGTTTATGCTACAAAACCAAGTGGCACTTCAATATTTCAGGTGTCTACCATATATATGATAACTACCGCGACTGTGCGCCCTGTATACCGTTACAAAAGGTCACGTAAGCTCACTGGCCTGAAAGTGAACATTTTTCCAGTACAGGGCACATAATCTTTAATAAATATATTGGCACACATTTCCATATCCGGTACTGCTCAATAAAGAGTTATCCCCCCCCCCAAAGGGGAGGGAAAGCAGGGGCACACAACTCACAAAGACACATAAAGTGGTCTACAAACCTGCCAACTTGAAGAGTTTAGAAGTCTCTGCACAGAGCCCAGCTATGAGATTGGGTGAATGCTTTAGTTCTATGGCTCTCGCAATTGTAACTTCCTGTGCCTCACCTTGTGATTGGTTTAAATATGCTTCAAGTACCCGTGAATCAAGATCAGAAGCTGGCTCGGCAGGCTGTAGAAGTCGTGTCACCTGATCCTGTGAGATGACAAAGAGAGAGGTATTTATACACCTAATATGAACAAAGAAGGAACTTTACATACATAAGCTGACGATGCGGAATTTTATATAATACAAAACTGATGATGATATGTAATGAGATAAGCAATTGATGTTTTAGTGACTTCTCCCATTAGAGCTCACTGCCAACACTCCTGAGATGCACAGAATAAAGTATTATTGGTAGGAGAAACAAGTACAAGAGAGTTAAACATCAACCACTTCACTTTCACGTAAACTAGTGATATGAAGGAATAATTACCATTTGAAGCGATTTATTAATGCAAGAGAAGACAACTAGCGGAGCAACCAAACAAACATATGAAACCTTTTTCCAGACAAGTGCAAACAGTCACAACAACGATTGGCAGCTCTAATTCTAGATATATTCTCGAACAGTTACCTTGATATAAGTAAATACCCCAGCAGCTCTCTTCAAGCTGGTGTGTATCTCCTTTGCCTCCTCCATGCTCGGACTACAAGCAGACCAATGGGAGAGTAGACTTTAGGATCCAATCACTAAATGGTATCAATGAACAAGCAGCGTTCTACTTACTCATCTTTGCCGGCACACTTCGAGGCATGCTTTGTATACCACAATCCAATGTTGAATGCCATGTTAAGCAGCTCAAAGACACTATCATACTGTTCTCTACAACATGTAGACAACACCTGCTACACATGTAGACAACACCTGCTACACATGTAGACAACACCTGCTACACATGTAGACAACACCTGCTACAACATGTAGACAACACCTGCTACACATGTAGAAAACACCTGCTACACATGTAGACAACACCTGCTACACATGTAGAAAACACCTGCTACACATGTAGACAACACCTGCTACACATATAGACAACACCTGCTACACATGCAATGTTATTTATTTATCTACCGACGGACACTAATGTACTGCTATAATTTAACAATAATGATTAATCATTATAAAACGTACAACCTACAATCAATTTAGTTTATTCCACACACTTACTGTGGGGTTTGTCCCTTCAGTGTGTGTGTCCATCTAAATCTCAGCCCGTGTCTTACTTTACTAGAGTCAGTACCGCCACTCTCCCCCGAGTCTAAACTAGTAATGAAACCATGGAGCAATGCTAGGTACTTTTCCTGGTTGCTTTCTATTGAAGCAATGTCTCTACCAGGATCACTTAATGCATTCAGCAGGTCCATACGGGCTTGCCTCGCCTCCCTGCAAGTAACAAACAAACAAATATATAAATCTTCTGTTATTGCAAAAAAATATAAACAGATAAATTTATCAGGAAAATGCTAAACTTTCACAAACCGAAAGGACGCAAACAACATCATATATTTCTCATTCTGTATCTTTTAAATGAATGTTCTAACCTTTTCAGCTTTGAATCCAATTAGTCATAATAATAGCATAAAAACCCCAATTTTCATCAAGCTGACGGAGAAATTTATATCAATACACCTAATTGACCTAACAACATGATGGTAACGATACAGAAATGTATGCTTTCTTTTAAATATTAAAGCCTTTAAAATTCTATCGTTGTTTTAAGAATTATTCATCATTTCAAACCTAAATCAAAATTAAAAATAATATAGCGTCACCAAACTCACACAAGCGTTGCATTTATAAGGATGAAGCGTTGAAATATTAATTTTTCCGCACGGCTTATTCGTGGGTTACTAATTCTTCAATAGCCTGGGGCGACAGGCTGCTAGAAACCAAGTTTAAAAAGAGATGAATAGGAAACACTAGTGCTGACAGGTTTAGCCAATCGTTGCACTGTTTACATAGCTGTGGATTCAAAAAATACTATTTTGAAGTTGCATTGTAAAATGGCGATATGCCAGGGCGCCGTGGGACCTTAAGGTAACTAGTTCATGATACCCTATTGCCCTATTTGGTATACTATTTATTATTACAGATTATTTACATCTGAAGGTATGAAAATAGATTTAATAGTAGCCCTTTCCAAATGAAAACGTAAATTTTTATATATATTGTAACAAAGCTAGCTACCGCTGAATTACCAGGCACGCATGTTTAAACGTCACTGATTCCACTTTAATACAATACAACAACAGTAAGGCATAGAATTATCCGCTGTGAGAACTAAAGCAAAGTAATTTTGGTGTACAGAGTCAGAGAGAGTGTAATTTTAAAAACATATTTTTTCAGCAACCATCAGTGTGAGAAAAAAAGTTTACCACTATTTTGATTGCAAGATATCACTCTACATCATGATATAACTTTGAGTGTCCAAAGCCTGATTTCAAAAAAAAACTATCTGCACTGGCACAATGTTTTGTGTTGAAAAGAGAAAGTACTAATTGTTATATAATAATATTAATTAATAATGATAATGAATGAGTGAGTGTGAGGGGAAATGATGAGTGAGCTTCACTGCTAATGTAATAATAATTTTCGTAGTTCGTAGGAGGTTGGTATGATCATCATCTATCTAACAATAAATACTAATAATAATAATTAATAATAAATGTATAAATAAACAGATTAGAACATCAAAAACTCTCAAGCTTTTTAAAAAAGCCTCTAAATCCTTTCTACTTAAACATGAAGATTGAATTACTAATGCACTATTATTACACGCTCATATTTTACCAACAATGCAATGCTCTTTCTAACAACTCTCTTTCTCCACAAGTTTCTGGTCTCATTTCATTCTTCAAGTGATCTGGCCTAGTAACTGATGTACATATCCTTTCTGTAAATATTGTTGTATACATCTGTTAAAAAATTTTTTTTTTTTTTTTTTTTTGTTGTACATTTAATCTGTATGTATAACGACATTATAGCATTGCTGTCACCATTTCCTTCCTATATTTAAATTATAATATTGTAAAATTTTTCTTTCATTTTTTGCCTGGTTATTCCTTTTTTTGTGGTATCTTATGGAAAACATGACATATTTATGACATGATATTTTAACCACATTAAATAAAGTCAATGAATAATAATAATAATTTATTTTTCAATTAATTAATAATAATAAAAAATAATAATAATGATAATAATATAATAAATAAATAGTAATTATAATAATTATTATTATTACTATTATAAATAATTAATAATGATGATAATAATTATTTTGAAAATTATTTTTATAATAATAATAATAAATAATAATTAATTTAATTAATAATAATAATTATAATAATAAATATAATCACTGCAAAATCAGAAAACTAACATTATATAGATCAAAAGACTCTTATATTTTTAGAAATACAACTCTGCAATACTTACAGACATATTTTTTGAGGGGTTCCAGTTTGGGAAGCACTCTTAAAATCAAAATTTTGTATGGCAGTTGCCTTGAGAGGATTTCTGTGAAACCAGTGGGCCATAGCGGAAATGATTAAGTTATTGCATAGTGGCGAGTCCAGTATTGGACTCAGAAACATGTGATTTAGACCGTTTTGTGCAACTGATCCTCACTTGATATTTTTGATTCAAGTTCTCCATTAATCACGATTATTATTACTCAGTATTCACGGTCTATCAATTTTTACCAAAGACTTGTCCCCTCTTTCTTTGTAGTAAATTCCGAAGCATTTGATTGGACAACATCAAGTAAAGCCAAAGCAGACTTTGTTTTTGTGACCTCAGAAAACAACACGGTTGCTTATTGAATTGAATTGAGTAGAGGAGAAGGCGCACAACAACAACATGGCCTCAACACAGGCAGGCAACTGATATCTCTGTAGGTTCAACATGCTATACAGGATCTGGAGAGAAAGTCACCACCTCAAAGTGTAGCCAAAAGCAGCTTACATCCAAAAACAGGTACAACAACAGCATGATGCTAGTGAAGTGATGATGATGATGAAATACTGATTATGATATTGTTATTGCCGCAACTTTGTAATTGAACTATTATTTACCCAATTACAGGTCTTTTTCTATAATATAAGTAAGTATTTTAATGTGCGATGTTTATTTTTCTAGGGATTCTGTTATATTAATACAGTAGTATAGTTTTGTTGACAAACAAACAGTGATGATTTGATAATCGGAGTTGCTAATTGAAAATTTTTTCCATGTGAGTGATAAACTTCTTAGTTAGTACTAGTACTACTATTTGTATACTAGTAGCAAGTATCAATATAAAAAAAATGTAATCAGCGTCATCTCATCAACAGGATAAATGTCTTTATTTGTTATTACCAGCTAGTAAACAATATTTTTAGTTGTAATGAAGTAGCTTGTAAACACATGCAGCCAACAGCCATGTCTGCATTGTCTGCTCTAGCAGACGGTGATTCATCGACAAACAGGCAGCAGAAGAAGGTCCAAATCACTTGTTATAATGCTCTGAATGCCTACCTTGACTCCGGCAGCAGTAAGCCCGGTGAATGACATTAGACACCAATGGCTGACAATTTGCAAAGATTTACAATTCCTCTGTGTAGTGATTTCACTGGCTTAATAAACATTTAACAAAAAGTTTATTCATAACATAACCTTAGATTTGATTATTATTTCTATTGGTTTTATTAGATTCGTTTGGATATTCTGTGGCTAGTTTGCACTCACATTACTGTAAATTCCAGGCTTCCATGATCGCTCTATACCGTTCCAATGACGTTTGTGGGAAGGGGTGTGGTTTATTATTATGGCGCAGTTATATAACTGGGAACCAGCATATTTTGTGGTGTAAAACCATTAGCGGTCTATACACTGTCGTCTGTGACCGCAAAATATCCAGCATAATTATTTTTCTCTGTGTATGTTATTTATTGCAGTGCAAAGGTACTCAATTTTATGCACTTGTAATAAAATTAATAATGCCCTACTTTTTTGTTGAGAAGATGTGTTACAACTGTCAATGCAGGTATTTAATGTATCATATAGTTGGTCACCCTGGCAAGGCCGCTGGGAAGCTGAGTAGGTATGTGAAAATAGCAACTGACATTAAGAAAATGTCAGTTGCATGGCTGTGTGTGTGGGCCATACACTTGTCATTTCAACTATGAGACCACACAGTATGAAATAATATCAATACATACATTTGTATCTAATATCATACAAGCTTTGGAAAATATTAAATTGTTAATTTTTTCCTATAAGAGTACAAAACATTTATGCAGAAATATTTGGTTGTATAACAGTACGAAAACATATATTGTTGACAAAATTGAAAAACAGTTATGTAACTGGGATGCAAAGTGTGAGTTGAATTCTATTATCTAAGGATAGTCAGTGAAATATGACTGAATTATCAAATTTTGCATTCACCTTCGAGGTCTTATAATACACAATTTATTTTTATGTAATTTGCTCAGAAAAAGGTCGATAAATAAATTAGGCATTGGTATGATTACTTTGGAGAAGGTGGTGCCGTTGTCACTGTCCGACAGCGCCCCAAACCACTGTGGCATTAGAGTATAATCTTGTTTGGTTTACAGACACCATTCATTCAAACAATCTATTGCTAAGCATCTGCTTTTTTGTGGTAAACTTGTGGCTTTTCTAATACAAAAAAGAAAGAGGTCCAGTCAATTAGGGAGCTGCTCGGCTAAAGTTTGTTAGCTTAGGCAACATCTGTCATAATATTTCGAGTGGGGTTTGTATCATAAGCCCCTGCTATACAATACTCTTCTTGCGGTTACATGAACTGTGGCTATAGCTTTCTGTTTCAATAAAAGGGGTGTACAGGTGCCCCCTCGTTTCCTGTTTACTTATCAACAGTTTTGAGAAACCGATTACTTGAATTTTCCTTAACGGTTGGTGTGAATTTCTCTGACCACACTAAATTTTCACTAATACGTTAATATTTATATTTTAAACAATAATATAGCTAGACGCATAATTTGATAAGCTATGCGCTTAATGAAATAGACGCAGAATTAAATCCACCACTGGCAAGTATTTACCTAACTTGACCAGTAACCGCAGACCTCAAAAACACTCTTAGACAACTGGTAAGAAAGAGAGCCTATTGTCTGCACCTCTATGTAATTCTACACATTGCGGTGCAAGTTTTGCTTGTTGGGGATTATCTAGCCATGAATTAATTACAATCGCTGCTACTATCTTTTATCAGAAATTTAAAATCTTGTTTATCTCTTTGGTCGAGTGCAATTAGCCAAAGTCTTTGTATTCTTGTTTCCTAAAACTAATTATGCCTCCTGGTGTGACTCTCAAAAGAAAATTAAATAGTATAAAATATCTGAATGTTTACCTCTTGCTCGGTGAAGGACCATTATTTTCATACAGTTTTTTTCTCATACAAGCACTTCATGCGAACTTGTAATGTTCATGAATATATGCCAAGTATTATTATGCAATTCCTTGCACAATGAAGTTTTGTAATATTTATTGTGTATTAGTACATGGTTGGTAGCTAGTACTTGTTACTCTATCACACCATGTGACCTTAATTTACCCTGTTGAACTGAGAGAACCTTTGCATTTATAGCCTCAGAATTGATATTGTGATAAGGGCTTCATACAAAGCTTATTATCAATCGGATCATAAAGATTTGTTGGCTAAACTGTTGTACTGGTCACCACCAGCTTCTATTCCATATAAATAATCGTTATTATGTAATTCACTACATGAAATATAATATGATAAGCGCTGTAACTGCTAAAAAAATATCATTTCTTCTATTGTAAGAACACTTTTGCTGGAGAAAAAACACTTCCACTGATGTTATGTACGTATTTATGTCACTCATTTCCTCAGGTTTGCACTAGACGTCTACATCCGCGACAGAGGAAGTTCTATCAACTTACTGTCTCACATATTTTATTGTGACCGCAAAGAGTAATTTATTGTATCAAGCGCTTGATATTTCTTTGTTTCTATACGTTATAATTTTTTTAACTTGCATAATGAGTTCCTAGTTATTATTTATTGTCAGATATTATCAAATAGTGGGAAATATCAGTTATTGGGATTTCAACAGAGATATGAACTGGTAGGAGAAGTAGGGGTGAATGCGTCGTCTAGAAGGGACCCATTAGCTCATTATCTTGATTTGATCTGCATTTCTAGCTGATATATCAGTGTTAACGTACAGTAGACTTACACTGCTTAAACCTAAGTGTATTATTATTGTGGTTTCTTTGTTCTCGGAGGTCTCAAAAAACTTGTGGTAAACAAGGCCGCTCTAACAAAATTGTTATTGGTCATGGGTGAACCACAATATTCAATGGGGCATTGCTGCAGTACGATACTGGTGCATAATTTGATAGCGGTCTAGCTAACCACAAATTAGCTAGAATATGAGGCCAATATAGGCTGGGCTATTACTGCAGCAGGTAACAATTTACACAACATCAAACACATGCATGAATAACTAGAAAACGTGGCTGCATTGTCAACATCGTATCAAATTTGTTGTTTGAGTAATCGGCAATGGGCTGTTTCGAGCCTAAAAATTGCGTCATACAAAATAAGATAGCGATATGTTGTTTATGTAATGTATTGAGATGGAATACCCTTGATAATATCGTGATCTACACGGCATATGTAATACCCACAATGCACATATATTAGTTGTGAATGTCCATTTGGGTAATGTACTAGCGAGCTATCTCTCGTTGGAATTTCTCTCAAGTGTATAAAACATTGGCTTTATTATGACGATATTCAAACAAGCTTTTACTCTAAGGGCTTTTTTGTAGGAGAGATGGAGACGGCGATGAGAAACGTATCCATCAACGACAGGACCACACCGTCAATGAGTCCAATAATCAAAACTGAACCGTCTAGTCTTCAACAACAGGCAGATCAACTGATGCAAGATCAACCATTAGATTTCTCCACCAAAGTCAGAGTACAGAGTGTTATAGAGAACCCCGAAGACACCTCTCTGCGAAAAGTCAGCAACGATAGCGCCATTGACTGCTCTGATGACGTACTTGATGACAACAGACCGGCAGCTCCTGAGTTGGCTATTGAGAACCAGTCACAGCCATTTCCTAGTCAAAATAGAATTCCGTCAATGCCTATGCCAAACATTAGTACATTTTTACCTCAGTCGTCTTCTTCTGTTGGTGCAATGGGGATGTTTTATCCTCCACACCCAGTTTTTCCTAACTTTCTACCACCTGGTTTTACTGCAGGGCCAATGTGGCCCAACCCTATGGCAGCAATGCTACAGCAACAGGAAGTCGCCAGGAAGATGCTATCCAACTCGGGGAAAAGCTCTTCTGCCGCAACACCGATACATACCGGATTAAAACCACCTTTTGGAAATAAGCAGTCACTTATGAAACACGAAACACCGCTTTTAGGGCCAGGAGGACGACCATTTCCTTCAATGCCTCCCTTTTCAAGCGCCCCAAACCTCAGTAACATTCCAGACCCAAATATTTTAGCTGAAGCTATGAAAAGCCATGAAGAGATGTTTATTGCGTATAAGCAGCAGGTAAGCATACCTTGGGGGTCCACTGTTGACCTCTCTCTAATCTGTACTGGACCTCCTCAGTGCTTTACTGCTTGTGGTTGGCCCAGGTATTCTAATACAACACTAGTGATTGGCTAGCTGGAAAGATATATGTCTGATTTGACTTGAGTTATATGATATATTACGTCTACACATTTAACCACAATCTATACTATATCCTGTTAAATATACACTACAACGGCATTTCTGTTTCCAGCTGGTTAAACTGTTGGTAAGCCCTTTTCTTATCCGTATTATGTGTCCGCACTCTCTTGGTTGCATACGTCTCTTATTAAAAATGTGGCTTTCTCATATCTTGCTCAATCAATAGTTCTAGCTCCACAGACACTGCAGTTGGAGTATTCAGAAAATAGTAACATGTCAAAGCAAGCTGCATGGAAACTAAACCAATTGAAATAGATTGCCAGACTTTATAGACAGAAAATACATGTGGCATGATTTCAGTTGATAATAAATTAGACATAAATGTCAAGGTCATATCTTGTAAGATATTTCCCTTTCACAAAAAATCCATTTTTTTCAGATGGTAGGCCTACTTGGACCATCATTAGCTGTTTCTTTGTTTGAAAGAGATCTGATGGGCATAAACAGTAGTTTATAGGAGCAAACGAATTTATCTGTGGTCAGCTAATTTGATCTGCTTCATTATTGATAATAGCCAGCTGGCAGTTACGAGACGTCTCACTCCAACATTACTTGTTTTTTCTTCCATGCTTAAACACTTTCACAGGATTTGAACTTTACATGGGGCGGTGCTGCGCTTCCCCGTATCTTCTACGGCTTATGACATAAATAGTTGTATCGTTTGTTAAGATTCTCAGTCAAAAAGCTGCTGAAGAAGCCAAAAAAGGAGCCAGACGCCAAGCATCATGCACGACTACCAATGGGAGCCATTCCGCAATCTCAACTCACAGCAATGGAACATCAACTACTGCTTCCTCTGAAACCTTTACCCTTTCTCAGATCAGCGAAGACCAGACATTTAACTCTCCCCAACTTCCATCCGCCACTGTAACCTCAGATCTCAAGTCAGCAGAAGGTAGCACCAATGGAATCAGTTCAAACAGAGACACTCAGGCTTCTTCGTGTAAGTGTTTGCTAAAATATGACTCTACAGGATATTTGAAAGCGCAGGTAGTTTTGGTATGACCCTCTTCCCTGGTATACAAAAAGGTCAAACAAAAACATCAAACGTTTTCAAGTTCCACTCATAAGATGTTAGTCAACAGTGGTTTTTGATGTTCTGAATTAACCTTTCAACTGATTGATGTTGGGTTCTCTTTCAAGAGGTGGTGGTATTACCTAAAGAGGCTTTGTCTATCCTTTTGTCATAATCTGTTAAAGGTTTGTTGGTGGTTACATAAGCCACAGGGCGCATTAGGAACATTTCATTTCACTGTATTCTAAATTCTTCATACATTCAAGTACTGGTCTATCAAACAAAAGGCCATTTTGTCAAAAACTTCATCTCTTAGTCAACTGTACTTTACCACAACTCCATAACACAATGGTGAACAACAGGAGGTTTTGTAGCGATGGCTGACTGATGTCATAAGTGGGTTAGTGTGATGTATATACATTGATTGTTTCATCGCATGCCAGCATGAGCAGTGGCGCTAAGCAAGATGGCCTTTATTTCTTATGTTCTGACTACAAACTAATTCCCTACGCTCTAGAGTAAACAATTAAGAACAACCACAATGCCTCATTATGACCTTGATTTAATGGCGAGAGAGAAACAATAGGTTTGAAGTAAACAGGTTAGTCTTCAGCGCAACTTGTCATCTCAGCCAGCGCTTCGCCAGCGATTGTCAGCTCAACAGCTTGGCGTGCTTCAGCTAATTAAATTGGTAATTCAGTGTTGTTTTCATTTTTGATCTCTTTCGCTCAATTATTTTTTATTCGCAAATACATGACTTTAATGTAATCAAGCCTTTTAATAAACTTCAGTGTAGATATGGCGCTTTTTACAGCGTCAAACAAGAAAACAAATCTTGTCTTTTACTCCAATTCATTACTTCGTGCTTGATGTGGTTTACATTTTCGCTAATGTTGTTTGAAAACTGACTTGTAAGTTTGCTATTGGAAGTCAGCGGGCATTTACAACTAAAAACTTCCTTTCCACCTATCAGAGGGGGTTGATGAGTCCTTCTAATGATCGACATCACCTAACTTGTTGTCTACACACTAAACAGTGCACTGTTACTGTCCCCAAAATGTAATCTTGTATGTTTTAACTGCCGCACACATTAAATGAAGTGTTACACTTTCAATTCAGCTGATGACGACAAGCACTCGGGGAGCAGTGGATCGGTCGGTGAAACTGGTACCAACGGTATCGGACACACATCTGCTGCCAACAGCAGTGCCGGGCCTTCTCTGCATTCGTCAGATGAAAGCTTACAGACCAATGACAGCCGAAGGTCACTTACGCCAGCTCACTCTAGCAATGGAGAGCTCAACGATATTACCGGTATGTCAAGGTCACTTATGTTTAATCAACCACCACTAGGTAGAGATAACTTCGAAACTAATTTCAATCCATTAGTCGCAGTGTTTGTGGGTTTTTTCTTTCTTTGCTTGAAAAATGGAGCATGAGCAAATGGGGTGCAGCAAGCTTGAGGTCATAAATGTATAGTTGCCAGGAAGGCTGCTTTTTCATCGTACCTATAAAATACAATAAAGACAGTGGAGGAGACTGGAAATGCACATCTTAAGGCCATTTTCCATGAAACTAATCAGCAATCAAGTAATTATTTGCAGATAATTACTTAAATTATGCAAAATACAATAAATTGGTGTGCTCATGCGTGTGCTAATGCCCAGCGCCATGACTGTCGTTTGTTTGTTTGTAGGAATGAGACCGAGGAGTATGACGCTGCCAACGCAATCAGACAGTAGAATGCTGTCGTACTCTCCCTCACCCTCGGTCTTGTCTATGGGAAATAACAGCAGTGGACCCGGAACTCCCAACTCAAAGAATGACCGAGGTTTTAGAAAGAGAGCACGCACGCTGCCAGATGACCAAAAGGTAAAAAAGCAAAGCGTGAGTTAATTACATAACCCTCTCAGAGTGTTAGTAAATGAATGAAACAGCTGTTTTTCGTAGCATTTATTTTTGAACGAAGAACAAAACAAGTTTTGGTGCATAAAATCAATTGGAGGTCATGAGCAGTTTTATTGCTCGCTTGAACGCGTTATGAAATATGGAACTAAATAGATGGTCCAAAAACTAAAATAGAATGATCACTCTCGCGCAGATCATTTTCCTTAGGACCATCACTTCAGATCTTTTGCAGATCTTTTATGCATCGAAGGGTCACAATCACAACAATAGAAAAAGAAGAACTTTAATGCCCGAGCAATAGATTATAATTGACACTGAAAAGACAACTCCCAATCGTTTAGTTGTATTAATAGATTTTCCCAAATTTAGTTATTAGCAAAATTTATCATTTTTTCATCAACTCGTAACATTTGTGACAGCAATTTATTATCTGTACGCAGGACGAAGCATATTGGGAGAGAAGAAGGAAAAACAATGAAGCTGCCAAAAGGTCACGAGATTCTCGACGAGCAAAAGAAGATGAGATTGCTATTAGAGCGGCATTCCTAGAGCAAGAGAACATCAGGCTGAGGCTGGAACTGGCAGCGCTTAAAACACAGACAGCGAAGCTACGGTAGGATTCCGTCTTCCTTTTCTTCCAGATTCAATTTAAGTGATATACACTAAAAGTTTCGGTAAAGTATGCTTCACTAACGTAGCCAGAGCTATACAATAAATAATTAATTTATTGTCCAGCCTATTTTGGATTTGGGCTTATCTCTGTCGCTGATTCATTCAACAATAATCATTAGTCATTTTGTTGCAAATTAATTTTCAGTTGTTATCTAAAAATATGCATGGATTTGTTTCCTGATAAACTTTGTTATTGGGTGATTGTTATATAAACGGAGGTCACCAGTTGGTGACAAAAAAGTCATTGCGTGATCATCTGATGTGAGTTTGATTTATGTGGACAACAACTATAAACATTGGTTGCTCTTATCTCATATCTGTTGTGGTTTGGCTGTGAACAGGTTTCTTTCAATTTTACTGCCAATTTTGAAAGTTCGTAGCAATGATATCACCGCTATCAAATGAGCTGCTACACAATTTTATTGCTCAACAAACAATGTGAAATCTCCAAAAAAAAACAGTTGCAAAATTATGCAGCGCTGTTTTGCAAAACACTGACCTAGGCCAAAAACTTGACAAAACGGGAGTAAAATTATTTGCATAATTTTTTGATAAGTATCAAGTTCATTAGCATAACAACTTGAATGTGTAGAGTAACAACTTGAATGTGTAGAGTAACAACTTGAATGTGTAGAGTAACAACTTGAATGTGTAGAGTAACAACTTGAATATGTAGAGTAGCAACTTGAATGTGATTTAGGAGTGAGCTGGTGATATTCCAAGGACCAGAAGACCGTGGTGCGGGACCTGCAGCGAGATCAACTGATGGTTCATGAATCTAGCAACGGAAAGTGAGAAAAACGTATCCGCTGTGTTAAGATTTGTCTCATATCAAAGATGAATTATTGTGTTCATCATCATTTCAATTCACAGTTACTGACCGTTAGCCTCTCCAGCAGACTTTTTGTCGTCGGATGTCCAGATGACTGCATGAGACCAAAGTGAAGCTCATGCAATTTTGATTATATCATTCTGCTGCTTTAGTCACATGTCATATGATATTATTTATGTTCTATACAAAGTGCAATTGCAAGTGCTAATGACAATCT
Organism: Cryptosula pallasiana; assembly: GCA_945261195.1. Classification (NCBI taxonomy): domain Eukaryota; kingdom Metazoa; phylum Bryozoa; class Gymnolaemata; order Cheilostomatida; family Cryptosulidae; genus Cryptosula; species Cryptosula pallasiana. Next base: position 31,875,615 of record OX183130.1, read on the forward strand.
ACTATACTCAGTACGGCAGAATGAGTGCCCGTAGTTGTTAGTCTTTTATCTCTCATATTTTGATATAATCTCTGTTGATGCTCATCAGTCATTATTCTAAACACTTTTTGGCAGCGCTAAAAACAGGAACCTAAATTGCTCGAGTAGTAAATTCCCATTTGACACGACAGTAATGTTCTTTGTACAAAGCTGCACGTGTAGCAGGGCATTTCTATTCTATGTTGTTTTATACTTCATGCAATTACTACATACCTTCCTGTCAATTTAGTCATCGCATTATTTCTACTCTTCGGTAGACACATTTTCATAGGCCTTTGTTCTATACTACCTTGGGTAATTGTTAAGTTTTTTTTTTACTTATTGTATATTTGGTCAGCAATCGAGTTATAACTGTATCTGAACATATCTTTTTGTATTGTCAGTTTTCGTTAAGAATCTTTTACAAAGTGTGCCATTCAATCCCAATACATTGATGAGAGTTTCATTGCAAGAGATTAAATTATTTATTAAATAATTAAATAGGTACTTTCATCCACCCCATGAGGTGGGCAAGTTTTACATTTAAAGGTTTTCCAACGCATGCCGTCTTAACTTGTCTCTTTTGAGAAACCGATGAAATTAAAATGCAATATATTTCTTTTAACAAAATTATTGTAACAAAACTTTGGTTTCAATAATATTTCTGTGGGATGACAAACCGAATATTAATAATTTGTGAATTAGTTAGGATTTTCAGTTGAATCGGCATGAAATGATATTAATCCAAATGAAACCAAAGACACAGCGAAGCGAAGTATTACGAAAACCAACAAAAGAATATTAACTTTTTCACTGGCTAATTCTTCCCTGAACTGAAAAAAAATAATTAAATGACTCGCAGAGGGGTGGTTTAACCACAAAATAAACATCTCTGTTCACCACAATCGACAAAAAGAAACAATGGACCAACTCTTTAAAAAGATCTTAAAGGTTTTATTGCGAGTTCGTGCCCACATATCAGACAACCGGAAGGTTTTATTTGTCCATGAATGATTGATGGTATCACACCTTGGGACCACCGCCCTAACACTGGACGTCACACAAACTTCATACCTATATCATATACATTAACTCACAGACTGTTATTAAAAAGTAATTTATTTTATGATCTAATAGCCCTCCGCAAAATAAATCTCAAATGACCAACACATAATATTGTTTGGTTCACTGATTTTCTACAGCTATCCATCGCCATAGCAACTAAAGAAGAAATAAACATTATGATTGCTTAATGGCTAAAATGTGATAGTTGGCAGTTTGTGTGACAAATAAATGTATAGGACTTTTATTTTCCAATTAAATAATTCATTGTTAACTCACTCAATCCAACGACTGGTCTGCACTCATGTCATTTACAGTGTTATATATATTTAGGACTCATTAAACAATAATAAGATAAAAACTGGCCCTAGAAGCTGAGAAACTAACTCAACTACCACCACACGATGGTCCACAGTATAAGAGTAATGTATATTATGGTAAAAAACATGGCTGCTTCGCAGAAAAACAGGTAGACCTTGCCCATCATCAAATAATACCATAACATTGCACAAACAATTGAGTTGTCTCATCATGACAAAGGGGACTACTAAAATATGTAAGGAGCAGACAACTTCATAAGCGTGAGCATGAAGAAATGCCAGTTCAAATTTGCATTGACTATGCAACTTCGGTTTCACCATAATTTAGCCTCATTCTGTGACATTTTGACGACACCTACGCCCCCACCTAGCCTTCTATAGTTCATACCCCCACACAATTTCCAGCAATTGGAATCTGGGTCAAGGATCTCTATAGTCTTGAGGTACGTTGTGCCGTCAAATCCACCGATTGCAATCAGCTGTCCATTGACGACACTCAAACCAACCTGCAAGTTGTACCTGAGATTAAACTATTAAACATACAAATTCTAGACTATCCAGTCAAAAGCATGGAAAAAGTACACTAGGATTGCCAGCTGCGGCCGATTGATATAACTTTTATCTTGATTCAAATGTAGTCATTTGTTGGGAGTCACATTTTCATGCAATCTTCCGTGCTGAATTTGCAAAGGATGATGTCAAAATGGAACAGCCGCAATAATTTACTCTGATAAAAATGATTCTCTTCTCATTACAAAAAGCAACCACAGCCATTGATGAAATTTGAGCTATAGAAGCTCTTACTATTGCGCTGAAGTATTGGGAATCGCTCATAACAGTAAATATCAGTTGAATTAAAAACAGTGAAAGTTTAAAACAGTAAAAATTTGTGACACATTCCAGTCGATTATCTGGCAACCCTAGTGAATTTCATCCATGGCCAAAAGATATGAGTTCCTTTCATCTCTTCATCGGTACAAGCTCTTCTACATACCAACATGACAGTGTAATAGCGAGAACACAACTCCTATTACAAACCGATATTTTACAAATCAAGCAGACCACACAAAAAGTCTGACTCGGAATAATAATTGCTAATTTGGGTGGCTAAAAAGACTTAACAAAAGCCCATAATAAGTTCCCAAAATAATTCTCTGCAAGTCAGCGGCAGCAGTGGCTAATGCTGCTAAGGCACTTACGGGCAGCGGGGGATAAACCGTTAATATGTTTGTAATTTTTGTCGGCGATGTGTTACCATGGCAACAGAATGAATGCCACTAAAAATGAGGGAGAAGACATCAAAGACATAAATTCTAATGAGACAAACCGATGAGAGAAAGCATTACTTACTCCACTGCGTCTAGAGGTCATTGCTACCACCGGCTGCCATGCGTTAGTCTGAGGGTTATACCTCTCAGCACTGCTAAGCTCTGAGGAGTCGTCTCTACCCCCAACAGCATATATCATATTGTTATAGACAGCAACACCGAGATGCTTTCTGTGTGTACCCATAGGTGAAACCTTGGTCCAAGTGTTAGACCGTGGATCGTATCTTTCAACTGTAACCACAGGGCAATATATGGTGAAACTCTGGCATAACCTAATACTACCGTTGCTTGCATATACTATACAGTCATGTGACAACACACTAGCTAGTCATTTGACAATACACTACCTAGTCATGTGACAATACACCACCTAGTCATGTGACAATACACTAGCTAGTCATGTGACAATACACTATCTAGTCATGTGACAATACACTAGCTAGTCATGTGACAATACACTACCTAGTCATGTTACAATACAATATCTAGTCATGTGACAATACACCAACTAGTCATGTGACAATACACTAGCTACTCATGTGACAATACACTAGCTAGTCATGTGACAATACACTACCTAGTCATGTGACAATACAATATCTAGTCATGTGACAATACACTAGCTAGTCATGTGACAATACAATATCTAATCATGTGACAATACACTAGCTAGTCATGTGACAATACAATATCTAGTCATGTGACAATACACTAGCTAGTCATGTGACAATACACTACCTAGTCATGTGACAATACACTACCTAGTCATGTGACAATACACTACCTAGTCATGTGACAATATAATATCTAATCATGTGACAATACACTACCTAGTCATGTGACAATACACTACCTAGTCATGTGACAATATAATATCTAATCATGTGGCAATACACTAGCTAGTCATGTGACAATACACTACCTAGTCATGTGACAATACAATATCTAATCATGTGACAATACGCTAGCTAGTCATGAGAAAATACACTACATAGTCATGTGACAAAACTACTGACCAGTGTTCAAAGGGGATTGTCCATCTGATCCACCCACTGCGTACAGGAAGCCAGCGAGCACAGCCACACCCACTCCGAGCCGCCTGCTGTTCATTGCTGAGATTTTTGACCAACAATTAAACTGTGGATCATAACTACAAGCAAGCCAAAAGGACGTTTGGTGGAGCTCAAGCAAGCCACAGAGACGTTTGGTGGAGCTCATTCAAGTGAGAGCACTCATCTAAAAGCCAACTATTAGTTTTGATACAGTCGACCTTCAGGTGTTACCTACATTCCTCAGGTCAAGGACTAGTACGTATAACCTACCGCTCCACATAGTTGAGGCAGGACACCCCATCCTGTCCCCCGCATGCATACAAGTATCCGTCTAGGACTGCCACACCAACACTAGTTCTACAGGAGGAAGTGGGGGCTACATCACAGCTCCATCTGTTCATCTGTGGGTCATACCTACAACATGTCATGTGACAGTTAGCTCTCTCTACAACATGTCATGTGACAGTTAACTCTCTCTACAACATGTCATGTGACAGTTAACTCTCTCTACAACACGTCATGTGACAGTTAACTCTCCCTACAACATGTCATGTGACAGTTAACTCTCTCTACAACATGTCATGTGACAGCTAACTCTCTCTACAACATATCATGTGACAGTTAACTCTCTCTACAACATGTCATGTGACAGTTAACTCTCTCTACAACATATCATGTGACAGTTAACTCTCTCTACAACATATCATGTGACAGTTAACTCTCTCTACAACATGTCATGTGACAGTTAACTCTCTCTACAACATATCATGTGACAGTTAACTCTCTCTACAACATATCATGTGACAGTTAACTCTCTCTACAACATGTCATGTGACAGTTAACTCTCTCTACAACATGTCATGTGACAGTTAGCTCTCTCTACAACATGTCATGTGACAGTTAACTCTCTCTACAACATGTCATGTGACAGTTAACTCTCTCTACAACATGTCATGTGACAGTTAACTCTCTCTACAACATGTCATGTGACAGTTAACTCTCTCTACAACATGTCATGTGACAGTTAACTCTCTCTACAACATGTCATGTGACAGTTAACTCTCTCTACAACATATCATGTGACAGTTAACTCTCTCTACAACATATCATGTGACAGTTAACTCTCTCTACAACATATCATGTGACAGTTAACTCTCTCTACAACATGTCATGTGACAGTTAACTCTCCCTACAACATGTCATGTTACAGTTAACTCTCTCTACGACATGTCATGTGACAGTTAACTCTCTCTACAAAATTTTATAGACTGGTGTCCTACATACAAATGTAAGACCTAAGAAATAAATTTTGCAAAGGTTTGAAGCATCTCAACATTACCCAACTGTAGAACCCAGCTGTAGAACCCAGACTAAGTTATGTTACATTAATCAACTGTAGAACACAAGCTAAGTTGTGTTACATTACTCAACTGTAAAACACAAGCTAAGTTATGTTACATTACTCAACTGTAGAACACAAGCTAAGTTATGTTACATTAATCAACTGTAGAACCCAAGCTAAGTTATGTTACATTACTCAACTGTAGAACCCAAGCTAAGTTATGTTACATTACTCAACTCTAGAACACAAGCTAAGTTATGTTACATTATTCAACTGTAAAACACAAGCTAGGTTATGTTACATTACTCAACTGTGGAACACAAGCTAAGTTGTGTTACATTACTCAACTGTAGAACACAAGCTAAGTTGTGTTACATTACTCAACTGTAGAACACAAGCTAAGTTGTGTTACATTACTCAACTGTAGAACCCAGACTAAGTTATGTTACATTACTCAACTGTAGAACCCAAGCTAAGTTATGTTACATTACTCAACTGTAGAACCCAAGCTAGGTTATGTTACATTACTCAACTGTAGAATACAAGCTAAGTTATGTTACATTACTCAACTGTAAATCACAAGCTAGGTTATGTTACATTACTCAACTGTAGAACCCAGACTAAGTTATGTTACATTACTCAACTGTAGAACACAAGCTAAGTTATGTTACATTACTCAACTGTAGAAGCATAGTATATTACGTAGCCCACAAAATATTTATCTATTTGTCGGGTTTTAGTTTTTAGATTCTAGATTTCAACTTTGACAACTTTTCCTCTAATTTGATACCTCATCACCGATTTAAATCCAAATGCTGAGATTTGATATAACTGACTTGAAAGGGTACAGTACATGTCATCTAGTAAACTAGCGAGAATCTATTTATGCATTCTGTATCACAATGCTGCACTGTGTAAACTAAAATATTTCACTTCGCAAAAAAATTGATAAAATATGAAGTATTATTTAAAAGTGATGAAAAATTTTCAAAGACTGACAGCCAGAGCATAATAAATAGAAGCAAACAATTTCAATAAACAATCGTAAGTCACTCATCTTGAAGTGAGATGTTTCAGGAAACAATTGATAGAGCTCACCGTTCTATAGAGTTGAGATAGCTCTGACCGTCGTGTCCTCCGACCGCATACAAAAGGTCATTGAGTACAGCCACGCCCACCCCACACCTGCGCTTGTTCATAGAAGCTACCATTCTCCACTCATTGGCGGCTGGGTCGTACTTCTCCACACTATTGATTGCATCACCAGAGCACCATCCCCCAACTGTCAATGGCAGACAACATTCCACAAGTGACATCGATTGACAACATTCAACAGGTGACAGCGATTGACAACATTCCACAGGTGACAGCGATTGACAACATTCAACAGGTGACAATAATAGACAACATTCAACAGGTGACAGTAATTGACAACATTCAACAAGTGACAGTGACTAACATCACTAGCTTAGCGGAGTTATCCCACACGTACAGAGATAATCCTTACATTGTGGTTAACAAGAAACGAATTCAGTAAAAACAAAGTTTTGATCTTCAGACTAAGTTTCTTCGAAAAATTTCAAAATGTTTTGCAACAGATAAACCTTTGCTAAGAAATATGTATTTTCAAAGGTGGATGATAATTTTTGAGTGAAATTATTCGCACAAAGTTATGAAAACAATAAAATATACAACATATATCGGTAATGTTCATATGAAGCTGTGCTGTCATTGGTCAACCACTTTGTTGATCTAAAACTTCCCAGCGATGCTATGAATTTCTGCGAATACTCTTATGGGGAGGAGACAACTCCATAACCTTAGCAACGATCAGTCTTACTTAGCTCAAAAGCATGCCAGTAAAACAAACATGTTGAAGCATTTCACATGACAGGAGTGTGTGCACCGCCATTACACTCAGATGCATTCAACATGATACAGTAACAGGTAGTGTAGTATGTAATATATAACTGTATAGTACAAGTGTACATTGTGTAGTATGTAATATATAACTGTATAGTACAAGTGTATATTGTGTAGTATATAATATATAACTGTATAGTACAAGTATATATTGTGTAGTATATAATATATAACTGTATAGTACAAGTGTATATTGTGTAGAGTAATATATAACTGTATAGTACAAGTGTATATTGTGTAGTATGTAATATATAACTGTATAGTACAAGTGTATATTGTGTAGAGTAATATATAACTGTACAGTACAAGTATATATTGTGTAGAGTAATATATAACTGTATAGTACAAGTGTATATTGTGTAGTATGTAATATATAACTGTATAGTACAAGTGTACATTGTGTAGTATGTAATATATAACTGTATAGTACAAGTGTATATTGTGTAGTATGTAATATATAACTGTATAGTACAAGTGTATATTGTGTAGTATGTAATATATAACTGTACAGTACAAGTGTATATTGTGTAGTATATAATATATAACTGTATAGTACAAGTGTACATTGTGTGGTATGTAATATATAACTGTACAGTACAAGTATATATTGTGTAGAGTAATATATAACTGTATAGTACAAGTGTATATTGTGTAGTATGTAATATATAACTGTATAGTACAAGTATATATTGTGTAGTATATAATATATAACTGTATAGTACAAGTATATATTGTGTAGTATGTAATATATAACTGTATAGTACAAGTGTACATTGTGTAGTATGTAATATATAACTGTATAGTATATTGTGTATATTGTGTAGTATGTAATATATAACTGTATAGTACAAGTGTATATTGTGTAGTATGTAATATATAACTGTATAGTACAAGTGTATATTGTGTAGTATGTAATATATAACTGTATAGTACAAGTATATATTGTGTAGTATGTAATATATAACTGTATAGTACAAGTGTATATTGTGTGGTATGTAATATATAACTGTATAGTACAAGTGTACATTGTGTAGTATGTAATATATAACTGTATAGTACAAGTATATATTGTGTAGTATGTAATATATAACTGTATAGTACAAGTGTATATTGTGTGGTATGTAATATATAACTGTATAGTACAAGTGTATATTGTGTAGTATGTAATATATAACTGTATAGTACAAGTATATATTGTGTAGTATGTAATATATAACTGTATAGTACAAGTGTATATTGTGTAGTATGTAATATATAACTGTATAGTACAAGTATATATTGTGTAGTATGTAATATATAACTGTATAGTACAAGTATATATTGTGTGGTATATAATATATAACTGTATAGTACAAGTGTATATTGTGTAGTATGTAATATATAACTGTATAGTATATTGTGTAGTATGTAATATATAACTGTATAGTATATTGTGTAGTATGTAATATATAACTGTATAGTACAAGTATATATTGTGTAGTATGTAATATATAACTGTATAGTACAAGTGTATATTGTGTAGTATATAATATATAACTGTATAGTACAAGTGTATATTGTGTAGTATGTAATATATAACTGTATAGTACAAGTATATATTGTGTAGTATATAATATATAACTGTATAGTACAAGTGTATATTGTGTAGTATGTAATATATAACTGTATAGTACAAGTGTATATTGTGTAGTATGTAATATATAACTGTATAGTACAAGTATATATTGTGTAGTATATAATATATAACTGTATAGTACAAGTGTATATTGTGTAGTATGTAATATATAACTGTATAGTACAAGTATATATTGTGTAGTATATAATATATAACTGTATAGTACAAGTATATATTGTGTAGTATGTAATATATAACTGTATAGTACAAGTGTATATTGTGTAGTATGTAATATATAACTGTATAGTACAAGTGTATATTGTGTAGTATGTAATATATAACTGTATAGTACAAGTGTACATTGTGTAGTATGTAATATATAACTGTATAGTACAAGTGTATATTGTGTAGTATATAATATATAACTGTATAGTACAAGTGTATATTGTGTAGTATGTAATATATAACTGTATAGTACAAGTATATATTGTGTAGTATGTAATATATAACTGTATAGTACAAGTGTATATTGTGTAGTATGTAATATATAACTGTATAGTACAAGTGTACATTGTGTAGTATGTAATATATAACTGTATAGTACAAGTGTATATTGTGTAGTATATAATATATAACTGTATAGTACAAGTATATATTGTGTAGTATGTAATATATAACTGTATAGTACAAGTGTATATTGTGTAATATATAACTGTACAGTACAAGTGTATATTGTGTAGTATGTAATATATAACTGTATAGTACAAGTATATATTGTGTAGTATATAATATATAACTGTATAGTACAAGTGTATATTGTGTAGTATGTAATATATAACTGTATAGTACAAGTGTATATTGTGTAGTATGTAATATATAACTGTATAGTACAAGTGTACATTGTGTAGTATGTAATATATAACTGTATAGTACAAGTGTATATTGTGTGGTATGTAATATATAACTGTATAGTACAAGTGTACATTGTGTAGTATGTAATATATAACTGTATAGTACAAGTGTACATTGTGTAGTATGTAATATATAACTGTATAGTACAAGTATATATTGTGTAGTATGTAATATATAACTGTATAGTACAAGTGTATATTGTGTAGTATGTAATATATAACTGTATAGTACAAGTGTACATTGTGTGGTATGTAATATATAACTGTATAGTACAAGTGTACATTGTGTAGTATGTAATATATAACTGTATAGTACAAGTATATATTGTGTAGTATATAACTGTATAGTACAAGTATATATTGTGTAGTATGTAATATATAACTGTATAGTACAAGTGTACATTGTGTAGTATGTAATATATAACTGTATAGTACAAGTGTACATTGTGTAGTATGTAATATATAACTGTATAGTACAAGTGTATATTGTGTAGTATGTAATATATAACTGTATAGTACAAGTATATATTGTGTAGTATATAATATATAACTGTATAGTACAAGTGTATATTGTGTAGTATGTAATATATAACTGTATAGTATATTGTGTAGTATGTAATATATAACTGTATAGTACAAGTGTATATTGTGTAGTATATAATATATAACTGTATAGTACAAGTGTATATTGTGTAGTATGTAATATATAACTGTATAGTACAAGTGTATATTGTGTAGTATGTAATATATAACTGTATAGTACAAGTGTATATTGTGTAGTATGTAATATATAACTGTATAGTACAAGTATATATTGTGTAGTATGTAATATATAACTGTATAGTACAAGTGTATATTGTGTAGTATGTAATATATAACTGTATAGTACAAGTGTATATTGTGTAGTATGTAATATATAACTGTATAGTACAAGTATATATTGTGTAGTATGTAATATATAACTGTATAGTACAAGTATATATTGTGTAGTATATAATATATAACTGTATAGTACAAGTGTATATTGTGTAGTATGTAATATATAACTGTATAGTACAAGTGTATATTGTGTAGTATGTAATATATAACTGTATAGTATATTGTGTAGTATGTAATATATAACTGTATAGTACAAGTGTATATTGTGTAGTATGTAATATATAACTGTATAGTACAAGTGTATATTGTGTAGTATGTAATATATAACTGTATAGTACAAGTGTATATTGTGTAGTATATAATATATAACTGTATAGTACAAGTGTATATTGTGTAGTATGTAATATATAACTGTATAGTATATTGTGTAGTATGTAATATATAACTGTATAGTACAAGTGTATATTGTGTAGTATGTAATATATAACTGTATAGTATATTGTGTAGTATGTAATATATAACTGTATAGTACAAGTGTATATTGTGTAGTATGTAATATATAACTGTATAGTACAAGTGTATATTGTGTAGTATGTAATATATAACTGTATAGTACAAGTGTATATTGTGTAGTATGTAATATATAACTGTATAGTACAAGTGTATATTGTGTGGTATGTAATATATAACTGTATAGTACAAGTGTATATTGTGTAGTATGTAATATATAACTGTATAGTACAAGTGTACATTGTGTAGTATGTAATATATAACTGTATAGTACAAGTGTATATTGTGTAGTATGTAATATATAACTGTATAGTACAAGTATATATTGTGTAGTATGTAATATATAACTGTATAGTACAAGTATATATTGTGTAGTATGTAATATATAACTGTATAGTACAAGTGTATATTGTGTAGTATGTAATATATAACTGTATAGTACAAGTGTATATTGTGTAGTATGTAATATATAACTGTATAGTACAAGTGTATATTGTGTAGTATGTAATATATAACTGTATAGTACAAGTATATATTGTGTAGTATATAATATATAACTGTATAGTACAAGTGTATATTGTGTAGTATGTAATATATAACTGTATAGTACAAGTGTATATTGTGTAGTATGTAATATATAACTGTATAGTACAAGTGTATATTGTGTAGTATGTAATATATAACTGTATAGTACAAGTATATATTGTGTAGTATATAATATATAACTGTATAGTACAAGTGTATATTGTGTAGTATGTAATATATAACTGTATAGTATATTGTGTAGTATGTAATATATAACTGTATAGTACAAGTGTATATTGTGTAGTATGTAATATATAACTGTATAGTACAAGTGTATATTGTGTAGTATGTAATATATAACTGTATAGTATATTGTGTAATATGTAATATATAACTGTACAGTACAAGTGTATATTGTGTAGTATGTAATATATAACTGTATAGTACAAGTATATATTGTGTGGTATGTAATATATAACTGTATAGTACAAGTGTATATTGTGTAGTATGTAATATATAACTGTATAGTACAAGTGTACATTGTGTAGTATGTAATATATAACTGTATAGTACAAGTGTATATTGTGTAGTATGTAATATATAACTGTATAGTACAAGTATATATTGTGTAGTATATAATATATAACTGTATAGTACAAGTGTATATTGTGTAGTATGTAATATATAACTGTATAGTATATTGTGTAATATGTAATATATAACTGTACAGTACAAGTGTATATTGTGTAGTATGTAATATATAACTGTATAGTACAAGTGTATATTGTGTAGTATGTAATATATAACTGTATAGTACAAGTGTATATTGTGTAGTATGTAATATATAACTGTATAGTACAAGTATATATTGTGTAGTATGTAATATATAACTGTATAGTACAAGTGTACATTGTGTAGTATGTAATATATAACTGTATAGTACAAGTGTATATTGTGTAGTATGTAATATATAACTGTATAGTACAAGTATATATTGTGTAGTATATAATATATAACTGTATAGTACAAGTGTATATTGTGTAGTATGTAATATATAACTGTATAGTATATTGTGTAATATGTAATATATAACTGTACAGTACAAGTGTATATTGTGTAGTATGTAATATATAACTGTATAGTACAAGTGTATATTGTGTAGTATGTAATATATAACTGTATAGTACAAGTGTATATTGTGTAGTATGTAATATATAACTGTATAGTACAAGTGTATATTGTGTGGTATGTAATATATAACTGTATAGTACAAGTATATATTGTGTAGTATGTAATATATAACTGTATAGTACAAGTGTATATTGTGTAGTATGTAATATATAACTGTATAGTACAAGTGTATATTGTGTAGTATGTAATATATAACTGTATAGTATATTGTGTAATATGTAATATATAACTGTATAGTACAAGTGTATATTGTGTAGTATGTAATATATAACTGTATAGTACAAGTGTACATTGTGTAGTATGTAATATATAACTGTATAGTACAAGTATATATTGTGTAGTATGTAATATATAACTGTATAGTACAAGTATATATTGTGTAGTATGTAATATATAACTGTATAGTACAAGTGTATATTGTGTAGTATGTAATATATAACTGTATAGTACAAGTATATATTGTGTGGTATGTAATATATAACTGTATAGTACAAGTGTATATTGTGTAGTATGTAATATATAACTGTATAGTACAAGTGTATATTGTGTAGTATGTAATATATAACTGTATAGTATATTGTGTAATATGTAATATATAACTGTACAGTACAAGTGTATATTGTGTAGTATGTAATATATAACTGTATAGTACAAGTGTACATTGTGTAGTATGTAATATATAACTGTATAGTACAAGTGTATATTGTGTAGTATGTAATATATAACTGTATAGTACAAGTGTATATTGTGTAGTATGTAATATATAACTGTATAGTACAAGTGTATATTGTGTAGTATGTAATATATAACTGTATAGTACAAGTGTATATTGTGTAGTATGTAATATATAACTGTATAGTACAAGTATATATTGTGTAGTATATAATATATAACTGTATAGTACAAGTGTATATTGTGTAGTATGTAATATATAACTGTATAGTACAAGTGTATATTGTGTAGTATGTAATATATAACTGTATAGTACAAGTGTATATTGTGTAGTATGTAATATATAACTGTATAGTACAAGTATATATTGTGTAGTATATAATATATAACTGTATAGTACAAGTGTATATTGTGTAGTATGTAATATATAACTGTATAGTATATTGTGTAATATGTAATATATAACTGTACAGTACAAGTGTATATTGTGTAGTATGTAATATATAACTGTATAGTACAAGTGTATATTGTGTAGTATGTAATATATAACTGTATAGTACAAGTGTATATTGTGTGGTATGTAATATATAACTGTATAGTACAAGTGTATATTGTGTAGTATGTAATATATAACTGTATAGTACAAGTATATATTGTGTAGTATGTAATATATAACTGTATAGTACAAGTGTATATTGTGTAGTATGTAATATATAACTGTATAGTACAAGTATATATTGTGTAGTATGTAATATATAACTGTATAGTACAAGTGTATATTGTGTAGTATGTAATATATAACTGTATAGTACAAGTGTATATAGTGTAGTATGTAATATATAACTGTATAGTACAAGTGTATATAGTGTAGTATGTAATATATAACTGTATAGTACAAGTGTATATTGTGTAGTATGTAATATATAACTGTATAGTACAAGTGTACATTGTGTAGTATGTAATATATAACTGTATAGTACAAGTGTATATTGTGTAGTATGTAATATATAACTGTATAGTACAAGTATATATTGTGTAGTATATAATATATAACTGTATAGTACAAGTGTATATTGTGTAGTATGTAATATATAACTGTATAGTATATTGTGTAATATGTAATATATAACTGTACAGTACAAGTGTATATTGTGTAGTATGTAATATATAACTGTATAGTACAAGTGTATATTGTGTAGTATGTAATATATAACTGTATAGTACAAGTGTATATTGTGTAGTATGTAATATATAACTGTATAGTACAAGTATATATTGTGTAGTATGTAATATATAACTGTATAGTACAAGTGTACATTGTGTAGTATGTAATATATAACTGTATAGTACAAGTGTATATTGTGTAGTATGTAATATATAACTGTATAGTACAAGTATATATTGTGTAGTATATAATATATAACTGTATAGTACAAGTGTATATTGTGTAGTATGTAATATATAACTGTATAGTACAAGTATATATTGTGTAATATGTAATATATAACTGTACAGTACAAGTGTATATTGTGTAGTATGTAATATATAACTGTATAGTACAAGTGTATATTGTGTAGTATGTAATATATAACTGTATAGTACAAGTGTATATTGTGTGGTATGTAATATATAACTGTATAGTACAAGTGTATATTGTGTAGTATGTAATATATAACTGTATAGTACAAGTGTACATTGTGTAGTATGTAATATATAACTGTATAGTACAAGTGTATATTGTGTAGTATGTAATATATAACTGTATAGTACAAGTATATATTGTGTAGTATATAATATATAACTGTATAGTACAAGTGTATATTGTGTAGTATGTAATATATAACTGTATAGTATATTGTGTAATATGTAATATATAACTGTACAGTACAAGTGTATATTGTGTAGTATGTAATATATAACTGTATAGTACAAGTGTATATTGTGTAGTATGTAATATATAACTGTATAGTACAAGTGTATATTGTGTAGTATGTAATATATAACTGTATAGTACAAGTGTATATTGTGTAATATGTAATATATAACTGTATAGTACAATTGTATATTGTGTAGTATGTAATATATAACTGTATAGTATATTGTGTAATATGTAATATATAACTGTACAGTACAAGTGTATATTGTGTAGTATGTAATATATAACTGTATAGTACAAGTGTATATTGTGTAGTATGTAATATATAACTGTATAGTACAAGTGTATATTGTGTAATATGTAATATATAACTGTATAGTACAAGTGTACATTGTGTAGTATGTAATATATAACTGTATAGTACAAGTATATATTGTGTAGTATGTAATATATAACTGTATAGTACAAGTGTACATTGTGTAGTATATAACTGTACAGTACAAGTGTATATTGTGTAGTATGTAATATATAACTGTATAGTACAAGTGTATATTGTGTGGTATATAATATATAACTGTATAGTACAAGTGTATATTGTGTAGTATGTAATATATAACTGTATAGTATATTGTGTAGTATGTAATATATAACTGTATAGTACAAGTGTATATTGTGTAGTATGTAATATATAACTGTATAGTACAAGTGTATATTGTGTAGTATGTAATATATAACTGTATAGTACAAGTGTATATTGTGTAGTATGTAATATATAACTGTATAGTACAAGTGTATATTGTGTGGTATGTAATATATAACTGTATAGTACAAGTGTATATTGTGTAGTATGTAATATATAACTGTATAGTACAAGTGTATATTGTGTAGTATGTAATATATAACTGTATAGTACAAGTGTATATTGTGTAGTATATAATATATAACTGTATAGTACAAGTGTATATTGTGTAGTATGTAATATGTAACTGTATAGTACAAGTGTATATTGTGTAGTATGTAATATATAACTGTATAGTACAAGTATATATTGTGTAGTATGTAATATATAACTGTATAGTACAAGTGTATATTGTGTAGTATGTAATATATAACTGTATAGTACAAGTGTATATTGTGTAGTATGTAATATATAACTGTATAGTACAAGTGTATATTGTGTAGTATATAATATATAACTGTATAGTACAAGTGTATATTGTGTAGTATGTAATATATAACTGTATAGTACAAGTGTATATTGTGTAGTATGTAATATATAACTGTATAGTACAAGTATATATTGTGTAGTATGTAATATATAACTGTATAGTACAAGTGTATATTGTGTAGTATGTAATATATAACTGTATAGTACAAGTGTATAATGTGTAGTATGTAATATATAACTGTATAGTACAAGTGTATATTGTGTAGTATATAATATATAACTGTATAGTACAAGTGTATATTGTGTAGTATGTAATATATAACTGTATAGTACAAGTGTATATTGTGTAGTATGTAATATATAACTGTATAGTACAAGTATATATTGTGTAGTATGTAATATATAACTGTATAGTACAAGTGTATATTGTGTAGTATGTAATATATAACTGTATAGTACAAGTGTATATTGTGTAGTATGTAATATATAACTGTATAGTACAAGTGTATATTGTGTAGTATGTAATATATAACTGTATAGTACAAGTATATATTGTGTGGTATGTAATATATAACTGTATAGTACAAGTATATATTGTGTAGTATGTAATATATAACTGTATAGTACAAGTGTATATTGTGTAGTATGTAATATATAACTGTATAGTACAAGTGTATATTGTGTAGTATGTAATATATAACTGTATAGTACAAGTATATATTGTGTAGTATGTAATATATAACTGTATAGTACAAGTGTATATTGTGTAGTATATAATATATAACTGTATAGTACAAGTGTATATTGTGTAGTATGTAATATATAACTGTATAGTACAAGTGTATATTGTGTAGTATGTAATATATAACTGTATAGTACAAGTATATATTGTGTAGTATGTAATATATAACTGTATAGTACAAGTGTATATTGTGTAGTATGTAATATATAACTGTATAGTACAAGTGTAT
Source organism: Cryptosula pallasiana (assembly GCA_945261195.1). Classification (NCBI taxonomy): domain Eukaryota; kingdom Metazoa; phylum Bryozoa; class Gymnolaemata; order Cheilostomatida; family Cryptosulidae; genus Cryptosula; species Cryptosula pallasiana. The sequence continues at coordinate 31,892,978 of OX183130.1, forward strand.
AATGTGTAGTATGTAATATATAACTGTATAGTACAAGTGTATATTGTGTAGTATATAATATATAACTGTATAGTACAAGTGTATATTGTGTAGTATGTAATATATAACTGTATAGTACAAGTGTATATTGTGTAGTATGTAATATATAACTGTATAGTACAAGTATATATTGTGTAGTATGTAATATATAACTGTATAGTACAAGTGTATATTGTGTAGTATGTAATATATAACTGTATAGTACAAGTGTATATTGTGTAGTATGTAATATATAACTGTATAGTACAAGTGTATATTGTGTAGTATGTAATATATAACTGTATAGTACAAGTATATATTGTGTGGTATGTAATATATAACTGTATAGTACAAGTATATATTGTGTAGTATGTAATATATAACTGTATAGTACAAGTGTATATTGTGTAGTATGTAATATATAACTGTATAGTACAAGTGTATATTGTGTAGTATGTAATATATAACTGTATAGTACAAGTATATATTGTGTAGTATGTAATATATAACTGTATAGTACAAGTGTATATTGTGTAGTATGTAATATATAACTGTATAGTACAAGTATATATTGTGTAGTATGTAATATATAACTGTATAGTACAAGTGTATATTGTGTAGTATGTAATATATAACTGTATAGTACAAGTGTATATTGTGTAGTATATAACTGTATAGTACAAGTATATATTGTGTAGTATGTAATATATAACTGTATAGTACAAGTGTATATTGTGTAGTATGTAATATATAACTGTATAGTACAAGTGTATATTGTGTAGTATGTAATATATAACTGTATAGTACAAGTATATATTGTGTAGTATGTAATATATAACTGTATAGTACAAGTGTATATTGTGTAGTATGTAATATATAACTGTATAGTACAAGTGTATATTGTGTAGTATGTAATATATAACTGTATAGTACAAGTGTATATTGTGTAGTATGTAATATATAACTGTATAGTACATTGTGTAGTATGTAATATATAACTGTATAGTACGGGTTTACTTACCTGCAAACAATACTTCTCCACACTTTATTGGTTTTCTTGGCCGAGTTCGGGGGCCTTGCATGGACGACCGATCTTGTGGCAGTAGTAAATAATTTTTAGCCTCATCTACTAGATCTCTGCATGATTCATCGGATTTGATGAGGAGATCAGTGCCGACTGTACCCACCAGAAACTTGGGTTGCATTTGTGGAAATCTAACGTGTTGTAAAACCTACATGGATAGACAACTTTATGAACAGCACCTACATGGGTAGATGACTCTATGAGCAGTACATACATGGGTAGACAACTCCATGAACAGCATATACATGGGTAGATAACTCTATGAACAGTACCTACATGGGTAGATAACCCTATGAACAGCATATACACGGGTAGATAGCTCTATGAACAGCACCTACATGGGTAGATAACTCTATGAACAGTACCTACATGGGTAGATAACTCTATGAGCAGTATATACATGGGTAGATAACTCTATGAACAGCACCTACATGGGTAGATAACTTTATAAACAGCATATATATGGGTAGACAACTCTATGAATAGTACCTACATGGGTAGATAGCTCTATGAAGAGTACCTACATTGGTAGATAACTCTATGCACAGCACCTACATGGGTAGATAGCTTTATGAACAGCACATACATGGCATACATAGACAAACAAGACAGACAAGTCCATGTATAGCACAAACATATAGACTTAGTATAGCACATTAAAACATGGGCAGAGCTGACAGCTTTTGCCCAGCAGCACTTTTGGGTTGCGGTCATGATGGCCGCCATCTTGCATAAGCCTTGTTTTGAAAACTGTTCAAACATTTTATAGTCGCTGTTTACCGGCGAATAGTAAGGATAAAAATTCAGCCCTTAGTAAGTCCATTTATACTAGGTACATAAAATGGACAGGCAACTCCTCGTATAACACACACTTGTGAAATGATAATCCCGTTTATGAACATCGCATACATATATGGACAAATAGCCCTATGTGTAGCATAAAATATGGACCGACAACTCTATGTATACCACACAAATATGGACAGACAACTCTCGTCACTACAATTAAACAAGTAACAAACATTTACCAAGGATAGATGAGGTTTCCTGTCCTCTAGGCTGTGTTTAACCCAAGCCATAGCTGCTACATAGACTTGCTCCTCAGTCTGTACATTGAGCTCTTCACTAGATATGATGTCTATGAGCTGATTCACAGGAAGTAACATGAATTCCTCGCTATCCATCACCTGGTGACACACAAATAATGTGAATATTCATTACCACACAACTACTCATCGTAAGCTCCTGCAACAAAACTTGTCTCAAAGACTCTTCATTTGGTCCATCTAAGGTAGTACGTCTAGATGAGCTGAGTACACATAAATGGATACACATAGCTAAATACATATATAGGGGATATGTACATATACTTAGGTAAGTACATATATAGAGATCAGTACCATAGACCTAGTATTATTATTATCTAATAATACTAGGTCTATGATCAGTACATATTTAGAGGTATGCCCATATATAGAGGTAAGTACATATTTAGAAATAAGTACATATATAGAGGTATGTGCAAATATAGAGGCAAGTACATATTATTTAGAGTTAAGTACATATATAGAGTTGTGTACATATTTAGAGGTATGTGCATAATATAGAGGTAAGTATATATATATATATAGATATGGCTAAATATAAAGATAAGTAAACATACAGAGGTAAGCAAGTATATATAGGTAAGTACATATATAGAGGTAAGTACATATATAAGTAAGTCAACACAGTGAAACCCGCAAAATTCAGTGTTGAAGGGCGAAGAAAAGTACATCCAATTAAAAATAGTATTGAATTGCTCAAACATACCCTAGGAGACTATAAATACAAACATGGTAATAATAAATGATAATGTAACTGATAATATATTAATAAAATGAAAAATATAGGTATTTTCAGACATTCCCTTCACTTGACTCAAATTGTGAATTAATTTTCATAATAACTAATAAGAACCTGTTTGTTAATAATAATTATTATTTTGACTCTAATCATAATAATAATTAAAGCCTTGAGCATAAATAATTTGATAGTCACAGATTTCAATGGATTTTTGGTAGAATGGAAGACTTATGTTGTCAGAGCATAACCTCAAATTTTCATCTCAATCAGAATAGTATTTCTATGACATTTGCCTAGCTCAAAAAGTGCTTCATTTATGAGTGATTGGAATGGTGTGTGGAGTTGCCTCCTACTATATGGACTTCAATTATGTATTGTGCCCACTGAGCATCCATTTTGACAGGACTAGTGTAGTGACCCTGTAGGGAGAGATACGCTAATGAGCCACGTGCAATCGCCTCGGGATCCAAACATTAAATTAACGCGATCACGCTTATATATGCTATCATTGCGGTTGAAGTACATGTTCCAACAAATCATTTTTTCATTTCTCACAAAACTGTTAATCCTAAAAAAATTTATGGGGAATAAAGAGAAAATCTTTTTATCTACCAGGATAAATAATAAAAATGTCACAAATCAACTTGCTTTAGGTATTTTTAATAACCTGATTAATCGATCGTGATATCTTTTGGCAGCACAGCTTTATTGCTTATATACAAATAGCTTTGTTTACGATAATAAATAAAACCGTGAAATCTAGTAGCAAATATTTGTTTATTGCTGTTATTCAATATTACTGTTATAATGATCATTACTACACTAGAAAAATTGATATGCCTGGTAAGTTTCAATTTTTTAAATAATAATAATTATAATTTGGACTTAATTGTATTGTTTGTGCTGAATAATAATAATAAACTGCAATTTAATAAAAATTTAATTATTTATTATTAAATGAATAATGAAAATAATATTGAAATTGTTTTAAAGTATAGGTCATATTACATCGTATTACATGTTATTATAAAAGATGGGATAATAATTAATAATTATTATTATTGTTCACCCACCTACCTTTACACATTTATTTTAGTATTTAATTATTATTATTATTAACAACAACCATCATTTTATTAAGAAGCGCCAATTATTTGTTATTTATTACATTCCAGGTGTTTTATAAGCATTTCTGATCATAAAACTTTACAATGGGGGATAATGAGATTTATTGTAGCAAAATCTGTACCAAAGTTACAGTAATAACAATGGTGTCAATCTGGATCCCTGGACTTTGACCCTTCATTAGTCCAAATTTAGAGTAACTTTGTCATACAAAAAATATATCACTGCTTGTAGCAGAATGTCTTCTTTATTTTCCCCAATGAATTATTGAGATAAGATTCTGCGCTGAAAAAGTTATAATTTATTTTGTAAACCCTAGTATTTTGGCTCAATGATGTTTTATATAAAATTTTGACCGGAAACAGTTTTGTTTGTAACCCAACAGCCGTTGCACGTGCGTTTTATACTGCGCAATGATTGGCGTATCTCTCTTTACAGGGTCACTAGACTAGTGAAACGCTTCATTGATGCGATTGGCTGAGCGTACAGTCAATACCCGAATTACATGCACAGTCAACACTTAAAAGCAGATTTTTGAGCTATATTTTTAGTGTTGTTACTAAATACAGGTACTTATCACTTTTAACTGAACAAGCTAGCTGGAAGCTTCAGATTGATGTATGGCAATTCTCGATAACTGGTTTTGTCAGCAAGTTAGAAGCTAGTTACAGCAATCTCTTCATTGAATGCTAATGAGGAAATGGCAAAGTGATACCCCAGTGATGTCACAGCTATGAAATAAAGTATTTAAATCATCCGTGAACAGCTGTATCTTGAGAATGGCTGGTTTTACAGAAACATAAATTTGTAGGTACAATCAGCACCCTATTTCTATTGATGGTGTGAAAATCAGCTACATCCAAGATTTCATCAATATTCATGCACAAGGACTTTAATAAACGATGATAATAATAATAAATGATTAATAAGTTTGCTTTGCTTATTATTTTGAATGACTGTTAATTGGTATAATGTATCATCAATTAATGGCAATAATCATTCAAAACGTAACAACAATAATTACCGTTTTACTAAAATCAGCTGCATTTTTGGTCATCTTGTAACAATAATAACATCTTTAGATCGCATCGACTTGATAAGAGATAAGATTAGTGTTTTTCTTATGGCTTGTTTATAGATAGCCTGGGATCTTAGTGACATTCCGATATTGACTACATTTCAGTCGTCATAAAATCATGAGTTGTAGTTTCTTGCGAAGGCGTTTCCAAAAATATAATCAGTTACATAGCCCACGGTCTGCGTTTGTGAAAATTTCTGCCATTCAATGTCATGCAAAACTCCGTACACAAACACTCTGCTTTGTCCAAAGTTCTTCATGGATACTGCGGCACAGCTGGTGTTAAAAATAAAAAAGCTGAACATTTTTCTGTCGAGATGACAATATTGAAATATGTGAAGCCATTTTCAATGGCTGGGACCTTCACTGTCACATTGAATAAAATGGTTTATTGATTTCTACCTGATCGATTGATGCGGGTTTCGCTGTATAAAGAGGTACATAAATATATACGGTAATTACACAGTGGTGAGTACACGGAGGTAAGTACATAAAGTAAGTAAGTACATAAATTTCAGTGATTACCTCACTAAAATGATTTTGAGTAAATTTATCCGCTGCCCTGAGAAGTTCCCTGCAGGCATGAGTGTCAGCGAAGGCTCTAATACCGAGGACATTAGAAGGTGCCAGCTGCTGTTTGAGGAACTCACAACAGATGTTTTGTATCTCACTGAGATGTAGTATACAGGCAGCAGGCAGCAAAGTCTGTACATTGGACTCCTCTACCACGACATGCGCCGTGTAACAGAAGTCTACAACCACACGGTGGTCTTACATGGGAAGTACAGAGGATTATGGGTTACTCGCAAACAAATATGAATAGCAGTTAAATAGTAAATTGCATCTTGGGTAATAACTAATTAAAAAAATGTATATAAAATATAGTCGCTGATGTAGCAAGAATGAATATGCATTGAGTTGTAGTTGAAGTGAAACAACTTGTAGGTGATTTTGAGATATTCGAGGGAAGATAAAACTAGCGTATTAACCAGTTAAATGCACACTGGGAGAGTAGCCAAACAGTGACTAATAATATATAACAGTGACCAATCAGAGGTAGCGTACTTATATAGATATAAAACTGGCCAATCAGAGTTCTATGTTACATAACTATATATAAAACTGAACGACCTGACTACAATTTTCACATAATAAGACACTGACCAATCACAAATATATGACATGAATATGCTACTGACCAATCAGAGCTAGTTATACTACTCGGATATAATACTGACCAATCAGAGCTAGTTATACTATTTGGATATAATACTGACATATCAGAGCTAGTTATACTACTTGGATATAATACTGACCAATCAGAGCTAGTTATACTACTTGGATATAATACTGACCAATCAGAGCTAGTTATACTACTTGGATATAATACTGACCAATCAGAGCTAGTTATACTACTTGGATATGCTACTGACCAATCAGAGCTAGTTGTACTACTTGGATATAATACTGACCAATCAGAGCTAGTTATACTACTTGGATATAATACTGACCAATCAGAGCTAGTTATACTACTTGGATATGCTACTGACCAATCAGAGCTAGTTATACTACTTGGATATAATACTGACCAATCAGAGCTAGTTATACTACTTGGATATAATACTGACCAATCAGAGCTAGTTATACTACTTGGATATAATACTGACCAATCAGAGCTAGTTATACTACTTGGATATAATACTGACCAATTAATGTCTGCAACGCCATTTCATCTACATCTTTGATAGTTATTTCTGTTTGTTTGCTCTCTGCTAACTCTCCTACAACAACAGCAGTGAATTTATAAGAAGGTCAAGGTCAGGTTAAATATATCCACTAAAAAGCCAACTTACACATGGCACAACATGTCTGAGAATGAGCGGCAAACAAACAAAAGCCAAAGGGAAGATAATTACCTGTAAACATTGCGCAGAAGTAGGGGCTGCAGGCGGATAAGACGACCTTGTGAGCAGGTATTCTATGACTACCTACACATATTGTTACATCACAAAGTTCATGCCGTTTGTACAAAAGACACATCGACTCTAGGAAATGTTTGGGGTGTTTATCTGATGTATAAGATAAGTGTCCGACACTTCGTGAAGTACTACCATCTCCAGTTCGTGTAAAACTCTGTCTATCACCCAACATGACGCTGTATGGTAAGTGTAAACCTAGGCTACTACTTGTGAGGTCATTGGAAGCTTGTGCTGACGCTGTCAGGTCAAAGTTCACCGCCTTTCTCATCATAGGATACTTCCAATGCGATCACGGAGTACATGTGACGACCACACCACCTACTCATTGATGACCTACAAGTAGATCATTATGTGGAGATAACTACATTTTCTGTTCAACTGCTGGTCATTAACTTGAAATATATAAACTTGACTATTAAATTAAAACAGACAGAGATCGGCATTATATAATTACAGAAAACGCTCAGTGTATGATGTGATGTTACATAATGCTACTTCCTAATCTAATGAAAAGACACTTAAGTGCTTTACAGTTCTTCTTTTATGAAGATTGACCCTGGTGAGTGGCAAGAATATTAGGGTAGTATAGATGTACTATTGCTGGGACCTGCACCTTCAAACAAAACCGATTTAGCTCATACTTCTTTCAAGCGTTTTTGAGTAAAACAAATGAATTGAAACCGGAGTAGGAACTTACTGTTTTTACATTTCAACAACATTGCATTTTATTGACAGTGTCTGCCAGTGGAAATAACTACTTTAGGTTGAATCTAACTAGTTCTCAACTCGAGCAGTAATTGAGTTTTTGTTGTTTGTTTTGATTCAATTGGCAATAGATTTTACAGCAAAATAAACATTTCTTCTTGTTTATCTCAGCATGTTTGTGAATGAGAGATAACTTTTTACTCGTGAGCTTTGTTTACACAGACAAAATTAACATGTTTATTGTAAGCATGCTGGGCAGTCTTATTGCAATCATAAATTTCAAGCGTACCTCTGCTAAATTGACCTTGGTAAAAATATAACAATTTCAATTTTTAATCATTTGAAAGCAAATGTGGTAAATCTATAGATTTTGTTCATATTGATTCGCAACTATATAGCAAAAGTTTCAGGTTTTCAAGGAAAATGCTCACACAATTGCACTATTTGTTGCATGATGTGAACAGCCCTACAACGCATTTATTATAATTGGATACTAGGCAAGGTTCCTCAGTTTCGTATCATTTCGTTAGTCTGAGATTTTTGTTTCACATCACAGCAGTCTGCCCCGCAACCGTAGCAAAGTTTTACTCCCTATATTTGAAATGGGTTTAAGGTCTTTAGTTCGCTAAATTGTTAGGGACATTGACGGTAATATTTTATGGGTTATGCTGATGAGCCTGCGCAATCTCAGATAGTTGAGAGAGCATTTGCATGGCGGCTCATAATGTTTTGGGTTTGGTATTTTAAAAACTCTGAACACTGTTTTTTTCCAACTGTCTGGTAGCTTTGAAAATCAATTCACACGCTTCAAAAAACCGAGCCAATTTATCGGTATGCTTAGGTGATATCTTTGGTCTGCTCATGACTAATAGATTTGACAATAAAAATAAAAAAACAAATTAATTAAAAAAACATGATCATTAATTTATTTATTATTATCACCAAGGAATAACCACAACTCTTGACTCTCGTAAAATCTAACATTTAAGAATATATCCAACACTAGTTTATAAGGTTGAACGATTCTAATGTTTATGTATGATTACTCATATGATAGATGATTCATTAGCGGTCATAAAAAAAATGTGGGATACTGTTTTCAGCTTGAAACCGAGTTGTTTGCAAACTGTTCAAACTTTTCCATAATAATGTAGATAATTTTAAACATTCTTTAGGATAGCTCATATAGTTTATATTTTGTCAAAGGAACCTGAATCTTTCGAAATTGCGCAAATGATTTGCAAAGCAATTTGCCAGTTTACAGAATGTTCACAGTGATTTGACAGCGAAATAGTTTTATTATGTGAAACTCCATAACTAGCAAAAATCGGTAATAGGTAAAGGTAATAGGTAAAGGTAATAGGTAAAGCAAAGTATCTTGAACAGATTTTTTATTACTGGGACAAACATATCAATTTTGGCTGTGGTTCTTGAAATCACCAACAGGGGAAAATCTGTCATTGATGGGTTCCCCCAATAATAGAAAATTTTCTCAATATGTTACTTGAAGCACTGACCCCACGTTAAGAATAAGTTCATAGGGCTACTGACTGCATATTCTCAAGTATTTTTATACTCTACCTCCTATCCTCCCGACTCTACCTCCACTCCTCTTTGCTCTACCTAAACTCCTCCCCACTCCTTCCCACTTTCCTTCTATTCCTCACCTCGCCTCTCCTACCCTGTTTGTTTTCATCAATCCTTTACCTCCCACTCTCTGCTTTGCTCTACCCCAACCTCTCCATTTTCACCTTTCTATCTTTTTCTCCCCAGCTCAATCAGATAAATGTCACAAGAAAACGGCATGCTGGCACACTTTATTTAGCTCCATGGTGAAATTTCCTAATTGAATGTCCTGTATTGAATGCTGCAATCTATCCATACTGGAAGAAAATAATATTAGTGATGAACCAACATGGAATTACTTATTTCACACTCAAATCATATGGTATTGATAAATTTTGTGTTTTACTTCCCTCTGCATTAACTAAAGACAAAAATTATTGGTTGGAGAACAAATGACAAATTCAAACCCTGACTATACATCTAAGTGGTCCAGCTGCTGTCTGCACGCCAGTTTCCAACTATCTTAGCAGAGTGGAACGGGCATACAGGCTTTGGCTATACAGACTTTGGTCACACAAGACAAAATAAAGCAATAGACACGTCTTTTTACATTCATTTATATAGATTATCATTATATATTGTATAGATTACATATAATATATATTATTACTAGTAGTATTACACATTATATTCAAGTAAACCCACTCGCTGTTTCTTTCCCCTTTGTTCTAACTCCACTCCCGCACCCAGTCTACACAACCTGGCACACCTTGCTCTTTGCACGCGACTTTCCGCTTGTCATCTTGTCTCATTGAAACTTAATGTTTAAAGGTAATGTGGATGACGATTATCGACTATATTGCAGACAACTAACCGGCAAAAACAAAATACTATGAAAAAAATGTTGCAGTTGATGAACACTGGAAGGGGAATGTATGAGTTATAAACCGGCACGGAGTCACTTATTCGACACTCAAATCATCTGCAGTTGGAAAAAGGTGATTTTTTAGTGGTTCATCTCACATTGAAGAAAAAACTAAAAACGCAAAAATGTTTGGTTCGAGAACAACCGGCTAGCTTGAACCACATTTAGGGCAAACCACTAGTGATTCGAGATATTTGAGATTCGAATCATTTGCAAATCACCATTTTTGATGATTTGGTGATTTGAGGCAAAAACTTGATCTGATTTCAACTTGTTGGGGGTAAGATTTGAGTTGATTAAATTTGAAAAACTCTGAAAATGATTTGAATTTTTTCTCAAATCACAAAACTCTGTAGATTATCATAAAAGTAATTAACTGTTGTGCTCGTAATATAGAACGTACAATGACCGTTTGAGATGTCATAGAGAAACCTTGACCTTGCTCTTAGTGAGCTTAAAATTCATTACACTTCTTTTGCATTGAAATACTCACAGAACTAGATATGTATTGTTTATATTATATAACTTAGTGCCAAGTCCTATTGCTTTCCCGACTCCGTTGGAACTTTTTACGGTACATGGAGCTGCTATTTTGTAGCAGTCAGATGTCCCGGCAATCGTCTTGTAAAATATAATTATTATTATATTGTATTACTTATATTATTTATTAATTATGACAACATCATGCCTGATATCACACCTGCAGTTATTCGCTCCAGCTCTGCAATTTGTTAATTTTTTTTACTGGTATTAATTAACTTGTCTATTTCTTGATTTACTATTATTATTAAAATAATTATTATTAATTATATTATTGTTATAACAATTACTAATTATTACTATTATAATAAATCAATAATTATTAATAATAATATTATTTACTATTTATTTTATAATATTCATTTAATAGAATACTTATTGTTAAATAAGTTATTATAAATAGTTATTAATATCATTATTATTTATAATAATTATTGTTATTTGTTTTTTACTGTTGAACTTATTGTAATATAATAAAGATTATGAATTATTATAGTTTAATAATTTAAATAATAATTCATGGTTATTATTTATTATGCTTAATTATAATAATAATTTATGTAAACTTGTGTTAATTAAACAATGATTGCTAGTGGTAGTATTGTTTCCATCTTCGTTCACTAGTATTAATAATAATAACAATGGTTGTTTTCCTAATATAACTGATGGTGCTAACAGTACTTATAACAAATTTTAATTTTTATCGCGTCTGTTTTATTAGTTTTTTTTGTTTATTATAGAAGAATGATAAACAACGATAATATCATTTGATTTGAATTATGATTTGATAGTGATTTCAAATCATGGGAGCGAAACTTTGACTTGATTTGCACCTGATTACCATTTTACTTGATTTGATTTTGGTTTTAAATTTAGCTGAGCTACTTGATTCAATTTGATTCAAATGTTTTTTTGATGACTTGGTTCATGATTTGATAAAATGGTGATTTGCCCCAACTCTGGCTTGAACTCTATCCCCACACTTAAGGTGGTCTAATATAACTATTTGTACAGCAGTTTTCATTTTTTTCAGCCAAGTGAAATCTGCATACATGCTTCAGACACTCAAACATACAAACACCCACAAAATAATGTCTTTCACATTTACATATATAAATAATTATCATACTTGCTTATAAATAATGATAATTAGTAACAAATGTCATATATTGTTATTTGATTATTATATCAGTGGTTATGATAACATTACGGTGGATAGGGCAATAGGATGTTTTTTCATGTATTGAGCAGTCTATACCTGAGTGCTGACAAATAAAGACGGCTTAAAACAGCTCTGATACAAAGCAAATTCATTACAACAAATAACTATGACATTAAAATTATGATTATTATTTTCATATTTTATTTATGATGAATGATATTAACAATTGTTTATTATAAATAATTTATAGCTACTGTTGAAGCATACCAGCATTGAACAATTTTTTGTTGAATTTTTGAATATTCAAATCTTAAGCAACAGATTGATGTATTGAACAACCCTCTAGGCCTACTCAGTGGTGATCTACGAGCCTGCAAAATATCTCTCTTCTAGAAATGCTCGCCAATTTTTACACTGCTTAAAATTGACGTCATCTTCCGATAATTACTTCTTTGCCGTACAGTATTTATTTGGCCAATCAGATCCCGCTTTTTATTTTTATTTTATTTATTATTATTTTACCTACGTACTACTGTTCATTTTTGTATGAATCCATTTATTGTTCCCTAACTCACCAAAGAAGCACAATTTTTTCTATCCTGTTGATGTAAAGAGTATAAGATGATCCTTGTGATTGTGATCACATTGGACCACCTGACAAATCTCGCAATCGTCTCTTTTTGCCATTTCACATATAAAATTTGCGTAATAAACAAGCGTTGATTTTGTTTACTATGCCTGTGCACTAATTGTGACCGTATTGAGAGAAAGCACTAAGTCCGATTTTATGCGTTCAGCGAGCAAATTTAAGCCAGATGAAAAATGGCGAGTAACAGTAAAACCCAACATTAAATCTTAGAATCAATTTTTGATGGGGTGTCTTCGTAAGGATTTTTATTCCTGTAGCGATGGCCTTCAGTAGACCTAAGACTAAATAAATTGCCCAATCAAATTTCATTTTAAACGGAAACGATGTAACTTCATTTATAAAAATTTGCTATTATTTATTATAACTGACTACGCCCACAATCCGAAGATGACATACACGGCAATCAATGGAAGTTATAGTTAGCTAAATTTCAGCTGATGTGACGAGCATTTGAGACCAATGGCTTTTTGGCAAGCTTGTAAATCAGGTCTGAGTAGGCCTAGAGGGTTATTTAATACATCAATCTGCTGCTTGAGACTTGAAAATTCAGAAACTCAACAAAAAAATGATCAGTGCTGGCATGTTTAAAAAGCTATTATAATTGTTATCTAATTATTTGTTAATAAATCACGAGGAATAATCATCATCATAATAAATAATAGTAGGCTAGTTAATCTTAATTAATAATACATTGTTAAATTTAATAATAACTACTGTAACTTTGGTTAGTTATTACTTATTATATTATTATTCACTAGTAAGTAAGCATAAATTATTTAGTAGCTAGTTACATATTATCATTTACCCATATATACTATTTATTTTTCGTAGTAGTGGTAGTAGTATGGTCAGGGAGTATATAACAGATAATTGTAAGATTAATGATAGCCGATAATAATAATTCGTTAATTAACAAGAATAATAATAAATGATCCACCAATAATGTTCAGTTGTTACATCATCATCAACTTATATTCAATATCTGCAGCACGCTAGACTGCTTGGGGGGGGGGGGGGGGGGGGGGGGGAGGTGGCGTGCCTCATTTTTTCCCGTTTGTTATCAGAGCTTGGGTACTTTCTTCCAGGAGTTCGGAACCAGGGTTAGCCATTTAAGGACAGTGTGGATACATTGTATCCATTCATATGGAATAACTAGGCCGAGGCCAGCCTGTCAGCGTCTTTTGACACGTCATGATTCCTGAGGTCCCGTGTAGCGCGGGGAACAAAACCGTTGGGGAAGGAGTTGCCACTTGCTTGGATAGATCGGGGAACTCCGCGGGATTGTACTCTTGTTTTGATTGTAGACACTGACTGAGTCATTAGCTCATTGTATGATTTACAAAGGGCGGGATGAGCCTCTTCTCTGGACAGGACTTTGTGCAGTAGTCTGATACGACACATTTTCCTTCATTCCTGGAGTGGTTGCAACTTAAGCTTCTCCTTTGCCTCAGTTACGGCTTTCCTTCCTTTGATATCACATATCATTCGTACAGGTGGTGGAGGAGGGATCCCATGCACAACAGGCATACTCAAGATGAGGTGGACAAAGTGATTTGTAAGCTGTGAGTTTTGCATTCTCAGGGGCCCAATACAGAACACAGCAGATCATTCTGATCTGTTTCTTGGCCTTGCAGATCTTCTCAGCTATGTATGTGTGCATAAAATTTCAGATCGGACTGTAGGGTTACGCCAAGGTACTTATTGTGGTCCGTGTGTTCCATGATAGTGTTGTTCAGAGTATATTTTGGTATGTCTTTTGTAGGCTTGAACACAAGTATTTTGCACTTGCTGCTGGTGTTGAAACTCATTCCAAATACCATTGGCCTGCTGTGCAGCGAGTGAATGATGATTATTATGATAATAATTAATAAATAAAATCTAATAATGGTGATGATCATGTAAATAAATGTATAATAATACTAACACAGTACATTACTACTATTTCTATTATTATAATTAGTGAGTAGAATTATATTATTATTATATATAACAATAGTAATTATAATAAGTATTATCAACAAACAAAACTAATAAAAAAGAATTATTACAAACGAACACAAACAACTCAAAAAAATGTTAGTTTATTATTATTTATTATAATAATTAATTAACAAACAACAACAAGTTCTTTTAACAACAACAACAATCATCACCACCACCATCATCATCATTGATTCTCAATCTTCTTAAAGTTAATAATCAATCAATTAATTAATAATAAGTATGGTGATCGTCATCATGACATGATAGATGATGGCCTGACTACTATTATTATTAATTATTTATATTATTATTAATAATTAAATAAATAATTATTATTATTTTATTATTATTGATATATTTTTTATATTAAACAACATTATAATAATTAAACCGGGTGCTACAAATTTATACATCGATGCTTATAGCCCATTAAACCTACGCAACTATGTGATTTGTGGACGCTACATAATAATTATTATTATTTATTAATTTATTGCAACAACAACAAACAAAGAAAAAGAAGTTGTTGTTTTTGTTGCAATGAATAAATTATTAACAACCATCCATTCCTCATTATTATGATTGTGGTGCTCCTACTACTGTAACTATTAAACAGACGTATAAGTATAATATTACTAAATCGGCCTAACAGACAGCTTTTCAGTGTAAGAAAAAGACTATTATTAACCATAAAACAATGCACCACTGCAAAATGCTAATAATAATATAATAACAACGACGATAATATTTAGGTTTCAGAGGATACATAGCTTGTGAGTGAAGTGTTTGCACTCATATTGTTTTAAATCAACATACAAGTTTTTATAACTTGTGGTAAACGTTGGATCTCAGGTTAACTATCAGGCTTCAGCGTTAGGGAGGTTGCAATACAGGTGGAGATGAATGCAACATAAAATTAAAACTGTAAAACTACAATCATTGCTGTAGAAACTGATGCAACATCAAAATTTCTTAATAAAATGGTTTGTGGTAATTTTTTACATTATTCAAATCATAAAATGCAAAAAAGTAAGTTGCAACTAAACATCAATGTTTTATCGCACTTGAATTGTTACAAATGTTACAGTTATAATAACAGGTTGAAGCATTTGGGATAATTACGCAGATTCATAAAATGATGAGTAGGACGTCATGCGTCTGTGTGACACGTACGCTACTCCAACCTGTTACGACTAATTGTGGTACGTTGCCTGCCTGATCTTGATATCTGCGTCCTGAGTGACTGCGGCACTCGGTTCCGTGCAACTGTATGACTGTCCATGATGTGTATCCACGGAATACCGTTGAACGCCTCCAGTCAATGCGTGTAGTTATGCGGGAAGCTAGGAGGGTGGTGGCGTGCTATTTGTTAACTTACCAATTCAGCCAAATACACAATTAATTACCAACTCTCCATGCCCCGACATAATATCGACTTTGAAATTCGACGTGATCACCCCAGAAAAAACTGCCGCCTGTATCCATGTATTTCCTGTGCGACAAAACTTTTGCCCTCACGATATACTAGAGGTGAACGACACCGCAACAGCAACGTCAATTGAATTTTATATTATAATGAACAGGAAACGCATTCAAAAAAGTTTTGCGCTTGCCCAGAACATCGCATTAATGCCGCAGGACTCATATCCAAGCGGCGCCTGTCGATGTCGACTTTCAAAGTCGATGTTCTACAGCGACTTTCAACTGTGACTAAATTAAGTCGCCGTTGCAGTATCCATGAAAAAAAAACAGCATCGACTTTCAGAATCAACTTTATGTCGGGGCAATGTCGCGGCATGGAGAGTTAGTAAATGATAGCGTACACGAATTCACTGCACTACAAACAGTTAGGAACAACCAATCAGATGCTCCAAGTGTTATACATCATTGGATAGCTATCAAGTTCATCTATCCAATGAGATGATACACAGCGTCCCCAAACTAGCTGGTTGGAGCACAGGCTACAGCTCCATGGGCCCATTGGATAGATGAGCTTGTTAGCTACCCAATGATGTAGGTTACAGGGGGTATCCGGTTACATCATCCAATGGTAGGGCTGGTTGAAATTGGGTGTTTTCATATAAGCATAGCGTTACGCTTTTGTCAACTTAGTAGGTTACAGCATGGCGGCGCCACGCCCCCTGCGCTGCTTCAGACACCATTCCATCTTATTTATTCCGTGTATGTTTCACCAATATACCCCCTGCGCTGTTGTAACTCTACATTAGTGACGGTGCCTTCAAAGCAGACGCGTTAGTAATAGGCAAAATAGCCACATCTACCAAATTATCGTCAATTCATCGTTATTACTCTTGAGCAATCTGAATCTGCTTTTATCTTGTAATAGATGATCAGTCAATTTATCAGATTAAACTGTTAACTGAAAAAAATCATGACACCTACTATTATAGTTGTTATGTGAAGTTTATTTCATGCGGCAAAATTATCATGTGACACAACGCAGAAGTCATGTTTCCCATAAGTTTGTTGTGTACAGTTACACGTAATCAAATAATAATTATTATATAATTAACACTGCTGCAATTACTTTTCTAACTGAGTGCTACTAAAAATATGATATTATTATAAATAATAATAATCAGTATATGTAGCCATGATTGCGGTTGCATTGATTAGTATATAATATGTAGATGTAAAGCCCATGTAAAGTACAGTATAGTACAAGTATAGTACAGTATACAGTGTAGTATGTAACATATAACTGTATAGTACAAGTGTATATTGTGTAGTATGTAATATATAACTGTATAGTACAAGTGTATATTGTGTAGTATGTAATATATAACTGTATAGTACAAGTGTACATTGTGTGGTATGTAATATATAACTGTATAGTACAAGTGTATATTGTGTAGTATGTAATATATAACTGTATAGTACAAGTGTATATTGTGTAGTATGTAATATATAACTGTATAGTACAAGTATATATTGTGTAGTATGTAATATATAACTGTATAGTACAAGTGTATATTGTGTAGTATATAATATATAACTGTATAGTACAAGTGTATATTGTGTAGTATGTAGTATATAACTGTATAGTACATTGTGTAGTATGTAATATATAACTGTATAGTATATTGTCTAGTATGTAATATATAACTGTATAGTACAAGTGTATATTGTCTAGTATGTAATATGTAAAGAGGTTTGGCATCGAAGGCTTTACGATGGGTGTGGCTGATACGTCTGAACATCGTGGAGCTTGTTTGTGAGCATAACCAATATATTGGCAACGATTATATATATAATATATTTATTATATATTTAGTCGTTGCCAACATGTTAATATATATATATATATATATATATATATATATATATATATATATATATATATATATATATATATATATATATAAGTAAAAGTATGACTGGGGCACAAGATGTGCAGAGGGGCTTAGACTAAATAGAAACAATCAAATAAATAAATAATAAATAATTAATTATTAATATTAGTTGCCCGAGAGATGGAAAAACCAGTCAAGACTGAAGCAAGTAAAACAGTGCTCAACAAGAAAAAATCGAGGAGCAGGTACTAAAAGGTAAAATAGTAAAAGATGTTAAAACTATTGGATGACTACAAATTGTTTCATGTGCTAGAAAAAAGATGGAAAAAGAAAAGAATTCTAGGCACAATCATCAGGTCATATATATATACATATAAATATATATATACATATATATATATATATATATATATATATATATATATATATATATATATATAATCGGTGATGTTAGTCTATGCTTGTTGCCAAAGGCACATCAGCACCCTCTGATTGGTTAATTCCAAAATATTCTCGTTTTCAAAAGCTCACCAAGTTTAACGATTTACAACACATTTCCACTAGAGTAGTATACTTTATATTATCATTGTTTTCTAAGTCGGACAGAATGCTGATGTTATAGAATTTGTACATACTCTCTTTGAACCAAAACAACTTCAAGGTAATGCAGTTGTTGCCAAAAACAATCCAGTCTAGTGAATTTATTTTACATGGCTCATAAAAATAGTGATCATTGATAATTTTAACATTTCTGAGTATAAAAATTAATAATTAAAATTATTATCAAGCACAACAATGAAATAAATGATGAATAATAACAATATTTTGATGATGTAATAATAAATAAAACCAAAATAATTATAAAAGGTCATATTTTTATGGTGAACAAAACCCAAACATACAAAGCAGTGAATGTGTTTTTTAATTATTGTTATTATTGTAATTATATCAGGTAAACAGATAAATTGTAGGTGGAAATGAAACAGACAAAAACCCGCGCTATGTACCGTATGATTGGCTATATCAATAGCAGCTCACTGATGTAAGCCAAGGACATCGGCACGCTACATCGGTCTATGTAGCCACCTGCACATCGGCACCAAAACATCCTTAACAATTACACATCCTTAACAATTACACGTCCTTAACAACTACATGTCCTTAACAATTAGACGCCCTTAACTAACAATTACATGTCCTTAGCAATTGCACATCCTTAGGCATTACATGTCCTTAACAATTACATGTCCTTAACAATTACACGTCCTTAACAATTACACGTCCTTAACAATTACACGTCCTTAACAACTACATGTCCTTAACAATTAGACGCCCTTAACTAACAATTACATGTCCTTAGCAATTGCACATCCTTAGGCATTACATGTCCTTAACAATTACACGTCCTTAACAATTACACGTCCTTAACAATTACACGTCCTTAACAATTACACGTCCTTAACAATTACACGTCCTTAACAATTGCATGTCCGTAACGATTACTTGTCCTAATAAAAAAGATTGATAAGAAACAATAAAAGATTAAAAAACAGACAAGATTTTTATTTTATTTTCACAACAGTACAACGGTATAATCAATGCAATTCAGCTGCCGCCACAATAAGTAAAGAGTTTCGAAATACAAAAAAGTGAAACATGAACAACTACTAAATGGAACATGAACAACTACTAAATCGAAGATGGATCTCAAGACAAAACCGTGCTCTCACCTACGAAATGCGATGCATAGAGACGTCTACGGATGTAAAGCAACCATCAGTTATCAGTCATACAGAACAATTAATAAATTCAAACCTGTAAACAAACCAACCAAAGCAGTCCAAGCTTTCTGAAGTTGTATGTAACAGATCAGTGCCTCAGTATGGATCGGCATGATCGTCCATGTCAGTTTGGGCTTGCTTGTTCATTGCTTGTCGGTGAAACCAAACATAAGTAGCCATGAGGGAAAGAATTATACCAGTTAATACAGCATAGTTAGTAGCGGCTATGTCTCGTAAGTCTCTTGGAAGTTCTATTCCATCTATTTGTAACGCAAACGTCGCTGTCAGATTGCAGAAGCTACAATCCAATAAAAAGCTTGTAAAAAAAATAACAAAACGTTGGTTTGTAATGAGGTTTCAAAATTGTTTCAGTTATTGCTCAAAACTGATTTAGTGCAGATATGAAGAATGTGAGGAGTTGCCTTCTCCCATAATGTGGAAGCGTATCCTGTATGGTGGCTACCAGTCGTGACGTGAAGAGTGGATGGCTCCTTCCCAGAGAGCCACCTTGGCTACGTTTATGCCATACATGTAAGCAAGGCCAAAAGGGACTTTTGACAAATAAATTAGGAGTTGCTTTCTCAAAGATGTGAGATAACTCAAAAAACACAGCACTCATAATGTGCAATAGAAAGGAGCCAGATATTAACCTGTAGTAGGGGTCGACAACTCTAACTTTGAATATATGCAGAGAACTGTAGTCGTGGTTGAAAGTGATACGATTGGGACTGCTGTAGTTTAATATCTCATATTTGAGATCGTGCACATGCTCATCAAAGTACGAGCCTTCATCATTTTCTGCTGAGTAGCAACTCATGTAGTTGTGCGCAGTCCATAATTGATCCGGAGGCAACGAGTAGTTAGCCAGTTCCCTGCAAGTACAATAATACAACCTATACATAACTACATGCTACATACAATATACAACTATATACTACATACAATATATAACTATATACTACATACAATATATAACTATATACTATATACAATATATAACTATATACTACATACAATATATAACTATATACTACATACAATATATAACTATATACTATATACAATATATAACTATATGCTACATACAATATATAACTATATACTACATACAATATATAACTATATACTATATATAACTATATACTATATATAACTATATGCTACATACAATATATAACTATATGCTACATACAATATATAACTATATACTACATACAATATATAACTATATACAATATATAACTATATACTACATACAATATATAACTATATACTACATACAATATATAACTATATACTATATATAACTATATACTATATATAACTATATGCTACATACAATATATAACTATATGCTACATACAATATATAACTATATACTACATACAATATATAACTATATACAATATATAACTATATACTACATACAATATATAACTATATACTACATACAATATATAACTATATACTACATACAATATATAACTATATACTACATACAATATATAACTATATACTATATACAATATATAACTATATACAATATACAATATATAACTATATACTACATACAATATATAACTATATACTACATACAATATATAACTATATACTATATACAATATATAACTATATGCTACATACAATATATAACTATATACTATATACAATATATAACTATATACTACATACAATATATAACTATATACTACATACAATATATAACTATATACTATATATAACTATATACTATATACAATATATAACTATATACTACATACAATATATAACTATATACTACATACAATATATAACTATATACTACATACAATATATAACTATATACTATATATAACTATATGCTACATACAATATATAACTATATACAATATATAACTATATACTATATATAACTATATACTACATACAATATATAACTATATACAATATATAACTATATACTATATACAATATATAACTATATACTACATACAATATATAACTATATACTACATACAATATATAACTATATACTATATATAACTATATGCTACATACAATATATAACTATATACAATATATAACTATATACTATATATAACTATATACTACATACAATATATAACTATATACAATATATAACTATATACAATATATAACTATATACTATATATAACTATATACTATATATAACTATATGCTACATACAATATATAACTATATACAATATATAACTATATACTATATACAATATATAACTATATACTACATACAATATATAACTATATACTACATACAATATATAACTATATACTACATACAATATATAACTATATACTACATACAATATATAACTATATACAATATATAACTATATACTACATACAATATATAACTATATACTACATACAATATATAACTATATACTACATACAATATATAACTATATACTACATACAATATATAACTATATACAATATATAACTATATACTACATACAATATATAACTATATACTACATACAATATATAACTATATACTACATACAATATATAACTATATGCTACATACAATATATAACTATATACTACATACAATATATAACTATATGCTACATACAATATATAACTATATACTATATACAATATATAACTATATACTACATACAATATATAACTATATACTACATACAATATATAACTATATACTACATACAATATATAACTATATACTATATACAATATATAACTATATACTACATACAATATATAACTATATGCTACATACAATATATAACTATATACTACATACAATATATAACTATATGCTACATACAATATATAACTATATACTATATACAATATATAACTATATACTACATACAATATATAACTATATACTACATACAATATATAACTATATACTACATACAATATATAACTATATACTACATACAATATATAACTATATACTACATACAATATATAACTATATACTATATACAATATATAACTATATACTACATACAATATATAACTATATACTACATACAATATATAACTATATACTATATACAATATATAACTACATACTACATACAATATATAACTATATACTACATACAATATATAACTATATACTATATACAATATATAACTATATACTACATACAATATATAACTATATACAATATATAACTATATACTACATACAATATATAACTATATACTACATACAATATATAACTATATACTACATACAATATATAACTATATGCTACATACAATATATAACTATATACTACATACAATATATAACTATATGCTACATACAATATATAACTATATACTATATACAATATATAACTATATACTACATACAATATATAACTATATGCTACATACAATATATAACTATATACTACATACAATATATAACTATATACTACATACAATATATAACTATATACAATATATAACTATATACTACATACAATATATAACTATATACTACATACAATATATAACTATATACAATATATAACTATATACTACATACAATATATAACTATATACTACATACAATATATAACTATATACTACATACAATATATAACTATATGCTACATACAATATATAACTATATACTACATACAATATATAACTATATACAATATATAACTATATACTACATACAATATATAACTATATACTACATACAATATATAACTATATACAATATATAACTATATACTACATACAATATATAACTATATACTACATACAATATATAACTATATACAATATATAACTATATACTACATACAATATATAACTATATACTACATACAATATATAACTATATACTACATACAATATATAACTATATACTACATACAATATATAACTATATACAATATATAACTATATACAATATATAACTATATACTACATACAATATATAACTATATACTACATACAATATATAACTATATACAATATATAACTATATACAATATATAACTATATACTACATACAATATATAACTATATACTACATACAATATATAACTATATACAATATATAACTATATACTACATACAATATATAACTATATACTACATACAATATATAACTATATACAATATATAACTATATACTACATACAATATATAACTATATACAATATATAACTATATGCTACATACAATATATAACTATATACTACATACAATATATAACTATATACTACATACAATATATAACTATATGCTACATACAATATATAACTATATACTACATACAATATATAACTATAAACAATATATAACTATATACTACATACAATATATAACTATATACTACATACAATATATAACTATATGCTACATACAATATATAACTATATACTATATACAATATATAACTATATACTACATACAATATATAACTATATACAATATATAACTATATACTACATACAATATATAACTATATACTACATACAATATATAACTATATACAATATATAACTATATACAATATATAACTATATACTACATACAATATATAACTATATACTACATACAATATATAACTATATGCTACATACAATATATAACTATATACTACATACAATATATAACTATATACTACATACAATATATAACTATATGCTACATACAATATATAACTATATGCTATATACAATATATAACTATATACTACATACAATATATAACTATATACTACATACAATATATAACTATATACTACATACAATATATAACTATATACTACATACAATATATAACTATATACTACATACAATATATAACTATATACAATATATAACTATATACAATATATAACTATATACTACATACAATATATAACTATATACTACATACAATATATAACTATATACTATATATAACTATATACTATATATAACTATATGCTACATACAATATATAACTATATACTATATATAACTATATACTATATATAACTATATACTACATACAATATATAACTATATACTACATACAATATATAACTATATACAATATATAACTATATACAATATATAACTATATACTATATATAACTATATACTACATACAATATATAACTATATACTATATATAACTATATACTATATATAACTATATACTACATACAATATATAACTATATACTACATACAATATATAACTATATACAATATATAACTATATACAATATATAACTATATACTACATACAATATATAACTATATACTACATACAATATATAACTATATACAATATATAACTATATACAATATATAACTATATACTACATACAATATATAACTATATACTACATACAATATATAACTATATACTACATACAATATATAACTATATACTACATACAATATATAACTATATACAATATATAACTATATACAATATATAACTATATACTACATACAATATATAACTATATACTACATACAATATATAACTATATACAATATATAACTATATACAATATATAACTATATACTACATACAATATATAACTATATACTGCATACAATATATAACTATATACTACATACAATATATAACTATATACTACATACAATATATAACTATATACAATATATAACTATATACTACATACAATATATAACTATATACTACATACAATATATAACTATATACAATATATAACTATATACAATATATAACTATATACTACATACAATATATAACTATATACTACATACAATATATAACTATATACTACATACAATATATAACTATATACTACATACAACATATAACTATATACTACATACAATATATAACTACATGCTACAGTCCACGTATACGTTAGTAATCTTTACCCAAAGCAAATACCTCATTTTGCTCCAAGACTGAGCTTCACGCAGACACAATATCTGCTCTAGATTGTGAGTGTACGCATAATCCACCCTTCCATTGACTTCCCATAGAATGAAGTCTGCATCTACTACCTTCACAAACTTATCATAGTCGTACAACTGTAAGACAGGTCTGAATGGCTCCTCATTCTCCAACGTGATTGGACAACCCAAACCTGCAAACAATTAACCAGTTTCGTAACGGGTCCATTAGGTTGTCTTTCATATTTAAAAAAGCTAATAACAGCTGACCTATTGGGGTGAGTACTTGATTTTCTCTTTCAGAGATTTCTCCAGTAGTGAGGTTAGCCCAATGACCAGGTGGGATTGTGTAACTGCTAGGATACATTGAGCTGACGTCTCCACCGCATTTCTACATATAAAAAATCACCGCTATCAACACACATCAACTCCAACTGTTTACAAATTCTACAGTTGAACCACCAACCTTATCGTCTGGTAGTTGAACTCTTAAATGCCTGCCATTGGGACAACCCACTGACATATAGGCCACAGCACTGTTGGGAGTTTTACAAAGAAGGTTAGTGCGTCGAGGTCGTAACTCCAAAATAGCAACACTAGAGTGGCTGTCTAAATCACCAACAGTATTATCTGACAGTTGATGACTTTTTTTGTACTTCACTGTAATAGTCTACAAGCAGACAAGCACAACTCCCAGCTAACAACGTAAATAGAATATTGAAATTTCTACAGATCGATAAAAAGTTTTCTAATGCAACTTTTTGCGTGAATATATATGGTGAACTGCAAAAAAATATTTTTGTCATAGTTAATCTACTTTTACATTTGTAACGTTATATAACTGTTATATAACTGCTCATCTGTTTGTTTCACTCACAATGTTCTCACTCGCTACCTCAGAAATGTATTTCTTCTCGCTGTTCTTTGCAAATTCAATAAGTCCATGCGGGTCCGTGAATATGAGATCAAAAGAATTTGGTTTCTCATATTTGTAAACAAGCAATGCCCAGAACCTCCATTCCTCCAGCTTATCCAGCAAATATACCTGCAGTGCATGCCACAAAATGTTACCAAATATACCTGCAGTACATGCCACGAAATGTTACCAAATATACCTGCAGTACATGCCACAAAATGCTACCAAATATACCTGCAGTACATGCCACAAAATGTCACCAAACATACCTGCAGTACATGCCACAATATGTTACCAAATATACCTGCAGTACATGCCATAAAATGTCACCAAATATACCTGCAGTGCATGCCACAAAATGCCACCAAATATACCTGCAGTGCATGCCACAATATGTTACCAAATATACCTGCAGTACATGCCATAAAATGTTACCAAATATACCTGCAGTGCATGCCACAATATGTTACCAAATATATCTGCAGTGCATGCCCCAATATGTTACCAAATATACCTGCAGTGCATGCCACAATATGTCACCAAATATACCTGCAGTACATGCCACAATATGTCACCAAATATACCTGCAGTGCATGCCACAATATGTTACCAAATATACCTGCAGTGCATGCCACAATATGTTACCAAATATACCTGCAGTGCATGCCACAATATGTTACCAAATATATCTGCAGTGCATGCCACAATATGTTACCAAATATATCTGCAGTGCATGCCACAATATGTTACCAAATATACCTGCAGTGCATGCCACAATATGTTACCAAATATATCTGCAGTGCATGCCACAATATGTTACCAAATATACCTGCAGTACATGCCATAAAATGTTACCAAATATACCTGCAGTGCATGCCACAATATGTTACCAAATATACCTGCAGTGCATGCCACAATATGTCACCAAATATACCTGCAGTGCATGCCACAATATGTTCAACATAACGAAAGTTTGTAATTTATAAAATGTTCAAATAGCCTAGATCATTTCAGCTGCTTGGAAGTTGTCACGCCTTCTACTGATGAAACAAACCACAAGGTGTGACAATTCCTAAGCATGTAACTTCAGCTTCAGTAACAATAAACAACTTCAATTATTCTACTAAAAGTAAATTTTGTATCAATTTTGAGTGTTTGATAACAACAGTGTAAAGCTCTATCAATCATTTGAGTGAAAAGCCTCAAGTACTCTAACCAGAGTCTAATTCAGTACAATTAACAAGAGCAATTAAAGTTAATATGACACATCAGAGTTAAATGATTTATTATTAGCTGACTGTGACTCGTTGCCTGCTGGCACACTTCAGATACTAGTACCTACATCCATATACAATCCCCTGGGGATAAAGATCATTCCCCTATAAATCTCAGTTTGAATCTTTCCCAGAGAAGTTTTACACAAGTAATATTTTATACATAAATCATTTCTTTGTGTCAATTTATCTGAGCAGGAACTAGAGCGCAGATATGATTGCATCATGCTTAGGTAAGACAGCAGATTTGCGCACGAGATGTATGTATACTACTAGTCACATCATTTCTCAGAGTTACTAAATAAATTGTCATTCTCCATCTTGGTGTTAAAATTGTAAAGCTATAAATGGAAGGAGCGAAATGACGCAACAAATGCTTATGGCTAACAAACTCTAAGTTAGATAGTTTGTTTCAGCAGGCTCCTTGACAATTATCGCTATTTATTATAATGAAACCAAATCAACATTTAACAAATATTTGTTAGTGCTACTGGGGTTTGCGAGCTGTTTCCAGGTCCAAATGACTTTTGAGAAAGATATTCTCATTGACAAGTACAATTAAATTCAATGATTATTACGTTTGTATGACTCATCATTAGCTGACTGTGACTCATTGCCCGATGTCTCACTTCAGATATCTATATATAGATATAAGTATCCGAGGAGAGAGATCACTTCCCTATAGATCAAAGTCTGAACTTGTTTCCACTATTAACAGCTAGATTTTGTTATAGCAATAAATAGCTGATTGATTTGAATAATCACGAGATGAGTATTGTGAATGCAACGCTACATTAATCAATTTTATATACAAAATGGCTATTAGTTCATGCCAACTTATATAGGAACTTGAGCGCAGATATTATTGCACCATGCTTAGGCAAGACAGCAGATCGGCACACAATACACGCATTGACTTTATTCATAACCTTGACAAAAGAAAGCAGAAACAGGGAATAGGGAAAGGATATCACAATGAAAGATTAATCATAGGTGAAAATAGTTAATATTAGTGCAATTGGGGCTAGTAGAAAATACAAAGGTGTTAAAAGATGATATGACAAACAATAGAAATTCAATCATCTTAGTTAGGTGTATCAAATATTTATACATCTCAACTTCCATGTGAAATGTATACACAAGTGATATGTAAGTCTATGCCAGAGGGTAAGTCTAATAAACCCCCACAAAATTACAATAATACATACTATTATTACCCAACTAGTTACAGTCAACCTAGAACATAACCATAAAGTATAACCATTCATATCTGAGACAGTCCAGTCACTTGTCTGACAAGAACACAAACGTTGCAACCTTTTCCTGTCAAGCCATTCACAGTTCAACACTCAGAGACAGAGAACGGCATCTCCTGATACTCTCATCTCAGCTTGCTGCCGATTAAAATGAGGATGTGGATGTGACTTCATTCTTCTCTGAGCGGCTGCGAACACATCAAGGATTGGGGTGTTGTTAGCATCTCTCAGTTCCTCACTAAAAGCTGATGTAAAGTTTTGTCTGTATGCCATTCCTCCATAAACGGTAGCCATTAGAAGCACACAGTTCTTTGCTCTAAGGATGACATGGTTGATATCACCTCTGTTTGAGATTTCCGCATCACTTAGTGGGTGCGGTGCAGCCTCGACTTCGTTTACTTCAAGAGCCTCAGTCTGACAAGCCTGTATTCCAACAAGCTAAAATAAACGAGAAAAGAAGAATGCATAAACCTCAGCTATGTGTTCAGCATTTGCTAACACAGAACTACTGGCACCAATTGACTTGGAGAAAGAGAACTTATTGATTTACCAGTGGAATATGTATAGGTAGTCCACGTCGGGTCTCATCTATGACATCACTAATTGACCCATCGCACTCGCCGTCACCTCTTAAAGTTCCAGAACGGCCGTGAGACATTATGAACAGAGCCAAAAAGGATGCCTGTGACGCAATTCTATCGACTTCATCCGAGATCCAACTCCTCAATTGTGCATAAGACGTCCACACACAGCAGTGAATGGTATAGTTGGTGTCAGCAAAGGCTGCTGTAAGCTCGGCAGCTTCATCCAGTGCATTGTGGCGATCTGTTGGATTGAAGCAAATAAATGCATGCTTTTTAGCCTTCGTCTGCAGGGGTGGTATGATGTATGTCTTGGAACATGGTGCCATTATCTTAATATGACAAGACGACAGCTCGAAAGACGCATTTTTATTGAGCCAATTTTCCACAGTCTCCGGTCTGCATCTGACAATAGTTTTCAACAGCCTGATGTCATCATTTTTTAAGGCCCATGTGATCAACAGCAGGGAGTTGGAGGCTGTTATCCAATCACAGGAGCCAGAGAAGCTTTGTTGAGAAGCTCGAAGTTGTAAATAAAACAGCATATTATTCTTTGACAGCGAGGCAGCCACTTGAAGTGCATTCTCTCCGCCCGCATTCTTCTCATCAATCAACAAACCACTATAAGAGTTTCCTACATTGGCAAAGATTCGCTCTAGAAAACGACTACTATCAGGGCAGTGCATAACTACCAACTGCACGCTGTTGCACCCTAAATAGTTTTTATTCTTCACAGCTTTTCTGGCATTTTTATCGGTAAGCTGCCGCAACAAAATGTTCACTGCCTCAATATTAGCGTTAGCAATGGCGTACTGCAGTGAGTTCATATTCTGCCCATCAGTGTACAAGATCATTTCCTCGACCAGCAAGCGATGTTCGGTAGCGAATTGTAAAACGCCGACAATAAAATCTGTGTCATTTTCGCTTACTGCACAGTGTAGAAGGTTCTGTCCCTCCTCATTGGGGGTTTTGGCCATGTAAGCAACATGGGACAGCTTGGAGAGAGCCTCCGCACTGGACAATCCACTGCCATTAGACCCTAACTTTTCCACAGACCACTTACTGTACGATTGTCCCATTAGTGTGTGTATATCACTGGGTAGAGCACAAATAGGAAATTGCTCTCGGGTGGTTGAATACAAGAAAAGTGTGATCCATGGTTTTAACGTTTAAACAGAAGCGCGTTAAACAGACGACTGCAGGCCATGGACTAAATACTTGAAGTGAACTATAGAAATGACTCACACTCCACGTAACTTGACGGAGAACCGTGATTGGTTGCACCTAAATGTATGAATATCTGATTGGTTGATGACAAACAATAACTGTTGGCAATGTTTCAAAATTCATTGGATGTGTCCATAACACATTTTATATTCTCTATCGAATAGTAATGGAAAGCTCCTTAGCAATCAATAAATTTCAAATAAAACAGAGGATGACTTTTAGTGGGACAAGAAAGAGGCCAACACCACTAATCATTTCCAAACAAGTTGAATAAGAGGACAAGACGAGTAGTCAATTGAGTGATGCTATCGGTCTCCCTTGCATCACAACTCTTGGAGAGGGTCAACCTCTGTTATACAAGCATAATATCTTATGGAACTTTTCTCTTTTCTCTAAATAAAAAGTATAGCAAAAGTGGTCACAGAAAAAACCTAGGGCTTTCCGTACCTGGTTGCTATCTCAAAATACCGGTTATCTCAGACTACCTGCTACCTCAGAATACCGGCTACCCCAGACTATCTGCTATCTCAGACTACCTGCTATCTCAGACTACCTGCTATCTCAGACTATCTGCTACCTCAGACTACCTGCTATCTCAGACTACCTGCTATCTCAGACTATCTGCTATCTCAGACTACCTGCTAGCTCAGACTACCTGCTATCTCAGACTATCTGCTATCTCAGACTACCTGCTATCGCAGACTACCTGCTACGCTCAAGTTATTCCGTACATAACTAATGAAGCGATTCCTCTAAATGAAGCGTATTAGGTAAATTGTTACCGGTTGATCAATTACTTAAGACAACATCGAGGGGCAATAATTTTACTTCTGATGAGACTCATGTTCGATCACTTACGCATTCTAGTAGTTCACTAAAAGCTGTATAAGAGTCTAATAACCAGCTGTAAGCGTAACATCGTATATCCAACATTCTACACTAGCAGATTTAACTTTACGTACGAGATTCAAAGATAGAACAAATACAAACAATCGTTGCAAGATTTCTGTTACCCACCTGTTCTTGTACGCTGTGTAAGAAATATCTGTATGGACAGCGTTCATCAAAGCCCATGGCAGCCTGTAATTCATCCCTCAGTGGGTAGCCTACTTTCTCTACAGTGTTGTTTGCATACACTAGAAATAATAATATTGTGAGACGCCTGTATACTATTAGTTATATGACATATCTGTATACTATTAGTTATATGACATGTCTGTATACTATTAGTTATATGACATATCTGTATACTATTAGTTATATGACATGTCTGTACACTATTAGTTATATGACGTCTGTATACTACTAGTTATATGACATGTCTGTATACTACTAGTTATATGGCTTGGTTTTATGAAACTGAAGAGGTAGAGATAAAATGGTGATTTTGGCAGCCATAAAGAGACAAGATGAAGAAATATTAATAAAATTTTGAAGATAAAAGTGTTTGTTTCAATTATTGTCCCAAGTTGAATAAATCTAAGAATAATTTTGTGAGGTGAGGTGAAATGTTGCTGTTTAGGTAAGATTGCCTTCTTCTGGCTGTCCCAATATTGCTTCCTCTAGATCACTTTGCTTTATTTAAGTAAGCTAGATCATAGCCAGGCTAGACTTATGGTCATTTAATAAGACCAGTAGAGTAGAGCCAAGTGATGTAGTACTTGAAACTTAAGATTTAATATTCTATGCCGAACGGCAGAAACGATTCCTAGCAGAAAGTCATTGAGGAAAAAATCAGGACATTTTTAAGCGGGAAATTGTCGCAACCAACGTGAAAACAGAGAAGTTTTCTAAAATTTAAGGCTAGATTTTGCAGTATTTGGACTATTGGTAGTGGAGTTAGAGGCTACCTACAGCGTACCTTTGATAAACCACAGCCTGTTTAGTTCGTCAAACCAGTGCACTGTGTTGGTGTCCTGTGGGTCAGCGAACTCATCAAACAAAAGGAGAGAATTCTGTTTCACCTGACAAAACATTGTGTTTGTCTTTTAGAACTTTTTTGATTGAGAGGATGACAGGTAATACTGTGATCGCACCAATGTAGGTCAAACCTACACATCCTGTTACATATAATATAGATAGCACCAATATAGGTCAAACCTACACATCCTGTTACATATAATATAGATAGCACCAATATAGGTCAAACCTACACATCCTGTCACATATCATATAGATAGTACAACAAGCAATGCAGCGGGCCAGTCAATCGAGTTATTACCGCGCAGTAGGTTTAATGCTTCATGTACATCTACCGATTACCTACCAATTGGGGATTTTTCTGTTTTTGTTTCTGGTAAATGTACTAAAACAATTGATAGCATTTTATTTGATGCTATCAGTAGATTTTCATCGTGGTCCAAAAAACAGTAGACGACTCACAATTCCACCAATTATATTAATCCTGGTGCTATCACTGTCTTCAACAAAAATTATTTCTCGGCCGCAAGTATTGGTACATTAATGGAGACCCCTTCGTTGTTGCAAAACATTATATGGCTATGAGCGACATCACATGCAACAATTTTAACCGTGATTCATTGAAAGAGAATGAAGGGAAATGGTAAATTTTCAATCAGTAAATCAAATCAGTAGGCCATGGGTAGATGCACACGCAGCCATCTTGTGTAATATTTAGTTTATTGAGAGCTTTCAGAGAAACAAAAGAGGTTGAGAGAAGGATAAAAAAAGGCTAATGGAAATTTTCTACAATCAATAGGCAGCCATGATCCATGCAAGTAAAGGTGTGATCCTCCATCACAATGCGTTGTTTGTAAAGCTTTGGCAATATTCCAAAAATCAACAAACTAAAGTAATATCGATTACAGCGAGGGGGGGGGGGGTGACTAACGATCAATAGATCAACACTATTACCCAATAACAAAGTGTAAGGACTTTGGATTTTTTAAAAATTTCCAAACACTCATAATACAGTAACTTATATTGTACAGTCAACAAAATCACATCAAAGCTAGTAATATTACTACTAAGAAAGTTTTTATTGGTTTCACTGAGAATCCGCCGTCAACGCTACTACCTGGTTTATCAATTGTAACAACAATGAAGGGATTATATATCTACGTATATATAATCCAACAAGTCATCGCCCTTATCTCAAGCCTCTTTGCCCTCAGTATCCAACATGGCTGCCTTCTCCCGTGGTTGCCTTCTCATCAATGCATACTTTGACAGAAACCATCAAGAGTAGTTAGTAGTAAAATAAATAACAGCGGAGTTGTGGTAATAATAAAACCAAATAGCTATTTAATAATTATTCAATAGAGATGCTCCGATTCAAATTCACTGAATCGGAATCAGCAGACTTTTTAACTATTTAATGAATTGGCAAAAAATCGGAATCGGTTTGCTTGCATTGTTGTTTATAGATCTTTTCACCAACAATGGATATATAGCACGTTAGCTTCAACTATCCATGTTGTTACTGCATTGGCCTCCGACAATAACAACGCCAATTAGTATCAGTGTGGTTAGCTCGTCCTTGCAACCCTACTCTGATGAGGAAGAGCATAATCTGCCATGTAGAGAACTATAAAGGGATTTCGGTGTATTTTAGTGAATGATTATGCTGACTGTATTGTTACAAATCTAGCCTCAATTTTCTTTGTAAATTAATTGGTTTGAATAGGAATTGGTTCAATGGTAAAATCGAGATCGAATTGGATCAGCGAAAATTTTGTGAATTGGAGCATCCCTAAATAATAATGCAGAGATAATACGATGATGATACATGTTTGGTTTGGTAGGCAATTTTGTAGTGAGTATATTCAACAGTGTTATTTATAACTGTTGCCGGTAGGAAGTAATAATAATGGGACAGAATCAAAAAACAGTGCTAATAATGAGAAACGGTAATAATAATATGTATTATACGATCACGTATTATTTAATCCATAAATTTGATTGGAAAATTTCATAATTATAACAAATGTGTTTTTTTTGTATTGGCAATTGCCATTTTTCCAAGTGACAAGTAAAATTCATAACTTAATAACATTATTGCACTAATAAATAGAAAAAAAGGCAAAAAAATGACAAATTACCCGGGCTGAAAACATTGGAGCTTATATCTCTATCATAGAGGGGAATCAACCAATGGACAACATACAGTAGCAAAACTGACACACAATTATACTAGCTAGTGACACGGAGTGTACAGTGATATGTCGCAGTTGATGTGTCACAGTTGACATGTCACAGATGATATGTCACAGTTGATATGTCACAGATGATATGTCACAGATGATATGTCACAGTTGATATGTCACAGATGATAAGTCACAGATGATATGTCACAGTTGGTATGTCACAGTTGGTATGTCACAGTTGGTATGTCACAGTTGGTATGTCACAGTTGGTATGTCACAGTTGGTATGTCACAGTTGGTATGTCACAGTTGGTATGTTGCAGCTGATATGTCACAGTTGTATGGCACAGATGATATGACACAGCAAGTTGTACTAGCTAGACTGTCACCTTGCCAAAGATGATTTGATTGTTGTTTAGAAGGATGGAGACGTCTCCTTGTTTGCTCACTATGACATCTTTAATAAAGTTTGCATCGTCCACCAGCTGAGTCTGGTTGTCACAGCCATAAAGGTGCTTGAGCCCATATTGTTCACTTTCATCGTAGCTGCACAAGTTATTTACATTCTATATTAATTGTGTGAATATTCAAATACAGTGAAACCCGCACAAATCGACCCAGTAGAAACCAGTAAACAAGTTTAGATGGCTTCAAATGTTTGAATATCAAAATCTCGAATTCGACTCAGCAATATGAGGGCTTTCAGTCTTTAACACCAATTGTCACACACTATCCATGGATAGCCTTAGATAAAGCATGGTGTTCACAATTAATGTTTCTTCATTACGTTAAATAGCGGAGATTTTGTCAACTGTAGATCGTGGGCTATGTAGTTGACTACATTTTTAAATGTACTCGGTTCGATGTCTGAACAAGAATCTCCAACGAGTGAGTTTTTGATCACTGAAATGCACTCAACCTCGGTATGTAATGAAGATCCAAGGCTAGCTTTCAGCCAGCAACAAGAAAAACCCAAATCTTGTCTAGTCAATGCGACCTAAACATGTTATTTCTGCAAGATTGGTAAATTAATAATAACTGTTACAACTTTTTTAAAAATATTATCACACCAATTGACAATAATCAAAAAATTAAATGAAGTGAGCTAGACAAGTGATCTAGGGTTTGATTACCAGCAGCGTTAGCTGTGAGCGAGGTACTGTGATATTATGTATTAAGAGTTTTGGTGTTAGAAGAGTTTCATAATGAAAACTCTTCAGCTATTGTTTTTAATTTATTTATGTTTTTACTATCATTGATTGCGAAAAATGCTCTGCCTGGTCGGATATGGGCATAAAAATAACGTGGTCCCTAGTTTGATTGCACTCTCCATAATAACTATGGAGTCATGCTAGTAAAAGATCCCCCTCTGCCTTTTCGGAAGAGTAGCCGGTAACGGCGGGCATGGGTATAGGGTACAGCTCACACAAGCTCCGCTTATGAGACCCTCATAGAACAGTAAAAACAAATTAAAAAATATGAAATGAAAATTATTTTTACTTTTATCATTTATTATTATTAGCATCAAAATAACAATAGTGGCTGAAATAATAATGACCATTATTATTAACAATAGTTTGAGTCGCCAATATCAATAAAGCGAAACAAATGCCTGGAAGTATACATCAAGCAGAGTATTATTACATATATATCCATTTATAGCCCCATCATGTATGTTTAGGCATTTCAATACTATCCATAATTAGATGCATTTTTCTTGGTTCTTCCACATCGAATTATACGCATTTCACTGTAGTACATGTATTGTACATAGACATTTAGTAGTACACATAGATATATTGTACACATAGACATGGAGTAGTACACATAGATATATTGTACACATAGACATATAGTAGTACACATAGATATATTGTACACATAGACATGGAGTAGTACACATTGATATATTGTACACATAGACATGGAGTAGTACACATAGATATATTGTACACATAGACATGGAGTAGTACACATATATGTATTGTACACATAGACATATAGTAGTACACATATATGTATTGTACACATAGACATGGAGCAGTACACATATATGTATTGTACACATAGACATATAGTAGTACACATATATGTATTGTACACATAGACATATAGTAGTACACATATATGTATTGTACACATAGACATGGAGTAGTACACATATATGTATTGTACACATAGACATGGAGTAGTACACATAGATATATTGTACACATAGACATGGAGTAGTACACATATATGTATTGTACACATAGACATATAGTAGTACACATATATGTATTGTACACATAGACATATAGTAGTACACATATATGTATTGTACACATAGACATGGAGTAGTACACATATATGTATTGTACACATAGACATATAGTAGTACACATAGATATATTGTACACATAGACATGGAGTAGTACACATTGATATATTGTACACATAGACATGGAGTAGTACACATATATGTATTGTACACATAGACATGCTGTCTTCATAGATACTAGTATACATAAATATTTGTATACATAGACATATAGTATACATAGACATATAGTATACATAAACATATAGTATACATAAACATATAGTATACATAGATATATGTATATATAACATGAATACCATGCATGGATGGAGTACTAAATTCATGTATATAGTGATGACACGTAAAAAGTACCGACACATCTATAGTACTGACATGTATATAGTACTGAGACACATATAGTACTGATGCATATATAGTACTGAAATATCTATAATACTGAGACGTATATAGTACTGAAACGTATATAGTACTGACACATATATAGTACTGACACGTATATAGTCCTGACACGTATATAGTACTGACATGTACATAGTACTGACACACATTAGTACTGACACGTATATAGTACTGAAATGTATATAGTACTAAAATGTATATAGTACTGACACGTATATAGTACTGACATGTACATGTACTGACACACATATAGTACTTACACGTATATAGTACTGACATGTATATAGTACTGACACGTATATAGTACTGACATGTACATAGTACTGACACACATATAGTACTGACACGTATATAGTACTAACCTGTAGAACAAATTGCGTTCATTTCGAAAGAAGAAACTTGACTTGGCCAGGCCAAGAAAGTAAAAAGATATGTTGATGACTTGCATGGTACCAAAATGTAGCCAGAAAGGAGCCAAGTCCCAGGTGTTAAGCAGCAGGTCATGAATGGCAAAGACCACCTGAGCAATCAAACAAATGTGTGCAGGCTAGAGTATGGATCAGGCAGTGACTTTTTATACAAATAAATGAAGCATTGTATAAATAGCAATTACCTTGCGCTCGTTGTCAATGGTGAGTACGAAGGCAATACCAACCCTACCAGGTTGTATGTCCATTCTGATGCTTATAATGACGTAAGAGAAAGTTTTACCCAGTGCGAGGTCCTCTAACCTTTGCACGGGTAGGGAGAGTTTGTTGGGTGGCTGCAGATTGTTAGAAACCCAGACGTTGGTACCATCTGTGAGAGCGAGCAAGTCCATCTGCGCTTTACTGTACAAGCCATCTATACACCAGACCTGTGTAGCTATGCTCCGCACTGTCATATCACTAGGGACTGCATTACAATACATAGTCTGACTCTAGCAATAATTTATATAGGTCAAGTATGATGTCATAGATGCATTGATGTCTTTACTTACTTATGAATTGTTTAAACTGTGACCCATTCCTAGCTAGGTAGTAGAGATCGCTGCTGTCACCTAGTACAATGATGTAGTTGACCATCATACCTATTGCTGTCACAAAGTAATGTTTGCTTATGCCCAGAGGTGCCGGCAGCAAGCTGATGCTTGCAAAGTCATCTTGTGTTATATAAACTTTATCGCGTATGATGACAGCGGCAACGGTTGCCTGAATAGAACACATTGTTCAGTGCAGGTTTTGAGCAATTCATCAACAAAAATTGAGATGAATTATACAGTTGGTGGTACGATAACCAACATACAGTGGAAATCTAGAACGATAAAAAACTTTGAGAGTTGTCCCCTTTTTCCATGAGTAAGAAAGTTTTATAAAGTTTTCTTAAAAGCACAAAAATAAGATGAATTGCAGCAAGGTTGAAAAGGAAGTTGTAGAAAAATTCCCTTGCGAGTATTTTTATAACGCAATAAAAAATTTTGTTGCCAACTCCCATCAAATCAATTAAAAAGCGTGCTTACAGTATTACATCCTGTTCGTTAAACTTAGACACGCAAAATAGTGTAAAGCATAGAGTGGCATATTATGATGAATCAAAGGCCAAAGTGCTCTGGGTAATAACTCAGTTATGACACATTTAATCCTATAGAGATGGAATCAAAAACTGTCACCTCATAAATAGCTGATTGTTTGCTATTGCAACTACTAGTATAATACTAGCCTAACCAACCTACATGGCAAGGATCAGCGTGTAGCTGTACAGTCTGTACATTCTTAGCCATCATATAGTACGGCGGGTTGTCAGTACTCAGCTGTGAGTACTTGGGCTGGTGAAACACTATAACCCTGTCTCTACAAATCAACAGCTGATACTTGGCAACCAAATGACAAACGATGTCAGATCACATCTACAATACATGCCTATATAACTACAATACATGCATATATAGCTATAATACATGGATATATAGCTACAATACATACATATATAGCTACAATACATGCATATATAACTACAATACATGCATATATAGCTATAATACATGCATATATAGCTATAATACATGCATATATAGATACAATACATGCATATATAGCTACAATACATGGATATATAGCTACAATACATGCATATATAGCTATAATACATGGATATATAGCTACAATACATGCATATATAGCTACAATACATGGATATATAGCTACAATACATGGATATAAAGCTACAATACATGCATACATAGCTATAATACATGAATATATAGCTATAGTACATGGATATACAGCTACAATACATGGATATAGAGTTACAATACATGCATATATAGCTACAATACATGCATATATAGTTATAATACATGGATATATAGCTACAATACATGGATATATAACTACAATACAAGCATATATAGATACAATACATGCATATATAGCTACAATACATGCATATATAGATACAATACATGCATATATAGCTACAATACATGCATATATAGCTACAATACTTGGATATATAACTACAATACATGCATATATAGATACAATACATGCATATATAGCTACAATACATGCATATATAACTACAATACATACATATATAGCTACAATACATGCATATATAGCTACAATACATGCATATATAACTACAATACATGGATATATAGCTACAATACATGGATATATAGCTACAATACATGCATATATATATACAATACATGCATATATAGATACAATACATACATATATAGCTACAATACATGCATATATAACTACAATACATACATATATAGCTACAATACATGCATATATAGCTACAATACATGCATATATAACTACAATACATGGATATATAGCTACAATACATGGATATATAGCTACAATACATGCATATATAGCTACAATACATGCATATATAACTACAATACATACATATATAGCTACAATACATGCATATATAGCTATAATACATGCATATATAGATACAATACATGCATATATAGATACAATACATGCATACATAACTACAATACATGCATATATAGCTACAATACATGGAGATATAACTACAATACATGGATATATAACTACAATACATGGATATATAGCTGATGGTAGAAGCTGCGGTCAGAAATGTAAACCTTTCAACAATCTTCGACTTGTAAGTTATTCAGTGATGCGCAGTATCGAAAATACTTATTTTAACTGAGTCAAGACTTCAGTGAAAAACGTGAGATCAACAAGCTCTTTTACAAAGTTTTTTAAAAAGAGTTAAACTAGCTAACGTATTGTTGCAATCTACGGTTGCAGTCTATGGCTGCATATACATAGAGGTCGAGTTTGATGTGAATCGTGCACAATATTCAGGAGTGAACAACTCCTTCCACCCAAGAGAGATAATCTCATCCCTACGACATGTATGCACGTCTTGAAAAAATCAAAACTGCTGCTCATAATGTGATACCCAACCAATTTATAGACATGGAGCACACTCAATTACATAGACACAGAGCACACTCACTTCCATAGACACAGAGCACACTCACTTCCATAGACACAGAGCACACTCACTTCCATAGACACAGTGCACACTCACTTCCATAGACACAGAGCACACTCACTTCCATAGACACAGAGCACACTCACTTCCATAGACATGGAGCACACTCACTTCCATAGACACAGTGCACACTCACTTCCATAGACACAGAGCACACTCACTTCCATAGACACAGTGCACACTCACTTCCATAGACACAGAGCACACTCACTTCCATAGACACAGAGCACACTCACTTCCATAGACACAGAGCACACTCACTTCCATAGACACAGTGCACACTCACTTCCATAGACACAGAGCACACTCACTTCCATAGACAAAGAGCACACTCACTTCCATAGACATAAAAAGGGAATAGTTCATAATGGATCGTTGGAATGCAGCACAGCCATGGATAAAATAAAACAGGACTGTCGGAAACCCGAATGGGTTGTAGCCAAATAGGATGGATGAAATGTCTCATTCACGGCGTCCATATTGGATTGAATTTTTCGAAGTAGAAACATATGCTAACATAGGCTACTATAGCAACTCACAAATGGCTCGTGGCCACTTGGGCCGCTCT
The DNA here is from genome assembly GCA_945261195.1 of Cryptosula pallasiana. Classification (NCBI taxonomy): domain Eukaryota; kingdom Metazoa; phylum Bryozoa; class Gymnolaemata; order Cheilostomatida; family Cryptosulidae; genus Cryptosula; species Cryptosula pallasiana. Next base: position 31,934,831 of record OX183130.1, read on the forward strand.
TCAGAACAATAACACATCATTGCGACCAACGATAAACATATGCATATGATCATTGCTGAGACCATTTGAAATTTCGGGCCGGAAATAGCATAGAACACAATTATGACCAATGACCGTTCAGGGTCAGTAATCAAGGCGGTTCACATAAATCACCATATACAGCTACATTCCAATCGCTACAAAAGTTATATTACGCAGCCGCAGCAGGCAATCCTATAATATTTCATCGATGAGCACAGCAGACAAGTAATATATACAACGTATCAAAGAGCATAGGGAAAACAACTCCGACTTTTCAACTGCTGGTAAGAGTAGACAACTCTTTGATTATCAAACCATTGACAAAGATAGCATGTTACCATTGTTGACTGTTTTGGAAAAACAGGAAGTTTCCGAGTCAGCATTGCAGAAGCTTGGCACCAAGTGGTGCAATATTCACCCGATAAGAAAAGACTACACTTTCATATATAAGAAAAAGAACAGTTGCTGTCAAAATCAGCTCCGCACAGGAGAGTTGAGGGGAGGAAGTTATAAACTGTCTGGCTGGGATGTAAGCTTCCGCGGTCTATTATAGAAGTAGAGATTTCCATTGGAGCATCAGAGGTAGAAGAATAGTGCGGACTTTAGGTGACTGCGCTAGAAGTTTGAGATCTGGTGCTAGAAATTGGATTATCAAGAGCAAGAGGTTATTGTGCGCTTCAAAAATCTTTGGAAGAAAATATTATTCGACTGAGCGACAGAGAGAAATAGAAGTTTGACGCCTGAGGCTAATCAAAGCTACTGGATATTCAGGAATGAAATATCAGAGGTGAGTGATAGATTTTGACAAGCCTAGGGCTTGAGATTCTTAGCTTACAAAACCAGGTGTTCAACCTTCTCCAGTATTGAGTGTTTTGACAGTTGACCGCGACGTTCCGCAAGTACTGTACTTTCCTGAGAACGAGCAAAGTTTAGTATAAAAGACTGTTTTAGACTGAAAACCTTTGTTACAGCTGATGTGAGATTTCAGGCGGCACATTTTTTAGAGTGGCTATCTGAAGGAGGTTGTGACTGACCATTGTTTGGCAGTGTTTCATTTCCCACTTGTCAGTGATATTAGCTAAATTTGATTCTTGTCTTCTATTTGTTAATATTTACATGGCTAGGACGGTAGAGACAGCCTACTGACTGGTCCCACTCTCGGACTGTTACAAACGGTTGTCTAGGAATACAGTCCTTTGGCTCAGGGTCCATTATTCAGTAGTTCAACTTATAACTGTTTGTGTAATTCAACAATCCTGTGTTATCCCATTAATTGTTTATTACCCAATCTACCCTGGACATACACTCACCTGACATACACTCACCTGACATACACTCACCTGACATACACTCACCTGACATACACTCACCTGACATACACTCACCTGACATACACTCACCTGACATACACTCACCTGACATACACTCACCTGACATACACTCACCTGACACACACTCACCTGACACACACTCACCTGACATACACTCACCTGACATACACTCACCTGACATACACTCACCTGACAAAGCAGTCGAACAGGGCTACATGCATACCGCTCACCTGACAAAGCAGTCGAACAGGGCTACATGCATACACACTCACCTGACAAAGCAGTCGAACAGGGCTACATGCATACACACTCACCTGACAAAGCAGTCGAACAGGGCTACATGCATACCGCTCACCTGACAAAGCAGTCGAACAGGGCTACATGCATACACACTCACCTGACAAAGCAGTCGAACAGGGCTACATGCATACCGCTCACAGAATAGAGTGGTGGTCGTACGTCGTGGTATCTATCTAATGTAAACGTCTCAAACGACCAATAGCCTTCTCTCTCATCAAACCCGATAAGTTTAGCCCGTAGTTCTACTGTACCACTGTTAGACCATGATTTCCTAGTGACGATAGGCCGCTGTCCCAGGATGTAGTATTCAACGCTCAGCTGCCGAGATTTCTGCAAACAAGTTCCTATACCTCTCAGATTGTAACATAATGTAATTTTAGAGGACAACATACTTCAAAACCCAAAATGTTAGTTTCAAACACATTTTTGGTCATTTGTCGCTGTTTTAAGCCAGCCATACAGTCAAGTACCACAGAAAATTTATATTTTCACTAACATTTCTCTATATGGAGCAAGACAAGTGATGAAAGTTAACACTTGGAGATGGTAGGAATACAATATGCATACGCTAGGTGCACCGATGAGAGTATACCCAAGAAAAGATAGAGGTAGTTGACGAACCAGCGAAGGAAGAGATGCTGTATCATTGAGCTCTTCTCCACTCGCCTCAAGGTCAAAAATAATCCACACTCTCAGCTTGATCACGCTTACTTCCTATAAGAAATAGCAGCAGATACACCAAAAACTAATTTATTATATAATAATACTCTAACCACTTTAATCAGGGTTCACATACCTTGGCTGAGTCCTTTACAGGTTCGGTACTGTCAAGTTTAGTGATGTACCAGTTGTAGCAGTTGTGGTCGAGTGTGAACTGTATCATCCTCGTTTTGTTGCCCACGCCCCGCACATTCAAATTAATAGAGTGCACACCTTCACCTGAACACTTCAGGTAAGTTAGCTACACGTACAAGCATTGTAAGTAACCAGAACACTTCAGGTAAGTTAGCTACACGTACAAGCATTGTAAGTAACCTGAACACTTCAGGTAAGTTAGCTACATGTACAAGCATTGTAAGTAACCTGAACACTTCAGGTAAGTTAGCTACACGTACAAGCATTGTAAGTAACCAGAACACTTCAGGTAAGTTAGCTACATGTGCAAGCATTGTAAGTAACCAGAACACTTCAGGTAAGTTAGCTACATGTGCAAGCATTGTAAGTAACCTGAACACTTCAGGTAAGTTAGCTACATGTACAAGCATTGTAAGTAACCAGAAGCCATAATTCATTATGAGCAAGTGATGGTAATTTCTGTCATCAACTTTACGTTTTTTTTTGTCAAAAACAAAAATAATCTGTGGTGATATGGCAACAATCAAGCCATTTATGTTTGGCTGCCAGGTATTAAGAAATGAGCAAAGGTTGCATACCTGTCCAGTGTTTTTACTCAATTTACAAGTAGGCGCAGACCATATCAAGTCATAATCAGTCACATTATTGCCATGTTTCCTGATAAACTCCAGCTTGAGAATATCTCCTGTTGTAATCTTGTCATCACGATGTACTTGCATACTTGTGAATCTCCAAGCAACAGACTGATCAGAAACCCCGATACTAGTTACTAATACTACTAGTAATAAAACAGACATGGTGTTGTAAAAAATGGGATGAAAGAATTAAATGGAAGCGAGGAAGAGATAGTGGTGATTGACTTCACCAATAACTTCAGGTAGAACGTCGCGCAAAACACAACGCCATTAAATTTTTCTGTTTCCAGCCTTCTTATTTGTCAACAAATATGAAATCATCACTTCCGCGATTGCTGACGTATCAACCATGATAAGTAAACACGAGATAAGAGTAAAGAAGCTAGAAGCTACATTTACTTTAAAAACAACAGGCATAGAAAACATAGACATAGGCATAGACGAAATAGAAAAAAACTTAACTCTCAGCTAAGCTAGTAAAAAAAACAGTTTAAAAAAAATAGAGCGACAAGAAATCTATAAAACATACTAGAAGGAAAGTCTCCACATAAAATAGACTGATTGTAATACTGGAAACTGGTGAACTGACGGAAGCGAGACAACACAGTAAATGGACAAACACCTTCAGATGCCAAATAGATGCAGACAAAACCTGATCTAAACCTTCAATATAAGTTTACGTTGCATACTGATCAAACCAAATACGCTTCGCAAACAAACGCTTGTCCTTAAAATTCAAATACAAATGGGCTGCAAACGCATCATGGAAGTTGAATTTTTCTGGCAACGTCATGTGCAGGTGACTTTTCTCAGACGCTGACTCTCCATCCTTTAAATTGGTGCACCAAACCTACAAGCCAACAAACCATGCTGACAATGTAATTGCAGGAATCGTTACCTCTTGCTACTGAGATAAAGAATGAGCAGACAAATCCTAACTATTTGTGAAGATTGGCAGCAAAGAAAGTAGAAAATTCTCCAAAAATATGGGAGATGTAGGCATGCAGTTTGTTGATGGACTTTTGAACAACCGAAACATCAATGACCCAGTATGCAGCCATTCAATGTTGGAAAGCTTCGATTCACTAAAATGAGCGCAACATGATAGCTTTAGTTCCACTTATTTAGCACAGAAATTGGGTTTGCCTAGAATGAAACTGATACTAAACTCTCATGTGCGAGTAATAATCAGTAGTAATATTTATTTATTAATATAATTATTAATTATTATAATAATAGTTATTATTCATTAGTAAAATAAAATAATAAATATTATTTATTCGTAAAATTGTGCCAGGACTTCAACTCTGTATAGTTGGACTGGAGCAAATAGTAGAGCTAACTGACACAAACATGAGTTATTGAAGGCTTTCATGTAACTAACTAACAAGATGGAAATCATTCATTCATTTTGTTTTCTAAATTTGAAGCTTTTATATCGAAAATCAAGAAGTTAACGGCAACTAAAGCTTGGTTGCGATTTAGCCTGATTTGCACAATGCTCGTGCAGGAAGGTGCCTATCGTTGATAGAGCCAGGGGACTAAGAGACTTCAGCAAAGGGGATACAATTTCAAAGGGGACACAAATCTTTTGTTGCATAGAAACGCATTGATTGATACCAACAAGCAAGCTCTGTTCCTAAGCTACAGAATTAAAAACGACAAACTCCGATTTAATCAAATTGCATGAATTTTAACAATCGCTGTGCAGTCAATTTTCATGCAAAACTTTTGGGAGTTGTCTGCTATAATTGAGCTCCTTACAAGGAGGTAGATAACAATGGTGGGTCGCGGGGAACGAGCATTCAATAGTGCAAAAATCTTTCAGTGTTTACAAGAATTTACAAGAATGAATGAAACAAAATGATAGTTTTTCAATTATGAATTTCAGGAAAAACCAGGCCAGCCAACCAGGAAATAGTATTTTTGTATATTTTTCCAAACAAAAGTTGCACAAAAGCGAGGTTCAATCGAGTTTATACCTGTGCTTGCGTGCAATGCGTGTGACAGTCAACAAAGAGGGTGAGCACCTGTATTTTGGAATACTTCCCCTTTGATGTTTTCAAAACTGAGGAAACAAAACCGAATTTACACAAAGCAGAAGCTGTAAGTACAAAACAAGTTTGTGGGTCGAGAGTTTGTTAAAGTCGAAGCCCTCAAAGAAAAAAATAACCTACAGCACTTGTTGTGTATAAAGTTACATTTATCGGCAGTCAATATGGGAGTTGTTCACTCCTTCTCCTGGTGCGCTTTACCCACGCTTACTTCTATATTAATATATATGCACCAAGCAGGACACCCACTTGCACTTCAGGTGAAAAAATCAGACACAAGCCAAATTCTCTAACTTCTAAGAGAAATGTAACAGAAAATAATGCGATTTTAATCTTTCCCAATAACAGAGATTGATCTCAATGCAGTTGCACATTGAAAAAATATTTTGAGAGGATTAATGAAGATGAACATTTTTGTTAGTAAAAGCTTCGACTTATTATTATATAGTATCACCCGTCAATGTTGTTAGCTAACTACGCTCCGTTTGTGCCTTGCCAACTTTTAACATATTCAGTCTTTTTTTCCAGTTCAGTAGACACTTTCGATATCATACAGTCAGATTGGTGACACGAACACCCTTCTCCAATATAACCTGCTGGTTATTTCAGTTGAAAAGATTGCCGTGGTTATGGCTGAGCCAGAGAAGGCAAGGGACTTACCTCGTGCTCCTGGGCTCTCTGCAGCTCATGCCCGAGTGTATACAGCTTGTTGGGCTCATGAGGTAGAAGTATAAAGTGGCCCAGAGAAGGCCCCCGCACTGTACTGCATCCTAAAATCTCAGTCCATTGGTCGGTAGCAATGCTGTATTTCTCTACTGCCACCCCAGTAGCTGCTGTGCCTGCCCTGTATACAGACCAATGCAACCATATGTAATGTAAGCTATACCCCATGTGACCTTATGTAATGTAAGCTATACCCCATGTGACCTTATGTAATGTAAGCTATACCCCATGTGACCTTATGTAATGTAAGCTATACCCCATGTGACCTTATGTAATGTAAGCTATACCCCATGTGACCCTATGTAATGTAAGCTATACCCCATGTGACCTTATGTAATGTAAGCTATACCCCAAGTGACCTTATGTAATGTAAGCTATACCCCATATGACCTTATGTAATGTAAGCTATACCCCATGTGACCTTATGTAATGTAAGCTATACCCCATGTGACCATTATGTAATGTAAGCTATACCCCATGTGACCTTATGTAATGTAAGCTATACCCCATGTGACCTTATGTAATGTAAGCTATACCCCATGTGACCTTATGTAATGTAAGCTATACCCCATGTGACCTTATGTAATGTAAGCTATACCCCATGTGACCTTATGTAATGTAAGCTATACCCCATGTGACCTTATGTAATGTAAGCTATACCCCATGTGACCTTATGTAATGTAAGCTATACCCCATGTGACCTTATGTAATGTAAGCTATACCCCATGTGACCTTATGTAATATAAGCTATACCCCATGTGACCTTATGTAACGTAAGCTATACCCCATATGATCTTATGTAATGTAAGCTATACCCCATGTGACCTTATGTAATGTAAGCTATACCCCATGTGACCTTATGTAATGTAAGCTATACCCCATGTGACCTTATGTAATGTAAGCTATACCCCATGTGACCTTATGTAATGTAAGCTATACCCCATGTGACTTTATGTAATGTAAGCTATACCCCATGTGACCTTATGTAATGTAAGCTATACCCCATGTGACCTTATGTAATGTAAGCTATACCCCATGTGACCTTATGTAATGTAAGCTATACCCCATGTGACCCTATGTAATGTAAGCTATACCCCATGTGACCTTATGTAATGTAAGCTATACCCCATGTGACTTTATGTAATGTAAGCTCTACCCCATGTGATCTTATGTAATGTAAGCTATACCCCATGTGACCTTATGTAATGTAAGCTATACCCCATGTGACCATTACATCACAAAAAATAAAACTTGTTGAATGTTTCCATGTCTATGTTGATAATCTGGAATCAGAGGAACTGTTCAAAATCAGTAATGTTTTAGAAGAACAATTTTAAAACATAAATAGTTTCTAAATAAACTAAATTTATTAGGCATGTTTTGATCATTTCAAATAATTCGATGTATCAAAATAGGCAAAAAATCTTGCGTTTTCAGCAAATGCCAAATCTAATGAAATCAGAGTTTAACATATGAGAGTCACCCTATAACATCCTAGATCCCAATTCATACAGGTCCAAACTCTGATGAAGTTTTGTCAAAATAATGTTTCTTGGCGCTAACCACAATTACAGGGAGGACTCAAAGTTTCTTTTCAATTGTAAATAGTAAGCTTTTGAAGGCTTTTGTTTTTACTTTAGGGAAAATTTACGGTGAAAGAACTGGTACTAATATAATATGAATAAGCATGACAACTATATTATAAATTATTATTTGTTATTGTTTATTTTATTATCTTAATAAAATATGGTACAATATAGTCCTATAGTATAGTATAATACTATATTGTGGTTTTCTCATAGATTACAAAAAACTTGTCATCATGATGTATGTCACAATTATTATTATCATTTTTTGCATAACTTGGAACAAAGACAAGCACTCTGTACCAAGTGAACTGGTGTTCTATAGCGCTCTTACAAGGAAATTATGCCTGGAATAAATTATACAAATTGCACAACGATTTACCTTCCCTCACCAGCCCTGCACCACCATAAGTATTTGCGATCCAAAAAGAACTGTTGAATTGGCAATGAAAAATGTAAATTTTGGCAAACTTCCAACTGTACAAAAATTATTAATGTCCTTATTTTCATGAGTTACATGACTACCTAAAGTGAAGTGGTAGTTAGTGAACAGTGGAACTCTCTTATAACAAACCTGACTAGACCAAACGCTTCAGTCCTTTATATAAAAAGTTCACTATAAATGAACTATAGCATAAGGAAATTTACTGCTTTGGGACTTGAAAGTTTAGTCTGCTATATGCAGTAACTTGTTATACGTGAGGCTGTTATAAGCAAGTTCCGCTGTACAATTATAAAATGTATAAGCTTACGAGGGTTGGACGAGGCCCCCACAGGCTATCAATGCTTCATCACCAACAGCTAGCATTGAGTGTCCCCTTCGAGCGAATTTCATACCAGCGAGCTCCTGCCATTCTACATCTCCTTCAATAAAGAAAATGTGGCTCACCGAGATAATCTAAACACTATCTCTTTGGACAGACCAGAGAAAATAACTAACACATCTCTATTAACAGCTAAGACTTGCCAGGTTTGAGAGAGAAGACTTTGTGACTAACAACTCTGTTTGTTTGATGCATATGCTGGCCCCCACTGAGATATACACTTCCCCCAGCACTAGCGGCAGCACTGCTGCTTAGGGCTGCCGGGAGAGATGCCACCCTCTCCCATTGCAGATTGTCGACATCAAATGCTTCACACATTTCTGTGAAAGTTGTGTGGCATTTGGATACTCCTCCACATAAATATATTTTGTTACCGACAGCAGTCACTCCTGTGATAAAAGAGACGCAGCGCTGCAGAGGCACGATGTGGAAATGTCACAACCCCAAGAATGAACGAGATTTCCTTGACAGTAACTAGTAGGAACCAAATAAAACGATAACTAGTGTAGCTTATGCAATACTACAACACATGAGAAATTACATCATGCAGCATACTATAAATTAATCTGACAGTTTTGATGGTCTGAATCCATAATAAAGTGAAATTCACAGAAGTTTACAGTCTTCATATTTGACTCATGTCCTGGTTTAGGAGACAAAAGGGATAAATGCTGCGCTCACCTGCAGGTAAGGCTTGGAGCTCCGAACATGGTAGAGGTATTTGATCTTCGACGCATGGATCAAAGCATCTCAGTCTAACTATGGAATCGTGATCAAATCCACCGTAATGCTCTAAGGTGACAGTGTAAAGACGATTACGTACTGTAAGAGCAGCGCATGTTTTTTGGTGAGCGGCATCCCTGTATAAACTATACAATTGTGTGACATTCCCTTCTCGATGACAGGCTAAGATTTCATGTCTTTTGTTCACACTGTTAGCTAGCACCACAACGAGAGAAGGTTCACAGCTGCGAATTTGATTCTGGACTGTTGAACTGACTAATTTCATGGAAGAAAAGTCTTCATAATAAGCGATAGCTGAGTGTATAAGTGAGGTGACAGTGGACGGATAATGTGATTTGTGGCCAAGTTCGCGTAACTCTTGCAAGGACATTAAGCAGAATCGAACATTACATAATAGCCTAGAAGACAAGTCTTGATCTTCAGCCTCAGAGTGAGAAGCATGGCCGTTTACTTCATTTGATTTGGATAACCAGAGCTCTAGCGATGACAGCAACTCTCTTTCAGAGCGAACTTCGAGACAATCTTCAGACACAACGGCAATTAATTTATCTGCTTCTAGTTCAAAGAACAAATCGCGATTTTCTGTAAGCTCCAAAAAATGCTTAGCCAACTGTTTATTCAAATTTGTCAATTCTTCTGTCAAACAATATTTTCTAGCGATCTCAATAAAGTCTCTATAATGCTCCAGTTTAAAACACTCTGAAACCCAGAGGGAACATTGTGTAATGAGAGAGCTTATCTGCAGATGACTAGCTGCGTTAAGAATCTCATCCAGATTAGAAAGGGATATATCGATAGTTCCCTCATACATGAACTTGACAACTGCCTTTAGGGCTTGCTCGCTTATATCCTGCAGAATGACTCGATTAGTTTGAGATTCTCTCATGCATGTTGTACCTTCTAACAATACTTTGAAATAGTCTGAGTGTTTAGATAAAATAGATCTATGAACTGCATATTCCTGGCCTTCATTAACAATCACAAAGTCAGTGAGTCTATTTGCGGGTGTTTCTGCTGACGAAGGTCGAATAGTTTTAGATTTTGCGGGTGGTTCATCTTCATCAACTATTTTGGGACGAATACTGTTAGAGTACATCATTGGTAACTACCTGCAACGTGGATATGAAACAATCTTGCACCGCAATAGGTTATAGACAAAAACATTTTTGAAACTGTATAAATTAACTATGGTGGAAAAGTTTTTGAATATCGCGCATTGTAATGTTCAAATATAGTTTTGTAAAGTTGTTACAGCTAAATAAGATTGGTAAGTTGCTATTAGATTTCATAAACCTTGTGCACTATTTTTCAAAAACTTCAGCTTTATATATATGAAGCTACATATAAAATAAGAGTGAAAAGTTTATTTAAGTATGTGTATTTAATCAAACGTTTTACTCATATGTTATTTTACGAGAAAACTTGCTAACAATAAATAAGTAGTTGTTTATCAGTAGTTGTTAATAAGTAATGTTGATTTTTGAAAAGTGTTTGCATTTCTTAACAAAAGGATTTCGTAAGAATTTTTAATAGATATTTTAATTAAACGAGATCTCACAAAACACCTTTTTATTCAAATTTTGTTCACCATTTGAGTGGTGACAATAGACTATAAAAAGCAAGGCGATATGCAGTAGCAGCAGTAAATACATCAGTCACATCAACTGTGATAATGATACAAGTATTGCGATGAGACAGAAAAAAAAACTAACCAAGAGAGGGGAGAGAAAACATCAATGGACACAGTGTGGAAAAAATAAAGACTAGATAGATTTTGTGGGAGAACTAGTTATGGAACAGGACTATATAGATCAATTAATGATAACTACTAGAATATTATCCTTTCTAGAAAAAATAGCAAAGATTTCTGTGCATGGTTGGGTGTTGGACAAAATGAACATCTTAATACACATGTGTGGGTGATTGAAACCACCTAAAACCGACTAGCTCATTGCCATTTTCGTTAATGGTAGCGAATTTTCACTTGGCGAAATGTATTTAGATTGACGCTGTTTCGCCCTTTTGACCATACTTTGAATGTAAAATATGATTAGGTAAGTGAAATTTTAGTAAATGGCATTTTGTGCAACATTGGACCAAGGAAAAGAGGAGTTGTTTATCAGGTAAAAACGGATGCGCCAACCATTTATGCTTGCTCACAGTAAAAGAAAATAGTTTCGTAAATATTGTTGAACTCATCTTTATAGACGTCTCTAGAGAGACTTCCATAGGTTTCAAGTTGTCCACTTGTGAATACAATAAATGACTATAGCAAAATCGGATGCTATGTATAGGCTATGCAGCCATAAAGCACATAAAACTACGAGCATATTTTGTGAGCAAGTTGGATGTTTTTCCCACAAAAAGTGAGAAAACATCAACTTTCAACTACTTTGTATAAAACTAAATTTTTGGCTAAATTACACGAATTAAAAAACTCTTAACAATTATTATTTTAAAAACTAAACATGACAATACCATAACAATGGTATTATATTCCAGTAATTTTCGATGTCATAGAAAGGCATGCAATAGGAGTCCTCGAAAAACACAAGATGGTTTAATAGTTCTACAAAATCTCACAAACCTCTGCAATTGTCCCGAAGTGTATGATCAACCAGTTATAAATATTGTGGGTCCACAATCCCCATGACATGGAAATGAGGCTTAATCAAGCTAAGTAACTAGGAACACAGAATAGAGCTATGCGAAAACTATTCAATCACTTATTGCTTGAGTAAACACACATGGTTAGCACTGATACCTATTATTAATTACTATAAGACCATCCTAAAGTGAAATAAATATAAATTACACTGATTGTAATAGTTAATTGATAAAATTAAATGTCAAAAACATCTGCCTGTGTGTGTCTTTGTTCACATGATATATGCCTAACCACCACACTGAGAGAAATAAAAACTGCTGTACAAACAGTATATTGAACCAAGTAGATATGTGGTCAGGATAAAAATTTGATATTTGTTTGTAAATCGAAGATTTTTGTAGATTCAATATTTGTTTTAACAATGTTGGCAGGGAATCATGAAAACTTCCCATTCTCCTAATACCAGATGATTTGAGTGTCAAATAAACAAGTCCGTGTTGGTTTATGACTCACGCAATTCTCTTCCACTATGCATAGTTTGGAGCATTCTTTCATAGCGTTGTTTTTGCAAGTTGTCTCAATAGTGACTCCAATGTGGATAAACGCTCTTTCTGCGCGGTCCTTCTAATTGAACGAGGAGGGGGGGAGATAGAAAAGATACAGCAAGACAGGAATGGGACAGGGTAGGGGAGAGCAAGGTAGAGGGTGAGGAGAAGAGCGAGGCGAGCCAAGAGCGAAGTTTGGAAAGAGGGAGACGAGAATAGAGTGGGCATATTTGAGTAAAACAAGTAATACCACTACATATTATATGCTAATATTGTCTAATAACTGTTCAACTATTAATATTAACAACTAATAATTATTATTACTGGCTATTAATTGATAATAGTTCCCATTTTATTACTTTTTATATAATAAAATAAAACTGATAATAAGAGATGGATAAAAAGAATTTTATTATTACTAGTTCCATAATTGTACCAGTTGGTAAGATTATAATAATTAATCAACATACAATAACGCTCAAACTCAAAAAACCGATGACCTGGACTGATATTATTAATCAAGAGTTGATATATCATTAATTAAAACAATAATAATACCGGTAGTGTTGTGGAGTTGTTCTCCCGGCGCTAAGGTGATTGGGAGCTAATCGGAGATTTATAGCTAGGATTAGTTTATTATAACTATTCTCATGAATATGTGGGTCTAGCTCTACGTTTCGGTGGGGCTATGTTCCAGTGATTTCGCTCTATGCTCTGGTGAATTATTTTATTTGTAGAAAAATACTACTGTGGAGCCTCTTATCAAAAAAGACACTCCATTCTGCGAGTTAGTTTTACTTATTAATTTTATAAAAAATAATATATTTTGTTGTTATTCAATGTAGATTACTTTTTATAACTAATCATAAAACTAGTAATCAGAATTATTTTCAATCTAAGGTCAAAATCAGTTCTTAATTTTAAAAATACTTGAAGTTGATGCGATTATTTCAACCATGTCCTATTCAAAGGTGAATAACCGCTCCAGAATAATCGTTTTCTAAGAAAATTAAATCACCGGAACTTAAGAGCCAAAATCACCAGAACATAAACCCACTGGAATATAAAACCAGAGGATGAAAAAAAGTGTTTGTGGAAATTGGTTTAGTTGTGAAAGCTGTGTGCAGTCTAAGAAATCAGACTTCAGAGAAGGCTACTGTTGCGCATGTGGACCCTAATTGCTGATTTTTTTGTCACATTTTCCTTATGCACAAGATTTAAATGAAAATACATACATGCATACATACAGTTAAAAGGTCTGTTTCGGTTCAGTTTCTCAGCAAAGTAGTTTGGGTTTCATTTTGTTTGCCAGTAATGAAATATTTTGTTAGTTAAATAGGGCACTAGTGATTCATTCAACAACATTGCAGGATAATGAGGCTGGCAGTGAGTGATACAAGTACAACAAGAAAATTTGAACACACTTGTGTGATACATTTATTACTGCTGCAGTGGGTAGCACTGTTTGTAATAGCGTTATGAATAAATATGATGTTGCTCATGTTTTGTACAACTACTAATTTATTGTGTAATTCAGTAAATAGCATCATTGTCGTCACCCCATTTGCTCTTTGTTCCACTAGCTTGAACAGACCATGTTGTTAAGTGCATATGCTACACAGTAGACATCGACAAGTACTAGTAGATAATCAAATGTAATATTGACAAACTCTCCAAAAAGTACAATTGAAACCAGAAAGTGATCATATAAATCAACTTGTATTAATAATTAACGTAAAACTAAAATTAGGTATTGGTGTATGCTACCTCCTCACCAGGCAAAAATCCGATTCAGTAGTAGTAATATTAATTTGCTTACTTATCATAATAATTTATATAAAACTACAAACCAACTGTTATCAATGCCTAATAATAATAATAATAATAGCAGCTGCTGTTTGTTCAAGTTATGGTGAGAGGCTGAGTCAGTAAGTAGGTAGACACAAACAAGGATTAGGCGGTAATAAAATATAATAATAATAAAAAGAATATTTGATTAATATTTATAATAATAATAACAAATTTGGTAATAAATTTATTAGCATAATAAAAAAAATTATCATTTTAGATTATTATTATTATTATTTATTTGTAACTTTATTGTTAAATTTAAATATTATATCATATGAATAAATAATCATTCAACTTATATACTGACACTATAATTATTATTATATATTATAATCGATATTTATAAATAATAATATAAATTATTATTATTTAATTTTTTTATCATAATATTCATTGCATCGATGGAAAATTAAGTTAGTGGTTGTTGATGACTTGTTACAACAATGAACAGTCAATTGACAACATTTAATAACAATTGCAACAAAAAAAGACAATAATTTCTCTACTAGAGCAAAAAATTATCACATGTGTCATTCAGTTGCATGGTTACCACCATAGTGGTATGTCTAACACAACAACCATTGGAAAAAAACCAATTTTATTATCATCGTTATTATCATTGCTAGACTACAGCAAGCAGGAAAATTATTTTGACTAGAGTAATACCTTTGAAGGCTTCGAACACTCAATACCACTAAATGTAATATGTATTTGGCTACCAGTGAGCAATTTGTTTCGGCTACAAGGGTTACAGCAATTCGCTGTTAATTGGTAGATAATGGTGTTACGGTAGTCCTCCTTTTCAGGGGGTTGGACTACAGACTACAGTATCTTGCTTTCAGATAAATGCTGTGTTCTGTTGGTTAATGTTGTGTGTTCACTTTTGTGTCTCTAATAATGCCTAGAGTAATAATAGGTTAATTTAATGTGTTAGATAATAATAATGATGCCTTGAACTGCAAGCTGACTTTCCACTCAGTTATTATTATCCTCCTTGCTGTCAGCCCAAAAACAGTTGCACATGATCATCATGATATTATTTATTATTATTATTACAAGTAGTAGTGTATGTATATATAATATATGTTAATAATATAATAATTAATAATAATAATAATAATAGATAGTGTTTATTATTACAATAATTATTATTTATTATCATAAAAAGTCATAGATAAATCATAAAAACTAATATTACATAATAAAAAAGATTAAGATAGATTTAATCGAATTTCAATAAAATATTAATTAATTATTATTTATTAATTAATTATTATTATGATAATAATAACAATTATCAAACAAACTTTAAAATTTTTTTTATTAATAAATTTTAATTTAAAAAAAAACTCATCATAATAATAATCAAATCATCAATAATAATAATCATCATCGTGATCATCGATCAAACAACAACACAACGAAAAATAATAATAATAATAACTCTTTTACGCTGATAACTAACTAATTAATTTCCAAATATTACAGTATTATTGTAATTTACAATTATTTTTGGGCTGATAGCATACATTACTAGCTGTATGGTGCAAAATCGAACTGTAGATCCAGGCATTATGATTATTTATTATCGAAGAACACTAACCAGAATTTCTTTATGGTAAGTGAAAATAAAAAGAAATATAACGCAAACGCGGCAACTTTCTTTGGCGAAAATCCTTAAATGCAGCACCGTATAGGGCGATTTGCAAAAGAGCTTTTCATTGGTCTAAAACATTTCTAGAAGTATCATTGGCTGAAAATAATGAAAAATACCTAGTGGCACTTCACTGGTTGACAACACCATATCATCATAGCCAATAACAACAAAATTATTCATAGAACACTGCGTTTGACTTATAAAACTGAAAATTTAATAATTCTGGAAAAGTGAAGACTATGCTGCTGTTTGAAGACAGTTATGAACTTATGAGCCAATTTCGCTCTAATTTTAAAGCATTTTATAAAAATGCAAATGCTACTTGAAACAACTGGCCAATCACGAACACCTAATTTTATCCAATCATATGACATTACACAAAAATCGCCCTATACGGTGCTGCATTTAAGGATTTTCTTCTTTGGCACCCCTGTTCACTTTGCACCATGGTGTATTTCATCCATGCTTTGCACAGACAACACAAATACTTGCGTGCGACTCAAAATATTCAGACTATACACTTACTCTTCGGTGAAGGAAGTAAAGTGCTGTTTCAAGATGGCAAGGTCCACGCCAATGGACATTTTGCTGCTCTTCCAGACTATATTTTACTGCTCTTTGACCATTTTAGAAATTTTTGTGATCGCCTCTCTACAAACGACTGTGGTAATGTTTTATTTCATACACACACAACGTGTTTGATATCAACAAATGAAACGAACATCATGTTTGTTGTTGTTGCCACGCCCCCTTTTTCATTCCAAAAATAAGTAGTTGCAGCAGTAGCAGACTACTAGTAAAAAAAACATTGCTAATAATGAGAATAACTAAAATAAGTAATGAATAATAAATAACTACAATATATAATGATGAATATGAAATCCAATAATTATTTTGAAATGAATGGAAAAACTATTATTTATTATTATTAGATAGTAATAGTAATAAAGTTTTTTTTTAATTGAGTTAACAATAATAGTGACCGTATGAGGCGTAGGCTCTTTGAAAGGCCAGGTTTAACCCTTGCTGAGGCCATAGAAAAAACGCTTAAATTATCCTCAAAGGGTATTGTTCAACTCAACCTTTACAAGCTGCACTAACTAATAATTACTAAAAATAAACAACTACTACTATCGTGGTGTTCTTTTTATCACTACAGCAGCAGTATTAATAAATTATTGTTGTTACGTTTTATCACTGATTATTATGATAATTTATATTAAACATATTGTAAAAAATGTATATGATAATTATTATAATGTGACGGACGGCGCCGTTACCACACAAACACTTCTATGTTAGCGTTCTATGTAAGAACCGTTCTATGCATTTTATTTGCCATATATTGTATAGTATGCTCACTCAACCATTTTTTCCAGATCACACCCACTGTATGTTATTTGCCTGTTATAGCCAACCAAATGCATTAGGTGTGGCTTCCTTTGTATACCTAAGACTGATTATGTAATCCTTTTTATAAATAGCCATGTCATGCTGAATAAAGTCAGAGTTAAGCTTGCACACTCTCAGAAGTTCTTTGTCTTACAAACAATAACTTCACTTGCACTCAGTACATGCACATACAAACAAAGCACCATTACTACAAGTAGTAATTAATAAGCAGTTCACCGAACCTCTGCTGGACGAATATAGCTTTGGCTAATTCGGCCTTCAAAGTTCGGCCACTGGCTTGCGCTCAGAATAGCTAACGAAACAGGCAGTTCGGCAGCAACCTGCAATGGTCGACCACCATTGCTAAGGGAGACTGTCGACCTGCGGGCGGGTTGTATCGCTACTAGTACACTCAAAAGCCATCAGCAGTTCAGGGAGGCTGTGCAGGTAGGCCTAGCTACCAAGTACATACCCCCACAGTGAAATCCTGCACAATAATAATATATATAGTAGTTGTATCATATTGTTATGAGATCATTAAACTCAAAACTGGACTCTGTCCTTCATAACCGCCAACATGGATTTCGGAGAGGATTGTCCTGTGAAACGCAGCTTTGTGGCACAATGCATGACATTCTAAGCTCAGCAGAAGACTCAAACAGTATACATGCGCAGTTATACTGGACTTCATCAAAGCATTTGACAGGGTGGTTCCCCATGGTCTGCTAATGCAAAAACTATCAGCTATAGAGGGTATTGACAATTATCTACTGAGCTGGATACACGACTTCTTAACTGGTCGCAATCAGTGTGTACTCCTCACTGGTGATAAATCTAGGATGATGCCAGTCACCTCAGGAGTACCACAAGGATCTGTTTTAGGACCCACCCTCTTCCTGACATACATTAATAACCTCCCAGATTGTGTGGATTGCTCTATTAGCCTGTTTGCAGATAATACCTTAATTTACCAAGTTGTCAATTACGCATCTGATGAAAGGCATTTCCAAAGAAACATTGACATGCTGAAACCATGGGCAGATAAATGGGAAATGGATTTTAATGCCACGAAATGCCATGTCATTGGGTTCAACAATAAAAATGTAATACCTAAGTATATATACACTTATTGATAAAATACTAGAACATGTGGAGGATACACGCTATTTAGGGGTTAAATTGCAGTTAAACCTGAGATTTGACAAGCACATTCACGACAAAACTTTACTTGCCAAACGACAGTTGGGCATGCTAAAAAGGGCATTACACTGGGCCCCTCAGGCTGCTAAATTACAAGCCTATAAATCACTCTATCGTCCACACCTAGAGTATGCTGTGGCAGTGTGGGACCCATTTTTGAAAAAACACATCAGAAATGGAAAGCTTGCAGAACCAAGCAGTACGCTTTATATGCCACCTCAAAGGGAGAGGGAGTGTATCAGATGCAAAGGAAGATATTGGACTTGAACTACTAGAACGACGACGAAGGGACATCCGGCTAAGACTTTTAATGAGAATCCTTAATAAAGGTAATAAACTACCCGCGCTTAATGCTTCATATGATGAGCTCGTCAATAAAGCATCCGACACTAACATTCAAACTAGAGCCCAGAGTGAAGAAATACCCTCGTCTATAGGTGCTACTAAAACTGAGTATCATAACAGCTTCTTACTAAGAACAGTAAGAGACCTCAAAATAAATGCTAGCGATTGTCAGACTCTCACAGTTTAAACAAAACTTGCAATTTTGATGATTGTACTACTGTCTAACATAACTACCTAATTACTCGAAAATTGAAAATCACTGGCAACCAAATTTTAACACATGAGGCGCACCACAAGGTAATATCTATAAATAATCATAATAACGATCATAAATAATAATAATGAAAAATTATTAGTTTAGCTAGTAATAATAATAATAATAAATGATACTAATCATTATTATCATGAATTATGTTTTTCTTCATAAATTTAAACTACTAAGAAGTGTCAATTGAAAACAACAATAATCATATGATATGAATTATAGCCTATGATGATGAGGTAAATTGCAGAAGTACGGGAAACAACTCCCGACTCAACACTCAATCAAGGCTCCAATGACCATGATAGACTTGATGTTTTAGAGAAAAGGGCTGTTCTACTGCTAATGTTATGAATGTGCTTTTTGTGATAGCCATGTGTTAACACTTTTTTGCAATTAGATGAGCACTGTAAATAAATAGTGCTAATTTCATTCTATTGCTTTTAAGTGAGGATTAGCCAACTTGATTACCTAGAAAAAGCTAAAAGCGCTGCTTGCATGCTATACGTATGGGTGATTTTGGAAAATAACCTCAGTTGACATTGATGTTCTGATTATACAAGACTTGTTTTGAATGAGTTAGAGCACAGTAGATGCAGAACAGGAACTGCTCCCGTAGTGTTTACTAATTTTACCTGGCTCTGAGGATGAAGTTTCTGATAACCTTTCTGAAAAAAAGTAGCGAAGTAATCATAGCCTACAGGATGACGCTGGTAGCTAGTGATGGACAGCAGCATCACAAGTACCATTTGTCCCAAGATAGTAGCTGAATATGCGCCGGTAGTTGAGACAGTATAACCGCGTTGCTAGATCATTTGATCATTAATTGGTAGCTGAATATGCAAACAAACCGCTAGTGCGATGCAGGTAGTCTGATGAAACGTAACGTTGTCACAAGTGCATGGTCAGAGCTTGTCTCGAGGTGCATCCGTTTGCCTGACAATTCGCTGTGAGCTAATAACAGAAGGCCTAGTCGCTCATACGCCACAGTATACAGCTACTACTTCAGTCTGTTAACATGTACTGAGAAGCTGTCACAAAGGTGGGGAGTTGTTTTCTCTTTTTTGGAAGAATTGATTTGCCTTATATTGATACTTGTGTTATCCGCATACAAATTGCTCTATTCTCACCCAGTTCTTCCCTCTCCCCTGCACTCTACCCTACCTGACCTATCCCGCTCTATTTGTCACCCTTTATTTTGCTATATCCCTGCCCTTCCTCTCTCCCCCACCATATTCAAAAGCTGACAAAGTGAGCCAATGTGCTGGCACCCTGCAGTCATTACTGAGACAACCAAGGCTCCATTTACACTGGTCCACTGCACATTTACACTGTACAAATGTGAATACCGAAGTTCACAGCAAAAACACAAGCTGTTTATATAGGTTCACATAGTCTCCAAACTGAAACGGGCCCCAGGGTGTTTTAATATGGACATGGAACTGATGCGTTATATCAACAATCGTCTAAACGGATTCTTCGGTGCGGACCAGTACCGAATCGCAGCTGTTACAAATTTTTTTATGGTATTTTGTAGTATAGTAGTGTAAGCCGACTGTAACTTGCAGAAACAGTGTTATGAAAGAATGTTGCAATGTATCAGTAATGGAAGAGAATAACATGAGCCATAAACTGACGTGGAGTTGCTTATTTAGCACTCAAACCATTGGTATTGGCAAAATGTGACTTTTGTGATTTATCTCCACCTACATTAAGGAAAGGAATATCAAATTTACAAAAACATCACTCAATTAAAAACAAGTGGCAAATAAATCCTGGCCACACATCTGATCGATCCAATGTACCGGTTGTGTAGTAGTATTTATTTTTTTCGGTGTAGTGTAGTCTCACCTGGTATGTCATACACTGACATAGACACACAGACAGTCACAAGTCTTTTAGTTTATATTTTTAAACTGTTATTATTATACTGCATTTTTTAATGCTAATGACACTTTTTTATTGCTTTATGGTACATTACAAATAAAACAATATTATAATGCATTGCAAGCCCTTGAAGTAGATTGGTTATGTTTTTAAAGGTTTGGTTTGGGGGTGATCTGACATCGAAAAGCTAACGGGAATTGGAACGAACGTTGACAGGAATGAATGCAGACACATCTGGAATGAACGTAGACACATCCTGGAATGAATGTCGACATACTTGGAACGAATGTCGACTATGCAACAGACCAGAAAATTTTGACTTTCATTTCCGGTTGTGTCTACGTTCTTTCTCGCCGATATATAACATATCATTTCGGCTTTCATTCCAGGAGTTGTCTGCTTTGGATAAAAATGATAATTCATTTTACTCCTGGAACAAACGTCGAAACGAAAGTTTAAATGTTGCCAAAAATGAATGTCGACACTTCCTAGAAGGAATGTCAAATTTTTCTTCTCTCTAACATAGTTGACTTTCATTCCAGGTCTGTCGACGTTCATTCCAGGATGTGTATACATTCATTCCAGCTATGTCTGCATTCATCCCTGTCGACGTTCATTCCTGTCTGCATTCATTCCTGTCTGCATTCATTCCTGTCTGCATTCATTCCTGTCTGCATTCGTTCCAAACTCCAAAGCTAACACAGCTGTCAGATTCTCCAATGTCTTTTGTGTACCCACTACAAATTTTAAATCACAAACGATGTGGCAGCTTGTTTTGTACATCGGTGTTTGATAGCTAGCTGGCTGAAAAACATTCTTATTTGTTGGGGTGATATCGTGACGTACTTGAAACCTGATTAATCGTAAAATTTCTGTTATTAGCCAATGAGCATTTAGCTACTGGGCGGTGATTGGTCAAATTTCGGAAACACCTTGTCAACATAGTGTTGCGTAATTGAGAATAATTAACTCTTCATTATTCATAGATGCATTGAAGGATTGCGAGTAGTAATTAAAGCCCTAATACTTTGATAGAGTTCATCGAACTCAATCTGTAATAACAGTTTTATTAGATTATTTGTTTAGTAATACTAGTAGTAGTAGCATCGGAAATGTAACCAACCAATAGCTAAATGCTCATTGGCTAAAAACAGAACGTTTAATAGTACACAGGTTTCAAGGGCGTCACGATATCACCCCAACACATAGGAATGTTTTTCAACCAGCCATCAAATGCTTGTGTACAAAAACAAGCTGCCACATGGTTTGTGATGGAGGAATTGACTTGAAATTTGTGGTCAGCACACAAAAGACATTGGAAAATTTGATGGCCATGTTAGCTTTTCGATGTCAGACCACCCCCAAGCCAAACCTTCAACTTTTTCTTACTATTGATTCTATTCCACAAATATTGATTTTCTGTTACGATCATTTAATAGGCGGACCTAAACAGCAATTGTTTGCTCTTTGCTGATTTCAACTTGACCAATGGGGAGTCTAATATCACCATTAAAAGTGATTCCAAATCATGTGACTTCATCATATATACCAGCGTTGTGGAAGTAGTCTTTGTCATCCTTTTATCAATTTATCACATCTTCATGCTCCACAAATCCAAGCAACTTCCAGAAATAGGGTAGGTAGTAATGAACAATAAAATAAAAGATAAATTAATATTATTGTGGATTTAGCTGTTTTACCCCAGCCCACTGAGGATGTCGCATATATATTTATATAGATTTTATGTTTGTATATTCTTGTCTTGAATATATAAAGGTTTCAGCCCTATTGGATAGCTCATAGATATTTATAGCAATTCTCTTTTTATTTTATGTTGAGCAATTAACCACTTTTGTGTTGACAGGGAAGCTTTGGCAGTGAAACCCTTTCTAGTGCTCGCCTTCATCTGTTCCATATTTGGTTTTATCTTGGGTGGAGTGTTGTCTACAGGCTATATATATACTTCTCGTGGCATCTCATCGTAAGTGAATACTCTGCTTTCAACTGTGTGTATAGGAAGCCTGACAAACCCAGATCAACAAATGGTCAGTTTATTTTCTGATATTGCGAAAGATCAAACCCTGTATTGAGTCAAGGCCTCTCCATACACACAACGGTTTTGTCACGGAAGGCGAGAAATGGCTGTCTATTTGACCCTCAACGAATCAGTTTTCCTCCGTTTGATGCAATCATCTAGAATCAAGCAAGTTTGATTTTTGCCGGCCGGTCTCACGATTCGTGATTATCCCCTGATGCTGATTGGTCAATGCAGATTACTCATATCCACTTTTTCCTACTTTGGTTTTCCCAGCCGGACTGCCCATGCGTTTACTATAAACTGTTGATGAGCGCTGTCATGTGCATAGCTGTTGTGTGTGGAGCGCAGCAACGGACTACAGGAAAAAAGCTCTCTCATAGTGCCAAATTCATGGCCGTAAATCGCTGTGTGAAGAGGCCTTTATAGCTCCGGTGTTGGTCAGTACAGGTGGTCACAACTCCCACAATGATAATTCATTCAAGCAAATGCTTCTCCGCTGCTTCACTGAAATAATTTGTGTAAATACTTTCATTTCACCAACTTTTGTTTATGTATTGTATATATATTTAAATAAATACATTCATTCGGGTGTATTATGAAGATGGCTAGTAACAAAACATTGGTGTTTGATTTGTGGATGATAGAAAAATTGATCAAACTTATGAAAACGACGACTTTATACTAAGTTGTTGAATGAGATTTTTAACTTTGTCTTTGGTGCTTTTATTTAAAACAGCGTCACATTATATAACCAGTTCCACTCATCGGCGAAGGTGGCCATATTGTTAGTCAATTGTATACGCTTTTAGACTTGACTTGTTGACTGATCCAAATACATGGGCAGAGCCAACCAAACCTGAGCATGTGTTACTTGATATGGAGATCGCACAGGTAATAATTACACTTATTTTGTCTACATCTGTCTATGTCTATGGCGTATCATAGTGATCTGTTTCACTTTTAGATTAATTTAAGAAAATTCTAGAAAGTTTGATCGAAGAGCTCATTGTGAGGCTTGTCAAGTGCAGAAGGAATGACATTTTATGATTTACGTTGAATTTTTGTGCTGAACTCGGTTATGAGAGAAAGTACAGTATACGGGTTGTTGAAATAGAAAATTGTTATTCTTTGGTAAAAAATTAATTAAAATTCTGTATTCTTGCGCTCAGTAAAATATTTCTTATAATACAACTCATTGACAGTTTGGTAGTTCAAGTAAATAAACGTTTTATGTTGAATACAACGTTGTCGTTTAACATCCGTTAAAAATATAGTCAGTTTACTCTATAATTGTCCACAAACTTAAAACACAAATTATTATTCAAAATTTTGTTTGAAGATTTTTATCGAAATTGCATCTGGTGATATAAAAATGTGAGAAATATGGCTCGCTGTTTTTGTGTAACCATGTGCTATAGTTTACTGGGTAAATATTACAGCAACAGCTAGCTTGTGATCCTAGCAGCACTTGTTACACTAAATAGCTTGTGGTCCTAAACATTATTTGCTGCACTAGCGAATTTTCTAAACAACACTTTTTATGATCAACGTAAAAAGAAATTCACGATCCAAGATTCCAAACAACGGTTGAATCAACGTGCATTTTCTCATGGTAGGCTGTAGCAATAATGGAGAAGGAAATGATGTTTGAAAATTTAGGTAATCTTTTGTATGAAAGATTATAAGTATATAAAAATGTATCTGTATGTATCTGTACCCTTAACCTCCAGTCCACATCAATGTGTTCTAAGGTTGGAATGTGAGTCCCAAATGTGTGGTAAAGGGATTTTATTTTATACAAAGTGTCACCATTTATTACCAAGTATATAAATTATCCTTTTAATGTTTTTGACAAGAGTTGTCTACTTTCATAAGATGAATGTTGACACTTCCTAAAAGGCTATTTTACATGCCGTCGGGAATGAAAATTAAAATTTCTATAATAAAATGTCAAAAAGTTATTTCTCATGATAGACATTTGTTCTAAGTTTGTTTTTAGCTTTTGTTCCAGTCGACGTTGACTGAGAGAAATCACCATTTTTGCTCTAGCCTCGTTTGTCATTTTGCAGGCAAGCTTATGGATGAGCTGTGCATTATGGATAGCCACGCTTGCTGCGACAATTATACGATATTTCAAACAACGAAAGATTATTTCTGCCAAACGCCATGCAGCCGTTTTGCTAGAACATTCCAGAACCAACTCGGATGAGATATTGTATGAAACGAAGACATCATACAGAAGTTAGCCCCTCACAGTTGATATACCAATAATTGATCTCTAATTATACACATCTTTTCCATACGAACAACCGTTACTTTGCTCATCAAATGATTTTTATTTCATAACCCAACATTCCAAACTTGCTCAAATTATCAACCTGGTGATGTCACAAGTTTTTGGTGGCGCTACAACAATCAATCTTTGTGATTTTATTATTTATCAGTTAATGATTATTATTCTGATTTGATTTTGTTAGTCAATCTTTGCTATATTTAAATAATTTTTTGATTTGGGTTTTTATTTTATAATAAATAGAATTCTGGGATTTAATTTTGTAATTTCTGTCAAACAATATCGAACAGTTGATTATATCTTAATTGAAGTAAAATTGAATTTCTAACCAGCAAATTTTTGCATAGCAAACAAAGCAGCAAACAAAGCGTTACTTTGTAACTGATAGCTAGTCATCTCATTCCATAATACAATCACTGAAAAGAGACCAGACCTGCATTATCAATTTTTTTTAAAAGGAATGAGTTATTTCGATAAAATAAAAAATTTACATAAGTCAACAAGTGGGAGAGAACTGGTAAATGTGGTGTTTTGACGCTACTACAAATGTAAGAAAATCTTTTAAAGTAGTAAGAATAAGTTATATATTTCTGATGCAGAACCATCCGCATAAGCAATCACAATAAGATGTTTACAGATTTTTTGTAAACTTGAACTAGCTATGAAATATACAAATGGCAATCAATAAATCAACAACTAGTACGATACTACTAGCAACTATGACTTTATAATGTGTGCCCTGTTTCTGTTATCATAGCATCTATATATAATAAAACTCTCTCGTCTATATACGGCTGATGTGACCAGCAGGACAGCATAAACAACAGTTCGTTCTTGTCTTGGCTGTGACATATATTCTCATAAATGTTCTTTTTAAGTTTCAGTTCATTTTGGTACATTCCATGTAGGTCTTCTGAGACCTTCACATACTTGTCAATCCTCCATGTCTAAAGGGAAAGTGAATGCGTGTAACAAACATGAGGCAGTGCTGGTTGATTCTCCATCAACTGTGACTCAGTAACCTTTTACTAGTAGTCCAATTACTAACCTGAAATATAATGGAGTCAACCTTATTTTGTGACACTAAAAGTTCCTTCATGCCACGTACCGCTTCAGTCCACTGTAACATCTTACCCACAATCCTTTGCAGACCATTTATTACAGCAAACAGTTCATCACAGAGCGGTAGAAGTGATTCGGGAAGGGAACTACCTTCCACAAAGCTAAAAGCGAATAATTCCCAGTGAGACACGTTTATATGAACAGAATCGTAATCTGAAGCGAAATTGAGTGAAATAATAGAGCAGCCAGTGCTGACCTGTCCGACTTGATATTTCCGATTTTGCTGCAAACAATGAATCCGGTGTGACACACTTTTTTCCATTTCAACTTGGCATTGTGCCAATCAGCTGACAGATCCTTCAACCTTCGTGGAATACCAGTCAGATTGCCTTGCACAAGTAGTGGGCTCCCACTTGGTAGATCTGGCAAATGCAAACATGCAGTAATACTATATTATCGGGGTGAATGAACCTGCTTCTTTCAAGACAAAAATACTTTGTATAATTGTTTCCTTAATTCACAAATAAAACGGATCGATTTTTAACTAAATAGCGTAGCAACCAAAACGGATTCAGTTGTTGCTATGCCAAACTATGATGTCACCCTGTAATTTTGCAGAATGAGCACAGATGAGTAGACCAGCTGGTGATGTCAGTGATTAAGCGTGTCGAGAAGGAAAGCACAAAAACTAATCACAAATGAACCAGCAGTTAGTGATAAATTCAAACATCCGAGTAAGAAAAAACAATAAGTTGATAGTTCTAACTAAAAGAAAAAACATGCACGGCTTGAAAAAAATCTATGCAAAGTATCCAGTCTAAACAAAGCATTATTCCAAATGGCTATTTTAGAAGATCAGCCAATGATGGCAAATAAAATAACCGAATATTAATCATTAGCAGAATTCATGAAGTCAATGAACTATAGTCCTAAATCAGTGCCAAAGAGTGCAGTTCAATAAGTAGTGAGAAGTGAGCATAGTAGCAATAACTAGAAAATGGCCATCAGACCTAGCAATGGCCACCAGACCTAGCAATGGCCATCAGACCTAGCAATTTCTATAAAAATGGAAAGAGCAACTTCTAGGGGCCGTTCATGTAAACAAACACTTCTATAAGCGTTACACCTTCACAGAAATATAAGACTTTTTTATAAAAAATTAAACACTTTTATTGGAATTCTTAATGAGATGTCTGCCAGGTAGGGAGGCTTAGCAACAATGCTACGGTGCGTACAAAAAGAAGATTGTACAGGCTGATATTTGCAACAGATTACGCCAAATAACTTACAGCAAATAACTAACTTAAACCAAATAAGGTAAACAAACCTACAATGGATAAGCATAGATGCCTACCTACGATTCTCCAAATATTAAAATTATCTATCCTATAAATAAATATTATTTTTTAGAATTGGTAATCATTATATTATGAGATAACTACATATGTTACAAAATTTAGCTGATGGCGAGTCTGCTGTATGTTATTGGACATGTTCAGAGAGGCCCAATGTGTACGTAACTACCACGCTTGTGTTTATCAATGCTAGTAACAACAGGCTTGCTTCAAAGTCAGGCTTTTTTGTATCATTTCAACAAACTCATAAGTGCCAAAAAAGGTATTCCTGATTACAATGAAATATCTAGGATTGTGTATTGGCATGAGCTAGAGGTGTGAAAACTTAATGGTCAACAGCAGTATAGAAGATCTTTGACGTCCAGTTCACAAACTATCATAAAAACTTGAATATGATTGGAACACAGAATTTTATGGAAATGATTAAATGTCAGCAGGTAACCAACAGACTACGCACTAAACTGTTTTCAAAGGTGGTGCATCACACATTCTTTGTCAAAACTGTGTTTTTTTTGTGTCAAAGAAAAGGAAATAGTCGCAACAAAATTATTAAAAATAATCATAAGCTAAGCCATCTTTTTTTTGTATTTGAAAATTATTTTTATCTGCATTTTATATTGTTGGATTTTTTCTGTAAAGCAATCTGTAATTCTGAGTTGAAAATTATTGTTGTTGAGTACAACAACGATGCCGGTAACACAAAATCTGAGGTAATTCTCTCTACAAATTAACTAGGATATAATTTGATTTGAAAATAAATTTTTCAATTGTACAATTGCGTTATTTTTTAGATATTTAGATATTGTATGTATCAAATGAATGCCAGTGTGTACTTAATAGAGGAGTTACAGTCGGTAAACTAAAATGCTGACTCTACTGTAAAACCTTCCAAAAATCTGAAAATTATCGTTAATTTTTGAGTATCAATAAAATTACTAGCTACCACGTGAAAAGCTGAGACCTTTTTTTGTCATAAAAACAAGTTTAGAAATTTTATCTGTTCTAGCTACAACTTTGTATTTTTCAATGAATTTCCCGACTACTTCTTGTCAGATTGACATTTATACGCAATATAAAAACAAACTAGAACTTTCTATTATCTGCTCTAGCTCGTAATAAGCATTATTATAATCGTTAATAATAACAATAAATGATAATAATTGGATCCATCTGTAATCACCGTTGCAACATAAATATTTGCATGAAGTCAATTGGTTAAGGCCTTCAAAACTTTTTAAACTTTAAGTTCTGATAAAGCATGCAATTTTCTAAAAATTACATGTTGTATTTTAAATGGCTGCTCTTACAGAAACAAAATTGTGCATGTACAATCACTACTCTTAGTTTTATTGATGGTGTGAGAATCAACCAAACTCAAGATTTCATCAATATTTATGCACAAGGGCTTTAATGTAGCCGAGGAGTTGGATTCATCAATTCCAATTGCTCTTGTGCATCAAAATTGATGAAACCTTGAAACTGGCTGATTTTCGCAGCATCAATAGAACTAAGGGTAGTGATTGTACATGCAAAATCTAGTGTCTGTAAGAACAGCTATTCTCAAGATATAGCTGTTCAAAGATGATTTCAGTACTTGGCGTGTTACACCATAACTGTGACATCACAGGAGTAGCACTTTGTCATTTCTTTATTAGCTTTCAATGATGAGGGCGCAGTAAAAAGCTTCCAAACTGCTAGCAAAAATAGTTATCGAGCATTGCCATACATCAACTTGAGGCTCTCAGCTAGTTCTTCAAATTGAAGTTTAAAAATATTGTATATTTCATAACAATAATAAAAAGTTCAAAAACCCAATTTTAGGCATTGACTGAGTAGATGATTTGAGTGCTGACAGTAGGCTTAGCTAATTAAATCAATGACACATTTCACTAGTCCAATCAAAAGGAATGCTCAGCGGCGCACAATACCTACTTGCTGTCCATATAGTAGGAGATAACTTCACACACCATACCAGTCACACATAAATGAAGCACTTTTTGAGCTTGTGAAATACACAAAAACACTCTGATTGAGATGAAAGTTTCATGTTATGTTCCGACAGTATAATTCTCTCACTCTAACAAAAAACCATTGAGATCTGGGACTATCAAATTATTTATGCACAAGGATCTATAGTGATACGTCAATATGAGTGGAAAACATGAGCGTTTGTATTTGTGGTCTTTGATACAATCTATTGTTACCGTTGCAACAACTTAATGTCAGCGTTGCAACAACTTAATGTCAGCGTTGCAACATTTCTGAATTTTGATGATCATTGTGTGCTATTTGTGCGACACACAGATTTGATTGGATGTTTGTCGCGATGTAATTGTTGAATGCCTTTTAGGGCCTGTACATCCAGCCAAGGTTGATCTAAAAACCCTCTCTGTTCAGTACTTATACCAGTTTGCATCAAAACTATTTTTGAAGGGGATTGCCACAAGCCATGACAAAGTCTGAGATATCTTTTACAACGACTTTACAGCTCAGCACTTTTTGAAGCACATATCTTTTTAATAACCAACCTAATCCATCACCAGTCCTTACTGGGTGACGTTGCAAAAAACTCCTTAAAATGTTTTAGGCCACAGCTTTCTTTAAATCAATACAACTGGGCTGTTAAACCATCTGAAAATATTTTAAAATTAGTAACTTTAAATCAACTCAGTGCCACTACTTCAGTAAGTAACAACTTATCTTTAGCCCTTTTGAACTGGAGCATAATGGGTAGAATAACGTAGTGGATTATATCCTGACAATTGCTCAATCTTGGAGAGTTGCAGAGGTGACTCAAAATAAAGCAAAATTCAGCGGTTAAAATGAAAGTCTACTGGGTAGCTTGTAGTAGATGTAAAATCAACTTAGTTCCTAGTAGAACCATTTCCCAGATACAAAAGTTACAGTGTCATGTTACCTTTTTCATCTTTTCTGTTACTATTGCAATGGCAAATATGCATGCAGTATAGTGCATATTTGGTGAATTCATAGGAAGTTTTGATTATGTAATATGGATAAAAGACAATGCAAATAACAAAGTAACATTAACTAATGGTGGCTAGACCTATCATAAGTCAGATGACTGCAATTGAGGACAAAAAGATTTTGTGAGTGTTAAATCACTCACTTTGTACCAATGTAATGTCACAGCATAGCACTGAGTACAATCACTACTATGAATGGTGACACCAAAAGTGTCTCTGGGTTCTTCTTAATCACCTTCAGCTATCAACAACCCTCCCCTAACCTTACACTAATCTAACCCTTATTATGCACGTATATAACAGTGAGAAAAGTCTGTTTTCCATAATGAGTTTGAAATTCATCTATTTACGGCCAGATCCAATTAATATTATTATAATGATAATCATAAAAAATAAATTGAGTAATAATAAGTAGTATGTATAATAAAAATAATATAGCCATTGTAATCAAGCGCAATATTCAAAAACAGTAGAAGTATAAGACCTTGGCGCATCTAGCACATCGTAACACGTTGTTAAAAACATTAAGTATCCATGGAACACAGTCTTTTATGAAAACAATTTAAATGCCAGCAGATAACCAATCATTTACCGGACATGATTCTCTGGGTATCTTCTTCTCGAACCCGTCTCAGTGGTAGTAACATGTGTTCAAAGTTTATACACTACAGTTAGAGTCTGCCACAACCCATAATGGTATTTGGATGGTTTGTTAACTTTAATTGGTGTG
Organism: Cryptosula pallasiana; assembly: GCA_945261195.1. NCBI lineage: Eukaryota > Metazoa > Bryozoa > Gymnolaemata > Cheilostomatida > Cryptosulidae > Cryptosula > Cryptosula pallasiana. The sequence goes on from OX183130.1 coordinate 31,966,113, forward strand.
TACACATGTGAGCTACATACCAGTGTATTACTTTGAATAAGTGGTGAAACGTAATTGGGAAAAATAATTATTTTCTGAAAAGACAAAAAAAATTTCAAGCATTGCTACAGTAGTGGGAAATTTCACTCACCGTGATACTCAAATATTGCAGGCGGAATTAAACATGAAAATTGTTTCATGTAAATGAAATTATGTTTTTGGCTATTAGCTGAGATTGGTTCACTTACTGAAGCAATAATATAATTAATTGCCAAAATATAACTTCTGTTTTTGCCAATGTTATTAGTAAAATATTATTTTTGTAGTCTATCAATAGTCAACAATAATAAAAGCCATATTTTAACATTTATACTATAATTTATTATAATAGTAATAACAATAAACTAATCATAATAATGCATTAATCGATTGAGAGTAAGCCTTCTAGTTGTGTACTTTGATTAAAAATGAAATTATATTATTATTGTTATTTGCTTGGTTAATATTATTCTTGAATATAGAAACATATTTACAATAGTATTTACAATAATTATTATTATAATGAGAATGAAGATAAAGATGTACGCACACACTGTATTATCATAATTATTATGTATATTATTATATGCTCATGGAATATTTGAATTCCTGGTTACAGTTGGTTGATCCTCCCTACATGATCACTGCATACATCATAATCATTGTCAATGTAATTTTTCTTGGCAGTTGATTTTTTTAAACTTTTCTCTTTTAGTGAGTTGGTCCACAGGCGGCTCCAATCCACTGGCCCGGCGGTGGGAGGATAGTTAAAGAGAGTATATACACTAAAATCCACTCACCCACCCACTGCCAGGCCAGTAGATTGGAGCCGCCTGTGAGTTGGTCAATTCAAGGTAAGTAAAGTAAGTTCAGTTTTTTTTCGCACCAATGAACTTCTCAGCTTTTACGTGAGAAATTGACACCAATTTTGGCCATGCAATTTAGTTTTTTTTCACAGATTTCCTCTGTTCTAGCTAAACAATAATGAGTATTATTATATCAATACTTATTTATCATGATTTATTAATATAATAATAAATAATAATATTTATTAAATTAATAATAATAATAATAATAATAATAATAATAATAATAATAATAATAATAATAATAATAATAATAATAATAATAATAATAATAATAATAATAATACTCCTACTACTACTCATTTATTATTAATTGGTATTATTAATTAATTAAAGAAAGTAATTACTACAATGGATGGCTAAATTAAAAAAAATCTCACCAAACACGGGAATGTACCCAGTACTGCTTTTCTGCTCCTTGTTAGTTGCAGTTTGAATTCGTCGTTGTGAAGAAGAATTTCTTCTTTGATTGCTCATTTCGAGTAATTTTACACATGCTCTAGTTGATCTTCCTCTTGTTTAACACGGCTCGGGTGGAGTCATCATCCCCGACAAAATAAAATATAGCATTTGGGATTAGCGACTCCACTGTGCCTTTTTACAAATAGTAACCAGATCTTATACAGGTTTCAATTGGTTCACACTCGATTAATAGTATCCTTTTTTATACGATAGCGGCTCACGAAGGAGGTGTCTTACCATTTAATAGCTTGAAGGTTTGACAACTCCGAAATATGCAGCCTGACAATACTAATATGCCTTTAAATAGAAGACTACAACAATCCCATTTGACTCAGACCAATTGGTCACAGGCAAAACAAACTCATCCAGTCATATCAACCCCCAAATTTTAGCTAGGTACTCTCAATTATATTATAATGTAGCTCAGCAGGGAGTACACGCCCCGCAAAGTCTCTAATTATCTCATTATCTCATATATTCTGTCACGTAGTTTATGGTTTTGTTATTCATCACAATCTGTCCCCAAAAAACCTTTTAAAATATGTTTTTGTTACAAAAAAAAGCTTTCCGTTTACTTGCAAACACTCTGGTGAACACCTCGTTGGTCGATGAAAGTGCAGCTAGTCTGTCACTGACATCCATCAAAGAGCCCTAACAAAAAAGCGGATATGAATTCCGGTTAAAGGTATCACTCCACACCAGCAGGCCACGGCAAAAAGAACCGCCAAAGAAAGATACTCCGGTATAATCCACCATTCAGCAAAAATGTGACGACCAATATCGGTGAATTATTCCTCAAAATAATAAGCACAGAATTCCCAGCAAGCCATACACTACATCAGCTATTTAACAGGACGACAGTAAAATTTTGCTGCTCCAGTATTCAGCTGACCATCAGCACACACAACAACAAACTACTGCACAACAACGCAGACAACATTACTGAACAAACAAAGGGATGCAATTGTCAGATCAAACAGGCGTCCTCACTTGAAGGAAAGTGCCTGAACCTTTCAACAGTCTACTAAGCCACCGTGAAAGCAGGAATGCCAACCAACACATATATTGGATTATTAACCGCCGACGCATTCAAAACCAGATATAACAACCACTTTAACATCATTTAAGCATGCTGAAAATGCCAATCAACTGCACTGAGCAAGCAAATATGGAAACTGGAGGATAGCAACACAGAGTATAGCACCAAATGGAGAATTGTTAGACAACCCGTGCATATAACTTATACTCACAAAAATGTGACTTCTGTGTTTGGGAGAAGCTTTTTATAACGTATTTACCATTAACAGGAACTTTGAACAAACGCAATGAAATGATATCCAAATGTAGACATACCACCAAGTTTCTACTATGGAGTCACGTGACATAATCACCAATAATTAGATCATTAAAACTTTGATATCTTTCGACTGTTTGCTAGTCTTATATGTTTTATAGCTGGAAGATCTTTTATTTATAACAACCTTTGCGTTTTATCTGATGATTGTAGAGAGACAACACTGCATGAAACTAATAGGAATAAAATGTTTTAAGAATCTTTCTTTCAACCCATACATGTAGTATGTATCAATAGGTCTGGTGCGACCATCGAGCACTCTTCGCAACAGCTGTCAACTTCTGCCTATAGATATATATATATAAAATATCAATCCTAAACGAATCCAGAGTGTTTGCGTGATCAACGAAAAAAGATCATGATTTGACGATGTCAACTACTGTTATTTGCAAACATAAAGTCCTCGTGCATAAATAATTTGATGGTCACAGATTTCAATGGTTTTTGGTAGAATGGAAGACTTATGTAGTCAGAACATAACCATGAAATTTCATCTCAATCATTGGAATATTTCATTCACTCAAAAGTTGCCTTATTTGCGAGTGATTGGCGTGGTCTGTGAAGTTATCTCCTACTACATGGACACCAACTAAGTATTGTCCACATTGAGCATCCATTTTGATTGCAATAGTAAAATGGTTTATTGATTTGATTAGCTTAGCTTACAGTCAATACTCAAATCACATGCACAGTCATCACTCGGAAGAGGGTTTTAGAGCTATATTTTTATGTTGTTACTATATATATATGTAGTTTCAACTTTCAGCTGAAAAAGCTAGCTGGAAGCTTCAAATTGATGTATGGCAATGCTCAGATAACTGTTTTTTTCAGCAAATTAGGAGTCATTTACTGCCATCTATCCATTGAATGCTAATGAGGAAATGGCAAAGTATTACCCCTGTGATGTCACAGCTATGACATCACAAACAAAGTATTAAAATCATCCTAGAACAGCCTTATCTTGAGAATGGCTCGTTTTACCGAAACATAAATTTTGCATGTACAATCATCACCCTTATTTCTATTGATGGTGTGAAAATCAGCCATAACAAAGATATCATCAATATTTAAATGTATATGTATATGTATGTATATATATATGTATAACATTATATGGGTGTTACATAAATGTTGGATTAACTATATATAATAAAGCATACGTATATTGCATTGGGGATATACGAATGTATATATTATCAAAACAAAGTTTTATACAACATATCATTCAGTTATGTAATTATATACAATGTATGAAATAGAAAGAGTCAATGTACAATATAAAGTAGTACATACATCTGTTGTACTGCACTAAATATATCTCTATCTAGGATTGTATCCAGGAAACAAGTACAACTTGCGAAGTTTAGTGAATGTACAAATGGCAGTTGGTGTGTTTCCTCCTTGGTAGTCGTCTCGCTTGACAATGTCAGGAGCCAAACTTATCTGTCTCACCCTTGCCTGAATCTAAACATACAATAATACAAACATTACACAGTAAATAGTAGGTATTACATAATATACAGATGATGTCATACAGAAATGTAAAACAGAGGGGAGACAACTCCACAAAACCCAGACAATCAATTAATGTACCTTGAAATTGCTGAAGAAAGTTGGATGAGGGGGTAAAACCAACAAATTGACGAATTGGTTAAAACAAAACTCCAGTTTCATCCATCAGTACAACAGAGAGTATAGAGAAGACAACTACTACACATGCACTCTGTGTACATATACCCTAGACATGTGAGTGTGACACAAACAAACTAGTAACTAGTAAATACTCACAATCTTGAACAATGTCTCTATATCTTTGTGATTAGAGTGTTCATAGAAAGTATATACTAATGTTCTAATGAACCAGGAGCCATGTGTGGGATGTCTAGTAGCCAGATATGCTGTCATAGATATATTATATTACATAACAGTCTATATAACAAATACAATAACATATACAACTAGATTTTGATTTGTGTTTGCGAGCAAAAGAAAGAGTATTTTAGAGAATAGTAACAAAAAACTTTCCAAAGAGGAGATTTGAACCCCGGATCATGATTAGTTAAACCAGACACTCTACCAACTAAACTACAACATTTCCATATTAATCGGAGCTATGAAAGTAACCTAATTGTTGTTGCATATAAAATCAGAATGTGAACAGTACCAGAGGCTTTACACGCTAAAAGAGATACCCACCACTGGGAATCGTACCTGGACCCTTGCACCAGTAGGTGACAACCTTAGCTTCGAGCTATAGAGACATACTGACAACTGTTTTTCGATAGCTTTACTTTTGCAAAAGAGCAGCTTTTTGAAGCTGCCTAGATGCTTTTTTTGTGCTGGGGCCACACAAACACATGCTTCACAACTGCCAATACAACATGCACTCCTGTTACTACATACACTCATGCTGACTTCTGACAATAGTTATTTTTATGAGAAAAAGAAATTCCTACCTGGGAATCGAACCCGAACCCTGCCAATGGCAGGTCACAGTGCTAACTAATTAGCCATCTAGCAATATCGCATGTGGATCATAAACAGCCTAACATAAAAAAGGAGGTATGGCCTACATACAAAAAACTATTTGGGGTGCGGAAATTGCTAATTACTTATGAAAAATTTTTTAATTTTTTTTCAAACTTGTTCAATTTGTCACCTGTATACTATTTGTGCTAAAGTTTTGAAGGAGAAAATTCTTTCCACGGAGAAAACAGTAAACAAAGAACATTTTTGACACGCATTGAAAGTTGTGTGGGCTTTGACTCTTTCACTAAAGATCGGAAATTTGACGGGGGTTCATCTGAAAGACGGTTACAATGCGATCACAACCATGCAAAATTTATGCAAATCGGAGTAACGGTCCCTGAGTTACAGTCATTTTTCGGTTTGGAAGACCTCTGTTGAAAATGGAATAGCTGTGTTGGTGGTATTGCCAGAAAGTTGAAGTTTCAAATTTTTGAAAGTCAAAGCATGGGGCTATGCGGCCTAATATTTTACTTGTTGTTGACTAGTTCCATTTATGGTCTTGGAAAGCATTGAAAAGTGCTGTTTTTATTGAAAATTTTGAAATGAAAAATGAAAAAACTTAAAACGGTTTTATGCGACTGCTTTGAAGTTCAAAATGATGCATCGATACACTACTTCACACCTTTGCAGCAAATTTCAGTCAAATCAGCCTTTTGGTTCGCTAACGGGAAGCTGTTTTATGCTGAAATTGGGTTTGTCCTGAAAAATCCAAGATGGCCGCGTCCGAACAACTTTTTAACGTCGTGTCATGGTGTAGAATCAAAATTTCGTATTTTTTCGTCCATCGGATCTGCATTTTTTTGGTCACTTTCATGCTTCGAAAAATGATTATTTGCCTGTTTTCGCACTTGAATCGCAATGTTCTGGAATATTCTGTGATTACTAAAACCAACTTACTTTAATGGCGGATGCCTATCAATTGCGTCCCAAAAAAAAATTGTAGCTCTGTCTATTACGGTTGTTGAGAAAAAGTGGCCACTGTTTGATAAGGCTTGCGCGAAAAAATAAGAAACAAAAAAAATAAATAAATAAAAACAGCAAGAACTAGTATTTTAGATTCTGTAAAATACTAATAAAACCTTTTCTATACTGATCGACTGCTACAACAACAACATTGACACAGATAGGAGTACAAAGAACAATATAGTACTATTTACTAGTTGAAAACAGCTATGATGTAGTAGACATAACAACAGTACATATAACAAAATCAAATCAGTATACAATCGCAACAATAACATAATAGGAGAGATGAGTGAAGGAGAGATGAGTGAAGGAGAGATGAGTGAAGGAGAGATGAGTGAAGGAGAGATGAGTGAAGGAGAGATGAGTGAAGTAGAGATGAGTGAAGGAGAGATGGGTGAAGAGTGATGAGTGAAAGAGAGATAAGTTAAGGAGAGATGATTGAAGGAGAGATGAGGGAAGGAGAGATGAGTGAAGGAGGGATGAGTGAAGGAGAGATGAGTGAAGGAGAGATGAGTGAAGGAGAGATGAGTGAAGGAGAGATGAGTGAAGGAGAGATGAGTGAAGAAGAGGTGAGTGAAAGAGAGATGAGTTAAGGAGAGATGAGTGAAAGAGGGAAACATACATAGAATTGTACATATACAGAGTGTGCATACATACTTGGCAGTCATGAAACAGAAGGTAATGTGAAACAGAAGGTAATGTGAAACAGAAGGCAATGTGAAACAGAAGGCAATAAGAAACAGAAAGCAATGTGAAACAGAAGGTAATGTGAAACAGAAGGTAATGTGAAACAGTAGGTAATGTGAAACAGGTAATGTGAAACAGTAGGTAATGTGAAACAGAAGGTAATGTGAAACAGAAGGTAATGTGAAACAGAAGGCAATGTGAAACAGAAGGCAATGTGAAACAGAAGACAATGTGAAACAGAAGGTAATGTGAAACAGAAGGCAATGTGAAACAGAAGGCAATGTGAAACAGAAGGCAATGTGAAACAGAAGGTAATGTGAAACGAAGAGAAATGCGAATCATCATAATTATAGATGGATTAGATAAAACCTCAAGAAACAAACATTCTAAAAACAAAACTTAAAAAATTAGGTCTATACAAATGAGAAGCGATAGGACAACAAAACGGTACACAATAGCATATTAGATATTAGCACATCAGCTATGACATGACTATCTGTAGATATACCACAGGGCAAGACCACCAAGCCAGGGATGGGTACAGGTAGAGTAGATAGTAGAGAAGTGAAGAACAGGGGAAGGACATGGCAGTACAAGAGTGTTGTAGAAGACGATTGGTGAATAACCACTTTATACTATAGATAGACTTACATTCACTGCTGGCCTTCATTATATAGAAATCATCTACATTGAGAGCTTTTGGTGCAGTGAGATGGTATGGTCCTTTAGAGGCTACATTGAATGTCATAGGACTAGTGCTGGCAGTCACTGATTGGCTGGAAGGGTCAGATGCACCAGCTGATTGGTTGGAAGAGTTAGATGCACCAGTAGCTGATTGGTTGGCAGAGTTAGATGCACCAGTAGCTGATTGGTGGGTAGAACCACATGCACTAGTTGATTGGTTGGAAGAGTTGTCTGTAGAAGCAGCTGATTGGCTGGATGCATCAGATGCAGTAGAAGTCACTTCAACAAGCAAACTTTTGTTGGCTCCATGATCCTCACGAACTGAATCACACAAAACATCAGGTTAAAAGTGAAACATCATATTTGTACATTGCACAGTTGGTTATATTATGTAACTATTAGGTCACATGACCATACATGGAGGGAACACAACTCCAAATAACACAATGTATATAATGGGGACCGGCCGATTTTAGGCGCTCAACAGGGAGCGCTAATTTAATGCAACCAGAAGTTTTGCTGCCAACATACTACAACACCATTAGGATTAACCAGAGTCAACCAATTTTATCTTTTTTCTTTGCTTTAAAGTTTTCCTCTCACTGATATATTGGTATGGCATGAGCTTCAATGTCTCTCATAGCTCTCCAAGTGTTTTGGGCACGTTAAATGATGAGAATTAACCCAAATAATCATTTTTTTACGAGCACTAACAATACTAACCATAGTTTGCTATATAAGATATACAGGGAACTGGTAGGAGTTATCTCCCAGCCAGATAATCGAACTACTTTACATCTAGCAGCCATTTATTATTATTTATTACTATTTGATTATTGGGTGTTCTCATCAGGAATTAACACTATTTAATTCATTTTAATGTTTAATAATTTTTATCAGAAAATTACAAATTTTATTCAACAACCATAAGATAATTAATTTTGTTATTTTAATTAATTATTATTATTATTTATAATGACAAAATCAAAAAAACTAATAATCAATTGATCTGAAAGTTCAAAAATAAAACAAAAGTAAACAATTGCCATTTATTAGTCACACACCAGAGGACGCCACATGTTTGGTACAATTGGTGGTGGTCATAAGGGTTGGTTATTATTATTGTTAGTTACTAGATGTTTGGAATCCGCAACTAATGATTCATGAGCAGTGGATAGGGATGGGGTGTATAATACTGGCAATGCGGCGCTTACATAAACCATCTCAATACATTGCCACTGTGGCAGTAGGCTACAACAAGGGCGCACCGGAAATAATTTACGTTGGCAAACCTAATTGAACCCGAAATACCAAACTACGACTCTACCGCATAGAACTTATGAGCATAATTTTTCAATTAATTTTTTCAAGTGATTTAACCAAAATATTTTTGAAACAAATTTCAATAGCTGTACTGATTTCCTGAGTTTTTGACATATCAGTTGCTTAAAATGTCTCAAAACAAGATAAAAGTCAAGAAAGTCGTAAATTCTAATGATAAGTTATATTAGCCACTGAACTGCTTCCGGATGCATCTACAAAGAGAAACTACGGGCCGGATCGCCATTGTGAGTACAGAGCCCTGTTTACACTGGTGCGCACCACAGCGTAGGTGCTCACTCCGTGCAAATATGAACACTAAGGTTCGCAGCAAATATGCCGGTTGTTCAAATAGGTTTGCATCAATACTGGCTCCGTATCGTCTCAAAACTGAAATGCAGCCCAAGGAGTTTTAATACCGGTACAGAGCTGATGCGCTATATAAACTATCGTCTAAGCAGGAACTTTGGTGCAAACCAGTACCAAACCGTATATGTGACGAATTTTTACGGCATTTCGTAGCGCACTAGTGTAAACCGAGCCCAGACTGTTCTTTTATACAGACATGCACTGAGTTTGAAGAGAAAACTAAAGCGTGGTTCACGTACATTCGTAAGTGCTCACAAGCCAGAGTAGATCGTTGTATGTCTGCGTGGGATACATGTTCACATAAATCATGATCGCAAGAAGTATAATCACTCTCTTGACCGGGAGGTAATGAAATACTGAAGTTCGCTTTCACTGACCAGCGATTATACATACTGAATAAATTAGCTGTTCAATGATATCGATCTATTTACTACTTTTAATTTACTCATATTATTATCAAATATTGTTTTATAATTTTCAATTTAATTTATAGCCATTGTTCAATGGGGCATTATTATTTTTTCCATTATCTTCGTCATATATAATTGTTCAATCTCAATTTATCATAATATGATTATTATGCTACTACATAAATGATTACAGAAAGTATACATATTTGTACACTTAAATCAACTATCTTAATATTTCGTCGGAAAATTAATAATAAATAATAATAATTGATAATTATAACAATAATAATTTTATTATTTATTATATTTTTTCGGTGACACTCATGTTTACATGAATAGTCTTGACCTAACTGTGGTGTTTGAGAAAGAAGGCAGGAAAATTGTGTGCTCTGTCGTATGACGCCACAGGAAATTTTGTCTGGCTGAACTTTCCTGCAAGGTTCTGCGACAGCGTGTGCCATTGTATGAACTGTGCAAATTCCGAGTTCACATCGCAAGAGCTCATACGCTGATCTGCGCTGGCATGCGCGCACTTATGACATGCATGTGAACCAGGCTTAACATAAGATGGTGGGTTTACCAGACACTGTGACAGGTTATAATCAATGTTTGAATGGATAAGGTGGAGATATCTACATAAAATAACAGCAACATTTGACTAGTGTACAACTCACCGCCAGAGCAAGCTTGTATAATCAACAGTTTTGGTTTGCCCTCCATTGCAGCAAAGTTACCAGGAGAAAGTAGATCCTGGATGTCTGAAAGGTCTACTGCTTGTCCATTGCAGTCTAGGAGTATTCCCCCCCTTTTACCAAAACTCATCATAACAAGTACAAACATTCCCAACTTTTCATGTTCCTGTCTCCTCGTCTCCTCTACTATTTCATCAAAGATTTTCTATTAAGATAAAATAAAATATTTACTTCATTTCTGTACAATTAGTGACAGCTTTACCCATAGACAGGAGACACACAGACAGACAGTACCCGTTTAGTGAGGTTAGACAACTCCGTCTGCGACTTAGCGATGACAAAACCGTGCACTTTGAACATAAGGCTGATATTTTCATAGTCAACATCAGAGGCATCTCTTTTCTTATCCGTGTGGGAGTATTCTTTGATGTTTATGATGAGTGCTCTACCTCTAATCCTGTCACTCATTGGGTACACCTAAAATATATTTAGTAGTTGTCTACCCTTTGTACAACTCACTACATGTATGTATACAATAGATATCAACTTGTATGCAGTATGTTAGTTAACACTGCTAGTTACTACCTTCCCGTCCTTTCTATAAAGTTGTTTAATTCTCTCATCTGTGACATTTCCAGGTCTTGTTGATATGTAGATGTTATCTTTGGTAAGGATATCACGATATTTTTCAATGCACACATCAGAGATGTCGCTATCTACATCTGTTGTATCCTTTGGTAGAGTTGTTGTACCTTCACCATCTCTTGTACTCACTCGATACAAAAGTAAAGTAGAAATAACAAGAAAATACCAGACAGTATCTCAAGTGTTTTCTCTCACAGACATCTAAGCTTACACCACAAGTAAATAGTCACACACAATACCTGTTATGGCATGTGACTCACTAGCTACTTATTCATACAAACAGAATACCTGCTAATTGGGGAGGACAACTCCTTGTTATAGTAGAGATGTGCTTCTCTAGAGTTTGTATGTCATCAGCAGACAATTGGTCACCTGTAACATACACTTAACCAATCAGCTGGGTAGTAGACTACTTCCTGTTACACAATAGATTACATAACACTAGTGAGTGAACAGGTACAGGTAAAACGAAGAGACAAAATGACAAGACGTACAAACTCACAAGGGAATCTGAGAGGTTTGGGTACCGTAGGCCTCAGATCTTTGCTGGTGCATGTCACTTTCTCTAGAGGATCGACAGCTCTACAGATCTTGTAGAGGTCATCATCGTCATAAAACCAGTCAGGTTCAACGTAATACGCAGGGTCAGAGGCGCCAGTGAGGAGGCATTGAGCACAGTAGATCAATACTTCTGCATGGCTGGCTTTCCACGTATCAGAGAGTAGACGCAGGATGTCCCTAGCTGTATCAATCAAACGTTTCCATGAATGGGCGAGCTTTGCAACAGTAGATGACACTTGCAGGGTAACCTTCCTCTCACTGCAGTCATGGATCAGATGTGTGCTACAATCTCCATGGTATATGGTTACACCATCCCTCTTCACCCTCACATTGGCCAGCAAACTATTTGTGTGGTTGAGAACTACCACAGTCATAAGTTGATAGACATACTCAGGGGGAGACAATCCACCAAATACAATGTCCGTTCTCAGTGGTACTGGACCTTCTGTTTGCCATGAGTCGTCCATCCGAGTTTGAGCAAAATAAGGAAGTATGTAGGTAGATCCATTTGCATTCTGTAACGGTCCGTGCAGGATGCGGAAACCCGTCAAAAGTTCCTTGGCTATTGCAACAGGAAATCTGGAGTCAGACTCGAGAAGATGATCCAATAATGCTCCATCTATGATTCCGCTAGTAGTGAACTGTTCTACTAATGATGAGTATTTCTTACCGCCGATTGCTCTGTCCTCGTATGCGAAAGGAATGAATGTTTTGATTCGCTCACTCCAAGCATCATCTGATGAATGGTTTAGGAGAAGAGATATCGTATCTGTGATTGCTGCAATGTCATGGAAGACGAAAGGTGAAAGTGTATCAATACGCTCGAACCAAAGAACCTTTCCAGTGTTGTGCATATAACGTAGTATTGTGATGGGATCATCTGTAGGGAACTCCTTCTCCACCTCTGACAAGGCAACATACGGCTTCTCTCTTTCTTTTGTTATAAACTTGTCTACTCTTTCCCAAAGTCTAGGAACCTCTAAATGAATATTCTGACATCGACTGTCCAGATTATAGCATAGACTCACAATGTTTGACTTCTCCGAGAGGTCATTGCTGAATTCAAAGATGTCTTCAGAGGCAAACAGTGGAAGCTGACTATTGGCTAGATGAAGTATACTACTAGAGTTGTTAGTCAATGCACCTGAGCACAAGCGATCTTCCTTTAACATTTCATCTCTGATGGTCTCACACATAGTTAACAGCTGCTCTCTGCACTTACTCACCATATCGTCTGCCAACATGTCTGTATGAGTGAGAGCCAACAAAGGTGCACCTAACCTCGGACAAGCTAGATACAGATGAGACAACCAATCTATGCACACCTTTCTGCTAGCTTCTTTGCATCCTTTTGAGACCGACATATCATGGAACTGTTTGAGGTTGACAACGACAAGAGGGAGACAACGCTCATTAATTACTAGCTGATATGCCATGTGGTAGACCTCGTGCCCACCATAGTCTATAAATCTTACATGTGACTCCTTCAAACTCAAGTCTTTCATTTGAAACACTCTTGTTGTTTCATCTGATGGAGAACCTTCTTGTCGGAAAGTTAGTTTTCTTTCACCGGCTTTAAGACTTTTTATAATACTACTCTTACCAGAACGTAACATACCTACTACAGCTACTGGTACCTCAAGTAGTTCTACACCCTCCCCAGCCTCAAGATCTGCAAAATACTTTCTAATGGCTGATATACCTTGTATACAGACAGCGTATGGTGGAAACTGGAGAGACTCGCAGCCATAACATTCAAGACCCGCAAGGTTAGACAGTTTAGTAATCTCTTTATTTATTCTCACCAACTTGGAATTGTTCCAGAGAATCAACTCCTTCAGGTTACTCATATTGTATATCACGGATGGCAGCTGCTCAAAGTCATTCCAATGCAGGTGCAATGCCTCGAGCTGAGTTTCACAAGCCAACCTACAATAAAATATACACATACTGTACACAAGCCAAATACCAATATCTAGGTTACACGAATATATGATACAACAAACACAAAACATACACTTTGAAGGCGTAGAAATCACATAAACAATATCAACAACACACTTGGTACAGAGAACAATTTACTATTACATAATTTCTATATGATCTACAACAACACGAGTGAAAGATACTAAATAATATCATTACAAGCTAGAAATCTATCTAATGCAAGCTGTAAATGGTAAAAACTAGCTATTATAGATGTGCAAAGATTCTGGAATGGGAATTATAAAGATAAAATGGCGACAACAACATTGATGAGCAAAAAAGATATTTTCAATGTTTGTAAATCATCAGTACACAATATGAAAGAGACTCAACATAAAATCGCTTTAAAACTTAAATCAATTAGTTAAACAAGAGATAATATTTTATTGAAGTTGAAAACTTCCTTAAACTTAAAAGAGCAAAATTTAGCAAGAGTAACAGAAATAAACACCTGAAGAGACCAAAAATCATTAAATTCAGTTTCACAACAAATCCAAGTTCTAAAACACTGTACAGGTGTATATATAAGAGAGCGATTACTCTACAGGTATATAAAATAGTGACTACGCGCTACAGGTATGTCAAATGGTGACCAGCCACTGTAACATCTCCTTTCACTTCCTGGAGGTCGGCTCTCCAGACGATCAAATAGAACTATTGCTAAGTTTTCACATCACAATAAAATAACGTTAATTTTTGTGGCTTGTGATGTCTAATCATTAGTGACGGCAAGCATTTCCATAACTGAGAATTTTATTGGCTTTCATTACCTCCAGTCCGGCCATGCCCACAGAAATAGTTGCGGTCAAGGTGCTGTTTATTGCCATTCAGCCGATTTTGGCACTTGACTTAAGGCTAGTTCACAATTGTTTTAGCTATCTTAGTTGTAGCGATCTTAGCTATCTTGACGATTTTAGTTCACAATGTGCATTACCGTTCAGTATCGTCGTAACAAGCATAGCAGTCCTAGGATGGTTCACTATTGTCTTATCCTAGCAAACAAATCAACAAGATGATTGACTTAGTTATTTAATCATCCAATATGATGGACCTGCTGCCAGTAATAATTTAAACATGACAGGTGCCAACAGCAGGGAGCTTTGCAGGAGAAAGTGTATAGCATTTATCTTGAAAAAAAGGCATGGTCAGAGAAAAAATCAGCAACAGTATTTAGCTTGTGTTTCTCACAATAAGGAATCAAGTCAGCACTAACTAACTAATGAGAAGATTGAGAAATAAAGATCATGAATATTTTTTTAGGTATGGAATGTTGAAGTAGTTGAATTAAATACAAAAATGTGAAAAACAATACAATAAACAAGTTCTCCAAACATCCACATAAACTTTCTGAGCTAGGTTCATATGAATTACACCTGAACAATTGACTTAAAAAACAGGGAATCATGCGCAGCTCAACTAATTGGAGGAAAATGACTAATTGGTACCAAGGAGAAATGAGCCATCACTCTAAGATATTTCGCTACTGGTGACTCCCAGTCACAGTCGTTCAACTTCAGAAAAAGTTGCTTCACAATTTCCTTGTGCATAAATAGTGATGTAATCTTGGATTCGGCCGATTTTCACACCATCAATAGAAGTAAGGGTATTGATTGTACATGCAAAATTTTGTTTCTGTCGAAGCAGCCATTCTCAAGATACAGCTGTTCAAAGATGATTTCAGTACTTTGTGTGTGATTTCATAGCTGTGACAGGGCTGTAACATCACAGGGGTATCACTTTGCAATTTCTTCATTAGCATTCAATGAAGAGAGGGCAGTAAATATCTTCTAATCTGCTGACTAAACCAGTGATCGAAAATCGCCATACATCAATTTCAAGCTTCCAGCTAGCTTGATCAGTTGAAAGTCAAAACTACTTATATTAGTTATAACACAAAAAATATAGCTCAAAAACCCTCCTTCAGGTGTTGACTGTGCATACGATTTTGGTATTGACTAACCTTAGCTTATCAATCAACGAAGCATTGCACTAATATATTAAAATGAATGCTCAGTGCGCACAATATCTAATCAGCTTCCACAAATTAGGAGGTTATTTCACACACCATGCCAATCACTCATCAACAAAGCAATTTTTGAGCGAGTGACAAATTGGGATCTACAAAACGTGCTTGGAGCAATAGATGGTTTATAACGTTTATTTAAATTACAACCAATTATAGGAAACATTTAGTGGTGGAATAAAGATTGATCTATGTCTATCCGCGTAACGAAACAAATGCTAGGATTTCAGATTCTCTTGCAATCAGTTGGTACTGCTCTGAGTTCAAACATCAAACTTGACAAGCATTACTTATTTTTCACAAGTAAACATATTGGAATGGACCGCCCAAGTTCAGAGGCTCGCAGTATTACAATTACAAAGGCTACCATAGCGCTGTACCGATGGCGCTATGTGATGCCAACTGCCATTTCATCTACGTCAGCATTGGAGGTTATAGATGTGATAACGATGCCAGTATTTTCAAGGTCTGACTTGTATGAGATATTTAACTCAAAGTCAGTCAAAATTCCAGAATCACAGCCGCTAGAACCCTGCAGTGACCACAAAATCTCTTACTACCTTGTGAGCAAAGAAATTTCTACCATCAAAGATTGTTTTATGAAGCTGTTCCCAGGCCGAGGTTTGACAGATAGTGAGAAATTATGCGATTACAGGTTGTGATGAGATCGAAGAACACTAGAGAATACTTTATGCATACTATCTGCACAATCTCAAGTATTTACGAGACCAATACATGCCGACTCGAGCTGTTGGTCTTATTGTGAAAGCAACCACTTGTCTTCACACCTTTCTGCTTAGTACTGAAAACGCACAGTGTGTATCTAATGGATTTGTTGAGTCAGCAGCAATGATGGCTTTATTGAAGGATATTAGAGTCAAGTTGTCAAAGATGATAACAATCAAATTTGTCGATGCGAGCGAATTGCCACAGAAAATTACAATTCTGATGCAAAAGCAATTAGGAAGAAACTTGCTGACTATGTTGTATCTCCAGTAGGAAGTCAAAAGTACCGGGAAGGCAAACTTAGCTCTGATAATAAAGGTACAGGTTGAGACTTCTAGAATTACGTCAATTACATATAATTGTCAGATGACATTTATTACTGAAATACATTACATTACAAAACTACATACAATTATCTACTTTTCTCTCATTGAAGAGCTTTGAGTGAACAACATGAAAGCCTATATCAATATAATGGGTAACAAAAAACATTTTTCAAAATAACTACTTCAATAATAACCAGTTGATTTACATATGGTGGTATGTAGGTTGGTTATCATTATTTGTCATAAATGTCTGGGGTTTGGAGGGTATCGGACTGAGTGGATATGGTTGAATACTTTGCTTATTGGACAGTATGTGGCTGGTGAATGTTGGCTGTCCAAATATGTGGAGCATGCTTGTGAAGTTGGCGGCAAGTTGTGTTTAGTGTCAGCAATAAGTTAAATTTTTGGCTGCAACATGGCCATCTGGTAGTCATTCAATATTCTGAGCTCCACAGTGACTGTTTCTCCAAAAAATATCGGCTGCATTCTTTTTCTCTTGGGGATGGTTTATTGCGGTGTTCAGAGACTTGAGGAGATCTGCTTCAAACTGTCCAGTCTACAAAAAATAATAATAGTAACCGATCCTCAAACTAATTGATATGAACAAATATTAAATCGATCTATCTTTCAAAGTAATATCATGCAGTTTGACCGTTTAAAACTTGAAAACACAAAAATCTCTATTTCAAGAGTAAATGGCAAATAAAAACCCCCAATATGTATAGAATTGGTCAAATGGACATTATTACAGCTGTTTTCATTCCTCTTCGTGTTGTAGTTTAGGCATCTATCCCTTTGTATGCAGACACACAGGCAGACACACACACATATTTTTCACCTTGAAATTCACAGTATTGCAAATCCAAAATCTCACAAATGTTCCAAACAATGTTTTTCGCCGTGTTTACCTCGTTCACCTCAAGTTTTTCCTGCGCATTGCTTCATGATCGAGTCACATTTCCCTTCATCTTACCAATGAACTTGACTAAAAATGAATAGCGGTAACAAGTGAACCAGTGAAATAACTAAACGAAGTATATTATTTAGAGTTTTCAAACATTTTTGGAAATGTTGAGTGAGTATTTGTGTGATTTTCAATGATCAACGACAAAGTTGAAGAAAGTTTAGAATTAAATATCTTGTATGACATTGGTGGTTTGATGGCACAGCAAATATATGAATTTGAGAGGCGAATGGGTACGGAAAAGGCATTGTATTATTGTCCTTTACTTAGCGCTGCTAGTAAAGCTAGCCATTACAGAGTTTGAGTCATGGTCACTTTCTTTACCAACAGTCTTTTTTTTCTGCTATAAAAAAGTTGGTAGATATTACAAAACTATAAAGTACAAGCTTTTTAATCACCTACATTTAAGTTTTGATTTACTATTTCGAGCACAATCTGACAATGACAAGTACCAAAATAACTAATAGTATAATGTCAAGCTCGCTCACCACTGCTCACTGAACTCTCTCCATCACTGTCAATGTAAGTGACAGCAAACAGATAACAAGGGACTAGAATGAAACCACAAAAGAAAAATGAATCCAATTACAGAAGATGTACTAGGTATTATGCCCATTGAGTGAGAACATCCATTTCAAAAAATTATATAAGCACAACTAGTCCACCACCAAATTCATGAATATCTTCAATTCGTTTTCATTTATTATTGGAACATCCTATGGACTCTAATAACGAACTAAAATAATAAATAATTATAGTAACTATTTATTATTATAATAATATAATGGCTAAAAATGGTTACAGTTACAAACTGGACATCAATTGATCACTGATTAGTAGTATGGATGGATTGCTCACTCACTAACTAACAATAATAAAAAAATAAATGTTAGTGATACTAGTATAGTACAACTATTACCCACCTTCAATATCTGAATCCTGGCTTTTTTCCCTAGCGGCATTGGTATATTTATTTTTCGTTTTATTATTACAATGAGTTTGGCTAGCTTGCACAGAAGTGATTGTGTTTTGGTGTTCTATACATGTTATGAGCCATTTCAGATACTTTTTGTCAGCATCTAATATGATAGAATCTCTGCCAATTCCACAGGCAGCCTTTAAGGAAGACAGGTATTGGCCAAAACTCCTCCAGGTGGTGATGTATCTTTTTCCTACATCGTCAGTAGTAATATATGAGCAGATCTCCCTACCAAGTGTTTTTTTTGTGGATTAGATCTTGGAGTTTAAGCAATGGGTTACGACGTTGGATGAATTCGCCGAGTTTATATTGTATTTTACTTGAGGGGTACTTGAGTGGCATTTGAGTGGCATTTAAGTGGCATTTGAGTTTTTGATTATTTTTTTATTTAATTTGAACTTATAAATTTTGAATGTATGGCATTCAAGTTTTGATAATCTTGTACATAATTATATACATAACTTTAACTCATAGAGCATCTAGATTTTGAATGTATGGCATTTAAGTTTTGATATTTTTTTGTAATTCGACTCATTATATCTACATTGAATAAATACAGTAATTAAAAATGAAACAATATGTGAATATATACATTTATTGTGCAATAAGTAGGGAAAATTTCATATAATATAGCTAGAGTCAGTAAATATTAAATAATACCAAACACTACAACTTGTAATGACAATCAATGCATAAGCTTTTACTAAAAACTATCTTGAAAACCTTCAAAACATGATCCCAAATGGAAAAAAAATGGATAATGTTAGATATTCATCTATTTGTTTACATCTACAAAAAAGAGGTATTTGGTGAAATATTTTTTCGATTTATTCAATTTTCATTAATTTTTTACAAAAACAAATCATCCTCTAAATGGTTAAATTTCATCTAATTGTACAAATTTACAAAAAAAACAGGGTATTTGGTAAAATATTCTTTCATTTCATTAAATGTTCATTATTTTTTTGCAAAAAAGAAATCACCCTTTAAATGGTTAAATTTTATCTGTTTGTATATCTTTACAAAAAAACAGGGTATTTGGTAAAATATTTCCTTTATTCTACTCAATTTTCATTAATTTTTTCAATAATTGCTTAAATATACATTATTCACTATTTTCTTATTCTAATTGTACAAATTTACAAAAAAAACAAGGTATTTGGTAAAATATTCTTTCATTTCATTTCATTAAATCTTCATTATTTTTTTGCAAAAAAGAAATCATCCTTTAAATGGTTAAATTTTATCTGTTTGTATATCTTTACAAAAAAACAGACTATTTGGTAAAATATTTCCTTTATTCATTATTTTCTTATTATTAGGTTAGCAACCTATCATACAAAATTAGTTTCTTGAGTGAGGGTTTTATCCTGCATTTTCCTTTTGAATTTTTTTCAAAAATTTACCATTTTTTTCAAAAACAATCATTTATATATACAATTCCCATTATTTTTTAAACAGAACAATTCCTATCTCTGAGAGGTTGGAGATATTGGGGTAGAAAACTTAGACATGATGATGAGAAGGCTATGGATTTTCCCGTTTAAGAACAAACCATTTTCGATGGCAATTTCAATTCGGAAAACTAAAACAATGTAATTTGTTTTTCAAAATGCAATCATCAGAAAGCTTTTGTCATGATGAGGAGGAGTCTATGGATTTACCCATTCAAGAACAAACCATTTTCGATGGCGACTTCAATTCTAAAAACGAATTAGAACTGAAGCATGTGGTATTACGTAATCATTTTTTTAAAGAAGAACAATCCATTTTTGATAGCAAATTTAATTCTAAAAACTAAATCAATGTAACTTTTTTATTCTTTGTCTCCCATGAAATTGTTCAAAACGAATTAGAACTGAAGTATGTGGTATTACATGATAATTTTTTAAAAAAACACATCAAAATCGACAAATTACTCCTCTAGATAGTTCAAGTTTACAATATTTGAGAATTAATCACAATAGAAACATTAAGCCTACTTGATAAAAAAGAATTTGACTGTTAAATTTAACTAATTGATTCAATGTTATTATTTGGATCTTTTGAAAATAAACATTTCAATGAAAACATCATATTTAGTCTTTGACACACTTGAAACAATTTTCCAGTAAATTTTACCAACAATATTTCAGAAATTTTTACTAGATATTTACAAAAAAAATGAGGTATTTTGGTAAAATATTCTTTTATTACATTCCTTTTTAATTTTTTATGTTTTAAAACAGGGTTTTATTACAAAGTTTTTTTTGTTTTTTTCAACTTTTTAAAAAAAATAATCATTATAATATATAGTTTTCGATATTTTTTTAAAAAAAATAAATATATATATAGAGATTTTCACTTTATATTCTTTTATTCCATTCAATTTTCAATAATTTTTTGAGTGAGGATTTTATCCTACACCTTCCTTTTAAATTTTTTTATTTTTTTAAAAAATAATCATTGAAATATATAGTTTTCGATATTATTTTAAAAACAATGTATATATATATATAGAGTTTTTCACTTTATATTTACAAAACTTTGGTATTTGGGAAAATATTTTTTTATTTCATTCAATTTTCAATAATTTTTTGAGTGAGAATTTTATCCTACACAATCCTTTTAAATTTTTTATGTTTCAAAACAGAGCTTTATTTCATTTTTTTGAACTTCTTAAAAAATAATCATTGAAATATATAGTTTTCGATATTTTTTTGATTTTTTTGTACTTTTTAACTTTTTTAAAAACTGTCAAAAAATCACCAAATTACCTCTCTAGATGAATAAAATTTACAAGTAAATAATTGTAATAGAAAATACCATATCTAGTTTTTACATTCATAAAACTGTTTTATAGTAAATTTTCTGTAATACAAACTACTATAGCTTACGATATCAATGGTTACAAAGCGCTTTTCTTGAACAATATCTTTTTCGATATTCTTCTGGTATATTATTAGACCCAGGGAGGAACTCTTGTATTCCGTATTCTCTGTGATCCAATAATTGACTAAAATACAAAAGTTATTCATTATATAATAAAATTTTACCGAATTTAAATTTTACTCTTAGCTACATTAGATAGTTTACATTATATATAACAGGAAAATAACTTACTGAGTTACATCATTCAGCTCAATATTTTTTAGGGAAAGTGCTTTACTCTGTTTTCTTTTTACGATATAATGGGCTAAAATAAAGAAATGATGTATTAGTATAGTATGATTAAAATTAATGTAAAATAAATATAAACTTTTGTTATTTTTTCAACTTCTATGTAAAAGAAATACTCTGATTACACACGAAAAAGTCCTTTTTTTCATTTGGATTCGGAATGTATAAATATAAATATATATATAATTTTAAAAATGTTTTACAACAAACACTTATGAATAAGTCATTTATGTGATAAAACGTGTTATTTACGTGAAAAATTATGTATTTTTGTAAAATAATTATAACCTTTTGTGATTTTTTAAACTTTTATGTAAAAAAATACACTGATTGCACAAAAAAGTCCTTTTTTAATCCGAAATAGATATAATTTAAACATGTTTTACAAAAAATGTTTATGAATTGATCATTTATGTGAAAAACTAAACATTTTTGTAAAATAATTATAAGCTTTTGTCATTTTTTAAACTTTTATGTAAAAAAAAATACACTGATTGCACAAAAAAGTCCATTTTTTAATCCGAAATAGATATAATTTAAACATGTTTTACAAAAAATGTTTATGAATTGATCATTTATGTGAAAAACTAAACATTTTTGTAAAATAATTATAACCTTTTGTTATTTTTTAAACTTTTATGTAAAAAAGACACTGATTACACAAAAAAATCCTTTTTTTAATCTGAAATATATATAATTTAAAAATGTTTTACAAAAAAAGGTTATGAGTTGATCATTTATGTGAAAAATTGAACATTTTTGTAAAATAATTATCACCTTTTGTTATTTTTCCAACTTTTATGTAAAAAAATACACTGATGACACAACAAAATCCTTTTTTAATTCGAAATATATATATAACTTAAAAATGTTTTACAAAAATGTTCACAAATTTATCATTTTAAGGGGTTTTTCATTGTAAGAATCCACAAAATTTTTACAAATCAACTTTTTAAAATTATGGTAAAAATTAATAAAACTTACCTATAGTGATATGAATCCCTTGAGTTATAGATTAGCTTCTCGAGAGTTTGTTCTCCACAGCCTTCTTTTTCAGCATCATCGAAGTGGTTGAGAAAATCCTCAGATTTCGGATTATCAGCCAGTTCCGAGGCTTGGATGAAGGCTTGATGAGCTGCGAGTACACTGATGTTGTAGAAAATTGAATTGTCTGCGTTTCGACTCAGACCCTTGAACAAAATCACTCCAAATCTCTCCGATGTCACAGCAGAAGCTATTTGATGAGGAATGCGCATATCTCCGATCAGTAATTCTTCATCTACAACACTTCTGTATTGAACTAGAAGAGTCTCTTCATTTCCATTCCATCGCCTGTCAGATTTTGCTATAACTTCAGGGTTTTGGAAACATATGACACTATCTGTTGGGAAATCCTGAAGATTAGCTACCTCGAAATAAGCATTGATTTGTCGCATACTTTTTTCTGGTAATACATCAAACGCATTCTTACACTTCAAAGTAGTTCCTGTTTCTGTAGCAGCACGAAAAATTGCTTTTCCAGTCTTTTCAACACCCATGTAGATCAAAACCAGTGGTCTTATTTGCGAAGCTTCATTGACAAGTAATCCTGCTGCTAATGGAATAGTGCTCTTCACTCTAACTACCTTTCCATCCTTTTTATAGTTGTAGATGATGGTACAGTTCGTTTCATCATGGAGCTCAAAGGTTAACACCTGCATAACTGTAGGTATTGGTAAATCTTCAACTTTGACTATGTTTTCAATGTTTCTTCTGGAAGCTGGAGATAGAGTACTTAACAGAGAGGCGCTTTTGATGATGAGAGTTGCCAGAGTATTCAGACTGGCGCTTTGAAAGGGAATCATAGTGCGTTGAAGAAGTACATTGTCATCAATCACCTTATCTTGTGAAGGTTTTGGTTCTTTATTCTTCAGTTGTTTTGTATTGTCTTGTGTCGACATTCTAAAAGATAAAGTAAAAATCCATGTTATGATTTTCTTTTTCAAACCAATATGAAGATATATATACATATATATATATATATTTACTCAATATCATACCACTGTTAGTATCTAAATCGATAAAAATTAAATTTATACTCAATCAAGTTGACTAACCTCCAAACAGAAAAGTCCTTCTAGCAGTTGTAGTAGATGATGTTGTAGTAGATCTTGCTCCTTCAGTTGCTAATGTCGAAGTGACTGCTTTCTGTGTAAAAACAGTGCTTCTTATATAGCTGAAATCATGCCATTTATCATAAGGTTAAATTAATGAAACATTGTTTTTACGGAGGAACACCAATGCTTTCGCGGGAATAAATAATTTATTTTCACGCGAATACAAACCAATGCTTTCGCGGGAATAAACATTTTATTTTCACGCGAATGGAAACTGTTGCTTTCGCGGGAATGAATACTTTATTTTCACGCGAATACAAACCAATGCTTTCGCGGGAATAAACATTTAATTTTCACGCGAATGGAAACTGTTGCTTTCGCGGGAATGAATACTTTATTTTCACGCGAATACAAATCAATGCTTTCGCGGGAATAAACATTTAATTTTCACGCGAATAGAAACTGTTGCTTTCGCGGGAATAAATACTTTATTTTCACGCGAATACAAACCAATGCTTTCGCGGGAATAAACATTTAATTTTCACGCGAATGGAAACTGTTGCTTTCGCGGGAATGAATACTTTATTTTCACGCGAATACAAACCAATGCTTTCGCGGGAATAAACATTTAATTTTCACGCGAATGGAAACTGTTGCTTTCGCGGGAATGAATACTTTATTTTCACGCGAATACAAACCAATGCTTTCGCGGGAATAAACATTTAATTTTCACGCGAATGGAAACCGTTGCTTTCGCGGGAATGAATACTTTATTTTCACACGAATACAAACCAATGCTTTCGCGGGAATAAACATTTAATTTTCACGCGAATGGAAACTGTTGCTTTCGCGGGAATGAATACTTTATTTTCACGCGAATACAAACCAATGCTTTCGCGGGAATAAACATTTAATTTTCACGCGAATGGAAACCGTTGCTTTCGCGGGAATGAATACTTTATTTTCACGCGAATACAATCCAATGCTTTCGCGGGAATAAACATTTAATTTTCACGCGAATGGAAACTGTTGCTTTCGCGGGAATGAATACTTTATTTTCACGCGAATACAAACCAATGCTTTCGCGGGAATAAACATTTAATTTTCACGCGAATGGAAACCGTTGCTTTCGCGGGAATGAATACTTTATTTTCACGCGAATACAATCCAATGCTTTCGCGGGAATAAACATTTAATTTTCACGCGAATGGAAACTGTTGCTTTCGCGGGAATGAATACTTTATTTTCACGCGAATACAAACCAATGCTTTCGCGGGAATAAACATTTAATTTTCACGCGAATGGAAATTATTGCTTTCACGGGAATGAACACTTTATTTTCACGCGAATACAAACCAATGCTTTCGCGGGAATAAACATTTAATTTTCACGCGAATGGAAACTGTTGCTTTCGCGGGAATGAATACTTTATTTTCACGCGAATACAATCCAATGCTTTCGCGGGAATAAACATTTAATTTGCACGCGAATGGAAACTGTTGCTTTCGCGGGAATGAATACTTTATTTTCACGCGAATACAAACCAATGCTTTCGCGGGAATAAACATTTAATTTTCACACGAATGGAAACTGTTGCTTTCGCGGGAATAAACATTTTTTTTTCAGGTGAATAAAAACCAATGCTTTCGCGGGAATAAATAATTTATTTTCACGCGAATGGAACCCGTTGCTTTCGCGGGAATAAACAATTTATTTTCACGCGAATACAAACCAATGCTTTCGCGGGAATAAAAGATTTATTTTCACACATTCACCTATATAAGAGACAACGGTTTCAGACAGAAAGCATCCAGTTCAACAACAGTGAGCAAAGGAGCAACATCTATCTACTACATCTTCCATTGCAACTACTAAGAGTTCTCTCTTCATAAAGGTAAAACTTAAATTCAAATATTTCCGCTAGCTAACGAAGGCTTTATGACATATCTATCTTTAAATTGATTATAAAGAATTGAACCAATTTTTTATGTTTTTCAGAATGAATACTCAAGACGTAGGAAGTCAACCATTGTATCTAAAGTCGGAATCTCAGCCTGATGAAAAGGTAAGAATTATTCAAAAATACTATCTAACACCCGTTGAAAACCTTTAATTATTTTAGTTATCTAATTACCGCTTGTATTTTAGAACAATACAACAGCAAATCCAATCTACTTAAAGGACTTCCTTCCAGAAATGTATCATAACTATGTGATAAATAATGATGTCGTTGAAGAAAAAGCTGTAGAACGTTTGACATTTCAAGTTATAATATTCTGTATAACTCAGCACATGATGAGTATGGGGATGTGTTGTAAGAAACATGATATATCTACAGAACGTTTTGATGACATTATAAAAAACGGTTTCAAAATCGTTTTGTCAATGGTGGAAGTCGTTGATATTAATAATTTTTTAAAAGAAATTGAAAGAAGTGCTTGGAATCAAATAGTTTTCAAAAAATTATACAACATGACGTGGAACAAAAAAACTTTTTATAAATTCAGAAAGCATATTTATAATTATGTCCAAATAGATGAAGCTCTATCCTCTTCTGTAGGTATTTTAGAACTAATGTTAGAAGCGTTTCATACATATTTATGAAAAATTTTTAGTTGTTTCTTATTATTTTACAATATTTTGTTCAAACTATTATATTTTATTTCTTACCAATTGAGATGTTAAAAGCGGTATGATATTAAGTAAATACATATATATATATTTGAATGCATTCTTTGTTGTCTGTCTCCACATCCCAATAGTTTAATAAGCACATTCTCAATCTACCATAACTCTATGTAAGTAAATACATATATATATATATATATTTGAACGCATCCTTTGTTGTCTGTCTCCACATCCCAATAGTTTAATAAGTACATTCTCAATCTATCATAACTCTATGGTCTTAACTGCTTTTGACATAAATACATATATATATATATAAGTCAGTCTAAGTAATAAATACACTCTTAGTCACTCATGCAAATATTACCCTTTTATTTTTAGAATGTTATGGATGCTCTTTCTGAAGAGCTCCTTTGCACAGATCCATATCCAACGGAAAATAAAATGAGAAACAGCAAAACAACTCCTAAGAGAAGGAAAACTGCTCCAAAAAAGCAAATAGTAAGGAAACGAAAAAAAATAGTGAAAAAACAAACTACTTCCGTTGATAAGCAAACAATGGAGAGTGCAGCTATAGCTCATTTAACAGTTGAATGTCTCAACGAAAGGAGAGCTAGGGAATTAGAAAAGTCTAAAGGTTCTCAAGTGATTGACTCACCAAAAGTTCCGATTTGCAAAACATTTGAAGATCTTCCTATCCCAAGCATTATGCGAGTGACTGGCGTGATACATCCATCAAGTAAGGAGAAGTGTAGATATTCTCAAGTACGCTACCATGACCCTTCAGATATAAATGAACTCGAACCCAAAATACTTTTCTGTCCAGTTGAAATAGCTAAAAACTTCAACTGTGATAATTACCCCCCTCCGTTTAACGTTGTATATTTGGGTAGAAAGGGGAAACCAAAAAATAAAAGTGTTCTTTGGTATGATGTCAGACGTGTTACCAGACATTCTCTAAGCAATAAGAAAGCTGAAGAGGAATCACTATATTTGAGTACGTTGACTAAAGGTCAGCTCAAACGCTTCTTGAACATCAAGACCCTCAATAGTTTTCAACCCGGTGCTATTTTTCCTTACCAAGATGTTGTTGAGAGATTCGTTCCTCATCGATTTAAAGGAGGGCAGTCAAATGTAATTTGTATCCGTTATACCATTGAACAATGTGGAGAAACGCTGTTGAAGACGCTTGCCATACCAGACAAATATGCTTCAGAAGCTAATCAATACACTCGAGGTGTGATGATCTACAAAGGAAAAACATCCCATGGAAAATTTAAGACAGAATACGATCTTTCATTTCACTCTCCATACAGTCTCAATCAAATGTATTGGAGACATTATTGTGATCAAGCAAAGCACAACAAAGCAATATTAGAAATTGATGATGATGATGAACTTGAAGATTTTCTACGTGAAAATTTTGATGATTTTGAGACAGGATATGTTGCTGAAAAAAAGGATGAAATACATGATAAAACTCGGTGAGAGTTTTTCTCTAATCATTGTAAATAATACTTCAACTCAATTTAAATGTAGTTGTAGTTATTTTTACCTCAAATAATTTTTTGTTTTAGCAATGGATAGTCTCTAATTCAAAAAAACAAGTTGGACAATGTGACTTGGTGAGCTATTTTCCCTTTTCTATATAATGTAAACTATCCAATGTAACTAAAGCTATAATTCAAATTCATGTAATTATTTTAAATTTTTGTTTAATCATTCTATACTAATACATAACTTTTTATTTTAGTTCATTACGAATTCAAAAGCACATAAAACAGAAGTCTCCCTTCTTAACATAAAACAGAAGTCTCCCTTCTTAAGATATAACATCACTACATCAAAGACATCATTGTAAAAAAAGACTATGTATTAATTGTTATTACTTAGTATTTACTGACTCTAGCTATATTATATAGAGAGATTTTCCCTACTTATTACACAATAAATGTATATATTCACATATTGTTTCATTTTTAATCACTATATTTATTCAATGTAGATATATTTCCTCTCTCTCCTCTCTCTCAAGATATCATATGACTTGGAATTACAGAAAATTATCAAACCTTAAATGCCTTACATTCAAAATCTAGATACCCTATGAGTTATAATTATGTATATTGTTATGTAAAAAATTATCATAACCTATGTATAGAAAACTAAAAAATCTCTCTCCTCTCTCTCTCCTCTCTCATCTCCCATCTCTCCTCTCTCCTCTCTCCTCTCCCCTCTCTCTCAAGATACCATATGAGCTCGAGTTATGTGAAAATGTTATCAAAACTTGAATGCCATACATTCAAAATCTATATGCCATATAAGTTCAAATTAAGTAAAAAACTAATCAAAACTCAAATGCCACTTAAATGCCACTCAAATGCCACTCAAGTACCCTCAAATGAAATACAATATAAACTCGGCGAATTCATCCAACGTCGTAACCCATTGCCTAAACTCCAAGGTCAGATCCACAAAAAAACACTTGGTAGGGAGATCTGCTCATATATTACTACTATCGTCCGGAGACATGTACAACTTCTCAGCAATCTCCTTCCATGCATTTTCTTTTTTATTAATTGATGTCTCTAAATCGTTTTGCTGCCTTATCGTACAAAAATCCTGTGGTCTCTAACCAGTTCCATGACTTTTTTTGGCCCGTTTGTCAAAAATTGTAGTCATATTGTTGAGTTCAATAATCAAAACAATTGTTATATTAGTTGATAGCTGATAACCTGATCTGATGCTACTACCGATCGAACCATGTGTGAATTAGCATAAGGCGCAGCTGGATATGAAAACTAGGTCTCGTTTGACGTGTGCGCATGCGGTTCAAAATTGTAGTTGTACAAATAGAAAAAGTTTGGCACTGCCAAACTTCTGCGATGAGCTAAGCATGTCGCGAGGATGCTACAATTGCTACGGTTTACAATTGTACAGAGCGAACAACTATATAATCATGGAATGTCTACTACAATACTGAATCAGGCTTTATCACAAAAGTTGTCACCAATTTTAACACTAAAATTTGGTGACAAGTATAGCGAAAAAGGTATTAGCACGGCAAATTTTCTTTGGCGCTAGTATGTTTCCAGTCACTAAATTTATCATGACTGGAAACATACTATATATCACATCTTACCTCAGTGGGAGGTCTCTTAGTCGGCAGTCATCCATCCTGAGTATTCTCAGAGCACGCAAGTGAGCTAACACTGCAGGAGCTCCGTCGCTGAACTTGTTACCAAACAAATACAACTCCTCTAACTGAGTGAGTGAGCTGAGACTGTAGAAATATAATATTATACGTATAGCATTATCCAATTCTACATATATATATATATATATATATATATATATATATATATATATATATATATATATATATATATATATATATATATATATATATATATAAACAGGTAAAAACGCCTGCCCAGAGGTCTGTCTGAGTGTCATTCCAGGATTATGGATGCCTAAACCACTACACTGAGAGAAATAAAAACTTGCGTGAAAACATTTTATTGGATTAATCTAATAGATGGAGGGCGTTTAATTTTGCCATTTCTTCTCGAACTGGAGATATTTATAAATCATAGGGGGAATCCAACAAAACTGAGTTGGTTTATGACTCGATTACCTCCCATTCCGCATAGATCGCGACATTCTTTCATAACATTATTTTTAAACACTTATAGTGTGAAGAATGCTTACACCAGGCGACTTTCTTTTAAAGTTTGCCGATGCTTCTTGTCGCAGGAAATTTGAGCAACTTTTGGTAGAGACGCTGGGCTGTTTGTTGAAGGCTGAGACGCTGCAACGAAACAGTGTCGCATTCGAGCGTGAAGTGGCAGTGATTTTATAGCCATGTGACACTTTTGACCGAATTCTACTACTCTATGTAGCAGCTGCAATACTTTGTTTATTCTAGCCTGGATATAATGAAAACAATTATTGCTATAAAATTGCACAATCATTATTAAATAATGGATTATTACCACCATTGTTAATAACTCTATGTTTTTATTTCTTATCAGATAAATCGAAATCCTTATGTTGAATTATAATAATTAATTCATATTCGGAGTAGTTATCATTATTCTTGTCGTACTGTATACAAGTCAAAATTTCATACTATAGGTAAATAAAACAAACCCCTGAATGCATAGACAACTACAACTCGGTAAAAGCCATTTATAATTAAATCGCAACTCATCAACTTACTGCGTGAGCAGGAATATATTTATATTATATTAGCTATGATGAGTGGGAAACTCCAAGGTGGTAAACTCAAAAATTGCATGTGTTGCAACAGTGTAAAGATGACTTGCAACTGTCTGCGACCACTAATGTAGAGAGAGACGCAGTCGCTCTAGTGTAAACGCAGGATGCATGATAAGAGAACACAGCACACCTGTATCATTTATTAAATTGAGCTTAGAAAAAGAGTGAGGAAGGGAAAGAGGAAGAGGGTGAAGGTGGGCTAGGGTAGAGCAAGGTAGAGGGTGAGAAAAAAGGCAAGTAGCAAAGTGACCAAAGTTTGGGGGAGAACAGAGTGGGCTGGCATTATGACGTTTGAAGAAATTGGATAATACTGCTAGTATTAATATACGGATGAAAAATGGCTATCTGTATGTAAAACTGTGCACGTATGCGTGTCTGTCATTTCAAGTGCATGGACATCTAAACCGCTATACCGAGAGAAATAAAGCTGTTGAAAAAGCATTCTACTGAATCCATCTAATGTACGGCAGGGATTAAATTTGTCATTTGTTCTCACAGTGGGAATATTTGTAGATCTAGTATTAATAATGGGACCCCCAGCAGTTTTATAGGTGGCGCTAGTAATGGAGATACCAGAAGTGCGCTTGCTACGGCCAATACTATCAAAACGAAAGTCAACTCACTTTAACCAGATAATCAAACTTTTGTCCCAATTTACAGCAGTACAGTAGGTAGATATGGGCTGTATACTAAGACGCTGCGCCATTGACATATATCATAACAGTACATTGCCACTGTTGAAGCAAACCACAATAACTAACCAAGGGCGCACCCTCATTAGTTTAAGTTGGCAAGGTCAATCAAACCCAAAATACGAAACTATGGCTCTACCCATGAGAGTAGTCATTACTTCAATTTTTTTAGGTAAATGCACCAAAATAATTTCAAGAAAAAAACTTGGCAAGGCTATATTGATCCCTTGACTTTTTCAACAAGTTTTTTTGTCATATCAAGTGATTAAAATGTCATATATCAGGATAATAGGCAGATTGTGATTTCCTATGATAAATTGAACAACAGACCATGCTACTTCCGGTTGCACGATTAAAGAGAAACTATATTGCCGTGACCCCATTTTTTCAAAAATGAAGGTGGAAACAATTCATAAACATTTATATTTTGCCAAGGACTTGCATTGCCTTCTTTTAGCACACATATATTGCAACATTATTTTGCAACATTGTGTTTATGTATGTTAGTTGAGCATAACTGTGTCACCTTTCAAGGTGAGAAGGAAGAGAGAGGAAAGGAGGGAGGAAAGGAGAGATGGAGAGGGTGGGGCAGAGAAGTAGTGGAATAGGCCGAGGTAGAGGGTGAGAAGTAGGAGTAGTATAATAGGAGATCTGCATCAAACACAGACCTGAGAACATACCAATTTTTTTACTTGTTTTAAATTTGTTGGATTGGTTACAGACCTGTCATTTATGTATTTATTAGTTTTTACATGATTTTTGTTAGTATTGATGCATCCGCATATAAAAACAGACCTGTTACATATTGCATAGTTGTTTTTAGGTATCTATATTTCTACAGATCTTTTCCAGTGTATTTATATAGGTATGCAAATGTATGTGTGAAACAAAGGTACTGTAAATGACAGTTGATAGTTGCACAGACTTGTAAAATATTTATTGATTTGTTATTTGATTATGTTGGAGTTTTTCCTCCCGATTAAGATCCCATTTGACATGTTTCCTTTGTTCTTTGCCTCATTTGTTTTGGTAGCGAGTCAGGTGTTGTGTTTACTTGATTAAAATGGTGGATATAATAGTGAGCGTAATAAAGTATATAATAATAGCGTATGAAGCATTATGCTTTTTAATATTAAAAAAGTTATCCATTTCACCTTTGATAGGTAAAAGCGATAACTTTTGTAATAGAAAGTAAAAAATAGTAGTGTATAATAAACAACAATTAAATAAAATGTTTGTTAGTTAATGAATAGTCTAGGTATCGTTGTTTGTAGTAGGCTTTAAAGCATGCCAGCACTAATAACTTTTTTGTTGAGTTTCTGATATATCTAAGTCTTAAGCAACAGATTGATGTATTAAATAACTCTCTGGGCCTACTCAGTCCGGATTAACAAGCTTGCCAACAAGCTATTCGTCTCAAATGCTTGTCGCATCAGCTGAAATTTAGCTTACTATAACTTTCATTGGTTGCCGAGTACATTATCTTCGGATTGTGGGCATGATCAATTATAATAAATAATAGCAAATTTTCATAAATTAAGTTACATCGTCTGCATTTAAAAGGAAATCTGATTGGACAATTCATTTAGCCTTAGGTCTACTGAAGGCCATTGCAACAGGAATAAAGAATCCTTACAAAGACACCCAATCAAAAATTGATTCTAAGATTTAATGTTGGGCTTTACTGCTACGTGCCGTTTTTCATCTGGCTTGAATTTCCCCCTGCACGCATAAAATCGGAATTAGTAGTTTCTCTCAATATGGACACAATTAGTGCACATGCATCGTAAACAAAATCAATGCTTGTTTATCACACAAATTTCATATATGAAATGGCAACAAGAGACGATTGCGGGAGTTGTCAAGTGGTCCAATGTGATCACAAGCACAAGGATCATCTTATACTCTTTACATCAACAGGATAGAAAAAATGGTGCTTGTTTTGGTGAGTTAGGGAACAATAAATGGATTCATACAAAAATGAACAGTAGTATGTAGGTAAAGTAATAATAAATAAAATAATATAAATAACTAGCGGGATCTGATTGGCCAAATAAATAATGTACAGCAAAGAAATAAATATACTTCTGATCCGAAGATGAAGTCAATTTCAAGTAGGGCTGTCAAAGATTAAGAACTTTTAATCTTAATCTTGATCTTAATCTTTTCCATTAATCTTAAATTGATCTTATATTTTAATCTTATGTACTCATGTGATATAAACGCAATGATCGGGCAGTAAAGTCATTATCCATCCATCTGCATGCTTGTAGAATGAGATTAGCAAACCTCAATTGGATTTGTCAGTCCAGGAACAAATAACAGATGTGATATCACAATAGTGTAATATCACAATGATAAACAAATATGTATGTATGTATTTATGTATGTAGCTGTGAACAAAACTTTTTTTGAATGCGGAACTGGAAAGGAAGAAAACAAACTAAAACTAGTTGCTATTTAAAATTTTGATGTTTACAGTACATATTCAGGTAGGTACAAAGTGTAGGCACACATGATTGAAAGAAAATAAGATTGTTGGATACACAAGTTAACGGAAACTTGAATATCGAATGTGAACAAAGAATATACTTTTATCTTTGGCATATATTAATATAACATAGAAAACTGTTATTTTTTATTTTCTCACAAAACTGCTACTCTCCAAAACCTCTATGGGGAAAAAAGAGAAAACCCTGGAATATACCAGGATAAATAATAAAATCATCACAATTGAACTTGCTTTAGGTACTTTTGAGAACCTGAATAATTGATCGTGATATATTTTGGCGATATAGCTCAATAGTTTATAGATAATTAAATAGCTTTTATTAGAGTAATAAATAACTAAAACCGCAAAATCTAGTAACAAATAATTGTTTATTGTTGTTATTCAATATTATTGTTTTAATTAATAGATACTACACTAAAAAAAATGATATGCCCGGTAAGTTTCAATTTTTAAATAATATTTATAATATTTTACCAATTAATTGTATTGTTTGTGCTGAATAATAACAACAACAATAAAACAACCGTTTAATGAAAAAATATAATTGTTTATTATTAGAATAAATAAAGACAGTAATATGAAAATTGTTTTAAAGTATAAACCATATTACATCGTATTACATGTTATTATTTAAAATATTTTGTTAACTATTATTATTGGTCACTTTTACATATAGACTATAGTTTTTTATTATTATTATTATTACCGACAATCATCATTTTATTAGGAAGCTTGAATTATTGTTTATTTGTTACATTCCAGGTGTTTTATAAGCATTTCTGAGCAGAAAACTTTTTTTTCGATGGAGGATAATGAGATTTATCGTAGCAAAATGTGTACCAAAGTAATGATGACAATCTGGATGCCTAAAATAAAACAGATCCCAAAACTAATCTTGTTTGGAATCATAACAACATTCAAGGTCTCTCCATTGCACTCCAATCGACAGAAAAATAATAGCCTGAGAACTAGTGATAGTTAACTCGTTTTGCAACAACACTACTGATAAACATCTTGATTCACATCAAGTTAAATTGACTTGTTCAAAGTGACATTTCCATGATTTTTCTTCAGGATAGCATGATTGAAATTTAGTGACAAAGGTAAGGTTATGTGACGAAACACTCAAAAAGGCATCTCCCTCTTCATGTAGACAAACTGATAGATGTGTTCAGAATAATAAACAGTATTATGGTGACGTAACTGGGGTTTCTTTTTATCAGATTAATTGAGTCATAAAAGGTTAATCTTTTTGATCTTAAAAATCAATTAATCTGGTTAATCTTTAAAATAACTCAATTAATTGACAGCCCTAATTTCAAGTAGTGTAAAAATCAGCGAACATTTCTGGAAGAGGGGTATTTTGCAGGTTTGTAGATCAGCACTGAGTAGGCATAGAGGGTTGTTCAATACATCAATCTGCTGCTTAAGACTCGAATATTAAAAAATTCAACAAAAATTGGTCAATGCTGGGATGCTTTAACTGAGTCTTGGATGATAATAGTGTAATCTTTTAGAATTCCTATCTTTTTATATCTAAAACAAAAAAATTACTTAGTATATAAATTATTGCAATTAAATTGAGATGAAACATTAAATTACAACTGATAAAAGATTACGGTATATAGAAAAGATAAATCACTCACCGAGAAGCAACGGTTATCTTGAACTCCCTGACTGCAATACTTGCCTTGTCGATTAGGATATTCCAACTTAGTAGAAACGATATTCCCTGCCGAAAGCAACAGCACATTATCCTCAACAATTTCATCACCGTCAAAGTATTTCAGATTCTTGGACTCGGTCGGCGGGCTTGTTGTTCATGTTTTGCACTTCTTCCAATGCCTGCAGCAGTGTGAATACGATGATGTCGTATCGAGTGTGACCACATCCACTAACTTCTCAATTTCGAAAAAAGGATAATTCCTGTTTGAATTCTTTTTACGCCAGCTATCTACAACAAAGATGTGGGTGAAAAAAAATTCAAAATGCCTTCAATAAAGCTAAAAATCCTATTCGACTGGAAATTGACGTTTTACCCACAACTAATTCGTTTCTTTTACAACGTTCTTTCCCCATTGCTAATGCCTCGATTTACATCGTTGCGACTTATTCGGACAACCACTGTTGTCCACTGTCATTAAAATTACAAAAAACAATCACAGAACTTTCCCCAAATGACTTTTTCAAGTTCATTTACAACGAGCTCTACTTTTATGAAAGAGAGAGTTTGATGCTCGATGAGAATTATCGAAGAATATCATTTTTCATTTTTGCAATACGTCTAACGATGCTGAGACGCTGTCCGATATGCGGATTTCGAGTCTAGATAAAGGGTTTTATGAAAATCTACTTGAGCTAAAACAATATTTATAACGCTTGACCTCAGAAAAAAACTTAAGTAATACAAAACGTTTAAAGATTAAACACATATCGCTATTTAACGATACATCATTTGCGTTTTATAGCTCATTGGAATAACAACAAACATGCTGCTCATTGAAGACTTTGCTCACCAGGAAGCCTTCAAAGTTATAGGAGACAAAACCTTTCTGGCTGAAGTTTTCGGA
The DNA here is from genome assembly GCA_945261195.1 of Cryptosula pallasiana. Classification (NCBI taxonomy): domain Eukaryota; kingdom Metazoa; phylum Bryozoa; class Gymnolaemata; order Cheilostomatida; family Cryptosulidae; genus Cryptosula; species Cryptosula pallasiana. Next base: position 32,002,618 of record OX183130.1, read on the forward strand.
TGAAACGCTGAGGAATTTCTTTACGGAAGAATGCGTGTACAGCATACTAGGAGGTAGTTTTTACAAGCAAGCAACAAATCTTTCGCTACTAAACTGTCACTATTCGTATCAAAATTAAATCCTTACCTATTACCTGCATCTCAAAACAAACTATCTTACCAGCGTTTAAAAGATAGATAGATTACTTGCTATAGCCGATGGTTATCCCTACGCACTCAGTCTTGACAATGACGGCTCAACCGACGCAATGAGTGATGATGACTCAACTGATGCGATGGACTCATAATAAACCACACAAAAAAACATCTGCATCATTTATCATTGAGGACTACAAGGAAATAGAGCGAGAAGAAACAAAGTCTCAAGCCAATCACGACGCTGGGTTATTTTGTTCCCAAATTCTTAAAGACCCACTTTGAGTACATTCCACATTCTCTTTTCATCGAACTCATCACCAAAGAAGTATTCTACTTTGCGTTAGGTCTCAACTTGGGTCGCAAGTCGATACAAAGTAGATTTCTACGTTGTAATTGTATTTCAAGAGCGAATCCTCTCGAATGCTTAAACAGCTGTAGGTACTTTGATAAAAAAGCCTGTTGTCCAAAAGACAAGACGATCGATTTTGTGGATCTAAAAAGAGCGATCGAACTGATTGACGTAAAACACTGTTTGGAAGACGCTAAGCTTGATGATTTGGTGAATATTTCAATTTTAAAAGGACTATGCGTGTTTCGGTGGGCATCCTCACATATCCTATTGTCTCAGTTGCTAATAAAGATTTACATTTTACCGACACTTTGATCGAACTGCTCACATCTCAAAAAACAGCTGAATAATATGAATAAACCGATAGCCGTTTAGGTATAAATGTTGTACTTGCCATCGAGCAAAAGCATGTAAATGCCGATGCCGAAAGGGCAAGCACTTTGGCGGTGAGTTGCACAATCGTATTGCTATTGTCGTTTTTATTTTTCAACATCAATGAAATCTTCTACACTGACAATGTTGATGAATGTGTCAACGAAGCTATGGAAAGAGATGACGCCTTATATTTTGCGCCTTTTGAAAGGAGTATAACGTACACGGATGTAAATGACAATAGCTGCGCGAGAAGTTACCCCTCCGACTTTTTATATGGAGGATTATTCGTACCTCGACACGCTTTTTGGATTTGGAAATGCCAAAAATCAACAAATGGATCATCGTGTAATACTCAGTCGAAATATAGTCAATATGAAGAGGATTGTAAGTTGGGAGTTTAAAATGATACGGAGAAACTTACCAAAGACGCCAAACTGTTTCGGAACGCGGAATTGTGCACATTCGACTACAAAGCCTCTCATCTGATCTGCCCAATGATGCGAGAATTTGAAAATTTCGATTTTGCACGGGTAAGATGCAATAGCTCGAGCAACACCGAAACAACTACTATCATTGCTGATGTTGACGGTGTCAAAGGTGTGAATTTTTTGTTTTAAGTTTTGAAAGTCTAAAGATCGTTAAAAAGAAGATCATCATTGGCATTATGTGTCGAGGAGATAACAAAGATAGATGCGATCCCCATTTTAATTGTGATATACTGTATCAACCGATTACAGTCGATGTTTGAGACAGTTAACCTTAGTTGTTGGAAGCGCAAGCTGGGGTGAAAAAAAGTCTCTCGCAGGAAAATGAAATACCTTATCTGTCTTATATTGTTCTCTATCTTTTTCGGTTTTTGTCTTGCAACGAACACTCGTCCATTCATTTTATCTCCAAGGGCTTTGGTATGTCACCATGGAACTCTGGGATTCGGAGGTGTTTTAGTAGCGGCTCATCTTTTGGATCAAATTTTAAGATACCGAATGCGCTCGTTGATATGCGCTATGCCCCCTAACGAAGTCCGACCAATCTGCTCCAGAACCGAGACGATGGATGAATACAAATTTGTTCGCAAAACCGATGAAGCTTTCGCATACATCCGAACGTAGGTAGACCAATCAAGAATTATGACTCGGACAACAACAACGACGACTTCGACAACAACAACAACAGCACTATCATCACCAATTACGGATGCATCACTCCCCTTCGTTTTTTCTCCAACTATAAATGACTGCTCTCAAAGAACTCCCGGTTACGCGGAATTTCGACTAATAACACATATTTGAATCGTTCTTTGAAAATCAACTTCTTTAGCTTTTCGTGCGTTGTAAACCCTATCAACAGAGAATGAGTTCCCACATCCGGCAATTACAATTACGTATGCAAAACCAATGAAACTAGGGAATATCTCAAAAGATATAAAAATCCTCAAACTACGACTCCAACAACAACAACTCCAATTCCAACTACATCTTCAACAAGCAACACACTCCTCGTAACTACAACTTCTACTCCAATGGCAAACACCACAACTCAGAAACAGCTAATGACTGTATGTGTTAGAAACAATACACCATATGCGAAAACAATTCGAGTACAACTCCACCACCTTTCCATAGAGTTTTTAGCTACAACGATATGAAGAAAAAAAAATCAGGAATAAGTCTGTCTTTATCAGTAAAAGCGACCTGACAAATGGGAAAAATCTTCTCATTATCATTCATCCCAATGTAACAATATTTCTTGCAATTTCATTGAATATTACACCAATTAAAAAAGTTTTCATATGCTCCATACTTACTATTACATACTTTCTATTACAAATGTTATCCATTTTATCTACACTTTTTACGCTATTATTATATACTTTATCACGCTCGCTATTATATACACCGTTTTAATCAAACAAACATAACACCTAACCGGCTACCAAAACAAACGAGTTAAAAAACAAAGAGAACGTGTCAACTGGGATCCAAATCGGGAGGAAAACCTCCAAAATAATCAAATAACAAATCGATAAATATCTTATACGTCTGTGCAACTGTCAACTATCAATTACAGTACCTTTCAAACAGTCGTTTTACCTACCTATATAAATATACTGTGACAGGTCTGTAAAAGTATTGATACCAAAAACAACCATGTAATATGTTAGCAGGTCTGTTTTCTTATGCAGATGCATCAATACTAACAAATATCATGTAAAACCCACCAAATACATGAATGACAGGTCTGTAACCAATCCAACAAATTTAACACATGTAAAGAAATTGATATGTTGGCAGGCTTGTGTTTGATGCAGATCTGCTCCGATTATACTACTAGTAGGGTGGGGTGGGCAAAGGGGAGGTGGGGAAGGGCAGGGCGAGAACAGTCGGGTTGGTGAAATGATCTTTGAATGTGACAGGTAATACAGCTGGTAGTTATTTATATGTAGAGAATGCAGTTAATTCCTCACCTCACATTCCAGTAACAAATAGAGCGCAAAAAGTAGTATAGGAACAGACAAAATATCAGATAAGCATGTTAGTCACTGCTAACTGTCTGCTATATTCAACAGGTTTCACCAAAGACTTGTGGAAATCATAAATAGTATTGTTTCAACTCATATTTCAAGCCATCACAATCGTAGCAACAATTTAACATTTTGGAAATATTCCAGAACACAACAGCAGAAAATTAAAACTAAACTTTGATTTTAAAATGCATTAGTAAGAAAATTTTTTTATATGCATGCATTTTTTGGTTTCATATCAAAACTTGTGTGAGCCGAGCTGTATTCTATCTTACCTTTGCGGAAGGTCTCTTAGTTGGCATCTATGTAACCAGAGTACCTCCAGAGTACACAACTGAGATATTACCGCCGGGGCTCCTTCACTGAAGTTGTTATGAGACAGATTCAACTTCTTCAACTGAGTGAGTGAGCTGAGACTGTAAGAATGTAATATTATATAACATTTTAGTTATTTATAGACAATGCAGTCACATGACTATATGATGTCACCAGAATACAACACCAAACCACATAACTTATAACATCTATTGAAGTAAAACTAAACATCTAAACGTGAAAAACATCTGTCTGTATGTTTGTCTCCCTGTACATGAGTGTTTGTCATTTAATTTGGATGCGCCTAAACCACTACACTGAGAGATATAAAAACCGCTGTTAGAACTCTCCATATCAATCTAACGTATGGCTATGGTTTAAACTTTTCATTTTGGTGTCTTTAGCATTGACAATATGAAACTAATTTAAATGACGATCATGCTTTGAACTGAGTTCTCTATGATGAACTATATCATTTATTATTATTATCTATTTATTTTATTATTACAACTACATTATTCAGTTACGGATTTTACTTATCCTCGAAAAAAATACAATTACTAACACAAGAATAACGCATTTCTTATTATACTAACAAAGTATTACAATCAAAGTCATTGAGCAAATAATAATAATATGTGATGATCGATGATGATATATATTATTATTACTGTTTATTATCATTGTTTTTGTTTGCTTCATAAAAATTTCTCATTTTGATAATAATAATAATTTCTCAATTTATTTCAATGCAAAATAACTATTGGATTTCAAAATTATCAATTTATTTCATTAACTTTCATTTTGGTCTTTTTCAATTAATCTCATTATCAAATTGTTTTTTTGCTGCTGGTTATTACTATTTATTACTTATTATCACTGCAAACTAACAGGTACTGACGTTATTGCTTGCTTTTATTGTTTATGGTTTAGTAATTTGGTTTATGACAGCAATGTTAAAAATTATCGCAGCAAAATTTACCACCCCATATGTCATTATGATTGGTTGGCAGTTTCAAAACATCAAAAATGATAGATGATGATAACCATCATATTGCCATTGTATTATTATAATTTAACAATATTATTTGATTTTATTATTACCACAATGCTGCTGTAGTGTATTTTCTCATTGGATACTCTTGGGAGTTACTGTCAAAATATTCCTTTGAGAAAAAATTGGCATTAAATGTGAGAAAGTGCTCACGGAAGGAGGCGGCTATGGGAGGAAGCTACCAAGGGAAGAGGCTACCAAAGGAGAAGGCATTTACGGGATGTTGCGTTCTGTGAAGACGAGTCATACTCAGCCAACATTTACTACTTGAAGTTAGTTACTTCGCATAATATTTACGGAACTAGGAAGAAGACAACTCCTGGCACTAGGATGCCGTCCCAATTATCAGCTAACTATGGACCAGTACATTTATCGAGACATGTCTGTAACAGGCACTCCTTGCACTCCTTAGCCGTCTAGGGTTGCTCTGGTAACCACCCGTACATTTACTATCTTTTCATGAAATTGGACTCTGTGACACCGATAAATGGAATTTTTATACATGTAATTGACACATGATTTGTAATATTCTCATGTGAGATAATATTGCTTTCTGTATTTGAACTCATGTCCGGAGATGAGATGTCATCTTATTTTTTAAGCTTCTCCTGTAATTGTTTGCCACATAAATACAACTTTTATGGCTTTTGAAACAACTCTGAAGTCATGTTCTTAGCATATTTTTTATGCTTATAAAGCTTCTTTATTGACTCATCTCCGGTTTCTGTTTTGCTATATATATGGACAGGATCAATTTGGTCAAGGCAATCGTAAGGTGTGAGTTGAAGCTAGTTAGCAATTGTGAAGCAGTGTGGGTTAAGTGCACTATTATGTTAAGGTTTTTTTAGTTTTCATATTTACTGTGTCGTGGGTTTTAATCAAGCTGAATTTTACTCAAGATTTGTACATTTTATTTTCTGTATCTGGAATTGGATTTGGAAATATAAGTGATTTCCCTTTTTCGAGTTTGTTTTCATGAACAATCTAGCCGGAATCAATCAGACAATTATTAACATTTCGTGCAAATTAATCCACAAATACCTGACCCTTTATAAGTACAAATTGACTCTGATTCATTACATTGACAGCTGCTGACGAGGTGACCTAATGGTGACCTGCTGCTACCTCTAGAGCAGGTTTATTCACGTTCAGAGGAGTAGGCGACCATTAGAGGAGGCAACCAGGGGAGGAGACGACCTCAGAAGGAAGTGATCATGGAAAAAGGGGCTGGGGAGAATGGCAACAATATGTCCGACTATATCCATTCATATATTTTTACAACGGGCTAGCCAGATAGTATTACATATGAGAGAGAAACCAGCGGTAGATTAATAAATAGCGTCTTGTGAACAGCCGGTCCTCAAACGTTATTTAATTCATTAGTCAAAATTATTTTTGTATTACTTTATTGCAGGCATTGTAGGATTTATGGGGACAATGACATCACAGTATACTAAGAATACAGTACACAAAGATACAAAAATTTACCTAAAAATAGGTAAATGTATTAATTATCTGTTAGGTAGTTTAATGCTGCATTTACACAGGCTGATTGCAGCAGACACATTATTATCTGGCTGATTGGATACTGAAATGTCACTTGCATGTTTAGAGAGGCAAAGTTGTTAACTAACATTGTTTACAGATTACGCGCGTGGTAAAACCATGGCTAGGTTAAGACAAAAAAACCATAGACATTGATGCACTGCTTCATGCACTGCTTCATATTACAGTACTACATTACCATGTAACAACTATTTTTAGAACTCTTAATTATATGAATCACTGAAAAAAAACCAAATAATTGATGACTGCTGTTTATTGTTACTTGCCGTACAGGTTGGCATTCTCGTCAAAAATGAAATTGACTATATTATAAAATAAAAAAAATGTGAAAATTGGTTTGTGATTGAAGCTCGCGCTCTATTTGCAATTGAAATTGACATTGTGTCCGAAATGAAATTCGCTCAGTTTTGTTGTATCATCATATAAGACTGTTAGCTTGGTGATACTACCATGATATCACAATTGTCAAAGCACGAGCTGTTTATTGATCAAAACCAAGTCAAGCGCATCCAACATGTCATCTTACACAAAGTGGAAAACAAACTGTTAAAAAAAAACAAGAAAGGTCAACTCCAATAAGTATATATATATGAGTTGACCTTTCTTATTTTTTTATTATATATAGGAGAGGACAACTCCATTACTTGAAAATACTACACCATTCCCCTCACAGCTTGGAACACAAAGCAATAAGTGGGGGCATAGTCCACACAATGCTTTGCAAGAACAACAGAAAACATCTTACTCGAGATACTAGTTAAAAGGTAACAACAAGAGATTTAGTAGCTTTCCATGTCATGACTTCGTAGCACTGCAGGTTTTCCGCTCTTGGGAATGGATATATCGCTACTGCTGACGTGATGATGTAGCGCCATTGAAAGTTGCTACTAAGTAGCGACTTATAATAGTGCCAGACCACCAAAGCGTGATGGAAAAAGGGAATGTCGTAGCTCTACTGGTTTGCACATGCGTGTATTGAATTTCCAGCTTCACAGCAGTCAAAAAAATTAAATCATTTGGACAAAAATTTCAGTGATGTAGGACAGTTGCATTTCATATTAATAAAAAATGATGCAGAACAAGAGTTCACAAATATATATATGTGTTTTATTTCATATTATTTGTCTTTTTTCCCTATTTTAGAATTTGATAATAATAATAATAATAATAATACAATTTGAATAATAATAATAATAAATAATCAATTGGCCATAGTTGAATAACAATAAAAATAAATAAGTATTTTAAATTGAAGAAATGAATCACACATTAGCCAAGTATACTGCTGCTTAAAAATTTCATCTCTGGAGTATGTAATATTAGATGAAACAAATGTAAGCAAAGCATTTAAAACTAATTGTTGGTTGAAACAATTTTCCTTGATACAGTTTCACTCATTGCCTCATTAGCTCAAAGTCGCCATTGACTCGCTAATTAGGGTTCATGACCTTTGGGCATACTGATTGCTGGCTTACGGAAAAGAGTGATGGTTTATCGCTACTCAAACCAATGAGCCGTGACGGTACGGCATAGCGCTACGAAGACGCGATCATGGAAAGCTACTAAATGTGTCAGAAGCAATTAAGAGTATATTTAACAGTGAGTAACCATCAGAAGCTTATCATCTATGTGCGGCACTATCGAGGCTACAGACCATTTCAGTTTTCAGCTGCACGTTTACGAACTAGTGGGCTTCATTCTTGGAGATCTGCGAACAGGTGTTTTTGAGCGCTAACTGTATATTTCAGAACTGCTTCTCACTAGCGTATTAGTTCAAGTGATAACAGCCCCGTTCCTACTGATATCACATAAGATTCAACAACAATCCCTCTTTGCTGTTTGACACCAATCCGTATATCCTCCACTGTCTCCACAATGGAGAGAACCTTAATTTCATTATTTTTGTCATGGTTGTTTTCCATGCCAGCTTCGTATTGATTATTTGAAGACACAAAGCGTTCATGATGTGTACTTCAGGTAGGAGATCATCTGGATGTGTTATGGCTGTTGTTCTCAGCTTTCTACCCATGAGCAATTCAGTGGGTGAGTAGAGGCCAAGTTGGGGCGAACTGCGATAAGCCAAAAATGCTAAATACGAATCATCTTCTTTGGTAAGCATTCTTTTTGTTGTCTGCACTCCTTTCTCAACAGCCCCATTACCTTTATGGTACTCAGGACTACTAGTCACATATCTAAATCCATACGGAGCCGCAAAATCAGCAAACTCACCGCTGGCATACTGCGGACCATTGTACGAGATCAGCAACTCTGGGATTCCATGGCGAGAAAAATTGGATTTCAACAACACGACAACTTTCTTAGACAAGGAGTCTGCGCTGCCTGGCAGAGCCAGTTTAGGGTAGCGAGAGTGGTAATTTACAACTAGCAGATAGCCTGTCCTTTGAAATGCAAGAAGGTCAATGCCAAGCACTTGCCATGGCCTATCAGGAGTTGCAGTTGGTCTTAATGACTTCAGCTGTTTATTGGCAAGAGCCATGCATTCCGCACAGTTTCTTACCTTTTGCACAATTGCTTCTGACATGCCAGGCCACTAAAGACTGCTCCTGGCTCATCATTGGCATTTTGTGATTTCTAGGTGTCCTTTGTGCAAACCATGCAACACTTGAACTCACTGACTGAGAGGAATAACCAGACGGGAGCCAAACATGAGAAATTTTTTGCTCATTGTTTGCAGAGAGTTATTTTCATAGTAGGGCCTCAATGTCGTACCCTCTGAAGATAAGTAAGTCGGCCATCCTTCTTCTACAAATTTTAATACTCTGGATAGGATTCCATCTTCGCTTCGATCAGCGTTAAGTTTCTCAAACCAAGAAATTTAACCATAAGAACTGCCAGCTTCTTGGACACAATAATCAATTTGATCAAGCCGTTCCTCATCATTCATGCTAGGCCATGCGTATGTGTATCGAGAGAGAGCATCGGCTGTGACATTCATAGCGTCTTTGATACGCTTAATGATATACTGAAATCTCTGTAAGCGCAGTTTAAATCCTTAGGGGCGAACTTTTCCATAGCCCAGCAAACTCCCAACCTTTCCTTTTCTATTGTTGCATACAATTATTCTGTGTCAGTCAATAAGCGACTTGCGGCAAAAACTAGCCTGCGAGATCCATCATCACCTGAGTAAGGGTAGCTCCAAGGCCAATGTTGCTAGCATCGAAGATCCCTATGGTCTCTGGTTTTACATTATATGTAGCTAGAACAGGAGTATTCTTGAATATATTCTGCACTTTGCGAAATGCAATTATTGTGCTTTTAACCATTGCCATGTACCTCTCAGCAACACCCTCAAAAGTTCTGCAACATCTGCCAATTCATTGGAGAACTTTGCATACTGGTTTGTCATGTCAAGGAAACTTCTAACACCACTGACATCAGTAGGGTGAGGAAAAATTGGTATACCTTGAAATCTTTGACCTGCATGAATACCTTTTTCATTTATCAAATGGCTGAGAAACTCTGATGGTACGCTGAACTTGCACTTACCTTGTTGCAATTTTGTCAAGAACAGCTTATAATCTTTCATCATGCTGCTGTTAATAATTTCGGAAAACAAACAAGTCATCCATAAGAATAACTACTTTTTCACAATTATCAAAATTTATATTCATTTCAGCAGAAAGTATTCCGGCACTACTGGAAAGGCCCTGTGGGAGACGAAGATATCTAAAGCGTCCTTTGAGAGTTAGATGTGTCGTATAATAGCTAGAATCTTCGTTTAGAGGATTTGCCAATTTTCGAAAACACTTTTGCTCCACTCAGCATAGCTAATCTAGCATCCGCAGTGGACATAAGATGAACTTTCCGTCGAATGAACTTATTCAGTTATGTAAAATCAGAAACGAATATAAAACCCTCTTTGTTGGCTTTAGGTACCACAATTGAATACCATATGCAGGACATTTCTGACCTTTAGTGTGATTGTTACCACAACTTTCACATTTAGGTTTAGGCCGACCTGCTTTAGACAATCCAATTTTTGAGTTCATTTTTCTGAAATGATGACTGACTGCTCCAACATCTTCTGTTTCACCTTTTGTTGCTCCAGCTTACTGAATTTTCAGCTATCCTAGGAGAATTGCTAATATAATCTGGAGTTAGCCTCTCGTCTGACTCTCTCATTAGTTTATAACTCTCTTTTGTATCGTCTAAACCACAGAGCAGTTTGTCTCTTATGGGTGAGTCCAGTTGATCATCAAACTGGCATCCTTCAGCAGCTCTTCTTAGTTTCATCAGATACACATCTACAGTGTCTTCATTTTCACTGCTGCCGTGAAACTTGTGCCTGCAAACTACAATACCTGACCTGGGATAGAAATAATGAAATCTCTTCAATTTTCTACCTGCTGTACCCTCTTCTAACTAAGATACATTGCCATCAGTATCAGTTACTAATACTGCTGGTGACAAGTTTATTATTTTAAAAAAAGGCATAGCTTCTCTAGTAGTAAGGAAGTAAAACTGAAAAAACTCCTTGAACATAAAATATTAACCCTGTATAAAAACTCTTTGAACATAATATATTAATATAATATATAAATTGCCAATTTTCTTCACACTTCAGCTACGGTGCTATGTAATGACACTGAGGTGAATTGCCCCTGCCTCTCCTCTAAAGGAGAGCCCTGACATTAAACCAACAAATAAATAATTCCTATTTAAACAATAAGTGAACTAAACAACTGAATAAGCCCTTCATTAGATGAAATCTTCTTTCACTTACTTGAAGTCTGTTTTTGAGTCAAGCAAGTTCAACTATATTAGATCTTACCTCTGCGAGTATCTCAGTTGGCAGCTTGCCAACATGAGTACCTCCAGTGTGGACAACTGAGATATCACCACAGGAGTACCTTCACTGAAGTTGTTACCAGACAGATTCAACTCCTTCAACTGAGTGAGGGAGCTGAGACTGTAAGAATATAATATTATATAACATTATAGTTATTTGTAGAGAATGCAGTCAATTCATCTCCTCACAATCCACCAACACAAAACACACAAACTGCCAGCAACCCAGTATTTCTAGAATGAACCAAAATAAATGAAACTGGATCATATGCTGTGAGGTTGCTGCCAACCTTAATATATAGATATTAAACATATTGTTACCATTAATTAGATGGTAGACTCGGTGTGGAAGTAATATATGTGATTAAAGAACAAATTCAGTGTCACACAGAGAGGGCCAAGATGTCACAAGTGCTCACAGTCTATACAAAACCAACAGTATTATAATTATAATGTAAGTATATTGTAGCAATCAAGGTCACAGGACAAAAAGAAATAAAATTAGAGAGATTTTTTGTTGAAAAGATAAACTGAGTAAACAAAATAAAAAACTCAAATTCCAATAAGTTAATGAAGGTTGTAAACACTAGCTATGTCATAGAGTTACGAAGATTGTAGACACTAGCTATGTCATAGAGTTATGAAGGTTGTAGACACTAGCTATATCATAGATTTATGAAGGTTGTAGCCACTAGATATGTCATAGAGTTATGAAGGTTGTAGACACTAGCTATGTCAAAGAGCTATGAAAGTTGTAGACACTAGATATGTCATACAGTTATAAAGGTTGTAAACACTACCTATGTCATAGAGTTATGAAGGTTGTAGACACTAGATATGTCATAGAGTTATAAAGGTTGTAGATACTATGTATGTCATAGAGTTAAAAAGGCTGTAAACACTACCTATTGCATGTTTTACTACATTTCAATGAATTCACCGAGTAAAAAGTTTTATTATTTTTGCTGCTTCAACCGCTGTCAAGTTTTGTTCACAGGCCTACTGCAGAAAATTTTTGGGTTTTGGGCCACATTTAGGAAATTTATGTTGTGCTTTGTTGCTGGTGTTTGGAAAGTAAGTCATGGTCTGACAAATCTGTCTTCACGTGCTGGCCTGGTAACTCAAAAATAAATTTGGACAGCACTCCACCAAAAATTTGTCAAAAAGTACCACCTCTGGGCTGTCGATGCAAACCTTTTTTACTCTGATCAGATAACTACTTGAGAAGCAGCAACAACCTGTTTCCCAAGTTTGTGTTAGCAAATGGCGTCTAGCAAATTTTTTTTATTTGCCTGAGTCTCCTAACTGTGTCTCCCACAAGTCCTAACTTAAGGGGCGACAAACAGTCCTCGCCATAGCTTTGAAATTAGGGGCGGCTATATTAGTCCGCTGGGCGGAATGATTATCTGCATGTTTGCCAAATAAAATATAGACGATGCGCCTTGTGGTAAACCAACCATTCATTGAAAACGCTAGGTTAGTACAATAATTTGTTAGAGGGCGCATCATCTTCAAGTTTTTCAACAAACTTTGAAGCTCGTGTCGTCGATAATAGCAACACTTATCATGGGCTAATATGAGCTGCCCAAAATTTTAAAGCTGTGACGAAAACCATCCGTTGCTCCCATAAATCAGGACTTGCTAGTTAACAGACTCAGGTTTACAAAAAAATTTTGCGTGACACGCCATATGCAAGCACAATTTGGGAAACATGCTGTTGCTGCACCTCAGTCATCTAAAGCTGCGTTTACACTGGCCGTTTTGTCTGCGTTTTTGCCAACTCCGCTTGTCGGCGACGGGACGCCACAATTTGGGCTTCTTGCCGTTTTGGCTTTTACATTAAACGTCATACTGCCGTCGCCGACTTTTGCATCAGCCAATGAGAGTAGAGCATCAGCATTAGCGATTGTCCTAGCTTGTTTTCAGTAGTGATTATAGCCGTATTGTCAACTATTATTATTTTATTATTATCAATATAATAATATTAGTATTTATTTTAGCATTATTGTTATTATCATTACTATAACTAAAATTCTTATGATCAGTAATACATAATATTGTCAATGATGTTAATAATTAATTTATTACTTTTTTTTGGTTGCTGGGCTCTCCATGTCTGCTGCACCGAAACTTCGTAATGAATGGTGTTACCAATTTTGATTGGCTCTCTTGTATTTATCACAGCCGATTTGTCGGAGCTCTGTGACATTGCCACAGAGCTCCGACATGCACCGATGACCGAATTTTCATGGCGTTTTGCCATTTACACCGGGCGTCAAACAGTCGGAGTTGGAAAAAGCGCAGACAAAACGGCCAGTGTAAACGCAGCTTAATTGGAGTAAAAAGGTTTGTTTCGACAGCCCAGGGGGTGTACTTTTTGATAAATTCTTGGTGGAGTGCTGCCCAAAATATTTTTAAACCAGTAGGCCAGCTTGCAAAGACAGATTTGTGATACCATCCAAACACCGACAAAAAAACATAAGATAAATTTGCTAAAAGTGGCCCGAAACCCAACAACTTTCTGAGGTAGGCCGGTGGTTTTGTCACTCTCTAGAAAGAGATTTGTCCACGGCATATAAAAACCTGCGGCCCATTCTAACCACTATTCACATAGAACAGGTAGCGGATATAAAATTCACTGCTCTCAAACACTAACTCACAGCTGTTGAATTCTATGCATTATTATTTAGTTTGAGGTTCTAACCTACCAAACCTTTTGTAATACCAAACATACAGTTTATAATAAAAGTTTCACTTGGTACCAGGTTTTCTTTTAGGGAAATTTTAACTGCAAGCAAAATTCAAAGTAAGAAAATACAATCTAATAGATGACTTACACACAAACCAATTATTTACTTAACTTTGTACATCTGAATGGCTGGTAAGACCTTCAATATGTAGGTGAGTTAGCTGAGGAGCAACAGTACACATTGTAGGTAATACTCCATTCCTTATCCACAGATGTGTAATATAGTTGTTACCAATGTCATTTATTATCTCTCTCTCGTCTTCTACTGACTTACACTCAGGAGAGTCAGTTATTCTATCAATGTGGGGTTGACCAGAGTGTCTATACCATACCTGGATAGGTTTACCTGCAATATATAATAACTTATATAAGATAAGTACATTTGTATATAACCCTCAGATACATAAAACAATGCATAGTTTTTGTATTTAATATTTTGTAGTTTTTGAAAGTCAAACTTCAACTCAATGAATATTAATTACACAAAAATGTACAAAAATTACAATAACACAACAAAAAAAAAAAAATAAAATTGGTACATAAAACAAAACAAGTCCAAAAACTCACAAACATACACAAAGTTTAAATACGAAGCTTCTGGCATTAATAATCTCTTTTATATACTAACTTCATCAATAATATGTGATAACTACCATTTTGATCAGATTGTTAGATGACAACTATAATGTCATAGAGATAACCATAAGCATGTCATATCATACCAGCACAGACATAAACATGACCATAATATATCACTATAGACATAGAAATCACCATAAAAATAGGCATCACACACACAGAGAGTTGGGTAAGTCAAAACAACCTTTACCTGAACTGGTACTAGTAGACATTGAGCTCTCATTGCTGCCATTCCTCCGTCTCTCTCTGTTAGGAGGAAGTGGAGGTAAAGTATTATTAGACTTGCTGGTACCAGCCCCCATTATTTTATATATCCGCCATCACTAAAACATACATATATATATAAACATGAAGTCTCTTCATCGCTGTATGTTTGTCCGTCATTTCACTTGGATACGGGCCTAAGCCACTACACTGAGAGAAAAAACTTTGAAAAAAAACTATCGCGTCAATTCAATGTATGGTGGGGCTTAGATTTGAACTACTGTAGGTTTCATAATAATATCTTTTTAATAATGTAGTTGGAAACAAATCACAAACAGTTACATTTTGTTAATAAGCGGTGGCCGGAATGTCAATCACGCATTATGGATCTGGTAGGAGTTATCTCCCAAAACCTGACGCGGCCGGAACTATCATTTATATGATTTAACCGCTTTTAACATATCTTTTAAAATATCTGATGATATTTCCTAATAACTGCAACAACATGCAATAGCTGCAGAATAACAGACAACAGCACTAGCAGTCTAAGTTTCCATCAGCAATGAATAGTAATATCAATAAAGGATTAAAATAACAATAAGTAAATTATTGGTAATAATAAATAGTTTTAATTAAACAATTACTACTACACTGTGCTGGCTGGTACTACTACCAACAATTATGTATAATACTATGATACCTGAGTCAATACAAAAAACTAATACGCTAGTTACAACCACTTCAAGCATGTCATTCTCATTATAATAACAGGTGAGCATGTCATTCTCATATAAAATGATAACCGGAAAGTGGGTGTGGTTTACGCGTTAGCTTTTTGTATTGAGCTAGGTATCATAGTATATATAATCATTGTTACTACCATAGAAATATAGCTATGGCTACTAGTGTTTTAGTGTAGCATTGCAAACCTGACTACGTTTCTGCGAGTTTTATAGCCTCAAACCAAAAAAATATTATTTGTTCAATAAAATAAACCTAACAAACCCTAAATCATTAATTTTATTTCTCAATATTTTGTAACAGGCCACAAGAAGGTATTTTATTTTCCAGTAAACTTTATTTTTGCCAAATAACTTGCTGTACAAGTGACAAAATGAATAAATAATTAGGCTAGTCACAATTTCTAATGATAAGTTATAGGATCAACCAAAGCATTCCTGGGTGCATCAATAAAGGGAGACTACTCCTACCAAGTCCCAGTACTACTGGTTTATGACTCGCATTAGTTCCTTCCAAGATGAGTAGATTGCGACATTCTTTCAAAACCGCATGTACACATAGCAATTGCTTGACGATTGAGCTTAGCTATTGAGGATTTCTCTTTTTCTGTTTGGGGTAAAATTGCTGATGTCGAGGTTACCGACAGGTTTGGTCAAAACAAAAATTTTGCAATCCATTTCCTTGATCATCCAATTACAACACAGAAATGTTCAACCTCTGCTTTTAATAATATCAGTCACTCATGCCTCCCCCCTCAATCTATCAACAATTATATAACAATTTGTAAGCTGTAGTTTGTAATAGCGAGGTTTAATGGAATCGCTAAAGAATGGATATTACTAAATGATTGCGCTATTTTTGTGAAGACTTTTCCTTAACGCTAAAGAACATTACTAGCACAATCGCTATGTGTACGTGGAGAGGAAAGAGGAGAGAAAGGAGAGGAGTGACAAGCTCAAGCAGTGAAAAGACAACTCCACTAAATGAGCTAATCAACCAATTAGAAGCAGACTAGAGCTGTTGGTATATAAAGAGGATGTAAAGCACAACTAACCCCAAAGGTGACCACCCACAAAGTTAGCAATAAGTAGGTTTAACATGAAACTTGGGTATAGAGGATACAAAGATATGCCGAATATGTTGACCATAACTATTTAGTGTTAGATAAAATAGCCTTGCATAGACTACAACACTCTAACATTGATCTATGACAAGTTAGACGCACAAAAGTTTTACGTTTAAAATAATGAGAATTATTGGATTATCTTGCTAATGCATTAAGTAGTCAGATTTAGACAATTTATCCAACTCGTAGAGTTGTATAGATTTAGCCAATCGATCAAGTACTACTTGTTAAGTTGTCTAGTCAAGTCAGTATCAAGTCTATAGAGAACCACAAGCCTCCAAATTGAAGGCTTGAGAAAATTGGAGAGTTTTGGGACACTTTTAGGAAATTTATTATGTGCTTCGTTGTTGGTGTTTTGAAAGTAAGTCATGGTCTGACAAATCTGTCTTCATGCGCTGGCCTGCTGGCTCAAAAAGAATTTGGACCAAGAAATTACCAAAAATAAAATCCTCTGGGCTGTCAATACTGAACTTTTTTACTCCAGTTGGACGACTACCTGAGAAGCAGAAACAGCATGTTTCCCAAACTTGTACTTGCAAATGGTGTGTCACACAAAAGTTCTTGTGATTACATGAGTCTCCTAACCAGCAACTTCTAACTTGCAGGGCCATGCTCATCTCAGCTTTGAAATTGCGAGCACCTTGTATCAGCTCGCTGTTTGTGTTGTGAGGATCCACAACACATCATTGCCGAAGAAAATAGAGACAATGCACCCTGTAATAAACTGATTGTTCTAACCTAGCGCTTTCAAACTGTTTGATGAAAACACTCTGTTGGTACAATAATCTGTTGCAGGTTGCATCGCCTTAACCTTTTTGGCAAACTCTTGAGGTTCCTCTCGTAGATCCTCACAACATTTACCATGGACTAATATGAGCTGCCTGCAATTTTAAAGCTGAGATGTGTACCCTTTGTCATCCCCGCAAGTTCAGACTTGCTGGTTAGGAGACTCGGGTAATCAAAAGAAGTTTCGGGTGACACGCAATTTGCAAGGACAAATTTGGGAAATAAGCTGTGGCTGCTTCTCAGATAATTATCTGATTGAAATAAAAAGGTCAGTATCGACAGCCGAAAGGGTGTACTTTTTGGTAATTTCTTGGTGGAGTGCTGCCCAAATTATTTTTTAGCCAACAGGCCAGCGCGTGACGACAGATTAGTCAGACCATGACTTACCTTCCAAACACAAACAACAAATTACAATATAAATTTCTTAAAAGTGAACCAGAACTCACCAATTTTCTGAAGTAGGCCTAGGTAAAAAATACTGTAGCCATGTTTAAGTAGCACCAAACTGGGGGCTCTAATATAATCAAATACAATAAAAAAGTAGATATTGGCAGTGGCAGTGTTGGCATTGATATTCCGTCCAACGATGTAATCTCAATTACTATTTTTGATTATTATAAAATCAGCTTCTCTTACACTGGCAGAGCAAATACACTTGAGATAGTTAGTTTGGTATTAATTAACTAATAAAAAAACATGTGATCATGTGACACTGGAGCATAGCAGAGACTAGTCGAATAAATATACATACCGACAACTATATAAGTGCGTAAGCTGCGCAGTAGATAGCCATAAGTAGTGGGTAGTCCTATGTATTGTTGTAAACACGCACAAAAGTATAGTTGTAACCAGAGAGCGATCACATAAATCAACTTGTACTAAGAAGCCATGTAGAACTAAAAGTTGGGATTTGCACATGGTACCTTCCCAGGGAGGAAAAATTGATTCAATAATAAGTAAATATTGTTTTTTCTCAAAATAATAATTATTATCATCATTTACCATTAAAAGATTTTTTCAGTATTATATAAATTTGTTAGTTCTAACTACTATCACTGATTGATGAAAATTTGTTTCTTATTTATAGTAATTATTCATTGCATTATCAATAATTAATAACAAAAATAAATCATTATTTCAAGAATAATAAAGAAATAACAAAAATAATAAACAATCCCCGCGGGCAATCGATCAACGTCTACCTCAATTCAACGCCGATTTAGAGTTGAATTTCAGATGAACATTCCATCTCATTTTTCAACTTTGTTTCAACATTGAAGAAGAGTTGAAATTTGGTTGAACTTTCATTGTCACTTTTCAACTTTGTTTTAATGTTGGTTTAATGTTTGCTTTTAGGTCACTCAAACTTGTTGATTGTACTATGTTGAAACTATGGAGAGGCAACATAGCTTAACTATGTGGACATGGAATGCAGTTTAAAGTTGGGGTTGAAATTTAGATGAGCTATCAACATCATTTTTCAACCTTGTTTCAACGTTGATTCAACTTTTGTTTTTCATCCGAGCAAATTAGTTGATTCTATAATGTTAAAATCATGGAGAAACAACAGAGATCAAATTGTGGTTTACGGGCACGGTTTAGGTTGAAACAAAGTTAAGGGATGGTTAATGTTCAACCCAAATTTCTGACATTTTCTCATTGGTGAAACAAAATTCACATTTGGGTGAACATTCAACCTCATTTCTCTATCGCTGTTTCAACATTGGTTTACCCTTCGCATTTGGATGAATCAAAGCGGTTGATTTCACTATGTTGAAACTATGGAGAGACCCACAGAGGTGATAAAGTTTGTAGAGAAACCATTTCAAAGTTCAAGGTGAGTTTTAGTTGCACACTCAACCTCATCTCTTAACCTAGTTTCATTGTTGATTCAACATTTGCTCTTTGACCACTTAAAATCGTTGATTGTACTACATGGAGAGAACTGAGAGACAACGGAGCTTAGACAGATCTAAAAAAACAGCAGTTTGATAGTTCAGACTGCAAGATAATTGAACTACCCATACCTTTTCCAAACTTGTTTCAGCAGGGATTCAACTTGGGTTTTTCAACATTTAAGCTGTTCAATGTATTATGTTGAAACTTTGGAGCAACAACGGTGGTTAGAAGTACACTTGTGGGCACAATACCAAAGTTCAGATTGAAGCGAGTTTGAGGAATAGCTAGCTATTCAATTTTTTTTGTTCAACTTCGTTGAAATTGTGAAACAGATCAGTACATTCAACATCCGTTGTACCATGCTTGTTCAGCCTTGACTCAATGTTGGCTATTTTACAACTTGTCTTTGTTGATTGCATGCTTGCAAACCATGGATAAAGAAATGAGGATTAAGCTAATCACATTGCTCACAAACACTCAAGGACGCCTTCATACTTATGCTATTTCAGCACAGTATTGTTTAGGTATGGACAATAATCATGGTAACAATGCTAACCGATCAAAGTCTACTGGATCTCCATGGCCTGTCCACAATTTCACTTAAACTGCTATGTAGATAATTTTGTGCATTGCCATTAGTAAGTGTGATTTAACAAGAGCTGAGCTGAAGAAAGTGTTGCTTGCATTTATGAAATGCTCAAATGAAAATTATTTTCGACCGGAACCTCTATCTACCAGCTATACTCAAGTGTTACTATTACTGATCCATTAAAACAAATAAAAGTAAGTAAATTTGTCACTGACTGCATCAGTAACAAGACTAGCAAGCCTATTGTTGCTGGGAAGTTGGCAATTATTGGCATTAACAAATGTTACACTTTTATCTTTATCTACCATTAACAAACATGTGGTCATGTCGGTTAGATGAACAAAATCTGATAAAGTTGTGTTTGTAGCTCAATTATGTTGGCCATAGTCAGTTGAGTATTTACAATACAAAATGGACAAACCATAAATGTGCAGTTGTTTGTTTAATGAATTTAAATGTTTGCTTAGGTCTTCTGTTTAGACAGTTACCCTAGTTGTTCATGTGGAGTCTCACCACAGCATTTGCTTTCAACCAACAATTGTCAGACAAAACTGTGTAGCCAATCTTACTGTCACTTGCAACACTTGTGCGAGTGATCATTGCTGAAATTGTAGTTTTTGCACTATTAGTTTGCTATAAGCACACCTTGGTTTGAATGCAGTAAAAAACAAGGGGTGCTCTTGGCTTCAAAAATCCACAAACCAGTAGACTCCACTTACCGAATAACATAACTTAGTAAACTTAGATTTATCAAAATTTTCAAGAGTGTATGGGAAATGGAACCTAACTTTGAGGTAAAATTTTCTGTAACAAAAACTGTAGTTGATTGCTGTGCAGGTAAAATAATCACTTCAAAACGCTTATTTTGTTTGAAAATTATTGAAACTTGTTTCATCTGTGCATTTTCTGGCAAAAATTGTTTCCGTTCAAAGCTCGAGTACTTGCTAAAAACACTTCATTAGTTTGGTATCACTGATGATTGTATATCAAATTTTTTAGTCTAAACTTTACTCTATGATTGGAACTGCTGTTGTCAGTGTAGAAGTTTGGACATAACCATGTCTTTTATTTGATAGATTGAATCTAATGTGCATTTTTCCTGAAGGAAAAAAAACAGCATCATTGAATATTTAGTTAAAGTTGACCGAAGTTGTTAGCTGTTGTGTAACCACTGAGTACGATTACATAATTTCTTTGCTACAGCTAGCGAACTGGCATTTAAATAGACAAAGGAACCTAAAAATTCCGATACCATACAATGGTAAGTAACAATATCTTCTGAGCACAAGCGTCTTAAGTTTTGGAAAGTTAGAAATATTGTGTTAACAAGTTTTCTTCTTCAGGCTCTATTGAATATTCTGTATGCAATCTAAACAAAACAGGCAACAAGTAGCTTGGTTTCTTCCATATGAAAAGGATACTCAAAAACCAACTATCAGTTTTACATAATGTATATTTATACCTATGCAATTTAAAGTTTACAATTAATTAATTGTTTATTGCTCTACTAGATACCAACAAACAACCATGGAGAGCCATGGATCATGGTAATTGTAAAGTGCCTCTAAGAGTAAAATTATTCATTATTTAAACAATTACCTCAATTTTTTGACAGGTTCAAAAGAAAATTGTCAACTAGAGCCAAGATATCTGACAGATGCTCCAGCAGTTGAACTTTGGACTGATCACAATTTCTTTCACAACCATTGACAATTCATTCATTTATTTTACAAAGCTAATTTTTTTTTTTTTAAATTCTACTTATGCATGTTTATTTTAATTACCTTTCAATAAAAACACTTCATATTTAGGGATTACAGTCTACTACACAAAAGCGAATATGAATTATCAACAGCGATTTGTGAATTGAAAAAAATTGTCCTTGTGTAGATTTTTATGAGATAATACGCCAATGCAACATTTCAACTGCTTAAAATCTGTAACTCATTCTATGTTAGTTCAACAAGAATGTTGGAAACTATAAAGTTGAAATATACTGTAAATGAACCTGAGTAGAATAAAAAAGTTTGATGTATTTTTTGTGCTTTTTCTGGCATTGCTTTAACATTGTTTGTACATATTATCAACTGCTCTTTTTCCACAATTATTCACTATGATTTCTTTGTTTATTCTGTGTAAATTTAACTTTGTGTCTACCTTCTAATGTCGTATTTTTCTAACATCATTCAACGTAACATATCTGAATGTCTGCTGACGATTCAACATTGTTTCACCATTGAATCGACGCCTGTTCTTCAACCATACATCACTATGACTTCTCCCCTCTATTAATAGTGATTCAACATTGTTTTAACCTATGATCAACGGACTTTTTTCAACCATATGTTACCAAATTTTCTTTACTTTTCTGGTGCTGATTCATCACTGCTTCTTCCTTGAATCAACATCTGTTCATTAACAACTATCAACAATATATCTCTGCTTTGCTGGAGTTGATTAAAAAGTGTTTCACCATCGAATCAACGTATTTTTTTCAACTATATATCACCACAAATTCTCAGCTTTTTCAACATTGATTCCAGGCTGTTTCTTCTTTGAATCGACGTATGTTCTTTAACCAAATTTCACCGATATATCTCTGTTTCTCTGGGGTTGATTCAATGGTGTTTCTCTGTCAAATCTACGTATTTTTTTCAACCATATAGCACCACAAATTCTCAGTTTTTTTAACGTTGATTCAATACTGCTTCTTCTTTGAATCAACCCCTTGCCTTTAACCAATTTTCATTGATGTATCTCTGCTTTCCTGTGGTTGATACAATGGTGTTTCCCCATCAAATGAACATATTTTCCTCAACCATATATCCCCGCAAATTCTCGGCTTTTTCAACGTTGATTCAACATTGCTTCTCCCTCAAATCAACGTCTTTTCAGACAACAATTTTCAACGTTGAATCCCATTTTACTTTCAGCCACAATCTCTACATATTTTCTCCGTCGCATTCAACATTATAAATATCAGCTATTATTGCCATTCTTAAAACAATAATTCAACTGTTGTGTATGTATTAATTATTATTTATGATAAATTAAATCATTATTAACAAAGAAACTGTGCAGGATTTCACTGTGAGTGGTAGCTTGGTCCACCTGCACAACCTCCCTAAGCTTGTGATGGCCTAGCTGTGCTTCAGCAACAACCTCTATACAGGTCGGTGTTCTCCCTAGCAATGGTGTTTAGTCATTGCCGGTTGAGATCAAACTATCTGGTTGTGCTGACTGCTCTGAGCAACGGTAGTGGCCGAACAGTGGTGGGCCGAACTAGCCGATGGCAATTCTGACCGACAATGTTCAATGCCTACACATTGTTACAAACTGTAGTGCAATTGAGTGCAGTATACTTGTTGTGTACTGTGCGCAGTGAATTCGATGCATGCAAAGAACTTCTGAGAGTGTGCAAGGCTTACTCTGACTTTGTTGACTGAATGCAACAACATTTATACAAGTAGAAAACAATAGATCAAGTAAAATACAAAAGGATTGGTTGCAGGCCACGCCTGGCATAAGTTGATTGGTAGTGTATGGCAAATAGAACGTCTAGAATATAATAATTGGTTGGCAATGATTGAGGGAGCATAGCATTTAGCACATGTTAGGGTAGCACGATATTAATAATAAGTGTAAAACATAGAACTGTAAAACATAGATTGTTAGTACATAGAGTTTCCCGGCGCAGTCCGCCACAATACTACTGGCTTATAATTAAACTAGTAATAATATAATAATAATAATAATAAGTAGTGTCATTTGTTGAGTAGCTACGATGGTCGGAGTGACGGAAATATAGATGGGAAGGGGGTTACCGGATGGCGAGAGGGGGGCCATCTTATGCCTACGAGAGGAACTCACCAGACTTGCGCTCACAGAATTTGGAACGAACGTAGACAGGAATGAATGAATGCAGACATAGCTGGAATGAACGTAGACACATCCTGGAATGAACGTCGACAGACCTGGAATGAAAGTTGACTATGCTAGAGAGAAGAAAACTTTGACGTTCATTCTAGGAAGTGTCGACATTCATTCCTGGCAATGTATAAAGTTTTGTTTCGACATTCTTTCCAGGAATGAAACAAACTATAGTATT
This sequence comes from Cryptosula pallasiana, assembly GCA_945261195.1. Classification (NCBI taxonomy): domain Eukaryota; kingdom Metazoa; phylum Bryozoa; class Gymnolaemata; order Cheilostomatida; family Cryptosulidae; genus Cryptosula; species Cryptosula pallasiana. The sequence goes on from OX183130.1 coordinate 32,026,585, forward strand.
TTCCCAAAGTAGACAACTCCTGGAATGAAAGTCGAAATGACATTTTATATATTGCCAAGAACAAACGTAAACACATCAGGGAATGAAAGTCGAAACTGTTTTCTTTGTTGCATAGTCGACATTCGTTCCAGGTCTGTCGACGTTCATTCGAGGATGTGTCTACATTAATGCCAGTTATGTCTGCATTTATTCCTGTCGACATTCATTCCTGTCTACGTTCATTCCAATTCCCGTGCTCACGGCCTCCAGATACTTTCAGGTACATGTAACCATGTTTGAGTATCTTACATCGTTGGTTGGTGTTGGTATTATTAAGCAGCCTGGGGTCTGGTACAGGTGAATGCTACCAGTCACTCACCATCCGACACGAAAATCCTGTACAATACTACTAATAACTAATAAATAATAATTATAACTAGAAAAAGTTATTTTCTCTGCATGGAAAATTAAAAGGTATACAGATGCTCAGTCTGACGAAAAAAAAATGGTCCATTCTCGACTTACAGTTCGAAAGTTATGGAGCAAAATGAATTTTTTGAGGAGTTATCCTCTCGGTATCTGATTGAAAAGGCAACTATTAATAAATTTACATGATGCAAAGAAACTTGGCAGCTTTCCAAGTTAACAGCTCGTGGCTTGAATGATTATGAACGCATCAAGTTGTTTTTATATTACTAAAGTCCCTGATTAAGACGGAAACTAATTTAATTTAGGAGTTACTCTCTCAACCAAACTTTCAAATTTCCTTGGCAATGACTATAGTGTCACAATCAAATTGCGCAGTTGGTCTCATCAAAATGTTATGTTATATATGTACATATCATTTAAGAGTTGTCTTCTCTGTATAATGTTTAACATCAATACACACAAACACCACAGTTCTGCTCTTATATTACTACTGTTACTGACTTTTAGTGGAATGTTAGTCAATGTGACTGAATCGGAGTGTTTTCCAGATCATTTATGGTGACCGTAAGAATCAATAAAAACCGCTATTGCTTTGAGTTTCAATGGAAGAAAGTGTTGAGGTGTGAAACCATTATATGTTGCATTATCTGATGCAGAACATGCACACATGGTTTTGGTAAAAAAAGTTTTATTGACTTCCGACAAACGGTTCAAAAGTTAGGGCACATAAAGGTTTTGTTTGGAGTTTTTTTCTCAGAGATGGCAGGTAACTCTCTAAATAGTCTGTAAAAGTACACGTGCACTTGGCAACATTCCAAGCAAGTTACTCAATCTAACGCCTCTATTCATTTGAATGGACTATGACGTTGTGTCATGACTAATAGGCTGCCATATCTACTTGTATTACAACAGTTTAGATTGAAATTTCTTCCAGTAAAAAAGTTCAAATTTTCTGAAAATGACTAAAAATTGCCTCTCCTTGAAAAACTTGTCAACTTGCCATTGAAAACTTTTGACGCTTGCGTACATCTACCATAGCCGGACACCCTCATATAAGTATCATGGAGTTTTGATGAAAAGTGACAGAGTTATTTGGCATTCATTGAACAAAATTGGCTGTTGAAGAGGTGTGCGAAAAGTGGAATAACTGTGACACGGCGACTTTTTAAATGAAAAAAAAAATTCATAAATGCTCAGATGTGTGCCCACGTAACCAACTAATTATTATAAAATTATGATGAGCAAATCTTGAGTTTTAGAAGCTTAGAGATACTGAAATCTATTGGTTAGAATGCGGCAAAAAAAAAATAATAATAAGAAAACCAACTAAAACAATAGCCATACAGATAATATATCTGTATGGCTAATAATAAACCAGCTAAAACAACAGCCATGCAGATTAAATCTGTATGGCTAATAATAATAATGATTGTTGACCTTGAGGCTATAAAACATTATTATATTATTATCTTTGAGACTATATCACGGCATCCGGATGCACGACAGACCATGGCCATGGCAATCAACTGAATCAGCACATACACACTCATCAATATCGGCAGCATCTGGTGAGTTAACCTACCTATAATCTTCATGGTGTCAGAAGATTGAACCTATGAGACATGGAGCGACTTTTAGCACCTGAGGCATTGAAAGATGGCAATCTATCAGAAGGATGGAGGAGGTTTAAGAGGGAGTTTGAACAATTCCTAGAAGCAATTGAGAAGACAGAGGCTGATGATAAAGTGAAGGTGAGCATCTTACTGAGAGTCATTGGTGAAAGGGGAAATGATATTTATGAGAACTTCAAGCTTACAGGAGGAGATAAGCTGAAATTTGATAAAGTACTAGAAGAATTTGACAAGTTTTGTCACCCACAGTGTGAGGTTTTTATATCAAGGCACAGGCTGTTGTGCATGAGGCAAGGGGGGCTCCCCATTAAAGAGTATGAGATCAAGCTGAGGACACAGGCGAGGAAATGTGGATTCGGTGATCTTACAGATGATTTGACATGTCATGCATTTGTCGAAGGAGTGGATGACAAGAAGTTGAGAGATAAGCTTCTTATGAAGGCAATAGAAGGAGGATTGAATCTGACCATAGCAATTAAGGTAGGCAGGGAATTTTCAGCAGCCGCAGAACACATGAAAGAAGTTGGAAAGGAGTTGGTAGAAGGGGTTAAGAAGCTGTATGTCAGAGGACCATCGACAACAAACAACAAACCGAGCTATCAAGATGATCCAGGAAACAAAGCCGAGTTTCAAGAGTGCAATTATTGTGGCCGAAATCACAAGATGGGAGCTTCAAATTGCCCAGCATGGGGCAAGAAGTGCACGTACTGTGAGAGAATGAACTACTTTGAGAAGAGATACCATAAGAAAGTGAAAGACGCCAAGTCTGAACTGGATGCATGGCACTGAATGAAGAGCATGGATCTGGTTATGATGATCTCCTAGCAATCACAGTTCGGAAAGATGGCAGAAAATTACTTACTGATCTGAGAATACGAGACACAGGACGCATGATGCAATGTCAGTTGGATACAGCTGCAGCTCGCAACATCATAACAAAGGCAGACTATATGAGGGTTGGGAAGCCTGAGTTAAAGCCCAGTGGTGTGACTCTGGTTACTTACAATGGATCTGAGATAAGGAGTCAAGGAAAGATCTTGTTACTATTTGAGGAGCTGACAGAACCCATTAAATTTGAGGTAGTAGATCCCAAATCCACACAGAGCCCGATCATAGGACTTGAGACATGTCTCCAAATGGGCTTCATCCAAACAGCAGCAGAGGTCAAAGCAGTCCAGCAGAAGATAGATAAGGCATGGATACTAGACCAGTATGATGAAGTATTCACCGGACTAGGTGAGATGCCCGGAGAATATGAAATACAGTTAGATAAATCTGTGAATCCAGTGCAACACAGACCCCGCAGGACACCTGTCATGCTGAAGGCTGACATCATAGCCAAGATCAAAGAACTAGAGAAGGCTGAGATCATAACGAGAGTCGATGAGCCCACTGACTGGATATCTTCGCTGGTGGCATTTAGGGAGCCAAATGGGAAGATAAGACCATGTCTTGACCCAAAGGACCTAAACAAGGCTATTATACGCAATCACTACCCTATACCAATGTTAGAAGATGTGTTGCCGAAACTTACAAAGGCAAAGTGCTTTTCCCTATTGGACGCTAAAGATGGATTCTTGCAGGTGAAATTGGCAGAGAAGTCAAGAAAACTAACCACCTTCTGGACTCCACTAGGACGTTATTGTTGGAATCGTCTTCCATTTGGTTTGAGCTCTGCGCCAGAGGAGTATCAGCGGAGACTACACATGGTGCTGACTGGATTAAAAGACACAGAAGTGATTGCAGACGATATCCTGATATACGGTGTTGGAGAAACCACTGAAGAAGCTCGGGTGGACCATGATGCCAAGCTGATCAGACTTTTAGAGCGTCTCAAGGATAAAAGAGTCAAGATAAACAGAGACAAGATGAAACTTTATTTGTCAGATATCAAATACATGGGGCATGTACTCACAACAGACGGGATCAAACCTGACCCAGCAAAGATACAGGGCCTACAAGACATGCCATACCCAAGAGACAAACAGGAAGTCAAGAGGTTTCTTGGGACAGTAAACTATTTAGCCAAGTTTATACCAAATCTCTCAGAGAAGGCTGAGAGCCTACGGGACATAGCCAAGGAATCAGCAGAATTCCAGTTTGAGATCACTGAGCAGAAGACATGGAATCAGATTATAGAGGCGATCAGCGAAGATACTCTGTTAAGATATTATGACCCTACCAAGCCAGCGGTGATTGAATGTGATGCCAGCGTCAAAGGATTGGGAGCGGTACTAATGCAGGAAGGTAGACCCGTGAGCTTTGCATCTAGAACACTGACTGAGACAGAAGAGAAGTATCATCCATTGGAATTGGAGTGTCTAGCGGTCGTATTTGCATGCAACAAGTTTGACCAATATATATATGGAAAAAGGGACCTGATGGTACTGTCAGACCACAGGCCTCTGGAGACCATATTAAAGAAGGAAATGGAAAAGTCACCACTGAGATTACAAAAGATGCTACTGTCACTGCAGAGATATGGCATGGATCTTGAGTACCGACCTGGTCATGAACAAGTGGTAGCTGATATGCTCTCAAGAGCAGCTAAAAAGACTGGAGATACAACAGGTTATCAGGACACTAAGTCTGAGGTGTTTCTTATGGGCCTGGATGAGTCTGATCCATCAGAATATACGGACATGTCCGATATGAGACTCAAGAAAATGAAAGAAGTGAGCTCTGAGGACTCATTATACCAACAGCTAATAAAGAATATCATAGGGGGATGGCCCAACAGACGAGACAGATGTCCGCATGAGGTCCAAAACTACTGGACGTATCAAGAGGAGTTAGCAGTTAAGGATGGATTGGTATATCGAGGCGCGAGATTGGTAGTACCAACGAACATGGTGAGAGAGGTGTGTGAGGCCTTTCATCAGGCACATCAATCAGCAGAGACCATGCTAAGGAGAGCTCGAGAGATCCTGTATTGGCCAGGGATGGTCGATGACCTTCAGAAAACAGCAGATGAGTGTCGGCCTTGTCTACTGGACAAGCCAAATAATCAGAAAGAGACCATCAGACTGCATGATTTCCCAAAGACAGCGTTTGCTAAAGTTGGCACTGACATAATGTACCATCAAGGAAAACCGCATCTGATCATAGTAGACTACATGTCTGACTTTATAGAGGTTCTCAAGCTTGGTGATGAAACAGCAAATACTGTAATTGAAGCATGCAAATCAGTCTTTGCAAGACATGGAGTGCCTATCTGGCTGCAGAGTGATAATGCTCCATACTATACCAGCTACGAGTTTAAAAGAATTACAGAAGAGTGGCAAATAAACCACACGACTTCATCGCCCACATATCCACGCAGCAACGGGAAAGCAGAAGAAGCTGTGAAGACTGTCAAGCACATGTTTAAATCATCAAGCGATCCATGGAGAGCCCTGATGGAATGGCGGGCATCCCCGAACCGGGATTTTAAGAGCCCATGTGAGCGACTGTATTCAAGGAAAATACGAACATTGGTACCTCAACCAAACGAGAGCTACGTACCAATAGAACACTCTGAAGAGGAGACAGCCCAGGCACGAGAGCACAGACAAAAACGGATGGCAACATTTTACAACAAACGCAGCAAAGACCTGAACCCATTAGTGCATGGACAACCAGTGCTGCTACAGACGGTTAATGATCGAGCCAGGAAATGGAGACCAGCTAGAGTATTGGAACCTCTCTCTGATCGATCTTATCTCATTGAAAACGATGCAGGGAATGTTGTACGGAAAAATCGAACAGCTATGCAAGCTTTACCGGCAGACTCAGAGCAGCAACAGGAATATGATCAGGCAAAGACCACCAGAACCCAGAGATCAGCTCGGTCTTCCATAGAACCTCATGTAGATCAGGAGAGCAAGCAGCAGTCACCAATGCAGCTGCCGAGAACGCCGAAGAAGACCAGGGCTGGACGGTCAGTAAGAGAACCCTCTTATTTGTCCGATTACGTACACTAGGACATACAGCTCAGTGGGAGGTCTCACCTTGAGACACATTCTCCCACCAGATTCGAGCCGGAACGGCCTTGTACATAGACAATCATTTATACAGCAATCACCACCCTATCATACAACCAATACTCAGACTTCTACATATCTAACAATACTCAAGCTACCTACACATATCTCAAAAGGAGCAACGGGATGCTGACCTTGAGGCTATAAAACATTATTATATTATTATCTTTGAGACTATATCACGGCATCCGGATGCACGACAGACCATGGCCATGGCAATCAACTGAATCAGCACATACACACTCATCAATATCGGCAGCATCTGGTGAGTTAACCTACCTATAATCTTCAATGATCATTATTTATAACTATTATTTTTTTCATTTAATAATAATAATTAATCTTTATTATTATTATTACTAATATTATTATTTTTTATTGTTATTATCATTAATTTAATAAAAGTAACAATAAAATTACAACAATGAATAGTAATAATATAATAATAAATATTAATAATAAATTAAATAATGATCAATCATGGTGGTGGCGGCGGCGGCACACGGACAGCTGATATATATAAATATTTATATATCTTCACTTTGATAATAAAGGCCAGTTGTCAGTCAACTGAAATTGTCTGCTCATTTTTAAAACCGGAAATCCCCCAATTGCCCGTGCGGCGGCAGTAGTAATTATTATTAAGTAAGTAATAATGTAATAAGAACTAATTAATAATATAATAATTATTATTTTAAATTATAATAAATAATAATAGTCAAATCTGATAATAATAATACCAAAGACGATTGAAGAAAGTTTCAATCTTTTAATCTATCTAATGTCATAAACTTGGGCCACTATGTAGCGATATATTACACTGATATGATAATACGGTTGAAGAAAAAAATGCCTTATAAATAATAAAATCATTTGTCGTTCCCTGAATGAAGGTAATAATAGTTATAGTCATTGAAATATAAAACCGTGGGTTTATAATAATATTTAAATGGTTGTAGTCATGGATGAAGGATATTTCATCCATGGCTACAAATGGAATTTTAAAACAAATGGCACCATCATGATCATCGTGATGGTTTAAAAAGTAATCCAGGTTCTCAGGGGAGGCCATTATACCTGACCAGGGAATGGCTCCGGCTAGCCCAAGTTTAACCGTTATATGCATTGAAACATTGAAATATAAACCTATATATTGTTGGGGAAATGTGGCCAGCACACTCCAAGTCGACCTAGAACAATACACTACCGAACTACATATGTCTATTCTCAACCTAATCCCGAACTCTATGCACATTATTTCACTTCTATTTACTCAGCTATTAAGACGCATACATATTCACTTTATTTTTACCTTGTACAATTATTATCTTACCTTGTATTTGCCAACCATGTGCTGCTGTGCAATCACGCCTATCTAAAGACAGCCTCTTAATTAACCTTTTAACCTTTTATACCGCCTCCTTTTGTCTATGGGCCAATTAGGCCACAAGGCGGAACTACCTATTGTTTTGTTTTGATTGCTGCCTGTAGCAGGCCCGCCTTTCATGTATTTAAACTTGTGTAAGTGTGACAATAAAGCAGAGTTAACCTGGCACTCTCACTTCTTCATGATTCTCTCTACACAAGACATAAAGAACAAGCTATTAGATGCATACACAAGAATAAAGCACAAGCAAGCAAGCAAAGCACAAGCACTTAGTAAATAATTAATTGGCAGCAACTTGGACAAGTCGATCGATAGCAAGAACAATAGACAGTAGAAAGTGGTCAGTCTACAAGACTTACACTGCACACCACCTTCGGGAGTGTGATACTGGAACGATTGTTCAACCTGTCGATTCGACCCAGTGTAGCTATTCTGCCCGAGTAAGAACTCAGTGGAAAGTAAGGTAGTTAAGATAACTCCTCACTGTGGACAGTCTGCGGACTTACAACACTGCAATCTTATTCAAACAGATTAGTCTGCCGACCTCGGGGCTAGCCAAAGAGCACTTGCATTACTGCTATTACACACACACTGGAAGTGGGCCGCTGTACAGGTGACAGCTACCACTACCCCCCAAATTCCTGTACATTGGTGGCAGCAGTGGGATAGAGAAGAGCCCACACAAGTCGACCCACTGGAACAGTGACCGTAAGCAGGAAGCAAGATGGCTAGTAGACGCCGAGCAGTGAGCTCGGATCGTGATGGCAGCCCACTGCAGATCATGGGCACTCTAGCGGACATACTGGACCGTATGTCCACCAACAACAGCAAGGATCGCTTCCGACCTCCACAGTTTAATGGAGAGGGAGATGTCAACTATTTCATCCAACGGTTCGAGGAGGTGGCCCGAGCCAACCGCTGGGCACCAGAAGAAACCACCATACATTTAAGACAGGCGCTGACAGGCAAGGCGGAACAATGTGGAAGGGGGCTCAATCCCCTTGCCATCACCCAAGCACTCAAAGCCAGCTTTGGCCTGACCAGAACAGAGGCGCAGCATAGGCTAACCACCTATCGCAAGGCGCACAGAGACACCCTGCGAGACCATGCGCTCCAGGTAGAGCGACTAGTAGAGGCTGCATATGGCGACCTACCCGTGCAAAACAGAGTGGAACTCACCCTCCAAACATTCCAAAGTACGTTGGGACACGTGTACTTACAGAGGCACCTGCTGGCAATACGACCCGTAGACCTAGAGGAGGCCGTGTTGGCAGGAAACGAGTTCCTGCAGGTGCAACACCAGCCCTCGACGCAATCCAACGTCCGCATAGTACAAGAGGAAGGGTTAGAGGAAACAGGACCTTCCCCCAAGGTCGATCTCAAGTGCCAAGAGGTAGAAGACCCCCTGGCCAAGCTGCTCAAGACCATCGAACACTTGAGCAAAGAGGTGGCCGAACTCAAAGATACTGCCACTAAACCCCCCACCAGGCGCTGCTGGGGCTGTCAGCGGACAGGACATGTACGCAGTCAGTGCAAGACTGCCCCCTGGCAACAGAGGCAGGGAAACGAGTACGGCCCGCAGCAGTAGGGACTCCTGCTGGCTGCAAGAGGGCCACCCCCGCTAACCGAACAAGGGAAGAACAGGCCAGACGACCTGTACAGAGACCAGAGTTCCTTCCACTAAGCAATCGGTTCAGCCCATTGGCCACCGACCTGGCAGAGGAGGAAGAGGAGGAATACATAGATGAGAAGGCCCAGAGGAGGCCCAGTTCCCCAAAGCCACGGAGTAAGGAACCAACCCGAAGGAAGACACCCCCCCCCAGGCCGAACACCAAGAACCCAATCACAGTCCATTTGAACCAAGTAGAGAGACCTTACAAGTCCAGTTACTACTTGCCTGGACGATTGGAAGGACGAACGGTTACGTATCTAATTGATACGGGGTGCAATACCAACCTGTTGTCGAAGAGGATATTCGACGTACTGCCCGCACAGGTACAGAAGGAACTACAGGAATACGACTCTCATGGGCTGATGGCTGACGGCACCAGACTACCCTTCTACGGGCTGCTCACGCTGACGGGACGAATCCGGCATGTTAGGTACGAGGAAACCTTCGTAGTCAGTCAGATAAACGAGGATGTGATCCTCGGGATGCCTTTCCTCGCCAAGCAAAACTGCCAGATGGGATTCGACCGTCCAGTTCTCCGCGTACAGGGGAAGGAGTTGACCTGTACGGATAGACACGGAAGGGACCTGGTGTCCAAAGTCCAAGTCCAGAGAGATACGCACATTCCACCTCAGACCGAGGCGACAGTGCCATGCCACCTGACCAGTCGGACCCCATGTGCACAAGGGGTGATAGAAAGCATGGGAGGAGGCTTGTTGTTAGCCACCAGTGTCAATGCGCCAGATGATCGGGGACGTGTACTCGTCCGATGTCTCAACCCCTCTCAAGACAGCCTACACGTTCCGGCAGGAGAGGTAATCGGCACGTTCATTGGTATAGGACCCGACGAGGTACGGTCGCTGCAGAACCACCCCCCAGAATCAGAATCCCCGGGAGGAGAGCTACCACCGCACCTCACCCACCTGTTTTCACAGGCCAGAAAGGGGTGTAAAGACACCCGAGAGGAATGCCAACTCCGGAGCTTGCTCGTCCGCTACCAAGAAGTCTTTAGCCAGCACGATGGAGACATCGGCCGCACTCAGCTCGCCGAACACTCCATTCCCGTGATCCCTGGCACACGACCAATACGGCTGCCACCGCACCGATTGGGCACAGAAAAGGAGGCAGAGGCCGAACGACAAGTGAAGGAGTTGCTGGCCAAAGATCTGATCGAGCCTGCCGAAGGGGCATGGAGCTCTCCGGTGGTGTTGGTGCGCAAGAAGGATAACTCCTGGAGATTTTGCGTTGACTACCGTAAGTTAAACGATGTCACACAACAGGATGCGTATCCCATACCCCGGATAGATGACTCCCTGGATGCTCTCGCAGGAAGCCGATACTTTAGTACACTAGACTTGACCAGTGGATACTGGCAAGTACCTCTGGACGAAGACGCTCAAGACAAAGCCGCCTTCATCACCCGCAGTGGCCTATGGCGATGGAAGGTGCTGCCCTTTGGCCTCACCTCGGCTCCTGCCACATTCCAGCGGCTCATGGAGCGAGTACTGAAAGGGCTCCACTGGAAGACGTTACTCCTCTATCTGGACGACGTGATAGTCATTGCTCCTGACTTCACGTCACATATCCAGAGACTAGAGGAAGTGCTACAGCGTCTCCAGAGTGCTCACCTGAAGGTGAAGCCCTCGAAGTGCGAACTCCTGAGTCCACAGGTACGTTACCTTGGACATGTGGTCAGCGCGAAGGGTGTAGCTACTGACCCTGACAAAGTAGAAGCGGTAAAGACGTGGCAGGCTCCACAGGACGTGAAAGCCTTACAAGCATTCTTGGGGACGGCCGGGTACTACAGGCAGTACCTACCCGACTACGCCACTACGGCGAAGCCACTCACCGTCCTGACCGGGAAAGAGGTCCCATGGAAGTGGGGAGATAAGGAACAGCAAGCGTTCGAGCAGTTGAAGGAAGGTCTGGTACAGGCCCCTATTCTGGGATACCCCGACCCCAAGCTTCCCTACATCCTGGACACAGACGCCAGCGCTGTGGGAGTAGGAGGAGTACTGTCGCAGATCCAAGAAGGGCAAGAGCGGGTGATAGCTTACTACAGTAAGACTTTGTCTCCCGCTGAGAGGAACTACTGTGTGACCCGACGAGAACTCTTGGCAGTGATCAAGGCCGCCAAGCACTTCCGGCCATACCTGTACGGAAGAGAGTTCAAGTTACGCTCAGACCACGCTTCTCTACGTTGGTTGTGTAGGAGGAAGGAACCCTCCAACCAGATTGCACGGTGGCTAGAGATACTGGCCGAATTCAAGTTCAAGCTAGAGCACCGTCCAGGGACACAGCACGGTAATGCGGACGGCCTTAGTCGACAGGATCCCTGTATCGGCTGTAAACAGTGCCACGCCATCGAGCAGAGAGATGGGGGACCCACCCATGCCGAGCTAACCCTAGGGGGACTAGCAGAGCGAAGGGAAAGGATGACTGGGGGACCCACCCATGCAGAGCAAAAGGGAAGGACGAATGGGGGACCCACCCATGCCGAGCTAACCCTGAGGGGACCAGCAGAGCGAAGGGAAAGGACGAATGGGGGACCCACCCATGCAGAGCAAAAGGGAGAGATGACTGGGGGACCCACCCAGGCCGAGCTCACCCGACAGGGAGCAGCAGAGCCAAAGGGACAGGTGAACGTGACCGTCACCAACCCCACAGAAAGTGCCAAGGAGCTGGCACGAGCGCAACAAGAGGGACAACACCCCGTTGCCAAGATCTATGCCGCAGTGCAGGCAGGAAGACAGCTCTCCACCAGAGAGTTAGAAGAAGGGGACACCGAGCTGCGGACACTACATGACCGAATAGAGGCACTAAGGATCCAACCCAACGGGACGCTGGTCATAAGATCAGAACACCAGGGGCGGGTCAGACTCTGCTCGGTATGTCCACCAGCATGGAGGAACAAGGTTGTGTGGGATACACACCTGATGGCCCATGCCGGGATCAACCGAACTCGGCATCGTGTGCAACTGGATTGGTATTGGCCTGGGATGTCGGGACTTACACGCAGACTCGTAAAGAGCTGTGAAGTGTGTCAAGTGGCAAAAAGGAGCAATAGACCCACAGCACCCGACGGACAGAGATTACTGGCAGGCCGGCCTTTCCAGAAACTGGCAGTGGACTTGGTAGGACCGTTACCTCTCACCAAGCGAAAGAATCGGTGGATTATGGTACTTACGGACCATTTCACCCGTTGGCAAGACGCCATTGCCCTGCCCGACGCTACCCGCCCCGACGGTGGCCACAGCTCTGGACGAACGAGTGTTTAGCTATTGGGGCCTCCCCGAACAGCTGCACTCGGACCAGGGGGCTCAATTTGAGTCCACCCTCCTAGAAGAGCTCTGCACCTTGTGGGGAGTACGGAAGACTCGCACCACCCCCTACCACCCCCAAGGGAATGGTATGGTGGAGCGACAGAACAGAACGCTGGGAGACGCGTTACGGACATTAATCTTGAGTAAAGGACAGGACGAATGGGACGGGTTGCTCCCACAGATCATGCGAGCATGTAGGGCCACGCCCAACTCCACAACCAGCGAGACCCCAAACCTACTCATGTTAGGGAGAGAAGTGCGACTACCCGACCAATTGACGGGGTCACCACCCTCTCTAGAACCCCATAGTGTCAACGAGCATACACTCAGAATACAGAGAGACCTAGCCACCGCACACGACTACCTAAGGGAGCAACAAGCCAAGCTCAGACAGGAAGAGACCGGAGAACCCCTCCGCTTCGAGAAAGACGAGCTCGTGGTCATGGAGAACAAAAGGCGGACCAAGGGAAGTAATCCTAAGCTGCAACCCAGCTACATAGGACCCTACACCATCACAGAAACCTATCCCAATCACACGTACCGTTTGGAACGAAATGGGCAAGGTTTCACCCAAAATGGACGCCGACTCAAAGCATATCGGACATGTAGAGAGGAAATAGGGCGGGCCCCACCTAGCCGCGAACAGGCCGTTCGACCGAACATGCGTGGAGCATATCGGCGGCCGACAGCCCCGCCCCAGCTAGGACACGCAGACCCCCCACCAGATCGACCCATAGAGAGGCAGCAAGAAAGCAACCCACCTGAAGAGCAGATAGAAAGGCGACCAAGCACCCCACCACCTCCTGTAGAACCGGTGGAAAGGGAGATACCACCCGGCTCTCCACCCCGACCGTCTACCCCAGTGAGACCACCTACTCCTGAAGCACCCCCAGTGGGTGCTGCACACCAGGGACCCCCCGTAGAAGACGTCCACTGGCCACCCCTTAACCCTGCACCAGTGGCAGTAGAAGGAGAGGGCAGACCATCGAGAGCAAGAAGGCCTCCTGTGAGATTTACAGATTACCAGTGCTATAGAACATCAGAAAAAAGAGAACCAGGAGCACAAAGTATGCAGGTAAATGTGACCACAGGAGCGCCATCAGAAAGAGCAGAAAAAATGGTATACTTACCCTGGACAAACGCCGAAGAAACTAGATGTCGATTGGGCATAAATAAAGCAATAAAGACGAGCGATGACTATAACAAGGAAACTCCAACGAAAAAACAAGAACAGATAACTGCCACAACAAGTCGCCACAAAAGTAACGAGAAACAAGGGTGGATAACTTCCATCGAGAAAACCATAGAGGCAACCGCAAAACCAGCGAACTACCGAGGGAGGAGCCTAGACTCCCTACGTCACACCACGTGGCCGGGAGAACAAAAGAAACCGCCAACCAGAGTAATTACAAAACAAATAAACACAACAACGAGCTGCACAGTCAGCAAACAACTCGACAAGGAAACAACGATGGCAGAGAAAAGAGAATTGTCTATTGAAGAGGATCCTGAGTTCGTGTCAGCAATCCTGGCAGAGCCATCAAAAAAAGAAATACCGAATACCGATGAAGGAAATGGCGGCCTCACCGACAAGAGTAAGTAACATTGCTGCAGAGGAAGGTTCGGCCAGATGCAGGATTAGACACCACCAAGTCAGTGCACCTCCACCACCAACACACGTTTACCGACCAAAGGAAACGTGGGTGACTGAGGAGACAACAAGACGTATGCAGCATGCATTAAAACCCACCAGTAACGACGATGTATGGCAGTGCGACATCTGCAAAACAGAAAGGAGTAAAAAGAGAACTACATATCATATCAAGCAACACTTTGTGTATTTTTTTTGTACCTGCGGACACAAGAGTGCCTCGCGAGACACTATCTTGAAGCATATACGGCAGCAAAACGGGGCGGAAGAGCATGGGGGAGCGGAAAGACCACTCTACGAAGTAGATCGAGCCTCGTACAGCGACTTCTGCATGGCTATAGGTTGGCCAAACCCACCACTCTTCGGGACCCCCTCACCCATAAAGGATCGATCAAGCAGCCCCAGCAACCAGAGAACCATTAAGAAACGACTGGGAGAACGAGTGGAAACGTCACAGAAAGTGATAAAGGTAGAACTAGATGTCGAAAGAGAAGAAAGAATAATCAAGCAAAGGATGAGCAGAGAGGTGAAAGAAAGCAGTACGCCGTACCGACCAAGGACAAGCAGTAGGGAGAGGAGAATGGAACGCCAGATGGAAGCTGAGCGTAGAGAAGAAAAATATAGAAGAATAAAAAGAAATGAAGAGGAATATTATCGGCTAACAAAGGAGGCATTGAACTGTCTACAAAAAGCAGACGAGTTAAAGATGGCGATCCAGCGTGACCGGGACAACTACTAGGACATTTCCCCATTTTATTATTATTGGCTCACGAGCGCCAATGGGGCGGAGTGTGTTGGGGAAATGTGGCCAGCACACTCCAAGTCGACCTAGAACAATACACTACCGAACTACATATGTCTATTCTCAACCTAATCCCGAACTCTATGCACATTATTTCACTTCTATTTACTCAGCTATTAAGACGCATACATATTCACTTTATTTTTACCTTGTACAATTATTATCTTACCTTGTATTTGCCAACCATGTGCTGCTGTGCAATCACGCCTATCTAAAGACAGCCTCTTAATTAACCTTTTAACCTTTTATACCGCCTCCTTTTGTCTATGGGCCAATTAGGCCACAAGGCGGAACTACCTATTGTTTTGTTTTGATTGCTGCCTGTAGCAGGCCCGCCTTTCATGTATTTAAACTTGTGTAAGTGTGACAATAAAGCAGAGTTAACCTGGCACTCTCACTTCTTCATGATTCTCTCTACACAAGACATAAAGAACAAGCTATTAGATGCATACACAAGAATAAAGCACAAGCAAGCAAGCAAAGCACAAGCACTTAGTAAATAATTAATTGGCAGCAACTTGGACAAGTCGATCGATAGCAAGAACAATAGACAGTAGAAAGTGGTCAGTCTACAAGACTTACACTGCACACCACCTTCGGGAGTGTGATACTGGAACGATTGTTCAACCTGTCGATTCGACCCAGTGTAGCTATTCTGCCCGAGTAAGAACTCAGTGGAAAGTAAGGTAGTTAAGATAACTCCTCACTGTGGACAGTCTGCGGACTTACAACACTGCAATCTTATTCAAACAGATTAGTCTGCCGACCTCGGGGCTAGCCAAAGAGCACTTGCATTACTGCTATTACACACACACTGGAAGTGGGCCGCTGTACAGGTGACAGCTACCACTACCCCCCAAATTCCTGTACAATATTTCAATGGTTATATGCTGCGCAGCTCTATTCCCAGAAAATTACCGTAGTTATCAGAGGACAACTCCCAGCTCATGTGCTACTACAGGAAGAACAACACAGGTGACGAACAGTGCTCTTTGTTGAGAGCTATCAAAAATCTATGACATATGTATTGTACTCTTTCTTCCACTAGGTAGTACCTTATATAATCAGGCTATTGTTACACCTCTTTATGTTGTTGCCCTGCATTAGCTACCCTTCTTCCATATATTGTACAAATGCTACATACGTGCAAAGGATGTTATCAGGGGTGGGAGCAAATGACTTTAAAGTCGAGTCAAGTCATGAACTTTGTGAGTCAAGTCAAGTCGCAGCCATTCTGAGGTTCAGCTGAGTCAAGTCAAGTTAAGTCACAAACATTGTTGAGTCAAGTCGAGTTGTGTAATGAAAAATTTTAAGTCAAGTCAAGTCTGACTCAAATGACTTACAAGTCAAATATCAAGTCACTTGAATATCTCAGAGTCTATTGGTCGTAGAGCATTATCAAAGACATCATCGTGATCGGCTCTCCGAGCCGATTTCAGAGGGGGGTAATTTAGATATCCAATAGATGACCAATACAAAACTTTCACAGAAATCAGAAGATTTTTATTGAAGGATTTCCATAACAGCAACAGATGACAAAAATATTGGCAATGATAAATCAGTGGTTCAGAACAATAGTCTGGCAGTATAGCATTTTGTACTTATGGAAAGCCAGAACCAGTAGAATGTTGCAGCCAATAAAATATTCTGTTTACAGTTCAAGCAGTAGACACTTCACAGTGAGTTAAATGGTTTAACCCTAAGTGATTTCTGCACTTAGGTTTAACCCTATTCCTTGCATGGCAGTTGTTTTTCCTCCTTCCGTAGTTGAAAAAAAGGTCACTATTTTATTTTAGTAACTTAATTTTGTAAAATTACTTGTTCTTTATTCATTTTCTGTTAAAAAATTCTCCGCGGTAAAGTTGTGCAATAAATTTTGAAACACATGTTTAATAAATTCAAAAAACATTAGGAATTTTACAAGTTGCAATCAACTTTTTTCCCAGCAGGGAATTTGACCTACATGCAGTTGACGAGAAGGCGCATTAGAAACAACAACCCCATTGAAAAAAATTCTTCCCCATTTCACAAACTTTCGTAATCAGAGTGCACTAATTATTTTTAATACATTTCTAACTGACAAAACAAACAGGATTCTGCATATGCACCTTCTTCTTGTCTTTTTATATTGTTAAACAGTAGAAAATCATCAACTATTTATTTCAAAACATTTGAACGGAAGCCCTAATGTAAAGGCAATTATTTTCTGATCACCATACTCCAGCAAGCATACAGTTGGCTAACTATTAGCTAGGTTGTGCACTAAATAACACCTCTGGTTCCGATAACCAGACAGGAAATACAAACAGCAATGACACCCGGGTATTCTGTTATCTTAGGAAATTGTGGTAGGAGAAGACAACTCTGCGAGATTGACTCCAAATGACTTGATGATGACTTGAATAAAGTCATCTGTATTATGAAGTCAAGTCATGAAACTTTTCAAGACGAGTCAGATGAGACATCAAGTCAGGGTCAAGTCAAGTCACTGCTCAACTAAGTCAAGTCAAGTTATGATCTTTGACTTGACTCTAGATGACTTGACTTAGTCCGACTTATTCCCACCTCTGGATGTTATATAATATTTTATATAAAACTGGCTGCTGCTGCTGCCTCACACACAAATCAGAGTAGTTAGAAGAGCACAGACAGAAGTAACGAAGAATACAAGCTGTACTACTTTCACACACTTTCTTTTTCTTTTATTGCTTACATGAAGACAGCAATATTTACTGCAACTGTAAAGGATTTCTTTCTGCGTGGTTTGCAACAGAGCCTTTACCGACACCTGTGAGAGGGTAGCTGGTGTACCATACAGAGCTAGGTGCACTAGAACAATCAGTGGTAGCGTGGCTGCTCAGTGACAAGGCAACGTTAAACAAGACTATTAACCCGGTAGTAGTAACTCCGATGTATACGATAATGGTCAGTCTATATCTATATTGATCCGGAGACTACCTGTTCTCTTTCGACTTAGATCTGTTTAACTACGCACATATCTGGTTTCTCTTTATATTCGCAAATTAATTGCAAGCACGTGTATAGTTCACAATAACGTGTTAGGCAGCTTCTTCGTGACAATGTCCAAGAGTGTATAGTAATCTCTAAGAACGTGTTATCGACAATGTGATACTGTAGACAAGGCAATGACAGTATGAGAAGAGTTGTAGATTTATCAACAATAATGTATTGGACGAAAAGATACAAAACCTTACAAACTAGAGAAGTTTTGAAGTGTACAATAGCTGACAATAATTAGATCCCACTAATAATCCAGTCCAGACTATATAAGAATACATGACATTAACCCTAACCTACCCTGGTTCATCTACTACACAACTACTACTAACTTTAACTTACTGGGCGATCTGCTTGCAGTTGAAATTCACATGATATAATTGGCTAAATAAAATGCAATATTATTGGTTGCTACAAAACAAGCGCATTACTAACTATACATAATAGCGCCAAAACATGAACATATATATTAAAATGCAACAGACAAGCGTGCGATTCTCCGCCAGGTTAAACGATAATAATTAATTACACAATCAAGATGGCTACCGGAACTGTTAGCTTGGCTTCTCTAGCTTGATCCTTACAGCTGTACTTTCTTCGGCTGGTAAGAACGAAGGCTCCTCTGGTTGCTAAGCTCCCAAGGTCAGTTCATCTGCTTCTTATAGGTAAGACAACTCTGGCTCGTTTGTCCACTCACGTTTACTCGCACAATTCTATTACACAACAATAAAGGTTTTGCAATAGATTACAAGCCTGCAAAAGTACGCAGTCCAGCACTAATGCTACATTTACATCTACCGATTACGTACTGATTTGCCCTTACCGATTGGAGATGACGTCCAAGAGTTTCCACTATTTTTTTCTCTACTTGCCATTCTCACGCAATACTGGTGAAACTTGCTACATTTTTGCCATAGTTAACCATAAAGTGCTTTCAAACAACAAAGAAGGGACGATCAAAAACGACTTTTCGTCTATAAATAATTGCACTTGAGAAACAGTTTTATTGGAAACATTGAAACCGCAAACAGTGATATGCTTGGTCAAATCCCGAATTGTCTATCGATTTTTTTGACCACGAGCAAAACCTACCGGTAGCCTCACATAAAATGCTACCGGTTATTTGGTTACGTCACACCGGAAACACATGCAAAGAAATCCTCAATCGGTAAGTCTAATCGGTAGATGTACATGGGGTATTAGCTAGCATGCAGTCCAGCTATGCCGGCCTGCACTACTAACAAGTAGAACCTGCCCAGGTATTTTTCATTATTTTGAGCCAAAAATATTTCTAGAAATGTTTTAGGTTAATGAAAAGGCATTGAAGAATTTTTCAGGATATCACGGGCCTTCGGGAAAAAAGTTTTGAGAGACGACGCACCCTTATTCTTGTGGAATTGATTGAAAACAAAGTAAGCTGCAAAAATTGAATCATTGGGCACAACATCTCTTTGATTTTTTTGGCAAACCCTTAAGATATATGCAGGAAATGTAGTAAAATAAGGAGCCGTTGGCAGAGCCATAACGAGTTTGGGAAAATCCCAAGGAGCGCCGTATAGCTGGAGATTTCCGGTTTTTAAATCCAGTAAGCAATCCCAAAGAAAACATACATGATCAAAGATAATACATACTAATAAATGTTATTAGCGAAGAGGGTAGTATGTACATTACATTATCTATATAATCATAGTACGTTTATGCTTGTTGAGATGGTCCATAAATACTCCTCTATTGGATGGTCTGCTAGATTTAAAAACCGGAAGTTCCCAGTCGTATGTGCCAGGGCCTGTGCTTAGACCTGGGTCACTACTTCAACCTATATTAGGGTTATTATAGGTTTATGAACCTGTGATACATGAACAAAAAGTATAATTTTTTTCTGGACACACGAGGTCATAGATAAAATAAAATTTCATATCTTCCATCCACAGGCTTGCTGCAGAAGATTTGTGAGTTTTAGGCCACTTTTAGGAATGTTATATTGTATTTTGTGTTAAAATTGGCTCAAAACCCAGCAATTCTTTGCAGTAGGCTTGCGATTTCATCCATGCACAGGACAGGACATGCTGTAAAGGATTTGCATAGTGCCTTTACCAAACAACTACTGGAGAGAAAGCCAGAAATAATGTTTTGCGAACAATAATCTCTGCTTATTGTCGCTAGTAAAATAACACAGAATCCAAACTGTACCGAGCTGGATCCTACCAGGGGAAACACTACCAAAGGTGGTGTCCACTTCCCTATCAACTACAGTTAGCTACCGGGTAGCACTGAGCTGTACCGAATTCGGTAGAGCACAAGAACAGTTAGCGAGGCAACCTACCAAACTAATAAGAAGCAAAGTTGTAGAGATATACTTGTATTTGCCTATATAAGACTGGGTCACACAATACACTCAACTGCTAAGTCAACTTCACAGTGAGAGCGCACAACCAGCCCTCCCCACACAATCACACTGCATCTATATTTGTAAAATTGGGGGCGCTGAAATATGCAAATGTGTAGTTGAGAAATACAAGCAGTTCATTGGATAAAAATTAATCGGCTGTAACAGTAATTTAACAACAGAATTTGCATGGCAAGCAGTAGCATTAGTAATCAGTAGTTGGTTGCAAATATTCAAATAGTCCAATCATCATAAAGCAATTATTGGTGTTAGAAGGAGAAATTCCCTGTCCATCTTCTTCACTGTAGACCGCTTGCTACGGGGTACGGACCATTCAAAACTGACGTTTCGAAAATGGACACTTCGAAACTCTTTGGGGATGGGGGTTTGGGATTTGGGGTTGGGGGGTTCAGGTTTAAGAGTTTCGAACAGTTCATTTTCGAAACGTCAGTTTCGAATCATGGCGGAATCGCTTGCTACAGCCAGTAGAGCTATCTACAAGCTGGCCCAAGCTTGCTAGGCATCCAAATGACTCACTCTGTAGTCAACAACAATTTGTAATAAAATAAACTACCTAGCAGCACAAAGTGTCACTTACATGCTACTGTACCATAAAGACGACTCTATGTAAAATCTATTACAAAGGCCGCACCAACTAACAGCACTCCCATGCTTTTAATTAACCAATCAGAGGGTGGCCGCTATGAAATCAAATAAGCGGGTAAAGCAGGGAATAAGGAAAAGGGGCCCAATCAGGAGACTAACAACTACAAACGAACTGTGTAGCCCAGGAGAAGGCTCGTGAAGACCATACCCCCAACTCAACTAGCACACACAAAACCGTGTTTATGATGTCAGGGAGAGGTACAAATGAAACTGCATGACTCATGAGAGGGGTTGCACACAAAACCGCATGACTATTGAGAGAGGTTTCTCACAAAACCACGTGACTAATGAGGGGAGGGGTACGGGTGCCCAAGACCATGATACTCACGAATGGGGGAGGGGGTTCATGTAAAACCACGTAGCTCACAAAGTGGTAGGGGTGCACAAGACCATATGATTCACGAGGGATGCACATAAACCACATGGCTGACAAAAGCTGCGCGTAAATTATGTGACTGATGAGAACGTATGCACTACTAGTGCAACCAACCAGGGGATTGCACACGTGACTGACAAGAGGGAGAGGGAAGGGGTGCACATAAAACCATGTGACTGACAAAGGAGGGGAGGCAAAGGGTGCACATAAAACCATGTGACTAACGTAACTTGCACAAAAAAGCAATGTGACTGACGGAAGGGTACACACAGGCAGTGTGACCGACTAGAGGGTGCACACAAACTGTGTGACTGACAAGGAAAAGAGGTGAAAACTGCTTGTACTGTCATTGGAGGAGGTAGGAGGACAGTGGAAAGGGTGGCAGAGGAAGATACACTGCCACGCTTGGAGGCCAGAGGGGAAGTCTACTCCTCTTCTCCTACTAGCTGTGATCTTGTTCAGAGTCTGGATCCTTTCCCTAATGACTGCATACAGAAGTACAGAAGTGCCCAAAGAGGATGGGGGAACAACTACTAAACTCTGACTCGGTACTGATCGAATCTGACTGGGTGGACCCTGGCCGGGAGAGGTAGCAGCATGGGGCCTCTGCCTACTTTGATGGTCCAATAGAGTGTTCGTAGGTGGAGGGACGACTTTGTTGGAGGGAGAGGCCGAAGAAAGAAGGGGCGGAAACTTTGTAGGGGACTACTGAGGGGGATTAGCTATATCATGGTGACCACTGCTCCGAGTACTTTTTGGCACTATCCTTACATCCATTTTGAAACTATCCTTGCATGACATAGCGGCTGTCATAATGCCGGGGAAGGCCAACAGTTTGATGTGGTCATTTCGTGACAGGTTTAGGCAGCTGGTTCTCAGTCTGTGGGAGCTGTGGTTGTGCTATAGCAAGAAGATGTGATAACATCCGACCATCTCTGCCTCTATCAACTAAATCACTGAGATAACCTGCTTGAGATCCGCAGGTAGTGACAGGTGGCGGCTAGGGCCTCTGTATTACAGGTCGCTGCATAATAGGTGCACACTCTCGGGAAAGGGAGGTGGAAGGTCAGTAAAGAGGATGGGCTGGACTGGAACTCTGTCTAGTAGAATCGTCCAGTATGCAGTCTTTGGTCATTTCATCCACACTCTGCTCAATAAGTACGCTAACAAATAGTGGAGCTTCCTCATGTGCGGGTGGGATGGCATCACTGCTTGGCTGTTGGGTGACAGTCTCACACCTATGTTCCTTAGTCGTCCATCCCAAAGATGCTGATCATTTTTTATTATATAGCTCAGCTACAGGCACCACAGTTGAAATATCAGGTAATAAAAGTTCACTGCTTGATTACATGTTCAAAATGTTTCTGGATGTTCATGGTATACCTCTATACATATTCTATACATACTACTGTGGTTGTACATAACTTGAAAAAAACCATTTGCTTTGGGTTGGAAATTGAAAAACCTTAAATAATATTTAGATCATACCAAGCAAACTCAACTGAAATACTCCAGCCAAGAATAGACTGATTCAATCAGACTGACAACCACTGGGGCATTCATGTACTCATGACGGAGGCTATCACCCAATTCTATCCTCGAAATCTTCACCCAAAAAATCTTAATCCTCACGCTTACGCATGCCAGTCCCCAAGTCCTCAATCTACCCCTTTCAACCATTATCAACATCCTCGGTATTCAGATTATATTTTGTGATTCCTTAGTTATCACCTCCAAGCAATGTAAATGCTCATTTCCTCTATCCTCTATAAAGTCAATGATCAGTCTTCCCCATGAGATATGATTTAGAACTTGCTGTCTAATCCGTTTTTGTATGGTAAAGGTAACACACAAAGGTACCAGTGTCTATGTGAACGGTCCACAGATGGAGAAAACACCGCAAGGTACAGCAGCAGACACCACAAAATTGGACACCAGCGATACCAATGACGTAGCATCAGTCTCATTTAAACCTGCTCTGAAGTATAGTTTCATAAAGAACAGCGATGTTATGATACTAGGTATGATCAACTAGATTAGATTGTATACATTGTAGACTAATTGTTAATGCTCATTGGCAAAATCTATATGACAAAACTTAGTAAACACACTTTTAAAAGTCTCTAGCTCGAAGTTGTAATGTATAATATGATGACTATTGTTTTATATATATTTTTCTGATATTTTATAGTTTTCAGTCCCCAGAGCGGGAATTCAAAGAAAGCAGAAATAGTCACGAGGTAACAAAGAAAAAGCGTTCGTTCGACAAGCTAAAACATTTTCCATTCATCGCCATAAGGAGGATGGCGTCTACTGCGTCCCTTGTCGACTGTTTTCAACACAAGGAGACGATAGAGGGCGCAAACCAGAACAGCTTTAACCAGCCTTTCAATAATTGGGAGAAGTTTTATGACAGAATTAAAATACATACGTCTGGTAGTAACAGAAGTCATTTTCAGTGTGTGGTGAGTTATCAAAATAAAAAATCTTTCTTGAAACATTTCATTGAGTGAATGTAGACATAGCAGCAATATCACAAGTAAGTTCTCTCAATGACCATATCTTACACTTCACTAATGTAATACAAATTTGTTGTGTCACTGGCACCCATTAGCAGATTGTAAAATAGTGTGATAATATATGTTCTTCACAGGTTCCAGTACTATAGTATGTTGCTTGAACTATTTCGATGATACATTTTCAAACACGCATGGAGTCACTCGAGGCTGTGTTCAGTGGGAAGAAAAATTTGGTGCAAGAAAAGCTATCAAAACAACAGCAGGAGACAGCTGAACACAACCAGCAGGTGTTAGAATGGATTATTGAGGTCATGGGATCTTGCATATCGAAGGGATGCGCTCTTCGAGGTCATCCTGACGATGGTACTCCTTTTATAGATGAAGATGACTATGTTAACTTGGGTAACTTCAAAGAAGACATACGGAGCAGGGCTAGGTTTGAACCGATATTACAGCAGCACTTGAAAAGCTGTCAGACCAGGCCATACGCAGGGTACCTAAGCAAGCATGCTCAAGCGGACTTTGTCAGTGTGTTTTTGAAAGAGTTGCAAAGTAGCATAGTGGCTGAGTCACGACATCAAACAGGAAAATTCTTTTATGCCATCTTAGCGGATGAAGTGACAGATTGCTCCAACACAGAGCAGCTGGTCATTGTCATCCACACGGTGCAGCAAGGGCGGATTATTCGTGAGAAACTTCTGGAATACATGAATCTAGAAAATCTTAGAGGGGAGTCAGTGGCAGCGGCAATCATCACTTCCCTAGATCGCTTGGGATATGACATTAACGACTGCCGTGCTCAGACATGACGGTGCGTTTAATATGAGCGACCATCTCAATGGTGCTCAGGCGCGTATAAAAGTGATTCAACCAAAGGCAGTCTTTACCCACTGCTATAGCCATCGTCTAAACCTCTTTCTAAATGCGACCTCCATTGTACAAGAATTCAGAGTTTTGATGAAAAATATCAAAAAGTTTGGGATAATCTTTAAGTACTCGCCCAAGCGTACAAGTATTCTCAAAAGAATACTGGAAAAAGCTGAGCCACCTATATCTCTGACAAAGGTAATGCTGCTAGTTCTCAATCGAAATGGAGTAGTTTTGTTCAATCTGTGTTAATTTTTACAACTCAGAACCATTGATAATAATAATGAAGCTAGGGTTTAAGTCAATCAGCCTTAAACATTTAAATTTTAGTTGTCTATTTCTCCTGTGAAAACAACAATTTTCATAATTGATTTGTGTGTCATATAATTTTATTTATTGTGTGCTACAAAACTAAACCAGGAATTGATTTGTCGACAACATTTGCAGGATTTAAAATTTGTAGCTTAATTTTTTCTTCATCACCACAGCTGAAGCTGCTATCCACAACTTGCTGGGTCGAAAGGCATACAAATCTAACAGAGCTAATGACCATGTACAAGTATGTACCCACCCATTGCTTAGAGGAGTTATCAGGCATGACACATGCCACAAAGACTGTCTCCGAGGCCAGTGACCTCCTCTCTTACCTGAGGCCAGTGGCCTCCTCTCTTACCTGAGGCGGCCAAAGTTTCTCGTGGCTTCTGTTATATCTGAACACATGCTAGGTTATACCAAACAGCTAAGCAATAAATTTTGCAAGGTAAGCCAATTTATTCTCAGGTATGCTGGGTTACTTTTGTCACTTTGCCGGTTAACTATTATCAGTTATCTTACAATAGTCCAGTCCATAGTATCGGATATGACAAGATGTTGCTCACACATTACCTTCGGCATTGCCTTGGGGAAGTGCCTAGTGCTGCATTTTAATCACGTATAGGATGTCCATAGTGCCTACAGAGACGTGGGAGAGATAATAGAAGCTATTGCTGCGGCTAGACAGAGTGAAGTTCACGCACACCTATTCCAGAAGGTTGCGACCCTATACCAACACCTAGAAGAGCGGGTCAGCAGACTCCAAGGTCCAACCACCCAAGTGGCGCTGCAGAGGAGTATTACAAGCGAGCCTATTTTCTGCCCTATGTAGACCATCTCCTGATAGACTTGCAAAAAAGATTTGCACAGTCTCCAGAGCTTTCCAAAGGTTAGAAAGCTTCACATGTTGTTGGTCATTCAATCGGAATATAGCTTAATCAGCCACTGTTTAATTAACACAAGATTACATTATAGCATCTTGTTGCTACAGTGCATCTAGTGATAACCAGCAGCCGTAGCAAGCATAGAACAACTTTTTCAGTATGTCTAATCTACAGTAACAACATGCTTGTTTGTTTATTAAGGCTTCTATCTGGTGCCCAGCATAATGTCAGCGACTGACCTGAGACAATATCAGGAGAAAGTGATGGAGGATATGCTCTGCATACAGATGATCTACCCTCTCCTGAGACAATTGAGCAGGAGCTATTTTCATGGTATGCTAAGCACAAACAGGCGGAGACAGACCTACCACTTGATCTATTGAAATCCTACAAGGCGGCAGAGGCTAGTGTGAATTACCCTAATGTGACAAATCTCCTCAAGACATTCCTTACCGTCCCTGCCACCAGTGCTTCTACTAAAAGAGCAAACTCAACTCTAAAGTTTGTTGAGACACGACTCAGGTCTTCATTAAGCCAGGCTTCTTTGAATGCATTTTTGCTAGGGACATTCTTGAGAGCCTTGATGGTAATACTAACACTGCAGTGAAATCTTTCACAGCAATAAAAAAGGAGGAGGCTACTCCTCCTCAATCCACTAGCAGAGTAACAACACCTATTTACACGAGCATCTCTTTTAGTTGTATACTGGATTGTACTGCTTTCTAATTCATGCTCATGTGCTTTTTTAGATATTTAGAAAAAGGTACATCCTATTAAAAGTCTCCCAATCCATGACTTATATGTACATCTATGATTTATCAGGTGTGTAGGTTTGACACACATATATTAAAATTTGACGCTGATAAATGTGTTAAATTTGCTAGCAGCTGAGGCTCCGCCCAGACCCCGTTGGGTTGGGGAGCTTACAGCGTTCTCCACCTGGTTTGCTCCAGCGCGACCCTGGAGCAAAGTGAAGGCGCTGCACGCTTCCAATTGTAAAACATAGGTGGAGACCCCTGTTAAATATTTTAAAAATCCGCCCCTGTAAATTGTAATGTGGCTCATAGCCATAGACGTGTCTAGGAAAATAGCTTTGAAAAGCTCTCCGCGCTTGTTGGCTGCATTTATCTGAAAGTGCTGAAAATACCGTAGTGGGAGTGACCTCCCATTAGCACTTTGATATACATGGAATAAAGGTGATAATGAGACAAGTAATATTCATGCCGGTCATGTTAGGAGATGTTTTAGTCCAGTTGCCTTCACTGGTTACAGCTGGGTTTGAGGGTTTAAAAAAAGATTTGTAGCTCAAATAAACCAATTGTTGAGGTAAGTGAATGGTAAGGATGAGGAAAGGTAAAAAAGTTGTTGTAGAGTACAAAATAAAACCATGTGTACAAGGATAGTGCAAACATCCTGCAGTTGATGTCAAAGTCTGTTTTGGTTTGGTAAAGGAGCTAAAGCTAGGTTTTTGTAATGGAGCCAAAGCTAGGTTTAGTAAAGGAGCTAAAGCTAGGTTTAGTAAAGGAACCAAAGCTAGGTTTGCTGGAGATCTTAGGTAAAAGTTCAACTTTAAAAAGGTTTTATGAAGTGAAAACAATTGTACTAAAATCGAAAAACAATCCCTGCCAGATCAGGAGACATCAGACATGCCAGGTATGATAATATTCTTACTTTAATCATGAAATTTCATCTGACTGTTCTGCGATTGACGATTGACCCTTTTGCCTGCTCAGGAGTTGTCATACCTTGAACCATCAAAAGCCTGCGGCTTTTGATAGTTCAAGGTATGACAACTCCTGAGCAGGCAAAAGGGTCAATCGTTGATATAATCAAATATATAGAAACAAGAGAGATGGAAAATTTGGTAGTTATCCTTTTTTGGTAGTGTAGACAACTCAGCATTTCATGTTCTATGACACGTAGCTTGGGTGGCTTTCCAGGCACCGCCCACTGCTGTAAACCCTGCCCCTTGAGAGCCACAGCAACTATTTGGCATGGCAATAATAAGTAAAGTAAAAATACTATTTGTTGCGTGTAGCAACTGATAAAAGCATAAATTATCATAAAACAAACCAAGAAAAGACTCAGCTCACTAAATCTGTTTTGTAGTTTATTCATTTTTCAAAGACTTGATTGCAAAACCAAATGCTATAATGGAAATGAATGGTATTGAATACAATTCAATTGTGTATTGCCAACCTCTAGTCCATGTTAGTGGACAATTTATCGGAAATTTCGCCAACAGATCTAACTCTGTCTAAAGTTATCCCCGTTTTAGTATTAGGCAATCAGCCCAATTTCAGCAGTATGTGTAGCATAACATGGAGTTGTGTTCTCCATGTGAATATATTGAGTATTGTATAAAGTATCACATGCGAGAGGCATTTACTAAATACAACAGTTGCTTATAATGCCAGCTTATGATTGGGTGGCAATAGAGTTTTGTATAACCAAACCAAATTAAAATTAATTTTTTAGATTTCCAATAACTGAAATTTTTAAACGTTTGACAAAAAATCAATTATTATTTTCAAATTATAGAGCAATAATAGAGAAAATAAACTCATTAGCTGATTTCTCCATAGTGGTACAGTTCAGGAATGTATAAAACTCATGCAGTGCAGCTCTTTTACAACAACTAGCCGCAGTGCACAACAATGCCAAAAAATGTGGCCACATTTTGTGTGATGCAGTTGGTGTGTTGTAACACTTTTCTGTGAAAAGCATTCTGTCAATCAAATGATTGTTTGTGCGTGACCAATAAACTACCTCCAAACATCCACTTAACTTTTAATAGACATACTCAACTTTTTCTTTTTCCATGATGCCCAAGTTGGACAAATGACAATAATTTTTGTCATCTGTTTTTGATGAATATTAATCGCCCCTAAAAAAATATCTATTTAATTCAGTTTATATTATTGTAGCTTGGATGCAAGTAGTCTGGTTAGTTAGAGGGATTATAGTGGACATTATTCATTAGCTTCTGCTCCTTCCTATCCTGCCTGTAAAGTGTATTTATACTGGCTAATCTCACTCTATGGTCAACATTCCTGCTTCCATTCGCCAAAGAACAATATATTGTGATAGATTTCAGTGTTTTCACTTCCACAGCACCAGCAGTCCTCTCTCTCCCTACACTCCATAGTGTAGAGAGAGGGAGGTCTGTAAGACTGGATCCACAAATAGTGCAAGGGCATAGCCTCAAATTAGTTATCCCTTTTATAGATTACAGGCAGCATTCTGATTGGTTAAAGTTAAGACATTCCGCTTGATAGTAAAGAATTTGATTCAACGTTCAATGTGAGACTTTCCTGCTAATCTATGTTTGACAAATAGTGGATTTCACATGTTTCATTTGTTCCGTTTGTAGGCTGAATAGAGCCAGTATAAAAATGCCAGTTTTTTGGCATATCCTGTCAGTCAAAATAAATTGACACGTGGACCACAAGAACTTTTATGCATTATACCAATGAGTAGCAGTTAGTAAACGCATGAAACTATCAGATGCTTACTAGCTGCTATAATTTCAGTAAAAACTCACTGACTGAAATACAACCAATTTTTTTTTAATATAAAAGTTGAAATTGTTGTCGTTTACCTTCATTCATAGAGCAAGCGATAAATATGCAGTCATTAAGCAACAACTATTTGTATTACAGCCAAAGATTATCAATAAAATACACAAAAATAAGCCATAGTAGAATGAACAGGGGTAGACAATACTTGAAGTCAGTTTTTAACCACGAACTGTCACTTGTATTACTAGATCTCACTCTAAGTCGCTATAAAATATAACTTAAACCCTCCGTCTCTGTAGGAACTACTTGCTGTGTCAAAGCTAACTCTGATTGGTGGTTGCAGATTCCTCAACTCTCTTTCTGGGTCAAAGTTGCTCTCGCTGCCGCAGTACCTACCCAACAGAAAGCATAATTGCTGCTGCAGTACTGATACAGAGCGTGTAATAAGAGACGGACTCCTGGATCACATGACTTTTTGGTAATGGTTTAAAAAACTTGACAATCGTTTTACTTTGCAAGAACAATTTTTTGTATTTAAAAATAGTCGAATTCCATATGAAAAACACATTTCATACAAGAATTTATTTCTGCTGAATACTGCGGCAATTTTAGAAAAAAATTAGGAGATTGGGTTTTGGTTTTGATATCATTATTCGACTTGGTTCTCTTGGTTTCGATGTCTTATAATGTGGGCGGAGCAACAAATATTGTGATTTCAGATGGTAAACCTAAGATGAAAAAATAATTATTTTTGACTTAATGGCGATAGTGACGGTAAGAGAACATACGCCAGGAGTCACTAGAGTTTTAAGGTAATTGATTCTATTGGCTGAAAATAAAAATAGCCTGAAGATCGTTTGTATATCTCAAGTCAGCCGCCCCAAACAAACACTATCAAATAAGATGCAAGGGTTATTATCTCCGAGCCCATCGGTGACATATATTTTTTAAAATAACAGAGAGGGTAGTTTGCAATAACTACCGTCTTTGGCTGTTACGTTACAATTTGACAAACATTGAGAACTTTCAAAGTCTACAATCATGGTATCTAGGGATATATGTGTTTCCGTTTTTTAGAAACACAGAAAATATTGTCACTTTTCATTAGTTCGACTTGCTGATTTAAACCCTTTGAAAAAGTTATTTTTTTAATTTCCAGTATTGAAGTAATATGTTTGCTTTCTTCTGAATGCATTTTATAACAAATTAAATAACAAATCTGAAGCATACACTTATATATAATTCCATAAACTTTTTCTGTTAATTTAATCGATTGAGAAAGACTGTCGCTATCCCCATTGGGATTTAACTTTTTGAGAAGCTGTTTAGGATAACTTGTACCGAATGAGAGATGGACGACATATAGTTGTGTTCGTCAGATGATGCAAGTGCTGTTTCTTGATTACTAAATAGCTCATCGCGGTAGTAAATGCCGACCAATCAAATAACAGCATTGTTCTACATGCATTGTTGAATATAATAACTACATTCATGCAAACAAAGTAAATATTTTGATTTGATTTATTCAATGAACTGTAAGTTCTATTATCAAAGAAACAGAAATGCATACTTACGGCCCAAATAGTTGGCCAGTAGCCACTTCCTGTATTGTGACGGAGTCAATGCAGGGGGATTCAATGATTCCAACAGCAAAGTACTCGGCTGTTATTTTGTATCTTTTGGACTGTAATAGTCAAGTAGTGATTAGTAGCATTCCAGTAGTGTTATAATTTTTTACAAACTAAGGCAGTGTTTGCCCTTCCCCCTAGAGGGAGGAACTGCTGATAAACTTAGGCTACAACTACATGTAACTTTTACTCTTCTTTTAAGCCAATTATTTCTACGAGGCGACCATTTTCAATACAAAACTGGAAGATAAAAAGATTAAAAAACTTATTGTATTCATATGGAACAAAAAATATACCAAACCTAGGCCTTTACATTGTCACTACACGTTACCAAAATGACACCTGTAAAAATTTCTTTGCAGGTAAAAGTTTTGTTGCGACTGCGACCATCAAAGGCCTACTGCAGAAAATTGATGAATTTTGAGCCACTTTTAGGAACCTTATGTTGTTGATGTTTGCAGCAAAACACAACATAACGTTTCCAAAACCCACCAGTTTTCTGCAGTAGATCTGTGGTGATCATGTCTTCAACCCCATTCAACTAGAAAAATGTTTGGATATGGTTTTTCCCTTGAATAATGACTCACACTTTGAGGTGTACAAAGTATGTAGGAACCATGGCAGTCGTTTGGGTATCTCTTGCGAAAGCCTGGAGACAATATGTTTCCTGATGTAGCGCTGACAACATCAGAATGCTGACCGCACTTAACCAAGTATGGCTTTGGTTGGGAAGGAAGCCTTCCCTGAGTGGTTGGTGGATGGGAGTTTGTTTGTCTGTGAGTCCAAGATTGAGTTGTTGTTTGTTGACTGGTCCTAGGTCTATTTGCTGTGGACCTCACCCTATCTGGCTGAGTTGGGATGGGCGAGTGACTCTCAATAGACTGGGGTGTGCGCATTGGGGAACCAATGGATCGGTAGGACAGCTGAAACCCTCTGCTACTAGAAAAATCTGTTGTACGGAAAGTGACAAATAGTAGAGCACCAGACGTCGTGGTTATACCTGGTATCGCTGACTTGCAGGTGAGGGCTAAAATTATGTAATTAGTTTCAATTTACAATAAATTTCCAGGTGAAACCTAACAAACAACTCTATGTCCCTGTAAAGGCTTCTCCACACGCAGCGATTTATGGCTATGATGTTGGCACTATGAGAGAGGTTTTTCTCCCGTAGTCCGTTGCTGCACTACACACACAACAGTTACGCACATGACAGCGGCTCATCAACAGTTTATAGTAAACGCATGGATAGTCACGGCTGGGAAAATCGAATAAGAATAAACTGGATTCGACCAATCTGCATTGACCAACCAGTGTCAGGGAAGGATCACTAATCTTGAGACCGGCCGGCAGAAATCAAACATGCTTGATTCTAAATGATTGCATTAAGCGGAAGAAAACTTATTCGTTGAGGGTGAAATAAGCAGCCATTTTCTGCTTCCTGTGACTAAACCGCTGTGTGTGGAGGCGTTAAGGTGGGTGGCAAATGTTTCAAGTAATCAACAAAAACCAATGTCAAACCTGTTTATGATAACATAGACATCCATATTAGTTATTAGCATGTTCTTTGGCCAAAAGGGCTGCAAAAAGTTTAAACCTTTTGATACAACTCAAGGTAGACTACATAGCAAGCTCAACATAAGTGGCATCGAGTGATTTAACTGAAAGCAGGCTTCTTGCTTGAGTTTAATGACATTAAAACACACATTCCTAGTGCGATACCTGATGCTAGCAATGCTGAGTGTTGGTGCAAACTTGACTACTACCTGTCTAGGAATACCTGGGTTATTTCTATTGCATCACACCGGATTGACTATTTGTTTTTTGGCCAAAAAACTAACAGGCAGTAAGACTATATTTTGCAGCTAACTCTATTTAGTCGGCTCATAAACTCACTTGGAGCTTGACCAGATTGTGGGTCCATCACCATCAGGTAGTTAGTGCACTGCTCCGATCGTTGTATAGAGAAATACTTACCCCATATGAGGGACAGACTACTCCCATATGCTACAATATACGCGCATGCATATCAGTATAAATACATGCTGTAGAATATGGTTATTTTATTTATTATACAGTAATAATGTTTTGGTTAACAGACTCGTTTATACACAACCATAGGGGGAGATAACTTCCATCATACATATTGCCTTATTACCTGAAACATCGATGGCCCAGTGACATAACTTATTGTTCTGGGTTTTATATGGATATCCTTCTGTTTCTATAGTTCCAGTTGGAGAAACCATAAACTTGTAGCCACCAGAGCAAGCTGAGTGTAGGACAGGGTCTGCTGCCCCCTTGCAGCTGTCAGCTGTGTGCAAATGTGACATGTACACAGAGCTTCACTTTTGTTACATATTATACTTGTTTTACTTGCAGATACATAGAGTTGTATATACATAGACTTGCAGATACATAGACTTGTATATACATAGACTTGTGTGTACATAGACTTGTATATACATAGACTTGTATATACATAGACTTGTATACGCATAGACTTGTATATACATAGACTTGGATATACATAGACTTGTAGATACATAGACTTGTATATACATAGACTTGTAGATGCATAGACTTGTATGTAAATAGACTTGTATACGCATAGACCTGTATATACATGGACTTGGATATACATAGACTTGTATATACATAGACTTGTATATACATAGACTTGTATATACATAGACTTGTATATACATAGACTTGTATATACATAGACTTGTATATACATAGACTTGTATATACATAGACTTGTAGATACATAGACTTGTATATACATAGACTTGTAGATACATAGACTTGTATATACATAGACTTGTATACGCATAGACTTGTATATACATAGACTTGTACTTACATAGACTTGTATATACATAGACTTGTATATACATAGACTTGTATACGCATAGACTTGTATATACATAGACTTGGATATACATAGACTTGTAGATACATAGACTTGTATATACATAGACTTGTAGATGCATAGACTTGTATGTAAATAGACTTGTATACGCATAGACCTGTATATACATGGACTTGGATATACATAGACTTGTATATACATAGACTTGTATATACATAGACTTGTATATACATAGACTTGTATATACATAGACTTGTATATACATAGACTTGTATATACATAGACTTGTATATACATAGACTTGTAGATACATAGACTTGTATATACATAGACTTGTAGATACATAGACTTGTATATACATAGACTTGTATACGCATAGACTTGTATATACATAGACTTGTACTTACATAGACTTGTATATACATAGACTTGTATATACATAGACTTGTAGATACATGGACTTGTATATACATAGCCATGTAGATACAGAGACCTACAGGTATGTGTGATTGAGAATGACAGAGATATAGATAAATATAGAGATAGACCGATACCTGCATTGCTAGTAGGTGTTGAATAGTAAGCTAGTTGAAATCCTGTACCAGTGGTGTCAGAGCTAGACAGGAAGTGGACATATGCTTTGTTACCTGACAAAGTGTATTCTTTGTTTGTCTGAAACCAAAAGGAAAGATGGATAACAGTTATATAGTATATTGGTAATCGATTACAACTTGTATAAATCTCAGTCCAATTCCTTGACAAAACTCAATGTTATATAAGTTATAATTCATCACCATTATACTATACAATCGTTATACATATTCCCTTATATGATTGTTGGTCAAACAG
The DNA here is from genome assembly GCA_945261195.1 of Cryptosula pallasiana. NCBI lineage: Eukaryota > Metazoa > Bryozoa > Gymnolaemata > Cheilostomatida > Cryptosulidae > Cryptosula > Cryptosula pallasiana. The sequence continues at coordinate 32,061,376 of OX183130.1, forward strand.
AGTAACATGCACAACCAATGCCTCTGCAATGACATCTATATTCTATGACTAAAATACAGTATTAGACAAACACTACAGCAAAAGGGTAGTTGGGACTTTCTTTTTCTCTTTATTTGCCCTGAGCAATGTATAAACTTGTGTACTTACAGTATAGCCACATATCTTGACTACCAGTGGGGAACTTGTGTCAAGTCCATCATATATAGCCACAAAACCACGGCTACATTCATTTGAAGCCTCTATATCTAGGAACTCGACCCTTATTGTGACTTTCTGTAAAGTATATAGACTGTGAGCGGTATGGCAGTTTTGTGCTGTGCTAAGAACTAAGTCTACAATGTAAACCAAAACTCTATAATACATAAAATTGGTTGAAATTAAATTAATCTTCCAATTTTATTAGTATAAAATTAGTTGCAACAAAAAAATTCCAGTATTATATTGAAGACTTGACTAAATGGAGGGTTCTGTCCACTCAGTTATGCAATTACTTCAAACACTGAAGTTTTTCATCACTTTTTGTTAATGGAGAGATTTCTCTGTTTTCACAAGTGAAGTTACAGGTTTTTGAGTGTAAAAATACCTACAATTATTTATGTAATGTGTTTATCATTGTAAAAGGAAATCATACAGCATAGATACTCGTATTAGCCTGTGGTGCACTGATACTATATCTATGAGATATATACTTACATTAGCCTGTGGTACACCGATGCTATATCTATGAGATAGATACTCACATTAGCCTGTGGTACACTGAAGATATATCTATGAGATATATACCTACATTAGCCTGTGGTACACTGGTGCTATATCTATGAGATATATACTTACATTAGCCTGTGGTACACTGGTGCTATGTCTATGAGATATATACTTACATTAGCCTGTGGTACACTGGTGCTATATCTATGAGATATATACTTACATTAGCCTGTGGTACACTGGTGCTATATCTATGAGATATATACTTACATTAGCCTGTGGTACACTGGTGCTATATCTATGAGATAGATACTTACATTAGCCTGTGGTACACTGGTGCTATATCTATGAGATAGATATTCATATTAGCCTGTGGTACACTGATGCTATATCTATGAGATATATACTTACATTAGCCTGTGGTACACTGGTGCTATATCTATGAGATATATACTTACATTAGCCTGTGGTACACTGGTGCTATATCTATGAGATATATACTTACATTAGCCTGTGGTACACTGGTGCTATATCTATGAGATAGATACTTACATTAGCCTGTGGTACACTGGTGCTATATCTATGAGATAGATACTTACATTAGCCTGTGGTACACTGGTGCTATGCCTATGAGATATATACTTACATTAGCCTGTGGTACACTGATGCTATATCTATGAGATAGATACTCACATTAGCCTGTGGTACACTGAAGATATATCTATGAGATATATACTCACATTAGCCTGCGGTACGCTGATGCTATATCTACCAGAATCTCCTACACCAAAGCCGTCTGGAAAATGTGGTGAATGGATGAAACCAGAGCAAGTGGAGAATCTGTCACTTCCTGCTGAGTATACTTTGTACGCTCTCACTGTACAACTCACTATACAAGGGAACATATAAGGAAGTGTACGTAATGGTTTATGTTTGAAGTTATATAATACAGTACAGGTGTAATACATGTTATATAATACAGTACAGGTGTAATACATGTTATATAATACAGTACGGGTGTAATACATGTTATATAATACAGTACGGGTGTAATACATGTTATATAATACAGTACGGGTGTAATACATGTTATATAATACAGTACGGGTGTAATACATGTTATATAATGCAGTATAGGTGTAATATATGTTATATAATACAGTATAGGTGTAATACATGTTATATAATACAGTACAGGTGTAATACATGTTATATAATACAGTACAGGTGTAATACATGTTATATAATACAGTACAGGTGTAATACATGTTATATAATACAGTACGGGTGTAATACATGTTATATAATACAGTACGGGTGTAATACATGTTATATAATACAGTACAGGTGTAATACATGTTATATAATACATTACAGGTGTAATACATGTTATATAATACATGTTATATAATACATGTTATATAATATTAGTGCAATAAAAGAAGAAGTATGACTCACCCAGCAGTAAGAATAGAATGACTCCATTAAAACTCATTGTAACAATTCTCGTAGACTTACAAAGAGCAACTGATACATCTTCTGTAAAAGGAGAGCTTATATAAGAAACTTTGCAAAGAATGACGTACAAGATGAATATGCGGTTACATAACACACCAGATGTATCATATAATTTAACTAATACTGTTGATAGGGCAATGATATATAATTAAATACAAATATTAAATACTAATATAAAACTGTGTGATTTATAACGTATCAATATGGACTTGCAGTGATTCTCTTTGGATACAATATGACACTATGACAATGAGTGTAACTAACGCTTCTATAATTGTATTATATTTTGTGATAGAATGTCATGTGACCATCATGTGACTTTTACCTCCCCCCCCCCCCCCCCACATGTACAGTTGCACAATGGACATACACTCAGCACTATAAATTTATCAATTTATTCTCGACTTCTTTCCTCAGCATAATTTTGTTACCATAGATGTGTTTATTACCCATAGAGCTATTCCGTATCCATAGATTTATTCATTGCCCATAGATTTATGCAATAACGCTAGAGCTATACAGTATCCGTAGAAATGTGTGGCAAATGAAGAAAAGCAATAAGTGTATGTACCAGGAAGTTTGTTGCAGATGGTGACCACATTCTAGATCTCACAGAAATGTCCAGCACATTCTAGATCTCACAGAAATGTCCAGCACATTCTAGATCTCACAGAAATGTCCAGCACATTCTAGATCTAACAGAAATGTCCAGCACATTCTAGATCCAACAGAAATGTCCAATCACAGATAGCACTAATAGAAAAGTCCAATCACAGATAGCGCTACACAAACTTGAGTGCAAGGAGTTGAAACGAAAAAAGATGAATAAGTTGAAACACATTGTTCATGTTATGAAGTTGTACTAGTTAATCACAGACTGACTGCACAGTGGGTTGTTGACTGAGATGATCGAGTTGATTGACCTAATTAATGGTCCCATCAAGTTCAACTAATTACCAACCGCAAAAATTGACCTGCTAAAATCATGATAATGCAATGGGACACCAATTAAAAAATCTACGTCAAATCATAATCCACTTCAAAATTTGGTTTTGCTCATACACGAAATTGTGATTGATCACGCATTTGTATCACGTAGTTATGTAACGATGTTGGTGAGGTAGCAATTATTGGATAGGGTACTGTACAGTGCAGGCCACTGTACTGTGTACTGTAGGTGGAATACAGCTCAATGATTTGTATGTTTTATTGTAGCTTATTCTAAAACCCCCAGCATTCCCTGTTATGTATAAAAATGCAACAAAAAACCAATTCAAGGATTTCGTGCAGGAGGAAACAATTCTTTACCTCAACCATTGTTTAACTCAACTTATATAACGGAGAAATGTTTTGCTGAAATGAACATGGCGATGTTTATTTTATCAATCAAATATTAGACACAAAATCTTCTCCTTTTTGGTCAACCCCAATCGATGAATCAGTCTAAAGACTTCTCCACACACGGCGATTTACAGCCGCGAATTTGACACTATGGGATAAGTTTTCCCCCCTAGTCCATTGCTGCACTCCACACACAACGATTATGCACATGACGGTGCTCTTCAACAGTTTATAGTGAACGCATCGGCAGTCAGGCTGGGGAAATCAAAGTAGGAAAACGTGGATACGAACAACCTGCATTGGCCAATTAGCATCAGGGAGTGATCACTAATCATGAGACCGGCCAGTAAAAATCAAACTTGCTTGATTCTAGACGATCACGTCAAACACAGGAAAACTGATTCGTTGAGGGTGAAATAAACAGCGTTTTTCGTTTTCCGTGAGAAAATTGCGGTGTATGTGGAGAGGCCTAAACTGAAACTGACGCCTGATGTATTAAGCTCTCTGTTTCTACTACAAACAAAATGACTTGGTGCCACATAGCAAGGTACATCCAGTGGGTTGTGCCTGCTTCATCTGGATATTACAATAGACTGTCGTGCAGTGATCTGCTGAGAGTCAACAAGCTTTGAGATTACATTAAAAGAGTGGTACTGGAGTTAGTTCTAATAGTTAGATGTTGAGGGAGTCCCGTGTTGGAACAAAAGACAACTGGTCTGACAGAGAATTGGTAAAGCCAGAACAGACATAACTAAATTACGACTTTCACTTGGAAAAAGCTGGTTGGCATGGGCACACATACACTGTTTATTTGTCATTGAGTAAATGTAGTTCATCATTGCTATAATGTGCTACAATGGTGATAATTTCTGAAGGAATATTTGATTCAAAGCAGCACAAAAACTTTTTATTTTTTAGTCCATAATCTAGTCATCGCAGTGGTACAAATAAAATCTTTGACATGGAATTTTTTTTGCTGCAAAAACATCGCATTGGAGACATCTCATAAATAACCTCCAAAGCATGCACAAAAATCTGCAAAAAAATATCATTTGAAAAAAGGAACGTTCGTATTATTCGCCACCAAATGCTGGTAAGGGCCAAAAAATCCTTGGCAGGCACCCATATTTCACTTGGAAGCATTTAGAATGCAAAAGAAAATAAAAACATGGTGAAAAAGCAACATTTTTATGGTTAACTCAAACAAATTATTGCCTGAACTCTATCTATTGTATGATCAGACATACCCTTGTGAAGCCCTAGATGGAAATCAGTGATTGGTTTTTGCAAACTTAACAAAATAGCAGTTTTGCAAGAGAATACAGTGACTTATCCCATTCTTACTAACAACTCTATCAATACCCAAATTCTACAGAAGAGAAAATGTGCTCCACAAAGTCTATGTTATTACTCGTCGTTTATTGTTTAAGTTATCAATAACCAATAATATTGTACACAGATCATAGAAGGAGATAGCAGTGGTTCTTACTCATCATGTTATGTCCATAAACCAATCATCCATAGAGTTAGAAGCAAAATACTGACTAACAAATAATGCGATGGGTGCGCACACGAAGATCACATGATCAGTGTGCGCACAAAAGACCGGTAGACAAACAGAGGTCATGTGACCAGTATGTACATATATGTATATAAATAGAGGCAGCACACCACCCAACATCCAGGGACTCTGTTACGCTGTGGGTGGCGCAGGGTCAGCTCCCCAACTTTAGATTGATGATGCAATCAGCGTCTGGTTCCTTGCTGGCGTAGATGATAACTCCTTCTTCTGATTGGACAATGTGAGCTCCTTCTATAACCAATAAGCATGAAATAGATTGGGGTTTCGCGATAAGTCGAGTAGAAATCAGCAGAAAATTAAAAAACAGCCAACATGACATTTTTGTGTCCTGCGGTAACAGACTTAGAGAAGGAAAAGCTATGATGTCAAACGTACTAGTATTAGCATTACAAGACCACAATTCCACTAATATTAGCATTACAAGACCACAATTCCAGTAAACCAGTATACAATTTGTGCTGTATCTATCAACAACACTGGGGCAGCTCACTGCTTAATGAAAAAATTAAAACTTCAAAACTAAGAGCCGATATTAACACATGAGCTCAGAGTGAAACAGCGCTAGTGACTGTCCACCAGTTTTCATCATCTATGGAGTTGCCTGCTCTTGAACATTGATCAGGCAACTCCATAACAAGTGTAAATGAATAAAAGAGAGGAATTGAGCGTCTACACATTATGTGATACGTTGAACATCGATAGACCATGTTCATACCTCCTGCTTAACAGGGTCAAGATACAAAATTTTAGATGAATTTAATTTAGATTAACCTTCGTGTTGAACCGTGGTTAAAAGACTTATATGGAGTTGTCTCACGCCAGTAAGACAGTTCCTATAGATGCAAAGTAAGCATCGCTGACCAAGAGCAATTTTTCCAGAGGACACAACAAGTTATACAGAGCTGTCAAGTGAGTTATAAAAAAATTCACCTCGTTTGAATATTAGCAGGGTCTCCCAGATATTGATAGGGGAAAGATTGCAACAAATTTAAAAACTTTTGGAGCTGCATTGTTTTCATTTTTGATAAAGCTGCTACTACGGACACCCATCACTCTTAAAGTGACAATGTTTCACGGCCAAAACCTAATGAGCTAACGTATATTTTTACTAAAAACTTCATTTTCATGTTGGAAATTAGCAAAACAATAAGTTTAGTATATCTCATATTAATACTTTGGGAAATTATATTTCTGGCATTGTTTTTAAAAACAGCAATAATAAGCCAACCTTGAATACTTTCTTTTACCAAAACAAGCATAAAAAGTACTAAATAATAAAAGTGAAGACATTAAGAAGTCAGCTTCAAACTGAAGACTTCATGAGAATGTCACAATCACCTGTCACACTCACCTGTTACAATCACCTGCTCATATTGTTTTTCCAACAATTGTAATATTTGTCTCTAGTTTGTGAAAATGATAAAACAATTGTCTTGAAATAAACTTTAAAAAAAAGGAAACATAAACGACTACATTACCTTCAACCAAATAAAATCCTGCATTAAAACTCAGATCTCTATATCATTCCAACTTACAGTCAATGGTATAATCGAAACACTATTTATTTATATAGTATTTTCCTAGATGTAAACTGTTATTTTGTAGATCTTTTGGAGTAATGAAAAAAGAATAATTACAACAGCGAGAATGTATTTGATTGATCTATTAAACGAAGAAGTTGTCTTCTTTTTTTAATAAGCGCCCATCTTTCCTAAACACGTTTTCTTTTCCCCAGTAGTTGATAACAGACAAACCACTTCTATCTTTAATTTCCATTTTTGAACACAATAACAATGACAGATTCTAACAGTTGTAATGCAGCCAAGTATTTATAAATATATCAAAGTTCATCATTATTGGCAGACGAACAGAAACGAAAAACTATTACTGTTGGAGTTGTCTCACCAAGTGAGGATCATTCGGATTACACGCGCAGCGAGGTGTACGTTTACACTGTTTGTTTGTACGACATTCATACAGAACTAGGCTGCTCACATAACACAATCTAATGTGAAGGAGACAGGTAGTACGCAGGCAATAGCCATATACGACAACACACTGCTCGACTCATGGTCACTGCATAGCGAGTGAGAGAGGAGACAACTCTTATTTCTTACCAGGTATAACAATCTTTTGTCCGTCCAGTGTTATAATATCCCCTGGCATCAGTTTACTGACAGCTTCTGCTATGGCTGATGCAGAGTTTGCTGTCACTTGCTCAACAGGGGCAGCGGCAGCAGCGTTGCTTTCAGTGTCCATGGCAGCAGGCGAGGGCTCTGGCTCAGTGTCCATTGGAGCCTGGATAGCCTGCAACACCCAGTAAATATTGCTCAAAGGAGGCAATCGCCAAACAACAACTTGAACAGAGAGAGGGTTTTATTGTATAAAAAACATTGTAATGTTTATATCATAAAATAATGTTGCAGATGTAAAATATAACAATAATCTAACAAAGCAGTTCCAAAATACACAAAATATGTAAACAAACAGAGGACGTGCAATAAACTTTACAGTATAAACTGATTTAGTAGGAAGGATATAACACGGCTGGGCCTTCGGTCAAAGATCAAACAATCGTGATAATTATTTTGTGACATTTTTATATACTAAATGATATAATACATTATACAACATATTATACAACATATTATACAATGCGTTACAAAACACATTACATAACACATTATATAACACAATATATTATATAGCATATTATGCAATACATTACATATTACATTATAAAATGCATTACAAAATGCAGTATATAACACATAACACAATACATTATATAGTAAATTATATCATACATTATGTAACACATTACACAATACACTATGCAACACATAACCAAATACATTACATAACACATTACAAAACACTAGAGTACAACTATTACATTTATACCAAGTATACAGTTTACCTCATTATCAAGCTGTTTATTTGCCGGAGCCACTTCGCTGTCTTCTGTCATGCCATCAGCGAGAGCAGCAGCATTTACACCTGCAGAGACTGGTTCATTTTGTTCCATCTTGTCAGTCTACATCGAAACGTTCCAATGTTTTATTTCTTATTCACATGCATACCAAACAGATGGAAGTGTGCACTTCACAGAACAACCAAACATAGATAGAAGTATTCATTTCATAGAACTACCAAAAAGAGATGGGAGAATTCACTTCATAGAACTACTAAACATAGATGGGAGAATTCACTTTATAGAACTACCAAAGATAGATGGAAGTATTCACTTCAAAGAACTACCAAATATAGATGGGAGAATTCACTTCATAGAACTAGCAAAGATAGATGGGTGGGAGTATTCACTTCATGGAACTACCAAAGATAGATGGAAGTATTCACTTCAAAGAACTACCAAATATAGATGGGAGAATTCCCTTCATAGAACTAGCAAAGATAGATGGGTGGGAGTATTCACTTCTTGGAACTACCAAACATTGATGGAAATAATTACTTCATAGAACTATCAGACATGTATGGAAGTATTCTGTTCATAGAACTACCAAACATGGATAGCTAAAACTCATAAAAAGGCGAGTTGTAACCGAGAGACGCAACCATACACTTACTGGTTTACTTTGTTGATCGTCTGCTCCTGCAGGTGGATCCAGGGCTGGCTTGGGTAAGTCTGACACCTCAAACAATCCTGGCTCGATGCCAATAGAATGCGCTATCACTTCAGTGACAATCTAAACACAACATTATATGATATAATACTCTCTGAGGGCACAAACAGTCTATTCGACTATTCAGGGTAAGATGATTCGAGTTTGTCATTTATTCTCAAACGAAACAGTTTTGTGTCAACTTTTTTAAGGGGTGGCTACACACACCTATGTTTTGTCGGTATGCGGTGAAAACTCATCTTTTTTCTGTGCAAGCGATGTTTTTTTTACAAAGAGACACTCCATTTCGTAGACCAACATGATGGTCTACGAAAATCTTTTTGGCCTGACGTTTCTTATTATTATTTATAAACGTAAATTATTTATTACGGATAATAAGATTATTTATCTAGTATTATAAACAAACATCATAATTAATTAATTATTATAATTTATATTGAAAATAGTTACTATAATGACTATTTTCAATAATTATGTCCTCTTTGCCTCACTGGACACTCCGTAGCGTTGTGGTGATGAATCATCTGTGTGTGTAGCCACCAGAGCGACGCTACGAAACGTATTTCTCGTCATAATCTTACGAAATGTAGGTGTGTGTATCCACGGCTTTAGAATACTGTAAATGGGAGATAAATCACATTTCACTGCACAAAGTATGTCTACGAACCTGGGTGCTTGAAAGGGGGTAACCAAGTATTGGCATGATACCAATAAACTGCACAATAATTGTTCTCGTATAGCAGAAATGAGGATGACAATTAATATCGGACCCAAAGAACGATACAGAAATAAATGTTGGCCTGGAATGAATGTCAAAATATGACTGACTGCTCACATTTGTTTCAGGTGAAGGTCATTCCTGTTGACATTCAATCTAAAGCCTGGTTCACATACATATCGTAGATGCTTGGATGTGATCGCAGATCCTCGTGCGACGGATCCGCGATACATGTTCACATAAACTTGGTAAACTCACAATCGCAAGAGGTATAATCACTCTCTTGAATGGGAGGTAATAAAATCTCGAAGCGCGTCTTCACTGACCAACGACTATATACATACTAAATGAATTATCGTTGTTCAATTACACCGAATAATTTATTATTTTTAAAAATTTTATTACATTTTTACTCATATTATCATAAAATATTATTCCATATCTTTTTAATTTAAATTTATAACTGTTGTTCAATGGTGCATTATTATTTTTTTACCATAAAATTTTGAATCTCAATTTATAATAATATACTAATAATGCTATTATATAAAAATTTACAGAAAATATATATATATTAATACATTTAAATCAACTATCACAATATTTCACTCAAAAAATAATAATAATCAATATTTATAATTAAACAATAATAATTTTATTATTTGTTATAATTTTTTGATAGCAGTCATTTTTACATGAATAACCTTGACCTGAATGTGGTTTTTGAGAAAGAAAGTAAGAAAATTGTACTCTTTATCGTACGACGGTCGCAGGAAAGTTTGTTCAGCTGAACTTTTCTACGAGTCTCTACGACAGCGTGCGACGTGGTACGAGCCACTGCAAATCCAGGTTCACATACATTGCAGATCCTCGTACGAGAGATTCGCGATCACTTGCGAGGATCTACGATATGTATGTGAACCAGGCTTATTATAATCCAAAAGGTAACAGGGATTTTCCAATGTCAAATACTGGGGAAAACCAGCTGATGGCTACTAACCTGAATAGCTTCTTTATCCTCAGCAACAGACTCGCCTTCCATGAGAGGCCTGAGGCTAGATTTTGCCAACTCGGTCATCTTAGCCTGCAGCTCCGTATACAACTACATAACAATAACCAATTCAATCACTGCACACACGGAGGAGACAACTACATCACAATAATCAATTCAATCACTACACACACGGAGGAGACAACTACATCACAATAACCAATTCAATCACTACACACACGGAGGAGACAACTACATAACAATAACCAATTCAATCACTACACACACGGAGGAGACAACTACATCACAATAACCTATTCAATCACTACACACACGGAGGAGACAACTACATCACAATAACCAATTCAATCACTACACACACGGAGGAGACAACTACATCACAATAACCTATTCAATCACTGCACACACGGAGGAGACAACAACATCACAATAACCAATTCAATCACTACACACACGGAGGAGACAACCCATCAAAGCAATGATACGTCCGTTGTCACTTTCTAACCAATGAATGACATAAGACGGTTGCCATGGTTACCTGAAGCATACAAGTGTAGGAAGGTCGTTGTTCATCAGCTGCAGTAGCCAACCCCGCATCCATCACATCATAAAGAGATATTTTGTCTTTTTTCAATCGAGGAGCCATGCTTTGTAGCACCTCTGTACAGCTGTAGGCCGACAGCACCTGCATCATTCGTACGTCATATATGAATGAATATATACTATACTTGGTCATGCTCTATGTATTGTGTGGGGTATCAAATACACACATTATATAGCAGCGAGTACATATGTGTAATATGTAGTAGTAAATACATATATATTATATAGCAGCAAGGACATATGTGTAATATGTACTAGTAAATACGTACAGATTTTAGTTTTTCCATGCGTTTGACTCTTCTCTCCCAGAAGGTCATTGCAGGTCGACCAGGGCCAGGCCCATCTAATGAATGTAACACTGTCAACAACAGGGAGAGGTGTGAGCTGAGAGAGCAGACAACTCCTAACCAAGTGCATGTGAGGTGCCAAACTTTATGACAGAGTGCAAAGAATTGACTAACCTACTAGATCTCACAAGTATACGAGAGTATTACATGAAAGCAATACTAACTACATGCCGTGTGTCCGACAGCTCACAATAAAACAAGCCATAATATGTACTTATGAGGTATGGAGTACTAGACAGCCTCTTTTATCTACTACCTACTAGCTATATCCAAACAGTCAACGACTTACAACTTTGCTCCGAATTAGACGGTCGACCAGATTTGCCCGGGTCGCCAACTTTGACATGAGCGGGAGGTCTCCACACTCCATCGTCAGCGCTTCTTTTCTTTGGCTTATTTCTCACTTTACCTCTGCCTACTCCAGCGGCAGCTGTGCATAAACAAACCATATCAGAAGCTGCTACATCGACAACAGCTACGGCCAATGAAATCTATATATGATATAAAAGTGAAGCTCTTCACTTACAAGGAGTGTCATTGGAGTCTCCCGTTGCTGTTGGTTCTACGTTCTCATTGCTGTCGGCCTTTGGACTCATTTCTTCATGACCTATCAGTTCTGCTGGATCGCCTGCAATACAGGCAGATCAGAGGCATTGCTGGGTGGTCTATTCAAACTCACCAGTTTTTAAAGGTGGCTTGTCACCAATTGATACGAAATTCACTAGTTGAAGTTGTCTTTTCTTCAACTTCAAATAGTGCTAAATAGTCTCAACCAAAATACTAAGAATAATTATAAATTACTAATTTTTTATTGTATCTGAAAATCAATATTTATTTACAATCTATATAGTATAATTTTGTTTCAATCAAATAACGTGTAAGTCAGATTTGAAAACTATTGTTTTTGTTGATTACAGATGGCAGTTTATTCTTCTTCACAAATAAATTCCAAATAATGATAATTTTAATCTTTTGATATTATTTGATTCAAAAAGAATTTTTTCAACTGTAATATTGCTTTAGTTTTTGAGATATTGGCCATGTAACTTATCATGTGAACGCCAGTGTGTACACAATAGCAAACCTATCAACAGTAAATTAAAATGCTGACTCAGCTAAAACATCTCCAAAAAAATGAAAATAATTTCAAGCTTAAATTTTTTATGCTTTTCGAAGTCTATGCACGATGGCTATTACTGGGATGCTTTCCTTCTGTGCAAGTAAGACAGATTTTTGCAACTCTGCTTCATGGCATAACATAAGTTGTTGCGTATCGAAAGAAAAATTGCGTACAAGTCAGCATTTGTTGCGCGTATACTATAGATGGAATTAACGAGATTAGGAATAAATAAGTTAGGGTTTAATTCAGCGTAAAATCAATGACATAGCACCTTTAAACAGCGACAAAAACTATTTCTGCATCATAATTTTTCCTCAAAAAATCTGCAAACAGAACAATCATTTTTTTATTTATCAAACTCATCTAAAAAGTTCCTGGAGTTTTTAAGATCTGTGAGACTGTCAAAAAGATTTGTAAAAGTCTAGAAGAATGAGCAGTTGATGCATCAAACATCATGTTACTTGTCAGTAGAACTTGTAACTACATACAACAAGTGTGCCACATGACATGTCATGTGACATGCATATCAAGGTCAACATTGTTGGCGAGCTGCTAGTACATCCAGACAGTTATGTTTGATTGTAATACACAAAACTATGCAACTTCAACCTAAAGTATAAACTGGAAGCTGGCAAGTTTTAAGGAAAAATATAGATAGATTTGATATGAAATAAACAGAACTACCTGAAATTGATAAAAAAAATACTACCCATTTATTTAATTATTATGCATAATACCTTCAAAGTATGACAAACACACCAAACACCACGCCGTGTTAAACTATCTGCTAGTGGGGACCGCAGTACCAATTTGATTCTAGAAACATTTGCTGACTAGGATAACTTTAACAAATACGTATCGTATCTTGGTTTGGTTGTAGTATTTTACTTTGTACTAGCTAGATGGAGTATCTATACAAAAGATGAAATATTTGCCTTGAAGAGTTGACAAAAAAAATTCTTCCACATGGAGATAAATTCACATTTTTACACAGCTATAAATTCTTATTGTTAACTTTTTATTTTTTTGTCACCCAAAAGCCTTGGCTACACAAACCTACATTTTATAGGAATGTGGCGAGAAATACATTTTGTAGCGTCGCTCTGGTGGCTACACACACAGATGTTTGATCCCCGCAAAATTATAAATTGTCCGGTGAGGTAAAAAGGGAATAATTATTATAAACAGTCATTATAATAACTATTATAAATGATAATAATTAACTATTATATTTGTTTAAAATATTAGATAAATAATCTTAACAGCCATAATAAATAATTAACGTTGATAAATAATGTTTTCTATAAATAAAAAATACCCTCTTTGATAAAAATAACAGAATGGACCGTTGGCCAATCAATAATGAGAAGGTCAAGTTTGCGATGAAAAAAATTCACTATAGTCTTAAAATTTTATCGTTTTATTTTATCCAACCGAAAGTGGTTATCTGATAATAATTGTCCAATCACAGAAGGATAACTTCAACAAAAAATGTTTTAAGCGGAGTTGTCTCTTTTACAGTAGGTAACCATGTTACAAAGTAGAAATTTTTTTGGGTAGGGAGATAACTCTTTGAATAGTTATTAGAACTTATAACTACATGCGACTTCCTTCTGATCTGAGCAGAATTCATTGAAAGTGGTTGAAAATAATAAAAAGGAAATAAAAAAGTAAATAATGAGGAAAGAGAAATGCTCAAAGACGAACAGCTAAATGCAAGCTCTATAATATGATACACTATAATAGACCTTACCATGTCCAGTCATTCTGTAGTGCCTCGCTAAACTCTTCACACCAATGTACGACTTCTCACACTGGCCACAACCATACTTCTTTTTGGATTCAACATTCTCGCCTAAATCACCCACCAATGAAACGATCAGCTAACGAACGAGTCTATTTACTTGAACAGTTTAACATTACCAAAGGATATTAGAAAGAACATACAAAGACACGAACATCAATGGGAATGAAAGCCAACAAATAAATGTTGACTACACTATAAAAAATTCTTTAATGTGGGTTATGTAAATTCTTGGTAACCCAGCAGTAAATTCTAAGAACTAAAAAATACCTTTTGGGTGTTTGTTCCAGGAATTGTCATTCTGAAGACAATTGAAAATTTTGCCATCCTTTCTCAAAACAATTATGTTTAAGTTGTTGAGAATGAATTTCAACCCTTCTTAAATTGAACATTACAAAAATAACTTTATTTATGGCAGCATCTCTTCCAGGCCTGTCTACATTTACTTCAATACCCTTATTAAAACTAAATTGTGAAGCAGTTGAACTTTCCTTGCCAAATAACTTAAGTTTGAAACATTCGAAATTTTTTAAAACAATTATATATTTATCTTTTGCAAGGAGTTGATCTAAAAAGTTTTAAATAGAACTACTCACTTTGTTGGGAAGTGCGTCCTTCATTGCCGCTGTCATAGATATCTGAATAACCTCCATCATCGTCATCATAGTCTTCATACCAATCAACTCTGTGTATTTGTTTGTAGTCTTTTACCATGTGACTCGGGGGTTTGGATACGCGCCCCGACCTGTTGAATGAAACATGAAAACATTTAGACACTCACACCAGTTTCTGACCTCCGATATCGATGTAAAGCTGACACAGACATTACCAAAAATAGACATGTGACTCATGTGTGAAAAAAATTATTAATCGTGCATCTATGCAAAAAATGAACATGACCAACATTATGGTCTATAGGGAACATTTTTGTGGAAAATCGTTTTTTTTTTATTTTTAAGATTAATAAATAAGGTTTTTAAAAATGATTGGTTTCTTCAATTTTTGCCCTGAAAACCACTAAATGAGACTCAGCTGAACAACGTTGAGCAGTCTTATAGAAGAACTAACAAACCTTGTTCTGGGTTTTTCTCTCTTTTTCCGGAGCTTTTCTGTCGGGCTCAATTCCCCGCCACCCAGATGTGACATGTCGCCCCCTTCGCTGTCAGATTCCCCATCAAATGGTGGCTCACTTCCATCATCAGATATTGATGACTCACTTTGGGTACGCTGACGCTTTCTAAAATAATATAGAGAGAACATAAGAATCGGTGATAACGCAACACTCAGCAAGCAACGATCTCTCGCCAATTTCATTTTATTCTCACTTTGGTCTGCCGCGTGCTCTTCCTGGGTAATGAGGACCTCGTGATTTTCCCGACGATTTTGCGGTACCGGCAGACCCAGCGACTTTCTCATGGGGTTGAACAATTCGATATACTATCCTAGTATTTGTTTCTGGATTATAAACAGCTGTAGGACCTCCATTCACTGTTTTGGCAGCAAGATTTTGTTTTTGCAATACTTGTACAATTTGCTGTATTTGTTCTTGAGATAGTTTTTGAGTTGACTTGTATGTGTTTCCTTGCTGTATGATCCGTATAGGGTTATTTTTAGAGCCTAGAGGAGTGGAGCTTACCACACTTTCTGTGGTGTTAACAGAAGAAAACGTTTGACTATTAGTATTGCTGGGTTCAACAACAGCTGCAGGAGATGGTTGAATTGGTACATCTGACGGTGAAAATGTATTTGGGGTTCCTGCATCGGCATTTGGTAAAGTATTATTATAATTTGATGGTGGTGCAACATCACCTACAACATCGTTTCCTACTTGATCAACTGATGTTGCCAGTTCTTCCAACTGTTGTTTATCAGGAGATAAACACAAATTTTGTTCTTCATCATCTATGTGAGTTATTTCTCCTCCAGAAGCTTCCACAAAAGCTTGCTGCAAAATATCAGTTGTCACTGCGTTACCGCCGTCAGTTTCATCTTCTTCTAATGTATTACAATCAGCAGCGTGGTCTAATAATTCAAAATTTTGATTATTCTCATTCTGGTGATGTGATTCGTGTTGTAGTGCGGTTGGGCTCTGAATGACGGGAGCAGCATTTGTAGTATTATCCGTTTCAATTTCAGTATTATTACTATTTTCCTCAGTCAGTACTTCGTCACGCCCATGTGAGGCAGCTTCTGCGGGGTCAAGGACATCCGCCATTATTATTGAACGGCAATTTCTTGCTTATAAATATCTACAATTTTAGCTTAAATAAGTATTTTCAGTAAAAACAGTTGCATAGGTAGTAATCATCAATTTTTTTCTTAAAATAAAATATTAAAAATCCCTCACCTGTTTGACAGTGTAGCCTAGTTTTTGGTCAACATTGGGGGCACGAGCTTCTCATGTTCTCAGTCCTAGAACAATGACGCAAATATGGCGGGAGATCACTACTAACAAAGCCTGGGTTTCGTGAGTATCTTGAAAGCCGCTTTACGTCGAGTATTGGATGCTATATGCATTGAACTATACTAGTATAGTTCAATGGCTATATGTATGTTTTGTGAGGACAACTCCAAATTTTTTAGGGACTTGACAACTCCCAATTTTATGGCGGTTTATTGGGGACCTAGGTGTGATCATTTCACATTCACCGACTGTTGCAGAGGTTGCCCAAGCATTTGTTTTGGTGAGCCAATCAAGTGATCAAAGAGAAGTTACACTGCTATACATATTCTGGGTGAGTGGACTAACTAGATTTTTAAAAACATTGCTGAGAACATACGATGACTGTGACTGACCAATCAAAATAAATCTCTAACTTCGCTTCATGCAGTATAGGAACGTAATAATGTTCTGGATAGGCGATGGATAAAATAGATCAGTAAAGAGCGTAACTGCTATTGGTAAGTAACAGTAGATGTATTGGTTGCAAAAAATATTTATTATGTACAAATATACACAGGCAGGTAGACCCAGTGTGGTGGATGAAACAAACTGATGTGATAGTCTAATTCCAAGTACAGCGCAAGCTCTAGATAGCATTTGGGCGATGCCATTCAAACAACATGAGAAGAATATTTTACAATCACTCAAAATTTCAGAATATGTCACGATTTTCTTCTCTTCTCTTCTGGTACACCGTCTACAAGATTTAATGTACACATCAGATTTTGTCCGTTTGGTTATACAAAACAATATACAACAATATCTGCTCCTAAAAGATATTCAGTGATTCACATAGAGGATGCAATGCGCAAAGGAGTACAGTTACAGCCCCTTCATAGAAAACGTAAAGCTTCTACGAATTGAGCAACAGTTGAAAAGACAAGCTGAGAACCACCTATGATGTCTATGGGTTCTATGGCACTCACAGATCTATGAGAGATACTCCAAGGACATCAAATGTACTATAATATACAATTTATATTTTATTGCGTAATTGCGGAATTATCATAAATATCTAGTTTTAACAAATTATCTAAAAATAGTTATTTTCATAAGGCATGTTTTTGCTTACATAAAGAAGCAATTGAGCCAAATTTAATCACTATTGTCGTTGAAAAAACACTACCAATTGAGCTATTTTCTTATCTCAAATTTGATGAAAAGTACAAATCAACCATATAAATTTTAGTGAAGAAACATTATTTTGAGGATGCCTGAGTGTACGTGCGTAATAGCGGCTTTGAGGATGTCGAAGTGTACGTACGCATCAACGTGAAAATTGATGTCGCAACAGACACAGCTCAAAGACTTCAAAATTTGTTACAATTCAATATTTTTTCCAAAGTCTATGAACAGTGTAAATTTTTGAAGGACTTGGTTTCACGCTTCTCATGAACCTGGAGGTCGACTACATCCAAGTTGTCTTATTACCAAACAAAAGTCAAATCCACTCAAAACTTCACATTTCTAATTCCAACATATGATACGACCGAAAACAGTGACAAGCCATTTACCCAATTTAAATATCAGCACGGTTATTGCTCCCACTGACTGGCACGGTTATTGCTCCCACTGACTGGCACGGTTTTTATCGCATATCTGGCACGACTATTCCTATTCTGCTACACATTTAATAAATATATGCGTGGCAGAATAGCAATATTACCCGTCATCTACAAATGTGCTGACTTGCTTTAGGGTGCTTTCGGATACCCTACGCGCAGAGCTTAACGATGGGATTAAACGAGACCATTCGGAAACCTCGTCGTTGAGGGCGGAAAAAACATGGCGGCAATGGGCAATTTGGGCTCAACGATGGAAGTTACAAGCGAGGTAGGTAGGCATCGTTGAGGGCAAAGTCTTGTCTCCACCTAACCAACAATTTTAACGGTCAACTTATTATTTGTTGTTTCTCCCCGTTTCAAGTCGTGACAGTGCATTATAACGTATATGAAAAATACAGCGGACGATAGCATTATCATAATTAATTTTTGTTTGTAAAGAAACTTAAGTGGCCTTGTTTTAGCTATACAGTTTTCATAGACGTTGATCAAAATAAAGATGATTCAAGTCATCGTTGAGCCCTCAACGAGTGTTCAATGACTGCCCTACGCATAGGGTATCCGAAAGCACCCTTATTCTCGCCTTGCTCTGACCCCTTCAACTTTGACATTTGCCCGCCCGCTCTACTTCCTATCCTCCATCTGGCTCTAACCCACCCATACCCTGATCCACCCCTGCACGCCTCTACCTTCCTTTTTTTCTTCCTCACTCTCTCTGCCAGCTCAATTTGAAAGTGGCACAGGAAGACCGAATGCGGGCCAGAGCTGGTGACTCAAATATATGAAAAATTATTTATTTCAAATATTTGATGCAACTGGTGATTTGATTTAATTTGGTTACTTTCATCATTATTTGATTTGATTTGCCTCTTTCCACAAGATTTGACCAAATAGTTGCAAAAATATAGCAAAGCAAATCATCAAAAAAACCAATGGTGATGTTTGCAGACTTTCTTAATGCTAGTAATTGACCTGATATTGTCATAAATCATAGTATTCAATTGTAGCAAATAATAAAAGCGGTGAATCAAATGTCATGGAAAACTATGCTGCCTTTTCTGTTATGTATAAGTTTTCATCAGCAGAAGTTGAATTATCAGTTGACAACCTTTTTTTCTGACTTGAATGTGCTGAGCTGAGTGTTTATGGATGGCGACCAGGTTATTTATCTGTAGTGAGTAATGAACCAGTTGGTGATTTACTATAATGATAACTGCTTTGATACATATGCAAACTAATGCTCAGTGTTTGCTATCATTTATCAGTTATCTAGTATCGCTGGTACTATTAGCAATAGGCTAGCACAATCACAGTTTTTTTGGCAATGAAGGAATTTTAGAAAGGTATAACCTATGATGGTTAATTGTTTTGCCTACTGGTTGCACATTTTATCTATTGCATGGAACTGGCTAATTCATTTGGCTAGTCTAAGAATTGATTTGAAATTGAAATGATAATATATATCGGCATAAAAATAAATAAGTTTCACTGGAAAGTGTACGCAGGAAAATGCAACTTGCGAAAGTAATCAAGTTGGAATATTGTTTTCTAGGGACTAGCTATCCACACATTGTGATCTAGATTTGAGTCAATTGGTCCAGTTAGCCTATTAAAAGCTGAATGTTTTTTTTATTTCTAATAGCTCCAGTGATGATTTGAAAAATTTGCTGCAAATGACGCTCCAAATATTTGATTTGATACAATGCATGACTTGAAATTTTTTGCTCACTTGCAAAAATTTGATTTGATTTGAAGAAAAATTCAAATGATTTTATTTGAGCCATGAAACTCGTGATTTGGCACAGCTCTGATGCTGGCACATGGCAGTCACCACTGAGAGAACAATTTGTAAAAATGACATGAAAGAATGTTGCAAACCTATGAGCTGTAAGCCAACATGGAATTGCTAGATTGACACTTGAACCATGGGATCTTAGCAAAATTCAAATTCTTGTTACTTGTCTCCACCAACATTATTAAAAAAAATCGCAAGTATCTCCGGTTAGGGAACAAATCGCAAATTTAAACCCCTACCATACATTAATCGGTGAAATATACTGATTATACAGTAGTTTTCATTTCTCTCAGCATAGCGGTTTAGGAATGTGTAGGATGTACAGACAAACGGATGTTTATCTCTTTTATAACAAAGGATATAAGACATAAAGTAGGCCTACATATAAGAAATGCCTGGCGAAACACGACCAACAGCTGCTGCCATGGAGAAATTAGCTTCACTAGCAGCAACGTGCGTTTTTGTGCTAATTAAAATCATCCGGAGAGGGGCCATTTGAAACTGCTAAATTAGAAGTGAAACCTGTAAAATATAAATCTACCCAACAGCATATTGGAATGAATGTAGACAGGAATGAACGTGTAAACAGAAATGAACGTGTAGACAGAAATGAATGTAGGTAGGAGAAATCAACGTACGCACTCACTGTGTGGAAAGAACTTAGACAGGGATGAACGTCAGCAGATGATGTGTATTATTAATTATTATAATCATTTACTAATATTGTGATTCTATTCTTAAATATTTGCATTACATTATTAGTATTACTAGCATAATAATAGCAGTAATACTTCTTTTTATAACAGCCAGTTTGAATGATGAACGGTCTACTTGTTGATAGACAATCTTGATGACAATCCAATTCAGCCCTATACAATCATTACATCATATACACACATGTGCTATTGTTTACCTTATACTATACTGACCTATCACTAACAATATTTCTATTTACTGCAGGTCAGCAAACCATGTGTTTCTTCCCTTTTGTGTTAGTAGCATTATTATTATATACGTGTATTTTAATCATACAAATATATATCTGCATATTTCATACATGTACTTTAACATCAATCGACTCTATGGCATCCACTACTGGTAAAAACAATTCAACAGGTTATGGGCCCAGTAGAAGCAGACTATATTTCGATGGAAACCCTGAATCATATCCTATATGGGAGACTAGATTTATTAACTATTTATTTACTCTTGACAATGGATTACACAAGGCTATACTCCCTGCAGAGGCTGATGTAACAGCAGATGAGGATTATGCTGCTAAGAACAGATGGGCATATGCAGAGCTGGTGCAAGTTCTTGATGAACGCTCTCTTCAGCTCATAATGACTGATACAGCCAACGATGGCAGAGCTGCATTAAAGGCATTAAGACAAAATTTCGCCAGCAAAGAGAAACCACGAGTATTGACACTTTATGAAACTCTAACCACACTACAAATGGCTATAAATGAAGACATCACTGACTACATTATACGGGCAGAACGTGCTGCTACTGGATTACGTACAGCAGGTGAGAACATTACAGATAACTTGGTGATAGCAATGATCCTACAGGGGTTACCAGAAGCATAAGTCTTTTGTGGTGATACATACACAACTAGACCAAGTCAAAACTCTTAGTGAATTCAAAGCTGCTCTTAACAACTTTGCGAATCATGAAGCTATGCGCTCTACTAATGTGCAAACAACAGCACTCACTGCTACTTCTACAAGAGAACAACACAGATCAACAAACAATCACTGTGGACGTCCAACATAACCACGATCACAGCAGCAACAATGTCTATCCTGTGGAAAGAGCAATCATAAATCGCAACAATATAAGTCAAAACACAAACTAACATGTGCCTATTGTAAGAAAGTTGGGCATGTAGAGGCAGTTTGTTTTACAAAGAAGAAAAATTTAAAACAATCTCACGAAACAGCTAACATGACTGCAACTACATCTACAAACTTTTCATTCACTGTCAGCACTATCAGCAACAGAGATACAGCTTTAATTGCTAACAACAATCAAAACATGCAAGACAAGCTGCTGATAGACTGCGGTGCTACATGCCACATTATCAACAACGCCGATCATTTCGTATCATACGATGACAGCTTTGATCCGACACAACATTTTGTCGAACTTGCTGATGGAAGGCGCAGCAATGAGCTAGCTACCGCTCGAGGCAGTGCAAAATACACTGTCACAAACTCGGAAGGCAAACAGTGTCATATGACGCTCAAGAATGCACCACTTGCACCAAACTTTCCGACAAGCTTGTTTTCTGTGCGTGCAGCCACTGAAGCCGGAGCTGAAGTAACATTCACCAAAAACTTTGCCAATCTTACGCATGGATCTACACAATTTCCCTTTCTCAAGCATGGACAGCTTTACTTCATGCCTACAGCAGACCGCAATTCTTTTGCTTACAGTACAAAGACGTTAAGTGATTGGCATATAACGCTCGGCCATATGAACAACGATGACATTCTCAATCTAAAACTGTGACACGTGGAATGAAAATTAAAACAATCAAAGCACATCAATCATGCGACACATGCATGCAGAACAAAATGACCAGACAGCCCAAGGTATGTGATGATCCTCCAAAACATGCTATAAAACCTCTCGAGCGAGTACATACAGATGTTTGTGGCCCTATCGAACCTACTATACGTGAAGGGCATCGCTATCTTATCAACTTCATTGATGAGTTCTCTTCCATGATATTCGTGTACCCTATGCGCTCTAAAGACGAGTCAACACAAGCCGTCAAACAGTTCTTAGCTGATGTTGCACCAATTGGTCAACCAAAGGAGATACACAGTGACAATGGAGGAGAGTATATCAGCCAAAGCTTTGGGAACATACTACTTGAACGAGGCATCAAACATACAACAACTACCCCATACTCACCTTACCAGAATGGTAAATCTGAGCGTTCATGGCGCAGCGTTATGGAAATGGCTCGATGTTTGATCACTGACAGCTCTTTACCAAAATCCTTCTGGTCCTATGCAGTACGACATGCACAGTATCTTAGAAACAGGAGCTACCAAAGACGAACCAAGGCTACAGCTTATGAATTGTTCACAGGAACAAAACCTGACATGAGCCACCTACATGCATTTGGCTCTCCGTGCACTTTCTATATTGAAGGCTCAAAACAAAAACTCGATAGCCGTGGTCAAAGTGGAATTTACCTGGGAGTCAACCCAGCCAATCAAGCTTCTCGCGTACTCAACACTAACAGCAACAACGTGCTCACAACCCGCAACATAATTATGCACTCTTCCTATGGAGAAGCAGATGACACAACTGATTATGAGAGCGGATCGCCTCTGGCAGGAAGGAAACAAGATACCAATGAAAAGCCCACACCAGCTGTCAGTCATCCTGAGGAAATGGAGTTACCCCGTAAATCACAGCGTGTAACAAGACCTCCCAAACATCTCTCGGACTACCATTTACTGACATGCGTAGACTACGCCTATGTTACTATGGAGATCCCAAGACTTATGAAGAGGCTATCAATTCAGATAATGCTAATCAATGGAAAGCAGCAATGGACATTGAAGTCTCAACTCTTGAGTCAAACAACACGGACTCTTACATCACTTCCTAGTGAACGTTCTGAAACAAAGGGACGCTGGATTTACGCTATCAAGCAGAGTAACACCCCTGGTAAGATACAATACAAAGCCCGATACGTTGCATGTGGCTATTCTCACGTACAAGGCATCGACTACGATGAAACTTACTCGCCACCTACACGGCTCACATCAGTTCGTACATTACTCCAGAAAGCTACGAACGATGGCATGCATATACATCAAATGAACGTAAAAGTTGCCTACTTAAATGCTCCAATTGACAAGGACATATTCGTCCAGCAACCGCCAGGTTACGAGCAAGTTGGAGAACAAGGAACCTATTTGACATGCCAACTAAACAAGTCACTTTATGGACTCAAACAAAGTGGCCGAAACTGGAACTACACCTTGACCGATTACTTGACATCTCAAGGCTATCAAGTAAGTGATAGTGACTCATGTGTCTACACCAAGCAAGCCAACAACTGTCAGATTATCATTCTCTTCTGGGTTGATGACATTCTAATAGCTAGCAATAACCTTGACACGATTTCTTCTGTTAAACACAGTCTGAGCACAGTTCAAAATGGATGACCGCGGAGAGATTAAGTGGTTTCTAGGCATAGATTTCACTAGGTTGCAAGATGGATGTTTTCAAATGAGTCAGAGACGCTATGCTGAAGCACTTTTGGCACGATTCAAGATGTCCGATTGCAAACATGCTGCCACACCCGCTGAAAAGGGACTTCAACTCAAGCAAACTTCAAATGGTGCGCCACACGCAAGCCAGGAGCCCACTTCTGATGCACACCATGAGTTGCAGCAAACTATGGCATTTCCATATCGCCAGGCTATTGGAAGCCTTATATACCTAATGATGGGAACTAGACCAGACATCAGCTGGATAGTCTCAAAACTTTCTCGACATCTGGAAAATCCAGATTCAACACATATTGCCGCTCTGAAACGAGTCTTATGTTACGTCAAAGGAACATTAGAGTACACTCTGACATACTCTAAGACAGATGGTTGCCTTGTAGGCTGCGCTGATTCAGATTGGGCCGGTGATCACAGCGACTGTCGTTCCACCACTGGCTACATCTTCACCATGGGCTCTGCTCCGATAAGTTGGAAAACTAAGAAGCAATCGACAGTTGCATTATCATGTGAAGCTGAGTACATGGCTCTCAGTGATGCTACAAAGGAAATGCTGTACTTCTATTGGCATTGACCAACCCTCACCAACGACACTGCATATCGACAACCAAGGTGCAATTGCACTCACTAAACCTAGTTCAGGACAATACAATCGTACAAAACACATAGATGTTCGCTATCATTTCATACGAGAGCAAACTGCTGTAGCTTATCAATACGTAAATACAAACGAAAACCCTGCTGACATGCTTACAAAACCTCTCGCTACGATCGCACATAAGCATGCTGTTGAACTCCTCAAGATTGAGGCGGCGTATTGATAGACAATCTTGATGACAATCCAATTCAGCCCTATACAATCATTACATCATATACACACATGTGCTATTGTTTACCTTATACTATGCTGACCTATCACTAACAATATTTCTATTTACTGCAGGTCAGCAAATCATGTGTTTCCTCTTCCATTTTCTGTTAGTAGCATTATTATTATACACGTGTATTTTAATCATACAAATATATATCTGCATATTTCATACATGTACTTTATAGCTAGTGCAGAACTCATGCGAGCGTAGCGTATATAAGACAAAGAATTTATATGTAAATTCGTCCCCCACGGGTTTTTTATTTTTGAAATATTTCTGCGTGGCTAATTTTTTAATAACTTTGGGCCAGAAAATGCTAGAAACAAAATTTGAAAAGGTATCAAATGGATACAATAGACCGCACAGGTTTAGCCAATAATTGCAAGGTCTTCATAGCTGTGGACCTCAAAAATAACGGGTGAAAAATACTTTATAAATATGCAATTTCCTATTGCGCCATGGGCCACTGAGACTTCAGTATATGTCATTCAGATTCTCTGTTATTTTACCGACCCTGTGGTATACTATTTATCATCGAGCAATCACGTGATGCAGACAAAACAATTTATTTACTGGAGAGTCACATTTAAATAATTAAAAAAAATTATATAACGTACCATTAGCTAATTAGCGTGACGGATAGTCATGCGTCACTGATTTCGCGACACCGCAACAATACCATTGTCATCAATGCTTAATTACCGGGACCACAAACCATTGTTTTTTTAAGCAAAAGTACTTTTTCCCAATTACTTTTCTGAGACAACCACTGGTGTGACACAAATAATTTTTGCACCATTGGATGGACAACATATTTTTGTAAATGCTGATGCTCTATTTGAGAAAAAATTGTCAAAATAAAAATTGCACTTGTGCTAGCTATACTTTAACATCCATCGACTCTATGGCATCCACTACTGGTAAAAACAATTCAACACTACTAACTGCTACTACTACTGCAACTATCACTACTACTCAGCTACTGCTACTAGTATTACAGCTGTTGTTGTGATAAATGATAACACACCGAACTATCACAGGCAACTCTAATCTACTGGCCACCACCAACCAGGCCAGTAGTAGCAGGTACTAGTCACAGGTCTACTGCAGAAAAATTGATGGGTTTTGAACCAATTTTTTTTTTAATTTTATGTTGTTGTTTTGTTGTTGGTGCTCACCAACAACAAAACACAACTATAAAATTCCAAAAAATGTTCCAAAACCCACCAAAGTTTCTGCAGTAGACCTGTGGTACTTGGTGGTAGTAGAAGAAGATTGGTTGGAGTTGCCTGTGTGCGAACTCTACTCAACTCTAGAAATAAAAATAATCATCATTATTATTATTATTATTATTATTATTATTATTATTATTAGTTATTTATTATTATTATTATTATTATTATATTATTATTTATTATGTGAAAAAAATAATCTTTTCACCATTTTGAACAGATTCATCAGCTGAGTCATCATCATAGCTGTCATCATCACTGCCTAATCCCTCAAAACTCATCAATCCTTCTTTTGTTGATGGTGACTGAGCAGCGGTAGTGGTAGAAGAAGTAGTAGTAGTAGTCTTCTGAGTGTCAATCTGTTGTTGTTGGACAGCGACGAAGCTGTTGATATAACGTGTTAACTCCTCGTTTGAATGGGAAGCCATAGATTTCAAGTTAGTAACTAAACTATCGTAGTACATTTTTACACTTGAAGTTTCATGAACTTTTAATGAGAATTCCAAGTCTTTTGATCCAGGCAGCCTTATTTTCAAGCAGGCAGACATTCTTTCTTCTTCTTCTTCATCTATCAATCAATAGATTTCTATGTCTATTGGGTTATGTCATGTGTGGTTTGACTTCTGAAACCTTGATGTCTATGATGTTAGCCTTCAAAGTTCATGGTTGATAATGAATAAGCCAATCACATCCATCTCGCATAATAGATTGGATTTGCTATGCACCGCATTCTTCTTGATCAGTTGAATTAATTAACCGGTATCCTCCTGAGGTAATGATTATGAATGAAGTCAATACTGACTGCTAACATTTAAATCATTGTTGTGTATCTTCATCTGGTTGTTTGTTTATGCATATAATACTTCTGAAAGTTTTTTTGATTGATAGCAAATTCAATTGGTGATGAATGATGATTATTGGATGGTCACGGTGGTGGATAATAATAATTATTATAATAATAATAATAATAATAATTATTATTAATAATAATAAATAATAATAATAGTTAATTAATAATGAATTCAAGGCGAGTTCAATAATAACAACGAGGCTAGCAACGAAGAACAAGCAGCAACTACTACCACTACTACTTCTGCTGCTGCTACTACTACTGCTGCTACTACTACTGCTGCTGCTCAGACTTGCCAACCTAAAAAATAAAGTGAGGGGTCAAGAGTGAGACTTGGAAAAGGGGGAAAAAAGCGCGTGAAATCAAGCCAAATGGGGAAAATGTGTTACTGAGCGATTTTTGATTAAATGCTGGAAAATAAAATCTTATATCATCATGCTAGCTGCAGAAACATCAAGTAATGCAATGAACAAAGGGGTATGGTGAATGGATAGCATGAGATGGTGGACCGAGAGCAGGGGATGGTTGATAGATGGAGAGCAGGAAATTGTGGATGCAGAGCAAGAGAGGGTAGATGCAGAGCAGGAGATGGTAGATGGAGAACAGATGATTATGGATTGAGAGCAGGAGGAGGTAGATAGGTAGAGAGCAAGGAGATCGGGGATGGAGAGCAGGAGATAGATGGAAAGCAGGATATGGTGGATGGAGGGCAAGGTATAGTGGATGGAGAGTTGGATAAGGTAAATTGAAAGCAGGAGATGATGAATGCAAAGCAGGATTTGATGTAAATAGAGCAAGAGATGGCAGATGGAAAGCAGGAGGAGGTAACTGGAAAACAGAGCATGGTGGTTGTACAGCAGGGCATAGTGGATGAAGAGTATGATATGGTGGATACAGAGCAGGAGATGATAGGTGGAGAGCAGGAGATGATATGTGGATAGCAAGGAGATCGGGGACGGAGATAGATGGAAAGTAGGGTATGGTGGACGAAGAGCAGGAGATGATGAATGTAGAACAGGATATGGTGTATGTAGAGCAAAAAATGGTGGATGGAGGGCAGGAGGAGGTAGTTAGAGAACAGAGCATGGTGGATGTAAAGCAGGATATAATGGATGAGGAGTATGATATGGTGGATGCTGAGTGGGAGATGATAGATGGAGAATAAGGAGATCGAGATGGAGAGCAGCAATAGTGGATAGAGAATGGGAGATGACGGTGCAGAGCAGCAGATGATAGATGAAGAGCAAGGAGAGATCGGGAGAGATAGCAGGGGATCGGGGATGGAGAGCAGGAGGGAGATGGAGACCAGACTGGTGAATGGAGAGCAGGATATAGTGGATGGAGAGAAGGATATAATGGATGAAGAGCAGGATATAGTGGATGGAGAGTGTGATATCGTGGATGGAGTCAGGAGATGATGAATGGAGAGCAGGATATGCAGTATGCAGAGCAAGAGATGGTGAATGGAAAGCAGGAGGAGGTAGTTGGACAGCTGAGCATGGTGGATGTAGAGCATGATATAGTGGATAAAGAGTATGATATGGTGGATGAAGAGCAGGAGATGATCGAGGGAGAGCAAGATGATGGTGGATGGAGAGCAAGGAGATTGAAGATGTAGAGCAGGATTTAATGGATAGAGAGTAGTATATGGTATATATAAAGCAGGAAATAGTGGATGGAGAGCAGAAGATGGTAGATGTAGAGCAGGGGAAGGTGGATAGAAAGTAAGAATTGATGAATCGAGAGCAAGAGATGGTAGATGAAGAGCAGGGGACTGTGGGTGGTGAGCAGGGTATGGTGGATGGCCAGTAGAAGATGGTAGATGAGCAGAAAATTGTGGATGGAGAGCAGGAGATGGTACACAGGGTTGGAAAAAACCAAACAAACCATTTATTTCTGGTTTATACCGGTTTTTATGGATTAAACCGCATTTTTATTGTGAAAATGGTGCACTCAATAAAAAGAGTTTATGAGTTACTGAATTGTTAAAGGAATGGCTTTCGATATGTAGCATTCGGCTTGTTAAAAAAAATGTTTAATGTTTATCTCCAATTAAGACAACTGCATGTACAACATGGCATCAGTATCTAAATAAATGACTAATTGTATAATAGAACCACATAAAATAGAAAACATATACACTCAAACTTCAACAACTAAATGGCATTACCGTAGTAAGACACAAGATCATTGGTATTTTTTTTTATTATTAAGCAATGGAGAGGCAATAAATAAAATTGTTTTTTTTGAGCGCCAAGCCGATTTCATAGTTTAGAGTGTACTATCCCAAACATGAAGTTATATCAATTATATATGTTGCGCATCTTTTTTCAATAAAGATCCTTCATTTCTCTGCTATCGTAACTAGCTGAAAAATTTGATTTATCATTTTAGATTTTTAAAATAACCAAAAGAATGAGACATGGCATGAGTGAATGCTGTGAAGCAGATAACCTGCCAGCTTAGCTGTGAAAGAATGGAATTATTTGATGAACTAACAAAAAAATCATAAAAACCGAAAGTTCAGAAATTTGACTAGTTTAAATTGAGCCAAACCTGGTGGATAGACAGTAGGAGATGGTAGATGAAGGGCAGTGGATTGTGGATGGAGAGCAGGAGAGAGTGATTGAAAAGCAGGTGGAGGTAGATCAAGACCAGGAGGGGGCCAGGACATGGTGAATGGAGAGCAAGATATAATGAATGTAGAGTATGATGAATGCAGAGCAGGAGATGGATGGAGACCAGGAGAGGATGGGTGGAAAGCAGGGTTGGGAATAGCGGTTTGTAGACGCTAATCGCTAGTCATGCATCAGCGATTGTGGCACATCCCCTAGTTTGATTAGACATTCAGCGAATAGCCCAATCGCTAAAGTACTAGTAATCGCTGAAGTAAATCGCTGATTTCTCTGCCAACAATGCCCAAGTCACTCATGCATGCAAAAATTTTAGTCATCTTGGAAGCATTGCATTTGCCTGCCAGTTAATTTCATCATAATAGAGGCATATGTATATGCATATAACTTTAAAGCATTACTGCAGCTGGCTGCATCACTGACACCTTGAAAAACAGATATACTGGAGACCCTATCTGCTCTGTCATTATTAATTTGTAATTAAAAGTTCATGTATTTTTAGCCAGTTTTTTATACCCTGTTTGCTGTGTAACAAAACGTGGTTTGTGTTTATTTAAGTCTTCATTATTACAAGATTATATGCAAAGTTATCAAACACTTGAAAATATTATCAGCGGTTTCATCAGCGGAAATGATGGTATCCCCTAGTTTGAAATAACTTCGCATGAACACCAGCGGAAAACCCTATTCCCTAGTTTGTAGCAGCATTAGCGAAAGCGATTCAATCCCTAGTTTAACAATCAGCGATTCCCAACCCTGGTGGAAAGTGGGATAAAGGTGGAGGTAGAGAGGGAGTTGATGGATGGGGAGAAAGGAGATTGGGGTAGAGCGCAGAAAATGGTAGAGGGAGAGTAGGAGGTAGACAAAAAGCGGGGTATGATGGATGGAGAAGAGGATATGGTTGATGAAGAGCAGGAGATGGTGAATGGGGAAGGTCATAAGATGGATGGAAAACAGAAGCTTGTGGATAACTATTCTCACAAAAAAATACAGATAACATCAGCCTTGAAAGTAAAATAACAATAATTCTTTTGATAATAACTATTCTCATGAAAATTAAATTTGCTAAAAATTATTATAACACACAATATACCATTGAAATAACGATTAACTCCCCATTTTGATATATAAAAGCAACAAAAATATTTGGTAACTGCTACCATTGATAAGAAAACAAAAAATGTTAAAGAATGTTGGATTTGATAAAAGAGAGCAACAATAAATAACAATAATAATATGTAGGTAATATATGTAATATCATCATTTTTAAAAACCTTTTGTTTATTAATAATAATCATAATTAATTAATTGATAGTAAAATTATTATCACTAATAATATCTACTTATTATTATCAATTATTATTAATGATACAGCAGTAATAAATAATAATCATAGCAAAAATAATAA
Source organism: Cryptosula pallasiana (assembly GCA_945261195.1). Lineage (NCBI taxonomy): Eukaryota > Metazoa > Bryozoa > Gymnolaemata > Cheilostomatida > Cryptosulidae > Cryptosula > Cryptosula pallasiana. The sequence goes on from OX183130.1 coordinate 32,092,824, forward strand.
TACTTGATATTATTTAAATAATAGATATTATTATATATTATTTCTAATTTATTTATTATTACTATTATAATTATTATTGTATGGAAATAATAGTAAGTAGTAGGTAGTAATTAATAAATGAATAAAACTAACATGACAGCTTTAATAATAAAATAAATTGACATCAACAATAACAAAGCAATGGAGTGAGTCAATTCTGTTTTGACTGGCTCTCTCTAAGAATGTTACAAAAGTATTGAAATAATCAATGTGTCTTTGCTTCTGCTGCTTCTTGTTATGGGGATCGTTTTTAGACTGTGGATCCTAGTAACCTGAATTGATAGTGTGGGTAATATAGCATTTCCCCTAACAACACAAGTATAAAAGTGGTCAATTAACAGCTGTTATAACTATCTTTTTTATTTTTCTAATCTGAATCCTTTAGTGCTTTATTATTGTATGATATCAGCATCTTCTATGTCAAGGTTTACTTTGACTAGTTAGTTGTTGGAAGCAAAATAAACACACTGTAACTGCTATAAGAAACTGAAATATAAGATAGGGAAATATCAATACAAACAGTTTTAGTACAATATTCAATTATTGCGATTAATTAATCATAATAAAAACACAAAAAAAAAATGTTTGCCCCAACAACAGGGGAAATGCGTGAGAGAGTGAGAAACAGGGAAATGCGTGATTCTCACGCTCAATGCGTGAGAGTTGGCAAGTCTGCTGCTGCTACTACTGCTGCTGTTACTACTGCTGCTACTACTGCTAGCTACTACTACTGCTAACTACTACTACCACTACTACTACTGCTAACACTACTACTACTACTATAACACTTCCTGCTAACGAACTACTACTGCTAACTACTACTACTGCTGCTAACTAACTACTGCTAACTACTACTATTATTACTGCTAACTAACTACTACTACTACTGCCAACTACTACTACTAGTCACATACAGTTGTTAGGTTGTTGCATAGCAGTTTCATTTGCATGTTGTTTAATAAAGTTATTAAACAACATACAAATGAAACTGCTATGCAACAACCTAACAACTGTATGTGACTAGTAGTAGTAGTTGTAGTTTTAGTAAAAACAACACTACAACAACTGCTACCACTACTCCACTGCTACTACTTTCTTTACTTTTACCAACTACTACCAGCCCTACCACTCCTACTGCTTATACTAGTATTAGTAGCAGTACCTTCTTTACCTAACCTACTACTCAATACTAATTCCACTAACTACTACCACTACTAGTAGTAATAATAGATAATATTAATTAACAACTACCACTAACTGATAAATTGATTAATAGTAATAATAATAATACCTACTACTATTACTGCCACTGCTTACTAATAAATAAAAATGACTGGTGATGATTGAATAATTCAATAATAATAATTCTGATATGATTAATAAAATGATTGTTATTATATTATATAATCATAATAATTGATAGTAGTATTATTATATATATATGACGATTTTTATATATATATATATATATATATATATATATATATATATATATATATATATATATATATATACGACGATGTTATATATATATATTATAATATATTTTAATATATTTTAATTATGTACATATATATATATATACAAATAAAATGTTCAACCAAGTATAAAAACTGCTTTATTCTAATTTACATGTCACCCCAGTATTATTAATAATAATATATTATGTTCATTATTATGATTTATTATGTATGTATAAAAATAATTAATTATGATAGCTATTTTTATAATAATAATAATGACAATGTGTTATTTATTATTTGATAACATTACATGCATTACTACTATTCACATTTATTACTATTATTATTATTATTATATCGTATGTAACACTTTTTTGTGGTATTAACTATTGTGGATATAAATAAGGTAAGTATAATAAATATTATATGATAGTAGTTACTATTATGTTGCTCGCACAAGTTCCATTTTTATTTTGACAGTTTTTTTCTCAAATAGAGCTTCAGCTTCGTAAAAAAATTGGTTGTCTATCCATTGGTTCAGAAATTATTTGTTTCGCACCAGTGGTTGTTTTAGAAAAATAATTTAGTAGAAGTGCCCAAAGGATTTATCTGTTGAAATTATATACGCTTATTTCTACTACACTGAGACAGGTAAAAGTTGTAAAGTACACCTATCGCACTGGTTGCAAGGTCATGGTATAAATTCGCTGTTTGTTCTCAAATCAGAGATTTTTCAGGGTTCAAAAATTTTTTACTGGTCAGAACATAGCTATTATGCTGTGTATCAATCTTTTTATTATTTTTTTACTGTTGAGCGTTTACTGCCGGTTATTTGTTGTTGAGAACTCCCCGCTCCCAATGTGTGCCATTCTCAAACGTTCTTGTCGTTGTAGTTGCATCCAGTATTTATTAATTATTAGTGCAAAAATAATTAGACTGGAAAAACTTTTTTAACTGAAATACTCCAAATACCGCTCAGATTCATCATCTGCCCAAAAATATTGTAATGTTATTGCTAGTTACAAGCTATTGTCTTCAGGTTGAAAATTTTCTCATTAATACAAGTTAGGTTCCCTTTTTCCTGAAATTTTTATGTAGAATTCGCTGTTTGTTATTGAATAATTTTATGTTTTGTGTAGGCATTTGCATTGCCATTCTTATCTAGTTTTGGTCCGATGGTGGCAAGATAGTGAAAAAAAATTTTAGCAAAGATTTCAAGTATTTGTGATCTATGTTTGTCAAACACAGTCAATGAACTATGTTGTTGGAAACCATTCTGATTGTAATCTTTTCTTTTTTATTATGGTTGGTCTACACCGAGTAACTTCTCATAATAGAAAAATAAGTGTTTAATATATATGGCTTATGGTAGTCAAAAATTTGACAGAACTTTGAATGAATATGAATATTAGTTTCATTCCTTAATATTTATACTAGCGGGCTTGATGTAAAATATTGAAAATAGCAAAGTCTTCCCGCTGTCATTTCTCTGGTGCAATATTATGGAGCAATTTTTCTAAATTTCTCATGCATGAGTTTTTGCGTAGAATAAGTAAAATCACAGCTCTTAGAGGGTGTTGTTTGATGTTACCCACTTCAAGCATTCTCGTTTGAGATATAACATTTTTTGTACCATCTGTTGAATGAGGGAAAGCAGTAGCTCGCATGTACATGCTTTTATTGTTATTTTTGCAGCATTAACGGTGAAATACAAAACACATCCTACTCAAACCATGGTATGTACTGATGATCTCTACCCTCTCTAGTCACAACATCTGACCCCAACTGTCCTTACGGCTCTAGTCATGCTTTGCAATGATTGTAGGCAGAACCAATCAAAGTGCTCGTAACAGGCGCAGCTGGTCAGATAGCTTATTCTCTATTGTACAGCATCGCTAAAGGTGATGTATTCGGAAGAGAACAGGTGAATATTTAGATAGTGTTGGTTTTTTCTGTAGTTACCGTTTGATGTTGTCAGTCAAGTAATTAGATATTTGTTTCGTTCAGGCTCTACACCTCATCCTCTTGGACATTCCACCGATGATGGGGGTGTTGGAGGGTGTTGTAATGGAGCTACATGATTGTGCATTGCCTCTACTCATAGGTTAGTTGGCTTAAAATTCTTCTGTCTTTTGTTTATTTATGTTCGTTGGGCTTATTGATTGCTTACTACAAATTTTTATTGGCAATACTCTGCAAAATATTCAACAAACAGTTACCCGCGCATTTCTAGACTTATTAGCATGCGTGTGCAGCCAACAATCAATCATTGCCGAGGTCAATAATATGCAGTTTACGTGCTGAATTGTGGTTGTATCACGCAGGCATGTAGTGATTGCAATGATCACAGTCATGTAGTAGTTGATGTCCTTAGTGAAGCGTAACGGAACCGAGTATAATACGTTTTGTTTGCGTTTTGTTTGCGGCTTTTGAGAGCTCTTTCTATCAATGAAATGTCAGTGAATGGCTTTTGTATCAATGTTTCCCCGGTCAAACTACAATTCTTGTTACAGTTACAGCACGCACTGCTGGTTGTAATCTGTTTCGACAATTTATTTGATTCGCAGTTTACGTATTCTACATTTTATAGAACTTGATATATGTATTTATCTGAGGGTTTCTCGAAATATTTAATGAGTTTCTTCCGCTGTCTTTTTTTTGGCCAGATGATCTTGATGGAAATGAATGTGTGCACCTCAGCTTGATGTAGCCTTTCATGCGAGCCCCATGATACTAATGTTCGACTGTTAACTTTTGCAGATGTCGTTGCCACTGCTGACGAGGCTGTAGCATTCAAGGATATCGATGCTGCCCTGCTAGTTGGCGCCATGCCAAGAAGGGAGGGTATGGAGAGAAAAGACCTGCTGTTAGCCAATGTTAAGATATTTAAAAGCCAGGGAGCCGCTCTTGATAAATATGCCAAAAAGACAGTGAAGGTAGGGTTAGGTGTAGGGTGGTGGTTGGTTGCCGGGCTACCAGGTGATATATGTAGATGCTATGCATGTCTGTCATTGACTTGTAGTCGGGTGGTATTTATAACTACCCACAACTGTCCAGTCTCCCAGACATCATGTGGCTGGGTATTGTTGGTTGTACAAACATTCTTCGATTCATGAATTGCGTGCATTGTACTGTTTTTATTTAATGATTTGCAATTTTTTTTAAATTTTCAATCTGGAATGAGCCTGAGATCATATTTCATCAATCTGCCTGGCACCCAATTTGATCAGTGATTGCTATCTGACTTGGTACTCAGTCTCACCTCTCCAACTGCCACATTCTTTCGTCATCTTCATTGTGTCTATCCATAGATGGTTGGCCTTCCTCTCTAGATCTAGATTTCCATACGTCAAAGTTTTGAAGGAGTTTTGAATAATGGATTGAAGTTTTGATTTGCTGAACTTACATTACACAAATTTTTTGAAAGAATTATGCAGAGTTGTCTACCTCAAAGAAAGGATAACTACGCAATGAGCGTATCAGTCATTTGGTAGCCTGCAACGGCATGGTATTGTTGCGACGAGAGATGAGCAGTTTCTATTGAAACGATAACATGAGAGAAATATTGTTTTCACAAGTGCGTGTTGTCACCAAATTGTTTACATTTCAAATCTTGTCTAAAATTAATTACTAACACAGAAGATGAGTGTTTTATGACTTGTCAACTGGTATATGTATGACTTTTCATAGCCAACTGAACCTTATAATAAATAAGTAGTCGTTAGTTGTCGAAATCTGATGAAAATAAATACTAATAATTATTTTATTTATTTATTATTACAACGCCATTGATTATTATTTCTTTATTATTATTATTTATTAACATGATGCTGAGGACATTATATTTTCTCAAGATTATTTTCATGAAAGAAGGACATTTAAATGAAACATAAATAATAATTTATTTCCGGTGATTCTCACTAATATTGTTAATTATAATAATTTATTATAATGAAAACTACGAAGTTTTCAACTTCCATGATCCTATCGGCAAAAGTTCGCAGTTTTGAATCCTCAAAGAGTTGAAAAATTCCTCCATCGAGATCGGCGCAGTGAAAAGTTCATGAAAGGATGGAAGTCCATGAAAAGTTCAAAGCTTTCAAAACTTCGAACTTTTCATGGACTTCCATCCTTCGAAAATTTTAAAAAATCTGTCAAAACTTCGGCGCATGGAAATCTAGTGTAGGTCTCTGCAGACTCTACCATTGTTGAACTTCTTTGTGTCTTCATCATTTTCTCTACAGCACAAGTGGTCATGTCATTGCAGCTTTCTGGTGGCTTTAATATTTCTATTTTCCTCTAAACATCTTTCTTTCTTTAGCATTTAGTCAGCCTTCAGGGTAGTGTAATGTGTGAGCGGCCATATCTCATCTCCCTACAACATCGTTGGTGCTCATCAATTCATTGATTTATATAAACATTACTTTACTCTCTCCCCTCTCACCCCTCCCCCTCTCACCCCTCCCCCTCTCACCCCTCCCCCTCTCACCCCTCCCCCTCTCACCCCTCCCCCTCTCACCCCTCCCCCTCTCACCCCTCCCCCTCTCACCCCTCCCCCTCTCACCCCTCCCCCTCTCACCCCTCCCCCTCTCACCCCTCCCCCTCTCACCCCTCCCCCTTGTAGCCCTCCCCCTTGTAGCCCTCCTCTCTCCCCTCCCCCTCTCTCCCCTCCCCCTCTCTCCCCTCCCCCTCTCTCCCCTCCCCCTCTCTCCCCTCCCCCTCTCTCCCCTCCCTCTCTCTCCCCTCCCCCTCTCTCCCCTCCCCCTCTCTCCCCTCCCCCTCTCTCCCCTCCCCCTCTCTCCCCTCCCCCTCTCTCCCCTCCCCCTCTCTCCCCTCCCCCTCTCTCCCCTCCCCCTCTCTCCCCTCCCCCTCTCTCCCCTCCCCCTCTCTCCCCTCCCCCTCTCTCCCCTCCCCCTCTCTCCCCTCCCCCTCTCTCCCCTCCCCCTCTCTCCCCTCCCCCTCTCACCCCTCCCCCTCTCACCCCTCCCCCTCTCACCCCTCCCCCTCTCACCCCTCTCACCATTCCCCCTTGTAGCCCTCCCCCTTGTAGCCCTCCTCCTCTCACCCCCCTCCCCTTGTACCCCCCCCCCCCCCTTTGTACCCCTGCTTTCACCCCTCCCACTCATTAGTACTTCCCAACACTGCCACCCCTATTCCCAACATTGACAGCCCATTTACACATTGTTTCACTTACACAAACATAACAACTTATAGCTGATGGATCTGTTATGATTTGTGCAGGTGATTGTGGTAGGAAACCCAGCTAACACCAACGCTCTTGTCTGCAAGAAATACGCACCTTCCATTCCAGCAGAGAACTTCTCAGCTATGACTCGGCTGGATCAGAACCGTGCACAGGCACAGCTAGCTGCCAAGTTATCTACTCCCATAGAGGTGAGTGAGTTATCTAAACTGTAGATGTAAGTTGTCTACACCTGTAGAGGCAAGTTATCTACTCATGTAAAGCTATGCTGTTTAAGATTGCTTTGTGACATATCTGGTATCTCTGTCCCAGCTGTGGATGTCAATGAACTGCTTTCATCAATGAGTTGATCATTTGAGATAGAGCTCTAGTTGTAGTGCAGCGATGTGTGTTTAAAGGTGTTGTGTCACAGATTTTGGATGGAATTAAAACTTAACTTATCTACTTTGAGTGCTTTATGCCAGCAAAGATATTACGGAGCTGTAGTCTTATTAACTCTATCTGCACTATAACCACAATGGAAGCTGATTTGTACGCAATTTTTATGAGACAACTTATATAAGACAAAAATTGTTGCAAAACTGGAAAAAAGTTATTTTATATAGAATTATGACATCCCAAGAACAGTCATTGTGCAGAGACTTCTGCTATTATGTACAAACTGACATCTACGTGATATTTTGCGTGGCCAATATCTCAAAAACTCCGCAATATTACAGTTGAAATTAATTGAAATTGGTTCAACAATAGTTTCAAATCTGAACTATGCATTATTTTACTGAATGAAGTCAGCAAGTATAAAATGTAAACAAATAATAATTTCCAATGTCGATAAAAATAAATATGAGCTAGTTTAGGATTATTTTTAGTAACTTCGTTGAAACTATTTAGCACTTTGTCACTAAAGAAAAGACAACTCCGATAAGTAAATTGCCTATGAAATCTGTGACATTGTACCTTTAACCTGAATGCATTTTCTTTTGCTTTAACCACAATTAAATGAGAGGTAGTTGTTAGATGGGAATGCAAGTGTTATATTTATTCTAAAAAACATATAGATACGGAAGATGTAAAAACAACAGCAGTGCAGCTTTTGGGATTGGTTGTTTTGCATTTGATTATTATCTCTCTTTATAAAGCCTGTCGCAGCAGCCATTTTGTGACACGCTCTCTTAAATCGTTTTATACATTGCCTGCTGTTACTCTTGGTAATAGTTTACCCACAAACCAACTTTAGTTATTCACCGTCTACATAACTCCATGATTAAGTGTGATTGGACAGTTTGTAAATATCACCTTCATGTTTGGTGTCATCAGCAAGTGGGGTCAATTTTTGTGTTACCTTAACGGGGAGTTGTTTTCACTTTATATACTGCTTGTATGTCAGGTTACTCTTGATTCTGTGTAGGCTGTGGACAATGTAGTCATATGGGGCAATCACTCAAGCACCCAGTACCCTGATGCCAGAAACGCTACAGCTGAAGTGAACGGAGTTACATCGGTATGAATATATTTGTTTGTCTATATTAATTACGTGTGAATGAAGAAGGTTTTCTCTTACTGTATTACCTTTGCGCAGTGTATCCTTGTTATGCATTGATTAAGGCTTGGAGTTTTCCTCTCACTGTATTACCTTTGTGCAGTGTATCCTTGTTATGCATTGATTAAGGCTTGGAGTTTTCCTCTCAATGCATTATCTTTGCGCAGTGTATCCTTGTTATGTATTGATTAAGGCTTGGAGTTTTCCTCTCACTGTATTACCTGTGTGCAGTGTATCCTTGTTATGCATCGATTAAGGCTTGGAGTTTTCCTCTCAATGCATTATCTTTGCGCAGCGTATCCTTGTTATGTATTGATTAAGGCTTGGGAGTTTTCCTCTCACTGTATTACCTTTGTGCAGTGTATCCTTGTTATGCATTGATTAAGGCTTGGAGTTTTCCTCTCAATGCATTATCTTTGCGCAGTGTATCCTTGTTATGTATTGATTAAGGCTTGGAGTTTTCCTCTCACTGTATTACCTGTGTGCAGTGTATCCTTGTTATGCATCGATTAAGGCTTGGAGTTTTCCTCTCAATGCATTATCTTTGCGCAGTGTATCCTTGTTATGTATTGATTAAGGCTTGGAGTTTTCCTCTCAATGCATTACGTTTACGCATTGTATCCTTGTTATATATTGATTAAGACTTGGAGTTTTCCTCTCACTTTATTACCTGTGTGCAGGGAATCCTTGTTATGTATTGATTAAGGCTTGGAGTTTTCCTCTCAATGCATTACGTTTACGCATTGTATCCTTGTTATGTATTGATTAAGACTTGGAGTTTTCCTCTCACTTTATTACCTGTGTGCAGTGAATTCTTGTTATTTATTGGTTAAGTTTGGAAGTTTTCCTCTCAATGCATTACGTTTGCGCAGTGTATCCTTGTTATATATTGATTAAGACTTGGAGTTTTCCTCTCACTTTATTACCTGTGTGCCGTGTATCCTTGTTATGTATTGATTAAAGCTTGGGAGTTTTCCTCTCTGAATCAATTGCTTCATATTATTAATTTCTCTAGAATAATTTGACTCACTGAAAATGTTTAGAAATAGTCCTTTGTTCATGTGCTCTGACATTGTCGTAGGTAGTTGATCCTGGCGTGTAAGCCCTGTTATGTCTTTGATAGGGTGTCCACGAGGCAGTCAAAGACGATGCCTGGCTGCACAATGACTTTGTCAAATGCATCCAACAGCGCGGAGCTGCAGTTATCAAAGCCAGAAAACTCTCGTCAGCTATGTCTGCTGCCAAGGCTATCGGTGACCACATGAGAGATTGGTGGTTTGGCTCTGGGGTTAGTTGTTGTCTCTCCTTGTTACACAACGTTTGTAGAACTGTTTTGTCTTATATACCTGTCGTTGAAGGAGTATATGGTGACTAGTCAGTCTAATGGTACTGTTTGTTACAGAACCGTTGGGTGTCTATGGGGGTCACATCTGATGGAAACTCTTATGGAATCCCTGAAGGACTTATTTTCTCATTTCCTGTCACCATCGGAGCTGATAGAAGCTGGAAGATAGTGGAAGGTTTAAACATTAATGACTTTGCTAGAGAGAAACTGGAGATAACTGCGAAGGTAATTACATACATGTTTCAGTTGGTCTGTATCTAAAGCTGCTGATCACTGGTAGGAATGGCACAAATATGACGGAATTTTCATACTGAAGTGCCTAAGAAAGCACTTTTTGTTGTTGGCAAAGGGAATTCAACCAATAAAAAGTTGCAATTAAAGGAATTACTAGTAAAATTGTCGATTGTTTTATAGTCTGAGTGCGTAGAATGAAAGTTGCGGTTGTTATTAGCGATTGCCTATTACTTTTGTAGTCTGTGAATATACAAACCAGTTTCATCGTTATAACCAATACCAATAAATAGTTTGTTTTGTCGATATTTGTTTTTTTAATTTAAATCAATGGAACCCATGACCAGCAGCTGTCATTTCATATAAATACATGTGAATATTGAAGTACTTTTTTAAAACTTGGTTGATCTTTTCGGTTGAACACTTTTATTCATTAGATACAAAATTTTTCAAAATCTTGTTGTACAAATCACTATTGCAATTGCTAGACTTACGCTAAAGCTAGCAAAATACATTTTAACCGTCTATTAGAACTTTTGCAAAATCGTACTTGATGCAAAAAATTTGTTAACAGCAAAAATGGCGACGTATATTACGTGCGCTTGGAATAAGATAAGTTTTGCTGTTTTACTAAATTTTCTTATCGTTGCATATTTCTATGATTTTTTCATTTACTGTAATTTGAAGTCGTGATGAAATTTCTGTTTGCAGTTTGCATGTTTTACCAATATGATACGGGTGGGCCCTCTATGTGAGGGTCCACCACGGCCACTCATTATGAAGTGGGACACCAGCTAATCTTTATACATATTATATTGCTCAGCTCCGCATTCACTCAGTTTTCTTCCTGTAGGAACTGAGTGAAGAGATGGAGGTTGCCATGTCCGCCTGCACTGAATGATATGAGGCTATCAAATCACACCTGTAGATCGCATGGCAGTCATGTGACGCATGATGTCATGACAGGTGTGTGTTTCATGGACTACGTTGCTGGCTGTGCTATTCACTGTCACACGCAAATGTTTGTTGTAGTTTGTGTACTGCTTAGCTAGTTGTTTGCTGCATATCACAGCTTAGACTTACGCCCTGAAACAAACCTGATTGCTCTGTTTATCAGAGTTTGATTTTTATTGCCCTATATTTCTTTCTGAATAAAAAAACTGATTCTTAGTGTTTTGTATCCTTTCCTTCGCTGTATGTTTGATGGAAGGGTTTTTTTGAGGAGCCGTCTCCAGTTTATGGTATCACATGTTCACAAGAGGGTGTTGAAGAGAGGATAGCCCAGTATAAATAAAGTAAGGGTGTCGTTTTCCTAAAAACATTTTAGCAAGCCATAAACAGCAGAGACATTAAGAGTGTTCGTGACCTACGTTTACCGAACAGTATGCAATAAAAGTAATCAGATCGCAATCGACTAAATGCCAGGGCATTAATGTGTTTGGAACATTAAAGTGGGGTATACAACTCCCACTAATTGTAACTTGTGTCCCGCCCTACTCATCCATTTACATAGCCCATATATTTGGTTATTTGTTACTACTTCTGTACTAGTGCGTTGTCTTCTCTTGCCGAAATCTTTGGGTACCACTTTATACTGTGTTGTCCACCCCTGCACACCTCTTGGTAAACTGGCACCACATTGAAGGTCTCGTTGGTTGTCTGTTTGTCTAATAGATTACATGCCATTACACTAGCTTTTGCTGCAGCACAACTAGCCCTCATTATCTACTATATTAAATTGCTTTTAATTGCTTTTTAATCAATAACGATAAAAAAAACTAAACAAAAAACACACAACCTACGCCAGGTGTTTGCACTCTACATCAGCTGCCTACACTTTACATCACCTGCCTACACTTTACATCACCTGTCTGCTTTTGTATTATTCAAGCCAGAATATGAGAACAATTTTGCATCACTTTACTTCACTCCACTCCACATTTTTTCGGCCTGTTTATCGACAATCGGTGTAACATGGCTTTTTGATTCCCAATAATTTTCAACCCAGGTGATTGGTGAGCAGTGCTCATCCACTGCAATGGACCATCTTCTTTCAGATTCTCTCTGCACTCAACTTTGACTATAGGTGAGTTAAATGGTAAAATATCAATTTTATTATACAATGTGTACAGAATAAGCAGATGAGCGCTATACCCTTCTAAAACGCACCTAGCAGAGTGCTTGTTTTGTACAAAGTTTCCAGCAGCATCATCGTTAGCCGGATCCTATATACATGTGTGGTCCTGACAACTCTAATTATATGGAAGTTGTCACACCTCAGACAAGGCGTAACAACTCCTGATAGTACGAAGTTATCCAATGCTTATCTCTCAGCACCGAGATAGCAAGTAGTTTGTTTCTTACTTGCGTCATACTTGTCATTATTTCTTTGAGATTACAAACTGCTGTCAGCTGTTCTTCAGACAAATCACCATCACACGTGCCTCTGCAATTTCTACATTACTAATTCTTGATTCAACAATTCTTCAGGAAAATTATTATTATTACTATCAACTTTTTGTCTGACCCTGGCTATAAACTCTACCATAAAAATTGTTTTTGTATGTGCTAAAATATTTTTAACTCGAAAATTGTTACTGATCAGTAGTCATATAATACGTGGTGGAGCTCTGTGGTTTAGTTAGTGCTGTTTAGTTGGGGATTAAATAAATCCAAAACTTTTGCTGCAAAGTCTACAGTCTTAAAATGTTTGTTTTACTTCTTAGGATTTGGGTCTACTGCATACAATTCCCTGCAAGTAACTCAAGGTAGTATATTAGCTGCTATTGGTTATAAGGGGAAGGGAGAGGGGTAGTGGGCGGGGAAGGGAGAGGGGTAGTGGCCGGGGAAGGGAGAGGGGTAGTGGGCGGGGAAGGGAGAGGGGTAGTGGCCGGGGAAGGGAGAGGGATAGTGGCCGGGGAAGGGAGAGGGGTAGTGGCCGGGGAAGGGAGAGGGGTAGTGGCCGGGGAAGGGAGAGGGGTAGTGGCCGGGGAAGGGAGAGGGGTAGTGGGCGGGGAAGGGAGAGGGGTAGTGGGCGGGGAAGGGAGAGGGGTAGTGGCCGGGGAAGGGAGAGGGATAGTGGCCGGGGAAGGGAGAGGGGTAGTGGCCGGGGAAGGGAGAGGGGTAGTGGCCGGGGAAGGGAGAGGGGTAGTGGGCGGGGAAGGGAGAGGGGTAGTAGGCGGGGAAGGGAGAGGGGAAATGAATGAATCAAGAACCGAAATACCTGGTCGAATGTCATCTCTAGGTAGTGTCGATGGTAGCCAAACTCCAACTTTTCATGATGGAGAATGGGATGGGCTGATAGCCAGTTGCAATGTAAAAGATTTTGTCTCAACTTAATCTAAATCTAAACAAACGTGTCGTGTAGTATGCTATACACAGACCTGTCGTGTGGTATAATACAAACAAACCTGTTGTGTGGTATGATGTAAACTCGCGAACTATGCTACCATCAATTGTTGTGGACATTCCTTATCTCTCACTTGCTATGCTTTTTTATGAAGCATGAAAATTCAGGTATGTTGAGCATTGGCACAGAGTAGAATGTTTAAGAATAAATTGTTTTGTTTTTATGCTCTTTGATTTAGAATTAGATAAGCCAGGAGCACCTATATTAAATATTGTTCTTTAACATGTTATATTACGCACCTACTTATCATGTTATTATATACACATGGATCTTGTGTTTATGTCAGGATATACACACAGTATCAGACTAGAGAGCATCGTTGTTGAAAGCCGCTCGCGCAACGCACAACTTAATAATCGGCATCGTAATTTACCCGCGACTTTTTTATCTTCTTTTAAAATAGAACAAAAACCACTGTTTCTTCTCACTTCTGTTGTTGTTGAAGTCTAACTTGACGTAAATTGGTGATTTTGTAGTGATGATGTGAGGGCAGCGCTGACTTTCAGTGTAGTGAAGTACCTTATTATGCTATAATAATTTATTATGTAACTACTTACTGAAACAAACATGTCTAATAATATTTTTATTGAATTTAGTATTTACAGACAAGTTTTAGTTTCATAATAAAAACATCTATTTGTAGCAGAAAATTAGAGCTTTTCAAACAACAAACAATAAAATTGTTGTATTGATGAGATAATTTAGCAAATTATATATGTAGTTACTTTGAATCGAAAAGTGGAGTCTACTAATAATAATAAATATTTGCTCAGTCTAGAAATAATTATTTTATTGATTGACACTTTCATTGGAAATCGTTTTGTTTCACTTAATTTGTTTGTAGCCTGGACCAGTTAACTGCAAATCTCGTCTAAAGATGAGTAACAAGCCTGACACTGCAGCTGCCGTCCAACTTTACCTCCCGCTGATAATCTTCCCGGGAGCTCTATTTGTTTTGACCATCATATACACTGTATTAGTCTGCATCAAACGCGCAAAAGTGTATGTCATGTTTATATTTGCAGGCTTTTCACACTGTTTACTAGTGTAGTATTATTAGAAATTATGAAAAAAAGCATGTTTCATTTAAAACCTTGTAATTTGTTCTTTCCTGATTTCAATTTTCAAACCTTGAGTTAAAATATTTGCCTTCACGGAAAACCTATATAAAAATAAAATTGAATAACAGTTTTTCCAAAACTGATTTGCTTGAGAACTTGTTTTCATAAGTTTTGAGAATAAACTTTTTACTTAAATTTTTTGCAGAAAAAACTTTTTGTCTAAACACTGTGTTTAAAACTGTTAAGCCCGCCGTCTAAAATCAGTCTTCGAACTTTTGTCTATCTGCACTTTGTTTGCGAATAAGTTTATTATAAATTTGACATCTGAAATGTTGGGATTTTTCAATGCTTTCGTGATGCAATTGTAAGATGATGAGTTATGAGCACTTCTGGCTTGTCTACATTTGTAACAGCTAATGAAATGGTTTATACAATTTTTACTGCTCCTATACAATTAAATTTTAAACGACTGTAGTCTCTGTTTCACTTTTAGCAATTCATCATTATAACTGATCAACAAAACATCAATCTTTCTAATGAATGCACTAATGTTAGCTAAATATGTTTAGAGAGACGAATACGGAACTCAGCCAAGATTTGAGGTATATTGTTGTTCTGTTCTGCTATAGCTTTGATTTGGAGAGCTACAATACAAACTTGTCCCATAAGCTCAGAGCTTTTAATAATTGTGCTTCGTTTTACATCATGTATCGTGTGGTCTAGTGGTTGAAGCGCTTGCACTTCAATCCAGGATCTGGGGTTCAATTCCCAGCACGGAAGCCAAATATCTCGCTCACTGTTATTTGTGAGCGAGATATTTGGCTTCCTATATGCTCTGCCTGGTCGGATATGGGCATAAAAATAGCGTGGTCCCTAGTTTGATTGCACTCTCCATAATAACTATGGAGTCATGCTGGTAAAAGATCCCCCTTTGCTTTTTTGGAAGAGTAGCCGGTGTAACGGCGGGCTTGGGTATAGGGTGCTGCTTGCTCACACAAGCTCCGCTTATGAAACCCGCCTTTAGGGTTGCTCACGAGGCACAGCTGAAACAAACAAACAATATAGATGGAAAGATTGGGCTGGCATGGCCTTAGGTCTAATATCCTAAATGGTAGAAACCATGCTATTTTAATTTTGTTTAAGAAAGACTTTCAGTTTGGCTTTAAATATTTTGATCAAGGTGGTCAAGGTCAACCATGTTTTTTTCTAAGAATCAAACCACAAGTATTTGGTAGTAAGGCAAACATTGTTAAATTTCACTCATTCTCTGGCATACTTTCCAAAATTTTTTTTAACCAATTTATGAATATAAAATTGTATTTGATTGGCAGTGAAATGCTTCCGAACAAAAATATTGTTTGTAACGATTTAATTTCTCTCAAAAGACAGTCGGTGCGAGCCAACAATCGATGAAAGATATCGTGATACTCACTAGTAATTTCACCCGGTTGATTGTAAGAAGCAAAGCATATTTTTCTAAAAAAAGAAATTTAACGATGTCGTCAGTGATGGTAGTACTAAGGAATAAAAACCAATTCTAATCATGCTGCCTTATAAAGAGTGGTTTGATAGGAGTAAAATAATGATGTGATCTGCTCACATCATACTACTAGTTCTAAATACCCTGCTGACTCTGCAGCTGACCTGTTGACAGAGCTGCTGAAGAGTCCATGAGTGACTTGGAACTGGCAGTTGATACGAAAGCTGAAGAGGAAGCCCCAGCTAAGATTCATTCACCAGAAATCCATTCAGACTTTCCGAGCAACAAAAAAAGGAAAATCCGTAAAAAGGTGCATAGTTGGTTTTTTGTTCCAATTTATACTTGTATATATTTTTTCCATAACACAAGCATTGTATACTATTCAATAAACTTTGTATATAGTGTATATATTCCATATACACAGTGTACATATACTGTACATATACTATATATATTTTACATTTACTACATATACTGTATATACTGTACATAAAAAATATGTATACATACTGTGTATATACTATATGTATACTGTAGACATACTATATACACTGTACATATGCTATATACACCATAAACATACAATCTATACAGTACACATATACACAACGTTGTACAGTATAGATGGTATGCTCACATTTACCAATATTACTCGCTGTGTAGCACAAGAGGGCGAATGACAAACAACAAACAAGTGAGGCAAACACCGACATCAATGCCCCACCAGATTATGAATATACAAATGTCAAGCCACAGTACCAGGAGTTTTGCAACCCTCATAAAATCTTATATACTCCTCCCCTTGCGGAGCACCCAGATAATTCTATCCAACCACAAAATCTTGCACTCGATGGAGAGACAAAAAAAATCAAAAAAATTAAGAAGTTACGGGAAAGGATAGAAGCCCGAATCCCCGATTCCAAATCACTTCAACATTTATGCAACTCATCAAAATCGTTCTCCAAGGACGTGAAAAAGAGTGGTATAAATAGCATCGAGTCGTACCAGGTCCAGTTGTCAGAAACTGACAGAAGTCTTGATCAAGCCCTTTCTTCTGTGCAACCACAAGCGGCTTTTGTACAGCGAATCAGGGTGAGTGACAGTAAAAACGTGGTATTGGTATAACACCGCAATGTGAATGTATGTATGCGTGTTGTGTTTGCGGCAAACATCAATTATGCGTCTGCCGATTGCCTAACAATAACGGTTCCAATTTTTTCCTTTCCGGTAAAATTTGATAAAACAATCCGTGGCTTTTAATTGAGGCTTTTCATAGGTTTTAATATTGATAAAAAAAATCGTAGATAATTTGCGATTCAACCAATCATATTACTCTCCATGGTATCACTGTTTCCAGTAAGATTATTTCCCCGTCACGGGTGTTACTGTAGAGAGGTCTAATTATGGCCCCTTTTTGTCATCGCTGAGCCTTTTTATGGCTAACAGCAGCGTCGTTTACAATGAGTTTAACGAGAGTTGAATGAGGTTTAAAAAAAACCACCCAATTGTTAGGGTATCTGCTCAAGGGGAGTTATTGCTGACATTAGCTGTGTCTGTATTATGGTATTTTTTTCTAAGAATTACTGAGTTTTTAACACACAACAAAATCAGAAATATACATTTCTTTTTGATATGTTGCACCAGAACAAAGCTTAATGGATACAAGGATTAATGCATTGAATTAGCCTCAATTATAGCAATACGGGTGCTAGCCAAAAAAAAAGTATGATATAGGTGTATGATAGGTAGATTGTAGGTGTATAATAGGTATATTATGGGTGTATGGAAGGTGTATAATAGGTGTATGATAGGTATATTGTAGGTAGATTGTAGGTGTATAATAGGTATATTATGGGTGTATGGAAGGTGTATAATAGGTGTATGATAGGTATATTGTAGGTAGATTGTAGGTGTATAATAGGTGTATGATAGGTATATTGTAGGTATATTGTAGGTGTATGGTAGGTATATTATAGGTGTGTTATAGGTGTATCATAGATTCATATGTATGTTATAGGTGTATGGTTTTGGGTGTTTAACACCTACAAGGTATATTAGTTTATGTATAATATTCAATTCCATTATATTTAAAATGAAACCATTAGTAAGTTTGTTGGTTTGTATCAGCATCAGCATGTACTATATATATACTGTACATCTACTATATATACTGTACATCTACTATATATACTGTACATGTACTATATATACTGTACATCTACTATATATACTGTACATCTACTATATATACTGTATATCTACTATATATACTGTACATCTACTATATTTACTGTACATCTACTATATCTACTGTACATCTACTATATATACTGTACATCTACTATATATACTGTATATCTACTATATATACTGTACATCTACTATATATACTGTATATCTACTATATATACTCTACATCTACTATATATACTGTACATCTACTATATATACTGTATATCTACTATATATACTCTACATCTACTATATATACTGTACATCTACTATATATACTGTACATCTACTATATATACTGTACATCTACTATATATACTGTACATCTACTATATATACTGTACATCTACTATATATACTGTACATGTACTATATATACTGTACATCTACTATATATACTGTACATCTACTATATATACTGTACATCTACTATATATACTGTATATCTACTATATATACTGTACATCTACTATATATACTGTACATCTACTATATCTACTGTACATCTACTATATATACTGTACATCTACTATATATACTGTATATCTACTATATATACTGTACATCTACTATATATACTGTACATCTACTATATATACTGTACATCTACTATATATACTGTACATCTACTATATATACTGTATATCTACTATATATACTGTACATGTACTATATATACTGTACATCTACTATATATACTGTACATCTACTATATATACTGTACATGTACTATATATACTGTACATCTACTATATATACTGTACATCTACTATATATACTGTATATCTACTATATATACTGTACATCTACTATATATACTGTACATCTACTATATCTACTGTACATCTACTATATATACTGTACATCTACTATATATACTGTATATCTACTATATATACTGTACATCTACTATATATACTGTATATCTACTATATATACTCTACATCTACTATATATACTCTACATCTACTATATATACTGTACATCTACTATATATACTGTACATCTACTATATATACTGTACATCTACTATATATACTGTACATCTACTATATATACTGTATATCTACTATATCTACTGTACATCTACTATATATACTGTACATCTACTATATATATTGTATATCTACTATATATACTGTATATCTACTATATATACTGTATATCTACTATATATACTGTACATCTACTATATATACTGTACATCTACTATATATACTGTACATCTACTATATATACTGTACATCTACTATATATACTGTACATCTACTATATATACTGTACATCTACTATATATATTGTATATCTACTATATATACTGTATATCTACTATATATACTGTACATCTACTATATATACTGTACATCTACTATATATACTGTACATCTACTATATATACTGTACATCTACTATATATACTGTACATCTACTATATATACTGTACATCTACTATATATACTGTACATCTACTATATATACTGTACATCTACTATATATACTGTACATCTACTATATATACTGTACATCTACTATATATACTGTATACATTATAGGAATACTTTAATACACGGCTAAGTATAGCGATTGTTTATAGCGAATAAAGCTGAACAGTAAACATGCAAAGATGCTCACAAACAACGACACCCAACCAGCAGATGAGTATACAAATGTAGAGCCTCCGTGCCAGGCGATTTCGACGCCCGGGCATTTCTTGGCAGACCCGATCGCTCCAGATCTCTCTAAGGGCTCCACCAGATCTGAGACTCCAGCAGCGCTTCAGGAAACAAAAGCAGGCAATCGCATCAATAAGCTACTGGATAAAATGGAAGTCCGAATCCCTGACTCCAAATTGCTTCAACCTTCCAGCCACTCATCAGCAATCTCCAAGGACATGAGAAAGAGTGGTATAAATAGCATTGAGTCAAACCAGTTGTCAGAAAATGATATAGGTATTGATCAAGCCCTTTCTTCTGTGCAACCACCGGTGGCTTTTGTACAGATGATAAAGGTAAGTGGCAACTTGAATTGTACACCTGCATAATACATGATGTGTTATTCATACAATATTTATGATATAGTATTATATAGATATATGATATAGTGTTATATAGATATATGATATAGTGTTATATAGATGTATGATATAGTATTATATAGATATATGATACAGTATTATATAGATATATGATACAGTATTATATAGATATATGATACAGTATTATATAGATATATGATACAGTATTATATAGATATATGATACAGTATTTTATAGATATATGATATAGTATTATATAGATATATGATACAGTATTATATAGATATATGATATAGTATTATATAGATATATGATACAGTGTTATATAGATATATGATACAGTATTATATAGATATATGATACAGTATTATATAGATATATGATATAGTGTTATATAGATATATGATATAGTGTTATATAGATATATGATACAGTATTATATAGATATATGATATAGTATTATATAGATATATGATACAGTATTATATAGATATATGATACAGTATTATATAGATATATGATACAGTATTATATAGATATATGATACAGTATTATATAGATATATGATACAGTATTATATAGATATATGATACAGTATTATATAGATATATGATACAGTATTATATAGATATATGATACAGTATTATATAGATATATGATATAGTATTATATAGATATATGATACAGTATTATATAGATATATGATATAGTATTATATAGATATATGATACAGTGTTATATAGATATATGATACAGTATTATATAGATATATGATACAGTATTATATAGATATATGATATAGTGTTATATAGATATATGATATAGTATTATATAGATATATGATACAGTATTATATAGATATATGATACAGTATTATATAGATATATGATATAGTATTATATATATATATGATACAGTATTATATAGATATATGATACAGTGTTATATAGATATATGTATAGTGTTATATAGATATATGATATAGTGTTATATAGATATATGATACAGTGTTATATAGATATATGATATAGTGTTATATAGATATATGATATAGTGTTATATAGATATATGATATAGTATTATATAGATATATGATATAGTGTTATATAGATATATGATATAGTGTTATATAGATATATGATACAGTATTATATAGATATATGATACAGTATTATATAGATATATGATACAGTATTATATAGATATATGATACAGTGTTATATAGATATATGATATAGTATTATATAGATATATGATATAGTATTATATAGATATATGATACAGTATTATATAGATATATGATACAGTATTATATAGATATATGATACAGTATTATATAGATATATGATATAGTATTATATAGATATATGATACAGTATTATATAGATATATGATACAGTATTATATAGATATATGATACAGTGTTATATAGATATATGATATAGTGTTATATAGATATATGATATAGTGTTATATAGATATATGATATAGTATTATATAGATATATGATATAGTGTTATATAGATATATGATACAGTGTTATATAGATATATGATAGATATAGTGTTATATAGATATATGATATAGTGTTATATATATATATGATATAGTGTTATATAGATATATGATATAGTGTTATATAGATATATGATACAGTATTATATAGATATATGATACAGTATTATATAGATATATGATATAGTATTATATAGATATATGATATAGTATTATATAGATATATGATATAGTATTATATAGATATATGATACAGTATTATATAGATATATGATACAGTATTATATAGATATATGATACAGTATTATATAGATATATGATACAGTATTATATAGATATATGATACAGTATTATATAGATATATGATATAGTATTATATAGATATATGATATAGTGTTATATAGATATATGATACAGTATTATATAGATATATGATATAGTGTTATATAGATATATGTTATAGTGTTGTATCAGTATGTCAATGTGTAAAGTGTCCGTATGAGTTGTCCACTCTCAATTTCCTATTTGACTTGGCTGCAAGAGTAATTAACTGCTGCGCAAGCAGCTATTGAACCAATCAGATACAAGTTTGCCTTTTGGTCTCAAACCAAATATTTCATCGTTTGCATCTAATTTTCACTAATGTAAGAAATAATTAATTAAAACACGTTTGTTTGGTTTATGACTCTAATTGTTTTTAGTTCCAGTAAAGTTTAATGTTGTTTCATAGCTTTTGGTTTCTTGGTTAGCTAGTTGTGTTGCAGTAGTTGTTGCATTTAACTAGATAATATCAACATAGAGCTCAATGAACCATGTGCCAGCACACTGCCTCACTATGTCTTCTATCATATTGAGCTGGGGCGGTAAAGCAGAGATAGGGCTGAGTAGTGGTTAGAAGTCGAGCGAAGCTGGGGAAAGGTGGTTGGGCAGCATAATTGGATACAATGGGTAACACTGCTGACTGCTGACACATAATATACATGACGTGTGTAGAACTCTAAGACAATAGTTCAACTGGCAATAGAGACTGTTGCTGAAATGAATGATATTGATGACCCCATCACAGCGGATCTCCGAAGTGTCGCTGAACTTCACCTTACAGAAATCGAAGAAGCGTGGAACGGTGTGACAAACTCTGAGAGCTTACCGGATCTCATGCTATTTACTGGTTAGTGTAATTAGTATGTTTCGTATTGCTAGTTTATTGCTGAAGTGTGATAGTTGGTCAATGGGGATAATACTGATGGCAGTACAGACGCTATAAATAGACTTAGAGTTTTACTTGCTTTCAAGTATGATGCCCCAAAGCAAAAGTCTTAATTTTAGTGCCAAGGCTAACCTTTGACCCTATTGGTGATGTCTATATGAAAGTGTTTTAAAGATGACCAAGGTGGTAGCCTATATAATCTACAATTTTGGTCAATGTGATAGGATTACCACTAATTCTCAAACATATCTATGGGATGTAAGGATATATGTAGTTTTGTTTTTTTTAAAAATACAAACAATATTACCAATTTTGTATCATTTAAAGGTGTTGCTTTGAACCTGGTGGCAGTTTTTTGGATTTTCCATTTTGAAAAATGAATTTTCTTTTCCGTTTATAAACAGATGAACAAAAATACAAAG
Organism: Cryptosula pallasiana; assembly: GCA_945261195.1. Taxonomy (NCBI): domain Eukaryota; kingdom Metazoa; phylum Bryozoa; class Gymnolaemata; order Cheilostomatida; family Cryptosulidae; genus Cryptosula; species Cryptosula pallasiana. The sequence continues at coordinate 32,116,006 of OX183130.1, forward strand.
ACAATCAAATAGCAAATTTGAACTACATCATTGTATATAATCAATGCTGCCAGACTGAGCTTACGCACTCTTTCTGGTAATAGGGATAGCTACTGCCTTTCTCATTCGCTTCAATCACTGGAAACAGTTTATCGCCTGATTGCAATATATACAAGAATACGTTTCAGATTTACAATTATATTTGTTTTTGTATTCTCGTATATTTACTTTAAAGGTATTTAAAAGAAAAAATCTGTAGTAGTTTCAAAGCAGAAACTAACAAATAATCTGCTAAAGGATTTAAACTAGCAGTTTTTACTGATACAAAAGTGGGAAGACTTTGTATTTTTAAAAAACTAGAACGCATATTTTCTCAGTTACAGTGATCATAGCATCTATAGCATCAACACCAAAGACTGTGGCTTATGTAAACTACACTCTTTGTCAACTTTAAAATAAACGCCACCAATGGGCTCGGAGATGATATCGTTTGCACCCAATTTGACAGTTTTTATTTCGGGCATCCTTCTTGAAAACTGACAACAGCTTTCAACCTGTTTATATTTTTAGCCAATAAAATCAATTACCTAGAAATGCTGCGACTCCTGGAGTATATACTCCCCATTGAAAAAAAGACAGTCGTTATCGCAATGGGGTCCCGGCAAAGTAGTTTCACTTTAGCGATGCAACAGGAAGTAGCTTAATCGATCGTTGGACTTATCATTAGAAATCACGACTTGCTTGACTATTATTCTAATGTGAGGAAATTTGGTCTAATAATATGACAAAAATGACGTTGTTGAGAACGCTCAAAGAATCAATAGAGCCATTGAAAGTTATTTTTTGAAAAAAATTTGGTTTATTCAGTTGAAAAAAAAATTAAAACCATAGTTTTGTATTTCAGGTTTAATTGATCTTGCCAACGTAAAATAACGAAAGCGCGCCCTTGAACGATTACTGTGGTTTGCTTTAACAGTGCAGTTGTAGTTTTACAACTTATGTTGATGGCGCATCGGCAGTATTATATACCCCAAACTTATCAGTCGCTGTGAATAAAAAAATATTTCTTTAGTAATTGTTAAAATGAAGTGACTTTCGTTTTAATAGTATTGTTGGTGGAAAGCGGGCTTCCGGTTTTTTTAATACTAGCTCCGCACAAAAAGCTGCCGGGACCCCATTGTTGTTACTTAAGAAAATTAATTAACAAATATTGGTATCCGTTTCCTGTTTACACGTCAGTTTTAAAAAACTGTATTGTAGGCTTCATAGAGGCAAAATGTGTGGTGATTAGTGACTTACATAACACGTACAATACTTACGCAAACATCAAGTTAGGTAAGTACGCTGTGTACATACTTGATATTGAGCATTGTTTGGAGAAAGTATCAGCAGTTATTACCGATTTATCTGCGTTAACAAAGCACTTGCGATCAGCCAGAATGTAACACGATGGATTCAATTTTGAAAGAGCTGGTGTGGCAACGCTTGCTAGTTGCAGTAACTAACTTGGTAATAATAATTATGGAAAGTGAGGCCAGTAACATTTCTGACAGCTCATCGTGCCTCTATAGCATTCAAACAGCAAAATATCTGGCAACAAATTTTCACATGAACGAATCCTTAACAATTACTAGCAATAGATATTCTAATAAAATGGTGTTGAACTGAGGAAGATTTTGGGTGCTTTTCGGTACCCTACCGTAGGCTCATCAATGAATGTCATTTAACGAAAGTTCTTTCTGCTTCAAACCATAGACGTATTTTGTTTCCAACAACCTCTATGGAAACTCTAGAGCTAAAGCGAGCCCACTTCAGTTTCGTCGCAAACAGGAAGTAATTACGACGGTATTACCGTTTGTTATATTTTTTATTTACGCTATAACATGGATTGTATTACATTATATTGATTTAAAACGGGGAGAATACAATGGCAATCAGTTGACTTGTTGAGATTGCTGATTAGGGGGAGACAACTCTATGTCCTCACTCGTCACTTAGAATTATTGTCGTCATATTTTTTGGCAGACAACAATGAGGTTTCCAAATGGTGTCGATTAGTCCCTACGCGTAGGGTATCCGAAAGCACCCGTTATTGGGGAACAAATTTTGGCAAAAATAGTGACTAGCAGCTGAAGCGAGCTTGCCGTATCGTTTGTGTGTAGGACGGCAAGGTTACCACAATAGAGTGATAGATTATAAATGTTAGTGGCAGACATAGACTGGTACATGCATGTCATAGACGTGCATATAGCGTATAGACATATATATGCTGTATGTGCTGTATAGACATATATATGTTACAAACATGTACAGGCAGTATAGATATGTATATGCCATAGACATGCATATGCTGCATAGTCATGTGTATGCCATAGATTTGTATATACTGTATAAACATATATATGCCATAGACATGTAATTGCCATAAACATGTATATGCCATAGACATGTATCTGAAGGTTTACTAACATTCGTAGGTTCCTCATCCCAAATTAAGACTTCATCATCTGCACCGAAATTCCAAAAATCAGTCGCCAGTGCAGAAATTCTAGCGGAATATGATGAAGACATCTACAATCGTAAAAAATATGTTTCAAAATCAGGGTAGGTTGTTAGAATGACAGTGAGAAGTTGTTAGAATGAGAGAGAGAGGTTGTTAGAGTGAGAGAGAGAGGTTGTTAGAATGAGAGAGAGAGGTTGTTAGAATGAGAGAGAGAGATTCTTAGAGTGAGAGAGAGAGGTTGTTAGAATGACAGTGAGAAGTTGTTAGAGTGAGAGAGAGAGGTTGTTAGAATGAGAGAGAGAGGTTTTTACAATGAGAGCCAGTATCATATAATCTCTAGATAATTAATGTCGAACGTAGAATCAGGTGGTTATCAACAGCAGTTGTATTTTTTCCAGAATTTCATATCGTATCTAAATATTATATCCTATTTCCCCTACCAATTAGGGGGCAGGTTAGTTAGCCTAAGTGTTAGGCCGACATGTGAGGCATAATGTGTCTTCTGCTTGGAATATGCTGTGAGTTGTTTATTGGGAGTTGCATGCCCTTTGTTATCTTGGCAACTTTTAAATGGATGTCATTGGTTTAGTGAGCGCTATAATGTTATATACAATGTTTGTAACGACTTGAAGTAAATTGTGCCATTAATTTATGCATTAGGAACAGCGCGGTTAACCACGCATGTCCTGGTCAGGAATAGGACCAAATGCAAGTTATAATGTAGTATTTCTTTATTTTTCAAATGTATGAAGTTGCATCCAAGTTTAAAGGTTTCAGAATTGCGGTATTTAAATGTATATTTAAATATTAGCAACTTGTAATTGCAGTTTACAACATGCTATTTGTAGACATTCAATTTTTATTTGAACTTGACAGTCAAGGCATTTGAATCTTATCTGCACTTGCTGTTTGTTTGGAGTTAGTCCTACCTTTGGCCATGATACCAACTATTATACAGCAAAGACAGAGGGTTATCTTTAGTGGCTGCATTCTGTACCAATGATATGCATGAAAAAGTATCCTAAATGCAAAGTTTGTCTATAATTCACCATACAGGTCAAACGATATACCAAACTTCCCAGGTGTCAGCAGTGTAGAGTCAAGGGTGATAGAGCGACTCGCTGGTGCCAGCTCAGCGAGTTTAGCCAAAAGACACAAAAGCCGACTGAAGAAGATTACTCAGAAACTCAAAGCGCAGTAAGTTTCTCCATTTGGAGTCTCTTTGTTAGTTGGCTAAAATAGATTTTCGGAAAGACGTTCTTCTAGTGAAACAGGTCATCCAGCGACTGTAGCTTGGGTTTGTATACGCCACTGAAATATCAGTTAATAATAACATAATAGTTGGATGTACTGCAGCAATTGAATGGGTGAAAAAAATTCAAATAAATGGTATTGATGAGTAGAAAATCTATATTTAATTCAGTATATATTTTGCTATAAAATGATAGTTATATATATGGTTACATAATTGATACAGGTAGACATCAGTGGCAACACATTGATTATAATGGTGACAATTACAAATATACCAAATAATTATCTATCAGTTTTAATTGAATTGAACAAAAAAAAAACTTTTGCAAAGTACAGTATTTTCTGCTGTCTTTTACTTTTTAACATAACAACAACAATGACCACGAAATACTAAACCTGTAGAAGTATAAACTCATATTAATGTGCGTTGAACAAAAATTTGATGTAGGCACTTTGGGGGTGATTTTGTACCAATTGTTGTGATGTTTTACAGATATCAACAAAGCTAATTCAATTTTTTATATATAATCAGTAGTGCTATTTAGATTTGCGAGTTTTTTTCTGCAATCAAATAGCTTATGCAAGAGAAAGTGGCAGTGCTTATTATATCTGCTTTATACAGAATGTGCAGAGTTACAGCTAAACTACAAGAATAATAGCTGAACCCTCTGCAATAGTACTAAAAGATTAATCGCCAGAAAACAAATATATATTTGTGTATTCTCTGATAAATCATACCGATAGAGCTCAATTAAAATGCAAAATACCCGAATATGCTTGTGCTTTGCAGAGAGGAAAAAAACCAGCAATCAAAAGGTTACTGGAAACAGAAAGTCAACAAAATACTAGAGAGAAGTGACTATGATTATGATTATTTATAAAGTTGGAGAGAAGGTACAGTGTGACTCGTATCCATAACAACCGCTCATGGTTATGGTTGTCTCCATGACAACAGCTTCTAGTCTTAGTAATACTAGCATGGCAGCTCGTTACAATTTTGTGTAGAAATTAGGATGGCAACAAGCCTTTTTCCTACACTAACAATAATGATATAAGTATTGAAAAACTATTTTACAATTTGATGATATGTACTAAGATATTTAGATAGCCATTAACAGTAGCTACCAATTACAGATTCTATGCAGAAGAGGATCAGAGACGGGTGAGAGCGGTTGAGACGAGCGACGATAGAAGGACTGTCAACTAATGACAAAAGTGTTTATACAGTTGTACATTTGTATGTACTTGTGACAGTTAGCTGTGACAGCTTGCTGTGGTTTCTAATAGATGCCTTTGTGGGTAAACAGTTCAACTGTACTCTATCTCTTGGTTCCTGCAACATGTTTACATACATAGTGTATATAGTGGGGTACACAGAGTATACATAGTGTATATAGTGGCATACACAGAGTATACATAGTGTATATAGTGGCATACACAGAGAGTGTATAATGTAATATATAAAGTATATAATGTAATATATAAAGTATATGATGTAATATATAAAGTATATGATGTAATATATAAAGTATATAATGTAATATATAAAGTATATAATGTAATATATAAAGTATATAATGTAATATATAAAGTATATGATGTAATATATAAAGTATATAATGTAATATATAAAGTATATGATGTAATATATAAAGTATATAATGTAATATATAAAGTATATGATGTAATATATAAAGTATATAATGTAATATATAAAGTATATAATGTAATATATAAAGTATATAATGTAATATATAAAGTATATAATGTAATATATAAAGTATATGATGTAATATATAAAGTATATGATGTAATATATAAAGTATATGATGTAATATATAAAGTATATGATGTAATATATAAAGTATATAATGTAATATATAAAGTATATGATGTAATATATAAAGTATATGATGTAATATATAAAGTATATGATGTAATATATAAAGTATATGATGTAATATATAAAGTATATGATGTAATATATAAAGTATATAATGTAATATATAAAGTATATAATGTAATATATAAAGTATATGATGTAATATATAAAGTATATAATGTAATATATAAAGTATATAATGTAATATATAAAGTATATGATGTAATATATAAAGTATATAATGTAATATATAAAGTATATAATGTAATATATAAAGTATATGATGTAATATATAAAGTATATAATGTAATATATAAAGTATATAATGTAATATATAAAGTATATAATGTAATATATAAAGTATATGATGTAATATATAAAGTATATAATGTAATATATAAAGTATATAATGTAATATATAAAGTATATAATGTAATATATAAAGTATATAATGTAATATATAAAGTATATAATGTAATATATAAAGTATATGATGTAATATATAAAGTATATAATGTAATATATAAAGTATATAATGTAATATATAAAGTATATAATGTAATATATAAAGTATATGATGTAATATATAAAGTATATGATGTAATATATAAAGTATATAATGTAATATATAAAGTATATAATGTAATATATAAAGTATATGATGTAATATATAAAGTATATAATGTAATATATAAAGTATATAATGTAATATATAAAGTATATAATGTAATATATAAAGTATATAATGTAATATATAAAGTATATGATGTAATATATAAAGTATATAATGTAATATATAAAGTATATGATGTAATATATAAAGTATATGATGTAATATATAAAGTATATAATGTAATATATAAAGTATATGATGTAATATATAAAGTATATAATGTAATATATAAAGTATATAATGTAATATATAAAGTATATGATGTAATATATAAAGTATATAATGTAATATATAAAGTATATGATGTAGTACATACTAGAAATAAACGAGAGAGAGGTCAAGGGCACATGTAAGAAACAAACACAATGAGAAGAGCTAAGAAAAACCAAAAATTTAGCTTCAGACAAGGAAAGCAGTTTCATAGAAAACTACGCTCTGAGACCATCAGACGTAACGAGTCAATAGCTAATAAAATTTTTTTTCTCACTTTGCATGAGTAAGACTAATTGAGTTTGGGCAGCATCACAAAGAAACAATAAAAAAACTGAACAAAATATTATTCAAGGAGCTATACATAAGATTTAAAGGTTCTACACCTAAAGGGTTGTTAAACGCAATGCGTCACTCACCCGCACTTGGGGCAACTGTAGAAGACAGTTTGTCCTTCATCAGCTGACCTAGTTTGTTGTGTTTTATAGGTCATGGTGGGATTGGAACAGCTGCTGCACACCCTGTCTATCTGCAGACAAGCAATGAGCGGGTCAAATACAAGTAGCTTTCCTAGAGTGTGTATTATTATGAAAAACAAAAATACCTGTTTGAAAAATAAAGTCAACAAGCAATCAACTTATGAAATAAATGGTTTATTAAACTTTGTTTAATTCAATAAAAAAATCAGTGAGAAAAATAAAAAACTTAACAACTCGATGAGATGCAGACTACGTGGTTTCGTTTTCAACAAAAAAAGTGAGAATTGTCAACACGCACATACCGAGGGACCTGCAGTCTGGTACTGGCCGCCCTCGGCAGATTTTTCTACTTTGTTAAATATAATAGTCCTTGTTGTCTCTAGCCCATGAAACTCTGCAATAAACCAACGAAAAACATTCAGTAAATAGCATTATATAAGCTACTGCAGATACGTTTTGGTAAACGCGATTTTGTAACTGAAAATAAACACAAAAAGGTCAGAATTGGTGGATACTTGATAAAATCAAAGTAAAAAAGAAGCACTGCTATCTTGACTTTACAATATATATATATATTTACTTGACTTTATAATATATATACATTTACTTGACTTTATAATATATATACATTTACTTGACTTTATAATATATATATACATTTACTTGACTTTATAATATATATATATTTACTTGACTTTATAATATATATATACATTTACTTGACTTTATAATATATATATTTACTTGATGGCAACAATTGTATCCATTTACTCGTAAATACTGACAAAAAACTCTAAAATCAAGTGTATCCCTGCAAGATACAATTTTAAACACAGTATTTTATAAGCACAGGTATTCTGTAATTATTTAAAAGATTTATACAATATCTAGTTTTAAAATAACAAATTTAGAAAAGTCTGCAATAAAAAGTGGTTATAGTTTAGCTATTCCAGATCTAACACACCGACCTGATACGTCGATACTGTGTTGGCACTTTCTGCAGACAACTTTTTGACCAGATAGTGTGGGAGGAGGCAACACGGAGCCGCATCGCGCACAGAAGTTGGGGTCGGCTACATGAAACAACTTTGACATACTTGTTTTTCAATTCTGTAACAGAATTCAAGATGTGTCAAATAGGAAGATTTTGTAGCTGTTAGCTCGGTGCAGCTTATCCTATGTTACACATAGAGAAGGCCACAAAATGTGGTGTGATGTGGAAAGAAAACTGGAAAGACGCTAGAAAACAGAGTTTTATATCTGAGGAGAGAAAGATATCGATGCAATATCTCCGGCTCAATCTGTAAATATATTGTACTACAATTACAACGTTACCGCTTATTTATGTGTTATAAATAGTAATAAAACAGTGTACTAAGAACCACCAGATCTTGCCAAGTTGCTAATTGCATACTTTTAACCAAGTAAAATGACAATGAAAACCAAAAATTAAAAAAGCCCAGCTATTTGTAAAACATCAATGGGTGTTTTTAATTTTGGTCTCAGTGAAGTAGCAAACTTTTCAAATTGCACAGGTTGTGCAATTTTACGTAGTGGCAGGTGCTGCACATCTTTCTTTAAAGTGATTAAAAGTGAGTGCTGTTCCTATTTTACATGATTGAATTATATTATTCTCCACCCACCATCTTTTTTTAGTTTGCAAATGAGTTTGCAGAAACTCTAAATTTTTGTCATTATTATTGTTTATAATGAGACAGACCAGCCTCCAGCAGACAGTTTGACTTTGGATGAACCAGCATGAGGAGGCAGGGAGGAGTTAGTTTTTTCTTATGGAGAATAAGGAAATTGGACTTGACAACAACGATATGTTTTGCTGAGAATTCCATAAGTATTGGTTATAGTATATTATTCCCTTCCATTATGTATAAATTGCAACATTTTTTAAAGTTCTGTTTTGCAAGCAATTTGTCTCAGTAGTGACTGCAATGTGCCGCTCACTATCTTTTCTTATCAGATTGAGTGGGGAGAGATGGAAGGGAAATAGGGGGGGGGGGGGGAGAGGGAGAGAAGGGGTGAGAGAGGGGGGGGGGGGGATATGGAAAGAACAAGGGTGAAACAGCGTTTGTTTGAGCAAAGCAGGGGTTAAAAAGTGGACTTTGAGGGGGAAAACGAGAAGCCGGCAAAAGGTGATCTAGAGGATGGGAGGTAGAGCAAGTCAAGAATAAAGTGATGGGGCACATTGGAATACGACGAGTTATTTATAAAATAGGGATTTTCCCACTAAACATACAATGAGTACATAAATCGCTGGGAGAAACAATTGCTGATTAGAATTTGATTATTTATCAATGATGTTAACAGTCTGACCTGAGCTCTTGAATGGTTCAGAGGCAAAAAGAACATAAAAATTGAGTTTGAGTTAAACTTACTTGACCTTTGATATTGGAAATAAGGGCAGTGCACTGTCTCAATTTTCTTCAATTTTCCCAAAATATTTTTATGATTTCTGGTGGATGAGGAATCTACACTGATGCTACATATTCCAAGTGAGGTCTCCCCAGCGAAAAGTATACTATTTTTCTCGCCTTTGTCTTGTCTTTCACACCGCGTAAGAACTGCTAGCAGTTGGGTGGCGTCATTTGAAATATTAGTGATGCGAAAGACAAACTTCAAGTTGCTTTGCAATTTAGTACTTAAATAGGAGTGTGATGGTAACCGTCTGAGCATTATGTTATTAAAAAAGTATTGTGAACTTTCATCAACCCTTGCTTATGAAAAGAGAACAATTGGATATATTGATATATATATATCTGCCAACATGATGACCAGCTGAGAATTGGAGCTATGTCATGTTGACAAACCTTTTGATTGTCGTATATATCCCACAATACTGCGTAATCAGTAAACAGTCAGCAATATGACTGAACCACTCGTGGAAGGTCATTGATGAATATGAGAAAATTTTGATCCTCTTATTTTTTAATAAGTATCTCAATTTCGACATAATAAAAAATAATTTTCTATTACAAATGGCAATAATTTATCAACAATAAAAATGGTATCAATAAAAAAAATTAATGAACAATAAAAATACTTAGACTAATACTCCCAATACTATGAGTAATGATAAAATTATTAAAAATAGATCGTTATTCATTTTACACCGCAGTAAAAAGGGATCATCATCGTCATTGTGGTGGTAACTGGATGTCCAAGAAAATGTGACATATATAATTATAATTTGGGTAAAAGAATGAAATAAAAACCAGTATAATCAATCATGATAATTTTTTTTACTAACAACAGCAAGATTCCTCCTGGGGCTGTTGTTATAATTAATTCTTTGTGAAATTACGAATGAAAAATGTTATAATAACAACTATTATTAATAATTTATTATGTTGTGCAGGAATTTTTCCTATGGCAGCTTAAGGTCCCATCAGAGTGGTAGTCCACCTGCACTACCCTCTACTTGTCAAACTAAGATGAGCGACTGCAAACTCCTAGTTGTCACTAGACATCCTACTCCTATTGAAAGTGGCCGGCACCGGGAATCACTGGCGGGTCTGACCACCTGATGCAGGGCCTATCGACAAGATCCTACTGGAGATCAGCCTGTTGTTGTTCTATCTGCTGCTACTGGTAGGCAAAGAACATTATTGGGCTTATTCAAATGCTGATGCTGTGACTTTATCCAAGAAAAGAAAACTGTGAGAGAGTACTTGTTGATATCATCATTGCTTTGTTCTTTTGGCAGCACACCTCCGACTACTCCAAGTAAGAGAGAAGCGCAGTCAACTTACATAAAAAAGTCATCTAATGATAATAATATTGTCATGTGATAGATGTGTAACTGGCATACATGACAATGAATAGGAAAATATAAAAATGGCTATAGAAGTTCTGCAAAATATAGTTATCTCACATGGATATGAAATGCTTCATTATTTGTCAACAATAATAAAACATTTGTTTTATGTGGTAGCGTTGTTAGCCACTGCATCGTTGTTTAAAATAAATGAAAATGTCACCAGTGGATGTGAGGTACACACTTTCTACAAAATATTAATCATTACTGAAAAAAAAACGATACTTGATGATTATCTGGCCCGTCGCTTAGTGTGGGTTGAGCTTTCTTGCTCAATTAAGAAAGCTCAACCCTCACAGAGCCACAAGGCCAGAATCTCAATGTTGGCAGTTGAAACAGACCGCCCAATCACTTATCCGCTGCTGACTATGTTGATCCGGAGACCACTCGACTCCTCATCAGTACCATCAGAATGAATGACGGCCAGAGTTTGCTGTCTATAAAAAAAGCGACAAGAACAGCTCTGTCAATTAGAACAATTAGCCTGACTTACGTACTCCCAAATACCCTGGAACGCATTGCCACCTCGCAGCTGATGAGATATCAGGAAAGCCATGGTATACTAATTCACAAACAACATGGCCTCAGAAGCAAGCACAGTTGCGAGGAGACTTGTAAAGCTCATCATAGAGTCATCCCAACATTTAGATAATAAAGAGGAGGTGGATGCTTGTCATGAGGTTAATGCTAATTACTTGACAGAGTCAATCACTCAAAGCTCGTTGCCAAGCTGTCTAACAGCAATGTTTGCACACATGTAACCAGTTGGGTTAAAGAATTTCTTGCTGGAAGATCATACATTGTAGATGGGCTGTCCCTCATCTCAAAATGATGTTACTTCTAGAGTGCCACCGATATTTGTGATCGGCCCCATACTCTTCCTGATATACATCAACCATTTACTTGATGGGGTAAAATCACATGTCCGCCTCTTTGGGAAAGAAAAGATCACCTACTCTACCACATATGAAGGTAATCAACTTCAACAAGACCTGAAGGCCCCGGAACAGTGGGAGGTTAGGTGGGACATGGCATTCGATTCACACAAAGTTGAACACATTAAATTTACCTGGAAATGAAAAAACTCAATTGATAATACATATATCCTCTTCATAATCTTTTGATGCCCAAGTTAACTCATATCAGATACAACGGGATCAAACTGGAAAACCAACTATGATGGAACATGAATACATTATACATCAGCAGAGGAGCATTCAGTAGGCACGGCTTCGTCTACAAAACTTTTACATCATCTTTGCCTTAGCTGAGAGAAAAAGCCTACAAGCAACTAGTTCGACCTGCAGTAGAATATGCCAGTGCTGTGTAGGACAGTAGTCTCACCAGTACCCAGAGCTAGGAGCTGCAAAGTATTTAGCGATGAGCCGCCAGATGTGTAAACAACCTGAAGAGGAGATATAGGACAACAGGTGTGGGTAATCTCATTGAGTCCATGCGCTGGTCCCAGATGAATGATCGCAGGGAGGTTGCAACCAAGATCTCAAAGTACCGCACACCTATGACTTCCACCACAGGCTGCACCGAATGCTGTATATATATACATATTTTTTTATTAAGACTGCAAAAACTTGGAGCCAACTCCCTTACAACAGGCCGCTACTCTCAGACCGTGCTGTGGCAAGTTGGGGCTCGCGCCTCATGTGCTGTTGGTTGTCGACCCGGAAACATTAAATGGACCTACGAGATTGTTACATCTCTACAACCTTCATTCGAAGTTGGCGATCAATCGACTAGGAAGTACGAGTGATGAAAAATACTATTAAATTATAATCATTATTATTTCATTGATCATTATCATCATAGATAGTTTATTGATAACGTTAGATTGTTTTTGGTTTAGATTAAAATCTAAACCAAAAAGAAGAATAACAATAACTATTTTATTCAGTTATTCATTTATTGTGCAGAATTTTATAGTTACTGTTGCAAGTTACTCCGGTAGCCACTCACACTACCTGTAGACAAGTAGAGTTGCTTATCCGCCTAGACACTGTCAGATTAGCCTCATTAGTGTCTGCCCTTCAGCATATCTGCCTGAAGGTAGGCCCTGATAGGCATGCGTCTGCCGGGCATGTTTGTGTTTTGCCTACCACTCGGCAGTCAACACTAATGCTACCAGACCTAGTAGGTCGGCAGAATGTAGCAACTGTGGCTCTCCAAATACATTTAGGAGTGAGAGGTACAGCAGCATTATTTATATAAAAGATTACATATCATTTCTTTGTGTAACAAGTAGCCCTAATAACACATACAAAAGAAGGATGGGCCAGTATAAGGCAACATAAATGAGTATAAGAATAGTAGCTTTAGTGATACATAAAAGTGGCTACTAGAAGAAACGGGTACAGTAGTATGCATGTCAGGTACACAGTTTTAGATAACTCGTAAGAAAGGGCAGCGATCGTAGCAGCTAATGTTCATGCTCAGTTGTCCTCTAGTAGATATGATTACTTTATAACACTTTGATAATAGAAATAGGCAGTGTGTGTGCAAGTGTTTTTTACCAAAGGAATAGCGAGAGTCATTTCCTCTACATTATTATTATTGTACAGGATTTCTGAGTCGGGCGGTGAGTGACTGGTAGCATTCACCTGTACCAGACCCCAGGCTGCTGAATGCTGTCTGTGTACGACCTGCTGACTGCTTCTACCAATGACTGCTCAGTATAGTCAGGCCAGCTGGGTAGCGGACTAATTAGAGTATTGGTCCTTTACAGACCGGCACTCCTTAGTCGTACTAAGCAATTGTAGAGCAGATATCTGTTAGAGATTGAATCAAGAAGTTGTGGTTGAGTATTGTGTATTATGTATAACGCCTGGCTGAGTTCTTCTCCTGCTCTAATTCACAAGGAGCTCAAGCCAGCTTATATATAAAAGGTTACATAACAATCAGCCTTGGGTAGGTGCTGACAAGAAAAGAATAGCTGCATTACATACAGGAGGGACTACTCCAGTGTGACAGCCATGCTGAACACGCTGGAATGGTGTTCCTTGGAAGAGAGACGACGCAATGCCAGATTAGTGTACCTCTATACTGCCCTGAGCTGGCAAAACACAATATCTCCACATTTTGAAATTGTCGAGTATCGATCAAAAACTTTCAAGTGTCAGCCATCTCGTACAGATGATTGCAACATTAATTTAATAGTGCAGTAGTAGGTAGTCAGACATGTTTTTTCCATCTGTAAAGACCATTTTTGTGCAATATTTATATTTTACACGTAAATTGAGATAAATTGTTTTGCCTGCCTATTCACGCATATTTATAATGCTGAGCCTAGGCATCTAAACACAATATCTGGAGATGTTGTGTTTTGTTTGCCTAATTAGCTCATTGAATTTGGGCTCAGCAGTCCCACAATCTGTGAACTAGGGGATTACGCTTGCAGAAAACAGATGAAGTTGAGACAATTTGTGAATTATAGGTAACAGGTTCTGGTGAGGGGATTAAAATCTGCTCATCTCATTACTTGATGGTGAAATTGACTAGATTAAATGTTGTGATCACACGTTCTCATCATCTAACTGCTTTGTATTCAAGAAGAATTTAAATGAATTCTGATAGGAATATCTAACCAATTTATTGTCGTTGAGATTTGAATACGAGATAGTCTGTGGAAAAAGAATGTCACAATTGTACCACACTACTGGTTTGACAACCAAGACGAAGAAAAATGAAACGCTTAAAAAATAACAAACTAGCACTGGAGTAAATTCTGATGACAAAAATAAATTCTATTACAATTTTTATATGTCAGTCAAGGACTTTGATCTGTCAGCAGCCATAATAATAGTAATTGACATGGAATAATATAAAAAATCAACTATGATTTAATTTAAGAGCCAAGTGTGTACTGTTTGTCCGTTGCTTGCTTCCAAGGATGCAACTAGCATGAATAGTATGACTTTCAATTGCTACGATGCAATAAATAACCTCAATTCAGCACTGAATTGCATTGTGCTGTTGCACTAATCCCCAGAAGACAATGCTATTGGTCAAGCAAAACACAATATCAGCAGATACGGTGTTTTGGCTGCCTAATTAGATATTAATTATGCAGATATGGTAATTTGCCCACTCGAAAAACAGGGGTTCGGGTGGGAATTCAGCAATAAAATTTTTGGGGGTGATGTAAAATACCCTGATGGCATGAAAAATGCAAAAAAATGCGTTTTGAAAAATTGGTCAGATGAGTTTTGCCAGCTCAGGGCAGTATAAAGCCAAAAATGGTCACTCAGGACTACAACTACCTGACTATGTACGTCAATCCACCAGAGATACATCAAAGTACATACAGCCACAGTGCTGCACAGATATTCATAAGAACAGCTTCTTCCCCCTCACCATCAGGCAGTGGAACGCACTACCAGAACGAGACTTCAGAACCGCTAACCAATTCAAGGCAGCCATTGACTGGAAATCGAGTTTGAGCTCGGTTGCACCTGGGTCCTTGTAGCTGAATCTCCTGAGAAGTCCAGGAGCTGCGAGATGATGCAGGAAACGGTTCTTCGCAGTAGTAGTACATACCATGTAAATGTACGTAAACAAAGGCTGCCTGGATCACAGCCACTTTACATGAGCTTTCACTTGTACGCACGTGACTGCATAGAGTCATTATTAGCTATTGATTGAGTGTTTGTTTCCCTTGTTTTAGGTGGTCCAAGTCATTTCTATCACATACATTTATTATTATTATTATCATTTTATTATTAAAATAATAATAATAATTATTAGTCTAAGTATTATTTATTATTACTATTTGTAAATTATTATAGTAATATGTAACTATTAGTTTTACCAACTAATCCAATAATAATGAATAACGATTATCATTATTAATTATCTATTATTACCATTCAATCATTATGATTATTATTAATTAATTAAATTTATTTGTGGCTGTGATGATGATGATGTGATAAAAAAAAACTGATTAATTATAACAATCATTCATACCAAATTTTTAAATCTTCGTTGTAGCAAAACAGCACAACCGTGCTACTAGGAGTGGTAACTACAACAGCATTTACAAATTATAGCAGTTTCATTGGCTTTAGGCATGGACCAAGAAGAATATATTTTATTTATTCATTCTTCTCAGACATGTTTTTTGTTGCCGGAAATGTAGAAGAAAAAGAGATAACATGAAACGCTGTAAACACACTACAATAGAGCAAATTACTCCCAATGAGAAACTAGTTTTTCAAGAGAAGGCAACTCTTGTATTGTACCCCAATACAGTATAAAATGTATAAGCAACAAGCTATAGGATGTTTCCATGGATGATATGAGTGATACAGTCCAAGTGACACTAGCAAGATCTGACCTAAGATTCTTCGTCAAAAATGAGTATTTTCAAGCTTTTTTCATGAAATAAAATTGTTATACCGAGTCAGAAGATGTGATCCTAGCAGTTTATGGGGCTCCCTGCACATGAGGCTGTCTTCAGAATCTTCGGACTTAACAACGCAATCTTCAGATCTTCAATCTTAAGCAATAAAAATTTTTTTAGTCTTTCTGTTAAAAAAACTTATGCCAAGGACTGGTATATTTTGGTGTTATAAGACAGCTAAAAACCAAAGTTGAAAAAATAACTGAGAAGTAACGGCAAAAGTTGGACAATGTTGAAGCGAAGGCTAGTGTTATTGTTATTTTCATATTATTGTTATATTGATCTGCCAAGTTGGTTTGCAAGGAAATGTGGAAGAAGTTAGTTTAAGAGCTTTTCACTGTGGTGTGCTCAGATTTTGTGACATTAAATGATCCAATACACATAATGTAATGCCACTAAATCTGAGCACACCGCAGTGAAGAGTTCTTGAAGTAAAAGGGGAACAGATCAGGTGTTGCAAAATCTCTTTTGAGTTTAAAAATACTTTTTTAGTATGTTTTAGAGTGTTTTAGGTTCAAACTTGAGAATGATTCCAACTGTGGACCAGACCTGTCATCCCTCTTGATTTTTTAGGGATCCACAAAATTTTCAAATACTAATTTTCTCTGCTTCTGAAAACTGCTGAACTACCTGAAAACTCCTGAAATTTGAATCTCCTCCTTGAAACCTCCCGCAAACTTTACTATTATTTTTCTATTGAGTAAAGAGAGTAGTCTTTCAGATGGCTCAGGGTGGACATTGCTTTCACATTATTCTTCTACACGTAGCTTTAGGTTGTTCGACATAGTAGCTTTTGTCATGCATAGCAAATTTAAGTTGCATTCATCTCAGCAGTAACTCTTGGCTTTTGTAAACTTATAAACCAACCAAATAATTGAATTTTGGTTTTTACAATCACCCTATCTTCTTTCTATACCCTCAAACCCAGTGGTTACGATCCAAAGCAATAATTCCAATATTATTAAATAACCTTTTTTTCTCAACAAGTATGTTGTGGACTTGTAGAAGCTAGAACTACATGACATACAATGCAGAACCAATCACCAACATCATTAAGACTTCAAGAGAATAAATAGTTACCATTTATTATTTCAATTTATTTGTGATTATACTTATTAATTATTATCAATCATAGTAAGTGTTGTTGATGTTGATGATTGATAAATAAAACTAAAACAAAAACAAAAATGCACAAATTATTACATGCAGCATTTTCCAATATTATATATATACATATAACTTAAACTTATTGCTTGCTGTCATTCATAAGCCACATTTTTGTAAAAAAAATACATAACACTCAAAATGGTATATACAAAAATTACTAAAAAATAATAACAATTAATTCATTTAATTATTAATAATAATAATAATAATTATTATAATAAAAAATAGTAATAATAAATAATTAATAATTATAATAATAGTTAGTAGTAGTTTAAGTTATTATTATTATTTATTATTTATCAACCTTGATAATTGGAAGGGTACTGATGAAAAACTTTCAGTTGGTGAACTACAACAAGGAGATAAAAAATTTATATCTCTGTCCCAAACAACAATTTTGATTTGTATTGTATAGCTGATTAATACATAATATCAATATTACACGACGGTGATAATAAAATTCACCATAGCATTATCTTTCATAGAGTCACTATTGCCTGCACCCACTATGGCCTTGACCCCCAAAATAACCTAAGTTTTATCAAATGGTTCGAACATTAGCAGTTATCAGCCAATCAGACTTGTTTATTTCATTAGCCAGCCAATGATATCAATCAAACCACTGTACACTCTTTCTTGCTATTGGGTAATCATGCTATAGGCAATTGCATTTGTAGTGAAAGTTATGTGTAAACAGACGAATGGGCTGATAATCTAACACCTGCTTTCAACTCACCAACCAATGGTCAATTATGCATACACTACTCAATGCAATTATAAACTAAATCTTCATCGTCAACAATAAACGCTAATCTTCTTGTCTTCAGTCTTAACAATTTGATCCCTATTAGGGTGAATCGTCACGTCACACTTGAGAAACTGCAATCGTCAGTCTTCAGAAAAATACGCGGGGAGCCCCAGTTTATTATAGAGCTGCGAAGGAAGCATTTTATTTAAAGATAAGAATTTTTTTGGTGACATTTGTTTCCGCAATTAAACATAACTTTGTAATTTTGCAATAATATTTCCGCTAACTGTTATGTATACTCAATTAGAAATCTTTGTTCAACTGAAAAAATAAAAAAACTGAACTAATGTTGTTGTAAAAACAATGCACGACTTTGTATAAATCACAATGGAAGGATCTTAGTACAGATCTTGCATCCTCTTCTAGCTCAGGGATATAAAGGCAATAAAATCTTAATACACAATAATCATTAATAGCATTTAAGTATTTGTTTATTTAATAACTCATTGTATACAATAATGAAAACAACAACAAAGATGTAATTACCAAGTATCAGCATCAAAACTGCAGCCTAAGCAACAAATCCAGAACCACAACACAGTATAAAAATATAAGCAACATTACACCTGAATGAGTGGGTTGTGAAAAGGCTGTAATTATTACAACATATATACTAAACACTTGGCAGAGGGCCAAGTGAGAAATGATAAACAATGTGCGAGGTGATAACAGCAGCAAACAGTGACTAGTAGCTGATGCTATCTGCTTCCTCTCTCCTCACGCTCACATCGGAGCAATCATAATATTGGCCTCCAACTGGGACACAAAGCTACAAGAGGAAACAAAACATTTTTCACAACGAAAATAACAAGTCTAAACTAAGATTTTAGACAAATAACAATTTCAGTACTACATACTACATAAACACAAAACTTGCAATCAACAATAAACTAGATATGCTCCAAACATTTAAGATTTACTGAATTGGAATCGGCACATTTTCTTAATTACTCAATGATTTGGTTTATTGGTTTTTTGGTTTACAAATGGTTTATTGGTTTATTTATGGTTCATTGCTGCTGAGAGATCTTTTCATCAACAACAAATAGGAGGCAGATTAAGTACAATTACCAATGATGTTACTGCCTTGGCCTCAAGTTATTATTAGATTATTCTTGCTCATGCGATGGTGCATTGCTATTTTTAAGCTCTAGGAAATGGTTTTTGTTTACCGGACGGACCAACCAAAACAGTTTTGACACCCCTCTAAGGATTATTGGTGCTTGGCCTGGTATATTTGGAGTACTTGGTAATATACTAATACAATGATGCAATTGACTCTCAATATCTTTCATAATTTGGATCGGCTTGGTTCAATGCCAATTATAGTAAAATTGAATCAGTGAGAATTTCATGAATCAGAGCATCTGTTCTCTAAACTAATGTATAATCAGGTGCAGGTGATCTAGTCAACTAGCACAGGTAGCTAGTACAGGTAGGTAGTACAGGTAGCTAGTACAGGTAGTTAGTACAGGTAGCTGGTACAGGTAACTAGTACAGGTAGCTAGTACAGGTAGCTAGTACAGGTAGCTAGTACAGGTAGCTGGTACAGGTAGCTAGTACAGGTAGCTAGTGCAGGTAGGTAGTACAGGCAGCTAGTACAGGTAGCTAGTACAGGTAGCTAGTACAGGTAGCTAGTACAGGTAGCTAGTACAGGTAGCTAGTACAGGTAGCTAATACAGGTAGCTAGTACAGGTAGTTAATACAGGTAGCTAGTACAGGTAGCTAATACAGGTAGCTAGTACAGGTAGCTAGTACGGGTAGCTAGTACAGGTAGGTAGTACAGGTAGCTAGTACGGGTAGCTAGTACGGGTAGCTGGTACGGGTAGCTAGTACGGGTAGCTAGTACAGGTAGCAAGTACAGGTAGCTAGTACAGGTAGCTAGTACAGGTAGGTAGTACAGGTAGCTAGTACAGGTAGCTAGTACAGGTAGCTAGTACAGGTAGCTAGTACAGGTAGCTAGTACAGGTAGCTAGTACAGGCAGCTAGTACAGGTAGCTAGTACAGGTAGCTAGTACAGGTAGCTAGTACAGGTAGCTAGTACAGGTAGGTAGTACAGGTAGCTAGTACAGGTAGCTGGCACGTTACAATTTATTGAGATAGATTTATCAATAGTAGATATTTTAGTGTGAACTCACCCATGATTGTACGCTTCCACCCTTCCTCGAAGTATATTGGGACCAAGAAACTGGCCAAGATGATTGAGACACTGGCTAGCAGCACTTGCTGTCAGAGCATTATCACATGACTAAAAGAAAGCACCCAATTGGGCAATAACTGTAAATATGAGCATCTAATTGAACAATATACAAGAAACTCATTGGACAGTAGTTGGAAATACATACATAAATATCGGGTTAGATCAGCTGACTAAACGGAAAGTTTACACAAATATGCAAATACTGCCAGTGAGTTAAAGCATCATATGGTCTACTGAGTATACCCTTCCAACTTACAAACTTGAGCGTTGGTTGTTTGCAAAAAACAGTGCTGATAGCAACAAAAATTCTTCAATCAACTGTTTTTGGAAAATTTGATGATGCAGAAACAATATCTTTACAAATAGTTATGAATTGACAAATGTTTCATACAACTTGTTTCTTACATTTCCAACATTGAAACCATTGGTGGGTATGCATACTAGCTAGTGACCCTGTAGAGAGAGATACGCCAATCATTGCGCAGTATAAAACGCACGTGCAACAGCTTTTGGGTTACAAACAAAACTGTTTCCGGTCAAAATTTTATATAAGTTATCATTACGCCAAAATACTAGGGTTTACAAAATAAATTATAACTTTTTACTGCTGAATCTTATCTCAATAATTCATTGGGGAAAATAAAGAAGACATTCTGCTACAAACAGTGAGATTTTTTTTGTATGACAAAGTTACTCTAAATTTGGACTAATGAAGGGTCAAAGTTCAGGGATCCAGATTGACACCATTATTATTACGGTAACTTTGGTACAGAATTTGCTACGAATCTACGATAAATCTGATTATCCTCCATTGTTAAGTTGTATGATCAGAAATGCTTATATAAAGCACCTGGAATGTAATAAATAAAAATAATTGAAGCTTCTTAATAAAATGATGGTTGTTGTTAATAATAATTAAAAACTAAAATAAATGTGTAAAGGTGACCAATAAATAATAATTATTAATTATTATCCCATCTTATATAATAAAATGTAATACAATGTAATTTGACGTATACTTTAAAACAATTTCAATATTATTTTCATTATTCATTTAATAATAAATAATTACATTTTTTTTCTATTAAACTGCAGTTTTTTATTATTATTATTATTCAGCGGGAACAACATTACAATTAATTCCATATTATAATCTATTAATTATAACAATAATATTGAACAACAACAATAAACAAATATTTGCTACTAGATTTCGCGGTTTTATTTATTATTGTAAACAAAGCTATTTGTATATAAACTATAGAGCTGCGCTGCCGAAAGAGATCACGATCAATTATTTAGGTTATAAAAAAATACCCAAAGCAAGTTAATTTGTGAAGTTTTTATTATTTATTCTGGTAGATCGAAAGGTTTTCTCTTTTTTCCCCATAAAACTTTTAAAGATTAACAATTTTGTGAGAAAATAAAAAATATTTCATTGGAGCAAGTACTTCAACCGCAACGATAGCATATATAAGCGTGATCGCTTTAATTCAATGTTTGGATCCCTAGCCGCTTGCACGTGGCTCATTAGCGTATCTCTCCCTACAGGGTCACTAATACTAGCTATGAGACCATCGGTTGGTATACACACTAGCTATGAGACCATTGGTTGGTATACATACTAGCTATGAGACTATTGGTTGGTATACATACTAGCTATGAGACTATTGGTTGGTATACATACTAGCTATGAGACCATTGGTTGGTATATATACTAGCTATGAGACCATTGGTTGGTATACATACTAGCTATGAGACTATTGGTTGGTATACATACTAGCTATGAGACTATTGGTTGATATACATACTAGCTATGAGACTATTGGTTGGTATACATACTAGCTATGAGACCATTGGTTGGTATACATACTAGCTATGAGACCATTGGTTGGTATACATACTAGCTATGAGACCATTGGTTGGTATACATACTAGCTATGAGACTATCGGTTGGTATACATACTAGCTATGAGACCATTGGCAGGTATACATACTAGCTATGAGACTATTGGTTGGTATACATACTAGCTATGAGACTATTGGTTGGTATACATACTAGCTATGAGACCGTTGGTTGGTATACATACTAGCTATGAGACCATTGGTTGGTATACATACTAGCTATGAGACCAGTGGTTGGTATACATAAATACTAGCTATGAGACCATTGGTTGGTATACATACTAGCTATGAGACCATTGGTTGGTATACACACTAGCTATGAGACTATTGGTTGGTATACACACTAGCTATGAGACTATTGGTTGGTATACATACTAGCCATGAGACTATTGGTTGGTATACATACTAGCTATGAGACTATTGGTTGGTATACATACTAGCTATGAGACCATTGGTTGGTATACATACTAGCTATGAGACCATTGGTTGGTATACATACTAGCTATGAGACTATTGGTTGGTATACACACTAGCTATGAGACTATTGGTTGGTATACATACTAGCTATGAGACTATTGGTTGGTATACATACTAGCTATGAGACCATTGGTTGGTATACATACTAGCTATGAAACCATTGGTTGGTATACATACTAGCTATGAGACTATTGGTTGGTATACATACTAGCTATGAGACTATTGGTTGGTATACATACTAGCTATGAGACTATTGGTTGGTATACATACTAGCTATGAGACCATTGGCAGGTATATATACTAGCTATGAGACCATTGGTTGGTATACATACTAGCTATGAGACTATTGGTTGGTCTACACACTAGCTATGAGACCATTGGTTGGTATACACACTAGCTATGAGACCATTGGTTGGTATACATACTAGCTATGAGACCAGTGGTTGGTATACATACTAGCTATGAGACTATTGGTTGGTATACACACTAGCTATGAGACCATCGGTTGGTATACATACTAGCTATGAGACCATTGGTTGGTATACATACTAGCTATGAGACCAGTGGTTGGTATATATACTAGCTATGAGACTATTGGTTGGTATACACACTAGCTATGAGACCAGTGGTTGGTATACACACTAGCTATGAGACTATTGGTTGGTATACATACTAGCTATGAGACCATTGGTTGGTATACATACTAGCTATGAGACTATTGGTTGGTATACATACTAGCTATGAGACCATTGGTTGGTATACATACTAGCTATGAGACTATTGGTTGGTATACATACTAGCTATGAGACCATTGGTTGGTATACATACTAGCTATGAGACCATCGGTTGGTATACATACTAGCTATGAGACCATTGGTTGGTATACATACTAGCTATGAGACCATTGGTTGGTATACATACTAGCTATGAGACCATTGGTTGGTATACATACTAGCTATGAGACTATTGGTTGGTATACATACTAGCTATGAGACCATTGGTTGGTATACATACTAGCTATGAGACCATTGGTTGGTATACATACTAGCTATGAGACCATTGGTTGGTATATATACTAGCTATGAGACTATTGGTTGGTATACACACTAGCTATGAGACCATTGGTTGGTATACATACTAGCCATGAGACCATTGGTTGGTATACACACTAGCTATGAGACTATTGGTTGGTATACATACTAGCTATGAGACTATTGGTTGGTATACATACTAGCTATGAGACCATTGGAGGATATACATACTAGCTACGAGACTATTGGTTGGTAT
This sequence comes from Cryptosula pallasiana, assembly GCA_945261195.1. Taxonomy (NCBI): domain Eukaryota; kingdom Metazoa; phylum Bryozoa; class Gymnolaemata; order Cheilostomatida; family Cryptosulidae; genus Cryptosula; species Cryptosula pallasiana. The sequence goes on from OX183130.1 coordinate 32,140,072, forward strand.
ATATACTAGCTATGAGACTATCGGTTGGTATACATACTAGCTATGAGACTATTGGTTGGTATACACACTAGCTATGAGACCATTGGTTGGTATACATACTAGCTATGAGACCATTGGTTGGTATACACACTAGCTATGAGACCATTGGTTGGTATACATACTAGCTATGAGACCATTGGCTGGTATACATACTAGCTATGAGACTATTGGTTGGTATATATACTAGCTATGAGACTATTGGTTGGTATACATACTAGCTATGAGACCATTGGTTGGTATATATACTAGCTATGAGACCATTGGTTGGTATACACACTAGCTATGAGACCATTGGTTGGTATACATACTAGCTATGAGACCAGTGGTTGGTATACATACTAGCTATGAGACCATTGGTTGGTATATATACTAGCTATGAGACCATTGGTTGGTATACACACTAGCTATGAGACCATTGGTTGGTATACATACTAGCTATGAGACCAGTGGTTGGTATACATACTAGCTATGAGACTATTGGTTGGTATATATACTAGCTATGAGACTATTGGTTGGTATACATACTAGCTATGAGACTATTGGTTGGTATACATACTAGCTATGAGACTATTGGTTGGTATACATACTAGCTATGAGACCATTGGTTGGTATACATACTAGCTATGAGACCAGTGGTTGGTATACATACTAGCTATGAGACTATTGGTTGGTATACATACTAGCTATGAGACTATTGGTTGGTATACACACTAGCTATGAGACTATTGGTTGGTATACATACTAGCTATGAGACTATTGGTTGGTATACATACTAGCTATGAGACTATTGGTTGGTATACACACTAGCTATGAGACCATCGGTTGGTATACACACTAGCTATGAGACCATTGGTTGGTATACATACTAGCTATGAGACCATTGGTTGGTATACATACTAGCTATGAGACCATTGGTTGGTATACACACTAGCTATGAGACCATTGGTTGGTATATATACTAGCTATGAGACTATTGGTTGGTATACATACTAGCTATGAGACCATTGGTTGGTATATATACTAGCTATGAGACCATTGGTTGGTATACACACTAGCTATGAGACCATTGGTTGGTATACATACTAGCTATGAGACCAGTGGTTGGTATACATACTAGCTATGAGACTATTGGTTGGTATACATACTAGCTATGAGACTATTGGTTGGTATACATACTAGCTATGAGACCATTGGTTGGTATACATACTAGCTATGAGACCAGTGGTTGGTATACATACTAGCTATGAGACCATTGGAGGATATACATACAAGCTATGAGACCATTGGTTGGTATACATACTAGCTATGAGACTATTGGTTGGTATACATACTAGCTATGAGACCATTGGTTGGTATATATACTAGCTATGAGACCATTGGTTGGTATACATACTAGCTATGAGACCATTGGTTGGTATACATACTAGCTATGAGACCATTGGTTGGTATACACACTAGCTATGAGACTATTGGTTGGTATACATAAATACTAGCTATGAGACCATTGGTTGATATACATACTAGCTGTGAGACCATTGGCTGGTATACACACTAACTACGAGACCATTGGCTGGTATACACACTAGCCATGAGACCATTGGAGGATATAACTGAATAGACTAGGGACATTAGCCGGTTAGACAGCCATTGCGAAGCGAGGCACAGATTTACCAAAACACCACAATACAAAGTGCCGACATATAAACTTTGAATACTCCATAGTGATCAAATGAAGATGTCCTCACTTCGAAGTGTAATGTTGGGTTACTTTGCCCCCTGTCCAAAACCTTAATTTTCTTGAGAAAAGCCGCTACCACTAATTGATGCATTGTATGGGAAAAAAACTCTAAAATGAAAAACTTGCGCATGGACAGAATTCCATAACTACGTACCAAAGCATAAAATATTGGGTCGAAGAAAAGTTCCAGGTGAGGCTTGAAGCTTCTTTTACCGACATTCTTAGCAATCTCAGGTAACTGTAGGTAAGAAAACATCAAAGTCAGATGAGGTAGCTGTACCAAAAGCCACAAACATAATTATTACCAATAGCAACAATGGTTAATGCTATATTAACTTACTCTCTTGCACAATGACTCCAACAGCACGACGTGGTGTGTGTAGTCTTTGTTAGCTAATGCTGCCGCCAGAGTCGGCAGCAGTGATGAGATGCTCTGATGAAGGTATGAAAAGTGAGATAACTCTGCCATCAGATGCACACATCTAGATATATTGAGACAGCATAACAAGTAAACTTGCTACCAGGTGTCATATATACCACACGATTATTTGCATGAGAGGCAAACAAAAAAAAGGGTTTTAGCATGTAGATAACAAGAGAACAAATGTAAATATCGCACCCTTCAGCCTGTTCCCACGGCTCCGCAGGTCTTCTGAAGGTAGAGTTCATACACCCACCCTTGTCCTTGGCTCCTCCCCTGCCCATCTTCGGAGCCAATGAGCCACAAGAATACATCTGCAAGCAAACGCATGAGATATAACAACACATGCATTTATGACAGGCTCTTAAGGCTACATAACTCTGCTGATTTTTGTGCTTTCCGAAAACTTGGCACAATTTCTGTTAATGCAAATTTAGCATAGCATGTGAGCATGGAAAACAAAAACCCTATAAAGTTGTCGCTTCTTACAACCATTATATGTGACGAAGACCAAAACGCGGAAACATGGCACACAGATAGTCAACATAATAAACTATAACAATTGTTATCAATTTAAAGCGCTGCTAACGGCGTTGGAGATACACTGTTCTTATTGCAGTGCTATTGTTTCTGTTTTCACGATTCAACCTCGTTGTATCTGAAATGAAAAAAATCCGATATCATAAATCGGCTTCGTTTTTATTCCCTACCAATGGGTCGAGCCCTTTCCGCATAAGCCAACTCCTAATATTTTAAACGAGTTTTTCTATTCTCATTATGATATACAGGCTAAAGTTGGGGCAAAGCCACAGAGCAAATCAGTGTGACTTTTTACTAGGTGGCACAAAATAAATTCACCCGTTTGGCTTTGCAATAACTCATCTATGAGTACCTTGTGTGTGCGGTTCACAACTAGATACGTGCTAGATAGATCTAGTGAGATCACTAAAGGTCTGACAGGACACCAGTAGAGGTCTGATGAGACATCGCTAAAGGTCTGATGAGACATCACTAAAAGTCTGATGTGACATCACTAAAGGTCTGATGAGACACCAGTAGAGGTCTGATGAGACATCACTAAAGGTCTGATGAGACACCAGTAGAGGTCTGATGAGACATCACTAAAGGTCTGATGAGACATCACTAAAGGTCTGATGAGACACCAGTAGAGGTCTGATGAGACATCACTAGAGGTCTGATGAGACATCACTAAAGGTCTGATGAGACATCACTAAAGGTCTGATGAGACATCACTAAAGGTCTGATGAGACACCACTAAAGGTCTGATGAGACATCACTAAAGGTCTGATGAGACATCACTAAAGGTCTGATGAGACATCACTAGAGGTCTGATGAGACATCACTAGAGGTCTGATGAGACACCACTAGAGGTCTGATGAGACACCACTAAAGGTCTGACAGGACACCACTAGAAGTCTGATGAGACATCACTAAAGGTCTGATGAGACACCAGTAGAGGTCTGATGAGACATCACTAGAGGTCTGATGAGACATCACTAAAGGTCTGATGAGACATCACTAAAGGTCTGATGAGACATCACTAAAGGTCTGATGAGACACCACTAAAGGTCTGATGAGACATCACTAAAGGTCTGATGAGACATCACTAAAGGTCTGATGAGACACCACTAAAGGTCTGATGAGACATCACTAAAGGTCTGACGAGACATCACTAAAGGTCTGATGAGACATCACTAGAGGTCTGATGAGACATCACTAGAGGTCTGATGAGACATCACTAAAGGTCTGATGAGACATCACTAAAGGTCTGATGAGACATCACTAGAGGTCTGATGAGACATCACTAGAGGTCTGATGAGACACCACTAGAGGTCTGATGAGACACCACTAAAGCTCTGACAGGACACCACTAGAGGTCTGATGTTACTTGACAAACCACCAAATCAACTTACAGTATTGTTAGAGTGGATGTCCACATCATTATCTCTAGCCCGTTTGACTACACTGTAGGTAGCAGGTCCTTTGTCCAGTGAAGTATACTTGTCTGTGTTGGCTTGCTGCGAGTCTACAGCTTTCAATGATCTTTCCACAACCGCAATCATCTCCGTAGACATCTCTTTACCTGAATATTATATAATGCAATGAGCTCTTTACCACAACACCATGTAGCTAATCTATACAACAGCATACATGCTGGATGTATGTGAGTAGAGCTCATGAGATGATTGGAACAATGGCTGACATACCATAAGTCTGAGCCACAGAGGCCAACGCATGGGCAGCCCCACTCCGCACCGAGGGTATGTTGTCTTGTAGGTTCTCATAGAACATGGGCATCAGCTGGGGTAGGAACTCCTTCGCCTCATCGGGGAAGCATAAGATAAAGTTTCCTGAAGCTACGCAGGCAGCTGTACAAAATAGTCACAGTATATATAGTATTACCCTCTAACATTTAATATATACATCACAGCATGAAATACATATATTATATAACATTTAATGTATTATAGTGTATACAACATATGATGATATATGGTGAACAACATACAATATACAAAGCTAATCACACAAGAAAGAACACATACATCAAACCCCACTCACCATCTCTAACTGGCCAACTGTCATCTTCAAAGCAAACCTTCAGGGCATTCAATAGTCTTGTAACAAATGGTCGCACGCAATCTTTATTTATCTTGGAGCCGAGTTCAGCTATACATGCACAGGCTGCCTCACGCACCGCATGATTGTCAGCTTCTGATTGGCTGATATAGAAGTAAACCTACCAGAAGGAGTGTGCATATAGTTGAAATAATTGCATGTAATGTGACCACCATTCAACTGATAAGATTGTATACAAGCATAGACATAGACATACCGTGCTTTCTATGTAACGCTCCACCAGTTCCTTGCCGTGATCTCCAGTAATTCTCCTCCATGTGTCTTGTGAGTATATGCGTACACCTTCAGCTACATAGTACCTGTGTGTAAAATATATTATATATACCTTAGACTATATAGTACCTGTGTGTAAAATAAGCAACAATATATTACATAACACACAATAATATATTACATAAGGCAAATAATACATTACATAACATGCAGTAATTTATTACATACACACAATAATATATCACATAAAACACAACAATTTATTACGTAACATAAATAATATATTACATAACATGCAATAACACATTACATAAAGTACAATAATATATTACATAACGCACAACAACATATTACATAACGTACAACAACATATTACATAACACTACAGTGTATCTCCTACACTAACCTATTGAGGCACATTCTAGGCAAGAGAAGCGACATGTACTCAGTCCTAGCCTCCTCTCCTAAGGCCATAAGAAACTGTCGAGTGGCTTGAGAAGCAGCCAGCCTTACTTGACTCCAGTTGTCTGCAAGTCCCGAAGCTAGATGCTCAGCCAGCTGAACGCCAAATATGTGTATAGAGTTGTCTGTACTCTGTGGTTGCATCTCTACATCTATAATAGACAACAAGACCACATGAGTACAACACCCATACGTCTATAATAGACAACAAGACCACATGAGTACAACACTTCTATGTCTATAATAGACAACAAGACCACATGAGTACAACACCCATACGTCTATAATAGACAACAAGACCACATGAGTACAACACTTCTATGTCTATAATAGACAACAAGACCACATGAGTACAACACCTCTACGTCTATAATAGACAACAAGACCACATGAGTACAACACTTCTATGTCTATAATAGACAACAAGACCACATGAGTACAACACCTCTACGTCTATAATAGACAACAAGACCACATGAGTACAACACCCATACGTCTATAATAGACAACAAGACCACATGAGTACAACACCCATACGTCTATAATAGACAACAAGACCACATGAGTACAACACTTCTATGTCTATAATAGACAACAAGACCACATGAGTACAACACCCATACGTCTATAATAGACAACGAGACCACATGAGTACAACACCTCTATGTCTATAATAGACACCAAAACTACATAATTGTTAACACTTATTGACACTCTTGCAGTGAATTATCTTTTCCCGAAAAAAAAGCACAAAATTGAGTAGGTTAGAATGTAAGTCACTTAAGAAATTAAAGAGAAACAATTGAACAATAATGTTTGCAGTGTCAAGGAACTGCGTCATAATAGCAGTCAATAAAATCTATATATAAGATATAATTTATATATATACTTTCTGTTACACTAGACTGAGTACCATACTTACCCCCACTTTAATGTTACACTAGACTGAGTACCATACTTACCCCCACTTTAATGTTACATTAGACTGAGTACCATACTTACCCTCACTTTACCGTTACATTAGACTGAGTACTATACCTACCCCCTACTTTACTGTTACAAGAGACCAAGGAGCCACAGACTTGATAGCCTGTCTCCCTCACAAATCTGTTGGTGTGAGTGAGGGCAGTGAAGATAAGGTCTAGTAACTGTTGATCAACCTGCTTGTTGAAGCGGGTACCACAGCCATCTATGACCGATTGCAGACACCTACAGTCATATCAAGAGCAATCAGCTGATTATAAAACTGTTAGCAGGGAACAACCCGGACTAAGATATATCATCAGTATATTACATCAATCAATGATGTAATATAAACACACCACAAATAATTTAAATAATCATACAATATAAAGGGAAAATGTCCGTTTGGTGAAGAAATTGATAACAAAATAACATCAAACGCAAACAAAATACATTTACACAAAATACATTTACAAATAATGCTAAGTGCAAGCATACTGAATAGAACCACGTAATTAATTTTTTTCATCTAGTTACAACAACCAATAATAGCAACTACCTAAAACAGCTTGGAGGTGCCATGTCACCAGTTTTGGGCTGAATTAAGCCTAATTTATATTATTGCTAGTGAATTTTACCCAAAAAAGTTTTTTTTGGAGTTGCGCTCTCATAAGAATATAAGTGCAATAGATGCTGACTCTCAGGCAATTTTTTTTCGCGATACGCAGCAACTTATATAAGACCATAAAACGATGATGCAAAAATTGCCTTGTTTGTATAGAAGGCGGGCATCCCAGTAACAGTCATTGGGCACAGACTTTCAAGAGTGTAAAAAATTCGGTTTGCAATTATTTTCAGATCTTGTGAGGTGTTTTAGTTGAGTAAACATTTTAATTTATTGTTGATAGGTTTGCTATTGCGTACACACTAGCATTCCCGTGATAAATTACATGGCCATTATCACAAAAATGAAAGGAATATTACAGTTGAAAAAATTATTTTTAATTCAAATAATATCAAAAGATCCAAACTGTCATTATTTAGAATGTATTTGTGCAGAAAAACAACTGATAGATTTTCATTATGGGTGTCAAAGCCGCTTATTTACAATTTAATAAACCGCTTTGGTTGGTGACATTGTTACCAACAACAACAATAAGTTTCAAATCTGAATGAAATATTGTTGGACTGAAAAAAATTAGACAATATAGATTGTAAATAAATAATGATTTTCAAATACATCAAAAAAAAAAGGAAATAACTTGTGATTATTTTTATTATTTTGGTTGAGACTATTTAGCGGTCTTTGAACTTACAGAAAAGACAACTCTGACTATTAATTGCGTGTCAATCGCTAACACGCCACCTTTAACATTTAGGTTTCAACTCTAAAACAAAATTTTTAATCTCAAACATAACTGAAAAATTGATCGCTTTCTAAGCCAACTTGTGTTGGATCCTCTGCAAAGAGATTGCTACTAACTTACTTCATGAAAGTTTCAAGGTTTTTCCATCCTGCCGTGTCATGAAATATATTTCGACTATCAGCAGTCAAATTGGCCATTTTTTCAGCCATCAACAGAGCGGAGGTACGAGGAGATCCAGACACAGGGGAGCCCGGTTCCTGGTATAAAATAATTGATACACTGACTTCCACTGAGGTGACTGTACAAAATGTATGAGGACTGATGAGTATGTCAAGTGTCAAAAGGATCTGTCAAGTGTCGGGAGGAGATGTCAAGTGTCAAAAGGATATGTCAAGTGTCGGGAGGAGATGTCAAGTGTCAAAAGGATGTCAGTTGTGATATGTGAACACTACAGCCATTGGTCAGTGCAACACAAGTAGGTGAGCTTTTGCTAATTCAAACATCTCATTAATATGTCTAAATCATACCTGTATATCAGCAGCTACTATCTCATCTTGTAACATATCTCTTTCCAGATTGTCTTTGATACCAGAAAGAATAACTTTTTTGGTGTCAAGGTAGGTGGCTGTCCCATTTCGAGCACACAAATCTCCTAGACACTCACCTTGAAAAGTTGAAGTGGATCTCATTCATCACATGTGTACGTTTTATTGTGCTCAATGTACTGAACTTCTCAACTCTAATTGGATGAATGCCGCTTGCGCAAGATATGTAATACAATATCAATTTTCTAAGTTCATAACTTATTTCTGTAATTGTTAAGCCTTCATGTAGTACTACCTGCAGCAATTCTCACTCTGTACTCCTCATGAACTAACATCTCAATGCAAAACCTTTTGGTCATTTCACAAAACCCGTCTGTGCTCCATGGATGGGCAACCAACGCCTAGAGAAAACATAGCTCTGTAGCATACAAACACAACCTGCTGCTGCCAGAAAGTGCTAACCCTTTGCAAAGCAATCACAATGTGAAATAGTAATACATAAATCAATGTAAACAAGCATGAAGGCAGAGAGATCTGGGATGAATGTAAAAAGCTACTAAGATGAAAGACGACAGACCTGGAATGTCGACCATGCAATGAAAAATAGCAAATGACGTTGATTGGAGAAAATGTCAAAACTTGTTCTATGCGACACGAAAATTACTTTCCAGTTAAATTATTATTTATCGCATTTCATATGTTGTTGGGCATGAACTTTGAAAATTTCTAGGATGAACATCAAAATGTTCTTCTTTACAATAACCAAAGCTCAGTCCATGTCTGTGATTGTTAATATTAGGTGTCTACATCATTCTAGGTCTGTATGCACTCATTTCCGTCAATGTTCATTCCTGACTACATTCATTGTAATCCAAATAGAAGCATCTGAGAAGTATCTGTCACAGCCATAAACTTCTGGTCGCTAAATTCAACTAAAATTTTATTGGCATAACATAACAACAATCACAACAATAGTGGCAACAAAACGATATGAAGTAAAAATTATCAGGGTAGTAGCAATAATGATTATATTACTACTACTTAACACTACGTCATAAGGAAGCACGGTCTGTATTTATATCAGCAAAGTTGATGATTAATAATTCTAATGATGATAACAATTAATATTACAATAATAAAAATTGTGACATCATCAGTATTATGATTGTAATAGTAATTATTATATATTATTATCTATTGTTGTTGTTAATCATTATTATGATGATAGCTGTCATATATTAAATATTTAGCATTTATCAATAATAATAAATAACGACGGACAAAAACAACATAATTAATAATGATATTAATGATTATTTTATAATTCAATAATAATAATAATTATTATCATATTATTGCAAGCAGATACATGATAGGCTACATACACCACAAGAGCATCATCATCCAACAATCAATAATAATAATACACTGACAGTACCTTACAGGCTGACAGAATTGCATGATATTCTTCCCATGGTACTTCGGTTGCAGATTCACCATCTTTTTGGTTACTAGTAGTACAATCATGCTTCTCCTCTATGCCATTTTTTTCAACCTTTGCTTTTGTACCATCACCAATGGTAGTAGTATTTAGAGATTTACTACTTGCTTCGGTTACAACAAATTTTGTTAGCTCTGCGAAACCTTCAGGGTCTATACTTTCCATCAACCTTTGAAGACCAATCATACCCCTGTCCCGCTCCAACTTTTTTGTGCTCGTCATTTGTTCCCATGCTGCATTTATAGCTTCCATTGTTGAAAGTGATCAATCTCAATGAATGTTACTTAATAACAAGTACTATTATTCGGAGGAAGAGCAGACTTGAAAATGTCGGCTCAGTAGTATTTGAAAGAGTTGCGCACAAAATATTTCCTAGATTGTCGGATAGTATTTTTCTGTTTGTGAAAACTATTCCTGTGTATTATTTTATAGTTTAAATATATGATTGCCTAATCTACAAATGCTTTATGTGAAAAAAATTTCCTGATTAAAAGTTGAGAGTACAACTCCTAACAGCACAGAATATCATCTGATGAAAGCATGAATTTAGATTTAATTCTACATTTTTGATCAAACAAGCTGATGTACTGTAGGCGTAAATCAGAATGTTCTATATATGTATGTAACGTATCTACTGTACATCTATATACCATGTATTAAGTCTATAAAGCAATGTGCGGTGCAATAGAGTGTGTGCTTGTCTGTAATTGAACATGATTTGTCCTCAAGTAAATAGTCATGCCAGCCACACACTGAATAAATGACTTGTAATGTAGTTCTGCTTGCAATATTGTATTTACTGCATTGACTGACCAATAAAGCATTTTGCACATAAATATAAGTATTATATAGGTATATGTATAAAAGTATGCATTTTTGAATTTATATACAGAGTAAAAAAATAATGATATATACAACAAAAACTGACAATTTTTTAAATACATGTATATTGAAATCAGCTTTGGATGCCAAAAAATAACGAGTTCATGAACCAGAGGAAGTAAAAGAAGAATCCAGAAACGACTAGACGAACAAACGCATAATCACATCGCACCAACTGATGACATAATCAATAAGTAACTCTTGTATCAATTTCCTGCTGCCAATATTGCAATAATCGGGATTTCCACCGCTGCCAATACATGTTCAATGTTTTCTCATCAACTTTGATGACATCACAAGGTGAACTGTCTGGATACATCATCACCAGCATTGCCTGTGATATCTACAATACAAAGTCAGTACAGACTGAACAGACAACTCCATAAGGTAACCAACTCACAAAATAGAACACATCTAACACATACTAGGTGCAGTGGAGGGGGGCCCAAGTGGGTTGTGGTTTAGTGAAACCAAAGTTTAGGATTTCAAACTAAATATTGACTTGAAACATTAATTCATAAGCATAAACAATAAACAAACAGAACTACGGTGGCTCATACTTCAAAAGCTAATTTAAATACTTTTGAATGAGCAGCCATTTTGCTGCAACTGAGCTAAGCTAATTGGGAGTTACAGTAAATAGCCCGATGAACTGTATCACAACACGGGTTGAGTAAACTAATCAATTAAAATGCCCGAGTATTTTGAAATAAGTCTGAACGGTTTAAACAGAATATGATTCACAAAGGTATGCTCTATTTACAAGAACATATAAAACATTATTATAAACCTGATGATCTATCAACATGAAATTAACTATTAACAATATAAAAAGCTGTGAGACAAAATTACAAACACTAAACCATAAGTTTTACAAGTACGATGAATTTCGTTTAATCATTTGTGGTAAAAATAAAAAGCAAACGAAAATCAGTGACTTTTTCACTGATCTCATAAAAACTTTATAGCCAGCATTTTGAAGAAAACTAGAGCGACCAGAGCATCGACTAAGGTTTTGATGCGCATGAACTATTTGACAAAGCATTCAGGCAGTTTAAACAAGTTTTGGTGCTTGAAAATCGCTCAAAAGCATTTAGAACCAAACAATACAAAATATTTGGAGTCAACAGACAAAAGCTAGCTGACCTGTTGGTGGGGGTAGTTGCTGTTCCACAGCCCAACATATGCAGCCAGTTGCAAAGGATGATCAAACGTCTGATCAACACAAGTTTTCTTATTGGTCGATGTCTTCCAATCAATCATGTACAAGCCTGATCTACTAATAAGAATTTTTACTGAGGAATGAAAATGAAAAATGACCAGCAATATTCGACTTTATACTGTAATGTTACGGTTCTTGAATGTTTGGGTCAATATATCATTCAACATCCAATCAATTTTTATTACACTGCCAGAAGAACGACTCTCCAGAACAAAAATCTTGTTTATTGCTACGATTACTATATTTGATCTCATTGGTGACGTCTATTTCCAAGTGAAGCAAAGATGACATTGTAAATAAAATACCCTCTTTGACAACGATGTCTATGAGAATGATGATTAATGTCAAAAGTATGCGGCCAGGTCTCAGATAAAATAAGTGTTTTCGCTTTTCAAAAAATATTGCTACTTTGATTTGAACTCTTCGGTAATTTTCTTTTAAATGTTTTATGCAAAAAAAAAAACATTTTTTCTTTCCTTGAATGCTTTTTAAAGCAGATAAACAATGCATAGCAGTCCCAAATCATATCATTGTATATAATTAAATGTTGTTACGCTGGGCGATGAGAAAAATGGTCACCACCTCCACTATTGAGAGTCCAACTACGATCAAGTTTTGTTCTATCTGAGTGAGAAAACAACTCCACGCATTCTGAAATTAACAGAATATTAAAGTATTTCATTATTGTAAAATACCATTTTAGCGAACTTGAAAGAACAACTGCAAACCAGAAACAAAGACAGTTGATTACACTTTCTCTTTAGAAAGAATTACCTCTCAAATGCAAATTGAACAGTCAAACAAAGCTATTAGCATAATTGTTTTGGTCAAACCTTTCTATAACAGTATTTATTTACCCATCATAGTGAGCAACACAATCAACAACTCCGCAATATGGCAGGAAATCATGCGACAGATACATCTCGCAAGCTTGTATATCATCAAACTTGGAAAGCTCATTGCATACGCTCGTGAAATATGGAGTCGTCTCCTCACCAACTTCAATGTCTTTGCCCAATAAATGATGATGGATAGCAGAATGTATAGCATGACCTCGTCTTAACAATCCTGAAGTATGTACATGTTATTACTACTAAACACAGATATACATAGCAATGCCAAGAAAAAAACTATCATGTAGAGATGCTCCAACTCAGATTCTATTAAATATCCAATGAATCGGCAACGAATTGGAATCGGTTTCCTTGCATTGTTGATGACAGATCTTTTCATCAACAATCAATAACAGGCAGATTAAGTCTAATTACCAATGATGTTACTGCCTTGGCCTCATGTTTTATTATGACCTTACTCTTGCTCATGCGATGCTGCATTATTTTTAAGCTCTAGGAAATGAGTTTTTTTACGAAACTGGCAAACCAGACAAAATTTTCCACTCTTCTAATAACTATTGTTGGTGATTTGCCTGGCATATTTGCGGTATTTGGTAGTATACTAAATGATGGAGCAAATTCACCCTCACTTTTTTTTAAAAAATTGGATCTAGTTAAATCTGAATCGGGTTGGTTTAATGCCAAAATTGGTAAAACCAAAATCTGATTGGTGAAAATTTTTTAATCAGAGCATCTCTACTACTAAAGCAAAAGCGTTCGTAAAAACGGTTCATTTCAATTATAAAAAATAAACGAAACCTTGGGAGTATTCTACGAACGCTGCAGCACCCATCTTATCAATCATTTGAGTTTTCCAACGCTCTAAAGCTCGCTTAGATTGCACAGACTGAGTAACTTTTAGTATTGCAGTGACAGAAGGAACCTTCAGTGATGGCTTCATCATTTCACTGCTGGCACGATTCTTTGGGTATAAATTGGCACTTTTTATAAGGTCAACTAATGACTGGTCACTTGCTTCTACAAAGTAATATGATGAGAATTTATTGAAATTGATACACGTAGGAAGCTAAAAAATAATGAGCATGGACAGGAACAGATGCATATCAACTCCAAATGTTCATAGACACCACCCTTAGAACAAATTTTGAAGAGCCAGGCATGAATGCCTATTATTGCAACGAGGAAAGCAGAAGCCTATTTCAACAGTGATAAAAAATTAAGACATTTATTCATCGGAAGCTGCCAAAGTGTCTTCATATGTTTTGCAATCAATCTGATCCGCATTATTAGTAGTATTGCTAATTAAGCATCATTATCCGTAAAATATCAAATTATTATTATTAGCAAAACGCATTCAGAATGAACAACAGTTACAATGCTGCTAGGTCGGGGATTAAAAAGAAAAAACAACACAGGAAGAAGGTTAAGGCGGGTGGAGCTTAGCCTCATCGTGATCATCATAATAATTATTATTATTATTACGATCGATCAGCGGCTGCTCTCTCAAAGCTGCTTACCTACAAAATTATGTATTTTACGGGTGGAAGTGCATCTGATTAAGTGACAACAAACACCACGATTTCTGGTTTTGCTACCAAAAGGGCACCAGAGACGAAACATGGCTGCAGTGATTGACTGATGATGATGGTGGCGATGAAAATGTCGATAATAGTTGTCGTTGTAGTTGCTGAAAAATATTATTGTTATTTATCTCACAGGTGCACTGCAGTAGTAGTAGTTGCAAGCGTGTCTCTTTCTTTGCCTAAGTTCACTATCAAACACCATACATACATAATACACGTGTATGTATGGTGTTTGATAGTGGACTTGGGCAAAGTGACATGCTTGCAACTACTACTGCAGTGCCCCTGTGATTTATCTATCAATCATCTATCTATGTATGTGTGTGTCAGTCGTGTGTTAGTAGTAGTAGTAGTAGTGGTAGTGGTAGTGGTAGTGGTAGTAGTAGTAGTAGTAGTAGTAGTAGTAGTAGTAGTAGTAGTAGTAGTAGTAGTAGTAGTAGTAGTAGTAGTAGTAGTAATAGTAAGAAGTAAGTCTAAGAAGTAGTAGGTAGTAGTAGTAGTAAGTATTTGCTATCAATCAAAAGAAAAAAGCGGCGCCAAACTAAAACACCAGTTAAGGAATGATTCATAATGGTAGTGTTAGATGAAACCTGGATCACTAATTAAGATGATATAATAATGTTGCTTTCTGGAAAGTTACTTATTAAATTATTCATTATTATTTATGTTTGAACGAACCGCGACACGGTTCACACTAGCCGAATACCAAGGCCAGACATGAGCCTTCTGCAACGATATATAACAGGTATACGTAAGCCGCCAAAAGGCAATCGCTTGCGCTGCATGGTTGTTCACAGCGTGTTCAGGGTTTTTGTTACCTCTCTGTAAATCTTGTGTAATTTTGGGCAACTTTAGCGAGACAAATACAGCAATTTTGATTAAATCATAACACGTTATTTGTCGCCAATCTGAAACTATGCGCCAATGCTTTTTCCGGTGTGTAAAGACTCATCCATTCGTTCTAGGGGCATCACTAATCATACATGCATCGCATCATCATGATGCCTGTTGTAGTATCAGTAGTTATAATAATAATAATAATAATAATAATAATAATAATAATAATAATAATAATAATAATAATAATAATAATAATAATAATAAGTGTGTGTTAATTATGATACCAATTTATGTTGACATACATGCTTTGTTTGTCAAGTTTCTATATATTTTATGAATCACACACAGCAGCAGTACTACAGTACCTACTACTAAACTACAGCAGTACTACTACCTACTACTACTACTAACTAACTGTTCTGTTGTAACTTTCTTTCCAATAAATTCCAGTGTTTTCAGACCACCATCATCATGATCATCATCATAATAATCATTCATCGATCATCATTATGATCATGATGGTGATGATGATCATCATCATGATCAGAATAATAATAATCATTATTATTTATTACTATTATTATAATAATTATTATTTGTAATTTTTAATAATTATTATGAATTATTATTATTATTTAGATACTCCAAAAAATACTTCAAATTTTTTTTAAGTTTCTAAAAATAGCTCCAGAGTATAGTATGACGTCTTGCCACCAGAATGCTACCAAAATTTTCCATGTAGCATTATTTAGATAGTGCAAAAGGTGGACGGTTATAGCCCCTTAACGTCATTTCTGACCATATAAAAATTTGTCCCAAATGTATTTTTCGAACATAGCAGTAAATAAAATGCAATAACTCTTGAACTAATGCTCCAAGCTCCAAAATTCAAAGTGCAGCTGATAGCCAATCAAATTTCGAATACTATTGACCAATAGCAGTCTTCCAAAATCTAGTAACAGTCATAGTAAAATGTCTCTGAAGTTCTCCAACTTCATCGCAAATCTGTCAAGACCTGGAATGGTATCGTGAGATATACTTTCTATTACCGTATCCGAAAATATGTTTTCTACATATTGGTGTATTATTTTAATTAATTGATACATTCATGATGACTTTATGACAATCTAAAAGAAAAAACACCTTTTTTATTTCAACCAGTGTACGATATAGTGCGTCATTCTACAGCATGTAAGAATGAAATTGTGTGGGCACTAAAACATGCCCGAACGATCGTGACAGGAAGTGTGCGTCTGAGGCTATCGGGAGCAATATTATCATCGTCAAGTATTACAATATTGTTTTTTTTTCTCATGCGTACAGTGCCACGCAAAAATAGCACTTTATGCGTCGGTAAACATTCTTGCGGTTTGCGGTTGGGACAAAAATTTATAAAAATATTCAGCTAAGAGTACATTTTGAAAAATTATTTTAAATTCAAATATATTCGTGGTAAGGGCAAACTTTATACCATTGTAATGAGAAAAAAAAATGCATCACTTTGATATGAATTTGAAAATTTTCAGAATTTTTTTGGCCATATTTTTTGCACTAGCTACATTATTTAAAACCACATAAAAATTAATTTTAAAAAGACCTTACAGCACCAATTATTTTATAACTCTATGTAATTAGCAGACGGATCAGTCGAGCATGACGTTATATAAGAATGCATACGAGCCTTGTTTTGTAGTTGTTGCGTAGTAATAATAATGATAATTGAAGAAAATCTGTCACATAATAATATTATCATTATTTAGCGTCTACAAATTGATCACCAAATATGACGTTACACGTCAAAAGCATTGATATAAATATTTGTAGCACCTGGTTTTTTTCAGTTTCCATATGTTTGGGAATTACAAAATTTTCAATAACTTGGGACCAGACTTGCCAACCTAAAGTGAGGGGTCAAGAGTGAGACTTGAAAAAAGGGGAAAAAGCGCGTGAAATCCAGCCAAATGGGGAAAATGTGTTACTGAGTGATTTGTGATAAAATGCTGGAAAATAAAATCTTATATCATGCTAGCTGCAGAAACATCAAGTAATGCAATGAACAAAGGGGTGTGGTGAATGAATAGCATGAGATGGTGGACCGAGAGCAGGGGATGGTTGATAGAAGGAGAGCAGGAGGTGGTTGGTAGATAGGGAGCAGGAGATGGTGGATGCAGAGCAAGAGAGGGTAGATGCAGAGCAGGAGATGGTAGATGGAGAGCAGATGATTAAGGATTGAGAGCAGGAGGAGGTAGATAGAATATAGGATACAGTGAATGGAGAGCAGCATATAGTGAATGGAGAGTATATTATAATGGATGCAGTGCAGGAGATGGTGGATGGAGAGCAGGAGATTATAGATGGAGAGTGTAGGAGATGATAGGTAGAGAGCAAGGAGATCGGGGATGGAGAGCAGGAGGTAGATGGAAAGCAGGATATGGTGGATGGAGGGCAGGGTATAGTGGATGGAGAGTTGGATAAGGTAAATTGAAAGCAGGAGATGATGAATGCAAAGCAGGATTTGATGCAAATAGAGCAAGAGATGGCAGATGGAGAGCAGGAGGAGATAACTGGAAAGCAGGACATGGTGGTTGTACAGCAGGGCATAGTGGATGAAGAGTTTGATAAGGTGAATGCAGAGCAGGAGATGATAGGTGGAGAGCAGGAGATGATATGTGGATAGCAAGGAGATCGGGGACGGAGATAGATGGAAAGTAGGGTATGGTGGACGAAGAGCAGGAGATGATGAATGCAGAACAGGATATGGTGTATGTAGAGCAAAAAATGGTGGATGGAGGGCAGGAGGAGGTAGTTAGAGAACAGAGTATGGTGGATGTAAAGCAGGATATAATGGATGGAGAGTATGATATGGTGGATGCAGAGCAGGAGATGATAGATGGAGAATAAGGAGATCGAGAGCAGGAATAGTGGGTAGAGAATGGGAGATGATGGATGCAGAGCAGCAGATGATAGATGAAGAGCAAGGAGAGATCAGGAGAGATAGCAGGGGATCGGGGATGGAGAGCAGGAGGGAGATGGAGACCAGGACTGGTGAATGGAGAGCAGGATATAGTGGATGGAGAGAAGGATATAGTGGATGGAGAGCAGGATATAGTGGATGGAGAGCAGGATATAGTGGATGGAGAGTATGATATCGTGGATGGAGTCAGGAGATGATGAATGGAGAGCAGGATATGGAGTATGTAGAGCAAGAGATGGTGGTGAATGGAGAGCAGGAGGAGGTAGTTGGAGAGCTGAGCATGGTGGATGTAGAGCATGATAGAGTGGATAAAGAGTTTGATATGGTGGATGAAGAGCAGGAGATGATGGAGGGAGAGCAAGATGATGGTGGATGGAGAGCAAGGAGATTGAAGATGTAGAGCAGGATTTAATGGATAGAGAGTAGTATATGGTATATATAGAGTAGGAAATAGTGGATGGAGAGCAAAAGATGGTAGATGTAGAGCAGGGGAAGGTGGATAGAAAGTAAGAATTGATGAATCGAGAGCAAGAGATGGTAGATGAAGAACAGGGGACTGTGGGTGATGAGCAGGGTATGGTGGATGGCCAGTAGAAGA
Organism: Cryptosula pallasiana; assembly: GCA_945261195.1. NCBI lineage: Eukaryota > Metazoa > Bryozoa > Gymnolaemata > Cheilostomatida > Cryptosulidae > Cryptosula > Cryptosula pallasiana. Next base: position 32,158,935 of record OX183130.1, read on the forward strand.
TGGTAGATGAGCAGAAAATTGTGGATGGAGAGCAGGAGATGGTAGACAGGGTTGGAAAAAACCATACAAACCATTTATTTCTGGTTTATACCGGTTTTTATGGATAAAACCGCATTTTTATTGTGAAAATGGTGCACTCAATGCAGTCAATAAAAAGAGTTTATGACTTACTGAATGGTTAAAGGAATGGCTTTCGATATGTAACATTCAGCTTGTTAAAAAAAATGTTTAATGTTTATCTCCAAATAAGACAACTGTACGTACAACATGGCATCAGTATCTAAATAAATGACTAATTGTATAATAGAACCACATAGAATAGAAAACATATACACTCACTCAAACTTCAACAACTAAATGGCATTACCGTAGTAAGACACAAGATCATTGGTATTTTTTTTAGTATTAAGCAATGAAGAGGCAATAAATAAAATTGTCCTTTTGAGCGCCAAGGCGATTTCATAGTTTAGAGTGTACTATCCCAAACGTGAAGTTATATCAATTATATATGTGGCGCATCTTTTTTCAATAAACATCCTTCATTTCTCTGCTATCGTAACTGGCTGAAAAATTTGATTTATCATGTTAGATTTTTAGAATAACCAAGAGAATGAGGCATGGCATGAGTGAATGCTGTGAAGCAGATAACCTGCCAGCTTAGCTGTGAAAGAATGGAATTATTTGATGAACTAACGAAAAAATCATAAAAACCAAAACTTCAGAAATTTGACTAGTTTAAACCGAGCCAAACCTGGTAGATAGACAGTAGGAGATGGTAGATGAAGGGCAGTGGATCGTGGATGGAGAGCAGGAGAGGGTGAATGAAAAGCAGGTGGAGGTAGATCAAGACCAGGAGGGGGCCAGGACATGGTGAATGGAGAGCAAGATATAGTGAATGTGGAGTATGATGAATGCAGAGCAGGATATGAAGAATGGAGACCATGAGAGGATGGGTGGAAAGTGGGATATGGTGGAGGCCGAGAGGGAGTTGATGGATGGGGAGAAAGGAGGTGGGGATAGAGCACAGAAAATGGTAGATCGAGAGTATAATGGATGGAGAAGAGGATATGGTTGATGAACAGCAGGAGATGGTGAATGGAGAAGGTCATAAGGTGGATGGAGAACAGAAGCTTGTGGATAACTATTCTCACGAAAAAATACAGATAACACCAACCTTGAAAGTAAAATAACAATAATTCTTTTGATAATAACTATTCTATGGTGGCTCAGAACGTTTTGTCTTTTGTGTTTTAAAAAGTCTGAACGCTTTCCAAACCGTTTGAACGAATTTGAAATAGTCTAAGCTTTTGCAAAAACTTCTGAACGCTTTGTGAAATCGTTCGTGAGCTTTGAAAATCCGAGCCGATTTGCTGGTTCGCTCTATTGATCATAGATCTACAGTCCATTTATGATGGATAATGTTTCTCATAAACACGGAGCAGTTGAATTTTCTTTAAATAAATAGATGTTTTTTATTTATTAAATATTATTTGCTTTAAATTATTCTAAATAATAAATACAACGTAATTATAAATGTAAAAATTAATTTAGAGATGATATTCAACAACATTTTTATACAGTTAATTAACTTGCTCTATGTCTTTTGATCGACGTCTATGTTGATAAAGTTATATAGAGGCTATAAATAAAATGACGACCACTTTTGGTTCGAAAGCCATGTGCTTTGCCAATTTTTCCAACTATTTCCAAATGGTTTAGACCATTTTAAAACAGTTCAGACTATTTCAAAATAGTTTATACGGTTTGTAAATAGTTCATACTCTTTCTAAAGCATCCATACGGTTTGCAATTTTCTATATCATCTGAATCATTTCTAAGCCGTCTGAATTATTTGGAAGACAACCATACGGTTTGCAGAACTTACGATTTTTAGACAGGAAATACAGTTTTATAGCATGAATCCCTCAACTGCTGAGGCCGACGATTAATTTATTATAACCAACAAGCCCGTTTTCAAACATAGTTTCTTGGGCTATTTTACTACAATTACCCAATTATTTTAAACGTAAAAGACGCTTTGCAAACCGTCTGGACGATTTCAAATCCATTCATACGCTTTGAAAACAAAACCGTCTAACGTTATGAGCCACCATACTATTCTCATGAAAATTAAATTTGCTAAAAATTATTATAACAAACAATATACCATTGAAATAACGATTAACTCCTCATTTTGATATATAAAAGCATCAAAAATACTTGTTAACTGCTACCATTGATGAGAAAACAAAAAATGTTAAAGAATGTTGGACTTGATAACAAAAGAGCAACAACAAATAACAATAATAATATGTAGGTAATATACGTATCATCATTTTTAATAACCTTTTGTTTATTAATAATAATCATAATTAATTAATTGATAGTAATAAAATTATTATCACTAACATCTACTTATTATTATCAATTATTATTAATGATACAGCAGTAATAAATGATAATAATAGCAAAAATAGTAGTAATGAGTTAATGATGATAATAATACTTGATATTATTTAAATAATAAATATTATTATTATATTATTTCTAATTTATTTATTATTATTATTGTATGAAAATAATAATAAGTAGTAGGTAGTAATTAATAAATGAATGGAACTAACATGACAGCTTTAATAATAAAATGAATTGACATCAACAATAACACAGCAATGGAGTGCTCAATTCTGTTTTGACTGGCTCTTTTTAAGAATGTTACAAAAGTATTGAAATAATCATCAATGTGTTTATTATTAGTTTGGTCTTTGCTTCTGCTGCTTCTTGTTATGGGGATTGTTGTTTTAGACTGTGGATCCTAGTAACCTGAATTGATAGTGTGGGTAATATAGCATTCCCCTCACAACACAGTATAAAAGTGGTCAATTAATAGCTGTTATAATTATCTCTTTTTTATTTTTCTAATCTGAATCCTTTAGTGCTTTATTATTGTATGATGATATCAGCATCTTCTTCTTCTATGTCAATGTTTACTTTGACTAGTTAGTTGTTGGAAGCAAAATAAACACACTATAACTGCTATAAGAAACTAAAATATAAGATAGGGAAATATCAATACAAACAGTTTTAGTATAATATTCAATTATATTATTATTGTTATTAATAATAAAAACACGAAAAAAAATTTTCCCCAACAACAGGGGAAATGCGTGAGACGTGCGTGAGAGAGTGAGAAACAGAGAAATGCGTGATTCTCACGCCCAATGCGTGAGAGTTGGCAAGTCTGCTTGGGACCATATGCTGCTAGGAACAAAATTTTAAAAGGGTTTAATAGGATACACTTTGCCGAATGAGATTACCCAATCACTGCACTGCTTTCATATGTGTATGATTGAGAAAAAATGCTTGAAAACCACGTTGGAAACGAGAAAATTCCCAGTGCGCCGATGGACCATATGATTTTAGTTTATGCTATATCACTAGCCTGTCATATTACCGACCTGTTGATATACTATTTGTTATAGATCCTTTACCTCTGGAGGTAGGAAAATAGATTTAATAATTCCCTTGCCAAATAAAAACGTAATGTTTTTTAATATAAATCATCATGAAGCAATTAGTAACTAACCGCAAATTAATTACGTTCGCTTGGTCATGCGTCACGGATTTCACTCTAATGTATCAATAATGAGGCGTAAAACTAACCGCAGTGCGAACATGAAACAAAGTAATTTTGGTGCTGAGAGGGTCATTTTTAAAACTCATTTTCTCAGTAACTATCAATGAGAGACAAAAAAGTTTACTACTATTGTGACTGCAAGATATGAGTCTACGCCATAATATGTTTTTAAACGTCCCAAGGCTGATTTGAAAAATATATTTGTATTGGCTACATTATTACTTCCATATTTTACAGAACAACCTAAGGACCATGAGAAGAAAAAGAGCACAACCAAAGATGAAGATAATTTTTTCTATAGTAGTACTACGTATATATATTTTTTTCTATTCACTGTAACTTTAATAAAATAATAAATAATAAAGCAAATAACTTTCAATATTATTATTGTTTAATAGATTGCTCTTATTATTACTGATTAATATTTTTCAAACGTGTATTGTTAGTTCTGTTTTATGTCTGTCATCTGATAAAAATATAAATTATGTTGTAAAAACAAATACCATGTACCAATTTCATTTATTTCAATGACTAAAGTGATCGTGTAATTTTCACAAATCTTTGCGGCTCAAAAATCACCTGAAATAGAATCACTCAGATATGCCAAACGCCTCGCACTGCGTGTTGAATTCTTGACAACAACTTAGCGTTTCCGCCCAAATCGCAGAAAAAAGTTAAAAAAAAAAATTACCAGTAAGTTTTAGAAACACCAATTTTCAACCATGAATGTTACACCAAATTAATTATAACATGCAGCAATGACATGATTAGAATTCTTCCGAAAATAATAAACTAATAATATGCTCGGAAGTTGATCATGGTGCTCGGAAAATAATTGTTTTCATGAAGGATTTCAAATTTTATTTGCCAGCTCCAGAGCCTTGCCTTAGAGTAAAATGAATTTAAAACCTTTGCGGTCTAGTATTACCTATTCTATGTAGTTTCGTTTTTTGTCTAGCTGCCTTGAATCCCAAGCTATTTGAAATATGCTGACAGCAAGTCCGGGAAAAAATGCCAAAAAAAATATTTCAAAATAACGTTCAGAGAGATTTTCACCGATTTCACTTCGCTTGCGGAAATTCCTGTACTATCTATATTATTATTAATATTATTAAATTTTAATAACCATTATTATTATTTATTATAATAATAATGGTTATTATTATTATATTTTAATAATAATCATTTTCCACAACAAGAGCAAAACAAATGGGCATGTAGGAGTGGAAAAGCGCTATCTCAAGATAAAGGCGACTGTCCGGAGAGAACTGCGTAATGAACACAACAACTATGTGGGAAACATCCTCACTGAAGACAGCTCAACTACCAACACAAACAAGAAGTTCTGGAACTATGTTAAACATCGTAGATCTGATAACTCGGGTATAGGCACACTGAACACTGCTCAAGACTCGTAAACGACCCAACTGAGAAAGCTGAAGCCCTGAATCAGCACTTCAAATCAATGTTCACACCTGAGGAGCCCCCTGGAAGCCCAACTGATATACCAGAGAACAACAGTAAAATGCCAGCCATCACTGTTGCCATTAATGGAGTGTACAAACAACTCAAAGAACTAAATCAACACAAAGCTACGGGCCCAGACAATCTCAGTGCCAGACTCTTGAAGGAGACTGCATCCACCATAGCTCCAACCCTCCACAACATTTTCCAACTATCCCTAGATAGATCGCAAGTACCTCAAGACTGGAGACATGCTCGAGTCTGTGCCATTTTTAAAAAAGGTGACAAATTCGATTCCGGTAACTACAGACCCATTAGTATCACATGCCTATGTAGTAAAATCATGGAGCACATAATAACCAGTCACATGATGTCATACCTTGAGGGAAATGACATGTTGCACAACAGACAACATGGGTTCAGAAACAGGAGAAGTTGTGAGAGCCAACTGGTGGAATTAACATCACAAATCTCAGCCTCACTAGACCAGGGAAAGGAAGTCGATGCTATAATGCTCGACTTCAGTAAAGCCTTCGATAAGGTCAGTCATAGAAAACTCATTCAGAAGATCAACTCGATTGGAGTCAACCTACATGTTACAAAGTGGGTCAGGAGCTTCCTGATGGGTCGCACCCAGGAGGTGGCAGTTGATGGCCACCACTCTGCCCCCTGCAGTGTCACCTCTGGTGTACCGCAGGGCTCAGTCGTAGGACCCTCACTTTTCTTGATATATATAAATGACTTGCCCAAATCAGTTAAATCAGAAGTCAGACTATTTGCTGATGATACCGTTGTGTACACAACCACCGACAAAAGAGACCAACTGCAAGACGATCTGAGAGCGCTCAAAGACTGGGAGTCCCTCTGGCATATGCAGTTCAACCCCAGTAAGTGTGAACTCATCACTTTTAGCAGGAAGATGAGCAACAAATCAAACAATGCATACTCCCTTCATGACACAACAATCCCGAAAACCGACACAATCAAATATCTCGGAGTGAAAATAGAGAGTACCCTCCGATGGAACACAAACACCAGCTACATAACAGGGAAGGCTTCTGTTAAGGTAGGTTTCATACACAGAACCATATCATCATCTTTAAACAGACTTAGAGACAAAGCCTACTGTTCCCTAGTTAGACCAATCATGGAATACTCGTCCATGGTGTTGAACTCCTCGCTGACAACCACCCAAGCCAAACAACTAGAGTCGGTGCAGCGTAAAGCTGCTCGAATGGTGCACAACATACCAGGAACAGACCATACCACCAGTCCCACTGCCCTTATATCAGAACTAGGGTGGGAGCATCTCCAGGAGAGAAGAGAGAGAAGACTGGGTTTCTTCCGGGCGATGCACTTCGGGGAGGTCACGACCAGTGTTGAGGACTTCCTCGACAGGCACATCCCAACTTTGGGCTACTCAAGACGCCATGGCCAGCAGTACACCATCCCCCCACTGCAAATCGAAATCACACCAAAAGAGCTTCTTCGTTGCTACAGCCTAAGTCTGGAATTCCTTGTCCCCCGGTAGCTCACTTGGTCCCCCGGTGGCTGGCTAGGTCCCAAGACTGGCAATCCCCGGATTTCCCGTTGACTACACTGGACGGATTATCGACAGACGGCTTGCCACATTGCCGGGACCTTCAGCATTGAAGTTGGCGATCATCCTAGAAGTACGAAGTAAGTAAGTACATTCGAGGATTACCTAATCACAGTAGTCTTTTAATGGCTTCAACTGAATACAAAATTATTGTTGCATACCAGTTACTGTGAGGTATGTTCTAAGTTATGTAAGTGGGGCCTGGGACCCACTTCTTTCAAAGCATGTTGATGAGATCGGGCTGCAATTGCCGTCCGAAAAAAAGACACAAAACAGCCAAAACTCAGTTTTTTTCCATCCAATGCTTTTGGTGTACACACGCCTTCTGACTGACTGTTTTTATCAATAAAATGCACTCACTACTTTACTGTTCACTCTACTTGATCTGTCTCAGTCAGTTTCTTCTGTGTTTCTGCTAAAGGTAATTTATTTTACCACAGCTTGAACTCTGACATCAAGCGACTAAACATCTTTATAATCACTGAATCAAAGGTCTCTACTTCCATAAGTTGGGATCTTGTGATTTCTACTTGAAAGAGAAAGCATCATCATGGTCATACAGATTTTAGACTAGCAAGGTGTGGAAGCTATTTTTTCTTTCACACACCAGCGTTGATTATTCGTATTACGAGATTTTTATTAGCAACACACTTTCATACACACGTCTATATATACATATTGTTTGTGTATATAATTTATTAGCCGGCATCAATGATGGCGAATGTATATATCAAAACAGAAATTATGTTTATTATAATAATTGAAATTATGTGGAAATTTCTTCAACTGTCATATACATTGAGTCACATTATTATTTGTAACTTTTATGTGATTGTTTGTAGTTAACATAAATGAATTCATATATTTTCATTTAATATTATTGTGCAGGAAATGAACTATGTAACTCCAACATTGACATTTATAAGAGACTTCAGGCAATAATTGACTCGTTGCCAGCAGTTATTGTCGTGCACTTTAATTATATAATTTATTTGTCCGTGGTCGATAAAGTAGACACGCATACATATTTTAGCAGTATTACTCGTCATACTCAAACACCAAGGCCCACTTTATTCTAGCCCCTCTCGTCTCCGATCTCGCCACACCTGAGTCACTTTACTTCTCTCACGCGAAATTGCTCTACCCTGGCCCTGTTTCACCTCTGCGCTGCTCTACCCTCTCCATCACTCTTTTTTTACCCCGCTCAGTTTGAAAGAGAACACAGAAAAATACAGCTCCCAGTCAAAGAAGCATGGCATATTTAAAGTAAAATACACAATGCCCAGAATGTTGGCCTATGCCGTGGGCTAACTCTCTCACAGCTCTTTTTTGCGGTTTCGTTTTGAGCATTATTCCTCTATAAATTAGACTGCCAGAACCACAATAGTGAGGCAGGCAAGCTCTAGTCCACCCCTTCCAAGTTAACATCTGACATTCGGGTTGGCTGGCAACAGCAATTGTACCTGGTTCTAATATCCCACCACCTTGTGAGGACCAGTGCATGTATGCTACCTCAGTAAGTGGTGAACAGAGCCACCCTGACAAATTTCCGCGCATTTTTTCTTTATTGTTAACGCAACTACCGCCATCATTAAAAAGGAAAATTTTTGTTGCGCTGTTACTATCTTATCTCCTATACAGGGTGGTCTTTTTCAATTGTTCATGATTTTCCAATCTTCGTTTTGAGACACTCACACTTTTCACCTCTTTTGTTGTTTCTTCATTGTTTACGGATTTGTCCTTTTTTCTACTTAAGCTATAAGCAAATCGTTTAATGATGTGTAATAATATCTGAAAGTTTTCCCTCGAGTTAGTTCATGTGTCTCAGACTTCACTACACCACTCTAGCACAGCACTTCTATTCGTGCAAGATTATTACCTTCTATTTGCACCTTGTATCAACGATATTTGTAATTTTCTTTTACCGTGTCCAATAAACATAAATATTATTCAATGAAACAACTTTAACTCATTTGAAATTAGCTCGAAACTACCAAAATTGTAGAGCATTGAAAAAAGTTTTGTTTCTGCTCTCACCATTTATAACTTTCTCCTTTCCATAATTTTTATTACAAGTATGACGTATTGTCTTCTACTTTTATTCGTTTTATTTTTCTTGTAGTCTTAATTAATGCTAGGGCAATTCTAATCAGTCCAATCGGTTGTTTAAAGGGTGGTACACTGCACCGATGTTTTGGTGCCGATGTACCTTTACGATGGACCCTGCCGATGTGCAGGTGGCTACATAGCGTGTCGATGTGCCAGAGCACATTGGTGAGCTGCTATTGAACTAGTCAATCATATTGCATAAAGCGTAGGTTTATGCCTGTTTCATTTCCTGGACAACAAATTACTTGTTTTCCGGATATAATATAATAATTAAGAAAGAATTTTACTGTGATGTATTTTTGTTTTTTCGCTATAAAAACATGTTTTTTAATAACTATTCTGGATTTATTGATTATTTAATCATCAAAATATGTTTATTACTCATCATTTGTTGTTGTGCTTAATAATTGATTATTATTAATAATTATTCCTGAAAATGTTAAATTTATCAATGATAACTATTTTATGAGCCATGTAAAATAAGTTAACTAGTCTGAATGTTTTTGTCAACAACTGCAGCATTAAATCAAAACAGTCTTGGTGCAATGAGATGGACTTACAAGTTCTATAACATCAATATTTCTTTGGAATTTGGAGTTGATAACAACGATTATAAATATATAATCTCTGTTGATAAAATTTTTCTAGCCGAAATGTGTTGTAAACTCAATGATCTTGTGAAAATAATTTGATTTAACCAACCAGAAGGCACTGAGATGCCTTCACCATTGGACATGGACCAACATGCTTATTAGGCTTACGGTCAAGCCCGACGATGTGCGGATGTATTTGCCACTCCCATATTAAGGCCTTCCGATGGCAAACAACGGCCTTTGTAGCCACCCTTTTACTCTATCTGATTGATGGTGATTCCGCCTAATAATTTTAACAAAAATATGAAGAATTTCTATTATCGTTTTTATCTTGCATGCCATAACATTCCGGAGAATCTTCTCTATTATATGGTACACCGATGTCTCTAATAACATTGTTTACAAAAATGTTTGCCGCTTGTTTGGTTTGAACGTGGGCCCTTTGGTTAAATAAGCATCGGTATTATCCATTGCTTTATTTGGGTTTTCTAGCTCAAGTGGGTTTAACATTCAATTTGTTGTTAGGCTCAAAGCTGACTGCATTGCTTGTATGTAGGTTATGTCATATTGTTTGTTGCATTTTGCAGCCAGTGGCCTGCTGTGCTTATTAATATTGCTTTTCTCTCCACAGATACATAGACAAATATGTCAACATCATTGGTGTGCAAGAATTGTGGCGGCACTGAGGTAGACAAAGACCCAGCCAGAGGTCATGCCGTCTGTATGGGATGTGGAAGTGTGTTGGAAGATTCACTGATTGTCAGTGAAGTTCAATTTGCTGAAAATGGCGGTGGTGGCAGTAGTGTCATCGGGCAGTTTGTTAGCTCTGAAGGTAATTAGAGTTTTTTTATTTACTGCTACTACCTTTGTTACTTCTCTGTTGTCTACAGTCTTAGTTATTCAGCTAATTAGACTCCAACTTGTTACTGGTACTTATAATTGGTATGTGTTTCTATGTTTCTGCAGCTGGACCTGCAAGACCATCCATGGGTAATGGATTTCATCCAGGTATGGGCAAGGAGTCGAGAGCAATAACCCTTCAGAAAGGTGAGGATTCCTTTTACTTACCTTTTACCACCATTTTTATTCAAGATCGCGTGTAGAAATGTTCGTCACTTCTCCACAAATGCCGAGAGTGACTTGTGCCTCCGCCATGTGAGTGAGAGTTGAGCCTGAAAACTCTGCAATTACATTTTTAATAATTGGTGTACCAGATACTCATAACCCGCTATTATAATTGGATATTTACTAGTATACATGCGAACTAATACTAGTCACTGTATAATTTAGTCTGGCTGATTGTTAAAGATACACTGTCACGCATTTCTTAGCAATTCATTTGTCGGAGTTGTCTTTTCCTTTGTGTCAAAGAGTGGTAGATAGTTTCAACCAAATTACTAAAAATATAAACAAACTAGCTCATATTTATTATTTTTGCAGTCTGATTTTCTTTCAGTTAGATAATTTATAATTCGAGTTTAAAAATTATTATTGTTGATTACGATGACAACGCCGAAAGCGCAAGTCCTGACGATTTTTTACGTCATCACCAAGTTTTAGACTATGATAGTTTAAATCTTTAGATTTTGATTACATACACATCACTGGTAACTTATGGGTGTGAATGTGTCTACAAACAAATACAAAAAACATAACACTTAGCAAATGATGAGCTGTTGAGAATGTATGGAGTTGTGATAGTTTTACTACTACTACTGCTATTGCCACCATCACTAATACTAACACAGCTACCACAGGTACTAATTCTAGCACTCCTGCTACTACCATTATTACTTCTACCGCTACCACCACCATTATCAATGTTGATGGCAGAGATTTACATTCTCCTAGAATGTTAAGTAGTTAGTTAATCAAGTTGTGGTACTAACCATTATAGTCAAGATATATTCATCATCTGAGACTACAATCACTTCAGCCCTGATGGTAAGAACCAAAAATATCAGTGTTGACATACAAAGTTTACCACATTTGAAAAACCACCGGCAGATCACCAAACCGGGTTGTTTGGTATTTTGTGCAAACCGGTGCGGTGCAGTGAGACACAGCCGGCGCCGAAGTGAAGGAAAAACCAATTCACATAGTTGTCAACCCAAACATGGTGATTTTACAACGCTTGTCGGGTGTGTGCTCCAGTCTACTCCTAACCGATCTGCATATGATAACTTGACCAACGAGCTCAAGTTTTAGCAAAACAACATTTGTAGTTTATGGCTAATCCAGAAGAATTGTTACTTTATGTAAATGTTGTATGGAGTTGTTACTTTGTGTGAATGTTGTATGGAGTTGTTACTTTGTGTAAATGTTGTATGGAGTTGTTACTTTGTGTGAATGTTGCATGGAATTGTTACTTTGTGTAAATGTTGTATGGCATTGTTACTTTGTGTAAATGTTGTATGGAATTGTTACTTTGTGTAAATGTTGTATGGAGTTGTTACTTTGTGTGAATGTTGTATGGAATTGTTACTTTGTGTGAATGTTGTATGGCATTGTTACTTTGTGTAAATGTTGTATGGAATTGTTACTTTGTGTAAATGTTGTATGGAGTTGTTACTTTGTGTGAATGTTGTATGGAGTTGTTACTTTGTGTAAATGATGTATGGAATTGTTACTTTGTGTGAATGTTGTATGGAATTGTTACTTTGTGTAAATGTTGTATGGAGTTGTTACTTTGTGTAAATGTTGTATGGAATTGCTCTAAGGTTTATCACTGATTGCAGGGAAGAAAAAGATCAATGAGCTAGCTGCCATGCTTCAGCTCAATCAACATTCCGTGGAAACTGCCTACAACTTTTACAAAATGGCTGTCATTCGTCGAGTGACCAGAGGTCGCAAGTCTCCCCATGTCATTGCAGCTTGTCTGTACCTTGTCTGCCGTACTGAGGGAACACCTCGTATCCTTGTTCCTTACCTCACGTGTCTTCTCATCTGTGCCTCTTGATAACTGTGTTAACTGATTGTTGGTAACAGTATATCCATCCAAATACATGCTTGCAATGACCTCTCCCTAACTCCTAAGTGCAGATATGCTGTTAGATTTCAGTGACATCCTACAGATCAATGTATACACTCTGGGTAAAACTTATCTAGCGCTGGCTAGAATACTCTGTATAAACATTCCCGCCATAGGTGAGTCCTTGTGCGTTGATAGGTCCTCTCACTGCAATACTTTTAAAAGATTCTGTGGATATTTTACTCCTCTAGTTTCAAGCCGGATACAGAATATGTATTTTTATTGTAATTCCATTTCTAGTGTTTTAAAAATATTATTTCTGTAAAATATTTAAAAAGTTGGCAATCATCCCAATCCTTGTTTAATATTGGTATTAGTTCCATATTAGATAATGGCTATGTGAACTGAAATGATTGCACTCTTATATTTTTTTTTTTTTATGCTTCATTTGAACCAGCGATACATCCTCTAATAGAGGCGAACTTTAGAGGTTTCAGGTTTCTTAGATGACACTACCAATGTTTCACCTGCAGTACCGCAGGTACCTGCTTATGAAATACTTAGTGCCTTATAAATGACAGTTGGTCATGTACTTCTCTTGTTGTAGATCCATCATTGTTGATTCCTAGATTTGCTCACAAGTTAGAGTATGGCGATAAAACACACGAAGTGTCGATGACAGCGATAAGGTTTGTGTCGAGGATGAAACGAGACTGGATGGCGATGGGTCGACGACCGTCTGGCTTGTGCGGAGCAGCTCTTCTCGTTGCCTCGCGAGTGCACAACTTCTGCAGGACCAAAAAGGATATAATAAAAGTGGTGAAGGTGTGCGAAAGCACGCTAAGGAAGAGGTGACTTGATTTTTATTTGGAGTCATCCTCTCTTTATCTTATACGTCCCTGCAATGGTGTTAATACAGATTATTCTTCGCTGATTTAATTTGACAATGTATGAAGTGATATAATGCATGTATTTCCTAGACTCGTGGAGTTTGAAGACACAGCATCTGGTAAATTGACTATAGATGAGTTTCAGACAATAGACTTGGAGGAGGAGGCAGACCCCCCATCCTTCACACAAAGCAGAAAAGAGGCTAAACTTAAACAGGTTTGAATTTCTGTTTTTAATGTCATGAAATCTGTATTTATGCTTACATTTGCAAGTTATATAATAATATATATATATGTACAAATAGATTGATGACATGATGATAAATGAAGTCAGCACTGAAATAACGGAGATTTCTTCAGAAATAGACAAGGAGTTAGAGACTCGGTCCAGTAAACAAGTAGCTAACATGGAGAAAGGTTCGTCTCCCAATACTTTGTCTTACCACCTATGTATAATTCTAGTGATAACTTCCTCAAGCAGTTTGTACAAATATTCGCCGGAGTCAAATGAAAAATGAGCTCATGGATGGAGCGATGGAGAAGGTAGTTCGTCGCTATACTGAAAAATGGAATCGTTGTATTTATAAATATGCCGAGTATTTAATTGTGATAATAAGAGTATTGGCGACCTGTTCGTCAAACAAAATACCAAAAATAATAGATGTTCGTAGTTCAATATGTCGCGTATGCAACGGAACATTAGTTTAGAACAACATAATATTTAATGAAATGTTATAGTTTACCGAACAAATCATAAAGAGCATAACTCCCAATTTTCAAAATAATCACAAAACTAATAAAATTTGAACTGCTACAAACTGGAATAGTTTGTCAAGCTGCCCTTCAATTTAGTAAATTTTCAATGCTTGCAATTATTTTGAATTATTTTTTGAGGATATAAAACCGGTCTATGAAATTGAAAAAATTCAACTCGCTTATTATTATTTATTTAGTGTTCAGTTTCATTCGCGACCTACAAACAATATAAATAAATACTCGTCATAATTTTTTTTATTCAGTGAGCTACTTTTTGTTGACCCACGAGTTCCGAACAAAATGGTTATTTATTAAATAAATTTATTGCCGATCTGAATATTTTTATTGCAATGTGTTCGGCGAACAGAGGTCGCGAATACTCTTAATAACACAGATCGCGCTGTAAAATAGGACATTGTAAGTAATGTTCGACTGGTCTAATGTTATATTGGTTTAGTCTTCTGCTGTATTGGTGACCTACAACAATCTAATAAATGCCGACTGTTATTTATCTGTGTGTCCTTGATTTTCAGCCATAGAGATTAGTTTGTAAATGGGTTATACTTTTATAGCCAAATGCACATTGTAACAATCTACACCCCAGTGAAATGCTTCTATAGCAGCTACAGTTGACCATTAATATTTTGCTCTGTCGTCCTTACAGAAGCCTTCAGTCGTCTCCAACCAGATGAAGTAGTTGGTGATGCTGAGTTGGAAGATCCTAACGCTACATCCTTTCTGGAGTCTGAGATTATTTCCGAGTCAATTGGCTCTGTAAGTTTTTGTTTTACTTATAAGCTACTTGTTTATGCTAATATGAAAGAACCTGGTTTTACATCGTAATAATGATCAGTTTTATATTCTTACTGTTGTTTGTTTGTGATGTGCCTTGAAGGCAACCCTAAATATGGGTCTCATAAGCTAGGCGCTTGTGTGAGCAGCATCCTATAGCCATGCCCGCCGTTACACCGGCTACTCTTCCGAAAAGGCAGAGGGGCATCTTTTACTAGCATGACTCCATAGTTATTATGGAGGGTGCAATCAAACTAGGGACCACATTATTTTTATGCCCATATCCGACCAGGCAGAGCATATAGGAAGCCGAATATCTCGCTCACAAATAACTGTGCTGGGAATCGAACCCCAGATCCTGGATTGAAGTGCAAGCGCTTCAACCACTAGACCACATATCATGATATTTATTTGTATTATTATTATAATAATTATTGTTATTAATTTTATTTAATGTGGTGAAATTGGCGTCACATAAATGCCAGGTTTTCCATGATGATATATAATTATATTATGTCTAGCCAAATAACGATTATCATACTGTTGCAATCGCTTTTCTAACTTCCTGATACTAAAAAACAATATCATGATAGATGAGCTGATAATAATTATTATATATAGAGTTGTCTCCTCCTTTTCATCCTCGACCTAAATGAACTGCTTTGAAATAAACGTCACCATGATTACTGTTATAACTTGTTTGTTTGGTTGTTTGGCTTGTCCGGCTGATTTTATATACCCTTATTTCTGTGTGTTACTAATTATATCATTTCTGTGTGTTACTAATTATATTATTTCTATGTGTTACTAAATGTACCAGTATTCAAGTGTGCATACATGTCAAGATGATTGTGGTTTGAGCTGGCAACAGTTTAAATAACCAGTGGTTTGTGCATGGTTGGTACATGATTGTGGATTGAGCTGGCAACAGATGAAATAACCAGTGGTTTGTGCATGGTTGGTACTCGGTTGGTACGCGGTTGGTACATGGTTGGTACAGGGTTGGTACGTGGTTGGTACGTGGTTGGTACATGGTTGTAGAATGATCCTTCCTATGCAACCACTCAGACATCAAGCGCACCTCTCAGACCGACAGCTGCCAGTCTAGGTCTAACAGCACCTGTGATTCACCAACAACCGGTTGAGGATGATAATGAGACTGGAGAATTGGACTTGGAGGGAATTGATGATGATGAATTATCTACGGTGAGTCAGATAAATAGATATTTGATGGCTATGTCAACTGTAAATTTTCTCATGTTTTTTTTTATTGAAACTTGTTTTGTTCATACTTGCTTCCTACTGCAACTTTTCCTATCTATATAGGGATTTTAGAATAATATGTAATTTTGGAAATTGGAACGAGCATAGACAGGAATGAACGTCGAAAGGAATGAATGCAGACATAGCTGGAATGAACGTCCACAGACCTAGGATGAAAGTCGGTTATATGAGAGAGAAAAAAAGTTTGACATTGATTTTCAAAAGTGTCGACATTTATTCCTGGCCTCATATAAATTTTCGATTCAAAGTTCATTCAAAAAGTAGAAAGCGTATTTTTCTCCCAAAGTAAGCAACTCCTGGAGTAAAAGTCGAACTGATATTTTATATATCGTCGAGAACGAACTAGACACAGGAATGAACGTCAAAAATTTCTTCTTTATAGTGTAGTCGACATTCGTTCAGGTTTGTCGATGCTCATTTCAGGATGTCTACATTTATATCAGCTAGTTCTGCATCCATTCCTTTCTGCGTTCATTCCAATTCCCACAGTTTTATATTAACTAGTCTTCAGTCTGCTATATTATCTTCGATATTCAAGCGCTACCAAACACTAGCAGTTGTCGTTTTTTGTTGTAATTTTTATCGCATCAGTTGAAGTAAAGTTTGGAACTCTGAACTCTATCGTAGTAGTCAGACTCCCTCACCGTTCAGCCACATTGCTGACTCAGTCATCCAATCCGTAGAGAAACTTGCATAATTCAACCTTGTATAGTTCAATAGTTGGGTTAATTCAATGTAATGGTCAAGGTTCCATACATAGAGTTGTCTTCTCTTTTAGAGCCTTAACAAATTGTAGCTTTGAGGGATTTTAGAGCCGTATTGCGTAGTAGCCGCCGCCATACATACAAGCTGCATACTTCCTGTGTCCAGTTGCTCATGTACTATTTGACCTACAGTAAGCGTTCTAGGAAGGGAGATAATTCTATGGTCCCAACTATTAGCCATTGAAATTGACTTTATAAAATTCAATATAGCTATCTGTAATTCAATGTTAGCAGTGGCGGATTTTAATACTAAAATAAGCCACTGACTGGTTCTGTTACAAACGCCTTAGCTGATGCTTAGCTCTAAAGTCAGATGTCTATTGCACTTATGTAGGAATAACAAGTGATGGTACAAATCCCTGAATAACTAACTCATTGCATTCTAAAACCTTTCAAGCTTGAACCACAAATGTTAGTGAGCACAAGTCTGACAAACTGCTGAGGAAGTGACTTGCTTCCAGTCAGTTACAGCTAATGAACATTCTGCACATACAGATCTGTACAATTTTAGTATTTTGGGTGTGAAGAATGAGCTGCACAACAACAGACTGGGGAGATTACTGTAATCTGTTGTGATAACTCTATGCAGAAGCATAGAGGTGTCAACTTATCACTCTTATGTGGCTTTAATACTAATAGTTATCTATTTAATAATAATATCCATAATTCAATGTGATTTCTTCAGCCTTTCAACATTGAATTATGCACGGTTCACTGGTTTTTCTGTAGTTTATATTGACTGACGAGGAGGTAAAGTGCAAAGAGAAAGCGTGGATGGCTCTCAATGGAGAGTTCCTAAAGGAGCTTGAGGAGAAAGCAAAAAGAAAGGCTGAAGAAGAGGCTGCCAAACCTCCTAAAGTTCGACGTAAACGGCGAAAAATTAATATAAATGCCAGTACTGCCGGTGAGCGATGGCTTTCTTGTTTGTGTGTTTTGATTTGTTGAATCAAAGTGATATGTACAGTGTTATTTATTTCCTTTTGTTTGTGTGTTTTGATTGGTTGAATCAAAACGGTATGTACAGTGTTATTTGTCTCCTTTTGTTTGTGTGTTTTGATTGGTTGAATCAAAACGGTATGTACAGTGTTATTTGTCTCCTTTTGTTTGTGTGTTTTGATTGGTTGAATCAAAACGATATGTACAGTGTTATTTGTCTCTTTTGGTTTGGCTCGTTTTCATCTTAAAAATATGTGTTGCACATCTTAATATTCATCTGGATTTTCGATAAACCAATAAACTTTGTGGTGTTGCTGGTTGCTTGGGCGGGTCTGTTGAGTTGTACCCAAGTTGCTGTTTATTCAAGGGGAGGCAATGGAGAAGATGTTACAAGAGAAGAAGTTATCTACCAAGATAGACTACGAGGTACTAAAGAATCTCACCAATGGTGGAACTAGTGATCTAGTCAATAAAATGTCTCAATCCGGCAGCACATCTACCTCTATCGACAGCAATCAAATCCATAACCAGTCAATGGAAAGCGCTGACTCTACGCCTAGTCTTTCATATTTACCAGAGATTGTGGACGAAACTCCGTCCAGCTCACAAGTCAGGTACACAACCAGTGCTACTCCTAAATATATTGTTTGCTAGACGAGCGGTGTATTTATTGGTCTAATGGCTGGTGTGTGCGTTGTTTGTAGTGTTAGTAAAAGAAAGAGCAAACCAAGACCTACTCCATCGATATCCAAGGCTAAACCATCTATCAAAGAACCTAGTACCAGTTCAGCTCTATCAACACAACCTAGTACCAGTTCAGCTCTACCAACACAACCTAGTACCAGTTCAGCTCTACCAACACAACCTAGTACCAGTTCAGCTCTACCAACACAACCGGTTACTGTACAGCCCACCATAGAGACAGCGGCTGTGGTAGAGAGTGGTCCTCTGGTAGAATCTGGTCCTATTCAAGATGACGGTGAATATTATTTTATGATTAAAATATTTCTGTTAATTTTTGCTCTATATTAGTTATTGTTTTGTAGTCTGTGTGTCATAATTCCTTGACTAACTCTACTCTCAGATTTGTGGCTATTCCATTTACTTTTCTCAGAGATTTTTTCATCTAAACGGCAGATTACGCTTCCACTAGCTGGTTGTTTAATTAGAATATAATTGCTGGAAATTAGTTAATAGTAATTACTGTTGCAATATGATTCAGGCTGGTTTTTTATTGTTTGGTGAACTTTTAGATATACTGTGAGTGCGCTGTCATGAGGATATAACATTATATAAACTGCTAGCAGTTTTACCTTTCCTATTCAAATATGCCCGCCTGCTCGACCTCCCCTTTCTCCCTTCAGGTGCCCTGCTCTGCCTCTAGCTCAGTCTACCCCGGCCCCATAGGCCCTACCCCGGCCCCATAGGCCCCGCCCTACTCCGGCCTGATAGGCCCCGCCCTACACCTGCCCCGTAGGTCCCGCTCTACCCCCGCCCTGTAGGCCCTGCCCTGTAGGCCCTGCCCTACTCCGGACCCGTAGGCCCCGCCCTACACCGGCCCTGTAGGCCCCGCCCTACTCCGGCCTCGTAGGCCCTACCCCGGCCCCGTAGGCTCTTTTCTACCCTCATTTGCATTTTAAAGGTCACACAGGAAGACAGTTTGTTTAAATCCCATCCTGTGTTGTAGCCTTGGGACCTGTTAATACACCCAATGTCTAGCTTGTAGTGTGTACTACTACATAGTAACTGACCAAAGTATAGAATAAGCCACTTCGTGTGTTATTGAACAGTTAATTAAATGGCATTTCATCAAACATCCCACCTACCAATAAATATATTGTGTTATACATATCACTCATAGATTATCTACCACCTACCAATAAATATATTGTGTTATACATATTACTCATAGACATCTACCACCTACCAATAAATATATTGTGTTATACATATTACTCATAGACTATCTACCACCTACCAATAAATATATTGTGTTATACATATTACTCATAGACTATCTACCACCTACCAATAAATATATTGTGTTATACATATTACTCATAGATTATCTACCACCTACCAATAAATATATTGTGTTATACATATTACTCATAGACTATCTACCACCTACCAATAAATATATTGTGTTATACATATTACTCATAGACTATCTACCACCTACCAATAAATATATTGTGTTATACATATTACTCATAGACTATCTACCACCAACCAATAAATATATTGCGTTATACATATTACTCATAGATTATCTACCACCTACCAATAAATATATTGTGTTATACATATTACTCATAGACATCTAATGTTACATAACATTGTAGAGGATTATATGGATGATGAACATTATGAAGATGATGATGAGCCCATATCTGCAGCACAACTTCTTGGACACGGATATGCAGGTATTGTTGTAGATTATTCTTACATTAATCTAAGATTAATAGTTAATAGCAAGGGTTATTATTGTGATACTAAACAGGACAAAGCTGGTTTCTCCAATACATTATTTTATAATATAGGGATTTGGGAATTGTTTGTTGTAGGAGATGAAGAGGATTATGACTACGATTGATGGTATCAGAGTGACTAGTTACTACTATCAACTACTAGCTGTATCCACCATACATGTGCACTTTGTAGGAGTTATGTATGCTCTATGTCTGTGTGTATATATATAAGCATAGTCGGGGCTTGCATGCCTTTCCTTGGGCTATAGGCACTTGCTTGGGCTATAGGCACTTGCTTGGGCTGTAGGTACTTGCTTGGGCTATAGGCACTTGCTTGGACTATAGGCACTTGCTTGGGCTATAGGCACTTCCTTGGACTGTAGGCAATTCCTCCCATGAACCCACTGCTTAGTAATTTATTTCTTGCACTAATCACTATTTATATTTTTGTATGAATTTTTTGTTTCATTTTGAACTCACACATTATTTTCCAAATTTTTTCTAACTGTTTGCACCAGTAAATATATATACTATATACTGGCCCTCATGTACACATGTTGATCATGTGACGTTCAGTACAACCAATCAATGCTTCATCTTTACTAACTGAGCGTCTTTCTTACAGAGTAATCTCCCCATCATATATAAATAATAAACTTTTCCTTCATTTGCTGAAAATACTTTATCCATGAAACTTTGAGTTCACAAGTTGCTTTATACCGTTGGTGTAAACAAACTCGGTAAGATGAAATCTAAAATTGTCATATTGGAGTTGCCTCCTCATTAATATACTGAATTACCTTGAGAGCATAACTCCTACTATCATCCATATAGAGTAATAGGTAATACACTGGGTCTACTACAGCTATTAAACATACTTCTCCACACTCATACACATACATAAGAACCATTGAAACTGTTAACATGCAATTCATACATATATTCAACAATCTTGCCTACAGCTATCTAAGAGTCGGTGTGCATGCAAAATGGGAGATACAAACTCAAGTGTAGAATTACCTACCTTTGGTGTTGTAGTTAGAGCTCACAGCTACCTGCGGCTGATACCTACTAGATAGACCCTGAACTAAAGACAAAGAGGGTAGTGTACTATAAACTACCCTCTTTGGTAGATAGTAACATTTATTTATGGCTGGATGGAATACCAATTCTGTACAGCACATCGTATCCACTGATATGAGTCAATTCCGTTCACAATAAGCCTATGAGGCTGGATAATAATTCCCCACATTTCCATTCAAACCGACCAGTGTTGTTCATTCAAATAGCGTTGGTCTTGCTAAACGTTGTTTGAGACTGTTTCCTGTTCATTAAGCGGTGGATTTCTGATCAAAGAATTTTGTAGAGCCATGTTTTCCCACTTTGTGTCCGTTCCTGATATGCTCCATTGGTGTATCCTACTAACACGGTATCTCAACTGAACAGCTTCTTCGTAAGGCCACCAAACTGTGGAACCAACTCCCATCCAACAGCTCGCTACTCTCAGGTTACCCTATGGTAGGGTTTGTGCCTTGTATGCGGTTTCTCCAGTTGTCTATCCAAAAACAAAATGGACCTGCGAGATTGTCACATTTTTCTTTATAACCTTATTAGAAATTGGAGATCATTTTACTGTTGTCAGAAATAATAGTGGATTGTTTTCGTTTCTTGAGAGTTATCTTTTCAGCGTTGAAATTGAAAGCACAACTCTTTGTTATAAAAAATAGCCTGTGCGGCTGCCAATATGAAAATCAGGGCAGAGAGCGGCGTAGAACGAGGGCAGTAGTTTCTTTGTTTTGTAAGTCAGGAACATGTGCAACCGCGCAATTATCAACAAAATTTTTCAGATTCAATGATTGCCACTTCGGTGTAGTAGTTTGCTTGGGTATTTTTGGCTGTTTGTTTATTCTGCTTTTGTGCTACATTAAATGAGCAAAACCCCCAGGTTCCACAGGCTGCAAGATGAGTTCTAAAGACACACAGTCATTATCGCAAGTAAAGTTTTTTTTTTAATTAATAAATTAAATAATAATAAATAAATAATAATAAATAAATAATAATAATTATTACTATTATAATTATTATTATTTATTATTACTTGTTAATTATTCGGATTAGTTAGCACTATTATAATAATTAACAAATGATAATTATTTTTTATTATTATTATTTATTATTATCATATATAAAATAATAAACAAATGATGATGATTATTATAATAATAATCATCATCATTTGTTTATTATTTTATATATGATAATAATAAATAATAATAACCTGCACAAGAATAATAATAATAATATAAATAATAATAATAATAATTATTATTATTATTTATATTATTATTATTATTCTTGTGCAGGTTTTTTTGTCGTAACGTCACTAGTCACCCTGGTAGCACACCTGCACCACCTCTAGGTAGCAGAATTGTCTGCCTGTCCAGCAGACTTGCCAACCTAAAGTGAGGGGTCAAGAGTGAGACTTGGAAAAATGGGAAAAAAAAGCGCGTGAAATCAAGCCAAATGGGGAAAATGGGTTACTGAGTTATTTTTTGATAAAAATACTGGAAAATAAAATCTTATATCATGCTAGCTGCAGAAACATCAAGTAATGCAATGAACAACGGGGTATGGTGAATGGATAGCATGAGATGGTGGACCGAGAGCAGGGGGGACGGTTGATAGATGGAGAACAGGAGGTGGTTGGTAGATAGAGAGCAGGAGATGGTGGATGCAGAGCAAGAGAGGGTAGATGCAGAGCAGGAGATGGTAGATGGAGAGCAGATGATTATGGATTGAGAGCAGGAGGAGGTAGATAGGATATATGGGATACAGTGAATGGAGAGCAGCATATAGTGAATGGAGAGTATATTATGATGGATGCAGTGCAGGAGATGATGATGGAGAGCAGGAGATTATAGATGTAGTGTAGGAGATGATAGGTAGAGAGCAAGGAGAGCAGGAGATAGATGGAAAGCAGGATATGGTGGATGGAGAGCAGGATATAGTGGATGGAGAGTAGGATCAAGTGGATGGAGAGTATGACATCGTGGATGGAGTCAGGAGATGATGAATGGAGAGCAGGATATGGAGTATGTAGAGCAAGAGATGGTGGATGGAGAGCAGGAGGAGGTAGTTGGACAGCTGAGCATGGTGGATCTAGAG
Source organism: Cryptosula pallasiana (assembly GCA_945261195.1). Taxonomy (NCBI): domain Eukaryota; kingdom Metazoa; phylum Bryozoa; class Gymnolaemata; order Cheilostomatida; family Cryptosulidae; genus Cryptosula; species Cryptosula pallasiana. Next base: position 32,182,367 of record OX183130.1, read on the forward strand.
CATGATATAGTGGATAAAGAGTATGATATGGTGGATGAAGAGCAGGAGATGATGGAGGGAGAGCAAGATGATGGTGGATGGAGAGCGAGGAGATTGAGGATGTAGAGCAGGATTTAATGGATAGAGAGTAGTATATGGTATATATAAAGCAGGAAATAGTGGATGGAGAGCAGAAGATGGTAGATGTAGAGCAGGGGAAGGTGGATAGAAAGTAAGAATTGATGAATCGAGAGCAAGAGATGGGGAATGAAGAGCAGGGGACTGTGGGTGGTGAGCAGGGTATAGTGGATGGCCAGTAGAAGATGGTAGATGAGCAGAAAATTGTGGATGGAGAGCAGGAGATGGTACACAGGGTTGGAAAAAACCAAACAAACCATTTATTTCTGGTTTATACCAGTTTTTATGGATTAAACCGCATTTTTATTGTGAAAATGGTGCACTCAATGTAGTCAATAAAAAGAGTTTATGACTTACTGAATGGTTAAAGGAATGGCTTTCGATATGTAGCATTCGGCTTGTTAAAAAAATGTTTAAAGTTTATCTCCAAATAAGACAACTGCATGTACAACATGGCATCAGTATCTAAATAAATGACTAATTGTATAATAGAACCACATAGAATAGAAAACATATACACTCACTCAAACTTCAACAACTAAATGGCATTACCGTAGTAAAACACAAGATAATTGGTATTTTTTTAGTATTAAGCAATGGAGAGGCAATAAATAAAATTGTCGTTTTGAGCGCCAAGTCGATTTCATAGTTTAGAGTTTACTATCCCAAACATGAAGTTATATCAATTATATATGTGGCGCATCTGTTTTCAATAAACATCCTTCATTTCTCTGCTATCGTAACTAGCTGAAAAATTTGATTCATCATTTTAGATCTTTAAAATAACCAAGAGAATGAGACATGGCATGAGTGAATGCTGTGAAGCAGATAACCTGCCAACTTAGCTGTGAAAGAATGGAATTATTTGATGAACTAACAAAAAATCATAAAAACCAAAGCTTCAGAAATTTGACTAGTTTAAACTGAGCCAAACCTGGTGGATAGACAGTAGGAGATGGTAGATGAAGGGCAGGAGATGGTGAATGGAGAAGGTCATAAGTTGGATGAAAAACAGAAGCTTGTGGATTACTATTCTCACGAAAAAATACAGATAACACCAACCTTGAAAGTAAAATAACAATAATTCTTTTGATAATAACTGTTCTAATGAAAATTAAATTTGCTAAAAATTATTATAACACACAATATACCATTGAAATAACAATTAACTCCTCATTTTGATATATAAAAGCAACAAAAATACTTGTTAACTGCTACCATTGATAAGAAAACAAAAAATGTTAAAGAATGTTGGACTTCATGAAAAAGAGCAACAACAAATAGCAATAATAATATGTAGGTAATATATGTAATACCATCATTTTTAATAACCTTTTGTTTATTAATAACAATCATAATTAATTGATAGTAAAATTATTATCACTAATATCTACTTATTATTATCAATTATTATTAATGATGCAGCAGTAATAGATAATAATAATAATAGCAAAAATAGTAGAAATTAGTTAATGATGATAATAATACTTGATATTATTTAAATAATAAATATTATTATTGTTATATATTATTTCTAATTTATTTATTATTATTAGTTATTATTATTATAACTTATTATTGTATGGAAATAATAATAAGTAAGTAGTAGGTAGTAATTAATAAATGAATGGAACTAACATGACAGCTTTAATAATAAAATGAATTGACATCAACAATAACACAGCAATGGAGTGAGTCAATTCTGTTTCGACTGGCTCTCTCTAAAAATGTTACAAAAGTTTTGAAAAAATCAATGTGTTTATTATTATGAGTTTTGTCTTTGCTTCTGCTGCTTCTTGTTATGGGGATCGTTTTTTTAGACTGTGGATCCTAGTAACCTGAATTGATAGTGTGGGTAGTATAGCATTTCCCCTCACAATACAAGTATAAAAGTGTCAATTAACAGCTGTTACAATTATCTCTTTTTTATTTTTCTAATCTGAATCCTTTAGTGCTTTATTATTGTATGATATCAGCATCTTCTATGTCAATGTTTACTTTGACTAGTTAGTTGTCGGAAGCAAAATAAACACACTACTATAACTGCTATAAGAAACTGAAATATAAGATAGGGAAATATCATTACAAACAGTTTTAGTATAATATTGTACAGGAAGAACGGCAAACAAATCTACAACAAAGGACAGTGCAATTAGCGATTCCACTTTACATTTATTCTATCTTATTATGTGCATATAACGATCGCTGTTTATACTCTCGACATTGTTATTATTATTATTTTCCACATGTTATTAATTACTTTGAGGCTATTTTTGGCACCGCCTCTTTGTTATATAAATGCGTTTCAGTCTCCTCACAAGGTAGTATCCCTGGGGAGACTCAACTGGTTTTATTCTATTTAGAATACAAGCAGCATTCACTCTTTCAAGCTTATACTTGATACACTTAACAGACGACTAGACTGTTCACAAGATAACCGCTCCTACGACCTACAGGTCCAAGCAGCATTCAGTGTTATCCGACGACAGTAGCCAGACGACAGCCGTGTTCGGCAGGCAGTAACTTCTAGTGCTCTTCCCCCCAGCTGACATGCTGATGGGTGGACGCCAGTAAGCCTACCTGACCAACAGACTGTCGAGACAGACGAGTAGCTCTCTTGCCTAGAGGTAGTGCAGGTAGCTACCGATATAACTAATACAGTTATAGAAAATTCCTGCACATTGGTGGCGGCAGTGGGATCGGCGAATCCCCTGACGAGGACCTCTAGGACAAGGCAGAGCAGGACGACAGACCATGGCTAGCAGACGACGAGCCATGAGCGTTGACCGCGATCCTACTACTAGGATCATGGGTCAACTGACGAATATCCTGGACAAACTGACAGATGCACCCCCACCAGCGACCTCATTCAAGGCTCCTACGTACGATGGCACTGGGGACGTCCAATATTTCATCCAACGCTTCCAGGAAGTGTCGGAGGCGAACAATTAGGCACCAGCAACAGCCGTCATACACTTGAGGCAGTCCCTACAGGGGAAGGCGCAACAGTGTGGAAGGGGAGAGACGATGTGGGCAATTGTGGACTCGCTGAAGGCAAGCTTCGGGCTCACCCGCCGAGAGGCTAGGGCCAGGCTATCCGGCTACCGAAAGGAGCCACGGCACTCACTAAGAGAGCACGCACTGGCAATAGAGACCCTGGTGGAGACCGCCCATGACGACTCCGCCCGCATGCAACGGAACGAATATGCTTTAGAGCATTTTCAGAATACGCTAGGCAACGCTTACCTACAAAGGCACCTCCTGGCTATACAGCCGACCTCTCTGGAGGCAGCTGTAAAAGCAGGTAATGAATACCTGCAGATACAGCCGACCTACACCGGACCCAAGGTTCGGACGGTAGAGATAGAAGAGGAGGAGTGCCAACAAGTTAAGACACAAGGGACGACCCCTGGAATAGAGGCTCATCTAGAAGCACTGGCCAAGGCCCTCAGCAACCTCACACAGCAAGTAGCCGACCTCAAAGCGACCCGGCCAGACAGCGCACCTGCTCGACCACCCAAAAAGGTAGTCAAATGCTGGAAGTGCCAGAAGCTGGGACACACCCAGAGGGAGTGCCGTCAAGACACCTACCAGGGAAACGCAACAGGCCCGCAGCAGTAGGGAAATCTACTGGCTGCAGATGGGCCCCTAGAAGCGAGAAGCCAGACAGGTTGGAAAGACAGACCCAGGATGGGTGGCAGGAGGTGAGGCGTCCGGCCTACACCCCACCCATACCACAGCCAGTACCGGTTCAGACCCGGAACAGGTTTGCCAACCTGTCTGCCTTAGAAGGAGACTCCTTAGATGACGAGGAACCACCACCAGTTCTCACTGGAGCACACCCCAAAAGAAGGAGGCCGGCCGAGCAGTGGCGAAGACAAGTGCAGACTCCTGCCCAGCACAGGAGAGAGCCCCAAATAACGCCTGGACTGCTAACAGAGGCCACCCCCCTCACATCGTGCGTGAACCAGATGGAACGGCCGCATAAGTCCAGCTATTACCTGCCGGGCAAGGTGGAAGGGAAGACCGTAACCTACCTGATAGATACAGTTTGCAACACCAACCTGCTATCAAAAAGCGTGTACGACAAACTGTCAGACAGCCGGAAAGCCACACTGCAAGAGTACGACTCCCATGGTTTAATGGCAGATGGGACTAAACTCCCATTCTACGGTCTACTCAGTGTGTCAGGACGAGTACGGTCTGTAGCATATACAGAGACGTTCGTCGTCACGCAGATTAGCGAAGATGTCATCCTCGGGATGCCGTTCTTGGCTAATCAGAAGTGCCGTATGGGCTTTGATCAACCAGTACTGGTCATGCAGGACCGAGAGCTGGTGTGCACCGACCGTTATGGGAGGGCACTGATCTCCAAAGTCCAAGTACTTCGGAAGACAGAGATCCCCCCTCAGACAGAGGCTACCATACCGTGTCATCTTGCCGCACGGAGCTACTGTCCACAGGGCGTGATCCAGAGTTTACCAGGGAGCCTACCCTTGGCTACAAGTGTAAACTCGCCGGACGAACAAGGACGGGTGTTGGTCAGATGCCTCAACCCTACCTCGAATGTGATAAGCCTGCCAGCCGGCGAGGTTATCGGAACGTTCACGGGGGTAGCGGCCAATGAGGTGCAGCAGACCACACCCGGGGTCCCAACCGGGTCGGACCCGACAGGTTCACCAGTACCTGACCACCTGGTGGAACTGTATGAGCAGGCGAGTAGAGGGTGCAAGGACGAGCAGCAGCTGGAGCAGTTGAGGGGATTGCTTAGGAAGTACGAGGCCGTATTTAGCAAAAATAGCGGGGACATCGGCCGTACTGACCTTGCAGAGCATGCCATTCCAGTTGCCGAAGGCACCAGACCGGTTCGGTTGCCTCCTCACAGGCTGGGGCCTGAGAAAGAGGCTGAAGCTGAGCGGCAAGTGAAAGACCTGCTAGAGAAGGGACTGATCGAGCCCGCAGGTGGGGCCTGGAGTTCCCCGGTAGTGCTGGTACGCAAGAAGGACAGCACGTGGCGGTTCTGCATCGACTACCGGTTCTGCATCGACTACCGGAGGCTAAACGATGTCACTAGGCAGGACGCCTATCCTATACCTAGGATAGACGAGTCCCTTGACGCCCTAGCTGGCAGCAAGTATTTTAGCACATTGGACCTGACCAGTGGGTACTGGCAGGTGCCGCTCGATGCAGACGCCCAGGAGAAGTCGGCATTCATCACCAGGAGTGGATTGTGGCGTTGGAAGGTGCTGCCCTTCGGGCTGACCTCAGCCCCCGCCACGTTCCAGCGTTTGATGGAACGAGTGCTGCAAGGGCTGCACTGGAAGACGCTGCTGCTCTACCTGGATGATGTGATTGTGATCGCACCCGACTTCAAGACACACCTGCAGAGGCTGGGAGAGGTGTTAAGTAGACTACAACAGGCCAACCTTAAGGTCAAGCCATCCAAGTGCGAGCTACTGCAGCAACGGGTCAAGTACCTGGGGCATATAGTGAGTGCGGAGGGCGTTGCCACTGACCCGGAGAAGGTGAAAGCCGTAGCCGAATGGACACCTCCCCGAGACATCAAAGGACTGCAAGCCTTCCTCGGTACAGCAGGGTACTACAGGCAGTATCTGCCTGGGTACGCCACCACTGCTAAGCCCTTGACTGTTTTGACCAGCAAGGACACCCCCTGGAGATGGGGAGAGGAGGAGCAAGTGGCCTTTGAGCGCCTGAAGCAGGGACTTGTGCAAGCACCAGTACTAGGCTATCCAGACCCTGCCAAGACCTATATCCTGGACACGGACGCCAGCGCCGTTGGATTAGGGGCAGTGCTGTCACAGGTACAGAACGGACAGGAGAGGGTCATTGCATACTATAGCAAGACCCTAGCACCCGCCGAACGGAACTACTGCGTGACTCGGCGCGAGCTACTGGCTGTCGTAAAGGCAGTCAAACACTTTCGACCGTACCTCTACGGTCGAGAGTTCAAGCTTCGCACCGACCATGCGTCCTTAAGGTGGCTGTGCCGACGGAAGGAGCCGTCCAACCAGATTGCGAGGTGGCTGGAGATTCTCGCCGAGTTTGTATACAAACTCGAGCACAGGGCTGGCAAACAGCATGGGAATGCTGACGGGTTGAGCAGACGCGAACCTTGTATGGACTGCCGTCAGTGCAGTGCCATAGAGCAGCGTGATGGTGGGCCGACCCATGCTGAACTTGCCAGGGCCCCTGGACCAGAACTCCAGTTAGCGAGGCCTCCTATCTCAGAGGACGTGCTACCCCAGAGCCGACAGGACGATCCAGTACCACTACGAAGCCGAGAGGCAAAGGCAGACATGCCAGAGCTGTGTGTGGTCACCAGTACAGAACTGGTTGAACAACAGCGCACCGGCCAGAACCTGGTGGCCAGGATGTACCAGGAGATCAGTGGTGGCAGGCCAGTGACCAAGAGAGAGTTGGAGGAGGGGAGTAGAGAGCTGCGGGCGCTCTACAGCCGCAGAGAGGCCATGGCGGTACAGCCAGACGGTACTCTAACTATGCAAATAGCCCCCAAAGGCCGGACTAGGCTATGTGCAGTCTGTCTGTCATCCCGACGCCGACAGGTAATATGGGATACGCATGGGCTGTCCCATGCTGGTGTAAATCGCACCAGGAGCCGGATCCAACTCAACTGGTACTGGCCGGGAATGTCCGCCGAGGTACGAAGACTGGTCAAGTCCTGCGAGACCTGCCAAGTGGCCAAGAGAGGGGGAATACAGCCAGTCCAGGAGAGACAGAGGTTGTTCGCCGGCAGGCCTTTCCAGAAGGTAGCAGTGGACCTGGTCGGGCCTCTCCCAGAGACCAGGCGAAGGAACAAGTGGATCTTGGTGTTATCCGACCACTTCACACGGTGGCACGATGCCATTGCCATTCCGGACGCCACCGCCCCTACAGTCGCCACAGCCCTTGATGAAAGGGTATTCTGCTACTGGGGACTACCAGAGGAGCTCCACACGGACCAGGGAGCCCAGTTTGAGTCGCGACTCATGGCGGAACTCTGCGTCCTGTGGAATGTCGATAAGACACGCACCACACCCTACCACCCACAGGGGAACGGAGTAGTAGAGAGGCAGAACCGGACATTGGGGGACTCTTTGCGAACACTCCTGCTCAGACGCGGACAAGAGGAATGGGATCTGCTGCTGCCCCAGATAATGAGGGCATTCCGCGGCACCCCACACTCCGCAACAGGGGAGACTCCGAACTACCTCATGCTAGGCCGGGAAGTCAGACTACCCGACCAGTTGGATGGTAGGCCCACAGACACAGACAAGCAGCTGGTGACTGAGTACGCCCTCCGAATGGAGGCAGACCTGAAGGCAGCTCACGATCTGCTCAGAGAACAACAGGTGGAGATCAGACAGGACGATACGGAGGAACCACCGCTCTACGTACCCGATGACTTGGTCGTGTTAGAAAACAAGAGGAGGGTGAAGGGTAGCAACCCTAAATTGCAGCCCAGCTTTGTTGGACCATATCGAGTAGTGGAGGCCTATCCCAACCACACCTATCGGATAGAAAAGGATGGGCAGACGTCCATACAAAATGAGCGGCGCCTGAAGGAGTACCGACCTTGCCACGAGCCCGCAGGAAGAGCACCCGCAAATAGGGAGGCCGCCCTACGCCCCAACATGAAGGGTGCAGCCAGGCGAAGAGGTCGACCCCCCCTAGCCGGTATCAGACAGCCACCAGACCCTGGTGCGCAGCCGGCGGAAACGAGGAGGATGCCAGAGGAAAGAGGGACCACCCAAACAAACCTACAGGCGCTGGAACGCCAGCTCAATCAGTTGCCGGCCTTGATGGAGCAAGCAGTTGGACGAGCTGAGCCCCAACGACCCACAAACAGAGGTTGGGAGGTGGTACCCAACAACAACACACGACTAAGTCGACACGAGCAGTGGGAGAGAGATAGGGAGTGGCCAGCGCTACCAGATAATGGTGCGCCTAGTCCAGCTCCCCCTCAAACCCCCACCACCAGAGAAAATGATGCCGACAGTCAAGAGACAGAACCAATAGTAGAAGGTGCCACACAGGGTCACCCAGCGATGGATGAAGAGTTAGTCATCAGTGAAAAGCCAACAGAGACAGGCAGGCCCAGGAGAAACACTAGGCCACCATCAAAGTTGGCTGACTACCAATGCTATCGGATGGCCAACGAAGAGCCAATTCCACAAAACAACCCATTACTGTCACCGACAGTAATGGAGCAACACCTGACACCTTCGGAACACAGTAATACTCCAGAAAAAATATTAAAGGAGTTAAAACGATGTTCTGAAGGTGAGGCATTGCCCAACACACTCGAAAATGCAAAAAACTACTGGAGAAAGCTAGCCACACAGCAAGAAATAAAATTAAATAACGAACTCACCTCTCACGACGATACCAAAACGTACACCGACGAACAAATACCAAGAGAACACAACACCCGGGATAGCTCTACTACTAGAGCACTGGAGGATGACTCTATGTGTAATCGATCGCTCACAGCACCAAGTTCCGCAGCTAAGAACACAAGCAATGACGTAGGGAGAACAACCACGTGGGCTGATGACGTCGAGGGGGGTGTAAAATCCTCCAATCAGCAAGGTGCTGACTCCACGCAGTGGCAAACTTGGAACATACAAAACGAGGAGCTGTCACTTGGCAGCAATTCACTTGGCAGCAACTGTTCAACTAGTGCACACGATCTGAAATTACTCTCCACAATAGAATTAATGAAAATTGCGGCAGCAGCAGTAGAGGAGATGAAGCAGAAGAAGCAGACAAAACCAGACGTATCCTTGGAGGAAGATGCCGCCATAGCAGAACAGATAGTCGGGGAGGAATGCTTGATGACAGTGGCGAGCGAACTAGAGAGAGAGCAACCTTCATGCAGTAATCGCGTAGCAACCAAGGAGGAGATGCACACAAGGAGGCAAGCACAGTTGGGACAGGAGGTGGTACGAGTGAACAAAATAACTACTGCTAAGGAGCTGAGAATAAGTGTACCAGTACAACTGAGCGAAAGCACGGCTAGCCGTACTACGTGGTTGTCAGAAAATACACTCACCACCCTGAAAGACATGATTACAAAGGTGGATGACAAGGAGGATGAATGGCGGTGTAATAAATGTGACTACACCAACGCCCGTAAGCGGGTGGTGTACCACACACACCAACATTTCGTTTTCTATTTTTGCACGTGTGGCAAAAAGTCGGCATCAAGGGATGCATTAAGAAAACATATAACAAAACAAAACAAATCGACCGCTCACGGAGGACCTCTGGCACCCCTATACGAAGTCGATGCTGAATCTTACTTGGAGTTCGCTCAATTTATGACGTGGCCACAACCACCTCCTTTCGGACGGCCTCTACCCATATCAGAGCAAAAAGCTACTCCTGTACCAGCACACAAGCGTGCCACGTCGATACAAGACAGACTAGGGGCACCAACGCGGGCAAGCAGCCCCATCAAAAAACTGCCTCGGGAGTTGTCACCCTACTACAAGCCCAAAAAGGTGGAGAATACGGCAGAGCAGATTAAACGCACCGTAAAGCAGTTGGACGAGCAACATATTAAACGTCGAGAACCACACCGACGGGCCGAATCTGCTGCCACTGCACCCCGACAACCAAGGGAAAGGACACCTGTCACGCTACGCTCCACAGCAGAGTATGCCGCCCCTAGAAGAAAGGAAGGCCCGCACCAACAAGAGCAGAGAGAGAGAGGCAGGCGGCTTGAAAGAAAGAGGGCAGAGCTAAATAAATTAACAGAGGATGCCTACCGACTGCTGAGACAAGCTCAGGACGTGAAGGAACAAATTAGAAGCCTGGAGAGCCATGCAAATAAGTAAGGACGAACGCTTGTGACGACCAGTCACCATACACATGTACAGTACTCACCTTATCTACCTACCTATTTACCCTTCTATGCTAACCTGTGTGCTATACAACATATCTAGACAATATTGCTGCAATTATCATATGTTATATGCATGTTGCCAAACAAACTCATGTTATATTTTTTATTATTATTATATTGGTGTGTACATCTTGTATCTCTTCTTCTTCCCCTGTACTATTGCATTGGTCCCCTACGTCGACCAATGGGGGGAACTGTGTACAGGAAGAACGGCAAACAAATCTACAACAAAGGACAGTGCAATTAGCGATTCCACTTTACATTTATTCTATCTTATTATGTGCATATAACGATCGCTGTTTATACTCTCGACATTGTTATTATTATTATTTTCCACATGTTATTAATTACTTTGAGGCTATTTTTGGCACCGCCTCTTTGTTATATAAATGCGTTTCAGTCTCCTCACAAGGTAGTATCCCTGGGGAGACTCAACTGGTTTTATTCTATTTAGAATACAAGCAGCATTCACTCTTTCAAGCTTATACTTGATACACTTAACAGACGATTAGACTGTTCACAAGATAACCGCTCCTACGACCTACAGGTCCAAGCAGCATTCAGTGTTATCCGACGACAGTAGCCAGACGACAGCCGTGTTCGGCAGGCAGTAACTTCTAGTGCTCTTCCCCCCAGCTGACATGCTGATGGGTGGACGCCAGTAAGCCTACCTGACCAACAGACTGTCGAGACAGACGAGTAGCTCTCTTGCCTAGAGGTAGTGCAGGTAGCTACCGATATAACTAATACAGTTATAGAAAATTCCTGCGCAATATTCAATTATTGTTATTAATAATGATCAAAACACAAAAAAAAAAATTTTCCCAACAACAGGGGAAATGCGTGAGACGTGCGTGAGAGAGTGACAAACAGGGAAATGCGTGATTCTCATGCCCAATGCGTGAGAGTTGGCAAGTCTGCTATCCAGACAAGCTTGCTGCCAGCTCGGCCGTCTCAGCGTCCGCCCTTCTGCATATCTGCCAGAAGATTCCGCCATGATTCGAAACTGACGTTTCGAAAATGAACTGTTCGAAACTCTTAAACCTGAACCCCCCAAATCCCAAACCTCCATCCCCAAAGAGTTTCGAAGTGTCCATTTTCGAAACGTCAGTTTCGAATGGTCCGTACCCCCTGCCAGAAGGTAGGCCGTGGACGTGATAGGCGAGAGTCTGTCTGGCAAGTCTGCCTCTAGCCTACTACTCGTTATTCAACACTAGAGCTGCCAGACCTAGTAGGTCGTCAGAGCTGGTTGACTTCTAGAGCAGTAGCTGTAAACTGTGTAGTATTCAAATATAAGAGTTTGAGTGAGTGTTAGCTATCTTTATTCAGAAAGAATTGTCCAGCTATGCCTCGCGGTGTACACTGATTAGTTAGAGGCATAGCAGCTGTATTTATGTAAAGTGTTATGTAATATTACAGTCATGGCCTTAGACAGTCATCGCTTTAACATGTTATCACAAAAGGTACAAGTAAATAATAATAATGATATCACACATGATATAATCTGATTCATGGTCGACTTTGTTGCAGTATCACTATGGGAATACATGTTACCAACAAAGGTATAACAGTAACAAATCACACAATGTTTTTGAATAACAACTGAATGCAAGCACGTGTCCTGTAAATAAATTAATTGTCATTCTCTTATTATAATAACTGTCAAGCAATCACTGTGTTTGCATCTCTATAATTTTGTTATGTTTTCCAGGGAGTGTTTGTATTTCGTGGTAAAAAGAAGAAGCCCTCACCGAGTAAGTTCTGTCCTCCATATTGTGTCATGTGACTAACGGTAAGTGTGTGTGTTGTAGAGTGTTTCACCTCAGTGCATTGGTATTGTAGTTGATTACATGGAGAGTGATTGTGCACTGAAAGAGCAACAATTGGAGCATTATAGTCATGTTTTATCTCAGCTGAACAATATATACGAGGTAGGTACTTCTTCATTGCAGCTGCTCAAAATGACTAATGACTAATTTGAGTAAATCACTTTTTAATTATTTTTTAGACAATTCATTCAGAGATTGCCAATGATCTTTTCACTAACCTCACTACATATATAGCGCAATGCAGCCAGAAGAGGTCAACAGATGAAATACATGCAGCGGCCCTTGTCACTGGTCAGTAGCCAGTTCAAACAAACACAAAATATCCGTTTGTCACTCCCATATGTTTTATATCTCATACTGATCATAGAAGTCTCTTGTGCTGTAGGAGTTAATACCCCTGACCATGCAGTCCTTTACACTAATGTTGTCTCTCTAATCAAAGAAAAAGTCACCCCGCATGTGGCCTTGCTGCGATGTAACTCTAAGGCTACATCATTGAAACAGATCATTCAGCAGATAGCCTTACAACTGAGTGTTCATGGCGATGGAGAAAGGGGCTCCACAGAATTATCCTCACAGAGTACATTGTATCATATAGAGAAGTGGTACATACGAGTGGAGGGTAACACAACTCCAAGCAGTCCCAGGGTAAGATTTAGATAGCCTTAGTTCCAAGTATAAGTTATAGTACAATACAACAGAGCTGTTTTTTGTAACAAGTTTGACTGGGATTCTCTTTCCTTCAGACATAAGACAAGTTAGTAATAGTGTGATATGTGACATGGTTCTTGTAGAAAGGAGGAAGGAAAAGACACGTATCTCAAACCTGCTCCGTCAGGCCTGTTGTACTAGTTTTTGAAGAGTTTAACAGTTTTCCTATGAAGTGTATGCAAGACCTAATCATCTCCTGCAGGTATGTGTATGTGAGACCTTATCATCTCCTGCAGGTAAGTGTATGTGAGACCTTATCATCTCCTGCAGGTATGTGAGACCTTATCACCTCCTGCAGGTAAGTTAGACCTTATCATCTCCTGTAGGTAAGTGTATGTGAGACCTTATCATCTCCTGTAGGTAAGTGTATGTGAGACCTTATCATCTCCTGCAGGTAAGTGTATGTGAGACCTTATCATCTCCTGTAGGTAAGTGTATTTGAGACCTTATCATCTCCTGCAGGTAAGTGTATGTGAGACCTTATCATCTCCTGTAGGTAAGTGTATGTGAGACCTTATCATCTCCTGTAGGTAAGTGAGACCTTATCATCTCCTGCAGGTAAGTGTATGTGAGACCTTATCATCTCCTGTAGGTAAGTGTATGTGAGACCTTATCATCTCCTGTAGGTAAGTGTATGTGAGACCTTATCATCTCCTACAGGTAAGTGAGACCTTATCATCTCCTGCAGGTAAGTGAGACCTTATCATCTCCTGTAGGTAAGTGTATGTGAGACCTAATCATCTCCTGTAGGTAAGTGTATGTGAGACCTTATCATCTCCTGTAGGTAAGTGTATGTGAGACCTTATCATCTCCTGTAGGTAAGTGTATGTGAGACCTTATCATCTCCTGTAGGTAAGTGTATGTGAGACCTTATCATCTCCTGTAGGTATGTGAGACCTTATCATCTCCTGCAGGTAAGTGTATGTGAGACCTTATCATCTCCTGCAGGTAAGTGAGACCTTATCATCTCCTGTAGGTAAGTGTATGTGAGACCTTATCATCTCCTGTAGGTATGTGAGACCTTATCATCTCCTGCAGGTAAGTGTATGTGTGACCTTATCATCTCCTGCAGGTATGTGTATGTGAGACCTTATCATCTCCTGCAGGTATGTGAGACCTTATCACCTCCTGTAGGTAAGTGTATGTGAGACCTTATCATCTCCTGCAGGTAAGTGTACGTGAGACCTTATCATCTCCTGTAGGTAAGTGTATGTGAGACCTTATCATCTCCTGTAGGTAAGTGTACGTGAGACCTTATCATCTCCTGTAGGTAAGTGTATGTAAGACCTTATCATCTCCTGTAGGTAAGTGTATGTGAGACCTTATCATCTCCTGCAGGTAAGTGTAAGTGAGACCTTATCATCTCCTGCAGGTAAGTGTATGTGAGACCTTATCATCACCTGCAGGTAAGTGTACGTGAGACCTTATCATCTCCTGTAGGTAAGTGTATGTGAGACCTTATCATCTCCTGTAGGTAAGTGTATGTGAGACCTTATCATCTCCTGCAGGTAAGTGTATGTGAGACCTTATCATCTCCTGTAGGTAAGTGTATGTGAGACCTTATCATCTCCTGCAGGTAAGTGTAAGTGAGACCTTATCATCTCCTGCAGGTAAGTGTATGTGAGACCTTATCATCTCCTGTAGGTAAGTGTATGTGAGACCTTATCATCTCCTGCAGGTAAGTGTAAGTGAGACCTTATCATCTCCTGCAGGTAAGTGTGTGTGAGACCTTATCATCTCCTGCAGGTAAGTGTATGTGAGACCTTATCATCTCCTGTAGGTAAGTGTATGTGAGACCTTATCATCTCCTGTAGGTAAGTGTATGTGAGACCTTATCATCTCCTGCAGGTAAGTGTAAGTGAGACCTTATCATCTCCTGCAGGTAAGTGTATGTGAGACCTTATCATCTCCTGCAGGTAAGTGAGACCTTATCATCTCCTGTAGGTATGTGAGACCTTATCATCTCCTGCAGGTAAGTGTATGTGAGACCTTATCATCTCCTGCAGGTAAGTGTATGTGAGACCTTATCATCTCCTGTAGGTAAGTGTATGTGAGACCTTATCATCTCCTGTAGGTAAGTGTATGTGAGACCTTATCATCTCCTGTAGGTAAGTGTATGTGAAACCTTATCATCTCCTGTAGGTAAGTGTATTTGAGACCTTATCATCTCCTGTAGGTATGTGAGACCTTATCATCTCCTGCAGGTAAGTGTATGTGAGACCTTATCATCTCCTGCAGGTAAGTGTATGTGAGACCTTATCATCTCCTGTAGGTAAGTGTATGTGAGACCTTATCATCTCCTGCAGGTAAGTGTATGTGAGACCTTATCATCTCCTGCAGGTAAGTGTATGTGAGACCTTATCATCTCCTGCAGGTAAGTGTATGTGAGACCTTATCATCTTTTACTTGGATGTGATTATCTTTCCTTAGGCTGCCGATAGACACTTGAGAATTGTGTGCTCGTGTAGATAAAGTGGTTTCCTTTCATATTTTGTAATCAAAGAAAACTCAGCTGCCATGCTATTCCCTTCAGATAAGCTTTTAGTTGACTCCACAAAATGTTTGCATTGTAGTTTATATAAAAAATAGGCTCCACCCCTTTTTAGGACCCCAAATCCGCTTTTATATAAGCCGCATGATTGGTGCTACTGTGTGTCTATGACTGGGCCTAGGAGTGCTTAGTCAGTGAGCAGCGTGGGAGAGTACAAGGGTTGTTTGGGGCAGACAACTCTATGTTTGCTACTCCTGCATGTGTCTCCTCAGTGTAGTTGTGTGCCTGCAGTCAACGTAAAGGGGGGGGGGTGACTTTGTGGGTGTTTGGAAGGTGGGGCTAAGGAGCGGACTGGGAAGAGAAGTGAGTGTATGTTGTCATCAGTTAGTCTAATAGGCTACAGTTAAATGTGATTATAGTATGTTGTTAGATTTGATTAAATCCCCTTCTAGTGTTGTAGTAGAGCAGACAACTCCTAATACATAAACATTAGTGAAAGAGGTTTGGTCAAGGTAATGCGATGAAGCATAAGACTAGATTAACTGTTATAGTTAGTAATACTAATACTCAGGGTATGCAATGGCATAGACATATTATGTATTACTTATGTTGTACTTTGCTATGTTTATGCAGGAATCACCTGCACAACATGCCTATAGTGTTGGTGTTTGGTGTCAGTCTCTCATTGGCTACTCTACGCAGCACGCTCACCCATGAGCTCTCCACTCTGCTGTCTATAGAAGCTTTCCAAATGACTTCTTCCTCCGTTTATCTCAACACAATAATTGATAAGGTAGAAGACATCTCTGTGTGTTGTTTTCTGTGTAGCTGATCACTGAAAATTCTCAACTAGTAGTACTTGCTAGTGCTCATGGCTGCTCCGAGTTCCTTAGTAGAACATTCTAGAATATACTGGTTCATTCTACGCTATCTGATCATACATCCACCCTACATTCTCTCAAAACTCCTTCACTCTTTATTGTAGCTGCTCATCTACAGCCCCCTGCCTTTCAGACTCTCTGGTAGAACATTCCAGATTCTTTTAGACAACTTTCTCTGCCATGACTTCTCCATACAAAAGTTTCTTTGCTCGATGAAGGTGAGAATCCTTTCACTTTATTACGGATGGAGAACTTTGGTATGTCGATGGTGGATAGTATTTTGTGATTGTCTTCTCTCTCCAGACGCCCTGGGCTCATCTCCATACGCGATGTATGGCCCGCTGATGTATATTGTCATACTTTGTGATGACAATACACATTTCTTGTGTATTGGTATACTTTATGATGACAACACACATTTCTTGTGTATTGGTATACTTTGTGATGTCAATACACATTACAACTTACGGTCGAGTTCGTTAAAGGTTTGGTTTGGGAGTGGTCTGACATCGAAAAGCTAACACAACCATCAGATTCTCCAATGTCTTTTGTGTGCCCACCACAAATTTTTAGTCAATCCATCCATCACAAGCCATGTGGCAGCTTGTTTTGTACAACAGCATTTGATAGCTGGTTGAAAAACATTATTTTATATTGCAGTGATATCGTGACGTGAGTTATTCCTGTGTACTACTAAAATTTCTGCTATTAGCCAACGAGCATTCAGCTACTGAGCCGTGATTGGTTGAACTTCCGAAAAGCCTTGTCAACATAGTGTTGCGTAATTGAGAATAATTAACTATTTATTACTCATAGATGCGATTGAAGAATTGGAAATAGTGAATAAAGCCCTAATACTTTGATACAGTTCATCGAACTCAATCTACAATAACAGTTTCATTAGATAATCTGGTTAGTAATACAAGTAGTACTAACATTTTTACGCGGCACTTCAGATGTGTAACCAATCACGGCCCAGTCGCCAGATGCTCATTGGCTAATAACAGAAATTTTAGTAGTGCACAGGAATAACGCGCGTCACGATATCACTGCAATATAAAATGTTTTTCAACCAGCTATCAAATGCTGCTGTACAAGACAAGCTGCCACATGGCTTGTGATGGATGGATTGACTTAAAATTTGTGACGGGCACACAGAAGACATCGGAGAATCTGATGGTTGTGTTAGCTTTTCGAGGTCAGACCACCCCCAAACCAAACCTTTAAATGAATAAATTCTTACAACTTTCATGAAAAAAAGTTGTAAGTTATAATTCTTTTCGATAGTAGAACGATTTCCTTGCTGTGAATATGCTATTACTTGTGGCAACCTATATATGCCTGCATGGTTTTTAATTGTGCTACGATCTTTCACTAACACCATAGTTAGACAACTCCAAACACCTTAGGTAGTCGCTGGACCATCATATGAGCCCTCTAACATGTATGGATAGCAACCATCGGTGCTGGTAATGCCAGTCGCTGTCTTTCATTATTTTATTACACATTTAATTATAGAGTAAAAGTTGTCCTGTCTTCCTATGCATTGCCCAGTTTGTCCTTTTTTTGTTTTCCAATATATTCATTATTGGATACTTTATAGTACTGTTTGATGGATCACTGCTTGGGTAGCACTCAGGCTATGTCAAGTTTGTCAAGAATTTCTCTAAGCAAGTTGGATTTGGATGTCGTTCGTCGCCTCATGTCCTTCCGTAGGTGAGTCGCCTCATGTCCTTTCGTAGGTGAGTTACTTCATGTCCTTAAGTAGGTAAGTCTTATTTGTCTGTGAATTGTATCTATAATTAATTATGTACGTGGTGAGTTGTGCTATATATTATATCTGTAGTTAGTTATATTATATATTATATCTGTCGTTAGTTATATTATATATTATATCTGTAGTTAGTTATATTATATATTATATCTATAGTTAGTTATATTATATATTATATCTATAGTTATATTATATATTATATCTATAGTTAGTTATATTATATATTATATCTGTAGTTAGTTATATTATATATTATATCTGTAGTTAGTTATATTATACATTATATCTGTAGTTAGTTATATTATATATTATATCTGTAGTTAGTTATATTATATATTATATCTATAGTTAGTTATATTATATATTATATCTGTAGTTAGTTATATTATATATTATATCTGTAGTTAGTTATATTATATATTATATCTGTAGTTAGTTATATTATATATTATATCTGTAGTTAGTTATATTATATATTATATCTATAGTTAGTTATATTATATATTATATCTGTAGTTAGGTATATTATATATTATATCTGTAGTTAGTTATATTATATATTATATCTGTAGTTAGTTATATTATATATTATATCTGTAGTTAGTTATATTATATATTATATCTGTAGTTAGTTATATTATATATTATATCTGTAGTTAGTTATATTATATATTATATCTGTAGTTAGTTATATTATATATTATATCTGTAGTTAGTTATATTATATATTATATCTGTAGTTAGTTATATTATATATTATATCTGTAGTTAGTTATATTATATATTATATCTGTAGTTAGTTATATTATATATTATATCTATAGTTAGTTATATTATATATTATATCTGTAGTTAGGTATATTATATATTATATCTGTAGTTAGTTATATTATATATTATATCTGTAGTTAGTTATATTATATATTATATCTGTAGTTAGTTATATTATATATTATATCTATAGTTAGGTATATTATATATTATATCTGTAGTTAGTTATATTATATATTATATCTGTAGTTAGTTATATTATATATTATATCTATAGTTAGGTATATTATATATTATATCTATAGTTAGTTATATTATATATTATATCTGTAGTTAGGTATATTATATATTATATCTATAGTTATTTATATTATATATTATATCTATAGTTATTTATATTATATCTGTAGTTAGTTATATTATATATTATATCTATAGTTAGGTATATTATATATTATATCTGTACTTAGTTATATTATATATTATATCTATAGTTAGTTATATTATATATTATATATGTAGTTAGGTATATTATATATTATATCTATAGTTAGTTATATTATATATTATATCTATAGTTAGTTATATTATATATTATATATGTAGTTAGGTATATTATATATTATATCTATAGTTAGTTATATTATATATTATATCTATAGTTAGTTATATTATATATTATATCTGTAGTTAGTTATATTATATATTATATCTTTAGTTAGGTATATTATATATTATATCTGTAGTTAGTTATATTATATATTATATCTGTAGTTAGTTATATTATATATTATATCTTTAGTTAGGTATATTATATATTATATCTATAGTTAGTTATATTATATATTATATATGTAGTTAGGTATATTATATATTATATCTATAGTTAGTTATATTATATATTATATCTATAGTTAGTTATATTATATATTATATCTGTAGTTAGTTATATTATATATTATATCTGTAGTTAGTTATATTATATATTATATCTGTAGTTAGTTATATTATATATTATATATGTAGTTAGTTATATTATATATTATATATGTAGTTAGGTATATTATATATTATATCTATAGTTAGTTATATTATATATTATATCTGTAGTTATTTATATTATATATTATATCTGTAGTTAGTTATATTATATATTATATCTCTAGTTAGTTATATTATATATTATATCTATAGTTAGTTATATTATATCTATAGTTAGTTATATTATATATTATATCTGTAGTTATTTATATTATATATTATATCTGTAGTTAGTTATATTATATATTATATCTGTAGTTAGTTATATTATATATTATATCTGTAGTTAGTTATATTATATATTATATCTATAGTTAGTTATATTATATATTATATCTGTAGTTAGTTATATTATATATTATATCTATAGTTATATTATATATTATATCTGTAGTTAGTTATATTATGTATTATATCTCTAGTTAGTTATATTATATATTATATCTGTAGTTAGTTATATTATATATTATATCTATAGTTAGTTATATTATATATTATATCTATAGTTAGGTATATTATATCTGATAGGTTTGTGGAGGCAGAGGTGGACCCAAACACACAAATCAGATTACTAGAAGACAATGCCTACACAAGGAGTACAATCTCTCTACTTATAGACAATATCAATACATATCACAAGAAACAGCCTTACATACTGTCTTGTCTTCATTGTTTGGTTAAAGATTTACCTGGTACTGGATTTGGTATACAGGTAAGCTTTTTATATTTATCTCTCCAGCGGGGATGGAAATGGGCAGAAACCACATTTACATACATAAAACTGTATATGTATGTAATGCTGTATACATATGTAATACTGTATACGTATGTAATACTGTATACGTATGTAACACTGTATATGTATGTATTACTGTATACGTATGTAATACTGTATACGTATGTAATACTGTATATGTATGTAATACTGTATGTGTATGTAATACTATATATGTATGTAATACTATATACGTATGTAATACTATATACGTATGTAATACTGTATATGTATGTAATACTGTATATGTATATAATACTGCATACGTATGTAATACTGTATATGTATGTAATACTGTATATGTATGTAATACTATATATGTTTATAATACTATATATGTATGTAATACTATATATGTATGTAATACTGTATATGTATGTAATACTGTATACGTATGTAATACTGTATACCTATGTAATACTATATATGTATGTAATACTGTATATGTATGTAATACTGTCTACGTATGTAATACTGTATACCTATGTAATACTATATATGTATGTAATACTGTATATGTATGTAATACTATATATGTATGTAATACTGTATGTGTATGTAATACTGTATATGTATGTAATACTGTATATGTATGTAATACTATATATGTATATAATACTGTATATGTATATAATACTGTATACGTATGTAATACTGTATACGTGTGTAATACTGTATATGTATGTAATACTGTATACGTATGTAATACTATATATGTATGTAATACTGTATGTGTATGTAATACTGTATATGTATATAATACTGTATATGTATATAATACTATATATGTATGTAATACTATATACGTATGTAATACTGTATATGTATGTAATACTATATACGTATGTAATACTATATATGTATGTAATACTGTATATATATGTAATACTGTATACGTATGTAATACTGTATATGTATGTAATACTGTATATGTATGTAATACTTTATATGTATATAATACTATATATGTATATAATACTGTATATGTATGTAATACTGTATATGTATGTAATACTATATACGTATGTAATACTATATATGTATGTAATACTATATATGTGTGTAATACTGTATATGTATGTAATACTATATACGTATGTAATACTGTATATGTATGTAATACTGTATATGTATGTAATACTATATACGTGTGTAATACTATATATGTATGTAATACTATATATGTATATACGTGTAGATGAGAGAGGTCTACTACTCAGTGCTAACTGATTCTCTACAGGAAAGACTGAAACAAACCTTTCAACTACTCAGGTACGTTGCAGGTGTTATTTCACTTGTAGCTGTCAAATAATTTAGTTACCTTCACACTAGCTGACTGCTTGCATCATATAGTGATCAGACGTGCCCTCTACTCATTTCTCTATTGGTTATTTACTTCAAGTTTTGTTGTACCGTAGCTAAATAGTAATTTGGTGTTACAACATTAAATCAGTTTCATCTCAACCTGTTAAACCGCATGTACATATAACAATCGCTAGGTGATTGATTAGCGATTGCGGGATTTTGTAGTTTACGTTTCCGTAGAAATCGGTAAGTAATCGTTAGCATTCGATTTAGGTTTCATCACCAGGTTTTGATCCAGATCCAAAAATTGCCAAATCGATTCCTTGATCGACCAATCACAATGTATGCCTGGTTTATCCTCGTTTCCATTCGTATCTCATCATCTGCCGCGCTCCGATCTACCAACGATCTTGTAATAGAATATATGCTATACTTTGTAACAGCGAGTTTGACTGGAATCACTGAGGAATGGGTAGTAGTGAAAACTTGGGCAATTACCTCACATTTTCTAACAATTTTGTATTTGCGACGCGTTCATCGAACAAAAGACCAAAATTGGTAGGTGTTCGTAATTTGACACTTCGCGTATGAAATGGAACATTAGTTTAGAAAATCATAAATTTTCAATAAATTCCTATAGATTACTGAATCAATCATAAAGAAGATAACTCTCTATTTTAAAAGTAAGCTAGAAAATTGAAAAATTATATTGAATATATTTTGTAAATACGTACTTTTTTATTGTAAATTTTCATCAATGGTAGTTACCTCACCATTACATAAGGACCTGCAGTTTGTTGCATAACATAAATGACAGTATTCGGCATTCTTTGAGAAAGCGACATGTTATTCTTTGAACAATCAATATTTTGTGAATTTATGTTTTCTTGTACCAATCGCCGGAGGAGGTTATTTGAACTCGGAGACAAATCAAAATTTGGATTTACTATGAAAAACATTGTAACGCGAGAATTTGACTGTCAATGATATTGTTTGTCAGTCCATGTTTAGACGCACACATGTATCATCACACCACAAGTCAACAGAAATTTCTCTGTTTGTTGTAATCAAAAAATTTTTATGAACTTATAATTATAGCGAATAATATTCCCTTGCACTTTTTTAGCATAAGTCCTTATGTAATGGTAGTCTCAAAATATCATGAGTCATACTGACACCGCTGACTGATTCCACAGACGGAGAATATTTCGGTTCAGAACGTGATGACTATGATGATTTTTTGCGTCCTACAACAATGGGTTATATGACAAATATTATCTGGGGGGGGGGGGTCATTCTGTGATAAGGGGGTAAATATAACATGACCTTCAAAACTGCTTTTGTGGCCAAATCCATCATTTATACAGGGGGTCATTATTTTGATCGGGGGGGGGGGGGGGTCCATATTCTATGGGGGTCAATTTGAGATACTACTAATGTAATCGATCCTGAAATGACCCCGGGGTCATTCTATGATGCCGGTCATTCCGGGATACCACACCGGCCTGTCAAAATGAACAAACTCTGTCGTTATAATTTATTTGGTGTTCAGTTTTATTCGCAACTTACAAACAATATAAATAAATGTTTGTTGATTATTGTTTTTATTCAATGAGTTACTTTTTGTTGACCCTCGAGCTCTAAACAAAATGCTTATCTATTGATTAAATTTATTGCCAATCTAATAATTACATTGCATTTTGTTCTGCGACCAGAAGTCTCCAATACTCTTAATAGCAACACAAAAATCTACAATTTGAGAACAAATGGCAAGTTTACCTTCGATTCCCGCCATACAACAAATTAGTCCAATAGAATGTTTTGCAACAGCTTTCATTCCTCGCAGGGTCGTGGGTTTGGCATACATCGGCTTGGGAAACCCACAGACACACAGACAGACGCTTATCACTTACATAGATCACATAATAGCTGTGCAATATGGTACTTTGTTTGTAGAAACCTATCTAGGATTGAGTTACAGCGACATCTTCAGTTTATAGTGGATACAATGAGCTCTTGTCCTATCAGTGTAGACCTCAATGCACTCAACAATGTGCTCTACAAGTTAGATCACTTTGATGGTACGTATCAGCTCCATAGAGTTATCATATCACACTATGTTTGGACATAGAGTTACCATATCTCTTACTATGGTGGGACCATGGATAAAATATAACAGGATTGCCAGCTACGGCCGTTCAATATAGCTTTGACCACGATGCAAGTGAGGTCGTTTATGGGAGTCGCCATGACAGTGATGTCCACGCAGTACCCGGTACGTACATCGTCTCTTGTGAAAGCAGTGCTGAGTTGTCTTCTCATTAAAAAAGACAACTACGCTCTCCACGCAAAGAAGTGCCGTGTTTCCTGTGCGTTCTTATTATTGGGCGTTTAAAAAATTGCGGTTGTTGCTATAAAAAGATTTTAACATAACCTGCGGCCTCTTACTATAGCGTATGTCATGACTACCGTGTAAAAGTCGCAGTTACAGTCTACATCCGATACAAACTTTGCCATTCAAATTGACTAACCTGATTGGGCGCAGCTGGCAATCCTGTTACATTTCATCCATGGGTGGGACATAGAGTTATCATGTCACGTAGTTGTCCACTGAGTTATCATATCACTTTGTTGCTGCCCATAGAGTTATCATATCACTTGATAGTTGTCCATTGAGTTATCATATCACTTTGTTGCTGTCCATAGAGATATCATATCACTTGATAGTTCATAGAGTTATCATATCACTTTGTTGCTGTTCATAGAGTTATCATATCACTTTGTTGCTGTTCGTAGAGTTATCATATCACTTTGTTGCTGTCAATAGAGTTTCCATATCACTTGACAGTTGTCCATAGAGTTATCAAATCACTTTGCCGCTCTCCATAGAGTTATCATATCACTTTATTACTGTCCATAGAGTTAACATATCACTTTATTACTGCCCATAGAGTTAACATATCACTCTGCTGTTGCCCATAGAGTTGTTGGCAGAAGATGAGGTGGAAGCACTCAAATCAGAGAAGAGTTCATTGCTGGATAAAAAGATGAGCATGTATACATTGCGTAAGACGTTGCGGGGTCACAAACCCCGTCACATCACTTTCTATGAGGACATTCGCTCTCAGGCTATTGACTCTCTCCAGCAATTCTTTAGGTGAGGAGATTGGTGACGTTTATTTTAAAGCAGTCCATTTAGGTCGATGATGAAATAGAGGAGACAACTCTATATATAATAATTAGTATCAGTTTATTTATAATAGTATCGCCTGTTTTAGTGTCAGTAGTATTATATAATAATTTTTACCTGGCTTCATGTAATATAATGATTTGTGTTGTTATGGAAAACATGACATCCGTGTGATGTAAAAATTTCACCGCATTACGATAATTAGTCAAAGTCAAAACAATAATTATTATAATCATAGTAAATATTGTGATATGTGCAATAATAGTAAATATTATAAATAAATTGATTAGTTTTTTTCTAATAATAAAAAACATCATATTAAGATAAGCTTACTGATAATGATTATAAATATATGAAGTTGCCTCCTGTATTCCAACTGCTTCAAAATAAACGTCACCGAACAGATTTTGTCTCAGCTATCTTTCATACCAAAGAGCACAAGGTGTATGAGCTGTAACTAATTCACGGTTATTGGTAGCGATGTATAGTTGTAATATATGTTTGGTGTAATATGTAGTTGTAATATATAATCTTTGGTGTAACATATAATATATGATGTAATATATAATGTTT
The DNA here is from genome assembly GCA_945261195.1 of Cryptosula pallasiana. Taxonomy (NCBI): domain Eukaryota; kingdom Metazoa; phylum Bryozoa; class Gymnolaemata; order Cheilostomatida; family Cryptosulidae; genus Cryptosula; species Cryptosula pallasiana. Next base: position 32,207,753 of record OX183130.1, read on the forward strand.
GATGTAATATGTAATATATGATGTAATATATAATATATGATGTAATATATAATGTTTGATGTAATATATAATATATGATGTAACATATAATATATGATGTAATATATAACATATGATGTAATATATAATATATGATGTAACATATAATATATGATGTAATATATAATATATGATGTAATATATAATATATGATGTAACATATAATATATGATGTAATATATAATATATGATGTAATATATAATGTTTGATGTAATATATAATATATGATATAATATATAATGTTTGGTGTAATATATAATATATGATGTAATATATAATATATGATGTAATATATAACATATGATATAATATATGATGTAATATATAATGTATGATGTAATATATAATATATGATGTAATATATAATATATGATGTAATATATAATATATGATGTAATATGTAATATATGATGTAACATATAATATATGATGTAATATATAATGTTTGATGTAATATATAATGTATGGTGTAATATATAATGTTTGATGTAATATATAATATATGATGTAATATATGTTTGATGTAATATATAATATATGATATAATATATAATGTTTGGTGTAATATATAATATATGATGTAATATATAATGTTTGGTGTAATTTATGTTTGGTGTATTATATAATATATGATGTAATATATAACGTTTGGTGTAATATATAATGTTTGATGTAATATATAATGTATGATGTAATATATAATATATGATGTAATATATAATATATGATGTAATATATAATGTTTGGTGTAATATATAATGTTTGATGTAATATATAAGGTTTGATGTAATATATAATGTATGATGTAATATATATTATATGATGTAATATATAATATATGATGTAATATATAATATATGATGTAATATATAACATATGATATAATATATAATGTTTGATGTAATATATAATGTTTGGTGTAATATATAATGTTTGGTGTAATATATGATGTAATATATAAGATATGATGTAATATATAATGTTTGATGTAATATATAATTTTTGGTGTAATATATAATATATAGATGTAATATATGATGTAATATATAATGTTTGATGTAATATATAATATATGATATAATATATAATGTTTGATGTAATACATAATGTTTGGTGTAATATATAATGTTTGATGTAATATATAATATATGATGTAATATATAATGTTTGGTGTAATATATAATGTATGATGTAAGATATTATGTAATATATAATATATGATGTAATACAAGGTTTCGTGTTGTATTCACACAGCTCAGAGCTCATTCACTTCAGAGAACTTCCTCTCCACGAGCTCTTCTACTACGACAATTCTAAAGAGCTCAAAGCCGCTGTCAATGCCATGCCTAGAGTTGCTGTGTTTTCCGCACTTAGTAAACCCAACATATACATAGATGTAAGTGTTACATAGACATATACATAGATGTAAGTGTTACATAGATATATACATGGATGTAAGTGTTACATAGACATATACATAGATGTAAGTGTTACATAGACATATACATGGATGTAAGTGTTACATAGACATATACATAGATGTAAGTGTTACATAGACATATACATAGATGTAAGTGTTACATAGACATATACATAGATGCAAGTGTTACATAGACATATACATAGATGTAAGTGTTACATAGACATATACATAGATGTAAGTGTTACATAGACATATACATAGATGTAAGTGTTACATAGACATATACATAGATGTAAGTGTTACATAGACATATACATAGATGCAAGTGTTACATAGACATATACATAGATGTAAGTGTTACATAGACATATACATGGATGTAAGTGTTACATAGACATATACATAGATGTAAGTGTTACATAGACATATACATAGATGTAAGTGTTACATAGACATATACATAGATGCAAGTGTTACATAGACATATACATAGATGTAAGTGTTACATAGACATATACATAGATGTAAGTGTTACATAGACATATACATAGATGTAAGTGTTACATAGACATATATATAGATGTAAGTGTTACATAGACATATATATAGATGTAAGTGTTACATAGACATATATATAGATGTAAGTGTTACATAGACATATATATAGATGTAAGTGTTGTTATTATTTAATAAATACAACACTAATAAACAGATAATTCCCAGAATGCTCTACTGCTGTACTACTATTAATCAATCATTCATTTATTATCAGTTATAACGATAATAATAATTGCAAAGCATAAATTATTTAGTATTAATTATTATGCATTCATGGGGCATTTTTGGAAGTTAAATAAAAATTCGTAGTCTGTGTTGTACCTTTTCTTGTTGATGACGGGTGTCACTTGCACGAGTCCCCAAACCACATCAAGATAATCAACTATTGTTTGCACAGACTTCATATGAAATAAGCAACAAGATACTGTGAAGCTTAAAAAGTCTATGCCATTATCTCATCACTTGTTTGCCTCCATTATCAAAGAATGTATAAGTTCCTTCTGTCAACAATCGTGCAAATACATCTGTTGCTTTCGCTGCTGATAAATAATGCTTTCAAGGAAATAACTGATGAGTAGACGAGCTGTAACACTGAAATTAGTTTATTCATTCTTCTAAAATTGATATGGCCCAACATTTTTTGTCTTTTCTAAAAATTTTGACCCCATAACACTACTGGCAATTGGGGTTTCCAGTTTTAAAAATGAGCAGACAATTCCGCCTGACTGGCAACTGGCGTTAATTATCACAGCTAATGATAGATAAATATTCATATGCTATTGCTTTGATGTCCCACATACATCTACCAATTACATGTACCAATTACACCTACCAATTACATCTACCAATTACATGTACCAATTACATGTACCAATTACAACTACCAATTACATCTACCAATTACACCTACCAATTACATCTACCAATTACATCTACCAATTACATCTACCAGTTACATCTACCAATTACATCTACCAGTTACATCTACCAATTACATCTACCAATTACATCTACCAATTACATCTACCAATTACATCTACCAATTACATCTACCAATTACATCTACCAATTACATCTACCAATTACATCTACCAATTACATCTACCAATTACATCTACCAATTACATCCCGATTTGCCTTACCGATTGCCCGATTTTGCAGCCGCTGTTTCCGGATAAATCGCCAACCAATCGGTAGCATGTTTTTTTAGGCAATCGGCAGGTTTTGAATCACATCAAAAAAATATTTTGTAAACAGCTTGGGGTTTTACCAATCCTATCACTTTTCGCGGTTTTAATGTTTCCAGTAAAAATGCTTCTCAAGCACAATTATTTATGTAAAACGAGTGGTTTTTAAGCGTCCCATCTTTGTTGTTTCAAAGAATTTTATGGCTGACTATGACATCAAATATGGCGAGTTTAACAGGTATTGCGTGAGAATGGCAAGTAGAGAGTAAAATAAGGGAAACATCCTGTCGTCATCTCCAATTGGTAAGGGCAAAATGGTAGCTAATCGGTAGATGTACACGTAGCTTAACATCCACTAACAAATCCCCCACTTTTGGAGTCATCCCCTAACATTTATAATCCACGAATGTTCGTGTGTTCAGGTGGGGGGGGGGGATGCTAAATAGGCCCCGGAATGTTAGTATTACATAGATATATACATAGATTGAAGTATTGCATAGACATGTATATAGATGTAAGTGTTACATAGACATAAATGTAAGTATTATATAGATATATACATAGATTGAAGTATTACATAGACATAAATGTAAGTATTACATAGATATATACATAGATTGAAGTATTGCATAGACATAAATGTAAGTATTACATAGATATATACATAGATTGAAGTATTACATAGATATATACATAGATGTAGGTATTACATAGACATAAATGTAAGTATTGCATAGACATAAATGTAAGTATTGCATAGATATATACATAAATTGAAGTATTACATAGACATAAATGTAAGTATTATATAGATATATACATAGATTGAAGTATTGCATAGACATAAATGTTAGTATTATATAGATATATACATAGATTGAAGTATTACATAGACATAAATGTAAGTATTACATAGATATATACATAGATTGAAGTATTACATAGACATAAATGTAAGTATTACATAGATATATACATAAATTGAAGTATTACATAGACATAAATGTAAGTATTACATAGATATATACATAGATTGAAGTATTGCATAGACATAAATATAAGTATTATATAGATATGCACATAGATGTAGGTATTACATAGATATGTACATAGATGTAGGTATTACATAGATATATACATAGATGTAAGTATTACATAGACATATATATACACTCATGTATATGCATATGGTTGTAGGCTATTGGAGACTTGCCAAGTGCAGAAAGTGTCAGCCCAAGACTCCCAGACACATCATTAGCTTTTAAACTTCATTTAGAGTGCGGGTCTATGATCAATGTCTATGACTGGATGCAGGCATTTATAGCTGTACACGGCAGCGGTGAAGATGCTGACACAAAACAGCTCTGGTTAGTTTACACTAGTATATATATATATACATATATAACGGATGAATTCTATGAGCCTTACTCCACAAACAAAGCACAACAGATTCTGCTGTCACTGTTTATCTATTGGCGCTAATAGTTAGAGCATGGGATCTTTTATCTTGTTGTGTTTTGGTGGCGCCTCCCCCTCGCCTTGAACTTTGCTGTGCTTTTGACCTTACAATTACTTTGACCTTGACCTATGTTTTCTTTTCAAATCGACGTGATGCAATTATCATGTGCAGGTGTTGATTGTAGTACAATATTATGTTTAATATTATAAATTTTAACTTTTTTGCATTTTCTATTAATTATTTGTTACATCTGTTAAAATTATTTTACCAATTCATAATAGCTATCTATTTCTTTTTGGAATAGTGATAATGATTCATATTCAACAAAGTTTCAAATACCTAAAACTTCTGGATAAAATACTTATTGTAAATTTAAAGATAATGTTGATAATGGACGGTTTATTATTGTGTTTGGTATTTTTTAAATTTTAAATGTTAGCAATGTCCCATATTTATAAATAATAATTATATCAATTATTATTATTATTTGCTAGCTTCCTATTAGATTCGATTAGTTGTTACCGTCACTGCTGTATGTTAGGCATCTTTGGGTTTCTGTAAGCAGAGCTTTGCGTGCAGGGCGAGTCCTTCATAATAATACAGGGGCAAGCTTACTGCAGTGTCAATCTCAACGCATAAATTATCACAAAAATTATCACAAAAATTGTTACAATTCTAGAGTTATTCCTCGTTTCAGCGATGGCAACAAGCACATCCATATATGGTCATGTCAAAGAGAATATTCTCTGTACCGTATCACTAGATAGCCACCTACATAAAAAGTGACACAGTATAATAATGAAACTGAATGTTGAATACAAATTACATTCTCTGATGCGTTTTTGTTTGTTACATTTTAGTGCCAGGTTCACGCATTCAGCTGCAGAAATGCAGCTTTTAGGATTTGTCAAGTCGACGAAGAGAAAGACAGATCACATGACCAGATTGACGTGGGGCACCGTCTGATTGTGCGATGTTACCTGATAACGCTGACTGTTACTGCGGATGATTGACATTTCCTATAACCCTCAATCTATCAATGCAAAACTGAAGCTGTCAGTGAAGATCTCAGTCTATCAGTGCAGACCTCAGTTTATGCAGTATGGAGAAAAATGTTTTATTAATTTCTATATTTTGCTATAAAAAAAATTAACAACTGCAGTTTGTATTTTACACAAAAGAAAAGGATTGGCTGTTGTACATTTGTCAGTTGATAACGTTTTTTGGTTTTTCTAAATATAGTTGCAGTCCTCATATTAATTGTGGGAGTCAGAGAGAGTTTTGATTTGGCTTCACTGATTGAGAGATGTTTGTGTTGGGTTAATTTATAGAGTCTTGTTATGAACCAAACCTTGATGGTACTTTATAGTAGTAGCACCAAACATTGATGGTACTTTATAGTATGAGCACCAAACATTGATGGTACTTTATAGTATGAGCACCAAACATTGATGGTACTTTATAGTAGTAGCACCAAACCTTGATGGTACTTTATAGTATGAGCACCAAACATTGATGGTACTTTATGTAAGAGCACCAAACATTGATGGTACTTTATAGTATGAGCACCAAACATTGATGCCACCTTATAGTATGAGCACCAAACATTGATGGCGCCTTATAGTAGGAGCACCAAACATCAATGGTACTTTATAGTAAGAGCACCAAACATTGATGGTACTTTATAGAATGAGCACCAAACATTGATGGCACCTTATAGTATGAGCACCAAACATTGATGGTACTTTATAGTAAGAGCACCAAACATTGATGGTACCAAGCAATGACAGTACATGTACTTGATAATATGACCAACAAATGCTGATTATGGAAACAAAATAATCACCACTTGCAGCAAACATGCTTCTCACTTGATGGGAGCCTTCTGAACAATACAGATGACGTTGGTTACCAACTGGCATCTAATTAGGGTGCTTTCGGATACCCTACGCGTAGAGCTTAACGATGGGATTAAACGAGACCATTCGGAAACCCCGTCGTTGAGGGCAGAAAAAACATGGCGGCAATGGGCAATTTGGGCTCAACAATGGAAGTGACAAGCGAGGTAGGTAGCGTCGTTGACTGACCTTGACTCCACCTAGCCAACAGTTTTAACGAGTCAACTTTTATCAATCACTGTTCCTCCCCGTTTCAAGTCGTGACAATGCATTATAATGTATATAGAAAATACATCAGACGATAAAATCATCGTAATTCTTTTTTGTTTGTAAAGAAACTAAAGTGGGCTCGCTCCAGCTATACAGTTTTCACAGACGTTGATAAAAATAAATATGTCTATGGTTTATGCTCAAACAACTTCCGTTAAACGACAGTCATCGTTGAGCCCTCAACGAGTGTTCAACGACTGCCCTATGCATAGGGTATCCGAAAGCACCCTTAGTTTTCACAAAGAGCTTGTTGTACTGATGAGAAGACAACTCCACAAGTACAAAGATCAATAAAGAGGGACCGAGGTTGTATAAATCTAATAGGCGAACATTGACCACAACCGTAGATCCAAGATAGCAAGTAATTGCAATCAAAACTGTAGATAACAATAGTGTATGGACAGTACATGCCAAACCAATAGACGGAAATATTGTCTACCATGTGATCAATACTTTCATAATAGTCCGAGGGCCTCGTGGGATTTTAGGGCGCTCCACTATCAAACATGCCCTCCCCCAACCTCACGAATATCTTTAGTGCACTGAGAGTTGTCCCCTTCTTTTCACAATGATCAAGGGACAAACCCAAACGTTAGCGAAAAAAGTTATCTTACTTCATTAAGTTTACTTTGATGAAAGGTCGCTACAGTGTTTCCTGCTGAAAAGAGGGACTGTTGTAGTAAATATTTCCGTGAAAGGAATGAAACGATTAACAATTCAAAATCGAAGGTTAACCAATTGGTAAATTTTATGCTTTAATCTGGTCTCACCGACATCTGCCAAACATGGGATCTATCACAAATGTTGTTACATTTGATTCAGCTTCTTCTTTTACACCTTATAACACAATCTTGATGGAGCATATAAAGGTAAATTGTCATTTTGTCAGCTATTGTACAAAAAAAAGAGGACAACTCTCAGTACGGTAACGTTTTTCCTAGATGGTGGGGGGGGGGTTAAATAGTGGAGCGCCACAGAATTGCACAAGGCAGCTAGGTCCTTAGACTAGTTTGATACAAATGCATAACCATTGCTTCCATAACACGCAAATATGGTGGAGGTGAAATAGTTGTGTAGAAAGATATAATTCATACATTCTGTTCTATACTAGGAGGAGGCAAAGGGGCGTCAATGAGTATAAATTACTTTCAATATCTTTACTCCCACACACCGACATCTACCAAGTTCTTACAACAGGCAGTCAGTTGGACATACGAAAGTATCGGTGCAATCCCAGCTGAATGCTGACAACTTATAATGTCAACAACTAGCTACAATCAATATGACGTTTGTATGCGACTGTTTCTGTCAGTGTATATTTCACTTCTACTGGTTGGATGGTAACTTGGTAAAAAACTTAGCAAAATTCTCATAACGGCAGACACGCATCAGTCCTGTTCAAGTAAACACAAAAGTTTGGTTTGGTATAAATGTAACCAGGAATGTTGTTGCACGAAGCCTACTGTGGGAAACTGCTGATTGCAGTTCAGTGAACATAAAACAACTGCGAATAAAAAATCTGACATTCAGTGGCGGTTACTATGCAATATTTTTCACAAATAAAAACGATTTGTTTCGAGATTGATGGCTAATTGTAACAAATATGAGAGCATTAAGTTCATTACTGATCAGTCTGAGACAAAAGTCAAACATGCCTGGGATCAGGTTTTTGTGAGTTTGTATTGTAATGGCTGAAGAAATGGCTGGAGATCTGTCTGCTATCAACTTCAAAATATGGGAGATTCTACTAGACACACACGTGGTTGTAGATCAAAGGCTATAGCTGCTAGGCTTCTAAGCTACAACACATAACAATTAGCCATCAAACAAATAGCATACCGAAGGTACACAGATAGCTGATGTTTGATTTTCACAAACAATTTATTCAAAAATCCCTCAGTCACGATATTACCGAAAATAGATAAACCATAATTTCAGTTTTAATAACCGATGGGGGCTGCGACGGTCTTTCTCAAATGTTATTTAGTCCTAGAAACAGCGAGTAGAACCCGATAGCGCTAGGAAATATATGAATAAAAATTTGACATCTTCCTGTTGAAATAAAAATTAACATTAGTCAACAAACCAGTTTCACAAATTATTTCAACCAAAGTTAAACTATTCATCACAAAACTTTGACACCAAAACTTTTGTTTCAAGGGAAAGAATTATACCTTCACAGCCCTAGAAGTTCCAATCAATTTTGTTACATGTTTTACCAGAAGCAGCTATATGTTTTAATTACGACTCTATTTGTTGTTTTGACTGAGTTGTCTGCAGACAATGCCAAATGCTACAGTACAAAGTAATGGCTTCAATGATACGGTGAACAGGTGAGGAGTCTGAAGCATTTTATTAATGGGATCTGCGCTGGTAAGAGTACGAAGGCAAGGAGTCGCTAGTGTTTCCAAGGACCAAATGACTTAAGCAACACCGTTATCTCCCCAAAAGAAGACAACTCTGCTAAAATAGTTGTTTCTGCTGTAACTTTGACGTACAAGTGTTTCCGTTAGAAAAATTGCTAATTATGAAGAACTTTTAGGAATGTTAAATTATTATTTCTTCTTTCTATAAAAAAATACATGCTGCCGGCATCATGAGATGAGTGTTTCAACTTTACCTTCAAAATCATTTGGTTAAAAATTGGCATTCTCCTTGTACTGTCAAAGCATGCCTCACACGTATATGGTATCTATCGCTACTCTCTTACTGCACACAAATACACAGTTCGATTGAGAAATGGTTCTGTAAGTCTAATATTGACAGCTATCTCATTCTATGAACTCCTGTCTCGCTCTCACTTCACATTTGCATTTGAAGCAAGAATACTCTGGCAACTCGATCACTTTCATCTTGAGTGGCGTGACGCAGAATGAAAAAACTGCTTCTAAAAGTCCAGTTATACTGGAGACTTATGGTTAATAACTCATTAACTAACAGATCAAACATATTACTGATGGTTTGCATTATGTAACTTCTATATATTAAACATTCCTTTGATCCGCTGCAACACAAGATAGCGCATAACAAATTTTGTTATCATTAGTCTGTCCCTCGCAGCTTAGTCACTTGTGATCTTTGGTCTTGGAAAACATTTATTGTCACTTCGATATTGCAATCTCTAAAATGGCTGACGTGGAGGCACACGTACTCTTTGTACTCATATCCTACATAATATTATGTTGGTGTCTTCATTTATTTAAAGACTTGAACTCATGGCCAGGCCCATACAAAGTATAAATACAACTTAGCTGACAATATTTCCATTTGAATCATTCGATTAATTCTAGCCAACCCACCACTCACTCACTCACACAAACCATCCATTGTTGTATTGCTAACACACAAACCATCTATTGTTGTATTGCTAACACACAAACCATCCATTGTTGTATTGCTAACACACAAACCATCTATTGTTGTATTGCTAACACACAAACCATCCATTGTTGTATTGCTAACACACAAACCATCTACTGTTGTATTGCTAACATACAAACCATCTATTGTTGTATTGCTAACACACAAACCATCCATTGTTGTATTACTAACACACAAACCATCTATTGTTGTATTGCTAACACACAAACCATCCATTGTTGTATTGCTAACACACAAACCATCTACTGTTGTCTTGCTAACACACAAACCATCTATTGTTGTATTGCTAACACACAAACCATCCATTGTTGTATTGCTAACACACAAACCATCCATTGTTGTATTACTAACACATAAACCATCTATTGTTGTATTGCTAACACACAAACCATCCATTGTTGTATTGCTAACACACAAACCATCTATTGTTGTATTGCTAACACACAAACCATCCATTGTTGTATTGCTAACACACAAACCATCTATTGTTGTATTGCTAACACACAAACCATCCATTGTTGTATTGCTAACACACAAACCATCTACTGTTGTATTGCTAACACACAAACCATCTATTGTTGTATTGCTAACACACAAACCATCTATTGTTGTATTGCTAACACACAAACCATCTATTGTTGTATTGCTAACACACAAACCATCCATTGTTGTATTGCTAACACACAAACCATCCATTGTTGTATTGCTAACACACAAACCATCTATTGTTGTATTACTAACACACAAACCATCTATTGTTGTATTACTAACACACAAACCATCTACTGCTGTATTGCTAACACACAAACCATCCATTGTTGTATTGCTAACACATAAACCATCCATTGTTGTATTGCTAACACATAAACCATCTATTGTTGTATTGCTAACACACAAACCATCTACTGTTGTATTGCTAACACACAAACCATCCATTGTTGTATTGCTAACACACAAACCATCTATTGTTGTATTGCTAACACACAAACCATATATTGTTGTATTGCTAACACACAAACCATCTACTGCTGTATTGCTAACACACAAACCATCCATTGTTGTATTGCTAACACATAAACCATCCATTGTTGTATTGCTAACACATAAACCATCTATTGTTGTATTGCTAACACACAAACCATCTACTGTTGTATTGCTAACACACAAACCATCCATTGTTGTATTGCTAACACACAAACCATCTATTGTTGTATTGCTAACACACAAACCATATATTGTTGTATTGCTAACACACAAACCAGCTATTGTTGTATTGCTAACACACAAACCATCTATTGTTGTATTGCTAACACACAAACCATCTATTGTTGTATTGCTAACACACAAACCATCCATTGTTGTATTGCTAACACACAAACCATCTATTGTTGTATTGCTAACACACAAACCATATATTGTTGTATTGCTAACACACAAACCATCTACTGTTGTATTGCTAACACACAAACCATCTATTGCTGTATTGCTAACACACAAACCATCTACTGTTGTATTGCTAACATACAAACCATCCATTGTTGTATTGCTAACACACAAACCATCCATTGTTGTATTGCTAACACACAAACCATCTATTGTTGTATTGCTAACACACAAACCATCCATTGTTGTATTGCTAACACACAAACCATATATTGTTGTATTGCTAACACACAAACCAGCTATTGTTGTATTGCTAACACACAAACCATCCATTGTTGTATTGCTAACACACAAACCATCTATTGTTGTATTACTAACACACAAACCATCTATTGTTGTATTACTAACACACAAACCATCTACTGCTGTATTGCTAACACACAAACCATCCATTGTTGTATTGCTAACACATAAACCATCCATTGTTGTATTGCTAACACACAAACCATCTATTGTTGTATTGCTAACACACAAACCATCCATTGTTGTATTGCTAACACACAAACCATCTATTGTTGTATTGCTAACACACAAACCATCTATTGTTGTATTGCTAACACACAAACCATCTATTGTTGTATTGCTAACACACAAACCATCCATTGTTGTATTGCTAACACACAAACCATCCATTGTTGTATTGCTAACACACAAACCATCTATTGCTGTATTGCTAACACACAAACCATCCACTGTTGTATTGCTAACACACAAACCATCTATTGTTGTATTGCTAACACACAAACCATCTATTGTTGTATTGCTAACACACAAACCATATATTGTTGTATTGCTAACACACAAACCAGCTATTGTTGTATTGCTAACACACAAACCATCTATTGTTGTATTGCTAACACACAAACACTGACATAGTTGCCACTAACACACTCACACACTCCAGGGTAACAAGCATTACAATAAATATGAAATATAAAATAAATGTATTATACTGCTGCCATGCTGCTGCCACTGAATAATTCACTTTCATTTACAGTAAACCTTGAGAATTCTCAAGTCAATCAACAACAAAACCTCATTTTACAATCAATGCCGTAAACCTAGCAAATAATACCCAAACAAAAAAATTGTTCAAGCTTGCATCGAAAATAGTGTTTTAAAGAATATGTAAATGAGCACAAGAACTCTTAAAAGTTAATCCTGAAAAAACTTGAAGAATTTATTCTTGTCCATCGTAGTTCTTGTTGTTTGATGCTCTCTTTCATACAAAACTACCGACAAAGTGACCAAGTTTGTAAATGCTCAGTCTTTGCTCACTAATCTAGGAGTTGCGATACTTTTAGGATGCAGTAAAGTACATGGCTCTCCAGTAATCTTTCCTCAATAAGTCACAAAAATGTTGCACATCAATTAATTGTCACCAGGAAACCTGCGTAGAAAAATTCAGACAAAATCAACAAAACTGAAACTAACACAATATGGTGAAAGTCGGTATACAATACAACACATTGTAAGGAAAATGTAGAGTAACAAAATCCATCTGACATCGACACAAATATGGTGAAAACTATACGGATCCCATTTATATATTGAGGCAAATACAAGCCTGAGCACCCACCTTGTTGTCGGCGCTCCTCTCTTGGTTGGTTGAATGAGTACTCTAGCTGTGGACCATATGCTAACAGGTTGATGCAGTATATTAATCTGTAAATTATCAAATCATTGCCGTTATATAAGTTTATGGCTATTCATAGCGTAGCAGCTTTAGCGTCTGGATGGTTTCGAAATAATCGAGACTGCGTGCTGGTGTTGGAACTTAAAGAATACAACAAATAGCCTCAGGAACTGCATGACAACACAGACTCAGTAGTTTCAATAAACTAATATTGTCATTGATAGATAAAAAGCATTACACTTTTTATCACATTTTTATTCACAATAAAACTGTCTCCTCTCTAGCAGCCATGAAAACTTTGAAAGCATTTAATTCTTGTGCAAATTATCTAGAGGTGACTAAAATAATTTAGATAGTTTGAAACTGTTTAACACTTCAGCTAAAATAAACGGAAAAAAACTAAAGAGAGTTCACTACCAAACCAAAAGAAGTCAATACCATATATACACATAGTGTATCACTGTGAGACAGTCAATACCATATATACACATAGTGTATCACTGTGAGACAGTCAATACTATATATACACATAGTGTATCACTGTGAGACAGTCAATACCATATATACACATAGTGTATCACTGTGAGACAGTCAATACCATATATACACATAGTGTATCACTGTGACACAGTCAATACCATATATACACATAGTGTATCACTGTGAGACAGTCAATACTATATATACACATAGTGTATCACTGTGAGACAGTCAATACTATATATACACATAGTGTATCACTGTGAGACAGTCAATACCATATATACACATAGTGTATCACTGTGAGACAGTCAATACTATATATACACATAGTGTATCACTGTGAGACAGTCAATACCATATATACACATAGTATATCACTGTGAGACAGTCAATACCATATATACACATAGTATATCACTGTGAGACAGTCAATACCATATATACACATAGTATATCACTGTGAGACAGTCAATACCATATATACACATAGTATATCACTGTGAGACAGTCAATACCATATATACACCTAGTGTATCACTGTGAGACAGTCAATACCATATATACACATAGTGTATCACTGTGAGACAGTCAATACCGTATATACACATAGTGTATCACTGTGAGACAGTCAATACTATATATACACATAGTGTATCACTGTGAGACAGTCAATACCATATATACACATAGTGTATCACTGTGAGACAGTCAATACTATATATACACATAGTGTATCACTGTGAGACAGTCAATACCATATATACACATAGTGTATCACTGTGAGACAGTCAATACCATATATACACATAGTGTATCACTGTGAGACAGTCAATACTATATATGCACATAGTGTATCACTGTGAGACAGTCAATACCATATATACACACAGTGTATCACTGTGAGACAGTCAATACCATATATACACATAGTGTATCATTGTGAGACAGTCAATACCATATATACACATAGTATATCACTGTGAGACAGTCAATACCATATATACACATAGTATATCACTGTGAGACAGTCAATACTATATATACACATAGTGTATCACTGTGAGACAGTCAATACCATATATACACATAGTATATCACTGTGAGACAGTCAATACTATATATACACATAGTATATCACTGTGAGACAGTCAATACCATATATACACATAGTATATCACTGTGAGACAGTCAATACTACATATACACATAGTATATCACTGTGAGACAGTCAATACCATATATACACATAGTATATCACTGTGAGACAGTCAATACCATATATACACATAGTGTATCACTGTGAGACAGTCAATACCATATATACAAATAGTGTATCACTGTGAGACACCCAATACCATATAAACACATAGTGTATCACTGTGAGACAGTCAATACCATATATACACATAGTATATCACTGTGAGACAGTCAATACTATATATACACATATTGTATTACTGTGAGACAGTCAATACCATATATACACATAGTGTATCACTGTGAGACAGTCAATACCATATATACACATAGTGTATCACTGTGAGACAGTCAATACCATATATACACATAGTGTATCACTGTGAGACGGTCAATACCATATATACACATAGTGTATCACTGTGAGACAGTCAATACTATATATACATAGTATATCACTGTGAGACAGTCAATACCATATATACACATAGTGTATCACTGTGAGACAGTCAATACCATATATACACATAGTGTATCACTGTGAGACAGTCAATATATATATATATAATACTTTATTGGCATCAATATCATTTTATAAAAATGTTTTTCATAAAGTGCCATAGCTAAAAGAAAAACAAAAAATCAAAAATGAAACAGAAAATAAAATGAACACAGAAAAAAAGAAGTCTACTCAAACACAGTTTGTTTAAAATAATTCTCCATTGGTATTTAAAAGATATTTGAATAAATTTGATTTGAAAACAGACAGGGTTTGTGAGATTCTCAGAGAAGTAGGCAGTTGGTTGAATGTGGTAGATATATGTGTTTCTATAGCAGCTGGTGTGTTGGCATAAAGTTTCTTGCAGTTACGAAAAGTAAAATTGCAGTTACGACTGGTGGTAAAATCAACAGAAATAAAGCTAGGAAAAATATTATTAAAAATTTTAAAACCAGTGATTGCCGTAAAATATTGAGCCAATTTTGGTAATGGTAACAGTTGAATTGAAGTGGCGATGTCATTTGTTCTAATTAACGAAAGAGGAATGGTATGAACATTTGCTATCAATCGAAAAGCTCTTTTCTGTAATGAAAATAACGATTTTGACAGGTATTTAGGAGATAGATTGTGATAAATAATTATACCATAAACCAGGTGACAGAATATAAAGTGATAGTAAAAAGCTTTCGCTGATTTGTTAGTAAGATAGTTTCGTGATAGCTGCAGGAGGTTTATGTTTTTACGAAGTTTGGCTTCTGTTACTAAGATATGGTCATCCCATGTGAGCCTATCATTTATCACAAAACCCAAAAGTTTCGTTTTGTTTTTTCGCATCAAGTTTTTACCTTCAAAAGTGACAAGGAAACTATGCAAACTATTATGATAATTAAACAAAAGAAAATGCGATTTGTCAGTATTGATAATCATTCTATTTTCAAAACACCATTTTGAGATTTTTGTCAAATCGTAATTGCAATTATAGTTTAATGCGGAGATGTTACTGTGTGATGATAAAAAGATAGTGTCATCAGCATACGCTAAAGGTTTAGATGTTAAAGATAATTTGAGTAAATCGTTTATATATAAAACAAAAAGGGTTGGTGCTAAAATTGATCCCTGAGGGACACCAATATGGACAGGTAGGGTTTGGGAAACATCATCTCCTATCTTCACCAGTTGATATCGTTCATTTAAAAATGATTTAATGATAGAAAATGCTTTTCCATTTATACCAAAATGTGTAAGTTTTAGAAGAAGAGTCTCATGGTCTATACAATCGAAAGCTTTTTTGAAATCCAAAAACAGTAGAAGAGCAATCTCGTTTTTCAGTTTGATTTTTTGGCATTCTGCAACTATTTTGTGAACTGTATCAACACATGAAACTCCCTCCCGGAAACCAGTTTGTAAATTGTGCAACAAATTGTTATGATTCAAATGGTATTTGAGACATCTGTTTATGTGCTTTTCAAAAATTTTGGACAAAACTGGTAAAATGGAAATTGGACGGTAGTTAGATGGATTAGCTATATCACCATTCTTAAAAATTGGAATAACTCTTGCGGTTTTCCAAGTTATTGGGAAGGTACCGTCAATCAGAATTCTGTTAAACATATCAGTCAAAATCGAAATTGTGAATGGGATGGTTTGCTTAATCATTCTAACAGATATTCCATCTAAACCGGTGGACTTTGAAGATGGTATGCTTTTTAGATACAACACAATATCAGCAGGAGTGAATTGGGTAACTGAAGTCATATGTTTTGTGTTTGACATTAGGGTGACAGGGGTAAAAGAGTTGCCACGTAAATGGTTTGTAAGCCGACTAGCAGCTGTAGTAAAGTGATGGTTAAGAACATTGGAAGATAATCCCTGGGGTAAGCCAGATGGTGATGAGTTACGATGTTTAATATTGAGAGCATCCCACAAAGATTTGGTATTCCCATTTTTAGAGGTATTAATCATATTTTCGATTACCAATTTTTTCTTTCTTTTTATCAAATTTGTCACAAAGTTTCTTTGTTTTTTGTATTCATCCCAGGAGCCACGTTTCTTGATAGAATTACGTAATCTAATATGTCCTTGAACCTCCTTATCCAACCACTGTGGTAAAGTACTGGATTTAACAAAACGGGTTTTAGATTGTACGATTTTAGATATTTTACTTAAAAACAACTTGTTAAAAGAACTGATCATGTTTTCAGTATTTTCTTCTAGCAAAACAGCATCCCAATTCACACCAGAAAATGCTTTATTAATGTTTTCATTAGTAAAATTAGAATAGTCCAAAAAGTGCAGTTTTCTCTTTTGACTTTGTGTAAGCTTTTTTCTGTTGTAAACAGCATAAATCAGGTCATGATCACTGAAAGAACATGGCATAACTTGAGAGTACATAATATTACTAGGAAAGTTTGTATAAATATGATCAATCAAGGTCGATGATACGTTAGTTGATCGAGTTGGGGATGTGATCAGTTGTACCAAAGAAAGTTGATCACATACTTCGCTCTTCCACTTATTTTTAATCTTTTTGTCAAATAAATCTACATTGAAATCACCCATAATTATTATTTCATCAGAAATACCGTAACAAGAGTTTACAAAATCAACAAACGCTTTATTCCAACAAACTGGAGTTCCGGGCGGTCGGTAAAGAAAAGACACGAGAAATGGTTTTGCTAAACCTAACTTAAATTTCAAAGTTAAAGATTCTTTCAACATGTTATCAAAGGAATTTATAGTTTCAAACTGACAAGAATTTGCAATGTAGCACACTAAACCTCCTCCACTATCACTAAGCCTGTCCTTCCGCACAAAAGTGTAACCTGGTATCGAATAAAACCTATCAGCATTTCTATCCCCCAAAAATGTCTCCGCTACGCAAAGTAAATCAAAATGGTGGTTAAAAAGCAAAAATTTGATTTCGTCAATTTTGGAGGTTAAGCCTCGAACATTTAAATACGCAATTTTTATGCCACAATTCAAATTATCCATTTATCGGCTCACAATGACACATAATATGCTGTGAAGGTAATAGAATCCCTTCTTCAACTGCTTTTTCAAACTGCTGCTTGTTTGCAAACTTGACCTTAAAGGTGCGAAGTCTCTTTCCGTCTTTCAAAAGTCGTGAAGCTGATGAACCATGAAAAATGTTGCCAATGTCCTGCTGGATGTTGTTGTCATCAGCATCAATCGGTACTCCCTTCAGCATAACGGTGTTTTCATTAATAGTCTTAGGGTTGATAGTATGTCTAGCGGTTGATCCGTTGAACAGGTCACTTTTCCAGACTGAGATGAGGTTGATGGCAGATTGAACATTCGCCATTTGAAGAGTAAGTTTTGGATGGTCAGAATTGTAGTGATATGGTTTAATCTGTTCTATGATTACTGGTCCATATGATTTGTTAATAATTCTTCTTATGTTGTCTTGATCAAATTTATTACTTGTTGCATATGTTTGGCTGATGTTTATTACAACAGATTGGTCAGGTTTAAATGGTGGGATAGATTTGTTTTTATCAGATGAACGCAGATCAACTGGGGGAGGGCTAATGTTGTCTTTCAAAATAGGTCGCTGTACTTTTGAATTAACAATGGATTTCACTTGATAAGAGTAAAGGACTGTATTGGTATGTGTGGAATTTGGCTGTTCTAATTGTTGATGAAGTAAATTGAACCTGCTGTCAAGGTGGCTAGCAGTCTTGGTTAATTCTTGTTGGATTTTTAGCTGATTATTTTCCATGTTCCTGATTAGTTGGCTTTGATTTTCCACAAGCTTTTCCAGTTTTTCAACTTTTTGAAGGAGAGCCTGTATGGACGTAAATTGTGTCCTACATAAATCGCATCCTTCAGTTGTTGTATTGGCACTGATAGCAGGCTGTGGTGATGCATGAGAATACTCTATTTCTTTACTGGTCGTAGAAGTAGAGCTGGGATTGGGGGCAATAATATCAATGTTATCTGTGTCATTCATAGTTGGTTCGTATTGGGAAGAGAGGGTAGAATTAATAGATGATTGAATGTTTTCATTTAACTGGCTGATTACTGATAGTGGTATGCTCTCTATTAGTGATTGGTAGTGGCTAATAAATGTGTCCACCAGTGAAATTCTGTTGATTAATAGCTTCGAGGTTGTATTATAAAAATTTACTGTATAGATGACATTACTGTTTTTCTTTTCCTTGACTGTAAGTACAAAGGAAACAACATACTTCGCCTTGTCTTTGGTGACTTTTTTTGATACGTTAAAACCTAGATTGCGCACGTGGCTTTCATACCGTTGTTTTAAGATCTCGTATGTTGCTGCACCGCAATCCACAACAATTTGTGGATTCTCTTTTTGACCTTTGAGTTCAATCTTTGGCTCAAGCTGTGATGAATCAAGTTTTTTGTGTAGTGCTTTCAACTTTCCAAGTGTATAAGGTGCATGATGTACAGCTGTATCCTGTTCTGAGATGTCACTGGACGAATCTGACGGACTAGAGTGTTTTTTCCGCTTCTTTGGCCCTTTTACCACACTCATCTTTAGTATAATTATAACAAAATGTCTATCGACAAAAGATAAAACTCAGGAGCAGCAATTTTTTCCAGCCTGCTGCAACAATGCAACAATGCCAATGTTTTCATTAGTAAAATTAGAATAGTCCAAAAAGTGCAGTTTTCTCTTTTGACTTTGTGTAAGCTTTTTTCTGTTGTAAACAGCATAAATCAGGTCATGATCACTGAAAGAACATGGCATAACTTGAGAGTACATAATATTACTAGGAAAGTTTGTATAAATATGATCAATCAAGGTCGATGATACATTAGTTGATCGAGTTGGGGATGTGATCAGTTGCACCAAAGAAAGTTGATCACATACTTCGCTCTTCCACTTATTTTCAACCTTTTTGTCAAATAAATCTACATTGAAATCACCCATAATTATTATTTCATCAGAAATACCGTAACAAGAGTTTACAAAATCAACAAACGCTTTATTCCAACAAACTGGAGTTCCGGGCGGTCGGTAAAGAAAAGATACGAGAAATGGTTTTGCTAAACCTAACTTAAATTTCAAAGTTAAAGATTCTTTCAACATGTTATCAAAGGAATTTATAGTTTCAAACTGACAAGAATTTGCAATGTAGCACACTAAACCTCCTCCACTATCACTAAGCCTGTCCTTCCGCACAAAAGTGTAACCTGGTATCGAATAAAACCTATCAGCATTTCTATCCCCCAAAAATGTCTCCGCTACGCAAAGTAAATCAAAATGGTGGTTAAAAAGCAAAAATTTGATTTCGTCAATTTTGGAGGTCAAGCCTCGAACATTTAAATACGCAATTTTTATGCCACAATTCAAATTATCCATTTATCGGCTCACAATGACACATAATATGCTGTGAAGGTAATAGAATCCCTTCTTCAACTGCTTTTTCAAACTGCTGCTTGTTTGCAAACTTGACCTTAAAGGTGCGAAGTCTCTTTCCGTCTTTCAAAAGTCGTGAAGCTGATGAACCATGAAAAATGTTGCCAATGTCCTGCTGGATGTCGTTGTCATCAGCATCAATCGGTACTCCCTTCAGCATAACGGTGTTTTCATTAATAGTCTTAGGGTTGATAGTATGTCTAGCGGTTGATCCGTTGAACAGGTCACTTTTCCAGACTGAGATGAGGTTGATGGCAGATCCAACATTCGCCATTTGAAGAGTAAGTTTTGGATGGTCAGAATTGTAGTGATATGGTTTAATTTGTTCTATGATTACTGGTCCATATGATTTGTTAATAATTCTTCTTATGTTGTCTTGATCAAATTTATTACTTGTTGCATATGTTTGGCTGATGTTTATTACAACAGATTGGTCAGGTTTAAATGGTGGGATAGATTTGTTTTTATCAGATGAACGCAGATCAACTGGGGGAGGGCTAATGTTGTCTTTCAAAATAGGTCGCTGTACTTTTGAATTAACAATGGATTTCACTTGATCAGAGTAAAGGACTGTATTGGTATGTGTTGAATTTGGCTGTTCTAATTGTTGATGAAGTGAATTGAACCTGCTGTCAAGGTGGCTAGCAGTCTTGGTTAATTCTTGTTGGATTTTTAGCTGATTATTTTCCATGTTCCTGATTAGTTGGCTTTGATTTTCCACAAGCTTTTCCAGTTTTTCAATTTTTTGAAGGAGAGCCTGTATGGACGTAAATTGTGTCCTACATAAAACGCATCCTTCAGTTGTATTGGCACTGATAGCAGGCTGTTGTGATGCATGAGAATACTCTATTTCTTTACTGGTCGTAGAAGTAGAGCTGGGATTGGGGGCAATAATATCAATGTTATCTGTGTCATTCATTGTTGGTTCATATTGGGAAGAGAGGGTAGAATTAATAGATGATTGAATGTTTTCATTTAACTGGCTGATTACTGATAGTGGTATGCTCTCTATTAGTGATTGGTAGTGGCTAATAAATGTGTCCACCAGTGAAATTCTGTTGATTAATAGCTTCGAGGTTGTATTATAAAAATTTACTGTATAGATGACATTACTGTTTTTCTTTTCCTTGACTGTAAGTACAAAGGAAACAACATACTTCGCCTTGTCTTTGGTGACTTTTTTTGAAACGTTAAAACCTAGATTGCGCACGTGGCTTTCATACCGTTGTTTTAAGATCTCGTATGTTGCTGCACCGCAATCCACAACAATTTGTGGATTCTCTTTTTGACCTTTGAGTTCAATCTTTGGCTCAAGCTGTGATGAATCAAGTTTTTTGTGTAGTGCTTTCAACTTTCCAAGTGTATAAGGTGCATGATGTACAGCTGTATCCTGTTCTGAGATGTCACTGGACGAATCTGACGGACTAGAGTGTTTTTTCCGCTTCTTTGGCCCTTTTACCACACTCATCTTTAGTATAATTATAACTAAATGTCTATCGACAAAAGATAAAACTCAGGAGCAGCAATTTTTTCCAGCCTGCTGCAACAATGCAACAATGTAATAATACAAGACGTTCCACCAGATATTTATATTTTTAGTGCCTCGTGTTTCATATGATGAAGAAGCACATGATGAACCTGTTTGTTGATTTCCGAACTTTTACTTTAATGAACATTTAAAGTCCAAATGAACGCGGCTAGCTTCCACTTGGTTTCTACAGTTGGAGTTGCCTTTTCATTCATCAACCAGAGGGTAAAGAGTGATTAACTCTCAAGAAAAAAGTATTGTTGTTTTATTTATTCATTTGACAAGAATGGGGCAGGATTTGTCTTCTCAGTATTAGCATGCAACGCCTACGTGATATTTTTATTTCATGGAGACTTTGGAAGTCAAACCTTCCAGTTATTGCCACTTTTATCAAATGTTGGCTGCAGTTTTGTAACAAAAACATATGACAAGGTGGGGCGGTACAGGTACAACCCTTTATCAGACATGTACATATTTTTGGAGTGACAAATGCTTACTATAGTCCCTCTGATAACCAAGCCTTAGGGAGTCGGTATATCAGTAAATTTTAGTGCTTACCTTGTGTACATAGCAGGCTGATAACTACATCCATTTATTTCTTATCTCTACAGCTGTTTGTTCTCTCAACGCTAGCTGGTTGTTTATCAGTTATATACTTTGTCTTACTGGAGGAGTTGTCTTGTGATGTTATGTAATAGTTTACAGCTTTACTACAGACTTCAATACAGCTTTACCTTCTTTTCCATACCAGATATCTGACAGTAAACAAGGTACGTATAATCTATTTACTGTTTACATACATAACCTTGTCTGTCTATATACTTTGAGATAAATCTGACATGTATAGAATGTTCTAGACGTTAATAAAGATCAACGAATGGTATTATATGTATATATATATGTTACAGATAGAATACAATAGAAGTAATACATACGGCTCTCTCATACAGAGCTACAACATCACACAGTAACTACTGGCTACAATACAACTCATCTGTTACTGTAAGTATGGCTATTAGCTCTCAGGCAAACTAACGTCTGACAACAACTACACACCTGTGTAAAAAAATTGTGATATTTTTTTAATCAAAAATATAACTTTACCTTTACTTTTTTACGCTTCACTACACATTTTAGAGTAAGGAACCGTGCCAAGTTTCATCTCCGACATATCTTATTGTTTAATTTTACTATCTGCACTTTTTCCGTCTTAAATAATGCAGTTACAGGTCAGCTTTTAATAATTATCTTCCCTTATTTTTGGTGGATCTGCTTCTACCGTTGCTTCCCTTCAATTCACAATTCAAGTTGTTGATATTTTACATAATCAAATTTCTCCCATTTCACTTTGCGTAGACTGCGAATGTTTTAATGTTACTGTTTAATTTCTTCATCATTTCCATGTTCTTCTCTTATATGTCTCCCAAAGACTATCAAAGTATTGTAAATTTCATTGAACCAAGTTTTGCCCTACAACTTTTTATTATTATCAGCAGACCTTTTTTATTACAACAAACTTTTAAACGTAGTGTCCATGAATGAATGATTCTGTTACAAACATTGTACGCTACAATGTTCATGCACCGACTTGCTAGTAATTAGTCGACTTACCCGAATAGTTGTCCGCTTATTATTGAAAACTTAGTAAACTTGAATAAGAAAACCCAATCTTGCTCCTAGGCCAATGAAGCAGCGATTGAATTGAGTTTGGTGAAACTTTCAGCAACAGTTTCTGTAATTCAAAAGTACTAACTAGAACTTACATAATACAATGGGGTCACTGAGACAGTCAGTGCAAGTTGCCAGCCATTATCAATAAAGTTACATTACACTTGTAGTTGTAGTATATATCTGGTTTGCTTGAATGTTTGAAACAAGATGGCTGCCGCTCTAGATAAACATTTGTGTATGATCTTTAAATGACCACATTTTAATAAGGAAAGTTTTTTAATAATCAGAGAATTCGTGTTACAGAATAAACAGCTCTTGAGTTGGTCACCAAGCTATATATCGGTGAGTGCTCCTGTAGGTCTGGAAATTTTATTGTTTATAATCTTTATTTTTAAACTAACAAACTAATAAACAATATTTGAAACCAACAACAACACCTAAAATTCATTTTTTAGTATAGTTTAACTGTCCAGTAGTCAGACATTTACAAGTTTTATGTGACACCTTCGTGATGTAGTAGAACCTATACCTCTACGCAATGGAGGGAAAGCTCCAGCACAACATAACCACAACCCAGTGTGTCCACTCCAAAGTGTCTCCCCAGCTTTCTAATCCCCTCGAGCTATCCACAATCCTTTAGCTACCCTTAACCTTCACTAATCCAATAGCTACATTATGCACATATATAACATATCTTATAGAATTTTGTTAACGCCCATGTGAAAAATTTCTGTTCTATTTTTTTTCTTTTAAACACAATTATCAATTCATTTTTCGATTACAAAATATCTAAATTTTGCATATGAAGCTTAAAACATGTAAATGTAATTAGCCTTTTACTCTGTAAGTTGAGCGGAGTAACTTTCTCATGTGTTTGTGTGAGCAGTGAGCAAGTTACATGCAAGCAGAGTGTTGTGTAACTTGCTCACTGCCTTTTATCAGAAAAATGAATGATCAAGTTTTGATAAGCTCCATTTTCGTTTTTTTTTTTCGAAAAAAATGAAAATAAAAATGCTCACTTTCTCGTCGAAAATTTTTTATTATAAAACTTGAACCAAGGAATCAAGTTGGTTTGGCCTTATGGGTTTATTATTTTTATTATTAGTAGTATTTAACTAGTTATTTGTTGTTCATCATAACACTAATGTATGATAATTCATAATAATAATATAATGGAGTATGTTTAATTTTTATTTGGACAATTTTTTTTCAAAAAAGCATCAGCTTTTAGACTAATTTATTATTATCATTAGAACTGGTGCAAAGATAATTATTTGTGTCCCACAGTGATTGCGTCATAAAAGCAATTTAAATAAAGTATCTTCGCATGAAGCTTGATATGACGCATGTGAACCCAGACTTTGCACAGCTCGTACGATGACGCATGCTTTCGCAGATGCTCGCAGAAAAGTTCAGTTAGTGAAACTTTCCTGGGACATCGTATGACATTACGTAAAATTTTCTGGCCTTTTTTCAAAAATCACAGTTAGGTCAAGGCTATTCATGTGAACATGACAGCGATCATATATACCTTTCATGGTTGTTGAACATGACTGCCATCGAAAAATTGTAACGAAGAATAAAATCATTATTGCTATAACTATTAATGTTAATTATTTTTCATTGTCATAATTATTTATCCTTTATTAATTATTTTTCCAATGAAATATTATGATAGTTGGTTTAAATGTATAAATATATTGGTCATTGTCTGCGATCACCTGCGAATACTTTTGAAATGTATGTTTGTTTGTTTGAACTGTGCCTCGAGGGCAACCCTAAATATGGGTCTCATACGCTTGGAGCTTGTGTGAACTGCACCCTATACCCATGCCCGCCGTTACACTGGCTACTCCTCCAAAAATGCAGAGGGGGATCTTTTACTATCTTGACTCCATAGTTATTATGGAGAGTGCAATCAAACTAGGGACTACATTATTTTTATGCCCATATCCGACCAGGCAGAGCATATAGGAAGCCAAATACCTCGCTCACAGATTCAGACACAGATCCACACATTGAACCCCAGATCCTGGATTGAAGTGCACTTCAACCACTAGACCACACGTGCCTCCTGTGAGCCAGGCTTAAAAAAGAAGCAATGAATTTGATGTATTATGTTACAACAGTGTTGCTGTAGTGAAGCGAAATCAGTGAGGGTAACCACGCATGAATAGTTGCTTACTAATGTGGCAGTAGCTAGCTCATTCTAAAAGTCCAGGAATTTTTTATTTTCACTTGATGTGAAAATGGTTCTCAGTCAGTCAAGTTACGATTCTTTTTTTACAGGTGTTAATGATCTCTAATGAATAGCATACCAATAGATTGACAAGGATGTAGGGAAACAAGATATTATAGACTACTATCCTGAAGTGCTCACGGCGCACTGGCAGATTTCTGGTCTACAATGTCTTGTCAAACCAAATTTTTTCTAAGTTGACTAGCTATGTAAGCAGTGCAATGATTGGCTAAACCTCTGCCGTTTAGTGTTTCTATTTTGTACAATTTCAAATTTTGTTTCTAGCAGCCTGTAGCCCAAGTTATTGAAGATTTAGTAATGGAACAATATTTGAAAAAATTCAAAAACGGTGTGAGAAGAATTTATATAATGGTGCTTTGTCGTAATAAACATTGCGCTCGCACGCTCGACATGTTAATCAATAAAGTAGAGGCAACTTTTATTACATTATTAATACATTAGTATATCATAATAGTATTATATAAAGAAATATTATAATAATTATTGGTATCAATAATTCAATAATAGTATGAAGATGGGCGAATAAAATCTGAGGTATAATAGTGTCTGTATGAGTTTAATGACTGAATCCTCACTTCCTGTCTACATCAACGCAAGTATTAATGTCCACAGTCCTGTCTAGGTGTGAGTAAATGTCATGCAGCTTTTCTCATAATTAGTTGGGCTTGATTTTCATCGGTTCTCACTGGTGGCGTTTTTATTTAAACTTTTATTATACCTCAGATTTTATTCACACATCTTCATACTATTATTAAATTATTGATACCACTAATTATTATAATATTTCTTTATATAATACTATTATGATATGCTAATGTATTTATAATGTAATAAAAGTTGCCTCTATTTTGCCTATATTTAAAATAACAAGCTTAGCCTCAGTTCCATACTATGTAAGTCAACTAGTATATCATAGCCCATTCTTCTTTCACCATCCCAGAGGTGTTGGAGTTAGGCTAGGTAGTTACTTTTAGGTTGTCACATGTTGATCAACTCCAGTTACTACTCAATGTTGGTGTTGTTTCTGGATTTGTGTATATCTTTATATGAATGGCCAGTTACTAGTTGTAGAGTCAACTGAATTGTTTAGGTTACAACTATATATCACACTGAATTGATATACATCACCCGCCAACTGGGAGTTACCTACCCAATCACTTTTTATTAGGGAAGAGGGGGCAACTTTTATTAAAATAATTTGGAAGATAAAATTAGTTGACATTTAGGAGTGGTGTTTCTGTGGTAATTCTTTGAAGGAAACAATTTTATAAAAATCGTCATAGAAATAAAAATGAATGATTTTGACCATAACCAATAATAACGAGCAACTAGACATTGGGATCGTATTCGCATGTAAAGACAAAAGTATTTTAGAGAAAAAGACGCAAATACGAATTTTCCTCAGTGAAAAAAATCCAGGACTTTGAGTTAAGAGACCTAAAACTGTGCCTACAACAACATCAGTTTCCCTATGAAAAATAGCAATCATAATACATAATTGTTATTACAGCATTTGATAAATCATAAAATAAATGCCAACAGAACGTTAAGTGAAAAGAGCTGCCCATCTGGTTATTGAACATGAACTGCTTAGTTTGCTGGTCACTGACTGTGCCATAAAAGCCCGGCCACACTAGCGTGTTTGTGAACGAAACGTTATTTGTTTTTATTACTCGTCAAACATTCAACCTGCCACACTATCATGGACATAAATAACCAATAGCCAATGAATAACTGCTAGTAATTTTGTGCGAGCCTGTTGTTGCATTGATAAAAACAAAAGTGTTAATGTTTGACTCGTTGTTTAACATATTGCCCAATCACAGAGCAGAGATTTTTAACAAATTTCATTGATCATTGTTGATGGTCAACGGCTCCGCTGTCAATGAAGCATGTTAAACAATGAATGCTCGTCAGCATACGCATGAGCACATTTAATTCATTTATCAATTCGTTGTGGCCGAGCCTTTAAGTCACCAAACAATGATAACAACTTTTCGTTAGTAGCCGTTAGTAAAAAGCAATTTGCTGGACCTACACACAAAAAGTTACTCCGCTAACTTTAATACAATCTGTGTAAAAACATTTTAATTTGGTAAGTTATATACTTTTAATCCTGGAAACACTATTCTGATGTTATTTAGGCTGACAAAGTTTTTCCACTCGAAGAGCTATCAATAATAAACATTTTAAAATGGGAAATTGGAAAACTTGAAACAGTTGTGTGTAATTGCCTTGAAGTCCAAAATATTGCATCGAGACACTATTGGGACATCTATCTACGCTGCAAGTTTTACCGAGATTGATCAGTCGGTTCCTAAGCTAAGAAAACTTTTTTTATCTAAAACTAAAATGACCGCCTCTGTATTTATTTTTAATGTTTTTCCATCAAGACATCAAGATAGGTAAAACAGCTGCAAGATTTTATCATTTTTTGTCAATTGAGTGCTACGTTTTTAGGGCATTCATAGGCTACAGAACTGGTTGTGCACCCCTTTGTACACGTGAATTTCTGTGTTTGAAATGTTCTGGAAGTTTGATTTTTAAAATGTATACATGCTCAATACCAGAAATCTACAATGCCAAACAATTTTTGGCTTCATCTGTTACGGGGTCTGAGAAAACAAATTGTTCATTCGTAAAAGAATGAGAAGAAAAAACAAAAGTAGCCGAGCAATAGCATTTTAGGTTATCTAAAGCACTCATTATAAAGCTGATAATAATAGACATGAAATAGATTATTTCAATAACAGCAAAGTAACAATTATATATATCATAATATATCCCATCCTATCCTCTACACCCAAGTTTTATGTTAAATCTATTTATAGCTAACTCTGTGGGTGGTCACCTCTGGTGCTACCTGTACTTTATCTACCTCTTTGTATAACAACAGCTCTAGTCTTCTTCTGATTGGTTGATTAGCTCATTTAGTGGAGTTATCTTTCCTCTCCTTAGAACACTCTATTGTATATTATAGTAATTGCTGATCTATGAAGTGATGGGGGCTAGTACAAGCAAGTCTAGCGATACTCGACATTCACTTCTTCGTAACAGAAAGAGACGGAGGAATGGCAACAATGAGAGCTCAATGTCTCCTAGTGCCAGTTCAGGGAGAGGTCATTGTAACTTACCCAATTATGTGTCTATTTGATGTCTATGTAATCTCTATGTCTATGGTGACATGTTATGATATATTTATGGTTATCTCTATGACATTATAGCTGCCATAGAGCAATCTGTACAAATCAAAATGGCAGTTATCACATATTATTGATGAAGTTAGTATATAAATGAGATTATTGCTGCCAGAAGCTTCGTACCTAACTTTGGTGTAGGTTTGTGAGTTTTTGGTCTTGTTTTGTTTTTTGTATCAATTTTATTTGTTTCTTTTGTGTTTTTGTAATTTTTGTACATTTTTGTGTAATTTGTATCCATTGAGTTGAAGTTTGACTTCAAGAAATTACAGAATACTAAATACAAAAACTATACATTGTTTTATGTATCTGAGAGTTATATACAAATGTACTTACCTTATATAAGTTATTATATAATACAGGTGAACCTATCCAGGTATGGTATAGACACTCTGGTCAACCCCACATTTATTGGATACCTGACAACCCTGAGTTTAAGTCAGTAGAAGATGAGAGAGAGATAATAAATGACATTGGTAACAACTACATAACACACATGCGTATAAGGAATGGAGTATTACCTACAATGTGTACTGTTGCTCCTCAGCTAACTCACCTACGTATTGAAGGTCTTACCAGCCATTCAGATGCACAAAGGTAAGTAATTGATTGGTTTGTGTGTAAGTCATTTATTAGATTGTATTTATTGAAAGTAAATTGTTTACAGTAAATATTTCCTAGAAAGAAAACTATGCACAAGGTGGAACTTTTTTCAGACTATGAAAGGCTGGGAATTTGTTTTTTCGTTTGGTAGAAAAAGGTTTGATAGGTAAGCTTTTTGAACTAAAATGAAACTTATTACATGGCTAGTGTCTACAACCTTTATAACTCTATGACATAGCTAGTGTCTACAACCTTCATAACTCTATGACATAGCTAGTGTCTACAACCTTCATAACTCTATGACATAGCTAGTGTCTACAACCTTTATTAACTCTATGGCATAGCTAGTGTCTGCAACCTTTGTAACTCTATGACATAGTTAGTGTCTACAACCTTTATTAACTCTATGGCATAGCTAGTGTCTGCAACCTTTGTAACTCTATGACATAGCTAGTGTCTACAACCTTTATTAACTCTATGACATAGCTAGTGTCTACAACCTTTATAACTCTATGACATAGCTAGTGTCTACAACCTTCATAACTCTATGACATAGTTAGTGTCTACAACCTTCATAACTCTATGACATAGCTAGTGTCTACAACCTTTATAACTCTATGACATAGCTAGTGTCTACAACCTTCATAACTCTATGACATAGCTAGTGTCTACAACCTTCATAACTCTATGACATAGCTAGTGTCTACAACCTTCATAACTCTATGACATAGCTAGTGTCTACAACCTTCATAACTCTATAACATATCTAGTGTCTACAACCTTCATAACTCTATGACATAACTAGTGTCTACAACCTTTATCAACTTGTTGGAATGTGAGTTTTTTATTTTGTCTACTTTGTTTGTTTTTTACTGAAATTTTCTCTAATTTTCTTTGTTTTTTTTGTCCTGTGACCTTGATTTCTGTAATATACTTACATTATAATTATGTTACTGTTGATTTTGTATAGACTGTGAGCATTTGTGACATCTTGGCCCTTTCTGTGTGACACTGAATTTGTTCTTTAACCAGATATATTACTTGCACACCGAGTCTACCATCTAATTAATAGTAACAATATATTTAATATTTATATATTAAGGTTGGCAGCAATCCTCCCAGCATATGATCGAGTTTCATTTATTTTGGTTCATTCTAGAAATACTGGGTGGCTGGCAGTTTGTGTGTTTTGTGTTACTGGAATGTGAGGAGATGAATTAACTGCATTCTCTATAAATAACTATAATGTTATATAATATTATATTCTTACAGCCTCAGCTCACTCACTCAGTTGAAGGAGTTGGATCTGTCTCATAACAACTTCAGTGGAGAGACTCCAGTGGTAATATCTCAGTTGTGTACTCTGGAGGTACTCTGGTTGAATTACTGCAGACTAACAGACCTCCCACAGTGGTAAGATATAATATAACTTGACTCATACAAGTTTTTAGATGTAGCCAAAGAATAAGTCTGCAGAGCAAGTTTAACCTTCTGATGTGCTTTTAAAAAATGATTCAATTTTTCGATGTTACTCTATTGAATTTTGCAATATTTCCAAAAATGTTGCCACAAATGTGATTATTAAGATTTTGAATTAAAAAAGAGTATTTTTTTCTCCTACGACTATTTATGATTTCCACAAGTCTTTGGTGAAACCTGTTGAATATAGCAGACAGTTAGCAGTGACTAACACGCCTATATGATATTTTGTCTGTTTCTATACTACTTTCTATGTACTTAAATATATTATATTTGTTAGTGGAATGTGAGGAAATGAATTAACTGCATTCTCTGTAAATGATTATAATGTTATATAATATTATATTCTTACAGTCTCAGCTCTCTCACTCAGTTGAAGAAGTTGTATCTGTCTGAAAACGACTTCAGTGAAGGGACGCCAGTGGTAATATCTCAGTTGTGTGCTCTGGAGGAACTCAGGTTTGATGGCTGCAGACTAACAGACCTCCCACAGAGGTAAGATACAATACAGCTTGGCTCGTACAAGTTTTTAGATGGAGCCAAAGAATGAATCTATAGAAAAAATTTACACTTTTGATGTATTTTTAAAAGTCGATTCCTTTTTTAAATATATGCTATTGAATTTCAGAATGTTTCCAAAATGTGAAAATGTTGCCAGCCCACCAAATATCATATACATGTATTAGTCTGTTGCCAGCCCACCAAATATCATATATTAACCTGTTGACAGCCCACCAAATATCATATATTAATCTGTTGATAGCCCACCAAATATCATATATTAATCTGTTGATAGCCCACCAAATATCATATATTAATCTGTTGATAGCCCACCAAATATCATATATTAATCTGTTGCAAGCCCACCAAATATCATATATTAATCTGTTGACAGCCCACCAAATATCATATATTAATCTGTTGATAGCCCACCAAATATCATACATTAATCTGTTGACAGCCCACCAAATATCATATATTAATCTGTTGACAGCCCACTAAATATCATATATTAATCTGTTGACAGCCCACCAAATATCATACATTAATCTGTTGCCAGCCCACCAAATATCATATATTAATCTGTTGCTCCTGCTACTCACTAAACTTTGATTTTTCTTCTTTCGGAGTCAAATAAAGTTTTACTTGGGTTTTCGTCTTGGCGTTTTTATCTTGCGAGCTGATGGTTTGCAAGCATCAAAAATATTTCAATTGCTCGTCAGATTTTTGTCTCTCTCTGTCATTATTCCTTATAAATCTCGTTACACAGTTTTTGTGCATCTCATCTAGCTAATCGTTGTTTGAGTTTGTGGTTTTGTGTGGACATTACAGTTCTCACCACTTGAAGCTTGCTTTAGAAAGTCAAGAAGAAACTAGCTGTGAATGAGCTTATTTAATATCTCAGTCACTCAATGTTGTTGTACATCATATAGAAGTTATGTAATAGTAAATTGTTCTCTGTACCAAATGTGTTGTTGATACTGTTTATCTGATTTCTACGCCTTCAAAGTGTATGTTTTGTTTTTCGTTGTATCATATCTATGTGTAACCTAGATATTGGTATTTGTCTTGTGTACAGTATGTGTATATTTTATTGTAGGTTGGCTTGTGAAACTCAGCTGAAGGCGTTGTACCTGCATCGGAATGACTTTGAGCAGCTGCCATCTGTGATATACAAGATGAGTAACTTGAAGGTGTTGAATCTCTGGAAAAATTACAAGTTGGTGAGAATAAATAAAGAGATTATTAAACTGTCTAACCTTGTGGAGCTTAACTGTGATCGCTGTGAGTCTCTCCAGTTTCCACCGTACGCTGTCTGTAAGCAAGGTATATCAGCCGTTGGAAAGTATTTTGCAGACCTTGAGGCTGGGAAGGGTGTAGAACTACTTGAGGTACCAGTAGCTGTAGTAGGTATGTTACGTTCTGGTAAGAGTAGTATTATAAAAAGTCTTAAAGCCGGTCAAAGAAAACTAACTTTCCGACAAGAAGGTTCTGCATCAGATGAAACAACAAGAGTGTTTCAAATGGAAGACTTGAGTTTGAAGGAGTCACGTGTAAGATTTATAGACTATGGTGGACACGAGGTCTACCACATGGCATATCAGCTGGTAATTAATGATCGTTGTCTCCCTCTTGTCGTTGTCAACCTCAAACAGTTCCATGATCTGTCGGTCTCAAAAGGATGCAAAGAAGCTAGCAGGAAGGTGTGCATAGATTGGTTGTCTCATCTGTATCTAGCTTGTCCGAGGTTAGGTGCACCTTTGTTGGCTCTCACTCATACAGACATGTTGGCAGACGATATGGTGAGTAAGTGCAGAGAGCAGCTGTTAACTATGTGTGAGACCATCAGAGATGAAATGTTAAAGGAAGATCGCTTGTGCTCAGGTGCATTGACTAACAACTCTAGTAGTATACTTCATCTAGCCAATCGTCAGCTGCCACTGTTTGCCTCTGAAGACATCTTTGAATTCAGCAACGACCTCTTGGAGAAGTCGAACATCGTGAGTCTATGCGATAATCTGGACAGTCGATGTCAGAATATTCATTTAGAGGTTCCTAGACTTTGGGAAATAGTAGAGAAGTTTATCACAAAAGAAAGAGAGAAGCCGTATGTTGCCTTGTCAGAGGTGGAGAAGGAGTTCCCTACAGATGATCCCATCACAATACTACGTTATATGCACAACACTGGAAAGGTTCTTTGGTTCGAGCGTATTGATGCACTTTCACCTTTCATCTTCCATGACATTGCAGCAATCACAGATATGATATCTCTTCTCCTCAACCATTGCTCAGATGATGCTTGGAATGAGCGAGTCAAAACATTCATTCCTTTCGCATACAAGCAGCGAACAATCAGCCATAACAAATACTCATCATTAGTAGAACAGTTCACTACTAGCGGAATCATAGATGGAGCTTTATTGGATCATCTTCTTGAGTCTGACGCCAGATTTCCTGTTGCAATAGCCAAGGAACTTTTGACAAGTTTTCACATCCTGCATAAATCGCTACCCGATGGGAAGCGATCTACCTACATACTTCCATTTTTTGCTCAAACTCGGATGGACGATTCTTGGCAAGCAGAAGGTCCAGTACCACTGAGAACAGACATTGTTTTTGGTGGATTGTCTCCCCCTGAGTACGTCTATCAACTTATGACTGTGGTAGTTCTCAACCACACAAATAGTCTACTGGCCAATGTGAGGGTGAAGAGGGATGGTGTAACCATATACCATGGAGATTGTAGCACACATCTGATCCATGACTGCAGTGAGAGGAAGGTTATCCTGCAAGTGTCATCTACCGTTTCAAAGCTCGCCCATTCATGGAAACGTTTGATTGAGACAGCTAGGGATATCCTGCGTCTACTCTCTGATACGTGGAAAGCCAGCCATGCAGAAGTATTGATCTACTGTGCTCAATGCCTCCTCAGTGGCGCCTCTGACCCTGCGTGTTACGTTGAACCTGACTGGTTTTATGACGATGATTACTTCTACAAGATCTGTAGAGCTGTTGATCCTCTAGAGAAAGTGACGTGCACCAGCAAAGACCTGAAGCCTTCGGTACCCAAACCTCTCAGATTCCCTTGTGAGTTTGTACTTCTTGTCATTTCCTCTCTTCATTTTACCTGTACCTGTTCACTCACTAGTGTTATGTAATCTATTGTGAAACAGGAAGTAGTCTACTACCCAGCTGATTGGTTAAGTGTATGTTACAGGTGACCAATTGTCTGCTGATGACATACAAACTCTAGAGAAGCACATCTCTGCTATAACACGGAGTTGTCCTCTCCAATTAGCAGGTATTCTGTTTGTATGAGTAAGTAGCTAGTGAGTCACATGCCATAACAAGTATTGTGTGTGACTATTTACTTGTACATACAGCAGATGTAGATAGCGACATCTCTGATGTGTGCATTGAAGGATACCGTGATATCCTTACCAAAGATAACATTTACATATCAACGAGACCAGAAAAAGTTACAGATGATAGAATTAAACAACTCTATAGAAAGGAAGAGAAGGTAGTAACTAGCAGTGTTAACTAACATACTGCATACAAGTTGATATATATTGTATACATACATATAGTGAGTTGTACAAAGGGTAGACAACTACTAAATATACTTTAGGTGTACCCAATGAGTGACAGGATTAGAGGTCGAGCACTCATCATAAACATCAAAGAATATTCCCACACGGATAAGAAAAGAGATGCTTCTGATGTTGACTATGATAACATCAGCCTTATGTTCAAAGTGCACGGTTTTGTCATCGCTAAGTCACAGAAGGAGTTGTCTAACCTCACTAAACGGGTACTGTCTGTCTGTGTGTCTCCTGTCTATGTGTAAAGCTGTCACTAATTGTACAGAAATGAATCTTTTATTTTATCTTAACAGAAAATCTTTGATGAAATAGTAGAGGAGACGAAGAGAAAGGAACATGAAAAGTTGGGAATGTTTGTACTTGTTATGATGAGTTTTGGTAAAAGGGGGGGAATACTCCTAGACTGCAATGGACAAGCAGTAGACCTTTCAGACATCCAGGATCTACTTTCTCCTGGTAACTTTGCTGCAATGGAGGGCAAACCAAAACTGTTGATTATACAAGCTTGCTCTGGTGGTGAGTTGTACAGCAATCAAATATAGCTCTTCATTCATGTAAGTTATCAATGAGCTCAATCCAAGTTTTGTACTCACAATTGTATACATTGTGTTATTGGGAGTTGTGTTCACTCCATGTATGGTCATGTGACCTAATAGTTACATAATACAACCAACTGTACAATGTACACGTATGATGTTTTACTTTTAACCTGATGTTTTGTGTGATTCAGTTCGTGAGGATCATGGAGCCAACAAAAGTTTGCTTGTTGAAGTGACTTCTACTGCATCTGATGCATCCAGCCAATCAGCTGTTTCTACAGCAAGCTCTTCCAA
This sequence comes from Cryptosula pallasiana, assembly GCA_945261195.1. Taxonomy (NCBI): domain Eukaryota; kingdom Metazoa; phylum Bryozoa; class Gymnolaemata; order Cheilostomatida; family Cryptosulidae; genus Cryptosula; species Cryptosula pallasiana. The sequence goes on from OX183130.1 coordinate 32,244,311, forward strand.
CCAATCAACTGGTGCATCTGGTTCTACCCACCAATCAGCTACTTGTGCATCTAACTCTGCCAACCAATCAGCTACTGGTGCATCTAACTCTGCCAACCAATCAGCTACTGGTGCATCTAACTCTGCCAACCAATCAGCTGGTGCATCTGGCCCTTCCAGCCAATCAGTGACTGCCAGCACTAGTCCTATGACATTCAATGTAGCCTCTAAAGGACCATACCATCTCAGTGCACCAAAAGCTCTCAATGTAGATGATTTCTACATAATGAAGGCCAGCAGTGAATGTAAGTCTATCTATAGTATAAAGTGGCTATTCACCCATCGTCTTCTACAACACCCTTGTACTGCCTTGTCCTTCCCTGTTCTTCACTTCTCTACTATCTACTCTACCTGTACCCATCCCTGACCCTACCCAGGTATTCTACACCCTTCCTCCAACTATACCTCTCCCTACCCATCATATTAGTTGTATGACAATTGACACAATACTCATCCACTGACTTCCCATTAAAGTTGAGACATGGTTAAGAAATTTAGTCAAGAATATTTTTGTTTTTCCATTTATTGTTCTTGATTAATCGCAAAATTGATCTCCTGTGAAACCTATAATTAGCTCCAATTCTCCATTATATAATTTAAATCTCTTTTCTCTGATTGAAAATTATAAGCACGGGACTGCTTCATGGTGGATTGGAATTCATTCTCAGTCATGGAAATGGTAAATTTGAAACATAACTAACAACAATAATAATATAAAATCCCAGTCAAACAAAATTGCAATCACCAGCTTTAAAAAAATAAAGCAAAAAAGTCAATAATAATGGCGATCAATTAAAAGATGGTTTTTAATCGGGTTACTCTTTTGTGAAAATTGTTCGTGTTAATCATAAAAATAACTCGACTAAATCACAGCCTTAATAATTACCAACATATCTGAGCCTGTAGTATATAGGCCTCTGCACACGCACCGGTTTTTGCCCGAGTTCCGTTTCCGTTGGCAGTAAGTTGTGGATTGGCGAGAGCGGTTTTGCTGGCTGCTAGTAGTTTAGCAGTTAATTACTTCTTCCCTCCCCCTCGCCTTTTCAATAATATTCTCAGCTGTGATTCGACAATATTCAAACAGCGAGTTGACGTATAATTTTTGTTTTTTCTTGTTTAGTGAAAATGATAACTATTATTATTTATGTATCATGTTTAATTAAAATTTTATGCAAGTTGTAGTATGCAATAATTAAAAAGTAATGAAAAAAAAGTTATTTACAGGTGATACACTAGTAAAAATGTATATATTTTGATTATTAAACCAATAGCTATACCAGTTGATGTATATAATTAATAAATAGTAATAAATCAACAAAAAATTATTATGAATACCTTATTTAACACTGCTGTGAAATGATTGTTGGAAACTGTAAAAAAGCCTAGTTCGCATTATATAGCTACTATTGATTTGATTTGATTGGTTGATGATCGGTCGGCCATTATTATTGTAGTTTTGTGTGAATCAAGCAGGTATGGCCAATAGTTAATTACTCCTGCCTTGGAAACGGAATAATGATCGAAAAACAAGAGACCCTATCAGTGCAAAAAGTGCAATTGATTTTGGGCTCACTAGCAGCCAGCTCAAGGTTTTCTCAGTCTTACTTTCCTTCCACTTTTCGCTCACCACCCCTTCAACCCTTCACATTTCTACTCTTCTCCATAAACAATTTCGTCCATCATTCATCTCTCCTTCATTTATTTCTCCTTCACTCATCTCTCCCTAACCCATATCTCCTTCACCCATCTCTTCTTACTCATCTCTCCTTCACTCATCTCTAAGTCTCTCATCTCTCATTCACTCATTCCTCCTTCATTTATCTCTCCTTCACTCATCCCTCCTTCACTCATCTCTCCTTCACTCATCTCTCCTTCACTCATCCCTCCTTCAATCATCTTTCCTTCACTTATCTATCCTTCACTCATCTCTCCTTCACTCATCTCTCTTTCACTCATCTTTCCTTCGCACATCTCTTCTTCACTCTTCTTTCCTTTACTCATCTCTCCTTCACTTATCTCTCCTTCACTCATGTCTCCTCTCATCTCTCCTTCACTTATCTCTCTTTCTCTCATCCCTCCTCCACTCATCTCTCCTTCACTCATCTCTCCATCACTCATCTCTCCTTCACTCATCTTTCCTTCATTTATCTCTCCTTCACTTATGTCTTCCTCACTCATCTCACCTTCACACATCTCTCCTTCACTCATCTCTCTTTCACTCACATCTCCCTCACTTATCTCTCCTTCACACATCTCTCTTTCACTCATCTCTCCTTCACTCATCTCTCCTTCACTCATCTCTCCATCACTCATCTCTCCTTCACTCATCTTTCCTTCATTTATCTCTCCTTCACTTATGTCTTCCTCACTCATCTCACCTTCACACATCTCTCCTTCACTCATCTCTCTTTCACTCACATCTCCCTCACTTATCTCTCCTTCACACATCTCTCTTTCACTCATCTCACCTTCACACATCTCTCCTTCACTCATCTCTCTTTCACTCACATCTCCCTCACTTATCTCTCCTTCACAGATCTCTCTTTCACTCATCTCTCCTTCACTCATCTCTCCTTCATTCATCTCTTCTTCACTCATCTCTCCTTCACTCATCTCTCCTTCACTCATCTCTCCTTCACTCATCTCTCCTTCACTCATCTCTCCTTCACTCATCTCTCCTTCACTCATATATCCTTCTCTCATCTCTCCTTCACTCATCTTTCCTTCATTTCTGTCATTTTTTCATCTCTCCCTAACTCATCTCTCCTTCACTCATCTCTCCCTCACTCACTTTTCCTTTACTTATCTCTCCTTCCCTCATCTCTCCTTCACTCATCTCTCCTTCACTCATCACTCACTCGTCTCTCCTTTACTCATCTCTCTTTCACTAATCCCTCCTTCACTCATCTCTCCTTCACTCATCTCTCCCTCACTTATCTTTCTTATATAATGTCTGATGTATGTACTGTATGTCCACTACATTATGGCTATTTCCAACCATTGAATAGAGTATTTGATTATTTGTGCTCCTTCTTATGTCAATGTAGTCGTAGCGGTCAATCAGTATAGTAAATGTTTTATTGAATATGTTATTGTATTTGTTATATAAACTGTTATGTAATATAATATATCTATGACAGCATATCTGGCTACTAGACATCCCACACACGGCTCCTGGTTCATTAGAACATTAGTACATACTTTCTATGAACACTCTAATCACAAAGATATAGAGACATTGTTCAAGATTGTGAGTATTTACTAGTTACTAATTTGTTTGTGTCACACTCACATGTCTAGGGTATATGTACATAGAGTGCTTGTGTAGTAGTTGTCTTCTCTATACTCTCTGTTGTACTGATGGATGAGACTGCAGTTTTTGTTTTGACCAATCAAATTGCTTTGTTTCACTTGCTCATCTAACTATTTTCGGCAACTTCAAGGTCCACCAATTGTTTGTCTGGGTTTTGTGGAGTTGTCTCCCCTCTGTTTTACATTTCTGTATGACATCATCTGTATATTATGTAATACCTACTATTTACTGTGTAATGTTTGTATTATTGTATGTTTTAGATTCAGGCAAGGGTGAGACAGATAAGTTTGGCTCCTGACATTGTCAAACGAGACGACTACCAAGGAGGAAACACTCCAACTGCCATATGTACATTCACTAAACTTCGCAAGTTGTACTTGTTTCCTGGATACAATCCTAGATAGAGATATATAGTGTAGTACAACAGATGTATGTACTACTTTATATTGTACATTGACTCTTTCTATCTACTTTATACATTGTGTAACCTGCATTGAGTGCTCTAATGACTCTCTATTACACTCTATGGTAGAGTAAGATAACTCTATGTATTATGTCACATAGAGTTACACTTAGATTGTTTGTAGATTTATCTATTATATGTAAATACTGACATCTAATACAATAGAGCAAAGTAAATTGTTTCGTTTATATAAATATTTTGCTTTACAAGCTCACATAAAAGAGACTTCTGGTCGACCGTTGTTGTTTCTGTAATTTGTTGCTTTCATCAGACTTTGGTCACATGATTAAGTACTTGTTTGGTCACATGACTGAGCACTTGTGTGGTCACATGACCAAGTACTTGTTTGGTCACATGACTGGGTACTTATGTGCTCACATGACTAAGTACTTGTGTGGTCACATGACCAAGTACTTGTTTGGTCATGTGACTTAGTACTTTTGTGATCATATGACCAAGTACTTGTGTAGTCACACGACCGAGTACATGATTTGTCACATGACTGAGTGCTTGTGTTGTTACATAAACAAATACTTGTTTAGTCACATGATTAAGTACTTGTGTGGTCACTTGATACTTGTGTGGTCACATGAATTGGTACTTGTGCGGTGACATGACCGAGTACTTGTTAGGTCACATGATCTAGTGCTTGTTTGGTCACATGGCCAAGTGCTTGTTTGGTCACATGACTTAGTACTTGTGTTTTCACATAACCAAGTACTTGTTTGGTCACATGACTGAGTACTTGTTTGGTCACATGATCAAGTACTTGTGCCGATTACATAACAATAAAGAGAAATATGTGCATTGTATCACTCTATCAGTAATGTTATGATTACATCATCAGCTGGAGCTGTGGCCAACCATTATGTAAGACACAATAATTCCTTGCACCATGTAATAGATACAATATACATACTTACTTGCTATTGTGTGGTTGAATTGTCTCCTCTCTTCTCCTCAAACAAGAGCTCTTTTCTGTAAAACTTTTGTATGTGTAAACACAATTTCATTGCTTTTTAATTACGTTCCATTTGGCCTATTCATAGTGTTTGTATAAATCAGAATCAGCCAGTCTTGCAACCTTGTGGTCAGCTGTTTGTGAATCCGGTGTGCGCTGCTGTTTGTGTGGGCTGCCGATTGCATAGGTAACACGATGATTAATTAGGCGTACCATGACCCAAAGATCACCCAATGTTATGCGTAACTTGCACAACAAAATAATAGCCACGAATCAGTGATGCTTACCAATTTTAGCATTTGCAAACCATTTTTAATAGTTTAGCAACAATTTTGCAACAGATATTTGTCAACAGTAAGATTGCAAAAAGGTATAAAAGAAGATTAACATCGTTCAATAAACAGTCGAAGTTCTATTTAGAAGGCATCACTACTGTCACTTGCCATCATATGTACGAAATTTTGACTCAAACACATGGTTATAAAACACAGTTCTGGTTGTACTAGTGAGAGCACGAGGTATGTTTCTTTAATATTACTAATTGCATTTTACTGAGACATTATATGCCTTTATTCTTATTCCTTCACGATCTACGTTTTTATAATACCACGTTTTATTGCTTTACCAAATTTTTGTATTATTTTATGACAACTTGTCATATTACTGTTTTTTAACGCTTTGTTTAATTATTGTTACAGTTTTTACTGTCGGTTAAGCACTAAAGAATAAATCTTAAAACCAAACTCCTACAACAAGACCAGTTCTGTACAGTATGGATGTCTGTTTTTTTACTGTCATAACTCCACATGTTAAACATAGAGAGTACAATCAAGTAAGAGATCCATATCATAGACATAGATAGTGAAATCAAGAAAGAGATCAATCTCATAGACACAGGGAGTGCAATCAAGTTGGGATCTATTCCATAAGCATTGAAAGTGCATTCAAACAAAGGATCCATCTCATAGACATAGAGAGAGCAATAAAGTAAGAAATCCATACCATAGACATAAAGAGTGCAAACAACAAGGAATCACATTATATCTGACCAGGTGGAGCATACAAAGAAAACCAACACTTGTAGTGCAAACATTTGATCCCCTATGGAGTTATCTTCTCATAAGCTCAAATTGTTTCTTGGGATTTCCCCAAACGCAGCACGTGAAATACCATCAAACAATGGTGGGCATAATCAAGGTCAAACAGGCCATAAATGTATAGATAGAGGCAGAGGTCAATAAAATGGTGCTTTTGGTTCACCAGGATTGTGGTGGAGTATATAATACGCACAATAGCAGTCTACTGCCTGTCAATTTTATTGGCTTCACTATAAAGATATAGCCCCGCCTATTCTTATAAACGGCTGTTTCTATACTTGACCGGCATTCAATCATAACAATGAAAAAACAAATTGGGCTAATAAACTACTTTTTGGTAAAATAAAACTGTAGCTGATAAGTTTATGATGATAAAAATAACAGTGAGGTACTATTAATGAGTTATTAAATTGTAAATAAAACATTATAATTATTAAAAATAATTGGTAAAATAATAACACGGTTTCAGAATTCTTGTTGTTTTATTTTTGTTTTGCAGAGTGTTGAAGTGCCCTGAAAAACTGCTCGATTTTATTTTTAGTCAGAAAAATATAAATGTTTTAAAGCTTGCCCTAAAAATATTTTAAAAAAGTTTTTAAAACTTTCAATTATTTATTTGTTAATTGTTGTAAACTTCAAACAGGAACCTAGAGCAGGTGTATCAACGACGTACAAAAATTCAACAAAACCTAAGCCTTCATTTAGACCGGCACAGGAACAGGCATGATGTTATGCTGTAGCTCATACAAGCAGCATGTCTTCATCGAGTGGTTTGTGCATGTATTTCTTCTAACGCAGTGAACCATCTACCTGATGTACTCAACATCTGGTCAACCTCAAGGTGAGTTTTATCAACTAAAGTTATTGATGTCTATCGTAAAATTATTTTTGTGTTTTTATGATTTCTGAGAACTTTCTTGGAAAAAACCCAAATGTTGTGGCTGTAAATTCTAGCGTCCGTTGTATTCTATCCAGCCACTAGTGCTGAGCCAATTCCGCTGAACTTGCAAAGACCGCGGTTTTAATTTCGGGTATTTTGAACCTGCTCCGAAACCGCAAACTCGCACGTAAAATGCAAGACTCGCACTTAAAAGGAATTGCACCCGGAGAATTGCAAGATTTGCGGGTTGAAGAACCTCAAACACAATTCCCTGATAATTAGGAACTAGCTCAGCACTACCAGGCACGCTGCAAAATACTACCTTTTGTATGTGAGAGCAAAAAGTATGATTGCATTCAAAACATCCAATAATTAGGATTTGAAGATTTTACTTTACCAGATCAACGGGAAGACTTTTTACAAAATTAAGTATTTAGTTTTCTAAACTCTCGTGAAATTATGCCAATATCATAAGCTGACCACCAGTCAAACTGACCTGATACCTTGCGTAGCTGCCATGCTATTGAACTTGTAGGTCCGTCAAAACTTATCTTCTATATCTACTATCTATGTCTTGTATTAGTATTATGTAAATCAAACTGAGTACAAACCTGTGGAACTATAAACTGTTCAGGATGTTCCTCTCTGAAGTAAGAGGTACCATAAGGTATGTGTCCATACGTTGTCTGAGTATGATGCAATGGTTCATAGTTTCTATGTCTATGTGTGAACGGCTTAAACCTGTGAAAAATCAAAAATAAACTTGAAATTTATTTATATACATTTTGAATAACCAAACCTTATTGTTAAACACATTGCTAAGTTTGCAGATATTTGGGTTTTAGCAATTTAATTGTTCAGAGAGAAATAATAGAATAAACTTACGGAGTATCGATAACTCTCTCCACCCTTTCCTGTCTTTTCATGGCCTCACGAGCTTCTTCCGCTGATGTGTATGAAGTTTCCACTCTCAGTGTTGGCTTGAATGTTCTATATCTCTGAAGCGTTACCTCATCTGGCTGTCTAAATGGTCCCTGGCAAACATCATTAGAATGGAAATTCATCTTAAATTCTAATAACAAACAATTATTGTAGACACTCCACCAGTGCGTGTAAAGTAATACCTGAGGCTTTCTAGCAATGGGTGGCAAGGCGGGAGGTTTGGGGGAAGTCAAGTCGTATCGTGTAGCTGTTGGGTTATATTTTGGTCTAGTATCCAGCTTCTTAAGATGATCAAATGGTTTTGTACTCCTCAATTCTCTCTCTACTTCTGTTTGATGAGGGAGATATGGTGAGTTGTATATCCCTGGAGCAACCACTGTGCTTACCTACCAAAAGTAACAACAATAGATTATTATTAAATGGTTTGCCATCATTATACATGATTTGATTGACAGTTTTCCTGCAGATGTTGACTTTTTCCAATCACCTATAAGTGGTTATACCTAACTCTCTGTGATTCCACCAGCAGTCGATGGAAAAGGTAAATGTTCTAACTATACAGTGCTTGTGGCACACTCAGTAACTTTTCATAGCTGTATGACATAAACATAAGACTTCACTGTTTCAACAATGGTGGAGACAAAGTGGAAAACTGTGTGCCATCTCTAAGGTGTGGATTGAAGAAAGATCGAGGACATTGGGTGCAGGCAAGACTGCTCCCCAAAAAGAGTTCCACAGCAGAGTTCACTGCCAACATAAGAGCTAAAGCTGCACATAGAAAGGTATAATAACCAGATTGTAATATGGTGAAGAGCTACCAATTCATGTATTGCATCATCTCCTGATAAACATGGATGAAATATTGCACGAGGTCACCTCACCAGTAGATGGATGTTTCAAAACATGGCCGTAGTAGCAAACATTCTCAACTACATTTACCTCTTCAGCAAAACCATTCACTCCACTACCGGGTGTCACTCTATAGAAACCCAACTACCGTACATGGATGACCCAGTGGATACTGCAGAAAAGGAATGCCACTGAGAGTGCTGTTGGAAATGACAACAATGATGGTGAAGGTGAACATCTTGAAATCTTAAATAACAACAATATTATGTGTAGACTAAACTCATTTGTCAGATGAGAATTTTGTTGTTTGCAACTTTTGGATGTCTTTAAAATCACACATTAGACACTGTCGGGTGTTTCACATCCAATTTCCCGTCTCATTACATACATATCTATAATAGTCTGCAGTTGGTAGATAAATGATGTCTTGGCTATCAAAATGGTTCATGTAACATTTTTGTGAAGTGACTGAAAGGCAAATAGAGGAGAGAGTTTTACTGCATATGAAGGTATTTCTCACCATTAAACTGGTTTGAAGGAGGAAGTACTGAACCTTCTACAATGTTACACTGCTGAGTGACACACCAAACTACATACACTGCTGAGTGACACATCAAACTACATACGCTGCTGAGTGACACATCAAACTACATACGCTGCTGAGTGACACATCAAACTACATACACTGCAGAGTGACACATCAAACTGCATATACTGCTGAGTGACACATCAAACTACATGCATTTCTGAGTGACACATCAAACTACATAGACTGCTGAGTGACACATCAAACTACATACACTGCTGAGTGACACATCAAACTACATACACTGTTGAGTGACACATCAAACTACATGCACTGCTGAGTGACACATCAAACTACATGCACTGCTGAGTAACACATCAAACTGCATGCCTTGTATATTTTATAGTTTAATAGTTAAAGTAATTCCACACCAAATAAAAAGCCAGCACAGCACCAACTGACTATCAAGCAAAGACGCAATGAATTGTGATATGTTGACTAAAGTAGTCAAGTTCTTGATTGGTACAGCACTAAGTTTTGATCTGCAATAGCCTCAGCATTTTATGAACAGCTTGAGTTTGGGTAAAGCTAGAGATTTATAGTTTCCAAATTCAAGATCAGCACAAAATTTAATCGAGAAAGATTTTTTGCGCGCCCCACCAAAGAGTTTTATAGATCCTTTTCACATCAACCCCTTTCTTTAACACTTTTTGTAAGTTTCCATCTGGACTGAGCTCTATTAATTATTTTGACTGACTTGTCAGGAAACATTGCCAAATGCTACAGTACAAAGTAATGACATCAATGATACGGTGAACAGGTGAGTAGTCTGGGTCAATTTATTAATGGGATCTGCACTGGTAAAAGTACAAACGCAAGGAGTCGCTAGTGTTTCCAGGAATAAATGACTTGAGCAACACCTATATCTGCTCAAGAGAAGACCACTCTGCTAAAATAGTTGTTCCTGCTGCAATTTTGACGTATAAGGATTGCTAATTATGAAGAAGTTTAAGGGTTGTAAAAGTATTATTTCGATTTCTATAAAACCAGATATGCTGTCGGCATCATGAAATGAGTGTTTCAACTTTACTTTTACCAAATTTTTTTAGAAGTTTTAATTACATCTGTTACTGTTTACTATAATAAAACCCAGTCAACATTATATATTCAATAGCTCTACCGATTTTGGTAGGGAGATCTGCTCATATATTACTACTACTATTTATTATAATAAAACCCAGTCAACATTATATATTCAATAGCGCTACCAAACTTGGTAGGGAGATCTGATCATATATTACTACTACTATTTATTATAATAAAACCCAGTCAACATTATATATTCAATAGCGCTACCAAACTTGGTAGGGAGATCTGCTCATATATTACTACTACTATTTATTATAATAAAACCCAGTCAACATTATATATTCAATAGCGCTACCGAACTTGGTAGGGAGATCTGCTCATATATTACTACTACTATTTATTATAATAAAACCCAATCAACATTATATATTCAATAGCTCTACCAAACTTGGTAGGGAGATCTGCTCATATATTACTACTACTATTTATTATAATGAAACCCAGTCAACATTATATATTCAATAGCTCTACCGAACTTGGTAGGGAGATCTGATCATATATTACTACTACTATTTATTATAATAAAACCCAGTCAACATTATATATTCAATAGCGCTACCAAACTTGGTAGGGAGATCTGCTCATATATTACTACTACTATTTATTATAATAAAACCCAGTCAACATTATATATTCAATAGCGCTACCAAACTTGGTAGGGAGATCTGCTCATATATTACTACTACTATTTATTATAATAAAACCCAGTCAACACTATGTATTCAATAACTCTACCAAACTTGGCGAGCTGCCCCCAGGACCAAATGGAGTTTGCAATAAACCATCGCAGTCCCCATTGGGAACATTCTAGAAACCGGGAGGGGGAAGGGGGGGGGGGGGGACTTTAAAATATAATATAAATTTTTTTAATAATACATATTTCTATTCTTGTCTAAAATTCTATTCCAGTAGACGAACGGAAGACTATTTCATGTACAACAGAACGTCAAAGTCTTATTCGTTAATTTAGTTTCTAGTAAAAGCTTTATTTTATTACTTGATATAAATAACATTTAATGTTGTCCAATGAGGGAAAAAGCTTGTACTTGGGTTGGCAGTAAATAAACTTGAGCAATATCATCTTCATCTCTCAACCTAACTATATCCTCTGCACACACTCTCTACTGCATAGCGACTGTTATTGTTATTTATTTATCTCTATACCTAAATGTAAAGTACATTTGTCTGCTTACTCCTTGGGTCTGTCTGTGTACGGGATTGTCTGCCCTTACCTGTGTCCAATCCACTACACCTGGAGAGGCCTAAAAACTGTGGTACAAATAGTCTATTGCACCAGTTAGAGTATGATCTGGGCTTCAATTAGATATCTGTAAAGCAAACAGCATTTCCACTATAGTAGTTACATCCTCTCTCTCTCTTGATATAGCCTAACTAAGCCATGGTTCTGCATATTTCTATAAATTGATTGGCAGAAATTAAAGTTGCGGCTGGTAGACTTGATTCCAGTCCATGTTACTACAAGACAACAGTTTTAGTCAGAATGCAGCACAATCTAATTATATATGATATAATACAGTTACATAATATAATGTGCTTCAGTGAGGTTATGGCAGTAAGTTTACTGATCAAATCTTGCACTCACTCACTTTTGAACTGTTACACAACCTATTACATAACTATATTCATCTACCAATAATGAAACATTCAGTGCATTATTTATGTTTGCTCTCACCTAACTCAAAGTCAGCCGTGGTATACTTTACTGCACAGTTTGGTAACAGCTCCTTTACCTTCTCAAATACCTACAGCGTAACTCAAAAATATACACAAAGTATTTCAAAGCAACAAGTTTTGTAGTAAAACTTGTGACCCGCTTGTTGAAAGGTCAGTTGATCAATGATAGATCAACTGTTGCTTGGTCACAAACAGACTGGAGGTATTGTTATCTCAAACACTACAGAACTTACAAGTTAATGTTTTGTTCACTGAACTACCCATATTATGAAACCTTGACCTAAGAGAATATTCTGCAAACAAGAGCGAGTGTACTCAAATTAATTTCCATTGCCCAAGCTCAACTATAATCTTCATTCGGTGCAGCATCTACGTATTCCACTCTATAGCAATGCCAAGTAATATGCTGGTGCTGGTAATATCTGATATATTTGTTTTCAATTAACTATAAGCACAAATATTGGATGCTCAAATAGCTTAGATATGTGGTACTAGAAATGATAGCTATCACGTTATGACTTTCTACAATTAACACCAACTTTGGTATTCTCGGTTTAGGCTTGCTGATTAACTCACCTCCATGTATTCTGTTCGTCTCTCCCTAGTCATCAGGACAAACAGCAATGGCAACTGTTTCTTTGAGCTGCCTTGTCTGATGAAAGCATACAGAGACAACAGTTGCTGGATTCTTTATCGCTTTGAAACATCAACAAACATGCAGATTCAAGCATAAAATTTGGAAAAAAATCATCATAGAAACATTTCTGGAAAATTTGCAAGCTTTGTTTTTGGATTGTTCATCATCAGTGAAATAGAGAGACAGTGTTCTGTATCAAGTATACAATAGCGATGTTGTGAGTAATATCAGTCACAGAGATATCTCTAAGCTATGCAGCACTTGTACCAATTATAAGCACTCTAGCACTGACAATATCTCACATACATGTAGCTTGGGAGCTGTAGCAGTACATGATGTACTATCTAATGAGCCTTTATGATAAAACCAAAGGTCTATTACCTCAAAGTCTTTCTCTTTAGGATGGATGGGTCTTCCTTTCTCTCACGCTCTGTTCACCCATTCTAATCAAGTCCTTTCTCTGCACACCTTGCACCCCATTGTTGACAATTGGTTGAAGGGTGATTGGCCATCGCCGTAGCAGCGCTGTCAAATGAAATTTCCTTTGCCGCATTTTTATATCTAAAACTGCAAGCAAACATATTGACAAAATATATTCACTCATTTTTGAAGGCGAGACAATTCTCTTTATAACAGCCAGCCTCTCACTGATATTAGACAAAATAAAGAAATGCTGATGAAGCAGGATACATGTAAAAATACATTTGTGTACACGTGATTGCCTCCAATTTTGAAAAGATAAATCTGAGCTTGAAACAAAATTATTGATAGCATCAACTAGACCGAGTTGTGGCAAAATAACTGTGTCCAATGCATTCATTTTACTTTTGGTCAAGAGAGAGATTCAACTGGAACACTTGCAGTGGATGCTGGAAAACTTAGTGGACTAAATCTCATTTAGAATGTTAGACAGTTGGGATATTTACCTGCTTTATTAGGACTTTCTTTTGTACAACGTTAGAGGTAGCGGGTGTAGCAGCAATGCAAACCAGAACCTTAGAACTTACTGCCTTTCTGTAAAACTTTGGCCTTACTTTCGTTTTGAAACAGATCCAATAAACAGATGTGCTCCCATCAGCGCATGTGCGCTCCTTGGTTGTATAGGTGTATCCAAGACTTGAAACCAAGAGGTCTTTGCCCTGCTTACTGCATTTGGTAAGGAACCTACAATCATGAGCCCTAAAGAATTATACAAAATTACTTCAATAGCAGATTCGTTTGGAGGCAGTCATTGCTTTACAGGTTAATAGGAATACCGGCATTTGAAAATAAAACACCAAAAAATTAAGTTGTTATTGGAACCACTTGAGTATTTCACAATGAACGCCGGTAGTCCTGTGTGTTGTTGAACTGAGCAAGCGGAGACTGCATCTTGGGTGGGTG